>CM076990.1:129157630-130407630 GCA_039090855.1 Macrothele yani
CTGTGTATAAGCATTATAATATTTCAGTAGCAGTGTTTGTAATAATTGAATAATTTTGGGCTTAACATAAAAGCCAGTTAGGGCTTGACACACATAGAAAGATTTTTTTTGTGTGTTGGTGTAATATTTTCAGTGATATATGAGTAATTTCAGTAATTTTGTGCTTGACACACATACAATTTTTTTTTTTGGGTGTTTACCTACATGAGTTTTCACACAAATAATTTCTCAAGCGTACCTGCATAATGTATAATTTGGTATTTCGAATATAACTAGTGCTAATTAATAGTTTGCAGTGTGTCACATATATATATGCAATTTCACACTTTTCCAAATATTGAACTTCTAGGTGTATTTTTCATGTGTTGAAAATTTTTTTACCTCTACAGTCCGAATGTTGAATTAAGGGTAATTTTAATGTGTTGCATTCAGGCAATTTATCATATTCTGTTGAACTAAGCGAAGAAAGTGTATTGTAAAGTAATGTTGTCATTCGAAAATGCCTGTTGTTGGTGATGTCAAATTGGTGAAAGCATAATGCAAAAATTGTAAGAGGCGTAACTTCTTCTCTCCTCACGCTGGTTAATTTAGTGCCTAGGTGCACTGGTTAGTTATTTTAAGTTAGGTTGTTTACTATTGGAGTGAAGTGTAGGTTCAGTGTTGGGTAGGATTAGTATTACTGTAGTAATAGCCAGTGAGTTAGGAATTTAATAATCAGTTAAATTTCTTTTTAATTTAATTTTCTCAGTGTAGTTAAAAGGTTAGTATTTGAGCCGGTGCAGAATTTTTTTTCCTTCGTTCCGTGAAAATTTTTTGGCTTGAAAAAAAAATTCTTTCACCTCTGTAATTAAGGCCAGGTGATAAGTAGCTTCGCTTCGGAACATTTGTTTTCCTAGTTCAGTGGTAGCCATGTTGGAACGGAAGTCAGCTCACCGGAAGTAGGTGGCGCTGCAGGTTTGTTTACATTCATCGGTTTGTTGACATGGTCGGAGCACGTGTGTGTTGAGTAGTAGGTAGAAGCGAATTTTCTGAGATTTTATTTTATGTTTCGACTCGCTTTGCTCGTCTTTTTCGCAGGGGGAATGTATTTGTCATGGCGAAAATTTTAACCTCTGGTGAATTTCAGAGAGACCTGATCAATCTTTCTGTTGGTTTATCGGAGATTAATTAATGCAAAAATTTTCTTCCATGACATACGTTAGAAGAAAATTCCTGGTTGAAAGGCAGGGGAATTCATGCGCAAAATTCGCTTGTCTTAATCACTACCAGGAAAACAAAATTTCATGTTGAAAAAAAAAAAAAAAAAAAAAGAATATTTGATTTAACTGACTTTGGGGTTTTGAAAATAATTATTTTATCTGTTCTTTTATCGCGATAGGAAAAGGCGAGTAGGTGTGCAGCTCAGAGAATCAAAATTAATTTTGGTTTAACATCACGGAACGAGAGAAAAAGAAAATTAAAACTAGTGATTTTCTGCAAAGCAAGAATCCGCCATTTTTGCGTTCCTGTTTCCAAAGTCGCACAAAAGTAACATCTTTTTCGTCTTTTGGGGTAGGAAATTCAGCAGCAGAAATCTATTTTTAGAACCTCAGGGTCAAGATGGGCCTGCTCTGCACGTGTGAAGGTCAGAGGTCACTCGAGGCGTGGGAGTGAAGGGTCCGTTGGGAAGCCGTGAGTTGCTAGGCTGAAGTTTCGACCAATGAGAGGGGTCAGCGGTTTCAAGCACCCCCAGAGTTTTTATCCGTTGAGAGTCACTTTTGTACTGGACTTTTGCTGACCGGCAGAGAAAGAGGACACAGCCGAGTCTCTCCTCGCCTTTTTGGCGGAGGAGGGGGCGGCAAGAAGGAAAATTTCGTATTGAAATCTAAACGGACAACAGTTAAAATTGAATTTCAAGGATCTCATTACTGGAGAGGAAATGCTTGCAGATTCAACCCTCTCCTCCCTCTCCTAGTGGACGACGGAGGAGTGAACTGCAATAAAAAAGAAAAGTAATAACTACCGTGAATTGATCTCCGCAGGAGAATTTTCTGCCAGCGCAACCCGAATGCTGTTACTACTCGGTTCAATATGGAAGGAACTCTTCAAGCCAGTTCAACCAGACACTGGAAGTTCCGAAAAAAAAAAAAAGGGGGCATGCACGGCTTTGTAGAAGATACCGCCTTTAACTGCTGAATCGTCGAGTTGGGCCCTACTGATTACAACAAGGGGTCCACCAGCAGGGTTCCAAAATGCCCGTTTCCTGTATCGTTGGCCAAACACGCTGCCTAAGGAAAAGAGAAAAAAAAAGAAGGAAAAAAGCACCTTGGAAGTGAAGTGAAAATCAACCGGGACAGTGGTGTTCTCTGAGGGAGAGTTTTTTTTTTTTTTTTTATTATATTCATTTTATCTATTATTAGGCTGTGAAACCTTTTTTTTTATTATTATCGACGGTTAGTGTGCTTGGCAGGAAGTGTTGCTGCCCCCAGTCCTAAAGGTAAATTTCTCTCGGCATTTTCTTTTTTTGTATTATGTTGTGGTTTCTTTAAAATTATAAAACGAGTTGATTTTAAAATTGGGGGCTGTCGGAAAAATATATTGCAAGACAGGAAAAGAGAGGGGAGTTGAAGATGCTTTCATTTATGTTTTTTTTTTTTTTGTGTTGTCATGTCTGGTAGTTTAGCAACTTCCCAGGCCAGTAAATTTTAATGTATCGGAAAAATTTGGTTTATTGTTTGAGCACAGTAAATTTTGGTGCATCGATAATAGTTTAGTTGGGCATGTGATAATTGAAAAGCAGTGTTATTGTGATGTCGTGGTTGATAAAATAATTGTAAACATTTCTCTCTAGTCTTTTACAGCGTTGAGTTATTTTTTTTTGAGTGAAGATAAATTATGGGATGATTTATATTGGAATTTTGGGAACATATTATAGTGTGATGAAATTGGAAACCTAAAGTGCTGTTTACATTCTTGGAGTGTTGAGTGTCGAAATTGAGATGGTAGGAGTGTTAATTGAGGACCAGTATTTTACATGCTCCAGATGAGTGTTAATCTCCCATTGGAAAGGGGTGATCTTAGGGCAAGCAGGGAACTTGTCCTAGGGCAGAGGGCTCTGAGTAGGGAATTTTCACCAGGATGCGATATGTGCAAAATAAAAGTTGAGGTATTTAGGTTCTCAAGTTTAGTTTTTTCACAAAAAGAATGAACATCATGGGTTGAGAAGACACACTTTTGCTCACCAGTTCCAGTATTAATTGTCCTTTTCTTTGGCCTAAATTTTCTTGTTTTTACTATAAGGTTAAAAGTCTAAATGGAATTTTAATTTTCAATAAGGTGAAAATATTTAGTGGGTTATGTAAATGGTCAGTGTTATTGTCTGAAGTGGACCTGCGCATTGCCATGGTGCAGAAGAATTTCCTTGCTAGTGATTTTTCCTGGGATATATGTGGAAAGAGATAAGTGAATTTTCCTGGGACATATGTGGATATAGAGATAAGTGAATTTTCCTGGGATATATGTGTAGAGAGATAAAGTGAATTTTCCTGGGATATATGTGGATATTGTGATTTAGAATTTCTTGGGATATATACAGAGATAAGTGAATTGTTCCTGAGATATAGTTGTGTTAGTTCTGGGCCAGATGTGCCTGGAGTATTTAGGGTTGAAGTACGACAGGCTCTTGCAGGCGTGGTTGATCAAGGTGGGATCATGCATTGGTTCGAAAAGGGGGAGATCCTTGAAGACGTGGTTTTCGGGGGAAAACTTGTCTTCAAACCCCCAGTAGTTTCGCTGCTCACGGAGATATGTACTGCCAGCAAGGGTTGGTCGAGCGTTGCTTCAAGAAATGTGGTGAGATCATGTTAGAGGAAATTCTGTGCCTGATGATGATGTGTCACACTTGAGGATTTTTTCCTTTCCCTTTGCATAGGCTGAAAGTGGATTCACGACCCAATTTCACGCCTTCAGCCTGACTTGGTATTTTCTTCCTGTGTTGGTTCTCAAAACCCAGGGTAGTGTCTGAACTGAGAGTATTTGCCTCACCGCTACCTCAGTAATTCACTGCAGGTGTTAAATTTAAATTTGTTTGGTGATTTAAAGTATCTAAACTTATTTGTTTATGATTTGCTGTAGTGCTAGGGATGTAAATTCTAAATTCTGGTTGTTGGTGTTAGTTAACTTGATATTTAGTTTGGAAATTTAGTTAATTGGTATTTTGAGCTTTTGTTTACAGTATAGAGTTATTAAATATCCTGAGCTATTATGTGAAGTGCAGAGTCAGGTGATTTTTATGAGCAAGCTAGTGCAAGAAGATTGTTTGAATTTCTGAATTATGTTGATGTTATGAATAGTGATAATTTTTAAGATTAGTTAGTGAGGTTTCTTTATAAGTGAAGTAGGTTCATTCAGGGTAGTTCTATAGGTTATGTAATGTTAATTAATGCTTGTGCTCAGTGTAAATTCTGTTTTGAGGATAATTTACTTGGTTTGTTTACTTGCTGATAGTAGATTTGTTAAAGTATAATTTGTGACTCTTAAAATAACTGTAAATTTAATTGAAGTCTTTGAATCTGGTCTGGGAGATTGCGGAGTTTGCTAAGAGTGTTTAAATTTAAATCAATAAGTGTAAAATTGTAAATTGGTCATTGAGCTAACTGGGTGAGAGAGAGGAGAGTACGTTTCAAAAGAACAGAACTTGTCCACCTTGTGGAATTAAAAATAATCCAGTATCTTTTTCTTGTGTAAACCATGCGAATCATAGTATGATTTTGAAGGCATAAATTAAAAGCCTAGTGTTCAAACTAACTGTGTTGACATATGTAAAGTTGTGTTGTTCATAAGGCCAGTGGCCAAAGAGAAATAGAAAGTAAATTGAGATTCTGTTTTATACTGCTGTGTTTAAGCAAACAAGAAAAAAGGAAATACCATCTGTTTGTCCACTAAATTAACTCATTAAGTTTTTAAAGAAAAATAATAAATACAGGCAGTAGCCTTTCAAAAAAAAAGTTCAAAATGAGTGCAGTGTGGAAAGTTTTTGTGTGCTGTTGTCTTCCATGACTTGGTCCCATGTACTCCCCTTAGCTTGACTAAGGCTATCGATCCGAATCCTGGTTTTCTAAGGTATTTCATAACTGCAATTTTTGTCCTAACCTTTTTAAATTGACTTTCACCGCCTCCACAAGTTGTTGTTGAACGAGTACATTTTATCCTATGACTTATAGTGATACATTTTCATACACAGGCAACAATATTCACTTATTTTTGCACTTTCAGGTGACTCAACTCTGCGTGAACACAAACAACGCAAACTTTACAATAACTTCTTGTGGAATGTAAATTTTCAGATGTATTTTTGTTTAGGATGTTCATGGCCTTTTCTAGTACGTAGAAAATATTTTTGTTTCGAAATGCATCCATCCATCTCCCAAATTTAATTTTTCTATCAAATTAAATTCAATTTTTTTTCCCACCAAAACACAGCGGTATGCGGGCGAGCGTTATCCTGTTGGAAAACACCCCCTGGAATGCTTTTCATGAATGGCAGCACAACAGGTTGAATAAATAGACCGACGTACAACTGTGCCGTCAGGGTGCGTGGGATAACCACGAGAGTGCTCCTGCTGTCACAGGAAATTGCTCCTCAGACCATAACTCCAGGTGTAGATCCAGTGTGTCTCGGCCGCAGACAGGTTGGTTGCAGGCGCTCACCTGGCCTCCTTCTAACCAACACACGGCCATCACTGGCACCCAGGCAGAACCGGCTTTCATCAGAAAACACAACAGATCTCCACCCCGTCCTTCAATGAGCTCTAGCTTGACACCGCTGACGTCGCAAACGGCAGTGGTTTGGAGTAAGTGGAATGCACGCTACAGGGCGTCTGGCTCGGAGCTGTCCTTCAAGTAACCGATTTGTAACAGTTCGTTGTGTCACTGTGGTGGCAACTGCAGCTCGAATTGCTGCTGCAGACGCAGTACTATGCGCCACGGCCATACGCCGTACACGGCGGTCTTCCCTCTCAGTAGTGCCACGGGGCCGGCCGGAACCCGGTCTTCTTGAGGCAGTACCTTCCCTTGACCACCGCTGCCAACAATCATGCACAGTGGCTGCTACATTCCTACCAAGTCGTTCTGCAATATTGCGGAAAAAAATCCACCTTCTCGTAGCCCTATTACACGACCTCGTTCAAACTCCGTGAGCTGTTGATAATTGCTTCTTCGTCTTCTTAAAGGCATTCTTGACTAACATCAACACACTACGTCGAATCTCAACGATAACTAACGCTCACGAACGTTACAGCGCGTATTTACAGCAAACCTGCTTTGCATGTTCCGAGGGGCGCTACTAGCGCCACTCGTATGCGCCGAGCGCGAAATTTGCATAGACGTCATCTTACAGATGTACTCTCACCGCCTACTAACTGTCGTTTATCTAACACAACCTCTTCTTGGTGTTGGGATTTTTTTTCCGCCAGTGTACTAGGAAAGATGGAGGATAGACGAATCATGGATCAAGAAAATCACAAGAATCGATGGCGTTGTAATCCTGGGCTCATATGCAAGAGAAAATTTAACATTTTTTAATATCTTCCAATTTACAAACATTTCTCTTCGTTAGTGCTTCAGGGAATTTTACAAACGAGTCCCCTTTTTCACCAGTTTTTGGCCAGCAATATTAAAGAGAGGAATTCGTGGTGTTTCGTGGCTTTATTGCTCTGCGAAGGAATGAATGAACAACGATCTTATCTTTGTAGGGACTGTAACGACCCTCGCTCCTTTCTAACTCTTACTTAACACAGCCACAATTCCGCGAGAACCGTAACATAATTTTATTGGTTCGTTCCCAAACGGGTCACTGCTTGAAGAAATTATAGAATCCGGTATCTTCGTAACAATAACAAAACAAGTAGTTTATTCCGTCAAAACGATAAGGCTTGGGACTTCTCTAGGGCTGGTTAATGGAATGTCTAATTGACTTGGTCTCCATCCCCTGCTATACGGACACTAGACCCCGAACTTCTTACTTTTTAGTACACCGACGCCAAACTTCACGACCCGACATCTCTCTGGAAAACCAAGGTCCTCTCTCTCTCTCTCTCTCTCTCTCTCTCTCTCTCTCTCTCTCTCTTACTGCAAAAAATGCCTTTTCTCTTTCAAAAACTTCCAGAAAATCTCCACTGTCCACTTAATTGGATTTAAGAGTTAATCGTCACCTATTTTGGGCTACCTGAAAACACCATTAAGCCATTAAGCTTGCGTTTCTCTCATTAACGCACCCTTCAGATAATCCCGTTACCACACAAAACAGGTGCAATACACTTCCATACTTATGTACTAAGCCGACACTAATCGCGTGCATCGGACAGCAACAGCATTAAAACATTCTGATTTTGTTCGCTCTGCCCCAAAATGGCACGAACAAAGAAATTCTTCGTGGAATGAACCTATGCATACATATTTACAATATTTTTTTATGACCTGGGGGTTAGCGGATCCTACAGGGAGAATATCAAGCAATTCTAACACGTTCAAGTTTTAATGAAGGCAATTTTCACGGTAGGCCGAAAAACACTTAATAAAGGCCAGCGGATCTGCAACAAAAAATGCACAGCGAAGTAAGTTGTTAAGGAACGGGTTTACAAGAGGGGATCAGCTTGGTGTTAACGAAAGGGTCACCTGAGCGGTCCGAGAGAGGATGAAGCTTTCGATGGATTTCTCCGTTTGGGGGAAAAATAGAGAGAAAAGAGAGAAGAACCCCAAAAGTGAGAGATTCGTCTGAGATCTGAAGGAGCAGAGTTTTTGGGCGGAAATTCTCCGCTCTCAGTAGGACGGGGAACACTGTGATTTCCGTGACGGAGATGGGAGAAATGAAAGAAAAATAAGCCGGAAAATGCAAAGTTAGCAGCGAGGTAACTGAGAAAGGAGCCTAACTGAATAATAGGCGGAAACAGAGAAACGTAAAAAAATCAGAACAAAGCTCAAAAGATCTTTTCCATTATACTTCACAGAATAACCTACTCATCACAGCAAAAGAGCAAGTCTACACTTCAGCTAGCATTTTTTTTGTTTTCGTCATCGAGAAAAAATATAACGGAAACCCCGAACTTCTAAATTCCTTTACAAGCAAAGGTCTAACGAATCCTGTAACACATTATGATCAAATACTCGCAAATAGATATGGGCTGGACTAGACAACTTGCTAGAACTGATCGCTCATTATTAACACGGCAAATAAAATAGCCTGAATCGCCCATCAGCCGGATTTTCACACCCCTAACGGCGAATTTGCGTACTTAGCTCACCGAACCCTGAAAATATAATAGATATAGGAAAAATGTCAACTGCAAAGTTGGAGAGCATCAGTCGTTTGCTACAAATCGGTCATAAAAAGTGAGGGTCAAAGAGCAAATTTACGCTGTACAGCAAGGAGGCAAAAGTATCCAAGGGATTTTCTAAGCGGTGCAATATCAGTGCATTGCTATATATAGAGATGGGAAAACCTCTGAACTGAGTAAAAAGGTAGATCGTGACACCGGAATCCCCCTTCCCCGGTCGTACGAAACACTGCAGGGTTACTTTCGTTAGTGACAATTCCACCCGCTCTTATGACGCAATCACAACACTGAGCAAATCAACACTGCTGTCCAAAATTAACTCGACAAACCCAAAATCATAAATACCGCGAAATCCACTCAACAGAGTTTAATGACATATGGCACGGACATATATCGACATACATCGCAGCAATACACAACAGAAAAGGAATGCAACAACCGCATGAGAAGGAAGCATGCGCATGACAGTCCAAAAGTGATGCAGCAAGTGGCGCTGATTTCGAGGGGCTAATAAGGAGTGTAATTATGCCGAACAGCGGTACAGCTCAAACAGCATGAGAGCTCGCACAGCGAGCTCTCATGCTGTTTACAAGACTGTGAATGAGCGTCTGAGGCAATAAATGCACCACTCTACGGAGTCCCACTCCCAAGTTTTTCATAGGCAGAAAAACTGTGCATTATAAGGAGCATAAAATATACGCAAAAAGTTTTCCTTAATGAGTAACGTATTTGACCCATATTTTTTGTTCATTTCAATATCGCTGCAAGTTCATGGAAACAATTATACTCTAACGCCCCCTAGTAGCATAACTGTAAGTTACAAAAATTAAAAATTACGTTAACTACCTGGAACTCTATGCGACGCAAGACGAATTTTTCAAATGAGTCTTTTAGAAGCAGATATATTGGGGGAAGCTCAATTTACACTTACGCCTCCCCCTCGGTGGGAAAGTGGGTTATTTGAAAACAGAAACTGTCCCCAAAACAGTCTTCATTGTAAATGGCATCGAAAGAAAGGAATTTTTTCAATCGGAAGCTTAGAAATTACAATATATGTGGAATAAAATGCATTTTTAATTCGTTAAAATCTGTATCGACGCTTTCTAATGACGAAGTTCTCCGTCAGGGAAAGACCAGAAAAGCAAGCATAATCCTTTCTCACATTTTAGGCTTCCCAATGCAAAGAAATGCATTTTTGAATCTCGCAAACAGGTGCAGAGATATGGTGTCCACAGACGGACGGACTTGACGGTAACATAAGAACGTTCCTGTTTTTTTTTTTTTTAAAGACATGCTAAAAAAGGCTAACACATTTTTTTTTTAATTATTTGAATCGCAGTACATCCTGTGAAGACTCATGACAGCTGGTGTCAATGACAATAACGTCCTCCAAAACCAAATGCAGAAGTTTCCGATCCCAACTTAAAGTTGCGGGTGTATCACGTCTACAAATGCACAGCCGAGCAAAATGACGCCATAAGCGCATTGCACTAGAAAGGTAAAATGAAGGACAAAAAGCTGCATGGTCTTAGAGGATGTAAGCAATAAAAAAATCACAGCTAATGGTCAAAAGGAACTTCCAAAATTAAGATAATAATACCACAAATTTATTCAGCAAAGAAAAGAATATTGCTCAGTTAGATCAATTAGGTGAATTGGTAAAAAAAAAAAAAAAAAAAAAAAGAAACAAGCAAATAAAAATCTATAAAATAGGCAGAGTATAAGTGGAAAATTGCGTCTGTGTTAAAAAGTAATGTGAGAAATTTTCCAGCAGCTTCCATACATGCACTCTTTTCTGCTGGAGACGACTTTGTTGCGGTAATAATAATCGCAGACGTAAAATGAGTCAAGTGATGCTGTGTGGGGTGGCGAACAGAAAAATCAAGAAAAAAAACCCAGCAAAACTGAGAGGGAGAAAAGCTCCCATGTGGAGCCCCCCCCCCCCCTCACACAGCAAGAGTGGAATCTGAGGCGCCGGCAAAACGGCAAATTTGAAAAACGACATGCATGCATGCATGCATGTAGGCTCAATGAAGATGCTGTATCGCATTTGGAGAACGGGAGGGTATGAAACCAGAGGCTGACTGGTGGCAGAGAAAGGATGAAAGAAAAAGGGGAAAGAAAAAACAGCTACGGCAGCTGCACTTTGCTTCGGGAAATGGTAAGAGATCTGTACGCAGTTCTTCTTCAAGGAAACCATCTGCTCAGACAAAGATACTTGGGGGTGGGGTGGGGGGGGGAAGAAATGTTACTGGATTACCTCCATTTCATAAAGTTCAGCGTGTAAATGCATGATGCGACGACATCCATGTTAAACAATGGGCACTTTCATTCGGCGACATAACACTTATAATGGCTATTCATTCGTCTGCCCCTTCCCCTTTTCTTCTCTGGGCTTAACGCCGAAGGACACTGAATTCCACGCTAAAGTGAAGGTGATTCATTCTACCTGAGAAAAAGAATACATCGGCTTCAAAACGCAAGAGGTCTGCATTTTAATTTCCCTCTCAGAAACATATTTTTTCTCAGACCCGGCACGTAGTAGAAACCAAACGAACGTCACGTGATCTCGGCTTGAAATCTTTTTGCTTGATGGGCAACTGATATCAACAAGAAATCATTTGTTCACAATATCGATACAACAGCTGTTCTCACTGTCGGCACCAGCGATTCAAAACTGGTGGTGCTATTACGGAGGGTAAGTATCGTACGGGGGGGGGGGGGAAGGAGATAAATTTTGAAGTGCTTTGCAGAAATTTTGCTAAAAAAAATTCCGTTCATGTGGATTTTACTCGACGCTGATGTCATCCATACAGTAAAAAAAAAAAAAGTTTTCGGGAACATACTGTATGCAGTATTTATTCAACGTATGCGCCATGGATACGATCCTCCATTGCCTTTAACAAGTCACTACAAGTATTGCTTTGCAATTTTAGCTTTTTTTTTTTATGTTTGCTGTAGTAAAGTTGCTTGTGAATTTTTGTTAGTAATATGACAGGGGATAACTCTCACTCATCCTTTTAAACCATAATTACAAAAATGGTGGCTTTGTACTACTATTCGCTCAGAGGACTCTCTTCATTTCACAGAATAGTACATTAAATTTAACAAAAAATTCATTTTGTATAACGAAATTTCTGTGAATTCAAAAAATTCACATGTCTTTATCCAAGTTCACTGAACTCTTATATAGTTGCCCTCGCTATGTGTTCTAACTGCTTAAACATTTTTTTGGGGGGAGGGATGCTAAAAGGGTAGGCTCAAAATAAAGTTCTGCGGGCTGAGCGCTGTCGCGTCTGTCTGCTCTTCATTGGAAATCCATCTTACATAAGTATAAAAGGAATATTAAAATTTCACCTCATAATGTTAAGTAACAACTCAGCTTCGGCTTGTTTTTCTTTTAATTTCTTATCTTTCTTGGGTTCATTCTGAAGAACAAATGCATGATCGTGTGAATGTCACTTCGCTAACAATTTTTACTAATGGGTTTCGTCTCCATGAGGATGAATCGAGTTTTACAGAATGGTATTTAAAAAATGCCCGAAACAACACATAAACCCATATATCTGGTTGACGTTTTACTGCACAGTAAACACACGGTCGAGTTACATTACTGTGACCACCAGCTAACATCCAAAATAACCACCGTGTGCAGCGCAGACAGCAGCTAGACGGGCTGGAAGTGATTCAATAAGGTGCTGGAAGGTGTTAACAGGTATGTGGAGCCATGCTGACTGCAGTACATCTGACAGCTGCTGGATCCATAGAGCGAACAACACGATCGAGGTGATCCCACACATGCTCAATTGGTTTATGTCTGGGGAATTAGGGGGCCAGGGAAGTACTTTGAAATCTTCAGCGTGCTTTTCCAACCACTCTCGGACATTTCTTGCTGTGTGACACGTCGCACTGTCGTTCTGGAAGATCCCATCCGCCCGAGGGAAGACAATCAGCAAGTATGGGTGTACGTGGTCTGCAAGGATGGATTCATAACGAATTCGGTCCATGGTGTCTTTCACAAGTATGAGTGGACCCAAAGAATGCCACGAAAACATTCCCCAGACCATAACGCTGCCCCCACCAACTTGTGTTCTTCCAGCAATGGTTGAAGAGTGTTTGTTCTCCGATGTTTCTCGCCTTATACGCCAACGTCCATGTGTTCGATGAAGCAGAAAACGTGGACTCATCGGAGAAGGCGATCCTTTGTCAATCAGCGGAGGTCTAAATCCGATACAGCCGTGAAAATGTAACCCTTTTCTGCTGATGCACCTTCGTTAGCATAGGTGTAGTGACCATCCGTCTGCATCATACGTGCAGTGACCATACACAGCGGGGTTCGCTCAACCGTCGTTTAAGACACACTTCCGGTAGCCCCTTGGTTCATTCGGCCAGTGAGTTGTTCCACTGTAGCGTGTCGATCGGCCCTCACGCACCTTCGAAGCCGAAGTTCACCTCTCACATCAATGACACGTAGTACTCCGCAGTTTCCACGTCGCTTATTCGCAATTGTGCCATTTCTCCAATCACGATACACTTTAACCACAGCAGCACGCGAACAGTTCACAAACTGCGCTGATTCAGAAATACTGCCATCCTTGGCCCGAAAGCCGATAATCATCCGTTTTTGCAAATCTGATAAATATTTCCTCTATCTATGACAGCAACGAGTGAAATGTTTTCAGAATGCCTACGTCACATCTTATATATCCTCCAAGCCAGCTTACGACACGTGCCTTCTTTCATAGGCAACGCACTGTTGACGTCAAAAGTAGGAGGTGGTCACAATAATGTGACTCTACTGTGTATATACAAAGCACATAAGACAATCCACAAGCAAGGGAACTGATCTAAATTTGTAGTTCATGAAGCGAAATCTATAACGATGGTCGAACCTAACAGAAATACCGAAACAACACAAGCAATCTGATAAGTTCAGTATTTAGAATAAGAGATAGTAAGAAGTTGCAAAATAAATGAAAGGAAGCACATGATACATGAAGGTACAGAAAGGGTAAAAAAAGGGGTGGGGAGCACGGCTTATAAATTTTCTTCAGAATCAGTAATAAAGTGAAGCCAACACTATATGGAATAAACTCAAGAGACCGAAAACTTTTTTGAAACATTTGAATTTCCATTTGTTTAAGAATGGAGCATACACACACAAAAAAAAAAAAATAAAAAAAAATCGTCACTTGGTTCAGTGCTACAAGGCAGGTGATCACTGATGAAAGCTGCTTTAAAAAGCTTGATATTAACTAGGCAGAGGGAATTACAACTCTTTAAGGGGAGCAATCAGGTAATTGTAGTTAAGAAATACCTCAGACGTAAGCAGTGGTGCAATGGGGTCGGAACAGCGTTCCGGTGGGGTTTTTTCTAGCCAGCACGCGTTCCAGTAAACCCTATAAAACATGATTTGTTTTCTTTTTAACCAGCAAATGTCCTATAATTATTTTCTAATAAAAATGCAACAAAAACTGCATAGTTAAGGAAATTAACGACCCATGTTTGTTTAAAGGTACAGTCAGTCTAAATCCATTCTCACTTGGCGGTCCCTTGAAACTCCTTTTTCTACTGTTGTTGAGAACGTTCTGGTGGGGATACTGCAGTGGGGAAATTATTATTATTGGGAATTTAATTAATCTATTCATTATTAAGAAGTCTAGTTATGAGTCTCAGTGAATTAGTCTAGTTACGAGTGCCCCCTAATTGCGCTGGAAGCCGCGGAGATTATTTATCTCTAGGCGGAAAAAATCTGTCGAAGAAATAAAACCGTCCCGCCGTGCAATTTTTGGCGAGCTTTCACACAGGTGATTTTATTGCTAGAACCGAGAAAAAAAAAACATCAGACGGATGAGCGGTAGCCAAAGCAAGCACGTTGAGCCCCACCGCCTCTCACAGGAGTGATGAACTGTTTCATACTTTCTTATACTATAAATATAAGAAAGTAAAAAGGAAAGGGGCGGTATAGGGGGGGGTGTAAGAAGAGAAAGGTATTGAAACGTAAAGTCACCGCGCGTTCCTTACGACTGGATATAAGGCTAAGTGAACTACTCGTGAAGTTAAAGGGAATGTACTTTACGTTCCAGAGGTAGACAGAAGTTTGCGTATCTGGGAAATCATACAAACCATATAATTTCCTTTGAAGATGACAATCCGATTTTTGGCGCAAATGTGACAAGGATGGTAAGTCAGATAATTTTTGGCGTAAATGTGACAAGGATGGTAAGTCAGATTCTTTCATGAAAATTTCCTTTGTCTGAACGTTTGGCCCACTTTGGTGGCGCGGTGGAAAGAGTGCTTGCTTGTTTTTATTGTCGAATTCCTGTCTCAAAAGAAAATACTTTTTTGTTTATTACTGTAATGTTCATGAAACACACTTTTACATTTGGACATCATAAACAAAAAATGAAAAACTTACTCTACAGATTGGGCTGTAAAGAAAGTAATGCCCGGAGTCGAAGCCCCGGCCACATTGGCCACAAAAATTGCGCAGCACACCGGCAGGACATCAGCAGGTTGGCCTTTAGTCAGTGGCAGTTAGCCGTCAGAATGCAAAGAGCGTAAGCGCCAGCCAACGTCGAAGTGGACAAGGAGCACATCTGTCATTGCACGCTGTAAGAGTTTCGTCGCAGTAGCACCCCCGCAAGTGCTGTAAGGAACATCACCAGTGTGTACTCCGATACCATATCACATCGTTAGTGTTGGTCGTTGGTTCGGAGGGTTTCGAGAGGGAAATTTTGGCCTGTCAGACCGTCCCAAAGCTGGAGACCGATCCACGTGTGACCACGAAGTGTAACGTATACTCTAGATTCAGTTTCCTTTTGATTTTACTATCTCTTGTTATTTTATTTTCCTATGCAAATTATCTTCTCACTTAACGAGATGTTATTTCTCCCGCTGAATGATATGTGGCAATGAGTGTAAGTCATGACATGGTGGTATGCAGTATAAATAGGCGCGCTCAACGATACCAAGAGAGCTTGGTTTTACGTGCGAGGAGCTTTGTTTTATGTGCGAGGAGCTTCGTTTTATGTGATTAGGTTCTACATTATTGTGATGCGATTCTACGAAGGTTCGGATATTCAGTAGTAGTGTGATTTAGTAGAGTGTGTGTTGGATGATACCAGGAGTTTTCCAAATAAAAGGTTTTAAAGTGAGTACATTTTTCTCAGTTCATATTATTGTCAGACCTCTGTCTGGCCTTTAGGTCTCTTTCATTAAGTGTCTCCATTAAGTCCAGGCATAAAACTTTATTCATTATTACTACCACACAACCAGCAGTAAAACTTTATTCATTATAGAAGGAGTTTGACACACAGCTGGAGACTATCCACACGAGCATTATCCAGCAACTGCGTCAACTTGGGAAGGTGCAGAAGAGGGGAGTTTGGGTACCCATCAACTCACAGCTGAGCAGAAAGCAAATCGCACGAATGCATGCGGTTCCTTGCTTGCACGTGACCGAGTTGAACCGTTCTTGGACTGCAGTGTGATAGGTGACGTGAAATGGGTTCTGTATGAGAGTGCAAGTGCCCGGAAACAATGGTTGGACCCAAAACAGAAGCACATGCGGACCTCTAAGCCCGGCTTACACCCACGTAAGGTCTTGCTGTTTGTTTGGTGGGACATGCGGGGTGTCGTGCTTTTTGAGCTGTCACACTCAATGTGTACTGCCGTCAGCTCGACGATTTGCATGCATCACTCACGTCGAAACGACCAGTACTGCTGAACCGCAAGGTCGTCCTCCTACAGTAGGATGGAGCGAGGCCACACAACACGGGTGACCTGTCACAAGGTCAGGGACCATGACCGGAACCTGCTGCCGCACCCAGCGTATTTCCAGGACGTTGCCCCAAGCGATTACCACCTTTTCCGGTTGTTACGTCATTTTCTGCTTGGATGGACAGAGGTTTACCAATCGGGACGATGTCTTTGCGTCCAATTCGCCACAATTCCACAGGGACTGCATCCATGACGATGGGGGCAAGTCGTGGCAAACAATGGCGACTACACTTTGGACTGATTTGTACTTGTATATATGGCAATTAGCACTTTTCGGTTCTCCCTGCATTTGCAGACATTACTTTCTTTCCAATCCAATATCTCATTTTCCCCCGTCATTACCGAGGGATTTCACCTACTTACGGTATAATTAGAAAGAGTGAGCCCGATGCAGTCGTGAGAGGCACAGATTATCTGCATAAGCTGCACATAGTGGAACAACACACACACATACAAAAATGCCAACAAACTGCACTTAATTGTCGCTAATTCTAGGCACAGAAAGCTGGATATTTCGAAATCACAAAACAAGTAAATTTATCTACCTACTGGTACAACGCTATCAATATGCATGAAAAATGGCAAATGTGAAAGCAGAGACTTACACAAATTAATTATAAATGACAAAAATAATTAGAAGTGAAACATCAAAAAACAATTATGCAACTAATGAACGCCCATCACACCAAAACGCTAAGGAAATGAATAAATAGACGATAATTCCACCTTCACTTGAGTTAAGGATGAAGCGGCTGCAAAATTCTTTTAACATAAAGGATCGTCAATATTACAACACTATGACGGAGCCTCTGGCTTATGGAGTAGTTTTCGTTATTAAATTACTTTAGTACATTTTTTACTATCATATATACAGGGCAGTACGCAAAGTCCATATCCACGGCAATTACTTGAAAACAAGTAATCCAGACGGCATGATGGAAGTACAGGAAAGTGGGTATGCGCTTCTCGATAAGAACGATTGGCGCGCCCCTGGCGAAGAAATGCGAAACTTGCAAAAATAATTGTGAGATATCGCAGACAGCAGGAAAGTTCCAATTACAAATTTGTAGAGCTATACTTAAGACACACAAAAACGGCGTTACGACATCCGAATGCGAAAGACCAGCGGGCAGGGAATAACTGCATTACAGATAAATAGCAACGCAGGACAAGAGACAGTGACTTAAAATATGATCAAGTATTTTACTTTAACGTACATTCAAAGTGGCCATCTCTCCCACAATGCAGTACTAGGCACACATACCTGTAGTCCGATGAACGGCATCCAGTACGGCTCCATCGGATAGTGCCGGAAGTGTCACATATGCGTTGCTTCAAATTCTGCAGGTCAACTATATTTGTTGAACGTACTTTCGATTTTATATATCCCCACAGGGATGTAAGGTCAGGAGATACGTAACATCACAGCCTCTCCTTCACAAATGTCAACCCCGCTTTCTCGTGGTGAATACTGTTCCCACTAAAGGGGCTCTGACGACCGCCAATACCGGTATAACTATACCATCGGGATTAGAGGAAATTCTATCCCACACTCACCAACCCGCTTGGCCAGCGTGGTGAGTTATGGCCAAACCCCTCCAAAATGACTCCCCAACTTAAATCTTGGCCCTCAGTCTCCGGCAGCTGGAATGTACCTGGCCAAGGCAGCGGCCAGTGCGACATGAAGGCAGAGGGTGCTAAGAATCCCCGGAGGACCGGACTAGGCTGCCATCTGATGCTGACCTTGGCTACGTATAACGGACGCTCCCTATCTCCTGATTCAAGGCTTCTTGAATTGGAAGAGGAACTACAAAGGATCAAGTGGGACATCGTCGGGCTAAGTGAGGTAAGGAGAAAAGGAGAAGATCTCATTGAACTGAAAAGTGGACATCTCTTCTACTATCGTGGGACAGATACTGGCAGAACTACTGGTGTTGGATTTATAATAAACAAGAAACTGAAGGATAAAGTTGTAGAAGTTGAAAGTTCCTCTGACAGAGCTGCACGACTCATTATCCAACTCTCGAGAAGATACCAGGCTCAGATTATTCAAACTTATGCACCCACCACAAGTCATGCTGAAGAAGAAATTGAAGAATTTTATGAGGAAATTCGTCATCTAAATAATAAAGGTAAGCAGCACTTGAAGATCATTATGGGAGATTTCAATGTAAAAATAGGGCAACGGCAACAGAATGAAACTTCAGTAGGTAAATTCGGTCACGTCAACAGAAACCAGCGTGGAAATACTCTCGTTGAGTTTGCAGAGGCAGAAGGGTTTTTTATCTTGAACTCCTTTTTCAAGAAAAAGCCACACAGGAAATGGACATGGAGACATCCAAATGGGACGACAAGTGAAATTGATTTTATTATGTGTAACAAAAAATTCGTCATAGAAGACTGCAGTCTGCTAAACAAGTTCAACACAGGTAGTGACCATAGATTGGTGAGATGTAAGATGCACCTCAACACTAAACTGGAACGTTGCAACCTCATAAGACAAACAAAATCTATTGACATAACCAACCTTAAAAAACACCATACTACCTTCAAGTTGGAACTGAAGAACAGATTCTCTGCTTTAAAAGGCCTAACATCGGAAGAAGTGGATATTTCTGAAGTTAACAGAAAAGTAACCAAAGCTCTTATGGAAACAGCAACAAAATTAGCTGGGTCTAAGAACAAGTTGCATGTGAACAAATTATCAGGAAAAATAAAATGTTGATGCAAAAAAGAAGAGAGACGAGGACAACTAAAGAAGATGTGACTTCCAAAGTGGAATACATAAAGCTATGCAAGACAGTAAGAAAAAGTATCACTGAAGACGTAAGAAAATTCAACTGTGAACTAGTGAGGAAAGCAATTGAAAACAACCAAAGCCTAAAGATAGCAAAGGGACTTCTCAGTAAGGGAAGAAAACAGATTATGGCACTGAGAAAAGAAGATGGTTCTGTAACAAGAAATAGAGGCGAAATTTTGACAAGAGTGAAAGATTTCTACTCCAAATTATATGAAAGAGATGATACATGTACTCCAGACATCATGAAAGGTACCAGTACTAGAGTTCCTCCAGTCCTCCCAGCAGAAGTTGCACATGCAATCAAGAGCATGAAGCGGGGAAAAGCTCCAGAAGATGGAATTACTGTAGACATCATACAAAAAGCAAGTGGAGAAATTGAAACAGTACTCGCCCAAATTTTCACTCGATGCCTTAATGAAGGGAAGATTCCTGAGGATTGGAACACCGTTACAATGATCCTGCTACATAAAAAAGGTGACATTGAGGATCTCGGGAACTACAGACCTATCAGCCTCCTATCAGTGGTTTATAAAATCTTCACTAAAGTTCTTTCACACCGCTTGAAGGTAACACTGGACATGGCTCAACCGAGAGAACAAGCTGGATTCAGGAGTGGCTAGAGCACAATAGATCATATCCACGTACTGAGAGAACTAACTGAAAGAGCGAGGGAATATGAACTTCCATTATGCATGGCTTTTATCGATTATGAAAAAGCCTTTGATTCCGTGAAACCATCAGCAGTTACAATGGCTCTGAAATCCTGCGGTATTGAAGATGCATACATTAATATTATTAATAACATCTATGAAAATGCAAGTGCAAAGATTCGACTGTTTGAAAATACAACACACATAAAAATTGGAAAGGGAGTGAGACAAGGTGACACCATATCTCCGAAGCTCTTTAATGCCACATTGGAGGGTGTCTTTCAGTCGCTGAGCTGGGAAAACAAAGGGAAAAAGATTAATGGAGATTATCTAACCCACCTTCGTATTGCTGATGACGTAGTCATTTTTGCAACGACCCCATCAGAGCTGCAGAGTATGATCCAGGAACTTGCTGACAAGAGTAAAGAAGTGGGATTAAAAATGAACTTTCAGAAGACAAAAGTGATGTTCAATGCTTTTACACGAAATGAAGATTTATCGATTGATGGAGAAAAGCTGGAGATAACAGACACCTACGTTTATCTTGGACAGCAGATATCAAGTGAGGGTCACATTGATGAAGAAATTAATCGGCGTACAAAACTTGCCTGGAGAGCTTTTGGAAGAAACAGCATAATTTTCAAGAGCAATATGCCATTATGTCTTAAAAGAAAAGTGTTTGATCAATGCATCCTTCCAGTGCTTACGTATGGTGCAGAGACGTGGACCTTAACTAAAAGAGACATACAAAGGCTGCAGACAACTCAAAGAAACATGGACAGATGCATGCTTGGTGTAACCAAGAGAGATAGGAAGAGGAACTCGTGGATCAGAAAAATGACAAGAGTGGAAGACATCATGATCAGAGTTAAATCCTTGAAATGGCAATGGGCTGAACATACTGCCAGAAGGACAGATCATCGATGGACAGCCGAAATTTTAGATTGGATTCCAAGGGACAGGAAAAGACCCAGAAGAAGACCACATGGGAGATGGGTGGATGAAATTCGAAAGTAAGCAGGAGTGGAGGAAACTTGGGGAGACCTTCGTCCAGCAGTGGATTGATAATGGTTGACGATGATGATGATGATATCCCCACAGAAATAAGTCCGAACGTGTCAGTCCATGGGAACATTCCAGCGAGGGCTCGGGACTTACAGGACAGATCCACTGACTTCCAATGTAGATCGGAAGTCAGTGGATCTGTCCTGTAAGTCCCGACCAGGTACGTTACAAGTCTTGTGCGATGTGGTGGTGCTCCGTCCAGTTGCATCCACATGCCTCGCAAATGGTGTCATCGTAGGTTTTCCAACCAGTCACTAAACTAATTTCCGATGGCCTTTTAGAGTTTGTTTGTTAAAAAAAAAAAAAAAAAGCTCAATAATGGCATTCTGCCAAATGTTACACCATATATTTTTGAATCCATGGACTTGGTAAGACATGTGGCTCGATTCCAACGCGAGTACTCAATAGCTACGCAATAGTCATTTGAAAGCAGCAGGCCATCACGGTTGAATTTGGTCTCATCTGTCGACAAGATGGTTCAACAGAAATATTATGAGAGCTTACCATTCAGGAGCTTACCACATCAGTTCAGTTTCTGTTCTGCGTCACTGACTTGTAAGGCATGTTGCTGTAAAACCAGGTAAAGCTGAATGCGATCCCGTTGAGAGATGCGTAGGACTTGCCAATGGCTTTATCCAGTTGCGATAGCCACTTCCCGTGTGCTAAAGTGAGGATGAGTCAGCACGTAGGCAATGATATAAAGACGTCTACCGGATTTCGGACTTTCCGCTGTGAGACGTCTACCGGATTTCGGACTTTCCGCTGTGAGACGTCTACCGGATTTCGGACTCTCCGCTGTGAGACGTCTACCGGATTTCGGACTCTCCGCTGTGAGACGTCTACCGGATTTCGGACTTTCCGCTGGGAGACGTCTACCAGATTTCGGACTTTCCGCTGGGAGACGTCTACCGGATTTCGGACTTTCCGCTGTGAGACGTCTACCGGATTTCGGACTTTCCGCTGGGAGACATCTACCGGATTTCGGACTTTCCGCTGTGAGACGTCTACCGGATTTCGGACTCTTCGCTACGCTTCCCGTATCTCGGACTCACGATACGGTGTTGTACTGGAGACAGTTGTGTTGTGCTGGGGATAGTCTTATGCATGGGCTGACTTCTCTGGGAAAATCTGTTGACGTAGAGCCTCACTGCAGAACGGGAATTCACCGTAAAGAAGAACCATTTCTCAGCATTCAGCGTGTGTATAACCTATACTTCAAGTCAACCTAAATGTTTACTATCATGCAAGGTACGAACAGCTACTTCTGCTATGAAAAGTGTACTCGAGCATTTAAAGCGAAAATTGACAAAATTATTGCTCAGAATCCATTTTTGTTAGCTCAGCAGTTTATCGGACAAAACTGCTATTTAAGATAAATTTTCAAAATGGGAGGGGGTTTTAGATATAGATTTCACATGAGAGGTTACTCTATCAAGAGCTTGGTACTTTCGGCCGCTGATCGCGCAGCAAGGAAACGTACTTGGAGGGGGGAAGACGGGGTAGAAAGGATACCCAAATTCGCAACAAAGACAATAAATTGACAATCGGGAAAATGCGACGGGGTGTACTTAAACAGAGCAGTGGTAGAGAAGAGAGAGAGAGAGAGAGAGGAACGAAAGATGCAATGAGCTTCGGTTAAGCCATAAAGTCGTAAATGGAGTGGTCAATGTTGGAGTATTACTTGACAGCAAGGGCGGGAGTGTGACGCGGATTGAAACCGTTCTTCCGTTCCACGGAGTCACTGAGTTGGATACCCTACCGTCGACAACAGTACACTCTGATTTAGAGTATAAGCATGATGCTTTCTGTCTGCTTCTGCGATGGTTGCTCAAAACGTTGTACCGCATTCAAGCAGTTCATCAATTTCGATCCTACCAGCAGTGCTTTGCATATCGCTACTTTGCATGAACAGTATTTTGTGCGGTTAACAACCTCGTAGAACCGCCTTTCCAACCAAAAAAATAACATCCGGTGAATACACTAGCAATGCTCCGCCAAGCATTCATCTGCACTGCAGTTCTCTGCCGCTCCTTTTTTATTTTGGGAAACTGCAGCAGTGCTTTTCAACGAAACACATTCTGCTCTACAACTTTGTGACTGGAACTTTTTGCTGTCTGCGATATTGCAACCGCGAAACTTTGCAAATACCTAGAGTGCGTGCTGGTATGCAAATGATCACCCTTGGTGCGGTTGCCCATGACCGCACACCCTGTGGTGACGCTGCAAGCATGAACCGGTAGCCTTATAGACCGGAGTGTAGTCGGTGCCCCATGAAAGCGAAAAGCACCGGCCGACACAAGCAAGAGTACAGAGTGACAAGAATGCCGGGTAGACGCCAGAGACGTCGATTTGCGCAACTTACGGACTTTGAGAGAGGCCTGATCATCGGACTGAAAACTGCAGGATGGTCGGCGCGCCGTATAGCCCGCCACGTGGATCGTTCTGACCATACCGTCCGACTGTGTTGGGAGCAGTGGACACGTGACGGCACTGCCACACGGCGGAGCGACTCCAGACGGGCCAGGAGGGTCACCGGTAGAAAGGATCGGCGGAACTTGCGCCGGGCACGAAGGGATCCCACGGGGACCCGGTCCACTATACAAACAGATCTAGCAGCTCCTGTGTTCCCACGAACCATTTCCCGACGCCTCGCGGAAGCAAATATGCGATCCCAGCGCCCCTTACGTGTGCTGCCATTAACACCGGAACATCGCCGGTTCTGTTTGCAGTGGTGCCGGCCAGAGCGACGTGGAACGCCACAGACTGGCAACGTGTGGTGTTTAGCGATGAGTGCGGCTTCGTTTTGGGGGCAGATGATCATCGTGTCCGGGTGTGGAGTTTCCCGAGTTAACGGCACAATCCCGACCTCGCTATCGAGCGCCACAACTCCCCCACTCCAGGCATTATGGTCTGGGAGCCGTAACCTATGATAGCCGATCAGCTCTAGTAGTGGTACGTGGATCATTGACGGGCCAGCGGTACGTGGTTGAGATCCTGCGGCCCCATGTGCTCCCATTCCTGGCCGGGATTCCAGGTGCGCTATACCAGCAGGATAATGCCTGCCCGCACACGGCTCGGGTTGCCCAGGCCTGCCTACGTCATGTCCAGCCTCTTCCATTGCCTGCCCGCTCCCCGGATATGTCCCCTATCGAGCATGTGTGGGACCAGTTAAAACGCAGGCTGCCGCCGCGCCGCACTATCCGGGATTTGGAGCACACCGTCCAACACATGTGGGCCAGTCTGCCGCAGAACAACATCAGGCATCTGTTCGCCTCCATACCGGACCGTATTGCAACATGTATCGCCGCACGAGGCGGTGCTACGCGCTATTGAAGATGACCGGACTGTTTGCCACAAATCCTTCTGTAATTGTCCTGCAACTCTGTTTTTGTCATCATGTGTATCATTCATCTGTATCATTACGTCCATAAAATTGCAGTTCAATCCGATGCTTTCTTCTTGGCGCGCAAATTTCATTGTCCGTGAGTGAACGAGTATGTCTTGACTTCTTAAACAAAACTAAATATGGTGCGGGAAACAAGTTACAATATTTACTGTGCTCACCAATCCATCCTCGAAAGACTATGCCATAGAGTAACGGTTAGGTGCACAAATGGAGCTGGTTATTTATGAGTCTGAATCGGAGTTCATCAGTTGTGATGGGGAATCAAAACTGAAGAAGGATGAAACCGAATGTACATAAACGGGAAGGCACAGGACGCCCTGCTCAGAATGAATGTGAAGGGGCTAGCACAGGACGCCCTGCTCAGAATGAATGTGAAGGGGCTAGCACAGGACGCCCTGCTCAGAATGAATGTGAAGGGGCTAGCACAGGACGCCTTGCTGAGAAACAAAACGAAGAACATGGGGCAGGACGGCCTACATAAGACAAATATGAAGGAGACAAAAAAGGATGCCCTCCCCGGAATGTAGCAGAGACATGTTCATAAAATGCCGAAGTCGATTGTGGTTCAGAAGCAAAAGATCAACAAATTTTCAGCAGTCATGTGGCGTTTTCTAAACAGTATGCTCTAAATCAGGGGTGGAGAACCTTTTTGAGTGTTTGTGCTCAAACTGGGGAAAATCTTCTAAAATATCTTCTCGCGTCTCCATGAAAATTTTGAGCAGTTGATTACCATTTACACTGGCGGAAAGTGAAAAAAGGACACCAAGAAGGAATTGGCGGACGATCATGAAATTTACATATGTTAATGGGGTCGAGTTTACGTAGGTGTGATGTTAATTTCGGGACCAACCGGTGAGCGCTTACGCCACAGCACGGCAAAATATGCAAATTATCGTCTGCGGTATTTAAGGAGTACGGCGAAGTGAATGTAATCAATCGTCAGCGTACGGACACGTGCAAAGACCCTGAAGAAGCTGCAATGCCTGGACATGGAAGACGTGTACGATTTCAGCAGTTATCGGGCTTTGAGCGATTTCGTCTAGTCGGACTCCGCGAGGCCGGGTGGTCGTATCGTCGTATTGCGGAGCGAATTGGAAGGGAAGTATCGGTGGTGGTACGATGGTGGCGTGGATGGTCCCAGGAACATTCCCACACGAGAAGACGTGGAACCGGGAGTCACAGACGGACTGATGAGCGGACCGATCGACGCATAAGAAGAGCGGCGTTGTCAAGCACAACATCCACTGCGACACAAATCCAAGCTGCCGTTGCACTTGAGGTGACTGCGAACAATCCGCAACCGTCTACTGGATGCAGGACTACGTGCACGTGTGCCTCTGGCATGTGTACCTCTGACTCCAGCCCACCGTCAGGAATGGCTGCAGTGGTGTCGCCAACGTCTGCACTGGAGAACGCAATGGCGATCTGTCGCGTTCAGCGATGAAAGCAGATTCTGCTTTGGAGCCTCCGATGGCCGTATGCGTGTTCGCAGACGCACAGGGGAGCGTCTCCACCCTTCTTGCATCCGACAGCGACACACAGGGCCTACACCTGGTCTCCTGGTGTGAGGAGCGATTAGCTATCACTCCCGTACACAACTAGTGTTTGTACCGGGTACGTTAAACAGCACCTTCTACATCAACAACATCATTCAGCCCGTTGTTGCGCATTTGTAAGGTCGGTCCATCGTGGTGGTTTTTTTTCAGCAAGATAACGCACGCCCACACACGGCACGTGCAACGCAACATGCACTTCAGGGTGTGAGACTACTTCCATGGCCTGCACGTTCACCAGATTTGTCCCCCATTGAGCACGTGTGGGATTTTATGGGACAGCGACTTATCCGGTCTCCACGGCCAGCCACGATCATCCCCGATTTACGCGTCCAGGTTGAGGATGCTTAGAACTCAATACTTCAAACTTACATCCAACATCTGTACGACAGACTCCATGCCAGAATTGCAGTGTGACGCAGTTCATGGCGGTTCAACCTCGTAATAACCATGTTACATGGAAATGTTATTTTTCAGTTTACCAGCAAATACAGGTGTATTTTGCCATAATGTTTTGATCACGTTATCCTCTGTATTCCGTTATTATGCTGTATAAATTTCGTTGGTATCAGACGTCTCCTTCTTGGTGTTCTTTTTTCACTTTCCGCCAGTGTATTATTTATCCACTGTTCACTCACAAACTGAAGAAAAATACAAACAGAGCCCTACCTTTTACTTCTGTTACTACCTAAACACTGATGTGTACACTGGGTCTTCGAGTATTTCAAAACGCGTCGTACGACATTACATATTCGCGCAACCACCCAGGTGGCGCTAAGACGGGGTGAGACGTCTCCTGTGAACACTTCTCACATATCTCTCGGCGCGGAGAGGGGTGATGTGAACACTTCTTCCTTACTCTCGGCGCGGAGAGAGGTGATCGGGAGTGCTACCGTGGTCACCGAACCCTGCGTTTTTCGCTTGTTCAGTATTGTCACTTCGAGTTACGGCCATGGGGAATCCTTTTGAGCTCCTTCGTACACGAACCCAGCAAACTGACATCTTTCCGCGCTCTGGCTGCGGGCCCTTTTTTACAGCATTTCCCTTTAATGGCGAATAAAGCTGAAAATGGAACTGCATGCCGTGTCACCTTGGGCACGCGTGACATTTAATGCTCTAGAACATTTCAAAGTAGACCTTTAGAACAAGTGTCTTAATATATCTTAGAACTAAATCGATACTGTCTTGAACTTGAGAGGTTTTTGGAGGTTTTTAATTTCCTTGGGGAATTAATCTCAGTTCTTTAGGTTTAGGCACATTCAATGCTGCATCACCCATTTTTTAATATGGTCACTGGGACACAAATCCCTTTCTACAGAAGAAACATCACCTAGTTCTTTTCACCGCCGATGATTGACCAGATACCCTCACGAAGGAGGGCAATTACATGATAGCTACATGTTCCCAATATTTTAAAAACAGAACACCACTTCTGTATCTTTTTAAGAATGTGTCTGCGGTCACTTGCTTTACACCGTGGGAGAATGAGCTTTGCAGGTGATCGTCGACGTAAATGCTATTTTTGGCGAATTGCATTGCACTTCTTGTTCTTTAATATTTTCGTTTGGAGAAAAATGTCTATACTCTTAGTGCATTTACTGTTTGAGTTTGTACAACTATTACATATACTGAGATGCCAGTTTAGGAGGTGCCCTTGCCGTCGTCAAATAAACAGCACACTCCAACACGTCACCTGAGTGCGGTGTGCAGTTTAAATAAGGCGGACTAGCTCTTGGAGCATTAGTGGGGGCCACGGGTGGCCTAGTGGTAAACGTTCGTGACTGCTACGGAGAAGACCTCCCATGTTTGATCCCAGCAGGTACGAAAGCTCGAACCACTAAATATCCGCCGTGCGTCGGTAGGGCACGGCGGATATTTAGTGGTTCAAGCTTCCTCCCTCTTTCTACCTCGCTTTGGTGTCACTTTCCTATCGGGCATTCTAGCCCAAATCTCCAAGCTTCCTCTTTCTAAGGGTTGTTTAAGACCTGGGGTCAGACACTCCCCTCCTAAAATCCTCTACATATGATCTGATCTGATCTGGAGCATTAGTTAGCTTTCGACTGAAGGTCGGAATGAGCAAAACGAGTGAGTGATCTGTGCGACTTGGAACATAGAAAGACAGTTAGCGCCAGAGAGGCGCTACGCTGCTACACAAGGCGCTACGCTTCGGTTGCTCATCGGTGGTCAGTTCTTCTCGCAAGATGTCCAGCCCATTGCTCGTTCTAGACAGACGTTGGGTTGGAGGCTCCTACATTTTATGCATTCTAGTGTGATATACCTCATCCCGCACTCATCTGTTGCGTGTCCCGTCTGTTTGAAGATACTGTGTATGTTTTGAGATACTTTTCTGGTGATATCGTCCTTATATTTCTTTATATTCTTTCGTTTTCATATCGTTCGCTCGTTTGTTTACGTTTGGAAGCTGCCAACATAGCAGCCTCCGGTCTATCCTCATCATTTCTGGGCGTGGCGGAAGCACGCCACGTCGCACTTCCTACGTCAATAGAAGTTGACGTACTCTCGTCCTCAGATTTGTCAGCTCAGGTGCCTTCCCAGCAGTGGCGAAGCGTGACTTTGTAAGTAAGGGAAGCAATGCAGTTAATATGCGATAAATAGTTGGCAAAAGTGATATGAATGAAAACTTATAATAATTAAAATCAGCAAGCGACCCGTAGTTTATTTGCTACATTGACAATACGGCATGGCAGAAAGCATCGTAAGACCCCCCCCCAAAAAAAAAGCGGCCATGTGCGGTATCACCAAAAAGAACCTATGTAGAAGTTTATTTTTTGTTTTTTTTTATTGGAATTGTAACGACCACCGTGAGCAACTCAATGGGCTATAAGCAGTCGCCCGTCCCTAATTTAGGGTCACTGGTTCCAGGGAAAGGAGAGAGCCAGTGCCGTAAGACAAACACAACATCCATGCCTCACCGGGATTCGAACCCGGACCCCGTTCAGATGAATGATCAAAAGCCATCGCTTAGACCACTGCGCCAACGGGGCGGCATGTAGAAGTTCAAATGCAAAGATTTATAAAAAACATGTTCAGTGAAAATGTTGAAAGGGAAAAACTTGTCTACCCACACAGCGAAAAGAATTGGGGGTTGCTTCTATCAGAGCTAAGACGGGCTCGGGCTGTAGAATATTTACTGCGGTTCGGGCTAGGACTCTTAGAAAGCGAGAGAAATTTTTTATTTATAAATGTGATTTTATATGAGTTATTTATAAAATCACATATGAATTATTATATAAAATGATCTAAAAGACAAAGTATTTTTTCTAGAATACAGTCTTCGGAGTTTTGGGAGTTCACGTGGCCGTGTACTGTAGATGCGCCAGAGTCCATTGCTTCCATAGCGCTTACATTCCTCAGAAGAGTCACAGAAACAAATAGCTACACTAATAGAAGTAACGCTTACTTTTTACATTCCTGAAATAATGACATGTCCCCGCTAAAGAACGTGCAACATAAAACTACTGAAAGTTCAAACCATAAGCCAATAATGGAACTGAATCAACTAATTACACTAACACAGAAAACTTTTGACAAATTGCAACTGCAAACTATTGTTACGGGAGTCCTCTGAGTGCTGAGTCTGACTAAACGTTTGGAAAGAGCGCATGCTAAAGTTAGTGGCTTTATCCTTGAAATTATCTTGTGTGGTTCTGCCTTCAGCGCCGTGGAAGCGTTTGGGAGAATGCTTCCCAGTACAGTATTTGTCATTTTTTTTTCTTGTAGGACTTCCGTCCACAGTGAGTAGAGTTTAGGTCCCAGCCACCTAGAGCGAGATCGCCTTTTGGGTAGGACACAGAAACGGAAGGAATGAGAGCAAGTCTAGCGACTTTGACAGAACAGTTTGTAGTGAGATTAGAGTACAGTAGATGGCGCCACCGTACAAGTACGATGTTGCACACAGAGGGGTGAGAGAATTTTAGGGGGGGGGGGCCTAGATAAGGATACACATTTAACCAGTGGGTCCAGCCTGGGGGCCGTCACTTAACGTGCTCGTCCGATGCACGGCGGATATTCAGCGATTGTTAGTAAATCGCACCATCTCTGAAAGATCAGCCAGGTTCGAACCCGAGGACCTTGCATTGATAGTCTGACTCGCTAACCACTAAAGCCATCCGCGACTCGGAGAATGCTTCCCCACACTCTATGCTTAGCATAGCATTACTGGCTGTGGCTGGCCACGCTGCGGGTGGGCATGCCGTGTTACTGAGGTTCAGCTGGATGCATTATCTGCGTTGCTTCCAACAAGCGACTTCCGTACGAGACATTGGTCCTTGTTTTCGTAAAAATACAAATATGAATTTGCTTTCTTAAAAATAAAAGATACTGAAAAAAATGCTCGCTGCGTTATGTTGGTGTGATATTTTTATTTTACTTTAATGCTACATATTTTTAACTCACGCAAAAGAAAGCGCATGAACCAAAAAAAGGGAAGCAATGCTTCCCTTGCTTCCATTGACGCTTCGCCACTGCTTTCCAGCTTCCTGGTACTCCTGCACCGGTGCCTTCACTTGACTTGGCTGCGCCTCCTTCTTCTGTTTTTGCCGCTGCATCTGTGCCCTCCATGGGTACTGCTGGGACTACTGCCTTACCTTGTGACTGTGCCCCTCTTCACTCACAGCCTTATGTGTCAGCTGGCTCAACACAGACTTCTCTTCAGCGGATGTCATTCGCCTGTACAGTGCAGCTAGGCGCTGCTTCTACGCCAGATTCATCTGAACCTAATAGTCTCTTGCAATCAAAACTTATTATTCAGGTATCCATCCACAAGGTTGAAGGTAACGATTGATGAAAATTCGCAGATTGGCCGTGAGTATCAAAATCTCCTGGACAGAGGTACGCTCTTTCATGCCTTACCGAATGCTCCTTTGCCATGCTACATGGAGGCCATCTCAGGACATGTGTCGTCCGCGTCTAGCGCCGGAATTTCTCGTACCCCGCGGGGTATTTCAGTGCAGTTCCAGCGCAAGGAGGATGTTGACTTTTTCTTGCACACGGACTTTCGATTGGAATAAATCATCCCATCCCTTCGCCTCTTTCCAAGCGTCCGGTAAACATCACGTTCTGTCTTGTTCCACAGGAAGTGCCTGATACTGCGCTTCCTTTCCTTGTCAATTATGTTTGCAAAATTGTGGGAAAGGTCCGTCGCTTTTCTGACGCTTTACGCGGAACTCGATTTGCACATGCTACAGGACCTCGCCGTCAGTTGTTGATCGTCTTTCCCACTGAGAACGCCTTGGCGGATTGTCATACAGAAGCTCCTGTTGAAATTGGTGATTTCGTGTCCGTCGCACCAGTTCATCGTACAGGCGTTTTGCAGGATTAAGATCAGAACTCTGAGCACACTAGTCTGACAATTTCCACCTCATTTTCAAGAAACCAGTTTATACACGCCGTATATGTGGCAGGATGCTCGATCGAGTTGGAAAAAAACATGGCCATTTCGATAATAGTGCCACATTGTTAGTAGAGCAGAATCATCCAAAACGTCGAGATACACTTCATTGTTCATTGTTTGTGGTATAATAACAAACGGGCCTAGTCCCATCCACGAAAACAACTCCATACCACGCTGGAGCCTTCTCCGAACTTAAAAACTGTAAGAACATAGTCAGATGAAAACCGTTCGCAGGGCTGACGCGAAATCCAAACACGCCTATCAGATTAGAAGAATGAAAAGCGTGACTCATCACTCCAAATAACAGTTTTCAGTCGCCTCCAGGAACAACTTCAGTCCAGGAACAACGGGAGACACACCACTCGAAACGCGCGTCGCATTCACCGTAGTGATGTGTAACAACCCACATTGCGCAACTTTCAGCACATAGTTATGGTACTAACGGAGCCATTACAAGCATTTTCTACTTCAGCAGCGACGGAAACGGCAGAGGAAGAACCAGGCCATAACATTTCTGACCATGGCTCTTTTGTTACGTTTCGTCTTTTAGTGAGGCCTTTAAGAACATTATATTTATTTATTTGCTGCAGTTGCATCATCCTGCTTCCACCTCTTCACGACATAACTTAAAGTCTATTTTGGTATCTTTAGTTAAGTTGCAATGCTCGGTATGGAAATGCTACTCAAATGACATCCTAGACTAAACTCAAAGACCAGCTCACGCTGGAACTCGGAAAGTTCACGTCCACGCGGCATATCAGCTTCAAAGTAACTGATAACATGGCAGAACACTCCAGCTTTATACACCTACCTCCTTACTCACAGCGTGCTTTCCAGCGCAACCTTTATTTGCGCTTATGCAAATATTTCGTGGTGTCCGACTACTTTTTATAATATAGTGCATATGCAGTATATATACACTGATGAGTCATTACAATATAACCACCTACCTAATAAGCTGCAGGACCCTCTTTAGCCGGCAAAACAGCGGCCACTCGGTGAGGCATCGATTCGATGAGGTGGCGATAGGTATCCTGAGGTGCCTGGTACCATAATGTGAACAGCAGGTCCTCCAGTTCCCGGACATTTCGGGGTGGTGGTGATATAGCACGAACACGCTTTTCCAAGTCGATTGGGTTTATGTCAGATGAATTTCGAGGTGAGGGCATTAAAAGAAAGTCACCAGCATGTTCCTCGAATCACTCCTCAGACGATTCAGGTAGTGTAGCATGGCGCATTATCCTGTTGGTAATGGCCATCACCAGCAGGAAACTCAGTTGCCATGAATGGGTGAACTTGATCTGCAACGATATTCAGATATCTGACAGCTGCCAGAGCCTCCGTTGGTAAACAGCGTACCCGCGCTAGGCCGTCTACGTGATGCACCAGGAATCTTGATTCGTCAGACCAGGCCACTTTCTTTTAATCATCCACGGTCCAATGTCGATGTTCTTGGACCCATTTCATGAGTTGTTGTCGATGACGTGTAGTGAGCATGGGGACCCGGCTGGGTCTTCGGCTACGCAGGCCCATGAGCACAGGGCTGCGATTAACTGTGGACGGTGACACATTGCTCTGATCACCACTGTTGTAGCTGCGGGTGATTTGTCGTACTGTGGCCCTGCGGTCGCTGTGAACAATACGCGGCACTCTTCGCTACCCTCTGGCATCAATGAGCTGCGGGCGACACACGGCTGCAGAACGGTTCGTCGTTTGGTCATCTGTGCACCACTTTTGATACGTAATTACTATAGCGGCACATGAACAACCCACATGCCGCGCCGTTTCCGAGAATGTACTTCCGAGGCGTCGTGCCATCCCAATTTGTCCTTTATTAAACTCCGATAAAACCGGCAGCTTTTCCTATTCTGACTCCGAACACTCTACTAACCGAAAGCCTGTCCTCTGGTTGTATATATACTGCTTTGTGAACTACAACTGCGCCACCGTTCGGTCTCCATGCGCGCTCATTTCTCTAGGCTGGGGGTGGTCATAATGTAATGGCTGATCAGTGTATATACGTATGTATATACAAAGGCCGTTCCATAAAAACTGAGGGTATTTTTTTTTTGTTGTTGTTGAGTTGCTAACAGTGCTAAGGGGAAAAAATATCCACGCAGACGACTAACTGAATTAAGGAAGTATATATGGAAACAATTTCCTCTAATCCCATCGGGATTAGAGGAAATTCTATCCCACACTCACCAACCCGCTTGGCCAGCGTGGTGAGTTATGGCCAAACCCCTCCAAAATGACTCCACAACTTAAATCTTGGCCCTCAGTCTCCGGCAGCTGGAATGTACCTGGCCAAGGCAGCGGCCAGTGCGACATGAAGGCAGAGGGTGCTAAGAATCCCCGGAGGACCGGACTAGGCTGCCATCTGATGCTGACCTTGGCAACGTACAATGGACGCTCCCTATCTTCTGATTCAAGGCTTCTTGAATTGGAAGAGGAACTACAAAGGATCAAGTGGGACATCGTGGGGGCTAAGTGAGGTAAGGAGAAAAGGAGAAGATCTCATCGAACTGAAAAGTGGACATCTCTTCTACTATCGTGGGACAGATACTGGCAGAACTAGTGGTGTTGGATTTATAATAAACAAGAAACTGAAGGATAAAGTTGTAGAAGTTGAAAGTTCCTCTGACAGAGCTGCACGGCTTGTTATCCAACTCTCGAAAAGATACCAGGCTCAGATTATTCAAACTTATGCACCCACCACAAGTCATCCTGAAGAAGAAATTGAAGAATTTTATGAGGAAATTTGTCATCTAAATAATAAAGGTAAGCAGCACTTGAAAATAATTATGGGAGATTTCAATGCAAAAATAGGCAACGGCAACAAAATGAAACTTCAGTAGGTAAATTCGGTCACGGCAACAGAAACCAGCGTGGAAATACTCTCGTTGAGTTTGCAGAGGCAGAAGGGTTTTTCATCTTGAACTCCTTCTTCAAGAAAAAACCACACAGGAAATGGACATGGAGACATCCAAATGGGACGACAAGTGAAATTGATTTTATTATGTGTAACAAAAAATTCGTCATAGAAGACTGCAGTGTGCTAAACAAGTTCAACACAGGTAGTGACCATAGATTGGTGAGATGTAAGATGCACCTCAACACTAAACTTGAACGTGGCAAGCTCATAAGACAAACAAAATCTATTGACATAACCAACCTTAAAAAACACCATAATACCTTCAAGTTGGAACTGAAGAACAGGTTCTCTGCTTTAGAAGGCCTAACATCGGAAGAAGTGGACATCTCTGAAGTTAACAGAAAAGTAACCAAAGCTCTTATGGAAACAGCAACAAAATTAGCTGGGTCTAAGAACAAGTTGCATGTAAATAAATTATCAGGAAAAACGAAAATGTTGATGCAAAAAAGAAGAGAGATGAGGACAACTAAAGAAGATGTGACTTCCAAAGTGGAATATATAGAGCTATGCAAGACAGTACGAAAAAGTATCACTGAAGACGTAAGAAAATTCAACTGTGAACTAGTGAGGAAAGCAATTGAAAACAACCAAAGCCTAAAGATAGCAAAGGGACATCTCAGTAAGGGAAGAAAACAGATTATGGCACTGAGAAAAGAAGATGGTTCTGTAACAAGAAATAGAGGCGAAATTTTGACAAGAGTGAAAGATTTCTACTCCAAATTATATGAAAGGGATGATACATGCACTCCAGACATCATGAAAGATACCAGTACCAGAGTTCCTCCAAGTCCTTCCAGCAGAAGTTGCACATGCAATCAAGAACATGAAGCGGGGAAAAGCTCCAGGAGAAGATGGAATTACTGTAGACATCATACAAGAAGCAAGTGGAGAAATCGAAACAGTACTCGCCCAAATTTTCACTCGATGCCTTAATGAAGGAAAGATTCCTGAGGATTGGAACAACGCTACAATGATCCTGCTACATAAGAAAGGTGACATTGAGGATCTCGGAAACTACAGACCTATCAGCCTCCTATCAGTAGTCTATAAAATCTTCACTAAAGTTCTTTCACACCGCTTGAAGGTAACACTGGACATGGCTCAACCGAGAGAACAAGCTGGATTCAGGAGTGGCTACAGCACAATAGATCATATCCATGTGCTGAGAGAACTAATTGAAAGAGCGAGGGAATATGAACTTCCATTGTGCATGGCTTTTATCGATTATGAAAAAGCCTTTGATTCGGTGAAACCATCAGCAGTTACAATGGCTCTGAAAACCTGCGGTATTGAAGATGCATACATTAATATTATTAATAACATCTATGAAAATGCAAGTGCAAAGATTAGGCTGTTTGAAAATACAACACACATAAAAATTGGAAAGGGAGTGAGACAAGGTGACACCATATCTCCGAAGCTCTTTAATGCCACATTGGAGGGTGTTTTTCAGTCACTGAGCTGGGAAAACAAGGGGATAAAGATTAATGGAGATTATCTAACCCACCTTCGTTTTGCTGATGACGTAGTCATTTTTGCAACTAGCCCATCAGAGCTGCAGAGTATGATCCAGGAACTTGCTGACAAGAGTAAAGAAGTGGGATTAAAAATGAACTTTCAGAAAACAAAAGTGATGTTCAATGCTTTTACAAGAAATGAAGATTTATCGATTGATGGAGAAAAGCTGGAGATAACAGACACGTACGTTTATCTTGGACAGCAGATATCAAGTGAGGGTCACATTGATGAAGAAATTAATCGGCGTACAAAACTTGCCTGGAGAGCTTTTGGAAGAAACAGCATAATTTTCAAGAGCAATATGCCATTATGTCTTAAAAGAAAAGTGTTTGATCAATGCATCCTTCCAGTGCTTACGTATGGTGCAGAGACGTGGACCTTAACTAAAAGAGACATACAAAGGCTGCAGACAACTCAAAGCAGCATGGAGAGGTGCATGCTTGGTGTAACCAGGAGAGATAAGAAGAGGAACTCGTGGATCCGAAAAATGACAAGAGTGGAAGACATCATGATCAGAGTTAAATCCCTGAAATGGCAATGGGCTGGACATACTGCCAGAAGGACAGATCATCGATGGACAGCCGAAATTTTAGATTGGATTCCAAGGGACAGGAAAAGACCCAGAAGAAGACCACATGGGAGATGGGTGGATGAAATTCGAAAGTATGCAGGGGTGACATGGAGGAGACTGGCACAAGACAGACCGTTGTGGAGGAAACTTGGGGAGACCTTCGTCCAGCAGTGGATTGATAATGGTTGACAATGATGATGATGATGATGATATGGAAACAGTTACTAGCCGTGGCAGACGATTCCGGTTTTGTTATTGCGCAGTTGTTTAAGGTACGTCTTCATTTCGCCATACAGCTATGGAGGTGAGTGATTCAGATTTAAGAAGTGAAACGCGTCGTGCGATTAAATTTTGCTATCGTTTGGGTAAAACGGCTCCTGAAACAGTTGATTTAATGTAAAAAGCTTACAAAGATAAATGTTTGGGTGAGTCAAAGATTTTTAGATGGCACCATGATTTCAAAAGAAGGCGTTTGTCGGCAGAACTCGCTCCTAGGCCTGGTCGACCATGAAAGTGCTGTTACGGAGGGTATTGTTACCACTATTTAGGCAATCCTGCAAGAAGATCGACGAACGACCTGTGAAGACATAGCAGCGTCAACTAATATTTCAAAAACGTCGGCATTCCGCATTCTACGCGACAAATTACTGCTGCATCGTGTGTGTTCCAGATGGGTACCTCATCACCTGACGAGAGAACAATTATTTGCCAGAGTTCAGGTGAGTCATGAGTGGAAACAAATGATTGCAAAGGATCCAAACTTTATAAGCACACTAATAACTGCCGATGAAACATGGGTCCAATATATCGACCCCCATCGCGAAGCGCGCAACGAGTGTCTGGAAACACACAGGCTCGCCTCCTCCGAAAAAAAAAAAAAAAAAAAAAAAACATATCAGCTGGAAAGGTGATGATGATCATTTTCTTTGATCACGAAGGTGTTGCCTACCAGCATGCCGTTCCTCCACAAATTACTATCAATGCTGAGTATTAAATTTCAGAATTTAGAAGGGTCAACGACGACGCATATCGATTAAGCGACCGGGACTGATGGGCAATTGGACCCTACACCGTGATAACGCCCGCGCACATGTGGCTGCTTCTGTTCAACAGTTTCCTTACGAAATGCAGTATTGAAATCATACCATAGCCTGCCTACAGTCCTGACCTCGCCCCGTGCGATTTCTGTTTGTTTCCCACAATGAAGGGGAAGTTCCGTGGCGGTGCATTCAACACAGATGCTGACGTTATTCAAGCTGTAGAGGGGTCGCTAAAGCAGCTTCCACAAAATGACTTTTCCACATGCTTTGAAAAGTGGGCTGAACGATGGGACCGTTGCATATCATTCAAGGGAAAGATACTTTGAGAAATAATACGTATATTTTGCTGTACCTATATTTTTTCATTTTGTGTGATTTTACTCTCAATTTTTATGGAACGGTCGTTGTATATATAGTGTCTGCATTCAGGAACTAGCTATTCAAATAGTGTACGACATTTATTCATTTATTGAAACAGTCCTTTGCAAATAACGTTCTTCATAAACTAAAGATAGTCTTCAAGGAGTTCTTCTGGCGCCTACATTGTCTGAATCAGTATTTTGATGTTTTGCAATAAAGCTACTTAAAGATGATAATGTGAAAGGAAGAACGGGGAAAATAACATAGGCTACGAGGTGAAGTCTCGCGTGATCTGATTTCTGTTTGCCCCTTCTGATATTCTCCACCCTTCAGAAAAAAAATGGCAAACTGAGGTCACTTGGCGCCAAATCGATTCTTGGAAGAAAACTATAGGTCTGCGATGGTACTCGGAAATCATTGCAGCTATCAGGATATTTCTACGTAAATCTGATCATCAATTCAGTTCTATCGTAAGATTCTTTTTCGGGTTTGAGATAGCAAATAAGCGTGACCGTTAAATTTATTGCCAACAACGTGTGAGGCGGAATTAGATGATGCTTGAACGTTTTAGATGATTCACAATGTCGAAGAAAATTTCAGAAACGAGACCATCTACGCTAAAATTAATTCGCGGGTCCCAACTTATCTTTTTATGATCGCGTTCTGTTGATCAGCGAAATTCTCCTTTACTTAATTTTTTTTTCCTAACATGCATGTCTTGTGTGGTTAGCTCTTAAGCTGTGGAAACGTAGTATAGAGGCAGGGACGTATATAGAATTTTTTTCAAGAGGCGGAGGCAAATGGAAGTTTTTAAATCTACAAAAAATAAGTTAAGGAAAAATAGAAGAAAAGTTTAAAGCATTATTTTCCAACGTAAATTGACGCTTTTTTAATTAAATTAAAGCATTTTCTTCTAATGTAAGTCGCACTTTAACGAAAAATAAAAATAAAATAAAAATAAAAATGAAACACTTTTGGAGGGCCAAGGCCCCTTGGCCCCCACCCCTCAACAAACGCCCCTGCATAGAGGAACTTCACCAAAAATCGGTTAACCCTATTGACCTGGGGTCTAACACTCCCTTCCTAAAATCCTCTACATATGATCTGATCTGTTCCATAAATGAAATCATTCTTTGATAAAAAAAAAAAAAAAAAAACTCACGACAGTTTTCAGCCAAGCAGTTGTAAATTAAAAAAATATTACAATTTTTATTTTATTATGATCAAACACCACATCATACAACTGAATTTAAAAACGAAGGAAATGAAAAATGCAACTTACAGTAGTCGGACGCAACTTCATAGTAACGCAACAATGTATTTCTCTGAAATCTGATGTTTAGAGATCCATGTAGTGTTTTAACTCAGTTTTAGTCCACATTGTCAAATTGAAATACATCCAATTCCAAGAGTTGGATTTAGTTTGCCTATTATTAACAGCCGAAGATATTAGAGTGATTATTTGTTTAGAAGATAATTCACTTATTAATGAGTAAATCCTTCAGCTACTCATTTATCACATGGATATCAATCAATTCCTTGCAGCTGCAGTAATGTAAGCAGCCCAGGACATACATAAATAAATTTTACATCCGAAACCGTTATCTCGACCACATATTTCAGGTATTAACAGTTTGCATTCCAAAATTTGCTCGAGCTAAGTTATTGAGTGGCGTCCGAAACACCTATTGACTTAATTACCTATTTCAATCTGTGCGTAAATTACTATCTCGCGCGTGTGTGTGTCTGTGCGTGTTTGCGTGTACATATAAATACACAATATTTTATAATTATATCATGTATATATGCACAATATTTTTAAAACAATATGCATACATACATAATATTTTTTAATAACTACTTCCAAACACTAGTCATACATAACTGAATTAAGACAAAGTCATTTAATTTGTACTGCATTACATTTGTTGAAAAGTAGTTATATTTACAAAGCGCCAATTTTTAGCACATCTTTTGTAAGAAAAAAGATCGCGCTTAAGTTATCACTTTGTCCGTCCGTCTGTCTGCTGACAACATATCTCTGCAACTATTAGTCCGACTTGAAAAATTCTTTTTGCACTCGGAAGCTTGAAATATGAGAATGATGAACCTTGCATACCGGGGTCCGGGTTTGAATCCCGCTAAGGCATGGATGTTGTGTTTGTCTTACGGCACTGGCTCTCTCCCTTCCCTGGAACCGGTGACACTAAATTAGGGACGGGCGACTGCTTATAGCCCATTGAGTTGCTCACGGAGGTCGTTAAACCTACAATAAAAAAAAAAAAACCCTTGCATACCGGTTTTTCCCGATGCACAACTTCACCGCTAGAGGGCGCAAATGCAGATGATATCGAATTCAGCATACATTTCACTCCATACATTTTCTTCTAAATATCCGATTGATTTTTTCTCCTTTCGATGCCACGTATAGCGAAAACCATTCTAGATACAGTTTCTTTTTCAAGTAATGCATAGATTTTCTCCGCTAGGGGCGTAAAGATAAACTGCGTTTCCTACGACATCTCTGTTTCTAAAACTCCGATTTGAAAAATTCTTCCTGCATCGGATACATCTAATGACAAAAAATGTTTTGTATATAAATTCTAATTCTTGGTAAAGAATGGTTTGGACACCAGGGAGTTTAAGTGTTTATTTCTCCTTCTAATGCATTTGTATCAAAATCTGAGCTTCTGAAAACTCGACTGAAAAAATTATTTCGTGGACCCACACCGCTCACCTCGACAAACCTTTTCAGAATACTTTGTTCTTAAAGTAATTCATAGTTTTTCCGCCAGGGGCGTAAATGTATATCTTATTTTTGTCAATATCTCTGCTTCGAAGGGTCCAATTTGAAAAATTATCCCTTTGTTAGAGAGTGCTTCCGGTGCGAAATGTTTCTCATATAATTTCAAAATTTTCAAGTAATGTATAAATTTCCCGCTACGGGAACGTAAAGGTAAATTGCATATTTTCCGATAAGACATCTTTGCTTCTAAAATTCCGATTTGAAAAGCGTAAACTGTGTATTTCTGCTTCTGGTGTATTTGCAGCAAAATCTGAGCTTCTGAAAACTCGACTGAATTTTTTTTTTCGTGGACTGATACTGCTCACCTCGAAAACCCTTTTGAGAATACTTTCTTCTTAAAAAAATGCATGGCTTTTCCGTCAGGGGGCGTAGATATATATCTTATTTTTGTCGATACCTATGTCCGATTTAAAAAATTCGTACTCTGTTGGAGAGCGTTTCTGGCGCGAAACGTTTCTCATATGATTTCAAATTTTTCTTAACGCACAAGCGTGACACTAGAGGTGGTACGTTCATGTTTGCATAGATTTTCTCAGCTAGTGACAGATTTTTTCAGCTAGTGACACTTGAGGTGGTACGTTCAATGCACAGATTTTCTCCGCTAGGAAACATTAACTTTTCCCGTCTGAAAGGTTCATGTTTCTGTTTACTGTCATATCTGTGGGACTTGAAACCCGTATTAAAATATTCTTTTTCGGTCAGATACTACTAACTATGAAAACTTTTTCTGTGCATTTTCTTACCAAAATGATGTACAATTTCGCCGCTAGGGGGCATCAATGTTTAATCTGTTTTTCTCAATATCTCTGCATCAAAATGTGCGATTTAAAAATTATTTCAACAGCGGATACCATTTACCTTGTGGAATACTTAAAGTTTGTATTTGAGGAGTTTTTTAGTTTAAAGTTCTGTCACTAAGTGGTGTTTGTGTACTTCTCTTTGCAGCTTTATCTCCGCTTCCAAAAACCCTATTGAGAAACTCCTGTTTTACTGTATGCCATTCACAATTAATATGGGGATCATTATCCTCTTTAAATAATGCACAAATTTCCGCTAGGAGGCGTAAAAGTCAAAATCTTTTTCTCGCTACCCCTGCTTTCAAGAGACGTATCTGAAAAATTATTTTTCCTTAGGATAGCGTTTTTCCATGAAGAATATTTTTCGCCTATTTTCAACTTTTCCATTATGCGAAATTCTTTCGCTACAAGGCGTAGAGTGATATCGTGTTTCCTTCTATATCTCTTTTTTTAACTGTTCGATTTGAAAATCTTTTTGTCTCTGATACTTCTAACTGTAAGAAACTTTTGTGCTCCACGTTTATTTTCGTTACATACTTTTCAGCAGCTGGTGGAAGTAGCTATTTTCTGGATGTTTTACCGATTGTAGAAATCCGGCTGATTTTTTTTTCTAACCTGTTCCACTGATTTTGAATAACTTTGTTAAATTTAATTCCCGTCGGAAAGGATTCAAAAGACGTGCTCATTACAACCAAAAATTTGGTGTAATCTTTCTTGTTTGTACTGCTGTTATTATAATTTTAACAAACTTGAAAAGCAGTTTCCTAAGCATTGACAACAGGAAAAGCACGTCAAGAAGTCATATGTATATAAGCAAATTCGGAATTGGGCTGTCACCAAAAAGCGACAACGATTCTTTAAGATATAAAGGTAATCCTTCAATTCAAGCCAAACCGAAAGAATGAGTACTCGAGCAAAAGCGACATTCTTGAAGCTATGTATATTTCATCAAAGACGTGAGCCAAGCACAATGAACTTAGGTTATTACAAAAGTAAAAATACAGGGGTAAATAAATGCTCGTCGATTAGAAAACATGAAAGCAAAATAAATAAATAAATAAATAAAAATAAAAAATAATGAAAAATAATAATAATAAAAAAAAAGATACAAAATCTTAGGATTGACTATTCAGATCTTGTGGAGCAGAGTAAATGAAAGATCTCAGAGCAAACCGTTATATCAAGCCGAATTGTTCTTATTTAAGCACAAGTCATCCCAACCAAATGAGTCAACATACAAAAAGCAACTTTACTAACGTACACACAAAGAACTTTCACGTAGGAAGACGAAGTGCATATATGTACACGCACAGAGAAAGGGTTCTACCTATTGCAAAGGAACGTTGTGTTTATTTGCGTCGATATCACGGAGGCGGCTCGCGACGGAGAAACATCAATAAAATGTCCAGAAATATCACACATGTCAACACCGCATCATATGCATGCACCGTGTCTATAATTTACCAACCGAAACAGCAGAGTTACAGCTGTAATCAAATCCTTCGGTTCAGTGGAAAATACTGGCCGATTCCAAATGGCATTAACCATAACAAAATTTAATTGAAGGGTTCGGGCGTAAACCATGGTAACCAACATTTTTGTAAAAAACTGAGTTGCGTACGAAAAACAACTGCGGTGGTAATTTGAGCATTTTAGAGTATCTATGTCAACATGTGGCACCACAATACATTTATGTCAACATGTGACACCACAATACATTTATGTCAACATGTGGCACCACAATACAACTTTCAATTTATGGTAAGTGCAAACGTTTATCATCATCATCATCATCATCATTGTCAACCATTACCAATCCACTGCTGGACGAAGGTCTCCCCAAGTTTCCTCCACGACGGTCTGTCTTGTGCCAGTCTCCTCCATGTCACTCCCGCATACTTTTGAATTTCATCCACCCATCTCGCATGTAGTCTTCTTCTGGGTCTTTTCCTGTCCCTTGGAATCCAATCTAAAATTTCGGCTGTCCATCGATGATCTGTCCTTCTTGCAGTATGCCCAGCCCATTGCCATTTCAGGGATTTAACTCTGATCATGATGTCTTCCACTCTTGTCATTTTTCGGATCCACGAGTTCCTCTTCTTATCTCTCCTGGTTACACCAAGCATGCACCTCTCCATGTTCTTTTGAGTTGTCTGCAGCCTTTGTATGTCTCTTTTAGTTGAGGTCCACGTCTCTGCACCATACGTAAGCACTGGAAGGATGCATTGATCAAACACTTTTCTTTTAAGACATAATGCGGCATATTGCTCTTGAAAATTATGCTGTTTCTTCCAAAAGCTCACCAGGCAAGTTTTGTACGCCGATTAATTTCTTCACCAAAGTGACCCTCACTAGATATCTGCTGTCCAAGATAAACGTAGGTGTCTGTTATCTCCAGCTTTTCTCCATCAATCGATAAATCTTCATTTCGTGTAAAAGCATTGAACATCACTTTTGTCTTCTGAAAGTTCATTTTTAATTCCACTTCTTTACTCTTGTCAGCAAGTTCTTGGATCATACTCTGCAGCTCTGATGGGGTAGTTGCAAAAATGACTATGTCATCAGCAAAATGAAGGTGGGTTAGATAATCTCCATTAATCTTTATCCCTTTGTTTCCCAGTTCAGTGATTGAAAGACATTTTCCAATGTGGCGTTAAAGAGCTTCGGAGATATGGTGTCACCTTGTCTCACTTCCCTTTCCAATTTTTATGTGTGTTGCATTTTCAAACAGCCGAATCTTTGCACTTGCATTTTCATAGATGTTATTAATAATATTCATGTATGCATCTTCAGTACCGCAAGATTTCAGAGCCATTGTAACTGCTGATGGTTTCACCGAATCAAAGGCTTTTTCATAATCGATAAAAGCCATGCACAATGGAAGTTCATATTCCCTCGCCCTTTCAATTAGTTCTCTCAGTACGTGGATATGATCTACTGTGCTGTAGCCACTCCTGAATCCAGCTTGTTCTCTCGGTTGAGCCATGTCCGGTGTTACCTTCAAGCGGTGTGAAAGAACTTTAGTGAAGATTTTATAAACCACTGATAGGAGGCTGATAGGTCTGTAGTTCCTGAGATCCTCAATGTCACCTTTTTTACGTAGCAGGATCATTATAGCGTTGTTCCAATCGAGTGAAATAAACGTTTATGTATACATATATTTTTACTACTTGTAATCTGCGTATCTCACAACGACAAAAGTGTTGGTTACCATGATTCACACTCGAGACCCTTCAATCGTGTAAAGAGAATTAGTTAGCCCAAGTTGCAGATATTACGTGAAAAAGCAACTGAAATAGTTTTCACGAATTTAAAAAAAAAATTCAGTGCTGTTGTAATTACGTAGATCCGGCAGGTGGCGCTAGCATACAACACAAAAGTAAAATGGCGAAACTGTCGGAAAAGGCGTTTTGCGTGCTGGAATCCCATTCTTGTCAATCATCGATATAACTGTGCAGCGACAACTTCCTATGGGATTTCATTAAAACATAAAAGTTTTTGCTCCATCATTGCCTACAACCACAACCATTGGCTACTTGAAAGCTCGCATAGCAAAATCAACTCACGTAATTCATTTGGATCTACTGAAGAATGCGACGAGTTAAGCCGCGCTGTTGTGCACGCTTGACTCATTCAGAATGCAAAAACTAAATAAACAGAATAAAGTAACTGTGATTTACCAATTTTTGGATTTTTTCTTTTTAAGGCCCACAAAAAAACATATCTCTCGTTATCGGACTTTTAGAGGAAGCACCCCATCCTCTGTGAAAAAAAGGTGCGAACGAGGCGCCCCTACGTGCGTGTTCCGAGGCTTTGGCATCCATCACGTCACTAATGGCAATACCCCCCCCCCCCCGAAAAATAACCGTAACTGCAAAAGTGTGTTACTGTAAAATGTGCATAGGAAACATTAAGAGCGTATATAATTATATATCCAATTTTAAAAACTTATCACCGATTAAATGGTATTACCCAAATTGGGGTATAAATAAACAACGTTCCTCTGTTGATTTGTATATGCGCTTGTGAGTATGTAAAGAACTCGGGCACCCGTTGGATTTCTGGAACATCGGCGCCTATGACGCTCTGTATCTCTCGAAGCCCTTTCCTTCTAACAGAATTGATCGTGTATGTGTTCGTCCATGTCGTCTTCGAAAGATTCTACTTTATTACCACGGCCCCGGTAGTACCGTGGTCGCGGAATACTTACTCATCGTCTAATTGGATAAACAGTGAGGTTGCGTTCCCCTAAATGTAAAGAACCCAATCTTAAAGTTTACGGGCGTCGCGTTGTGTTTCATATTTCATTCGTCGCGTTGTGTTTCATATTCGTATAAAACCCATAAGCCGCAAATTCTGAATTTAGAGAAATATACACCCTAGAAAAGTTAGCTACACCAGGTTAAGTAATTAACAATGTTTATTAATAGAAAAAGTATATATAAGCAATACATCCTTCAGGTGGAGGCCAAATAGAAGTTACGTTAAATTAAAGAAAACATTAGAATTAGCCATGTTTACTGGTCTACTGCTGCGTAAGCCTGTTACGCCCTTGAGCTTAACTTTAAATTAACTCCCTCAATCTATTTCGAGGAGGCATAGCGACCATGCATATGTATATATTTAGTTAACATTGGAACTGGAATTGGGGAAAATAACGTCATCTTACCTTCCTTCGGTTTGGGTTGTCGCTCGTTGAAGCCTTCTGTTGACCGCGTGGGTACTTCACTGTACCTCTCGAGCTACTACGCTGCCACGGCTGAGACCGCTTACTCTGTACGTTTCCTAACTACCTAATCCGTCTCATTCTCGAACCTCTGACCTCCGAATACTATACGTGAAAAAACATCTGTGTTGCTATCTGTGGATCACCGTTTCGACTACGACTCCTCCTGACTATATGAATCTCCGATACGAATTTTTCTCTCTGATACCAATCTTCTACTCTCTGTGACTATATCTTTTTTCTGCCTATATATTTTCGTCCCTTTAATTTTCCACGTGATATGGGCGTGCCTACAACCTTCTACGAACTCTTCGCCTGGGGTCAGGATTGGTCAGCTGAGCTGACCAGTGCTCGAGCTTAGTGGCTATTGGTTGGCCCTCTGGTCCACTTGGCTACCTGTTCGCGGCAGCTGGCATGTTGGGCAGGTGAGGTTTTTGCGAATTCAATAGGACATATTTCTGCGGTCGGATGAAAAGCGAAGAATTTAAAGGGGCTTTCCTCTGCCAGAGTTACGACTTTCCTGTGACGCCGCGATGTACTTTACGACTTTCGCTGGTGCCTCGCCTCCCTCATCGAGGAGATGGTCGTAAACCGCAACTCGCCTATTCATCTGACCGCGTTTCGGGCTCTTGCATGTGCACTCCTGAAATACCAGGATGCATTGTCCCACCAGCAACGGTAGCACTGGGGCCATTTCGTAAATTTTGTGAATGCCGTGCGTCTTCTCACAGGAGTGAAAAGAAGATGAATTCCTCGGTATTCTCCACGGGTGTCCGGCAAAAACCGTCTTGACCACCTGGGTTTTCTGCTCCAGTGGGGAAAAGGGGGTTTATGAGGCAGGAAGGGAGCAAAGAAAAAATAATTTAAATTAAGTAAAAAAAATATTTGGGTAAATTACTCCTGGTCTTTGAATTGTGACCGCAAACAATGTGACCCGAACTATGAAGTAGTTCCACGACAACAACTTTAATATGCCTTTTCTCTTTCCACATGTGTGTGTGTGTGTGTGTGTGTGTGTGTGTGTGTGTGTGTGTGTGTGTGTGTGTGTGTGTGTGTGTGTGTCTTTCGAATAGCCAATTAACATCATTCAGTCAAAATACAGGGTTATTCAAAATGATTGATTCGATTTCAAATGACTATATTTTCGCAATCTACACATACAGACTGAGTAATGATACATCAACCAAAAGAGAAACCGTCCGAGTTTTGTCTCGCACTTTGCAAGTGCTACATGGGACTTCCTTTAGTTACACGAGCAACGTCGAGATGATGGTCTATTTCTTTCCATACTCGCTCCAGCATGTCGTTGTCACTAACTCCACTGCAGTAACAATGCCTTTCTTGAGCTGATCCAAGGTTGTAGGCAACGGCGGCACGTACAAAGTATCTTTAACGTACCCCTAAAAGAAGAAGTCGCACGGCGTAAGTTCCGGTGACCTAGGCGGTCAGCTGTAGAGCATCAAGTCATGGGGTCTACTGCAACCAATCCAACCGCGAGGGAGCACTTCGTTGAGGAAATGGCGAATCAACATATGTTTCCCGAACTGTCGTTGGATACCGCCGACGGATACTCTTTGAGTACTCGGTGGATCATTTCCGTAACACTTGTGAAACTCACGCTGCACTATGATTACAGATTCACACCTCGAAAATTGCAGCACAGAAAAAGCCTTCTGCTGCACGGTCACCATTTTCTCACAGATTGTATGTCGCGAAGCCAGAGCGACAGTGGAGCCCTCTCACGGTGACCTAATAAAACTCGGAGATTTCCTCTTTCACTTGGTGTATGCCAGGCCATACACGGTTGATAGGTATCAAAAATAATGCTCTTTTGAAATCAGATGAATCATTTTGAATAACTCTGTAATTTGTCAGTTTGTTTTATGTGACAGTCAGAGGTGAGTTTAAACATTGCAGCTACCGGTGCCAAGGAAAATCGAACGCCTCTAAGTAAAGTTATTTAATATATAAACTGTACTTCCGATTTGAATTTCATATTTAAATTATCTATCGATTTGTTTTTATCACAAAAAGACGCAGCACTTTCTCGGGAACAAAACTCTGTGGAATTTTTAGCACACTTATTATTTACAACTGCGCATTGAAATAAAAATTTAAAATACTGTTTGCTCACAAATTTATTTTGCACAATTTTAAAACTAGCCGTTAATGTTTACATTCAAATGCATTTGCTTGATTTTAACATGCATATGCAACATTTGCCTGAAAATTTTGTCTTTAAATCTTCAACGTAAGCGACACGATTTTCAGGATTTTTTTTTTTTAAGTATAGTGTGTGACGTACCGGCCAGCAGGACGCACACGACATAAAGGCAGATTGCAGTCAGAATAAATGTCTGCGTAGCTCAGTTGGTAGAGCGACTTGTTCCGGAATAAGCGGACTCGGGTTCGAATCCCGGCGTAGACCAAAAATGACGGAGAAATTTACTGTTTGCTCACAAATTTAAAATACTGTTTGCTCACAAATTTATTTTGCACAATTTTAAAACTAGCCGTTAATGTTTACATTCAAATGCATTTGCTTGATTTTAACATGCATATGCAACATTTGCCTGAAAATTTTGTCTTTAAATCTTCAACGTAAGCGACACGATTTTCAGGATTTTTTTTTTTAAGTATAGTGTGTGACGTACCGGCCAGCAGGACGCACACGACATAAAGGCAGATTGCAGTCAGAATAAATGTCTGCGTAGCTCAGTTGGTAGAGCGACTTGTTCCGGAATAAGCGGACTCGGGTTCGAATCCCGGCGTAGACCAAAAATGACGGAGAAATTTACTTCGTTATAATGGCGCCCGAACTATCCGGATGACCCGGCCGTTCAAAATCTCGCATTGGTGTGATGTTATTTCCACACCGCGAGACAGGAAAAATCAGAGCAGCGCTTCGAAAAATAAAAATGTGTGATGTTGCATTCCACACAGCAGATTGACTGGGAGTTCTCAAGTGCACGTTCTACAGTGGATGGCTGCCTGCAACGATTCATGGTCACGGCTGACCCGTGGGCCATGCACTCGGCCCTCTTTCGGGGGGGGATTTGACGTACCTGCCAGCAGGACGCACACGACATAAAGGCAGATAGGAATCAGAATAATCGTCTGCGTAGCTCAGTTGGTAGAGCGACTTGTTCCGGAATAAGCGGCCTCGGGTTCCAGAATGCGTAGAAGTCTGCGTAGCTCAGTTGGTAGAGCGACTTGTTCCGGAATAAGCGGCCTCGGGTTCGAATCCCGGCGTAGACCAAAAATGACGGAGAAATTCACTTCGTTATAAGTGCTGCTACTGAAATCGATTGAAATCACTGAGACAAAGAGGAAATGAATAAATAAATTAGAAAATAACTTACAACTAAATATTTTTTCTCGATTTCTCTGTGGCAAAATCTTTTACTATATCATCAAATGTCAATGTTTCGACAGTGCTTGAAAGAAAGTGATAAAATTGCAAATGCACTCATGCTTTCCAGAGAACTAGGTGTCTTCAAATAAATATGGATGGCTTTCAAAAGAGGAAAAACTTCATTCTTCAGAGGTGTTACTGATGGTTACGCATATGTAAATTCTTATGATGACATCAATCTTCGGAATATATGAATGGATTCTTTTCCCCTAATAATATTGCATTGACATCAACAACAGCCTCACATCGTAGATCACGGCATTAAAACATTTGGTGAAATATATAATCCATTTTTACCTCCGAATAATCTAAATTTCAAACAAAGAATGTCTGAATACTGCGAAAGTTATTTTCAACCGATTAATACAAGTTGACTGTACAAAAATAAAAATTTTCAAAAAGATGCTAGTCGTACATTTATACTATAAATAAAATCTCGTTCTTTATATTTAAGTATTAAAACCCAAATTTACAGTTAAACAAAGTGATTACTTGAGTAAAAATACTTTTAGCCAATATTTGTTTAATTCTATGCAGAATACAAGAGTACTCTTCTTCACACCTGTGAATAAAAATATTATATCGAACATTTTTAAAACTCCTTCAAAATAAATACAACACATGTTAAACGTTTGTAATATTAATATTCATTAATGGGAAACCAAAATCATTGTCTTAACCTAAGTGCATTTTTTGCAGTACTTATGGTGTAATTCCAAACTTAAAAAGTGAAAATGTCTCTGGACCAATCATAATTCACGAATAAGAAACTTGGCCAATTGTAAAAAAACTGCACTCTGGTTGTTGCTGACACTGCGTGCTTGGATTGCTAACCAGGAAGCAGAAGTCGGACAACAGTTTGGCATTTCTCTTAGGAGATTTTGAAACTTGCTTTTTAAACCCCTGAACTACAATAAACAAAGATTTTAAAATAAACAATAAATGTGTTTCTGCAACATCCTAATAAATTTAATAATTTACAAATCAGCTAATTCGTTATAAAATACTACAGTTAATTTAACATTATACTTAGTGTGTTAACATTACACCACCAAACAATGACATCAACTACAGACTCACATCGTGGGTCACGGTATTAAAAACATTTGGCGAAATAACTAATCCATTTTTTACCTCCGACTAAATTAAATTTCAAACAAGAAAGTTTAAATATTGCGAAAGTTATTTCCAACCGATTAATATAAGTTGACTGCACAGCCTCATTACAGTAAAACAATAGCATTACACTTTTGATAAAATTACAGTACTAATTAGTTTTTCTTGCAAGACGACTAACAGTATTCAACATTTATTCCCTGGATCAACTACGAAAAATTATGAATTTCCTCCACTGATAATTTATTTCAAACTACCTTTCCCCCTATTTATTCATTTAATTCAATAACCCGGCCAGAACTATATAACCCAAGTAATGCAGAGTGATTGCTCCATGTTTGGATTTGTTCAGCTTGCTTCATCACTTAGCATTCAGCTTTAGCGATGCATTATCTCTTCACCTTCTTTTCATTCTGATCTTTCCTGTGGAGCACCTGCTCCTTCCTCCTTTCTAAAGGCGGCTGGACCTACGGAGTCGCGTCTTTTTCCCGAATGTCAAAGCTATCTGCAGCCTTCACGCAGTCGACTAAATCTATGGTTAGGGGCAAGATGCGTCCACCGTATGATAGGTTCTGAACGACTGGGGTTGTCCTAATGTTTGAACCTTCGGTTCGTGTTCTTGTGTATCGAACGGATAATAATATTGCAAAATATATATGCAACAAGAACATATGAATCTGTCATTTGCCTATTTAAATTATGTCAAACTTTCTGAAAAGGCAGACATTCTTGTTCGAATATAGATAAATAATACAACTGGGGCTGTGCAGGCTGCAAAATGTATGTGCAAGCAGCTCGCTCCCTTCCCCTGTCACCCTGTCACTCACACCATCCTGGGGGGAGGGGGGGTGAATGGCCTAATCTTGTAGAAATCTGCTTCATGGAGTAAACTATTCTGATTTGGAGCATCCCACTGTCACCCTCAAATTTGTTAAAATGCCTTGTAAAAACCTACCGCTCTAGCATCCAAGCCTTATGACGTACTTGCCTCAATGATAACACAAACGTTAAGACGGAAAAGCCCTCCTCCGATCATTCGTCCGAGATGGGTCCGAGTTCGAATCCCGGTGAGACATAGATGCTGTGTTTGTCTTACGGCACTGGCCCTCTCGCTTCCCTGGAACCAGTGGCCCTAAATTAGGGATGGGCGACTGCTTATAACCCACTGAGATGCTCACGGTGGTCGTTAAACCTCCAATACAAAAAAAAAAAAAAACGGCAAAATTGCAGCGACAAACTTCGTCAATGTAGCTTGGGAAAGCATTTGGCTCCGGAGCAGAAGGATACAAGTTCGATTTCCGATACCGGCAATTGGGTGTTACGTTATATTGGCCCCCGAACGTAATATGAATCTCCTGGCCGTTGGGTTCTTAAAAAAATGTGTGATGTTCGTTCCGCACATCGTCTGAAATTAGTCACAATTCCCATACAGTGCGTTCTCCTTCAAGCGTGGTTTGCCAGCGGACCCGGAAACCAATGAAATTAGTCAGAATTCCCATACAGTGGGCTCTCCTTCAAGCGTGGTTTGCCAGCTGACCCGGAAACCAACGAAATTAGTCAGAATTCCCATACAGTGGGCTCTCCTTCAAGCGTGGTTTGCCAGCTGACCCGGAAACCAATGAAATTAGTCAGCATTCCCATACAGTGGGCTCTCCTTCAAGCGTGGTTTGCCAGCTGACCCGGAAACCAACGATTCATGTGACATACCTACCTCAGAGGTGACGCACATGTCAACACGACAAAGTTGCAGCGACAAACTCTGTCGGTGTAGAATGTGGCTCCGGAGCAGAAGAATGCAGATTATAGACACCGCCACCGGCAAATGCTGTTTACGCTACAGACTTCTACTCTTACGGACTTCCGGCTGTCAGCGAGCTGTGTTAAAGGAATGGCCCCTTCTTCCCTTTTGAGTTCTGAGTTTGATCTTAACAGGAAGAAGCAACTTCTCCCGCTGGCTGACTGAATTCATCTTTTCTTTCTTTTCTATTTTTTTTTTTTCTATTGGGAGTTTAACGACCACCGTGAGCAACTCAGTGGGCTATAAGCAGTCGCCCGTCCCTAATTTAAGGTCACTGGTTCCAGGTAAGGGAGAGAGCCAGTGCCGTAAGACAAACAGAACAACCATGACTCATGGGATTCGAACCCGGACCCATCGCGGACGAATGGTCAGTAGCCATTGCTCAGACCACTGCGCCACCGGGGCGACAATCTTTTCTCGTGATTCATGTCGCTCTCTCGATCGTATTAATTTCAAAATAAATTTATATTTTTTATAATTAAATATGTTGAAAAACTACTATACAATATTAAGCTAAAATGTAAGCTATGTTATTACTATTCAGTTTTATTTGTAGACATGCATAATGTTATTTCACACTACACTTTTTTATTTGTTTTTGTAATACAGTTAAACGGCTTTTGTCACGTATTCCCCAAAATTTTGGGCCCCACAATATGCAGCGCCCTGGGCCATGGCCCGGGTTGGCCCTATGGTAAACCGACCCTGGTGAAAGTAAATGAAGAGGGAATTAACCATCATTATAACTTCGATGTTTCCATTAGGAAACGCTGCAATTACTGAACATTATTTCAAAGATTAATTTATTCCATTCTTTTACTGCTATTTGTGAAAAAAAAAAAAATTACTATTAGATACGCTTCGAAAAAAAAATGAGAATTAATGGCCGGATAAATGTGAACGAACAATGGAGATTGCAAAGACTGAAGCTTCATTTATATACACAGAAGATATTCGACGCTGGATCGTTCATTCAAGCATGTCTTGCAGGGTAACGGTAGTCTGGTTGCTTGTGAGGTTGACACACGGTACAATTTACAAAAGAAAAAAAAAAGGGGGGGGGAAGCATTACATAGAAGCAATCTTATATTCTTTACTTAATCCATCACTGAACCTTCAACCGAAGTACTCGAAAGGGACATCCAACCACGAGTGTAGTCAGAACAGTAACAGGATCACGTATTCCCCATTTCGCTTTGCTCCATTTTCTACTCTGGTACTAGATGGATGAGCAATTACGTCACAACTACTGCTTGGTTCGTTTCTGAAGGCGGCACACCGATAGCCCCTGACTTAGTTAGAAGTCATGTGCCTCACCACCTATTAAGAATAACTTTTATTTATGCCTGAACGCAGGAATTTGATTGAATACAGCAACTTGGACAATCCTTTCAATATTTTTTTAATCCTTGTGTGTGTGTGGTGACATCTTTAACAACACAACAGAATTAAAACCGAATAACAGGAACGGAAACAAAACGTTCAACAAAGGCAGAAGTAACGCATCGAGTGGTACATACTATGCAGAATTCAGACTGTTGCTGCAACTACATATTACAGAGAATGTCTACAAAAATTTCATTTATCTAGAGCAGTTGTCTCAAACGGAGACCCTTGGAAGGGCCGCTTTCCAGTTTTGAAGGAACTTAGGGGGCCGCAAGAATATTAAAAAATTTCGTATGAATAAATATTCACTTAACAAAACTACACCAATGGCTTGGCACTAGAGTGGAATATTATTTCTAATTATCGGTAAATAGTAAAAACAAATGCTTCATCAATCACTGAAAACAATCACTTGTATGTAACAATTATTTTCACTTAAATCTTAAAATAATAACATTTTACCAACTGAACACAGTACACAGTACAGGAGATATTGCATGTTCTGACCAGAAACTTGGGCTCGCTTTTCTGTCACTAACTTATCGATATTTTATCATGCTACTTTTAAAAGTGAGCATAAGTGACTGTAACTTAACCTATTCCTTTCAAGACATTTTACTTGGTTCATTCTTAAAAACAGCTGTTCACATGAGTCATGATGTTTCGAACATAGACATAACACGTGCAGCTAGGTTGGGAATGTTTACGTGCTTGTTTTTTTTTTTTTTTTTGCAACTAACCGGTAAAACTCTATTAGATTGCAGCTGTTGAATTTTTCTTTAGGAAAGAATCACACTGAAAGTCTATTAATTCAAGCTGAAGTTCTTCAGGTGCGTAGTCAGCATTAGAGGAAAATGGAGACTTGAATATATTGGAAATATATATTTTGCTTGATGCAGTAATGTTCTTCGTAAATAAACTTGTTACTTATAAAGACGATGGCTGTGCTAAGCATTACTATGTTTATATTATATTTAATATATTATAACACACTTGGAAAAAGGGTGATTAATTTTTATTTTGTAATCATTCATGCTGGCCGCAAAACAGTTGGTGCAGGGCCGCGAGTTTGAGATCACTGGTCTAGAGTGCGATGGGCGCGGGTTCGAGTCTTGACGAAACATGGCTGGTCAGGAAGCAGCTTTTCAAAATCTAAATCAGCTAAGGGGTCTGAGACGTTGGTTTCTGACCATTCGTCTAGATTGCGGTGGGAGCGGGTTCGAGTCTCGACGAGGCATGGCTGGTGTGTTTGTCTGCTTGCTTTGTCTCTTCCCTGGAAGCAGTGGCCCCACATTACAGACGGGCGACTGTTTATACACTGTTTGCAAAAAAACAAAAACAAAAACAACAACAGCGAAGCACCCAGAAGGAATCATCCAATCGAGATGAAAATTGGTATGTGCAATTTACAAGAGAAAGATTGCAATTCCAGAGCAGTTGGGCCAATTCGGATAAAACCGCTACACGAGTGGAACAAGTCAATACGTTGTAGCACCACTTCTGACTCGGATACAAGCAGTTACCCGGCGTGGCGAACACGTATGCAGTTCAAGGATACTGTCCTGAGGTACAGCATTCCTTCCAGATGGTATCCAAATTGAGGGCCAGTTCGCCGGCATTCCGGAATGGGAGTAGGTTTCGTTTCATTATGTCCCAAACATGTTCTATCGGTGAGAGTTCGAGCAATCGAGCTGGTTGTGGAAAAGTGTCGACATTACGGAGGCAGACATGAGATAGCCGTGTCGTATGTGGCCGGACATTATACTGTTGAAAAATTGCTCGATGATGCTGCGACAGGAATGGCAACACAACAGGTCGTAGAATATTGTCGACGTACCGTTGAGCCGTGAGGGCGCTACGGAGGACTGCCAAGGTTATCCGGCTATCGTTGAAAATGGTTCCCCGCTCAGACAGTCACTTCCGGTGTGTGAGCCGTTTGCCGTTCCACGGTAAAGGCAGGACCTGTGGGCTAGCCGGCTCGTCTACAGACACGTATGCGCTGGTCATCGGCGCCAAGTGCAAACCGTGACTCATCACTGAAGACAACACGACGCCACTATTCTACGTTGATCGGGCTCAACGCCACTGCAACCGATGCCAGCCTTGCTCGCTGGTCAGTATTAGGCGGCGGATGGCAGAGTGGCCTCCTTGAATGTAGTCCCCGTGCCACAAGTCGTGTGGCAACGGTCCGGATGTCCACTTCCGTTCCTATAGACGATGCAACACGGTCACGGATAGTTGAGAACGACGACATCGGTTCTATTCGTGCGAGACTCACAATCGCCCGATCCTCGCGTTCTGTCCGCGTGGACGTCCATTACCCGCGTGCAGTTGGGCTGTGCCCTCCTCGACCCATTGGCGCCAAGATCGTGCGTTTGCCACGTCGCTCCGACCCAAATGCATAGCGATACGGCGATTTGAACCGGCCTCTCTCAGCCCAATTATACGTCCTCTCTCAAACTCGCTCAACTGCTCGTAGTGTGCACGGATACGACGTCGAGGCATCCTCGAAGTTTGTGAAGGTTAATGCAACCTCAATCCGCTGTCACATTTGCCCGTGCGTGCAAAACTTTGCTTTTGATATACCCTCCTCGATACCCATGCGCTGTGGGATGGCCACTATTTCGTCATTGATCGTTAGTTTTTAATCATTTGCATATTCGGCCCTGCTGCACTTGCATGCGGAGTTTTCATCAAGACAGAACAACTTTCTCGTTGTGCTTCGTGTTTTTTGTTGTTGTTTTATTGTGTGTGTTTGTTTGTTTTTGCAAAGAGTGTGTAAGCTACCAGAAATCCCGAATTCTTGAGGACAGTCCTCGAATTTAGAGTACTGTTCCTAAAAACGTCAGAGCCCTTGGAGACGCAAATTGTCCTCGAATTTCGCTTTTTGTCCTCAAATTTAAAATTTATCACTAGGTTTTTCCGGGTCTAAGGAAAAATATCCTGAAAAATAATTTTCGTTGTACTAATTCGTTGACTTTTGACAAGAATATAACTGACCAAAGGATCCGAATTTCTTTGTTTTTGTTTGTTTGTTTGGAGGTTTAACGACCACCGTGAGGAACTCAATGGGCTATAAGCAGGGACCCTGCCCCTAATTTAGAGCCACTGGTTCTAGGGAAGGGAGGAGAGAACCAGTGCCATAAGACAAACATAATATCTATGCGATCCAAACCTGGACCCATCTCGGACGAATGGTCAGAAGCCAGCGCTTAGGCCACTACGGCCCCGAATTCTTTACGACAGTCCTCAAATTTAGTGCACTGGCCCGACAACATGTAATGCCTTTTGGGACAAAAATTTTCCTACAATTTCGATTTTTGTCCTCAAATGTCCTCACATTTAGACTTTATCGTCGAAAGCTCCTTATGTTTCTAATGAAACTGCCGCTTGAAATTAATTTCCGTTGTACCCACCTGCCAACATGCTTATCCTGAAAACAAATTGTACTTGTTCTAATTTTCACCAAAAATTTTCACAAAATGAAAAAATGCAACATGCAGTTCGTTCTTTAGAGAAACATAAAGATTATGCAGCTCGTTCTCAATTCAGCACGTGCATCTAAGGTAAAAATTTTACTTTTGCTTGTATGCTTTCTCCATCACAGCTGTCTTTGTCGGTACTTTGTTTTCCCTGTGTAATGCTATCACTCATCTATGTTTCTCCTGTTCATCTTTGTAGTAGTGTATTACCCCCGTATTTTGCAGTACCATTCCCATTGCACAATTAAAGCGAAGTTTGATCTCTCTTTGTCGGTACAAATCGCCCACAATCTGAAAGATAACGGCTCTTTAAGATGAAAATTTAAAGATATAACATCATACTTTGTGAAACAATCAGGAGCAGATCTACAACTAGGCCAACTTAGGCCACTGGGCCTTGCGAATTCCTGAAAATACCTCGTGAGAAGCAATTAAGTTCACTCTTTCCTAACGTATTGCGTCAAACATTTTGCTAAGCATGATGACTTCTAATGCATCGGGTGAAAGGACTTTTAGTGTTCTTAAAGGAGTAAAGAACTATCTTGGAATGTCTCGCCAGTTTGACTAGACTTGTTGCAAATGCTCAAGTTGTAAAACAACTTGATTTTGAAAATGACGTTAAAGACTTTGCGGCCATGAAAGCACGTAGACTGGACTTTTAAGAGGCAGCATCAAAAACTTTTTGGTATATTGATAACAATAATTCAAGGTTAATTTTAAAATTTTAGGCAGTCAGACTTTTTAATTAGATTTTTTCTTTTCTTACAAATGAAATTATTGCAGTTTGTAGCTGATTCATCAGAATTTTATTCAAATACAGGAAAGATAATTAAATATTTTTTTCCTCTCAGTGCTTTGTTATGATGAAACAAAACATTCATATGCAGTTTTAAAGAATGGTACGTAAACAAAATTAGTAAAATAGCCTAAAGGATCGGTGATGCACTTAAGTTCGTTAAAAATATTTTAGTGTGGAGGGCGGTCTTCAAGCAAGGCTGGCTTATGGCACCAAATATTTAAAATCTCCCACTGTAAATAATACAGTTTTGTGACAAAAAGTTTTGCATATTTAGTGTGATCATGTATATGTCCCCAAACCAGGGGACACTAACTGCATACTGTCCCCAAATTTGTGGACAGTATGCAGTTTTGTCCTCAAATCAGTGTTCCAGTGTCTGGTCACCTTATGCTTATAGCACTTTAAGTTGCGCACGGTGGTCGTCAAATCCAAGAAAAAATCAAAATTAACAAAACCTGATTCCAGTGTCGTGGGCATCCAGACATTCCTCTAGAGATTCATACTTATGAGCTGACGTTTTTTCGAAAAAATTCCTCTAGGGGAAAATATTGAGTGATAGAATCATTTCAAGTAAACATAATCAATTTTGAAAGTACAGGTGTTTTATTTACAAGCGTAATTTTCGTACTACTATACGAAAATCTAATGAAAATCGGGTTTTCATGCGATAGATTACCAACATGTGGCAGCTTCTGAAAGAATAGTGATGTAGTCGGTATTAGAAGACCGCCCTCAATGAGGACAACTAATGTAAACGTCTGACAGCCAATACTGCTTTTTAATCTTTCTTTGACTGAGCAGGGACTATACTTCCCACTAGAAAAATTTGAAAAGCTGGAGCTCTTGAATATCAGATGCATGGATAGCACTTTGGTGATGTGCTCATTCAGCATACAAATAAATTGTGGCCCACGATGGAAACGACTGGCGCCAAGACGTGGCAGCAGCCAGCCTTTGGAGCGATTGGCCCACCAAATCAGACTTCTGCATTTACACTGGTGTGCAAAAATTAAGGACGAAGAGGAGAAATTAGCATAACAGCGGAACGAGCAGGCAGAACGAACCGAAAGACCACTCAGAAGATAGACTAGGTTCCGGTACGGTAGGGCATACGCATATATGCAGCATGACGTGGGGGGGGGGGGTCGGAAGGGTATAAAGCACACAGGCGTTGTACGCTCAGCAATTAGGTGAAAGCTATTGCACGGTGTACATCGGTTTGAACGACGTTAAGTTGCTGCCACCATGTAATATGGCCAACAGGCAATCCAGTAGACGACATCTGGATGACTTTACCCGAGGTCGCGTCATTGGGAAGTTGGAAGAAGGTCGAAGTGTGACTAGTGTGGCCGAGGAGTTCGGGATCGCTCACAGCATCGTTTCACGAGCTTGGAGAGCATTTCAAACGACAGGAACAGCTGTCCGAGAGTTTAGCAGTGGTCGTCCACGAGCAACCACGGCGGCGGACGACCGGTATATTGTCCTACAGGCGAGAAGAGATAGACGGGAGACAGCGGGAGAAATCGCAAGGCACATGCAACGGACAACTGTACGTCCGTTATCGCGTTTTGCCGTGGCCAGGAGGCTGCACAAAGGTGGTCTATTTGCACGACGACCAGTACGGTGTGTGCCATTAACGCCTGCTCATTGGAGACGGCGGTTTCTGTGGTGCCAGGAACACAAGAACTGGACACATCAGCAATGGGGTCGAGTTCTCTTTACGGATGAGAGCCGATTTAGTCTGACGAGCGATTCTGGACGTATACACATCTGGAGAGAGCAGGGAACACGCAATCACACCTCCAACATAATCGAAATCGACCGGTTTGGAGGTGGCGGAGTTCTCGTTTAGGGCGGTATCATGCTTGGTAGCCGTACTGACCTCCACATCTTCCAAGGAGGTTCAGTCACTGGTGTCCGCTATTGTACCGAGGTTCTCCTGCCTCACGTGCATCTGTTTAGAGGGGCTGTGGGTCCTGAGTTCCTCTTCATGGACGACAACGCCACACCTCATCGTACAGTGGCTGTCGCAGAGCTGTTTGAGAGCGAAGATGTTCAACAAATGAATTAGCCAGCAAGGTCCCCTCCTCCCCCCGGACCTAAATCCAATCGAACACATGTGGGACCTTCTCGAGAGACGCTTGGCAGCATGTCACCAGCTGCCAGCAACGATTCCGCAGCTGCGATTGGCGCTACAAGAGGAATGGGCCGCGATGCCTCAACAACTCCTTGACAGCCTCGTCCTCAGCATGAACAGACGTTGTAAATCCTGCAACGCAGTCAGGGGTGATCTGCTTTTTAATCTTTCTTTGACTGAGCAGGGACTATAACGGACTATAACGTCCATGTGACAGGCGGCTGCCAAGAAAACGACTGGATTTTTCTTGGCAGCCGCCTGTCACATGGACGTTTCTGTTTTCTGTCCAGTTGTGCTCGAAGCAACCTTTTCAATAAAGTGTCTTTGTATCCTTTGGATTCCTTGTTTGGACGGTTTTGCTCACTTGTCCCTTATTAGTACATCTTGGGGGTCTTATGGTCCAGATGGAAGGGGATGAGAAGTTGGTCGTCCTCTGCTTATTCTCACTCACACTTCTCCAGCTAAAGGGGACACAGGAGATTATGTGCGTTTTGCTCGACGTCTCCGCCAGCTTTGGACTTAGTAACGCTAAATTTTGGACAGCCAACTTCTCCTGCGCTTGAATTATCATAAGATGCCGATTTGCCCGGCACTGTTTCGTTTTTGTGCGTTTTATAGCGTTTTGTCACAGCTCCAGACAAAGCCCGTTTGGGACTCCAAGTGTTGTGGTTTTTCCAAGTCATAAAAATGCGACATTTTTCATAGTGGATACAAACATTTCGAATTTCCCACACTGAGCAACCTACCATTCCGACTGTAGAGTCTAAGTAAGAAAACAGCACAAAAATCACCGTAATGCAGATATTAATAAAATTATATCATCATCATTGTCAACTATTATCAATCCACTGCTGGACGAAGGTCTCCCCAAGGCTCTTCCGCAACGGTCTGTCTTGTGCCAGTCTCCTCCATGTTACTCCCGCATACTTTCGAACTTCATCCACCCATCTCACATGTGGTCTCCTTCTGGGTCTTTTCCAGTCTCTTGGAATCCACTCTAAAATATCAGCTGTCCATCGATGGTCTGTCCTTCTGGCAATATGTCCAGCCCATTGCCATCTTAGGGATTTTACTCTGATCATGATGTCTTCCACTCTTGTCATTTCTCTGATCCACAAGTTCCTCTTCTTATCTCTCCTGGATACACCAAGCATGCATCTCTCCATGCTTCCTTGAGTTGTTTGCAGTCTTTGTATGTCTCTTTTAGTTAAGGTCCACGTCTCTGCACCATACGTAAGCACTGGAAGGATGCATTGATGAAACACTTTTCTTTGACGACATAATGGCATATTGCTCTTGAAAATTATGCTGTTTCTTCCAAAAGCTCTCCAGGCAAGTTTTATACACCGATTAATTTCTTCATCAATGTGACCTTCTTCACCTGATATCTGCTGTCCAAGATAAATGTAGGTACTGGTTGTCTCCAGCTTTTCTCCATCAATCGATAAATCTTCGTTTCTTGTAAAAGGATTATACAGTACATCACTCCTGTCTTCTGAAAGGTCATTTTTAATTCCACTTCTTTACTCTTGTCAGCAAGTTCCTGGATCATACTCTGTAGCTCTGGTGGGGTAGTTGCAAAAATGACTGTGTCATCAGCAAAACGAAGGTGAGTTAGATAATCTCCATTAATCTTTATCCCTTTGTTTTCCCAGTTCAGTGATTGAAAGACATTTTCCAATCTGGCATTAAAGAGTTTAGGAGATATAGTGTCACATTGTCTCACTCCCTTTCCAATTTTTATGGGTGCTGTATTCCCAAATAGCCGAATCTTTGCACTTGCATTTTCATAGATGTTATTAATAATATTAATGTATGCATCTTCAATACCGCAGGATTTCAAAGCCATTGTAACTGGTGATGGTTTCACCGAATCAAAGGCTTTTTCATAAACGATAAAAGCCATGCATAATGGAAGTTCATATTCCCTCGCACTTTCAATTAGTTCTCTCAGTACGTGGATATGATCTATAGTGCTGTAGCCACTCCTGAATCCAGCTTGTTCTCTCGGTTGAGCCATGTCCAGTGTCACCTTCAAGCGGCGTGAAAGAACTTTACTGAAGATTTTATAAACCACTGATAGGAGGCTGATAGGTCTGTAGTTCCTGAGATCCTCAATGTCACCTTTTTTATGTAGCAGGGTCATTGTAGCATTGTTTCAATCTTCAGGAATATTCCCTTCATTAAGGCATCGAGTGAAAACTTGGGCGAGTACTGTTTCAATTTCTCCACATGCATAGATGTAGTTTAAAAGGACAATCTCCAACAACGGAAGATAATCTGACGGAAAACTGTTCACACACACACACACACACACACACACACACACACACACACACACACACACACACATCCAGAAGTTGCCGAAATGTGACACTGCTATTGTTTAAAATATGACGATTATAAAAGCGGTTACGTGATTGGTTAAAACAACACAAAGTAAAACATGACGAATGGTCAATAAGGACATCGCGGAGTGGTACATATTAATCACCTGAATGAACAAATATCCCTAAGGTCGTCATGATGATCCATCACTAGGTCATCCTTGGCGGTGGGTGCGCTATTCCCCAAATACCTGGAAGAAAAGTTAGCCATATGCGGTGATGTTCCTTATGCCTTGCGGTTTTAAAGCGTTAGCCATGGCTGGAACGCCGATTTAGTTATACACGTCAGTACCAAAATCATAACATTATGCTACTGTATCTGAAAAAAGTTACAGTTAATCAATGACATGCTTTAGAACAAAATGGTGAAAAAAAATCTGAGCTACCAAGAGCACGTAACCATATTATATTTTGCAGTATGAAAAACAAAAATAGCCTTTTGCCTTTATTTTGTTTATCTTCTAAAAACATCAGCGGTACTCATCTTCAAGAAGAATTGAAACAAAAATAACAGGTGTATGTTGCATAACGCACATCATACATAATGGTATGGATAAACGTTTCACGCTGCATTATGGAAAAAGCTTTCCAGTATTTTCAATTGTCCAAGGTCAGAGTAAATCGCGTGAAATTTTTCTGGAATATAAAACTGTTTTTGGTAGAGCACTGAAGCACATAATGAGTGCCAATGAAATCAGCTCTAAATCTTTTAAATGAACAGTGTAACGGACTTTGTTTCGGGGGTCAGATAAAATGCTGAAATATTTTGTGTTCATTTTTCAGGAATACGAAGTTTTTCTTCCGTTTTTTAAATCTCAAGCAAAAAGTTTTTGGTGCTATTCTGGGAACTGAACGAGACCACATGTTTCGAGATTAAAAACGGAACTGATTTCATCAAGAAGTTTACAATGCGTTCAAATGAAATGTCTTTTACACAGTGATGCGAAAGTGGAACTTTCAATCTTCATGAAAGTTTAATGGCTGACAAATACCTTAAAGACGATGTCCCAAACATTTATGCAGTTCAGTACGCTTCCAAGATTTAATGTATTTGCAAAAGTAAAATGGGTCTCCTCGGGTAGTAAAAAGACGCAACGCTACGGGTGAACCGGAATCGGGTAATAAACAGGCGCAACGCTACGAGTGGACTGGAATGGGCTTCGGCACACCTAACTTTCCTTTGAGCCCCCCCCCCGAAATATTTAAGCAGTTGGAACATATGGCGGGTGCAACCATGTAAGATTCTAGGGAACTTGGATAGATGTATGTGAATTTCTCGAATTCACTGAAATTTTGTTATAGAAAATGTATTCTTTGTTAAATTTAGTGTTTGTACTTATGGGAAATGGAGGGAATCCTCTGAACGAATTTCTAAGACAGCAGTAGAAGCACACAATTTTTGTTATTATACACTATATTGACAAAAGTCACCGCACACCTAGAAGAGAAACACAACACAATATTTATTGACATATATTAGTGCGGTATCGGTCCACTTTTAGCGTTAATGAATGCACTGACCCTTCAAGGCATGCTTTCGAGAAGGTTTTGGAACACAGCGATAGGTCTGCGCTTCCATTGAGTACATAATGCTGCCGATAACTGTTACTTAGTAGTAGGCCTTGGTTCCAAACTTCTTATGCGGTGCTCTATGGAATTAAGATCAGGGCTCTGCGCTGGCCAGTCCACACACGATACGGAATTATCGTCAAACCACGCCGTAACATTCCTTGCTTTATGGCTCGGTGCATTATCCTGCTGGTACCAACAAGGCTCGGTTGCATAGTATTACCACAGAGTTGCTAGGGCATAATTGTCCAGAATATCGAGGTAAACGTGCTGGTTAACAGGTTTGTCCACGATAACCAATGGGCTGGGACCATACCACGAAAAACACCCCCACACGAGTACACTGCCAGCTCCAAACTTGACCGTAGGAACAGTACACTGTGGTAAATAGCGTTCTCCCGGCTACCGCCAAACCAACACACGGCCATCAGACTGATGGATCGTGTATCTGGATTCGTCAGTCCACAGGACCCGTTTCCATTGATCTACGGCGCACGATAAATGTTCTTTACACCATGCTGAACGACAAGTAGCATTCCGAGTGGAGATGAAAGGCTTATGAGCAGCCGCATGACCACGGTAACCCATGGAATGAAGTTCTCTGCAAATGGTACGTGTACATACCGAGGTTCCAGCATTTTTACTCACCTGTACACTGAGGTCTTGTGCAGTACTGCGTCGATTAGCTGTAACGACTCTCCTGAGGCTTCGACGTCCTCTATCGCTGATTTTCTTTGGTCTGCCGGTACGTTTTGCTGCTTCAGGCACACCATGTGTCTTCCACTTATTCAGTAGATCCAAAACAGTTGACTTGGGTATGTTTAAACACCTATCGGTTTCTCTTATGGACAACCCACTAATATAACACCCAACAATCTTTCCTTTCTCAAAGTCAGATCATTACCGCCGCGACATTTTCACTTAACGTCACAATGTGATATGATCGTGGTTAGCTGCAGGCCTGTTTTTATACCGTTTGCAGGCGTACCGCGCATCTTAACAACGCAGCGGATCAGTTCATTTGCTTTTAAAGGGTCTCCGGTTACTTTTGTCAATATAGTGTAGTTTAAAACGACGAGAGAGAGAGAGAGAGAGAGATCGACATTCCTTATCAGGTCACAAAACTAAAATTCATAAACAGCCTTATTTATAAAAGCAGAAAAAAAATAAGTAAGCTAAAATTGAAAAGAAATAGTAACTTGCCATAGAGATTCGCATCCATGGCCATACTACTTTCATCGAATAAATACTACGTAGGTATTCACTTGAATTTTTTTTTTTTTTTTTTTTTGCTAGGGATAACTATCAGCGTCGGGTAAAATGCACATGAACGGAATTTTTGGCAAAAAATTCGGCCAAACACTCCAAAATTTGTGACGCTCCTCCCCATCATGTTAGACCCTTAATAACCCACCCAGTTCTAGGCAGCTGGCATCGCCACTGGTAGTGAATGAAGATCGTGACAAACATCAACGTGAATGAATCAAGTCTCTTTAATAGACTTGATTCATTCGCGTTGAAGTTCTCTTTATGTGTCAGAATGTATGCAACTGAAAGTAAAATAACTCAGTAGAATGATACCAGTTATCAAGTCGGAGACAAATCGAAAAAAACTACATGTATCTTTTACGATGAAGCAAGTCACTCACTATAAAATTGAGTTTTTTGTAGGATTTTGTCATAGTTGTATCAGCGCATCAAGTACGTAGTTCCGTTGACGGGGCAAAGAAACTTTCTCTCTCGTCGTTTAAATAATTACATATATTTATTATTCAGCATTTATTTTCTATAAAACAACAAATGTTATTTTTCTTTGGAAAAACGCTACTTTTTAGCGTTCCAATTCAAACAAAATTCGCCCCGAAGTGTACGTAAATTATCACTGCCTCAAGTACTTCCGTTAACAAAGCTCGGAAACTAGAAATAAATATTTACATTTAAAACGCTGAAATCCGTTTTATTGGTGTAAAATTAGAAACACTAATACAAACACGCTAGCTTTCACCACCACGGGTGGCTTCTTCAGGCATAAGCACTCCAATGCAAAAACAAAAACAAACAAAAAACAGAGTTCCAGTTATGAATTCAAAAATAGAAGTTTGCTATAGATATTATAGAACGTGCGCGTCATATTTTAGATGTGTGATTAGGAGCGCGCGTATTAATGAGCGTGCGCCATACAAAAAAAAAACTTGGTTTCGGCACAGGGATTACCGCACCTAGGACAATAGCATCTTGTCTCGCATCAACAAAAAACGCTGGCGTGGACCTGGAAGATGCAGGAGTTATACACTATACCCGTCTTGTACCCGGACGGAACAAACAAGAACTATGTGGGCATGACCAAGATGTCTCTGAGACTAAGACTCCAGGAACATCAAAGAGATGTCAACAGAGGGCTTCTCACTACGGCACTAGCGCGTGAAGTCGCCAACAACTCTGCAACACCTCTGTGGGGACAAATAAAGAAAATAGACGATACACAACAGCCAGAGCCATCCTCCTCCTCAGGGAAACTATAGAAATCCTATCCAGTCACGAGATATGTAACGAGGAAACGTCAATGGACCTCCCACATGTATGGCGCACGCTCATTAATACGCGCGCTCCTAATCACACATCTAAAATATGACGCGCACGTTCTATAATATCTATAGCAAACTTCTATTTTTGAATTCATAACTGGAACTCTGTTTTTTGTTTGTTTTTGTTTTTGCATTGGAATACTTATGCCTGAAGAAGCCACCCGTGTTGTGAAAGCTAGCGTGTTTGTACTAGTGTTTCTAATACTACACCAATAAAACGGATTTCAACGTTTTTAGTATTATTACTGGTGTATGTCTACCCAATTCTTCCGTTAAATATTTATATTATTTATCATCAACATATCATTTCGATTCAACAAATATTACTTGTCTTTATAAAATTGCTACTTATTCGCGTTCTAAACAAAATAAAAATTCGCAGAAAATGTACGGAGCTACTAGATGCGTTGATAATCTGAAGGCTGGCCTGATCAACCCTAAATTTATCTCATATCTTCACCTAAATTTTATTAAGTGTTCTGATATTCTGCTTCTAAAAAATGCGATGCTTCGTCATGCGCAACTTAAAAAGCATCACTAAATCTGCGTGCTTTCCCCTCGCAAGTACAGATCAGTTAAAGACGAAATCACAAATCATTTAAAACATTTACTACATCACCTGCTAATATGTATATGTCCAAATCTTCACAAAAATTTCAAGAAATTGCTTAATTTCAATAACTATGCACTAACGTTTATAGAGCATTTTAAGTTGTATGGAACATGTCCTAAAATATAACAGAAATACGATAAAATACCTACTATTTTTTGGAGTTACCACCCCGGTGCGCAGTGGTCTAAAGCAAGCTTCTGACCATTCATCCGAGATGGGTCAAGGATCGAATCCCGGTGAAGCACGGATATTGTGCTTATCTTATAGCACTGGCCCTTTCCTTTACCTGGAACTACTGGCTCTAAATTAGGGACGGGTTGCTCATGGTAGTCGTTAACCCCCACCCCAATATTTGGAGTTGTTTTATTTTATTACTTTATTTTTTGATTGACCACCAACGTGTGTGCAACTCGATGAGCTATAAACAGTCACCAGTCCCTAATTTTGGGTCACTGATACCGATTCCAGGGAAGGGAGACAGCCAGTACCGTAAAGCAAACAAAACCAAAACATCCATGTCTCAGTGGGATTCGAACCCGAGCTCTTCACGGACGAATGGTTATAAGCCAGCGCTTAGACCACTGTGCCACGGGGGGGGATATTATTTGGAGTTGAAGGCTATCATGGACGCTCAACGAAAAATTATTTAACTTTATCTAGATAACCTGTTCTTTTGCATTGTCATGTTCGGGGGGGGACCACCGCTAGACCCGAAAATCAAGCGTTAGTTAGTACATGCCCGCCCAGAGGATGTTTCCGGAACTCACACACACACACACACTGTGAAAAAGGTGAGAATGTTGACGCCTATAAACTCCTACCGTAAAACAATGCGTACGAAAATGCCCTTCGCGGCCAAAGCTATAATTTATTTATTTATTTTTCGGAGTCCAACGATTACCATTCTGAGCAATATCAGAGAGGCTATAAGCAATTGCTCGCCCCTACTTAGGGGCCACTGTTTCCGGGAAAAATACAGTGCCACCAGCGCCATCGGACAAACAGACCACCCTTGCATCATCCAGGCCTCGAAACCCGAATCTATCTCGGACGAATGGTCCGAGTCCTGCGCCTCAGGCCCAAAAGCTCTTCAACAGTCACGAAATGTATATAACTTTGATTTCTTGTTTGTTACAAAAGAACTAAATATGGAGTATTATTTTTAAGTCATCATTACTCCCCAGCCAAATAAAATAACATGGGAACGTTATATGCTTCACTTAATAAAAAGAACATAGTTTCTAGCAATCTAGCAGAAGAAACTTCAGTTCGTGGATTAGATAAAGAAAAACGGAAATTCTCATTTAGACGCTAATTTTGTATTAAATTTCACAAAACTGAAGAAACACCACACCGTTAAAAAACAGGGGGCGGGGGGCACGACGCATGGTGCGTCAAAATAGAAAATAGGCTGTCTGAAATGTCGGCAAGTTTTTTCTATGGGGTATATTTTTTGGAAAACCTTATTTTAAACATTTTTAAATGTACGTTGAAAATCATCAACCCTTTCAATTCGTGTGGCTAAGTCCAATTTTTTCTTTTCAGTACAATGCAGTAATGGTCTGGGGCTAAGATTACAGCGTTAAACATGGCTGATTTACAAAAAAAATCGTCGATCTGAGATATAATACCACGGATGGCCATTTGATTTGGGAGAACAGCTGTCGGAATTCGAATCAAAAATGCGATTATTTAAGCAAGGATCTTGATAGAACAATTTCTGAATGGGTTCGGTTAGATCTTGTAATGAGTGACTTCGGATTACCAAGCAATGGCTAGAATTATTTATTTCGAAAAGAAACCTACCTGGCGAACATTGGTTGCGAGATTAAGTGCGAAATCGATTACGTAGCACTAAAATTTGTCCGAAATCATCTCTCATCCTTTCCTCCTCATACTCCTTGTGGTTTTAATATGTTTCATAATGAAAAATGAAGTCTTAAATACGGGATTTTTTTTTTCTTTTTCTGTGTAGACGAACTCTTTACGACTTTATTATAACAACACACTGGAAAACACCTAGAAAATATAGGATTATTTTTTTTTTTGACTGACCTGTTATCTCTCGGAAAAACAACACTGTTGCCACGATAAAGAAGCTGTGATGACGATACATCAGCATGATGATGTTATCCTGCTACGTACGACTCACACTCCGCAGCCGTGATGCGAGAAGACGGGAAGTAGAGAACATCCCAAAACATTGAAAGCATCTTTCGCTGTGGCTGTCATGGCGTCGGCAATGCGGTCGGTTCACTCGGCACGAGTCCCTCCGCCAATGGCACTGAATTGTTTGCCCCAATTTCGGAATGTCGCAGCGGGATGAGAGAAGAACGGCCGCGGTTTTGGCATAGCCTGGAGGATTCTCAGTTTCTTTCTTCTTTATTCAAGCAGACTAGATCAATAATTTCACGAGGTAAACAGTTACATCCTTCATAAACAGCGCAGAAATATCAGCACTCACGTTGCCAAATGTTTTCCCATTCTTTGGAAGAAGACTGGCAAGTGTAAAATGTATCTGATCTGGTACGCTGTGTCCTGAACAAAATTACCGAGGGAAGGAAGACATTTTAGGTTTTCTGGAGCGGTGGAGGCGAGAGCAGACCACAGCGCGATTGTTTCGTCACGGACATGGATGGAAGCCTGCGACGACGCTTGTAGAATGGATCAATAGCTGAGACATCGATCAGAAGCTAACCCCGACTGCTGGAGCAGCACACACACGCATGGCGCCGACGAGAGCCTACGTCACGTGATTCACCCTGGGTCAGTCGTTCGTCCGCCGGACCACTCTGATTTCCATGGCAACACGGGGAAATCCGCAGTGGAGAAAGAGGCACGTGCCTCACTTGGTTCCGTATTTTGTTTCCGAATCTTCATTGTTTGTTTATGGTTTTGAGGTTGGCTGGATAATTCCATTTCCAGCTGCCCCAAAATAACCGGTATGTTTTGCTGCAATTGTGATGATATCGCTGCTTCGTAATAGGCAGGTACTCCAGTAACTTGTACTACGTAAACAACTATATTGCCTGGCGATGAAACAAGAGTAAACAACTTCAATGTTCTGAATTATTGGTGACCTTACTACTAGACTGCTTCTTTCCCTTTCTTTTTTTCTCTTTTTCGACGCCACAAGAAATCATTAGAAAGTGCCCCATGCTTCTTTGTTCTCATATTCTAGGGTAAAAAGAAAAGAAAAAGTCATTAAATTAACGCAATTCTTGAGATATTTTCAGCAGCGCAAAGATGAAAGCAACCTTCCAGAAATCAACCAACTTCACATTCAAAATCAAATTAACGCTGTTTTACTGATTTACTTTCAAAATAAACACAATTTTTGTTTGAATTATTAAATTTTCAACTCAGGTAATAAGGAAATAATTCCACCTAATTTCAGCCATTTATTTCAAAATACGTAGAACTACTCTCTTCAGAGTAAGATATCTCGAAACTCGATTTCCTAGATGAATCTGCGTGAGAATTCCATGTGGTCGCAGCAAAAGTTCTGTTCTATTGGCTCCTCGTAATGCATTTATGTGTTTTTGCAGGTACACATAGACGCCGTATTATATTCACGGTAAATTTATTATCAACTATTATATTACTTGACAATTGAGCTTCTTCTGCTATTCGAAAGTTGCAAATTGTATTTCAACTGGATCGCATTGGCAAAAAATGTATTTTATGCACGTCATCCTTCTCAACTTTCAGACAATATGGCGCAGTCGTGCATACTGGTGGATATGGTAATGAAGACACAATCTACCGATAGTTAAAAAAACTTCTTCCCGGAAAGCTGTTATTTGGAAGACGTGCCATTTTCTAAACCAGTGGTTCTCAATCTATTTTAACAAACGAAATCGTAAAAAAACCTATGGAACTTACCGAGGAATGTACACACCGCCCCCCCCCCTCCAAAGCTAGGACTACAAGTTTCTGGTTTCTGATAGCTTAACTAAGAAACCAATATTCGAATGTTAGGTAAGCAAAGAGCTAGTCCAAAATAAAAAAGAAATACCAGCATTTGCAAGGTATTTATCTTTTCTCTACGTTACATGGAAAAAATCATAGTATTGTTACTCTTCTGGGTATTTTTATCGCCAATTTAGGAAATAAAAGAATTAAGATAATAACTAAACTTAGAAAAATCAAAATATGGTACAGATAATTACTAAAAAGCATTTTTTTAAGAATGAAAGTTAAAAACTCTATAATTAAAACTGTGTCTTCATTTTTTTCTCTCATCTTTATTTTTTTCTATCATGTAACTAACGAGATGGTTGTGCTTGTCTTTCGGAGATAAGTTTTTGAAGTCAGGCTTGTTGTTGGAGCACTGGAGCAGCATGTCTGCTTCGGGATCAAATCTATTTCTTTGCTCGGTCTTAGTGAGAGTGTATTTCGAAAATGCTAAATCACAACGGTATGTGAAAGTAAAGGACGGTAGTTGTTTTACAGCGTTCTTCGTAATTTCTTTTTATTCACTTCTAACTTGGGCCCAAAAGTCAAATAGTAGCTGGTTTGAAAGTGTAACTTAGATTTCTGCCAGCCGCTATGTCGATAAGCTGTTCGATTTCTCTGAGTGATAAATCCAAATTCTCTATAGAGGTTGAGAATATATTTCTCGTCCAGACCTTATCTTCTTTTGAAGATGGGAAATATTCTTTGATTGAAGCTTGTATGTTTTTAAGATGTTCTATTATTTTTGAAGCAATTTTTGACGAAAGAGGACTCAAAAACAAATTCATGAAGTGTAAGAAATCACTCAATAATTCCTTTCTTCACAAATGATTCCCCAAACTGGATTTTTTTTTTTTAACTTTGCTTTAATTTTGTTTTAAGCTTTTGCCACATCCCCAGTAGATGCAACCCCACTGGATGTATCATCACAGTCGTGATGATAAGTTGAACGAAAATTCAGAAAGGAACAATATGATTTCATTCCGTTAGGTGAACAGCCAAACCAGAGCTTTTGCCCTAGAGACAACTATCTTACTTCTGTGTGAAACAAAACAGTCCCGAATCTCAATGTTTTTTTTAAATTGTAATCTGAACAGAAGTTTAGAATTGCTACTGCTGTCTGAAAACTTCTCAGTTTTTTCGCTAAGATAGGGCTTATCCTCCTTTGTTTCCTCTTCAAACTACCGCTTTTTAAACAATTATCTGACCGTATCGTTAGACACATTGACTCCACACTCTTTAACTGAAAAATTCTGTTCTTACTTTTTCCGTATCCACATGACGTAAAATTTCCAGTAATAGGAGCGATTTGCCGGAATATACACTGAGTGGCCACTTTATTATGACCATCCCCTCAGTACTTCGTTGGGCCACCTTTTGCCTTTAATACTGCGTCGATTCTTCGTGGCATGGACTCCATGAGATGTTGATAGGTAGTTTGTGGAATCTGAGACCATGTTTGATGAATAGCACTTTCCAGGAGTGTGAGATTGCAGGGTTGTGGATCCAGCTGTCTGATGGCTCGTTCAACTTCATCCCACAAATTCTCAATGGGGTTGAGATCTGGAGATTGTGGGGACCACTTAAGCAAAGTAAACTCACCGGCATGTTCCTGAAACCAATCCTGTACAATACGAGCACTATGGCAGGACGCATTATCTTGTTGACAGTAGCCATCGCATTGGGAAAAACCATCCACATGACAGGATGCACTGGGTCCGCAACGATGTTTAGATATGATGTGCCAGTCAGACGTTGATCAACAAGAATTAAAGGGCCCGAAGCATGTCAGGAAAACATTCCCCAAACCATAACGTTGCCTCCACCAGCTTGAAGGGTTGTAGCAATGCATTTGGGGTCCATGCTTTCGTGCTGTTTCCGCCAAATTCTCACTCGGCCATCGGCATGGTGCAACTGAAAACGTGATTCATCGGACCACATCATTTGTTTCTAATTATCGATTGTCCAATGCTTGTGCTCCTGTGCAAAGTGGAGATGTTTTCTCTTGTTAATTGCAGACAGCAAAGGTGTTCGAACAGGCCTTCGGTTGCCATATACCATCCGATGCAGTGTACGGCGAACAGTGCGTGCAGAGATCATTTGAGGGGATCCTTGATTAAGATGGTCTGTAATTTGCTGCACTGTTGCCCTTCTGTTGTCTGTTACCAGTCTGTACACTCTCCGTTCCGCCCGAGCAGTCACTAGTCGATGACGACCACACCTTGCACGTAGAGACCCAATTTTTTGGCTGACAGTCCAGTCTTTAAACACTTTAACAACAGCTGCTCTGGAAAATTTCGCGAATGCGGCGGTTTCGGCGATACTCGCTCCATGGCTCCGAGCTCCTACAATCATCCCACGTTGAAAGTCCGTCAAATCGCATTTTTTACCCATCTCGTCACCCAAAATTCACTTCTACTACTGTCGCAAGCACTAAGCTTTCCCTTTTTATACTAGCCTCGCCCTCAGGCGGCAACAGCGTGCAGCCATAGCTCATTTGCTTAAAACTGTCAGGTGGTCATAATAAAGCGGCCGCTCAGTGTATAACTTGAGGTTTCATTACAGAAATGGAACAAAACAGATTATGGTCAGAAGAGAAGATGATATTATAACAAGAAGTAGAGGTAAAATTTTTGTTGATGTACTTTACTTTCTAATAATAGATGTTGTACTTATAATACTAGCACTATTGCACAAAGAGCGTCCTGAAAGTAATGCTTCGTCCCTCATAAGATTTTTATTTGTAGCGGCAAAAATGTGAAACTTGGTGGCAAAATACTTAGACATATTGTTAATAATGCTAGCCTGTATAAAGTATTGTTCGTCTCTTTCTATACATTTTGAGCCCATTGGTAAAACCCATTTTGGAAAAATTCCTGTCTGTCGTTTCACATATGAGTTCACAGCCAGTTTAACGAACGTCTGTCACATCGTCGAAAAGTTCCCCACGAAGAGTGTTTATCAAAGGGGCAAACAGGAAAAAGGCTGAGGGAGCCAAATTAGGAATGTAGGGGCGTTGGAGCATCACCGTCCACCACATTTTGGCAATAGCCTGTGAAGTCTCCGTTGAGGTGCGGGGACGTACGTTATCATGGTGTGAAACAACACTATGAAGTGGAATGTCACGTCTTTTCCTTCTGATAGCTTTCTTTAGCTTCTTTAATGTCTGTACATAGTGAACACTGTTTATTGTTGCACCCTGTCAAAGGAAATCAGTCAAAATGACACCAACCTTGTCCCAGAAAATTGTCACCATCACTTTCTCTACCAAACGAGTTCTTTTCACCTTTTTCTGTTGAGGTGAAGATTTGCGGTTCCATTCCATTGACGCACGTTTTGTTTCTGGGTAATGAAAGAACATCCAGGTTTCATCGCCCGTCACAACATTAGAGAAAAACACCTCACCCTCCCTTTCATAACAGTCCAAGAGGTTCCGGCATATGTCCAACTTTTGCTCACATTGTTCACGGGTTAGGTTTTTGGGGATCCACTTTGAACAAATTTCTCTGTAGCACAGATCCCTAATTAATGTTTCCATAGCACTATGACCGCAATGAATTGCATCGCACAACTCCTGGATGATGACACCACGATCAACTGTGATGAGGTCTTTCACTCGTTGCCTGTTGGCATCTGTCACTGCAGTTGTGGGTCTTCCACTCCATTGTTTGTCCGACACTGAACTTTCCAACTCTCGAAACCTTTTCATCCATCTTCGGATTATACTGATATCGATTGTGGCAGTTCCATACACTGCCAGGAGTCATCTGTGGATTTCTGGAGCCTCATATCCCTCTTTTTCCAGGAATTCAATTGCGGCTCGCTGCTTTTCTCTGTCATTCATGATCTTTATTTCCGATTATGAAAAAAATGTGTTCCCACATTGGTAACATATCATAGCATAGTACTTGTCAGTGCAGTTTCATTAAACTCACTTCAAAATTTCAAAAGTTATTAAGGAGGAGGCGTTACTTTCACGATTCCAAAAAAGAACGGAACACCACCATGGTATATAAATCTTCGTAATCGACAGACCTCAGAAGTAATGATACAGTTCCTTTTGTTTTGTTTTTCTTGAGTTATTTATTCTCGAACATTCATACGGTGACAGAAAAGAAAATAATTATATTGAAAATATTAACGAAGCATGATAATGCATTTTGATTCTTTTCCTTTGAGGAGAGGCATAAAGCAATTATATTAGGTGTACAAATAAGTTTTAAAGCGCTTTTTGTGTGACTTATGCGCCTAATTTACATATCCGACATTCCCCCGCGTTGCTGCCATGTGACCGTAACTGGTCCAGAGTATAAAATGTGACACAGAAGTTTGTCCAACAGTCAAACACTCTTACACATCGGTAGATGAAAGATGGCAAGCGATACTGCATTTATTCGACACTTCATTCGTTACGAGTTTCATCGAAGAAAAAGTGCTGCAAAGTATGTGCATCGATCTGTTCTGTTCTGGAGGAGAATATTGTGTCGAAAAGAACGTTGGAGTTTTGGTTCAGACGGTTTAAAGCAGGTGATTTTGATGTTAGCGATTGAGAACGTAGCGGCGCTCCGCAGAAAGTTGCACATGAGGAATTGCAAGAATTGCTGGATGAAGATTCATCTCAAACGCAAAAGGAACTAGCTGAACAACTGAGGGTAACTCAACAAACCATTTCCAATCGTTTGCGCGCAATGGGAAAAATTCAGAAGGAAGGAAAATGGGTGCCACATGACCCGAGCCAGAGGAACAAGGATGACCGTGTCATGAAGTGTTTGAATCTGTTGAATAAACAACACAGAAGGTTTTTCCTGGGGAAATCGTTACGGGTGATGAAAAGTGGGTATGGTACGATAATTCCAAACGCAAGAAAAACTGGGTAAACCCCAGTGAAACAACGGCTTTGACATCGAAGCGCAATATTCACTCCAAGAAAGTTTCGCTGTGCATCTGGTGGGATATGAAGGGTGTGCTGTATTATGAAGTATATTGGAACAGAGTCAAACTGTTACTGCTGATCGCTACGGGCAACAATTGCTGCGATTGAACTGTCGGAAACGTCCATTCACAGGCAAAGGACTGCGCCCCGTGAAAAAACTGCATGACAACGCTAGGCCGCATGTCGCGAAATCGGTCAAGGGAACGTTATTGATGCTTGGCTGGAAAACTTTAGAGCATCCCGGCGTATAGTCCCGACATAGCCCCTTCAGGCTCTCATTTATTCCGATTGATGCAATATGGTTTGTCTGCTGTACGGTACCGGACATGTGACGAAGTGCAAAAATGGGTTGACGACTTCATCACGTCATACCACGAAGTATTCTTCATGGCTGGAATCCGTCAGCTGCCCGACCGATGGCAGAAGGTGATAGATAATGACGGTGTATATTTTGATTCGTAAAGGTATTGTTTTTTTCTCTCAAATTGCATGTTGCGTTGTCTTAAAATGCTTTGAAACTTATTTGTACACCTAATACATATGAACATAAAAACCAAAAGTTTCTTGCTTAGGCGAAAGTTCTTGGTACCAGTTTTTTCTCTGTCTATCACCACGTTATGGCAAACTAATCATTTTACAGTTCTTTAAACTGTGTTGATACTTGCCATAATATTGGATTCCGTCTTGTCTGCAGTTGAAGTCTTTACCTGGAACACAAGAACAGTCACCAGCAGTAGAACGCCAGCCACACGGGGCTCAGGAAACCACACAATGCCTCTGTATATTGTTAGCGTAGCTTACTTCAGACATCCAGGTGTTGTCCCATCATTTCTTTGTAGCCGGGTGTATATGGAAATGCGAAGTAAAACACATAGCTAAGACGGACATACCAACACTTTTAAGAAGAGTTTGAGTTCTGTACATAGATTGCATATACCTATATATCAAGGGGTTTTATTTTCTTTTTAAATAGAGCCAAAATTTGAAGCCCTTAGAGAATCCTTGACTCCTTCTCCAATGCTTGACGAGAAGAAAACAATCTTTATTCTTCATTACTGTGCAGAAAGCAGCTGCGAAGACTCTGGCGGGGTATTCTTCAGAATCTATTATGCTGATTTTATTTTAGCGTTGCTGCTAAACCTTTTTCTCTTCTGAGTGACACAAAATATTTACTGCTAGCTTACGTTATTCGGGTTCAGTCTACTTTTGAACTCTAACACAAATATTTGCTAATTTAGTGGTGCGGTTTTTCAGTTTCCTCAGCTAAGCGTTTTCTCCATTCTTCAAAAACATGTGGACACATGTTCATATTAGCAGCATTGATAATTATGGTATCGCGCTAAGCTTAAGCGTAAGGGACACATTACTAATTTATTTTATTTTGGGGTGTATAGTTAAATGGAATTAGGATACACATGTTTTTTAATATATATTGTGATTAATTTTTTTCGACAAAATCAGTCGCACTTTTTTCTAATTGAAAAGGGGTGTAGCAGCTGGCAGCAGGCTTTTCTCTATCTTTAGAACCATTATCTCACTGTTTCATCCCGTAGCTGTTTTCTTCCTCCTTATTCTTTTTCCCTTAATGTTTTTTATTTCTCTTTTTCCACTCTTTCCTCTACGCCTAGGCAGTTGTTCTTTGCCAACCCTGATGTCCCAATGGAATTCGGGGTGGGGGTGGGGCTACCGAGTGAAGTACCAGCTGGTTTACGTAGCCACAAGCCTAGGGAACTGAGAAAGGGAGTAGACGAAAACATTTTTAACCACTTCAGGAAAACAACTCTCAGCGAAAAATGACTAAGGCAGTTTGCAACATTTCTAACAGCATCCGTGAGCCAAGCAATGTCTCTAGACATTCGGCAACTGAGAATGAGCACGGGAAGTTTAGAATTATATTTGTACAACTTGAGAGTGCGTTACTAAGTCCCCTGCATAGGTAGATGAGATTGTTATAGGATTCTCCGAACCCGCTCAGAGATAAATATAGAAAATATGCTTTAATATTCACATTTAATCGTAAAGCTTCTTTGTTTGCGCCATTTCTTGCAGCGTCCGTGAGGCAAACAGTATATGTAGACATGTTGGCACCAGGCACCAACGGATAAGAAATCCGGCAAAACTGGTGAGCAGTGTTGAGTATCTTGATAAGAATAGCGGCATACCTTACTGTGCATTATCCAGTGTGTTGCACTGATGTCGTCTGCGTATGTTTATCGTTTTGCGACAAGAAATGGAAGAAACAGGGTTAGATGGAATCTTCAATAGACCCGGCAAAAGGATTAACTAATCAAGTCAGCTAGTCAATGGGATTAACACCTCCTGAAGCTTCACGAAGGTATAAAAGCATTGTTTGGCGGAACAGAGGTGTCTTTTGGATTTCCAGCGTCGTTTGGAATCGAACGTACATGTGTAGTCTCAAAACCGAAGAGGAGAATTTCTCACTATCTCTCTCTCTCTCACTCTCACTCTGTTAGGATTACTGGCTTGAACTAGCCGCAGGACATTTCCTGGGTGCTTCGCAGCAGCGCGCTGAAGAAAACGATTTAGCTCGCACTGGGGAGCTGCCGAGGTCCGTAGAGTTAATAATGGATGGGGCAGCGGAGAGAGGAATCAGCGGAAGTTTCTTCATTCGCTTGCAGAACGATAAGCGCTGAAGCTAGATTAGTTGTGATTGGAAAATCTATTAAATTTTTTTGTTAAGTTTTTCACGAGAGGAGTCTTGACTTTTATTTTATGTGTATGGTCTTGCTTGGATGAAAGAAGTTAGTTTCTTCAGATATATTTAAAAAAAAAGAGGGACTAACAACATCCTGTCGTAGAATGAACGAGCCCCCTCCCCCTAAAAAAGTGGAATGACTCTAGCTGGTTCCCAAGCTAATTATACTCGCGTAAAGTGGCAGAAAGGTACGAGGATAGTTACATTGATTTTTTGGGGTATGGTGTACAATTAAATCGGTAGTTACGGGAATTTTACCTGCAGGGACGTCCAGCTGTGAGTCTTACTTGGCGGGATTTGATCAGAGGATCAAACGAAAATGATGATGCAAAATGTCTGTGACTAGTGAATTAGAAGACGAATATTTTGCTGTCCAGTAGGTCTTGTTTTTTATGTTTTCCCCTTTTTGTAGGAAGTTTTAAGTGTAATTTGCCACGCCCAAAAAAGTAGAAATGATCCAGGAATGACCACAATTTTGGGAACAAAGAAGTCGGGGATGTACAGTCGAATCCGTATATAACGAAATTCAAGGAAAAGTGAAAAACATTCGATATACGCAAACTTCATTATAACCGAACAGTTACAAATGGGCTATTTTGGGCAGATGGCATTATGTCAGGTTAAAAGTAGTCATTTATAATTTTTTTTATCAGTTAATCGAAGGTAAATAATGTTTGTTTATTAAAAACTATATTTAGTAACAGTGGCGTACCCTGAAATTAATTTTGAGGAGTACATATCGTCGCCGCAATGTCAAAACCACGAATGCGAAATTTTGTAGTTTGAATCATGGCTATTTAAAAATTAAGTTTGATCAAAGAATCACTTTTGCAATTACATCAAACTGTTCAAGCACTAAACATACTGTAACATTTACATCAAGTTGCATCTGTATTATGTATCAGTGAATAAAATTTTATATGATGTAAAGTCAACAATCGAAAAATTCTCACATTCTTTGGTTTTATCACTGCAGTTACGATATCATTCCTTCCTAAAGTGATGAAATAAATGTGCATGAGAACAGGCATTTTTATTTTTCTCAAATACTATTCATTACAAAGTAATGTTCATTCTACGTTTTTGCTTTCCTGCTATGCTATGGTATGTACTGAAGATATGAGGTGTGCAACTTAATTCTCGGTCCCTAACCGTAAGCGATCATAGAACGTCGGCAAATGCAAATAGCTGTGTGCAATAATGGCTGATTGCAGCGCAGCTTTCCAGGCAACCGTAACCGCTCACAGCTGTAGTGACAGAAGGGACGAAAGTTGACGCTGAAAGCAATGTCGTTCGAGAAGTAACATTTAAGGCACTGCCTCCTGTTCGCGTTTCAGCTGAAAAAAGTGCCGTGGAAGCCCACCAAATGATCTGTGCTGCTTTGGGTGAGGCTGCTGTATCCTACAGTACGTGTAAGAAATGGTTCCAGCGATTTAAGCAGGGAAATTTCGATCTCCGTGATGCAGAACGTCCGTGACAGCCACGGAAAGTTGACGATGAAGAACTGGAACAACTGTTGGACGCGGGTCCCTGTCGCACACAGTCAGAGCTCGCCCAGGAACTCGGAGTAACACGGCAAACCATTGCAAATCGCCTGCACAAACTTGGACGGATTCACAAGGAGGGCCGTTGGATGCCCCAGTAACTCACAGCTGTGAACAAGTCTAGGCGCTACGATGTTGCTGTGTCCTTGCTCTCCAGATTCAAGAAGAAGGATTTCCTCCACAAGATTTTGACCTTGCGATGAGAAGTGGATTCTCTACGATAATCCTAATCGGCGCAAATCGTGGGTTTATCCAGGTCAGTCTACCACCAGTATCGACAAACCGAACACACACGCCAGGAAGTTGTTGCTGTGCATATGGTGGGATCAGCGTGGTGTCGTACACTGTGAGTTGCTCAAACCTGGTGAAACGGTCAATGCTGAGCGTTATTTTCAGCAACTCATTCGCGTGAGTGACGCAATGGAGGCAAAAAGGCCATACACCGGCAAGGGCAGAAGGTCGGTCCTGTTGTTTCAGGATAACGCGCGTCCCCACACCGCGAAAACGACTTTAAACACGATTACCGACCTGGGATGGGAGATTTTGTTCTACCCGGCGTATTCTCCAGACTTTGCCCCTTCGGATTATCACCTCTTTCGCTCCCCGCAACTTCACCTGAGTTACGCACTTCACCTGTCGGGGAGCTCCAAACAAATATTGGCGACTTTATCAACTCGAAACAGCCTTCTGTTTTCCGCAGTGGCATTCGGTAGCTACCTGACCAATGGCTCAAATGTGTCCAACACGACGGGGATTATTTCCGTGATTAGGTACGTATTCCATTTGTTACAATTTGCTGTCAACGTGTCGTGCCTGTGGCCGAGAATTAAGTTGCACACGTAATAAAAGGCTTACCCCCTCCCACTCCCAAGCCCCAGCCCCAATATTCATTGGACTGATGCCCTGACCACTACAACATACAACACCAGTTCGCTCTCTTCTTCTTTTGGTGGCACACAAGTGGGAAACGCGCACGAGGGAGGAGAGGATAGGCATTAACAATAGTCATATGCGACTCCGCCGGACCATTCCAAATAAAGAAGTTACTAACGGCAATTTAAGAAAGACTAGAATGGCGACACTAGTAAAATAACGTCACCGACAATTTTTATCAATTTTTAATACTAGACAAAACTATTTTGGGGGTGTATATGCCCCCCCTCGGACACGCCATTGGTTAGTAATAAAAATGTGAATGAGATTTGAAACAAGCAAAACTTTTAATTAATGTACAACATAAAATAACTCTAAAAATTTTTAATTTCGTCCGTTAGATTTGTTTTGCTGTTAACACGCTACGCTGAAAATATGAGTTAATTAATTGTTGCCAGGTTTGTTTGTTTTTTTGTGTTTGTTTTGATGAAAGCTGTTAAATTGTTTAAAATTCTTTTGACGCCGTGGTTGGAATGTTTCTAGAGGCAAAATAAACTAAAACATTTATAAACTTTCAAAAGCTAATCTATTTGAAATTATTTCATTTTCTATGGAGATTTTTTTCGTCTCTTGACTGATCATCATTCATGCCCTGAATGTTCTCCACTATATCCACATCAGTGTTCAGCGGTTCTATCAAAAGCTCCTCGTGGATTTATCATAACCTTTAAGAAAAAAAACAAAACAAAAAAACAGATAGACTTGAAAAGTCATCGCTCAGATGACTCCAAGTTTCAAGTTTCATTAACTTTCATTTCCTGTATCTTCCTGGAAGATTTTGCCAAAACTTACGTGCTTCCCGCAGTTTTGCGCTACTTCGTTTGAAACAGCTTAGCATATCACAAACGTCTAATTTGGGACGTCGCAAGGCTGCGAAATCAGGTTGCGCGAGTATTATTTTTGCTGGGGCAACTTTAATAGCCACTTTATTTCTAAGACAATGAAAGAAGGAATTTTTAATGCTTTTTACTATACTGGCGACTAAGGAATTCGTTGCCCGCCCCCTCTCCGGATACATACTCATTAATTTTGGAACTGTCTGAAGTTTTTGCACTTTTTAATACAAAGAAATTCAAAGTTTAGGGGTCAGTTTGGATAATGTTGGCATGGCCGTAGCCAGAGGGGGGGGTCTTAGGTACCCCTTCCCCCGAAATCTCAATAAATTTTTCGCAATTGAACTTCAACAAATAATCCTTTTGTTTTTTATTTGGCCTTATACGTCCATTGTGGAGAAAATTCTTTACATTTGGCGCTAGGGGATTTTTGTACAATTTTATGTATATGAAACTGTATAGGTACAATCCAGTCTGTTGGAATTTTTTTTTTAGTTCATCTGCGAAAAATAACAAAGTTCCCAAGGGTTTCATCAAGCAAGTATTACCAGCTTCCAGGCACACGACGTTAATATCAATGTGCGAAACCCGTTGGGTTTACAAGCATGAAGCTTTATTGAGATTCCGAGAAATCTACGTTGCAATAGTTCTATCGTTACAAAATTTGCAAGATATAAAAAATCGCAAATCCTCTCAAAATGCTCATCAGCTATTAGGTGTTGTTTCCCAACGCCAGTTTGTAGTCACATTTTGCACACTTGACCTTGTATTTTCGTGGACATTACCGCTGTCGAAAACTGTTCAAAACGTTGACTGCGATTTGACGACATCACTGGAACATTATTGATCTCGTGTAACTTCCCTCGACCTTCTAAAAAGTAACGCCATCGATAAATTTAATGTTACTTTTAATGCAGCGTCGAAATTGATCACATAAGTTGATGGAGTTATCACAATACCAAGAGTTACATCCAGGATGATTCAAAGACGGAATATTTCATCAGAAACTCCAGAAGAATATTTCCGGAAGAATCTTTTCGTGCCATTTGTTGACCACGTGCGAACACAAATTAATGATCGATTAGAAACTCACAAGACATTAGTCATAGCGCTTCAAATATTTTTACCTAGTGATGTTACGTTAAACTACGAAAAAGAGCTAACGACTTGCAAACGATTATATGAAAACATACTTCCAGAGAGCAGTATTCTCATAGTCCGTTTGGCGAAACAAATGGATCAACATAGATGTTAATTCAAGACCTGGTAACGTAATGGAGGCCCTTTTACAATGCGGCTCAAATCCTTTCCCCAACTCACAGACGTTGTTGCAGATTCTTGCTATTATTCCGATTTCCACAGCTACGCCAGATAAGACATTTTCAACACTTAGACGATTGAAGATATATTTAAGAAACTCAACGAGAGAAAACAGACTGAGTAGATTAGCACTTTTACAACCCATTGCAATACTGAGGAGCAACCAGACAAAATTTTAAATCGGTTTGTTAAATCTTCAAGGCGCGCTACTTTTTTCTAAGTTGAGTGAAAATGTAAACCGTATTTGTTTTTCTTAATGTAAAAATTTCTTGAATTTGGTGATTTGTACAAATTGCATTATACCTATGTCAAATGTTTTAATTTTCGCCTTTAAATTTTCAATCATCAAAAGAAATGGAAACCTCACCGATAAAAATAATTTAGTCCCCCCCCTCCCCCGAAAAAAATTCCTGGCTACGGCCTTGGAGGCTGGGTCCATCCATTTATAACAAAACTAGGAAAGCCTAAAGAGTTACATACCCGTGTAATAAACATGACACACTGCCACCAGCACCAGTAGCATGCACGATTAAAAGAAAATTTTATGCCTAGGAGAAGGTTCTGAAAGGAAATGTTTCACTGGATTAGGGTTGAGAAAAAAGAAAAAATAAGGATACGCAAATACAATACCCCCGCCCCCTCCTCCTCAACTCCATCCTTCAAGTCAGCGACTTTGTCTTGCGCTTATCTCTTCCAAAGCAGTCGTCAGCCACGTCCTACTCCCTCACTGCTCCAGGGCAGGCTTGGTATATATATAAGGGTGCGTCGAAAGTTTTGCAATATTTGGATCACTTTATGTCCTAATACGTACCTTTACGACGAAAGCTGACTAGCATTCAAAGTATAGGCCATGGCCATCGTGTTGCACCGTCTTTAACCATATGTCTGCCAGTTCTTTGATTCCGTGGCGGTACCAGTTCTTGTCCTTCAAGGCGAAGAACTCCTTCACCCCAGCTGCCACCTCCTCCTGGTTGTTGAAGTGCCGCCAGCGAAGGAAGTGGGCCTTGGACCGGGACAAGTAATAATCCGACGGAGCAAGGGCCGGACTATATGTTGGGTGTGACATCAGTTCGATGCCCTCAAGTTCCTGGAGTTTTGACCGGGTTGTTCGCGTGGTATGAGGCCGAGCGTTGTCCTGTTGTAGGAGAGCATGCTTTCTGTTCACCAGTGCCGGGAACTTCTCCTCCAAAACGGCATACATCCGCTCCAGCTGTTCAGAGTAGAGGTTGGCGTTGATGGTCCGGCCGTCTGGAACAAATTCGTAATGGATTATCTTGTAACCGGGGCTTCCATATTTATCAGAAGCGAGATTCTGTAGCCATTTTTGTAATAGTGAATTGGAAACATTTCCTTTCAATTCCCGCCATTTGGACGAAAGGCAAATAGAGTATTTCCTTTCCCACGCGACGCAGCAGATGGCAATTAGGGAATCTTGCGTTTTTCGGAGAAGAGACATCTTAGGGTGTAGCCGGAGGGAACGCGGTGGAAGGGGTCGACGAGGCAAGATAGTTTTAGCAGTAGTGCAGTATGCTTGGGGACGAAAGGGAGAGAGGAGGATATAGTTTTTGAGTGGCCCGGAAAGAGAGAGAGAAGGATTTTCGGCGGTGTAGAATACTGAGGGAGAAGGGAAAGAATGAAAGCACGAAAAGGACAGAAGTTTGGTGACATTCCCCGTATGACATGAATAAACGTTTTCCTCACTGCAAAATTCAGCCTCAGTCGATTCACTTTTCTACGCTTTGTATTGTTTTTATCTGCTCCAGTTGGAAGAATTACGGATTAAACCACCGATACCGAACTTGCTGCTGAACAAATCAAACGAATCCTCCACACAGGGTGCTGTAATAGAATTCAGCTCCAAGCCCTGTAACAATCTCCTCGAAATTCCATCAGACGGCCTAAGCGACCTTGTCTGATTGTCGAGGTTTCTGTCACCTGAGCGAAATTTCTTGAACCACCTGGTTGCGGTTCTGTGGTCCATGGAACCTTCCCCTTTCGCATGACAAATGTTTCGTGTTGCTTGAGCGGCGTTATGGCTGAGTTCAAACTCGTAAAGTAAAAGTTCCCTAATTAGTCGGTTGTGGCTGTTCATCTTTTAGACGTCCCAACCACAGACAGAACGACGACATGCAATGCTGTCCACAACAACGACTATCACTTCATATCCCTTTCGACTGACTGCAGTGCCAAAACCCCATGCAGAGCAAGCCCCAGCGCGCGATCTGCGAAGGGGTGTGACGTCACGGTCAGAGGGCCATTGCAATCCCTCTCTCCAGAGAGGTCAAAAAGCAAACGTAAGCGGAATGCTGATATTAGCTTCGCGTTCATGCGGTATTGGTCAGTATTGAGAAAAATAATTATAAATTAGAATCATTTAGGAAAAAGTTCTTTGTCAAATGAACATGGAATGTATTAATTTGGATATCTTCGAATTTATGCACATAACACTGCAAATTTTATGCTGGAAAATCTGAATGTCACATTTTTTTCCATTTTTCAATATTTGTAAAGATATTGAAGATATCAATTAACACATTAAAAGACTCCCTAAAGCGGAAAACACATGCATCAACAAATATGTTCCTTCATTATGCATAAGTACTTTCTTTTTTGTACGATGTGTTTCCTGCAGGGAGAAACGTTTCACTGCCAATATTTCTGAAACTATCCTTTTACGCGTGACTATGAATGTTGCTAGGAATTAAAGTGCTGCTTTGCGAAAGAGTTCAATGTAGACAATTCAAGTTCATAGTTCTCTAATCCGAACCTCAATCTCTACCACAACTTAATTTAAATTAAATTGTACATTCACTAACTTAAAAAAGTTGTAACCCCATGAATACATGTACATACAGACATTTTAACTCTTTTTTTTTTAATTGGAGGTTTAACGACCACCGTGAGCAACTCAATGGTATAAAAGCATGTGATCATATGTAGAGGATTTTTGGAAGGGAGTATCTGACCCCAGGTCTTAAACAACCCTTAGAAATAGGAAGCTTGGAGATTTGGGCTAGAGTGCCCGATAGGAAAGTGACACGGAAGCGAAGTAGAAAGGGGAGGAAGACGCCCTGATTTATTACCGGGGGCCAGTACCCGGGGTCCGACGGCTTAACGTGCCCATCCGACGCACGGCGGATATTTAGTGGATCGAGCGTTCGTACCTGCCTGGGATCGAACCTGAGGTCCTTTCTGTGGTAGTCACGAACGTTGCCCACTAGGTCACCCGCGGCCCAATGGTATATAAGCAGTCGCCCGTCCCTAATTTAGGGCCACTGGTTCCAGGGAAGGGAGAAAGCCAGTGCCGTAAGACAAACACAACATCCATGCCACACGGGATTCGAACCCGGATCCCTTTCGGACAAATGATCAGAAGCCATCGCTTAGACCACTGCGCCACTGGGACGGCACATTTTAACTTATCAGCCACTAAACTTCAGGGATCGTGCTGAAGTTTAACGATATAAGTGAATTCTTTCGGACACATTCCAAACTTTCGGATACATTTGTTGGACATTCCAATAAATTTTTCTTTGGGCTGGCCTTCAGATTATCAGCGCATCAAGTAGTTCTGTACATTTCGTATGGATTCTTGTTTTAATTAGGACACTGATACACAGCAATTTTTTGAAAAAAAAATGACATTTGTTTTAGGGAAATGAAATATTGATTAAAAATAAACATAATTATTTTTTGCCAGTTTTTTTGCCTGGTTAACCTTAGTACTTGATGTGCTAATAAAATCTGTACATCTCCTTTTTTTTTTTTTTTTTTTTTCAGTTTGAATACTACTACTAACTACGAATTTTGTAAAGAAAAATAACATTTATTTTATAGAAATAAAATGTTGAATGGTAAGTGATATCGTTATATAAATGACAACAAATAATGAGCTGATAATCGGAAATTTTACTCCGTCAATCAAAATAACGACTAACAATTCACTAAATTATAGTTGTATTTACAACGAAAGCAGAACATGCTATCATGAGAACAATTAGGCTTAACTAACCTTTGAATTCACGGTGGGTTCAAAATTCTTTATTCGTACAGAAGAAATCCATCTTCTTCGAAGGCCTTCACCTTCAGAAAAGTTGGATGTGCTTTGTAATTAGATCTACATGAAGGCACTCAATGTTTTCCAGGCATGTTGTATAAAAACGCTAACTCACGCGCACGACTACCGAAAGCTATTTGCAAGATTTGCGCACACATCTTATCGTATTTTCAGTAAATATACTCACTAAATCGGAAATTTTGCTTTCGCGTTCGTTACGTAATTAAGGAAAAATCTTTTCTTTTCTTTTTTCTTTTCTTTCATTTTAGTGAATCGAACGCGAAGGGAATTTCTAAATGTTTTAAGTGAAATGATTATGTTCATACAGTCCTACCCAGGGGTCGCGCTGGCTCTTTTAAAGTTTTCGCTAATTTATTCGCCAAACCAATTTTTTATCGCCAGAGTGTTATAACAGTACAAAAAGTTAATCGCCAAAGCTCTTTTTCCATCTCCAAAACGATTTTTTTTTTTTCGCAAATTGCGAAGATGGCGATCGGCAGCGCGACCCCTGGTCCTACCAATTGGCCATTAACGTACTTAAAAAAATCGTAGTTGCAAAAATGCTTAACGTAAAAAGCTGGGTTTTTCACGTTATGCGTGAAAAAAACTTATGCCTGTGCTCCTTTAGCCAAATTGCAAAAAAAAAAAAAAAAAAAAAGAAAAGGAAAAATTTTCCGAAATATTTAGTTTTAAGATCCGTACATGAAATCATTTCCCAGCGGAAGTGCAAAACTTTGGAATTCCCCGATTTACAGGTATCATTGCGGTAAACTGAGAAAAAAAAATGAAAGCTAAAAATGTAATCTTTCGGTGTTATCTAAGGATAAGAATTATAGAGAAAAAAACCATGGTCGATTTATTGTTGTGTGCACAAATTGTCTCGTATCGCACTCGAAAAATTATTTCTCTGCACAAACACCGCGGTACTCGAGTCGCTCGGCCCACTAGCTCTGACTTCAACAGACCAGTTCGGTGGCTTTCTTAATATTCAGGGGGTTTTGGCAGTGAGCGACTTGAACTAGTTTAAACACGTGACATACCCGCCGCAGCACAGGCGTTTATGCAAATATTGCAAAACTTCCGACTCACCCTTATACACCAATGAGCCACTACATTATGACCACTCCCACCCTAGAGAAATGAGCGCACTTGGAGACCGAAAGGTGGCGCAGGTGAAGTTCACAGAGCAGTGTATATACAACCCGAGGACCGGCTTTCGGTTAGTAGAGTGTTCGGAGTCAGAATGGGAAAAGCTGCCGATTTATCGGAGTTTTATAAAGGCCAAATTGGGATCGCACGGCGCCTCGGAACTACGATCTCGGTGTGATGGGTTCTTCAGGCGCCACTGTAGTGAGTACGTATCAAAAGTGGTGCACAGATGGCCAAAGGACAAACCGTTGTGCAGCCGTGTGTCGTCCATAGTTCATTAATGCCAGAGGGGAGTGGAGACTCGCGCATTGTTCACAGCGACCGCAGGTCCACAGTGCGACAAATCACCCGCAGCTATACAACAGTAGTGATCAGGGCAATGTGGCACAGCACACAGTTCATCGCTCTCTTCTGCGCATGGGTCTGCATAGCCGAAGACCCAGCCGGGTCCCCATGCTCACAGCACGTCATCGCCAACAGCGCATGAAATGGACCCAAGATCATCGAGATTGGACCGTTGATGATTGGAAGAAAGTGGTCTGGTCTGACGAATCAAGATTCCTGGTGTATCACGCAGACGGCTGTGCGCGGATACGCCGATTACCATCGGAGGCTATGGCACCTGGATGCACTGTTGGTCGGAAACATGCCGGTGGCGTCGGGGTTATGCTGTGGGCGATGTTTTTTTGGAACACTTTTAGTCCCCATTATCCCAATAGCAAAATCCCTGAGTGCTGTCAGGTATATGAACATCGTTGCGGTCCAAGTTCATCCATTCATGGCAACTGTGTTCCCTGCTGGTGATGGCCATTACCAACAGGATAATGCGCCATGCCACAGTACCAGGATTGTCAAGGAGTGGTTCGAGAAACATGCTGGTGAATTGGCGTTAATGCCGTGGCCTCCAAATTCACCTGACATGAACCCAATCGAACATTTGTGGTTCAACTTGGAAAAGCGGGTTCGTGCTAAATCACCACCATCTCGAAATGTACAGGAACTGGAGGACGTGCTGTTGACATTATGGTGTCAGATACCCCAGGATACCTATCGCCACCTCATCGAATCGATACCTCGCTGAGTGGCCGCTGTTTTGCGGGCGAAAGGGGGTCCTACAGCATATTAGGGAGGTGGTCATAATGTAATGGCTCATCGGTTTATGGGAAATAATGGGAGGCGGAGGAAGTAAAAAAGAAATCGAAACCCTTTTCTGTTCTCATGCCGAGAGATATGTCTGTAAGATGAAGCACGTGATGTTTTAAATAGCAGACCATTCTCTAGTCTTCGGGTAGAAAGGGAAGTGCTACAAAATGGGTGAATAACACTAATTTTGCTTGCCGATAGCAGTGCTGAACTTTGATTTATGTATTATTAAGCTAGTAAACCTACGCAAAAATGGGAGTCAACCTGGAACTGATTGGAACAGAAATGATTCTTTTGCTATTAGGTTCCTTTTACCCCTACAAACAACATATTAAAAATGTAGAACAATATAAATAGGAGAACACCTTTAAAATGGCGGAGCCAATATGGCAGCTGCTCCGTAGGACACTTCGACAGTTTCTGTTAAATAACTTCATTTCCATCACTCTGAGCATAAAAGTTATTAACTTTTTGCATGCAAAGAAGCTCCCTTTCAAACGATGTATAGAAATCCGAAATTGGTTATGTCAGTCTCAAGTAAATGAATTTTTAATAATGAAAAATCTGATTTTCGCAAAATATTCAGAATGTTATTGATTTATTAAATGGTTTTGTATGCTGGCTACTGTTTTCCTTTTATGTTGATTCAGTATAAAACTTTTTTTACAGCAGAATCCTATTCATGATCCTACGTGGGTTCTTGACCAGTTTTGGAAAATATCTTTTCCACTTCGTTCTCCAAGGCCAAGATGGTCGGGATTCATGAAGGCTATCCAGGAAGGATGACATCCTGGGAAATCTACATTTATTTTCTTACTGATGATTGATATGGATCTAACCAACCTTTCATATGTTTACTCCGCACTTAAGTTTCTCTGTGTTGAAGGCTATCGACAGGGTGAAAAGCCAGTCGTCGCTTTCGATCAAGCTATCAAAGTTATCTGGAGGAAAACGCAACTTATTTTAAATCACGAACCTCAGAATAGTGAACTGAAAGATATTGTGGTAGTTTTGGAGGCCATGCACTTCTTATGGGAATCTTCTTATGCACTTCTTATGAGAAATTTTCTTGGGTGTATTGGTAATCGAATGACAGAGTCTGAACTACGTGAAATTCTTGAACTGGTGTATGCTCCAAATAGTGTTACTCACATACTGTCAGGAAAAAGAGCAGCAAGAGGACATTTGCTTGTTTACAGTACATTGAACATTCTGCTCTCTCAGTGCACAACAAAATGTTGAAAACTCACAGAAAAATTCAGCTGACATCCCAGAAGTACACCACTTACTGTATATGGTAAGGTTCTATAAAAAAATATACAGGGTGATCAGAATTGACCGCACAACGATTCTTCCTGGAGAAAGAAGCCGAAAACCGTTGTCCGTTGTCCGATCGGACGTCGCATCCCGGAGATATACGCGCCGAAAGTTCGTGACGTCACATCCGGTAAGAATACAGACATTAGAAATAACTTACCCAATCACTTTGACAGAAAACATGCAATTTATTGATGTGTACCACTACAACACAAATGATAAAACACGTGGATTCGTGTCAGATTATACAACATGTGTCCAAAATGACCACCTTGTGGTGTGGAACAGGCGGCAGTCCGCCGAGTAATAGACATCTGCACGTGTTGCAGCATAGCAGGGGTTACAGTTGTGAGGGCCGCGTGTAAGGTGGCCACTAGGTTGTGCAGGCTGTTGACAGGTCGTCGATATACCAGTTTCTTTAGATGACCCCAGAGGAAGAAGTCCAACGGGCTAAGATCCGGCGATCTAGCGGGCCATGCGACAGGTCCACCACGGCCAAGCCTTCGACCGGCATATTCCGTATCCGGCCACTGGCGAACATTTGCAGCGTAATGCGCCGGTGCTCCATCATGCTGGAACCATAGATTCCTGAGAACAGCCAATGGTACGTTTTCCAGTAAGTCCGGCAGAACATCACGTAGGAACACCATGTAGTTGACAGATGTGACACGTTCGAGAAGAAGATATGGTCCCACTAGGATATCACCCACAATACCACACCAGATATTAACACCCCACCGGACCTGGTGAGCATGTTCGCGTGTTTCGTGCGGATTGTCCGATGCCCAAACATGACTATTATGGGTGTTGCAGATACCCTGCCGTGCAAACCTTGCTTTATCAGTCCACAAGATCCGGCGGAGGAAACTATTATCGGCAGCATGTTGCTGTAGCAGCCACTCACAGTATGCTTGTCTTTGAGGATAATCCTGTGGTAATAAGCCTTGCACCCGTGTGATGTGTTATGGATGCAGGTCTTCGTCGTGTAGAACGGTAAATAGGTTACTTTGGTTCACACCGAAATGTCGCGCGATCGCAGGGCTGCTTGTCGTTGGCTCCTCCTCTATGAACTCTAGTATGGTGTCCTCAAGGAATGGTGTTCTCACAGAGGTTCCAGCGCCACTGTCTACACTTGGAAGTGGTGCGACATCGCCTGTGTCAGGCATTAGAACGTCAGACCGCCGTATGACCTGGGCGTGCAGGTGCCGTCTTGCTGGGTAACGCTCGCTGTAGGCCCTTGCTGCACGCAATGCTGATCCATGGCATTCCCCCAATAGGAGATACATGTCACAATACTCTCTCAAACTGTACGACATCGCTACCCACACTACTGTCAAATGTACCAACGCAGTATGAGCTTACCTGCTACCGTCGCCAACCCTTTTTATCCCTACCTGCCGTATCGCGCAGGCGTACAACTGATGGTTTCACGCCACCACGTCCTTCGAATTTGAATACCCACCCCGTGCCACATTTTAAAATGTTGATTGCCTTTTTTTTCCCTTTATTTTTTTTTATTTGGAGGTTTAACGACCACCGTGAGCAACTCAGTGGGTTATAAGTAGTTTTCCGTCCTGAATTTTGGACCACTGGTTCCAGGGAAGGGAGAGAGTCAATGTTGTAAGACAAACACAACATCAATGCTTCACTGGGATTCGAGCCCGGACCCCTTTTGGACAAATGATCAGAAGCCATCGCCTTAGACCACTGCGCCACCGAAGCGGGTTGATTGCCTTGTGATACGTGCGTCTGTATAACTATCCGCGTCGCTCTTCAACGAGCATGTGCGTTACCGGATGTAACGTCACGAAACTTTTGGCGCGTATGTCTCCGGAATGCCACGTCCTATCGGGCAACGGATAACGGTTTTCGGCTTCTTTCTCCACGAGGAATCGTCCGGTAGGTTTATTGTGCGGTCGATTCTGATCACTCTGTATAGCTAGATGATCTCTTGACCAACAAGAAAGTGTCTGAGGCGAAAACAAAGCTGGATGATAAGAAGAAGGAACTTTGTTCAAAGGATCGTACCTCTTGTCTTTGGATTCCGTATATGGACATGATTGACATAATGAGGATGTTCATAAGAGTTGAGCGAACTAGTCAGTGGCACTTCTATCTACAAGCTTGTCAAAGTAGGTTTCCGTTTTTGGCTGCTTCTGGCCACAATAATTACGCCAAATCCATGTACATACACCTCCAGCAAATGATGAACCTCGAAAAATACATCCACAAGTGAACAGACTCTTTGCTGCTGGGCATTTTGCGGTTCGCAGGACAAAACGTTTTTGAGGTGAACTTGCCAAAGATCTGGCCATTGAGCAAGTTCTTATAAAAAGTGTGAAATCTACTAGGGGTCTGACTATTGGGAGACGATTTAAAGAGTCTTGACTTCAGGTTTGGCTCCTATCTATGCCTTCTTGCTCAGAGATAAACACTTCAATGCAGGAATTGACATCACTAGAGTACCACACCAGTGACCAGCATAAAGACTGCTTTAAATCTCGAATGGAAAGAGATAACAAGAACTTAAACACCATGTTTTCATGCCTTCAAGACCGAAACCCTTTTACTGACAGTGAAGATTTGGAATGTTGAGAAACGTTGCTAATTGGATAGTTGCAGAAAAACTTTTTAATGTTGACAAAGCAAAATAATGAAGAGAAGAAATCATAAAAACTATGGTTGGTAAGAATGTTTCATAATATTCTTTCAAGAAATCAAGGCAAACTGTTACTCTTATGCCAATAAAGGGATTGTTATTAGATGGTGAAAGGGTACATATTGGTCCCCAAACAAGCTTGCAGGGTTTTCTTCTGGCAGCCAAGATTAAAAATGTAGAAGAAATGTTTCAGTATGAGTTTTGTGGTAGTCCACCATCGATATCTGACTCAGCAGGTTCCATGAATGATATAAGTCTGATTTGGCTGAAACACTGTGGACTTTGGACAAAAACTGACATGTCTGCTAATGAGACAGGAAATTTACTGAAAGAAAGTAAAGAAGTAGTCGATGGTGGTTCACTACTTTTTTTCCTATACCGTGGACGAGTGGAGAAACGTATAAACAGATTTGTGACAAATATGTCCATTACCTAAAGAGGAACTTCTGTGACCCTGTGGGTGTGTTTGATGGCTACGACAACAGCCCATCAATAATAATAGATGAAACACACTGCAAGCGATCTAGAGGAAGAAGAGACATAACTACAGTGTTCTCATAAGATATGCCTTTCCTCACCCCCTCCTAAAAAAAAACTTCTTGAGAAACAAAACAAACAAGCAGCGTTTCGTTGACATGCTTAGTGAATGTCTGGTTGATTTCGGTTGTGAAGTGAAACATGCAAATGGAGATGCTGATCTGCTGATTGCTAAAACGGCTGTTCACTATTCAAAGGAGGTAATACTATATTAATAGGGGAAGACACAGACCTTTTAGTACTGTTGTGTTTCTATTCTGTCATGAACACAATGACACTGTATTTCACATCTGGTGAAAATAATAGCACTCAAATAAAAGTATGGGACATATAAAAATGAAGAAACAATTAGGGAAGAGATTTCATCACATCTTTTTGTTCATGCGATTGGTGAATGCGACACTGCATCTCGTCTTTTCGGAATTGGAAAGGGAACAGTTCTGAAAAAACTGCAAAGAACACCCTTAGGTACGAGCACAGATGCTGTACAAACCCTACCTCCAGCCTCTTAAGAAAAGCAGCGCAGTATCACACGTTAAGTGTCTACTATCACGCGCAAACTTGGATGAGGAATTCGAAAAATTTAAGAACAGAGCGCTTTGGATGGATCTGCAAAGACAATAGTCTACAACCCCTCATGATGCACCAGATCACTTCATCACCATAATAATATGTAAATGTAAAAGGATGTGAGATAGTAAAAAGGGCACATGCAGAAAGCAGAACTTCCTCAGATTATTGTGGTGTAAATTGCCCCAACTCACCTGCTCTCGAAGAAACTGACGAGGATGTAGACTTTATTTAAGCAATTTTAGCTCATTTGTTAACGTTTCAACACTAACTTTCTACTACAGAGTACTTTATTATTAGTGTGTCAAAATTTATATTAGCCTACAGTAAATAATCTTTAAATTTATTTGCACTTTATTTTATTGTTACCTTTTATTTATATACTCTATTCTTACTATATCAATCCTCATCGTGTATTTTCATTACGCTATGCGACTTGCTGAAGCACAAATCTAACAATTTTGCAAAAAAATTCAAAAATTTTCGAAAGGACCGTTTTTACTTTTTACTGGCTTAACCAATCTCTGATTTCTATACATCGTTTGAAAGGAAATTTCTTGGAAACAAAAAAGTTAATAACAATCTTAGAGTGATGAAAATACAGTTATTTAGCAAAAACTGTCGGAGTATCCTACGGAGCAGCCGCCATATTGGATCGCCATTTTGAAGGTGTTCCCCTACTTATATTGTTCTACATTTTTAATATGCTGTTTGTAGGGGTAAAAGAAATATATGTGGTTTCTCATATCAAATTTGTTCGCAATATGTGGTTCGAATAACAAGGAAGAACATTACAAAATTCAAAGATCTATAAAACCTTCGATTTATGCGGAACTTCGTACTATGCACTCTCGTTATAGCTTGGTTCAGTTGTATAGTTCGGTGTGTTTTCATGCGAATAGGGGATATATACTGTTTTTCAGTTAACATGAAATTCCAGTAAACAACATGATAACGATAGCGAAAATCAGTGGTGTCGGAACCACAGGGACAGAGGGGGCAAGTCATTGCATTTACCCCATTATGTTTCTTCCTTGGCTTGAAAAAATTTCATGCTGGTTCACCAGTCAGGCAAATATTTTACTCGCCAGCTGAAAATCGAAAGCCTCGCAGGGCTGTCGATTTTGTTTCGTGTTTTGAAGTTTGATATGTTAAAAATTTATACACATCTCTCGAATAACATTTTATCGATAACCTAATTTAAACGACTAGCTACCATATGATAACCAACTAAGTGTTCTCCCTCTAGAGTAGATGATGAAAAATCCTTCAATGTTTTAAAACTTTACTAACAGCTCCGCGGAAATACGGATTCCTGTGTTTGCCCTTTGACCTACGACAGCAATTGGCTAAGCAAGCAGCTCGCGAGGCGCATGTGACCCTCATTAGCGTAGCCAGAAATTTCTTAAAGGGGGTCCATGGGTTTGGTTCATTGGTGAAAGCCCCATGTTTACGTATATATTGCTTTAAATTCGTACTAAATCTCCCCTCAATTGGGGAAGGGGGTCGGGACCCGAGGACCGCCCTGGCTACGCCTATGGTGACTCTTACACTGCTTATATTTTCACACAGCCTTTGGGGAAATGATTCAACCGAGCTTGCGGCTTCTTGCCGCCTGTTCGTTGTTAAGCGCACCGTGCACGGATGTTTAGTCCCACGACATTCGCTGTCTAACTTATTTCGCGGAGAAACACGTTTCTTGTGCTGGCACACAATCACGCATCACTTTTGTGAATTAAAATAAGCTTTATTAAAAACTGACAGTTTTACGTATCCAACAATAGGCATAATAACGTATAAATAACTGCCGGTTGAGTTTAAACTGCACTACTGAATTTCTTGCTCGTCAACTAAAACTTTTCACTCATTACAGACGAGCGGACAATCGCATTTCTCAAGCCATGATTACGCCGGTAATCGAAAATCTGATAAACAATTGGATTTTTTCCAGCCATTCAAATTTCCTTCTAATAAAACGAAATATTATTTCCAGTATTATTTATTAACGAACTAGAACTTCGAATTTTTTAATACGGTTTCTGAAACGCGGTTTAAACTATCTTGGCTTGTCCAGTACGAGAAAAAAGTTTCACGAATATCGAAAAACATTTACCCTGAAATTCGTGAAAAGTATCGTGGTTTTATAAGAAAAGTAGGGACTTTTTTATATCATTTAAGTATAATAAAATCGTTAGGAGGAGGAGGGGGAGAAAAGAATGAGATGTTTTTATACGTATGCTGCTTGATGTATAACGCATGGATGCAAATAAGAGGTCACCTGGTCGCCAATGGCGACTAAGTTTTTCCAGCTGGCCACCAGTTCTTCTTTTCTTGAAGAAAGCTGATGAAAAAGTTTCGTCACTTTTACTTTCTTTTCTCTGAATTTTCGTGAAACACACTTATCATGTCAGGTAGAAAGGAAATAGCTTTAACTGGAGTGATCAAATACCGCTTTACGGCGGCCGTTTCACGAACTTCATATGTCTTTGGCGTCAGAGCTAAGACACCAAGAGGTCTAAGTGATAAACCCGTGAACTTCCACCTGTGCACGACGGTGAACATCGTGGGACATGACGTTACCAATACCAGAGGTGTATAGATGAGGCTCATTGGCTCATCAGCCCCTGCGGCCGCTGAAAGGAGTACTCATTCACAGAAGAGAAAACCTCAGTTAGCAGAACGTTTTTGGTTTTTTTTTAGTACTCAAATTGGCAAAGGTTTCAAAAATTCCTTGCCTGATTTCGAAGAAGATGAAATTCTTGAAGAGCGGTACGACTTGAAAAACATGCCTACTGATCTTCCCTTTGTGGCATTATGCAAACATGCTATCAATCAACCAATTTACTCGGTTACGTATCTTCAGCAAGCATATGACTGCAGTTGAGTGCATTCCTGTTTCAACAGCTAACTGCAAAAGAGGTTTCAGCGCTATGAATAAATTAAAACACCACAACGTTCTTAACTGTCCGCAGAGACAGCTAACAATTTAATGAACATTGGCGTAATGGTGTGAGTTTTCAAGAATTCGATCCAATTTCTGCAGTGAATTACTAGTTTTCATCTAGCCACGATTTTAAGCCATTCTCATGAGCAACACAATTAACAAAAATCAACTAAGACCTACGGCAAGAAATAAAAGCCTATTTTAATTTGGGCGACCAATTTTTTTAATGCGACACTAAAAATTTCGCAATTATATTATTTGCATGACTACTATATAACGTAAGAGCTATGCATAGGTGTAGCGTCGTCGGCGGCGAGGGGGGGGGGAGGCGACGCGCAAGGAGGGGCACCTGTCCCCAACTTTAGAAAATTTATATGCAAGGACAAGCCTACAATAGGGCAACAAATATGATTGGGGGGGGTTTAATGGAGTCGCTACGAAGTTCAAAGCGGAAGAACCAAGAGCTCCATACAGACACACTGTTATTCTCAACCTTTTATATTTAGCTGTGATTTCCTTTTGTCAGAATACAAAACCACGTCATACAATGTAGAAAACACATGTAAACAGCAAAAAAAAAAAAAAAAAAAAAAAAAAAAATTGTAATATTCAAAAGAATTTGTAAAACAAAAAGAAAAAAAGAGGACTTTTCAGAAAACTTAACATTTAACATCTTGTCAAAATTACCCTGGACTATTCGTCATCGTTCATTATGAGCAGTAATTGAACAGTAATGCGTAACAAAAAAAGTTTGCTGTGCTCTTTAAAGATCCAAATTTTGTGACATTTACTGTAAAATTGTTTCCACGAATTGCCTCCTCCGAAAGGAAAGCATCAGTTTACATTATTCGCAACCCCCCCCCCCGCCATCTTTTTTTTTTTTTTTTTTTTTTTTCACGCTATGCCTACAGAGAGCTTCGGTTCTCGTCGAATTCATACCAACGTGGAGATGCCCAAATCAATACAGTTTAATAACGCTTTTCATGTGAGTAAAATGGTTTACGTCAAAAAACCCTGCCATCTAGATATAAAATTAAAGTTTTAAATTAATTTAGACTTTATAAATGCAATCGTTTTACCTATAGCATGTTCAAGTGACTTCATCGCGTCATGTTTTACAACACCCAACACCTTTTACGATCTGACCAAAAAATGCACATCTTTCTTCACGGTGTCAAAAAACAGTTCCAACGCCGCTGGCGAGGATAAGAGGGCGTTTGGAAAAGATGTCAGAAGAATAGAAGTAACCACAGGTTTTCCCAGTTTACCTGGGATCTGAAAAAAAGGGTTCAATCCTGACTGGAGCGGAAGGATTACCTGGGGATCGTCGGTTTTGCGGAATTTCAGTTTAAATACGGAAAAAACCTGAAATGGATTTTTCTGAAATAAACAGAATTTCTGACTACGAAAAACCTGTGAAAATACGGAAGTTAAAATAAACGGGCACTTTTAAAAACGGAAATTTCTAGAAAACACGGACACCTACCGGCAACTTTGCTGCACAGTATTTTCAGAAATTTTCCGTGAATTCACACCACTTATTTTTTATAGTGAGCGTTTCCAGGAGAACACAAGAAAGGTGTCACTCGGTGTCACGCTCTCGCATTGACCCTCCCCGATTTACGGCTTTATGACCTAATCCAAGCTCACTGCATTCAGTGGCGGGTCGTGAACAGCCAAACAGGTGAAGTGCTACAAAATGAGAATCTATGAAAAAAAAATGCATGTACTGTATTTCTTATAAGAATATCAGTTCTTCTATCATTCAATAGCGGCCAATGATGACGTCATAAAACGGCTGTTTAACATGGAACGAGAACACGAGGAGAACAATAAAGAAACAGCACTGAAACTGAAGCAGTTACTGTACAAACACAGCGGACGAAACCAGGAAAACCGTCTTAACTCAAAACCGCACTGTGGGGAAGTGACAGCTACTATCCCTTCACCTGGATCAGGCAAAAGTGACGTCAACTCCCTTATTAAGCAAAAATGACGTCAACGTACACGTTCCTACGCCGGCGCTCTTCACGGTCCCTGTGTGAAGTGATTACGAACTGCGGCTCTTATCTCTTCACATGGTCTACGCGCAATTACAAGGTCGTCTGTTGATCCATTCGTAGTGCCATTTGAAACGGCGCGATCATACTTCTAGCTTGCTCTTAGAAACGGAAGAGCTTTCATTTCAAAGCCACATCGTTTTCCAGAAATCAATCTCGTAAACGGAAAAATGACTAATTTGAAGAATCCGCTAAAACATTCGAAGAATTTTTTTTATAAATTTTAAGCGAAATGGCACTTTACTCACTTCACCCGACGAGCCAACACTAATTGTATTTATGACCTAAGTTCATTGTCCTTTCTTTTTCCCACTTTCTCCTCCCTACGACTGCTTAAATACACCCACTTCGCATTTTTCCGATTATCAATTTATTTCCTCTGTGTTGCGACAAGTCTACCCTCTACACGCCATCCCCTTCACTCTCCAAATTCGTAACGTTTCCCAGCTGGACAGTCAGCTGCCGAAAGAGTGCAAGGCTTCTTGTTTCAGTAATTTTCCCACCAAATCTGTTTCTAAAACGGCCAGCCATTTTTCAAATATGTTGTAAATAGCAATTTTGCCCGATATACTTCTGGGCAAGCAAAATACAAATTCTGAGCAATAATTCTGTTGGTTTTCGCTCTAAACGCTCGAGACTGTGTTTTGCAATATTTCACATCTTCCACAATAGTGAACTCTTAGGTTGACTTTAAGTTTACAAAAGAAACTCCCCCTCAACACATTCCAGTGTTGGCGTGTTAGCAATTATTACTTTTTTTTTAATTAAAAAGTATTACCTAAATAGAAAAAAGAATCGAGAGAGTACCCTGGTACTCTTTGTAGATAAAATAATTTATGCTCTGCATCTTTTGCATGGCAAGATCTTCGTGGGTGTGAAATAAAACGAGTGATTCGTGAGTATACATTTATTTTCGTACAAAACATTGCATTCATTCGCATCCCTCACGATCACACCCAGCTACGTACTACGAGGCGATGCTGATAAGTTCTCGGCCTCACCAAGAAGGAAATGGGCTAGAGCCATGAAACTTACAGACAATTCCACATCATCATCATCATCATCATTGTCAACCATTATCAATCCACTGCTGGACGAAGGTCTCCCCAAGTTTCCTCCACAACGGTCTGTCTTGTGCCAGTCTCCTCCATGTCACCCCTGCATACTTTCGAATTTCATCCACCCATCTCCCACGTGGTCTTCTTCTGGGTCTTTTCCTGTCCCTTGGAATCCAATCTAAAATTTCGGCTGTCCATCGATGATCTGTCCTTCTGGCAGTATGTCCAGCCCATTGCCATTTCAGGGATTTAACTCTGATCATGAAGTCTTCCACTCTTGTCATTTTTCGGATCCACGAGTTCCTCTTCTTATCTCTCCTGGTTACACCAAGCATGCACCTCTCCATGCTACTTTGAGTTGTCTGCAGCCTTTGTATGTCTCTTTTAGTTAAGGTCCACGTCTCTGCACCATACGTAAGCACTGGAAGGATGCATTGATCAAACACTTTTCTTTTAAGACATAATGGCATATTGCTCTTGAAAATTATGCTGTTTCTTCCAAAAGCTCTCCAGGCAAGTTTTGTACGCCGATTAATTTCTTCATCATTGTGACCCTCACTTGATATCTGCTGTCCAAGATAAACGTACGTGTCTGTTATCTCCAGCTTTTTCTCCATCAATCGATAAATCTTCATTTCTTGTAAAAGCATTGAACATCACTTTTGTCTTCTGAAAGTTCATTTTTAATCCCACTTCTTTACTCTTGTCAGCAAGTTCCTGGATCATACTCTGCAGCTCTGATGGGGTAGTTGCAAAAATGACTACGTCATCATCAAAACGAAGGTGGGTTAGATAATCTCCATTAATCTTTATCCCCTTGTTTTCCCAGCTCAGCGACTGAAAAACACCCTCCAATGTGGCATTAAAGAGCTTCGGAGATATGGTGTCACCTTGTCTCACTCCCTTTCCAATTTTTACGTGTGTTGTATTTTCAAACAGCCTAATCTTTGCACTTGCATTTTCATAGATGTTATTAATAATATTAATGTATGCATCTTCAATACCGCAGGTTTTCAGAGCCATTGTAACTGCTGATGGTTTCACCGAATCAAAGGCTTTTTCATAATCGATAAAAGCCATGCACAATGGAAGTTCATATTCCCTAGCTCTTTCAATTAGTTCTCTCAGCACGTGGATATGATCTATTGTGCTGTAGCCACTCCTGAATCCAGCTTGTTCTCTCGGTTGAGCCATGTCCAGTGTTACCTTCAAGCGGTGTGAAAGAACTTTAGTGAAGATTTTATAAACTACTGATAGGAGGCTGATAGGTCTGTAGTTTCCGAGATCCTCAATGTCACCTTTCTTATGTAGCAGGATCATTGTAGCGGTGTTCCAATCTTCAGGAATCTTTCCTTCATTAAGGCATCGAGTGAAAATTTGGGCGAGTACTGTTTCGATTTCTCCACTTGCTTCTTGTATGATGTCTACAGTAATTCCATCTTCTCCTGGAGCTTTTCCTCGCTTCATGTTCTTGATTGCATGTGCAACTTCTGCTGGAAGGACTGGAGGAACTCTGGTACTGGTATCTTTCATGATGTCTGGAGTGCATATATCATCCCTTTCATATAATTTGGAGTAGAAATCTTTCACTCTTGTCAAAATTTCGCCTCTATTTCTTGTTACAGAACCATCTTCTTTTCTCAGTGCCATAATCTGTTTTCTTCCCTTACTGAGATGTCCCTTTGCTATCTTTAGGCTTTGGTTGTTTTCAATTGCTTTCCTCACTAGTTCACAGTTGAATTTCCTTACGTCTTCAGTGATACTTTTTCTTACTGTCTTGCATAGCTCTATATATTCCACTTTGGAAGTCACATCTTCTTTAGTTGTCCTCATCTCTCTTCTTTTTTGCATCAACATTTTGGTTTTTCCTGATAATTTGTTCACATGCAACTTGTTCTTAGACCCAGCTAATTTTGTTGCTGTTTCCATAAGAGCTTTGGTTACTTTTTTGTTAACTTCAGAGATGTCCACTTCTTCCGATGTTAGGCCTTCTAAAGCAGAGAACCTGTTCTTCAGTTCTAACTTGAAGGTGTTATGGTGTTTTTTAAGGTTGGTTATGTCAATAGATTTTGTTTGTCTTATGAGCTTGCCACGTTCAAGTTTAGTGTTGAGGTGCATCTTACATCTCACCAATCTATGGTCACTACCTGTGTTGAACTTGTTTAGCACACTGCAGTCTTCTATGACGAATTTTTTGTTACACATAATAAAATCAATTTCACTTGTCGTCCCATTTGGATGTCTCCATGTCCATTTCCTGTGTGGCTTTTTCTTGAAGAAGGAGTTCAAGATGAAAAACCCTTCTGCCTCTGCAAACTCAACGAGAGTATTTCCACGCTGGTTTCTGTTGCCGTGACCGAATTTACCTACTGAAGTTTCATTCTGTTGCCGGTGCCCTATTTTTGCATTGAAATCTCCCATAATTATCTTCAAGTGCTGCTTACCTTTATTATTTAGATGACAAATTTCCTCATAAAATTCTTCAATTTCTTCTTCAGCATGACTTGTGGTGGGTGCATAAGTTTGAATAATCTGAGCCTGGTATCTTTTCGAGAGTTGGATAACAAGTCGTGCAGCTCTGTCAGAGGAACTTTCAACTTCTACAACTTTATCCTTCAGTTTCTTGTTTATTATAAATCCAACACCACTAGTTCTGCCAGTATCTGTCCCACGATAGTAGAAGAGATGTCCACTTTTCAGTTCGATGAGATCTTCTCCTTTTCTCCTTACCTCACTTAGCCCCACGATGTCCCACTTGATCCTTTGTAGTTCCTCTTCCAATTCAAGAAGCCTTGATTCAGAAGATAGGGAGCGTCCATTGTAAGTAGCCAAGGTCAGCATCAGATGGCAGCCTAGTCCGGTCCTCCGGGGATTCTTAGCACCCTCTGCCTTCATGTCGCACTGGCCGCTGCCTTGGCCAGGTACATTCCAGCTGCCAGAGACTGAGGGCCAAGATTTAAGTTGTGGAATCATTTTGGAGGGGTTTGGCCATAACTCACCACGCTGGCCAAGCGGGTTGGTGAGTGTGGGATAGAATTTCCTCTAATCCCGATGGTATAGTTATACCGCTATGGGCGGTCGTCAGAGCCCCTTTAGTGGGAACAGGATGCACCACGAGAAGGCGGGGTTGACATTTGTCAAGGAGAGGCTGTGATGTTACGCATCACCTGACCTTACATCCCAATATTCATCCCGAAGTTCAACACACTTGGCACAGCGTTTCTGGAGTTTCTTTAACCCTTCCAAAAAGAAATTCTGAAATCTGATTACTCCAATACTGCTCTGATGATGATATCACCTCCGAATCATTCAAAAAATGCTTCCCTTTCAAACTTTTTTTAAGGTTTGGGAACAGGAAATAGTCCGATGGAATAAGGTCGGGTGAATAGGGTGGATGGTTTATGCACTCAATCCCTCAAAACATCCATCGTCTTGCCAGCCTTGTGAGCCGGCGCTTTGTTCTGGAAAAACAGAACACTTTTCTGCAGTTTACCTCGCCTTTTTTCCTTCAACCCCTCCTTACTCGGCACAGCAAGTTGGAATAGTATTCAGCATTTATTGTTTGGCCCTACGGGAGATAGTCAGTCAGTAAAACGCCTTCCGAATCCCAACAAGAAAGATGACACCGAATTTTCGGGTGTAATAAGCACGTCTTTGAGTCCGTTCTGACGCAAATTAAATTTATCAGAGCTATTCAAAGTCAATGGAACCAGTATGGAAAACAACAGTATCTGACGAAAGAAAGAAGTTTTTCAAGCGGGTTTTTAATCCCTCAGATATTGCTGTAAACGGAATCGTGAGCTTACGCCCTCTGGTTGCAAACTTGTGCGTTAAGAAAAACATGAATTTATATGAGAAACATTTAGCACCGGAAACGCTCTCTAACACAGAAATAATTTTTCAAATCAGACTCTTAGAAACAGAGATGTCGACAAAATAAGATGTGACTTTACGTCCCCTGGTGGGAAAACCATGCGTTATTTTAGGAAGAAAGTATTCTCAAAAGGTTTTTCCATATGAGCACTATCGGTCTACGAAAAAAAAAAAAAAAAATTAGTCGAGTTTTCAGGAGCCCAGATTTTGCTACAAATACATGAGAAGCAGAAATTAACACTTATGCCCCCTGGTGGCCAAAATATTCTTTACCAAATATTAGAAATTATGTGAAAAATATTTTCCATCAGATCTTGTATGCGATACACGAAGAATTTTTCAAATCGGAGTTTTAGAAGCAGAAATAACGCAGAAAACGCAATTTACCTTTGTGCCTCCCTAACGAAAAGTCTATGATTTACTTGAAAATTTTGAATTTATAGGGAAAACATTTCGCATCGGAAACACTATGCAACAAAGAAGGAATTTTTCAAATCGGACTCCTAGAAGTAGAGATATTGACAAAAATAAGATGTACATCTACGCCCCTGGCGTAGAAACCATGCATTATTTCAAGAAGAAAATGTTCCTAAAATGTTTTTCGACATGAGTAGTATCGGCCGAGAAACCACTTTTTTTTCAATGGAGATTTTAGAAGCTCATATTTTGCTACAAATACATCAGAAGCGGAAATTAAGGCTTGCGCCACCTGGTGGCCAAACCATTTTTTACAAAAATTAGAAATTATGTGCAAAGGATTTCCCAACAGGAGCTGTATCCGGTGCAGAAAGAATTTTTTCAAATCGGAGATTTAGAAGCAGAGATATTGGGGAAAGCAATTTGCCTTTACGCCCCTAGCGGAAAGTCTATGAATTCATTGAAAATTTTGAAATTATATGAAAAACATGTCACACTGGAAACACTAGCCAACAAAGAAGGAATTTTTGAAATCGGACTAGAGATATTGACAAAAATAAGATATACATCTACGCCCCCTGGCGGAGAAACAGTGGAATGATTTAAGAAGAAAATATTCCGAAAAGGTTTATCGATGGGAGTGGCATCAGTCCACGAAAGAATTTTTTCAATCGATATTTTAGAAGCTCAGATTTTATGGCTAATACATCAGAAGCAAAAATTAACACTTACGTCCCCTGGTGTCCAAAGTATTCTTTACCAAAAATTTGAAATTTTATGCAAAATATTTTCCATCTGGCGGTGTATCCGCTAACGAAAAAAAAAAAATTCAAATCGGAGTTTTAGAAGAAGAGTTATCGGGGGAAATGTAATTTGCTTTTACGCCACCTAGCGGAAAATCTATGCGTAATTTGAAAAGTAACTATATCTAAAATACTCTTCGACATAAATGGAATCGAAAGATAAAAGAAGTTTTTTTCAATCGGATGTTTAGAAGCAAATATGTGGAATAAAATGTATTTTTGAATTTGACATCATCTGCAGTTACGCCCCCTAGCGGCGAAATTGTACATCGTAAAAAAAAAAAAAAAACGAAATAAAGGATCATCATTGGCATATTTCAAGCTTCCTAGTGCAAAAAGAATTTTTCAAATCGGACTAATAGTTGCAGAGGTATCGTGGGTACATACGGACAAACCGGTAACATAAGCACGATCTTTTTTTACAAAAGACTTGCTAAAAAAGCGTTACCATGACCTTTCCTGCAGACCTTTGAGTCTTGAATTACTTTGTCCGTAAAGAACCTGAGGACTGTTGTTTCGTCTCTGGATCGTAGTGATGTAACCACGTTTCATCAACAGTGACAAGTCGCTGCAAAAAAATTTATCACCAGATCGCTCAAAATGCTGCAAAACCGATTTGGAACTATCCACTCGTTTTCTTTTCTCATCGCGATCAAACATTTGGGCACCCACCTCGCTGACATCTTCTACATCTCCAAGTGCTCATGAATTATGAACCCAACACGTTCCCTGGATGTACCCAGTGTCTCAGCTATTGTTTTAGCCGAGATTCGCCGATCTGACAAAATCTAGTCATGAACACGATCAACAATTTCGGGTGTTGTCACTGTTGAAGGCCTCCCAGATCTTTCTGCATCTTCGGTCTCAAAGTCTCCACACTGAAAGTTGGCACACCATTTCTTCACAGTGGAATATGAAGCGCACTTGTCACTTTATGTTTGCGTCATACGCACTCATAGATTTCCTTTGCAGTTTTCTTCTGCAGGAACAGAAATTTCACGACAGCCCGGAGTTCCACATTCGAAAATTCAACACTTTCCGTTGACATGATTCAGTTCAGGACGTCAAACGTCCACAAAGAAAAGAGCTATTAGTCTGAAAATTGGCACTTTACAATACAAAAGAACACTCTTTCGAGCTGCAGTGACAAAATATTGCTACAATTACAGGAAGTGGGTTAGGCCGAGAACTTTTCAGCGTAAGTGTAATTATGTCATAACAACAAACAATAAGGTTTACCATGAAAGAAATACGGGATTACGCCATATAATACAAATTTTGAAAATGACAATCCGATTTTTGGCGTAAATGTGACAAGGATGGTAAGTCAGATAATATCCGAAAACTTGAAAATTTTTCATCGTCCTGGAGCGTTATTTGAACCCGTGTCTCTCAGAAAACGCCCGGGTATGCTAACCACTACACCACCCAGAACGACCAAGTTTCCAATGAATTTGAATTTAACCATTACATGAATGCCGGTTGCTTCGACTAGCGAATCCTGTAATGGTTAATTTAAATTCAAATTGATCGGAAACTTGAAGCTTAGTCGCTCTGGGTGGTGTAGTGGTTAGCATACCCGGGCGTTTTCTGAGAGACACGGGTGCGAGTCCCGCTCCAGGACGATGAAAAAAAAATGTTTTTCAAGTTTTCTGATATTATCTGACTTACCATCCTTGTCACATTTACGCCAAAAATCGGATTGTCATTTTCAAAGTTTGTATAATAAGGTTTACTAATTCCTGACATTGAGCGGTACGTAGGTAGGGGAATTAATGAATGTTATTATCGTAAAGCCAATGAAAGAAGATATGCGCGTCATAAGAGTAAATATTTACTAAACTATGGCGGAGCAATAGTAAATATTTCGACTGTTTAGTTTTTCAAAAACAATATTTATTATTATTATTCAGATTTAGGCGAACGTAAGAAACGACTGACACCGATTAAATTTGGTGTAGCTACGAAAGTCCATCTGCGCACGCGCAAGCTAAAATCTGACCTCAAGATAGAAAGAAAAGTTAAATCGCAAGCTTGCTAATGAGGGGGATTGGTAACTTTTGGTCTAGGATATCTATAGGTTACATCCCATTGCGTTACACATCACTTTAAAGCTCATGTCGATAGCAGGTAACCCCCATTCCCCCTTCTTGGGGATCGAGAAGCTAAATTTCGCTACGACGCGCCGTTTTCATGGCATCAAAAAATGCATATGGCTTTTATTACATTTAGCATCGGGTTCTCGTAATTTTCGAAGATTTCAATGAGACATATTGTAGTTACTTTTATGTAAAACGTAATGAAATAATGATAGGCGATAGTTTAGCAAAATATACATGTTAACAATGAAATCAACTATTGTTGCGTCACTTCATGGGGGCAACATTAAAAAATTAGATTTCAACAATGGCTTTGACTACTTCCTTCACCCATTTTCGTTACGCCGAAAGTTTTTGAATGGGATTTACTTTGCTGTTGTCGGGAAAGATTAATAACATCAAAATTGAGGTATTTTAATTCGTAGTTCATTAAAAACTAAGATGCGTTTGGCAGTTTTGCATGTTTCCCGACACCAAATGGGGGCGTGAGGTAGTGGCACTTGTCACTCTCTCTCTCTCTCTTTTACTAAAAAAAGGGTCTTACGTCGTTATGTCAGAGGCAAACGTATTGAAATTGCAGTTCTCTCTCTCTCTCTCTCTGTTTTACTGGACTAAAACAGAGTGCGAGCGAGCGAGAGAGGAGCGAGAAAAAGAAAACACACGGTCTCTCGCGCGCGAATTGTGATTAGAAGTGGCTGAATGGGTGGGGTGTGTCTCATCGGCAAAATTGGCAGAGTGCATCGCACGGTGAGGTAGAGGTGGCAGGCATCTACTGCATGCGGCATACGAGCAGCGTTACCGCGCATCATTAACAGAACTGAAACCCTCGCTACGATGTCAGTGGGTACTTAACATTCTTTCCTCTTTTAGTACTTCGTTTTACGCTTTTTATTACTCTGTCGCAGATGTGAATACAGCATTGCTTATTAGCATATGCAGCGATATGTTAAATTTTTAAACTCGTAGTCTTGTTATTTTAAGGTTATGTTGACAAAAAGAAAGTAATTCCCTGTATATATATATATATATATATTTTTTTTTTCACACAACCTTCACAATTTTCCACGAGGCGGCAGTGTAGTCTGTTCGAAAAAAGCAGAGGGTGTATCTGATTTATTCACTCACTATGCATGTAATGCTTCCTAATTCAGTGGCTTAGCTGGAGCTCCATTTGGCTCGTTTAGTGGTCAGCGGGAACATTGTCCAAGGTCTCCCGAAGCGAGAGGGAGCCGTGACACAAATTTGTGTTACAGGAGTGCGGACTTCAAATTATTGCGGGATGGGCAGGCGTGAAGAGATCAGACGTGGGAGGGGCACGTCTTTTCCATTGTCAGGACGAAAAAAAAAAAAAAAAAAAAAGCAAAAAGATAAACCTCGAGATTCTTCGACGTATATTTTAAAATGCAATTGTAATTGCTCATTAGCAAAGAAACAGAAATATTATTTTGCTGAATATTAATATTTTTAAAAATAGAATTCAGCCTGTGATTTTTTATAAAAATATCCAGAGAGATTTTATTTTCAAACGTTTATAAAAGACATGAGAAATTAGCGCGCTTACTTAATCAAAGAACGAGAAACAAAAAATAAATTGATAAATAAAAGCGCTTTATACGTTTCTGTATTTTTATTTATTTATTTTATTTTTGATAATTGTTTTAAACATTTACCACATGTCACGAGAACATGTCAAACACAATACGAGGCTGGCAATCAAGTTTCTTATCAAATGAGCAATGCTGAATATGGGGGAAAAAAATTTTTTACTTATTTTATTATTATCTTTTTTTTTTTTTTTTTTTTTGAAATAAATCGCCTTGGCCTCATAAGGTGGAACTTTGTCTATCTTATAAAGAATAATAGATTTCTATAAAGGAAAGAAACGCATTTTTTGTAATTAGCACATCATACGATAGCCTGGATATCATGGGAAAATATTTTTGCTCTATAGGCAATATTTCAACTCGGGCATTTGGAAAATAACATACACACACAAAAACAAAAGCTTATTTAATTAAACAGGACTAAAAATATTGGACGGGCACTGCCCTTCCCAATAAAATTATTGGGGGGCAAGATTCACCTTGCCTCCCATAGTCGGCGCCTACCGTGTGCTACAATCCACCCACTCATATCACAGTCTTTCATTGGAAAATTTATGAGTGTTTTTCATTTTAATTAAACAAGGAATATTGTGCGGATCACCAACGCGGCTCAGTTTGTTAACTGCCAACTTAGTGTCTCTATGATTGGCGACATTTTTGGTTCGATTCCTTGTTGTCGCCCATCCTATTGTGAATAGCGTCAAAATTGAGATTTTCCCCGACCGTAACGTGAATGTGTGGGTGGGACCCCGAAATTCGGCCTTGGACGTCTGAGTCGCTTCCTACTGCTGTCCCTGTGATTAGTACTCTCTCTCAGTACGGGCTGTACTGCACACCCCTTTAAGTGAATTCCGAGTAAAATAACTTAATGGAGGCTCCTCAGGTTCGAACCTGGGCTGATCTTTCAAAGATGGTGTGATTTACTAACAATCGCTGAATATCCGCCGTGCATCGGACGAGCACGTTAAGTGACGGGCCCCAGGCTGGACCCACTGGTTAAATGGGTATCCTTTCCTATGACGCCGCCCCCCCATGAATTTCTCTCACCCCTCTATGTGCAACATCGTACTTGTACGGTGGCGCCATCTACTGTACTACTAAAAACTGTTCTGTCAAAGTCGCTAGACTTGCTCTCATTCCTTGCGTTTCTAGTCCTGCCCAGTGGCGTAGAAACGCTTTTGATTTAGGGGGTACAAACTCATGAACCTTACATCTCAAGGATTAAGCCATCTATGGATGACCCCCTCCGAATTTTTTTTTTTGGGGGGGGGGGTAGTATATTAGAGTTTTTATAAAATACGTATACTGATCAGGAATTCATCTGAATGAACATTGTTATCATCATGTTATTATTAATTATTACTATTATTATTTTTATTGCTGACAAAAAGTTCACATTATTAATTTCTTATCAGAAAATTAATGGAGAAGTTTTTTTTTTGTGTGTGTGTGTGTTCTCTCTTGTTAATTTTTGTACTTTTTTTTTTCCATTAAAATATTGAGTAGGGACAAGTCAACATTAGGATGAATTTCTGTCAGCAGGGTTTGGAAAAGAGGGATTTCTCAGGAAATGTTATGTAACTCTTTACAAGAACGAATTAAATTCTTATCATTTTTGTTTACGTTAATAAAGTAAAACCGCAGTAAGATAAAAACTGCTCTACCCGCGAAGATAGTACCATTGAAGCATTATGAAGTCTATATTAAAAACTCTGAACGATACATAGGCTGACAATTGATGTAAAAAGCACATTGGTCTGGTGCAAAGCTAAATGATGGTGGAGATATCGAGGAACTGGAGTTCTATGAGTGGTATGTGAAATCCGTAATGCACTTGTTGTATTGCTACAGATCTTAAGACAGAAAACAATTTTAGTGCCGGGGCTGCGGGCGCTGAAATGTCCACTTGTGCATTAATTTTTTTTTAAAAAGTGCAGAAAAGACGACCTGATCAAGATGCATGGAATTTTAAGAGAAAAGAAACACAGATCACAAGTATGTCATCAAGCCCTAGCCCTAGCATATGCTGTTTGAAGTTATTAACAAAAACCTCGCACTCGTCGTTTCCCTGCAGAACTAATTTGCTGGAGTTTCCCAGATAGTTGGCCAGTTTTTGGTAGATAAAAAGCCTCCCACTACAAGTTTCGGATATAAAAAAAACAACAACAGATGACCCGTGATATTTCTTTGAAACAAAAGAGAATAAAAAAAATAAGTAGCATATAAATTTTACAGTTCTCACTCTTTATGAATGATTGGTTTGTGTTTGCTCATATCTGGGGGGGGGGCCCTCCGTTCCTACGCCACTGGTCCTGCCCAAAAGGCGATTTCGCTGTAGGTGGCTACAGGGACCTAAACTCTACTGACTGTGGACGGAAGTCCTACAAGAAAATGACAAACACAGTTTTACGATTTTTGCAGATCCATTCGGAGAAGAGCTGTAAAGGTCGCATAAAAAAGAGGAGTATTGTACGGATATTTAATACAGCTTTATTTTTACTGTCAGAAATGTTGTTCATCTGTTCAATATAGGTTTGTTATTACTTATTACAGTAGAACTCCAATTATCAGGACTCCAGATATCCGGAAATCTAATTATCTGGATCGCTTGTTCTTCTTTCAAGGCCAAGTAAAATTTAAATTTTTGTCGATTTATTTACGTGTTTTCAGTTTCTTCGTACATTTAAATAATACAGAATGATAATGCAGTACAGTAGGTACTTACTTTTTAAACTACATAACATTCGTTATTATAAAATACGATAAACGAAAAAATTGAATTCCCTCACTTCAATTAATAAATACGTATTTGATCTACAGAAAACAGACAACCCAATATCCGGATTTTCCGAATATCCGGATGGGCTATGATCCAAGTTAATCCGGATAATTGGAGTTCTGCTGTACTTATATCATCATCATCATCATCATCATCATCATTGTCAGCCATTATTTATCCACTGATGGATGAAGGTCTCCCCAAGTTTTTCCACACTTTGTCTTGAGTCAGTTTCCTCCATGTCGCCCTCTCATGCTTTCGAATTTTATCCACCGATCTCCAACTTGGTTTTTTCTGTATCTTTTCCTGTCCCTTGGTATCCAATCTAAAATTTCGGTTGTCCATCGGTGGTCCGCCCTTCTGGAAATATGTCCAGCCTAATGCCATTTCAGGGATTTTACTTTGTTCATGACGTCTTCCGCTCTTGTCATTCTCCTAATCCACAAGTTCCTCTTCTTATCTTTTCTGGTTACATGAAGCATGCATCTCTCCATGCTTCTTTCAGTTGTCTGCAGCCTTTGTATGCCTTTTTTATTTAAAGGCCAAGTCTCTGCTCCGTACGTGAGAACTGGAAGGATGCATTAATGAAGCGCTTCTCTTTTAAAACTTAATGGTATATTACTCTTGAAAATTGTACTGTTTCTTACAAAAGTTAACCACTCAAATTTTATACGCCCATTAATTTCTTCATCAGTCTTCAGTATACAAAGTTATGTCTACGTTTACTGGCTAATTTATTCCTGATCCGAAAAGTTATGCCTAGAAAGGGAGGAAGAAAGTAAGTCAGGTCAGACCTCGCGTAGCGACCAGCGATCCTACATTGAAAGTAAAACTTTTCGAGGAAAATCCCCTACCGAAATTTATAAAGCTTTGAGTTTTGGGACAGATTTGTTGCTATAGCCACAACCTGGATACAAGATTTTGAACCAGAACTGAAATCTCAGTCCATTCAGTGGAAACATCGAGAATCACCTCGCCAGAAAAAATTCCGCCGCCAACAATCGAAGGTTAAGCTGATGATGATTTTAGCCTATGACAAGGTTGGAGTGATAGCAACAGATAGGATGCCCGCCCGAGGGGGCCACTGTAACAGCGGAATATTACAGTAGGTTTCTGCAAAATATTTTTGCCCCCAAAGGTTTACTAAAGAAGGCTCGACATGCTCGAAGCTGGCTGGTGTCATAATTTTGAACGACCACGCGAGGCCGTAAGTTGCCCGTATACAATAAGAGACATTCTGGAAAAGTATGGATGTGAATTGCTTACCCATGAGCCATACAGTCCTGACATGAGTCCACCAGTCTATGACTTGTTCCCAAAACTGAAGAAGCCACTCCGCGGGAAACGATTCAGTACGATTAAGGATATTTCTAATGAGGTGACCCGAGTAATCCGACGCCAAAACAATGGAGGTGGGAGGTGTCCTGACTGGAATACAAGACTTGCTCAAACGTTGGGTCACTGTCATAAAGAAACATAGAGATTACTTCGAAGGCCTGTAAAGGTTTGTTGTGAAATAAATTAGTTTTTTAAGAGATAACCCACAGTGCTAGCGTCTCAGAAAACTCCGCCACCGGGGTGGCCTTGTGCTTTGTGCGTTGCTATGTGTGTGCGTGCGTGCGTGTGCGTGTTGAGTTCGGGATTGAATTTTAAGAGCCCGAACCCGAAGTATGCCAGCCCGAGCCCGTTCGAGCCCGAAGTATGTCAGCCCGAGCCCGTTCGAGCCCGAAGTATGTCAGCCCGAGCCTGTCCGAGCCCAAAGTATGTCAGCCCGAGTACGTCCGAACCCGTAGTATGTCATCCCAAGCCCGTCCGAGCCCGAAGTATGTCAGCCCGATCCCGTCCGAGCCCGAAGTGTCAGCCCGAGTCCGTCCGAGTCCGAAGTATGTCACCCCGAGCCCGAAGCATGTCACCCCGAGTCCGAAGTATGTCAGCCCAAGCCCGAAGTCTATCAGCTGAGCCTGCCCGAGCTCGAATTTTCTATTACAAGATAGAGCCCGGGCCCAAACGAGCCCGACAACTCTAACCTGTTTAGGCATTAATAAAAATTAATATCTTCTAGACATTCACTCTCTTTCCCTTGCACTCAACCGATCTCTTTCTCAACAGGGGTTGGAGAAGGGATCTCTCTCTCTCTCTCTCTCTCTCTATCTGTTTCTGTACAGTTGTATAGTTGCACGATTTCTTTTTACCATTCGTGATGAAGTGCTCTGGGCGACCGGGCATCCGGAAAGATCGAGAGGCGCTAAAAACTACGTACTTTGCTCAATAGAATAAGCGTGGAGGAAGGGAACACAATTTCGTCGGCGTGCTATCTACAGTTCCTGAAGAAACCCACTAGCCGCTCCGGTGGCGTAGTGGTCTAAGTGATGGCTTCTGATCATCGTCCGAGATGGGTCCGGGTTCGAATCCCGTTAGGCATCGATGTTGTGTTTGTCTTACGATGCTGGCTCTCTCCCTTCGTTGGAGCTAGTGACACTAAATTAGGGACGGGCGACTGCTTATAGCCCATTGAGTTGCTCACGGTGGTAGAGGTCTGCACGGGCCTTAATTTGGAAAGCCTGGCTCGGCCCAAGCCCGCACGTCCAAGGCCCAACCCGTATATTTCTCCTGTTCCAAAGGCCCGGGCCGGCCCGCAAAATTTCAACAATTACCAAAACACGAATTTGACACCTGGTGCACTTGATCATTCGACTCCTGAAGAGTTTTCATTTTCTTAATTGCTACACGTATTCTATTACAATAAACGTTAATTCAGAATATTTCTGAGACTCGGTATAAGTCACGTGACGCCCGAGGAGTGGGGGGGCTTATATACTAAAAAATATTGCATGAAAAGGACAATTTCAATGCCTTTCACATTTTCTGGATTTTCAAATTTTCGTTCCCTACCACCGGACCCGGAAATAACCTTGGGGATAAGCAGTTGGGGGGGGGGGGGGGGGGGTAATTCGAAAAGTACGAAATATCCAGAATTATCAGTCCGATCGTTCTACTGGGAGAAGATTTTATGGCTTTATAAACTGCACCTATCTCTACTAGCATATCATATCTCTAGAACACAATATATCTCTCGTGTGTATGGGGGGGGGGGGGGAGGCACATTTGGGCCGTTTAAGATGCGATGTTCTAGATTTTGTGCCATCGTAACTCCAAAAGTTTTTGCATTCAGTGCACTGCACAACGTTTTCCGGCCGACTAGTTTCAGAACGGGACAGTAATTTAAAATATTTCCAAATATCGCTTTTCCCCTTTACATTGTCTACAAACACATATTCTTCGGAAGCGATTTTTTCGTGAAAATCTTTCCCTTTCTTAAACTCCATAATAAGCATGGAAGAGTATTTATCAGCAACACTGAACTGAGCATATGCTAAAAGAAAACAACGACAGACTGCCCAGCTAACCAGTGTCACAGAAATTTTGAAAACGGCTGCCTGAGAGTACAAATGGGGAAAATACGGCACAGATTTATACACAGAAGTAAGTTTCTCCCAGCCCATTTCTACCGTCCCATTTAAGATAACTTAAAAGCTTTTCACACATCTAGAGAACAAAGTGCCGTCGACCAGAACAGCAAAAAAGATCGTCTGCGAGCGGGTGCCTCGGTTTAGAAATGCTGCAGTTAATAGCCTGCCCTGAAGTGACAGGAAAGTGGATGTTAGAGAGAGAGAGAGAAGGGGCCACATTCACATTGAAAAAACTAAGGGAGCTGACCCACTTCAATTGTTTTGTAGGAGGGGAGGATGTCGTAAAACTTATTTTTTTTCCATCAGAGGAAATTATTCTATCTTTTTCCTGCTGCTGTATGTTGCCAGTTTTCCAAACGAGAAAGGCACCGTACAGCGATTGTCTGGCTCATAAAAAAAAAAAAAAAGAAAAAAAAAAAAGCCCTGCTCGGCCTGTCTGTTTTACATTAAATATTGAAGGCCCGGCCCGTTTTCCCAACTTAGGGAATAAAGGACCGACCCAGCCCGTGGGCTGACCCGAGCTCGTGCAGACCTCTACACGGTCGTCGTTAAAAATCCAACCAAAAAAAACAAAAAAAAAAAAAAAAAAAAAAAGGAAATCCACCACCAACACGTGGCCTATGGCATTTTTTTACCCATGCCCGGAATAAATTGCCCTCCCGAGTCCTCACAATCCGTCCGGACCCAGTTACCAAAGAGTTCTCTTTATCAACTAGAAAGTGTAAGAAAAGTCTCGCATGCTAAAACATACAAATTACATTAATGAAAAAAAAAATCTTTCTCATGTCTGGCCCTGGCTCTGCTTCGGGCTGGCTTTCAGATTCGGGTTCGGCCGTCTCAGCACTGGCCTGTGTGTGTGTGTGTGCGTGTGTATGTGTGTCATTACTCCGGTAAATACAGAGTAGAGACTTTTTTTTTTTTTTTTTTTTTTTAAGCTTTACAACTGCAAAGCTTAAAAGAAAATCAACAGCAACAACAAAAACATGTGCTTAGCATAAATAGTAAATGTTCATTAACTAAAACAATAATGAGAAACACGCGAAATTGTGAAAGCAGTATTTATTCTACTTGATCTTTTAGACACTTTCACTTCAAAATTAGACAGTTAAAGGTTTTGGTGGGAAAACAGAGTTCACCTTCCCCCTGCGTGACAATTTCAGAGAACATCTCTTGACGTATTGACTGACATCCTTCCCCTTGCAGTCTCCTGTCCACGCTGGCCTAGGTTGAGAAGAAGGAAAATGGAAATTATATCATGAGAAACAGATACAGAGTAACAGTAGAAATGATATGATTAATTATATAAGATGATATACTTAATGTCTATGACTCTCCTGCATGTTAGATAGTTCTTTTGATGCCCATGTTTCAGAGCTGTAACATTGTTGATTTTGTTTCGTACCTTTAACACCATCAACACTGTTTACAAAGCGCATGTCCGTCTCTTACACTAAATCTGCAAAAATCTCGATTCCGGACTGACAACGAATGGTTGCCTTGTTCCCATAGTCTGCTATAGCGAGTTACATCCGCAAACGATTGTTGTACTGATAGTGTACTGTGAAAGAAAAGGGGAAAGATGTATGCAACAACTTTTGACAACTATTTCGTGGCTGAGGTCAGGGGCGGACTGTCCCACCAGGATTTTCTCCGGTGAACCACTCGAGAAATGGCCCACTTTCTCGTATTCATTTTCTCTGAATTTTTTGGAATGAACGATTAATTATATTCTGGTACCTACGATTAATAACCATTAACTTGGTTTCATCTTCATATCTGTCTGAAAAATACTGAAAAAAAAAACCGTTTCTTTCTATCTATATGTTGGGCGTTTGTTCTGAAATGACATAGCAAAATTCTCTGTACTGGGGGACCAGTGCCACTGGACCAAACACCCTGTATAAATTAATTAAGGCAACGCTACACTTAGACGTGTGTCGTGGAAATTGGAGCCCAGGGTCTTTGGTAGGCACTACCCTCCTTTGGTAATCTTGAAGGCAATACTAATATACGCATTGTGCTGTCTCATCATCCCCAAACCCTTGCCCACATATTCGTATACACAGATGATCCATTACATTATGACCACCCCCAGCCTATAGAGAAATGAGGAGACCAGGTGAAGTTCACACAGCAGTATACATACAGTCCGAGGATCGGCTTTCGGTTAGTAGAGTATTCGGAGTCAAAATGGGAAAAGCTGCTCATTTATCGGAGTTTGATAAAAGACAAATTGCGATGGCACAGTGCCTCTGAACTACGATCTCGGAAATGGCACGGCTTGTGGATTGTTCACGTGCTGATGTAGTGAGTACGTATCAATAGTGGTACATAGATGGCCAATTGTTCACGGCGACTGCAGTGCCACAGTGCGATAAATCACCCGCAGCTACAACAGTGGTGATCAGGGCAATATATCAGAGCACACAGTTCATCGCAGCCTTCTACGCATGGGCCTGCGTTGCCGAAGACCCAGCCGGGTCCCCATGCTCACTCCACGTCATCTCCAACAACGCATGAAATGGACCCAAGATCATCGAGATTGGACCGTGGATGATTGGAAGAAAGTGGCCGGGTCTGACTAATCAAGATTCCTGGTGCACCACGTTGACGGCCGAGCGCGGATACGCCGGAGGCTATGGTACCTGAATGCACTGTTGGGCGGAAACAGGCCGCCGGCAGTGGTGTTACGCTGTGGGCGATATTTTTTGGGACACTTTAGGCCCCCTTATCCCAATAGCACAATCCCTGATAGCTATCAGGTATCTGAACATCGTTGCTGACCAAGTTCACCCATTCATGGCAACTGTGTTCCCTGATGGTGATAGCCATTACTAACACGATAATGCGACATGCCACACTGCCAGAATCGTCAAGGAGTGCTTCGAGGAACATGCTGGTAACTTTCTGTTAATTCCCTGGCCTCCAGATTCACCTGACATGAACCCAATTGAACATTTGTGGTTCGACTTGGAAAAGCGGGTTCGAGCAAAATCTCCACCAACCCGAAATGTACGGGAACTGGAGGACCTGTTGTTAACATTCACCAGATATCCAAGATACCTATCGTCACCTCATGGAATAGATGCTTCGCCGAGTGTCCGCTGTTTTGTGAGCTAAAGGGGGTCCTATAGCTAGCTTATTAGGGAGGTGGTAATAATGTAATGGCTCGTCAGTGTAGAATACAAAGCGATTCCCGGTAGAAGTACTCCAAAATCTGTGTCCCATCCACATTTATCTTAAAAGAAACAGGAATTTACCAGTACTGTTTTATGTGTCAAAATAATGGTTATACTTCAAAAAGGCGTCACCTCAAGGAGGAGATACCAATACCATCGCGCAGTAAGCAATCAATAACCAAATAAATATAAAAATTAATTGGGTAGAAAAATTGCAATGTAGCATGTGCACATTTCAACTTACAAAATGATCTTCATGGTGATTTAGTTGGAACTGGAGGTCTTCAAAAAGAACTCCTTTCGTCTTTTTTTTTTTTTTTTTTTTTTGCCAAAAGCAAATTTTTAAAATTAGAACAGTTACTTAGTGGCTGAATGTATTATAGCATGGTTTGACGCTACATTCAATAATGAGCAATTTTTTAATAAAATTCTTTCACCGTTAATTTGATTTTAAAATTCATTCAGGACTGAATTCGTTTCACAATGCCTATTTCAACAGTTCACTTTCATCCAATACCTAAAATATTTTTTTATGAGAAAATTTACGTATTGATTCTCTGCAGGTACATGTTATTTCGTAATGGATCGAGAAACAAAAACTTCTGGCCTGGTGTGATCGCCCCCAATCAGCAGTTGTGAGGTGACGTTGCAACTAACTCAGCAAAGGAGGACTGAACATGTGGAACCCTGTTTAATTCCCTCGTCATGCTGTTCTGAAACTCTGAAACGCTATCAAAATGGTGTCCCTTCAGGCGGATCACTTCACTTTGGAGAAGGAAGAAAAAATAATCAGTAGATGCCAAATTCGACGAATACAGGGAATGGTGAAGTACTGTAACACCCTTCCATGTGATAAGCTGCTTGACAATGATCGTGTTGTGAGCGCGTTGTGGTGAAGCAAAACCGGTGACCTGACTAGGCCGAGTCCGTCCTAACGCGCCGAACTCTTTTCCACAGTCTGTTCATTTCTCCTGCGTAAAATTCACAGTTGTTCTTTTTTATTTAATGGCTGTCCTTCCGGTAGAAATTCTTTGTGCAGAAAGAACTCCTTGCCAATTTAAAAATAAAATAAAAAATTCACCAGTATTGTTTTGGTTCAAGAATTTTGGAACCGACGTTTCTTCGGATTCAGCGAATTTTCTCTAATCCATACAGCTGATTGCCTTTTTATTTCGTAGTCGAGCCCAAAACTCTACGATTCACCACCAGTTGTGATTAAAAACAAACAAACAAGGAAGATGACACCGAATTTTCGGGTGTAATAAGCACGTCTTTTGAATCCGTTCTGAGCCGCCCCGGTGGCGCAGTGGTCTAAGCGATGGCCTCTGATCATTCGTCTGAACGGGGTCCGGGTTCGAATCCCGGTGAGGCATGGATGTTGTGTTTGTCTTACGGCACTGGCTCTCTCCCTTCCCTGGAACCAGTGACCCTAAATTAGGGATGGGCGACTGCTTATAGCCCATTGAGTTGCTCACGGTGGTCGTTAAACCTCCAATAAAAAAATCCGTTCTGACGCAAATTAAATTTATCAAAGCTATTTAGAGTCAATGGAGCCGGTATGGAAAACAATAGTACCTGGCGGAAGAAAGAAGTTTTTCAATCGGGTCTTTAATCCCTCAGATATTTTTTTGCTCTAAACGGAATCGTGAGCTTACGAACTCTTAGAAACAGAGATATTGACAAAAACAAGATGTGACTTTACGTCATGCATTATTTTAAACCATGCATTATTTTAGGAAGAAAGTATTCTCAAAAGATTTATCCATATAAGCGGTATCGGTCCAAGAAAAAAATTTGTCGAGTTTTCAAGAGCCCAGATTTTGCTATAAATACATCAGAAGCAGAAATTAACACTTATGACACCTGGTTGCCAAACCATTCTTTACCAAACATTAGAAATTATGTGAAAAATATTTTCCATCAGGTCTGGTATGCGATATATGCGATACAGGAAGAATTATCTACACCCCCTGGCGTAGAAAGCATGCACTATTTCAAAAAGAAAATTTTCCTAAAAGGTTTGTCGACATGAGTAGTATCGGTCAACAAACGACTTTTTTTTCAATCGATATTTTAAAAGCTCATATTTTGCTCCAAATAGATCAGAAGCGGAAATTAAGGCTTAAACCGTCTGGTGGCCAAACCATTTTTTACAAAAATTAGAAATTATGGGCAAACAATTTCCCATCAGGAGCTATATGCGGTGCAGAAATTTTTTTTCAAATCGGAGATTTAGAAGCAGAGATATAGGGGGAAACGCAATGTACATTTACGCCCCCTAGCGGAAAGTCTATGAATTACTTGAAAACTTTGAAATTATATGAAACACATGTCACACTGGAAACACTATCCATCAAAGAAAGAATTTTTCAAATCGGACTCCTGGAAGTAGAGATATTGACAAAAATAAGATATAAATCTACGTCCCCTGGCGTAGAAACCATGCACTATTTTAAGAAGAAAATGTTTCTAAAAGGTTTGTCGACATGAGTAGTATCGGTCAACAAACGACGTTTTTTTCAATTGAGAATTTAGAAGCTCATGTTTTCAGCAAATACATCAGAAACGGAAATTAAGATTTACGGCCCATGGTGGCCAAACCATTTTTTTACAAAAATTAGAAATAATGTGCAAACGATTTCCCATCAGGAGCTCTATATCCGGCGCAGAAAGAATTTTTCAAATCGGAGATTTAGAAGCAGAGATATAGGGGAAACGCAATTTACCGCTACGCCCTAGCGGAAAGTCTATGAATTCCTTGAAAATTTTGAAATTATATGAAAAACATGTCACACGAAAACACTATAAATCAAAGAAGGAATTTTTCAAATCGGACTGCTAGAAATAGAGATATTGACAAAAATAAGATGTACATCTACGCCCCCTGGCGGAGAAACTACGGAATATTTTAGGGAAAAAATATTCCAAAAAGGTTTATAGATGTGAGCGGCATCAATCCACGAAAGAATTTTTCAATCGATATTTTAGAAGCTCAGATTTTATGGCAAATACCTCAGAAGCAAAAATTAACCCTTACGCCCCCTGGTGGCCAAAGTATTCTTTACCAAAAATTAGAAATTATATGCAAAAAATTTTTTATCAGGAGGTGTATCCGCTGAAGAAAAAAAAATTCAAATCAGAGTTTTAGAAAAAGAGTTATCAGGAAAAATGTAATTTACTTTTACGCCACCTAGCGGAAAACCTATGCGTAATTTGAAAATGTAACTATATCTAAAATACTCTTTGACATAAATGGAATCGAAAGATAAAAGAATTTTTTCAATCGGATGTTTAGAAGCAAATATGTGGAATAAAACGTATTTTTGAATTCGACATCACCTGCATTTACGCCCTCTAGCGGCGAAATTGCACATCGTAAAAAATCAAATGAAGGATCATCATTCACGTATTTTAAGCTTCCCAATGCAAAAGAATTTTTCAAATGGAACTAATAGTTGCAGAGATATCGTGGGTACAGACGGACGGACAAACCGATAACATAAGCACGATCTTTTTTTTACAAAAGACGTGCTAACAAAGTATGGATCATTCTTTGCCATTTCAATCAAATTCGTACAAGCAGCAATTCGCTCCCGCTTCTATTCCGTCGTCAATGCATACAGTTCGATAACTTTTTTTGCAAATCTTCGAGAACAATCGATCGCATGGAATCCTTGGTGATGTGAAGCTCGTTTTTTAGCACGTCTTTTGTAAAAAAAGATAGTGCTTATGTTACCGGTTTGTCCGTCCGTCCGTCCGTCCTTCCATCCGTGTGTACCCACAACATCTCTGCAACTATTAGTCCGATTTAAAAAATTATTTTTGCATTGGGAAGCTTGAAATATGCGAATGATGATCCTTTATTTCGTTTTTTTTTTACGATGTACAATTTCGCCGCTAGAGGGCGTAACTGCAGATGATGTCGAATTCAAAAATACGTTTTATTCCACATATTTGCTTCTAAACATCCGATTGAAAAAATTATTTTATCTTTCGATTCCATTTATGTCGAAGAGTATTTTAGATATAGTTACTTTTTCAAATTGCGCATAGATTTTCCACTAGGGGGCGTAAAAGTAAATTACATTTTTCCCGATAACTATTCTTCTAAAACTCCGATTGGAATTTTTGTTTTTCTTCAGCGGATACACCTCCTGATGAAAATTCTTTTGCATATAATTTCAAATTTTTGGTAAAGAATACTTTCGCCACCAGGGGGCGTAATTGTTAATTTTTCCTTCTGATGTATTTGCCATAAAATCTGAGCTTCTAAAATATCAATTGAAAAAATTCTTTCGTGGACTGATGCCACTCACATCGATAAACCTTTTCACAATATTTTCTTCTTAAAATATTCCACAGTTTCTCTGCCAGGGGGCGTTGACGTATATCTTATTTTTGTCAATATCTCTACTTGTAGAAGTCCGATTTTAAAAATTCCTTCTTTGTTGCATAGTGTTTTCAGTGTGACATGTTTTTCATATAATTTCAAAATTTTCAAGTAATTCATAGACTTTTCGTTAGGGGGCGTAGAGGTAAATTGTGTTTTCCCCATATCTCTGCTTCTAAAACTCCGATTTGAAAAATTCTTTCTACACCGGATACAGCTCCTGATGGGAAATCGTTTGTACATAATTTCTAATTTTTGTAAAAAAAAATGGTTTGGCCGCCAAGGGGCGTAAATCTTAATTTCCACTTCTGATGTATTTGCAGCAAATCATCATCATCATCATCATCATCATTGTCAACCATTATCAATCCACTGCTGGACGAAGGTCTCCCCAAGTTTCCTCCACAACGGTCTGTCTTGTGCCAGTCTCCTCCATGCCACTCCCGCATATTTTCGAATTTCATCCACCCATCTCCCATGTGGTCTTTTTCTGGGTCTTTTCCTGTTCCTTGGAATTCAATCTAAAATTTCGGCTGTCCATCGATGGTCTGTCCTTCTGGCAGTATGTCCAGCTCATTGCCATTTCAGGGATTTAACTCTGATCGTGATGTCTTCCACTCTTGTCATTTTTCGGATCCACGAGTTCCTCTTTTTGTCTCTCCTGGCTACACCAAGCATGCACCTCTTCATGCTGCTTTGAGTTGTCTGCAGCCTTTGTATGTCTCTTTTAGTTAAGGTCCACGTCTCTGCACCATACGTAAGCACTGGAAGGATGCATTGATCAAACACTTTTCTTTTAAGACATAATGGCATATTGCTCTTGAAAATTATGCTGTTTCTTCCAAAAGCTCTCCAGGCAAGTTTTGTACGCCGATTAATTTCTTCATCAATGTGACCCTCACTTGATATCTGCTGTCCAAGATAAACATACGTATCTGTTATCTCCAGTTTTTCTCCATCAATCGATAAATCTTCATTTCTTGTAAAAGCATTGAACATCACTTTTGTCTTCTGAAAGTTTTTAATCCCACTTCTTTACTCTTGTCAGCAAGTTCCTGGATCATACTCTGCAGCTCTGATGGGGTAGTTGCAAAAATGACTACGTCATCAGCAAAACGAAGGTGGGTTAGATAATCTCCATTAATCTATATCTCTTTGTTTTCCCAGTTCAGTGATTGAAAGACATTTTCCAATGTGGCATTAAAGAGCTTCGGAGATATGGTGTCACCTTGTCTCATTCCCTTTCAAATTTTTATGTGTGTTGTATTTTCAAACAGCCGAATCTTTGCACTTGCATTTTCATAGATGTTATTAATAATATTAATGTATGCATCTTCAATACCGCAGGATTTCAGAGCCGTTGTAACTGCTGATGGTTTCACCGAATCAAAGGCTTTTTCATAATCGATAAAAGCCATGCACAATGGAAGTTCATATTCCCTCGCTCTTTCAATTAGTTCTCTCAGTACGTGGATATGATCTATTGTGCTGTAGCCACTCCTGAATTCAGCTAGTTCTCTCGGTTGAGCCATGTCCAGTGTTACCTTCAAGCGGTGTGAAAGAACTTTGAAGATTTTATAAACCACTGATAGGAGGCTGATAGTTCTGTAGTTCCTGAGATCTTCAATGTCACCTTTTTTATGTAGCAGGATCATTGTAGCATTGTTCCAATCCTCAGGAATCTTCCCTTCATTAAGGCATCGAGTGAAAATTTGGGCGAGTACTGTTTCAATTTCTCCACTTGCTTCTTGTATGATGTCTACAGTAATTCCATCTTCTCCTGGAGCTTTCCCCCGCTTCATGTTCTTGATTGCATGAGCAACTTCTGCTGGGAGGACTGGAAGAACTCTGGTACCTTTCATGATGTCTGGAGTACATGTATAATCCCTTTCATATAATTTGGAGTAGAAATCTTTCACTCTTGTCAAAATTTCGCCTCTATTTCTTGTTATAGAACCATCTTCTTTTCTCAGAGCCATAATCTGTTTTCTTCCCTTACTGAGATGTCCCTTTGCTATCTTTAGGCTTTGGTTGTTTTCAATTGCTTTCCTCACTAGCTCACAGTTGAATTTCCTTACGTCTTCAGAGATACTTTTTCGTGCTGTCTTGCATAGCTCTATATATTCCACTTTGGAAGTCACATCTTCTTTAGTTGTCCTCATCTCTCTTGTTTTTTGCATCAACATTTTGGTTTTTCCTGATAATTTGTTCACATGCAACTTGTTCTTAGACTGAGCTAATTTTGTTGCTGTTTCCATAAGAGCTTTGGTTACTTTTCTGTTAACTTCCGAAATATCCACTTCTTCCGATGTTAGGCCTTCTAAATCAGAGAATCTGCTCTTCAGTTCCAACTTGAAAGTATTATGGTGTTTTTTAAGGTTGGTTATGTCAATACATTTTGTTTGTCATATGAGCTTGCCACGTTCCAGTTTAGTGTTGAGGTGCATCTTACATCTCACCAATCTATGGTCACTACCTGTGTTGAACTTGTTCAGCACACTGCAGTCTTCGATGACGAAGTTTTTGTTACACATAATAAAATCAATTTCACTTGTCGTCCCAATTGGATGTCTCCATGTCCAGTTCCTGTGTGGCTTTTTCTTGAAAAAGGAGTTCAAGATGAAAAATCCTTCTGCTTCTGCAAACTCAACGAGAGTATTTCCACGCTGGTTTCTGTTGCCGTGACCGAATTTACCTACTGAAGTTTTATTCTGTTGCCGGTGCCCTATTTTTGCATTAAAATCTCCCATAATTATCTTCAAGTGCTGCTTACCTTTATTATTTAGATGACGAATTTCCTCATAAAATTCTTCAATTTCTTCTTCAGGATGACTTGTGGTGGGTGCATAAGTTTGAATAATCTGAGCCTGGTATCTTCTCGAGAGTTGGATAATGAGTCGTGCAGCTCTGTCAGAGGAACTTTCAACTTCTACCACTTTATCCTTCAGTTTCTTGTTTATTATAAATCCAACACCACTAGTTCTGCCAGTATCTGTCCCACGATAATAGAAGAGATGTCCACTTTTCAGTTCAATGAGATCTTCTGCTTTTCTCCTTACCTCCCTTAGCCCGACGATGTCCCACTTGATCCTTTGTAGTTCCTCTTCCAATTCAAGAAGCCTTGAATGAGAAGATAGGGAGCGTCCATTATACGTTGCCAAGGTCAGCATCAAATGGCAGCCTAGTCCGGTCCTCCGGGGATTCTTAGCACCCTCTGCCTTCATGTCGCACTGGCCGCTGCCTTGGCCAGGTACATTCCAGCTGCCGGAGACTGAGGGCCAAGATTTAAGTTGTAGAGTCATTTTGGAGGTGTTTGGCCATAACTTACCACGCTGGCCAAGCGGGTTGGTGAGTGTGGGATAGCATTTCCTCTGATCCCGATGGTATAGTTATACCGCTATTGGCGGTCGTCAGAGCCCCTTTAGTGGGAACAGGATGCACCACGAGAAGGCGGGGTTGACATTTGTCAAGGAGAGGCTGTGATGTTACGCATCACCTGACCTTACATCCTGCAGCAAATATGAGCTTCTAAATTCTAGATTGAAAAAAAACGTCGTTTGTAGACCATACTACTCATGTCTACAAACTCTTTAGGAACATTTTCTTCTTGAAATAATGCATGGTTTCTACGCCAGGGGGCGTAGATGTATATCTTATTTTTGTCAATATCTCTACTTCTAGGAGTCCGATTTGAAAAAGTCCTTCTTTGTTGGATAGTGTTTACGATGCGAAATGTTTTTCCGATAAATTCAAAATTTTCAAGTAATTCATAGACTTTTCGCTAGGGGGCACAAAGGTAAATTGCGTTTTCTGCGTTATTTCTGCTTCTAAAACTCCGATTTGAAAAATTCTTCCTGTATGCCATACCAGACCTGATGGAAAATAGTTTTCATATAATTTCTAATTTTTGGTAAAGAATGGTTTGGCCACCAGGGGGCATAAGTGTTAATTTCTGCTTCTGATGTATTTGTAGCAAAATCTGGGCTCCTGAAAACTCGACTAAATTTATTTTTTTTCTTGGACCGATAGAGCTCATATGGAAAAACCTTTTGAGAATACTTTCTTCCTAAAATACTGCATGGTTTTCCCACCAGGGGACGTAAAGTCACATCTTATTTTTGTCGATATCTCTGTTTCTAAGAGTCCGATTTGAAAATTTCTTTCTATGTTGGAGAGTGTTTCCGGTGCGAAATGTTTCTGATATAAATTCATGTTTTTCTTAACGCACAAGTCTGCAACCTCAGATATTGCTGTAAACGGAATCGTGAGCGTAAGCTCACGATCCCTTTTACAGCAATATCTGAGGGATTAAAAACCCGATTGAAAGACTTCTTTTTTCCGTCAGATACTATCGTTTTCCATACCGGTTCCATTGACTTTGAATAGCTTTGATAAATTAAATTTGCCTTAGAGCGGATTCAAAAGACGTGCTTATTACACTCGAAAATTCGGTGTCATCTTTCTTGTTTATCATTCGAAGGGACAGGCGATGACCAAACTTTGTCGCTGTTGGAGACCATATACGAAACTGCGAGGGCCGACCGCTGCACGAGATACTGAACATCTTTTCGTCTTTCATAGAGTTGTTCATACTAGCGAAAAATGTATCATGTCAGTGCTTTCTCTCAATACGCTGTGAACACCATAGCAACTGTTTCAGCTGCACATTTTCCGGCAATTGGATAGCCACTCTGTGCTCCTTAAACACAACTTCCTAATAGAGCAGCTTTGTGCACAATGCTGAAACTTGGCACCGATCCAGTTCTGATTTGATAACGAATAGTTCTAACAGGTGCCAATGGATGGCATTAGTAGTATCGCTTAAATAGAATTAGTCCTCAAACTTTTTAGATACACATAATATGCACTGGAAATGCTCTTTCTTTATGATTTTTTATGATGTTGTTGAGCATGCAATAATTCTTCTCATTACATATTACTACCTAAATGCAAAACTCGTCATGCAAGTTCGATGTTCAATTTCGTAAATTTTACTCCAATAACATGACGCCACTCAATATGGACACAAAAAGAAATGCAAACTTTCGAAAATTATTATTACTATTACTTACCACGCAGCAAAGCCGTATTTGGTATGTATCTTCTTTGCACAAGTTACACTGCTCGATAAGTCACTGCCATGGAGCTCTAAAAATAAAAATAGAATGCGCCATGTTTTTATAATATTAATACCACATTATATTTCTGCAGCGTTCTCATAGTCGAAATCCTTCTAAAATATCAAACATTTTGGTAGCCGCTGTGGATATTTGAAACACCAAAAAATACGCTTTGATTTTTAATACAACTGATCACTTTTATCTTGTAAAGGCAACACTACTGCAGTGTAATAAATTAATACGAAATGGCCCGCAGTTGTTTTTTCCGGATCGGTATTTTCTGTGCCCACAAGCCTCTGATTATGCTATTCAGGAAATCCTGCAATTGAGCATAGCATATAGGTATTTCGAGGTGTTTGCCGAAGCTGTGCCTTTTCTAAACATCTCCTGTTTCTTTCTCTGTACTGTCTTTGCCCTAGCGTAATAACGGTCATACCTTTCTGGGTGCTGATTTTTATTCAGCATTTGGTAAAATGATCGCTGCTAGCAGTAAATGTGTTTTGCGATCCCCCTCGTAGAAAAATAAAATTTTGTAAAATAAGCAATAAATAATTCTTAGAGAAAAATAATCTTTTTATAAAATAAGATCCTCCTCTTATATACACAATGAAGAGCAATTGAATTAGAGATACCTGTCTAGTAACGTGTAGCACCACCTTTCGTCCTGATGACGGCGGCGAATCGTCTCGGCATGGACTCGACAAAATACCGGAAGCGTTGGGAAGCCATACGGATCCACGACCCCTGAACAAGCTCCCACAGTTCACGAAGATTTGATGGAGGGGGTCAGAGCCTCGAACATCTCTCTCGATGGCACCCCAGATGTGCTCGATGGGATTGAAGTCATGGGACCTAGCTGGCCAAGGAAGCGAGGTCATGTCGGTGCAGTGTTCATCCAACCATTCGGATACAATTCGGAAGCGATGGCACGGTGCATTGTCTTGTTGCAGGATGAGGTCCGCAGTGGGATGTTGAAGACGCACAAACGGGAGCAAATGGTCGTCCAGGATATCCCGGTAACGTTGACCTGTGAGGGACGATGTCACACGTACCAGGGGGTCCAATTTCAGTCCACGTAAACAGTCCCTAGACGAGAATGCCACCCCCACCAGCTTGAAGAGTACCATGCTGGCAAGAAGGATCTATCGCTTCATGTGGTTTGCGCCGTATACTCGTATCCTGCCATCCGCATGTACCAACGTGAATCTCGACTCATCAAACAAGGCAATATTTCCCCACATGTCTAGGGTCCAGTGGCGATGTTCCCGCGCCCATGTTAATCTTTGCACCCTGCAGTGGCGGCTCGTGGCAACTGAAACAGGTGGGGCCAGTAGCCGAAGTCCAACAATGAAATAAAAAAAACTGTCATCATTAGGCCAACTATTCAGATCCCCCCCCCCCACCACCACCACAACCAAGATTCCTTTACTCTGCCTCTGTTTACCCCCTTGACTCACAATAATGCCCAAATCAGGTAGGAATGTGTCAACTTTTGTATTGCACACGAAAACAATTTCCTCAGAATAGAATGCATAACTATTAACAGAAAAATGTTAAAACTCCTTAAATAAAAGTTTACCTTAAAACACATGAGCGTTCGTTTATGTTAGTTGTGCTTTGTGTTTCGTCAGATTTCTCAACTGAGGAATAATAATCACAGGATTCACGGGATAAAAAATGTGTAAAATAATAGGCAAAAATTTTGAAGTGCATGGGAAAACTTTTGCCGAAAAAATCTGCTCATGTAGATTTTACCTGACGCTAATGATTTTATTTATACCCAGTAAGATAAAGTGGGCCCCAAAGAACTTATGACCGGCAATTAATATGAACTCCGTTAAAACACGAAACTGTTACTACTAAATCATCAGCAAAATGTTCATAATAAGTCAATGTATTTTTCATTGTTCTCACATCAGCATGGGTTAAAAGCTTAAAATTTCTAGATTCTGCCTTGGGTTTTCTAATGATTTAGCATTGTATACTTTTCTCAGTGCGTCGTTTTTGATATGCAATGAACTGCCTCAGGGGGACTTCGACCATTATCAGTTTCAAGTACAAATTGTGAGGTGTAGCCGGATAACGTGGAAAAGCTGAAAACTCTCTCGCAGTGGCGTCGGAACCGTGGGGGCAGTTGCCCCCGCACGCAAATGAGTGTTGGGGCAAAACATCACATTTGCCCCCTCAGTTTCCTTCCTTTTCAAATTACATATGTTTGTGATTGGAAATCTCAAATATTCGTGGTTTTTTTTTTTGTTGTTTTTTTTAAGTTAATTCTGATAAAAATTGAGTATTGCTCTTCATTTTTGACTATGATCTATTTAAAAATCTGATTTGTTTTTAATGCCACTCCTGAGAGGCCAAGAAATGCTAGCCTCATTAAACAGCCTAGAGGGATTGTTCCCGTTTAAAAACCAGCAACGTTTTGTGTCTCATTATGTGTAAGAAATTAGTCTTCCTCTAAAAAAATGAGTAAAACTAAATAGGGAAATAGAAGTAGGGCGAGGAATAAGATAAATGTTCCTTCAAATTTTTAATTATATCGTCTACGGCTACAATTCCTGAGGAGTTCGTATCAATCCGGAAGTATCAAAATCTATAGTTTAACCCTGTTTATGTGTACAGTTAGTTTACATTGAGAAACTATATGGATATGAAATGTTTAATCGAAAACAAAAATTTCAGCAAATTTTCGTAATGAAGTCACGCCTTCTTTTACAGTAGTACGATAAATTTTATGCCACGATGAAATATTTTGTTCTCCGACATCTTGCCCCCGCTGTCAAAAAAGAGTTCCGACACCACTGCTCTCTGGCCAACTCCGCTGTACAAAGCGATATGAAATCTTTACCCTTGGTGACTCACTACCTTGAAATCTGTTCGTCTTCCAGCCCCTGTTTTGGACCAAGTAGAAATCATGCGAGACAAAAGTAAAACCATTTTATAAACCCTTCTTTCTCTTTCTCTTACTTGCCCAGACATGCTTTCTTGGCCCTTGATATTGGTGGGCCCGAAGGCTATAGCCCCTGTAGATCCCACCTTAATCCGGCCCTGAGAGTACGTACTACTGGGAACGATAGAAACGAATCTCCATGGCATTTAACAAGTCATTATTTCTTCGCAATTTTAATTTACGTCATATTTATTATTATTTTTTTTAATATTTGCTTTTATAAGGCTGTTTCTGAATTTTAATTTGTAACGTAACTAAGAATATTTCTTTCTCTCTCGTCTTTTAAAACTATAATTATGAAAATGTGTCTTTCTATAATACTATTATTCTCTTGGACATTCTCTCAGAGGAATCCCTCCGTTTTACAGAATAGTACAACACTAAATTAAAAAAAAAAAAAAAAGAATCATTTCATATAACGAAATTTCTTTCAATTAGAAAATTCCATGTACATCCAAGTTCTCTAACATCTCAGATGGTTGCATTCGCTATGTGTTCAAACTGCATAAATATTGGGGGAGGGGGCTCCAAAGAAAAGTTGGGTGGGCTTCCCACCCCTAGCGTGGGGCCTGCATGTCGTTGACAAGTTTCGAGGAATTTTGATATAATAAGCTTCCAAATGATCAAGTTTAGTGGTTGAATCTGAATTGTCAATAAGCTTAATGACAAGCCGGATTCAACCATCCAATTTGATATTTTTGGTTAAACCCATAACTCTCAACACAATGGATGATATCGTATGCGATTTGAATATTTACGTGCCATTCGTCCTGAAGAAGCAGGGCCAAGAGCACAACGAAACCTTGGTCGATAAAAAAAAAAAATTGATTGTGCATAACTGTTTCTCTTCTTAATCTTATAGTCATTACAATGGATTTAGTCTACAACTAGGGAGAACTATGAAACATGTTTCCAGTAAAGGAAGGTTGCATAAACCAAATATTAAACCTTGTGAACAGTGGCGTACTGGAAAATCTCTCACGTCCCTCCCACCAGCAAAAATTTCTTCGAGGCCCCGAAACTGTATTACCACTCACTTAGTTACATTTTTTATTCCATATTATTAACTAGGTTTTATAGGCGTTTTAATAATTCAAATTCTTTGGAACCTACAGGTATTTTTTTTTGTTACACTCTACTGCGTGTAACACAAATGTGCATGCTGTAGTTGAAATAGTTGCCCTAATTTTATACCAACAGAAAGCACTAAAAATCAATTACGCCAAAGTTGAATATATCATGCAAATTTTATTCTTATAGAGAACTAAGTCCATTCTCTTTGAAATGCCTCACGATCAAACATACAAAGCATGTAACTTTCATGTGACAGTGTCTAATCATCTTTTCCGATTTATACGAAAATACAGAACATAAGTAAGCAAATAAATAAATAAATAAATAAATAAATAAGTAACAATTAAGAATTGTGGCACGCACAAGAAATAAAACTACTTAAATTTTTACTCTTGAATATAAAAAGCACACTTAACGTAATGCTACAAAATTTTGCACAGAGTAAACATTTTTCTCTTAAGTCTGCTATAAAGAAAAAAATGACACAGGTCTCTGCTTGTCCCCGCGAATAACACCTTTCAGTTGATTATATTCTGAAGCATGTGTAGTTACATGCAAACAACTGTAATACATAACACCTTATCCTCATTGGTAAAAAGTTTTCATTTATTGAACTAATATTTGTTTCACGTTCTCTTGTTAATATAATGATATAGGTATAGGAGTTATTGCTATGGCTGTGAAATAGGTCTTCTGAAGTAACTGCTTCATCGTGATCTACTTTTTTTTATAAATTTTTACCGTGAAACAAAACAAAACAATTACTTTTCTTTTTTTCAAAGCTGCCGTAAAAATTGCTGGTTATTTCTCTATTCATATGAAGTTTCCACAAAAGATTCTATAGAATGTTTTTGCTGAAGCTAGAGGTCCTCTTAGCCATGAGACGTTCCTTAATAATGATTTATTTAAAGTCTATAATCGGCGGCGAAAGAGAGCGTTACGAATTTTATCGCACTGCAAAAAAACATAAAGCCTTTGAAAATCAAACTTTGTGACCTATACCGGGGCCTCCTCCTCTCATATAGAGAAGGGGTGAGTCCCGGGTGCCCCGCCTATACTCTAATTTAACTTTCCTTTTTAGTTTCTTTCTCTATGTAAATTTGAGTTCGTTCTCCTTAGCATTTTTCAAACTTAACGCGATGTCTTCTCTCTCGCTAGAGCATGGTTGGCAACACCCTGAGGTAGAACAAATGACGTGTGGATGTCTGAGATGATAATTGAATGATATATAGGTATATAATGTTTTGAGAAGCAGCAGTGTTGAGATTGAACGTGGAAATTAATGCTAATTGTGGATACGATATTGTTTAATTGCCGTCTGAGTTATTTGAAGGCTGCGTGTTCTGCTTTACTGTGAGTGTTGTGTTTCTTACTCAATTATTATTGTTGATATTAACTCACGTTCGTCACCTTGTTGGAGTGCTAAATGATATTTAGCTGAATAAATACTAACCGTAAATAACCTCTTCTGAAGTTATTTGAGTGACTCCTGATCAAGGCCTGATTAAAATCTTTGTGGGCCATAGGCTAAGACTGGGCCCCAAGACTAAGACATTTTAGTGGGCCCCAAGACATCTGAGTGGGAACTCAAAGAATTAAGACGGGGAATCATTATGAAATCCGTTGAAACACGAAACTGTAGCAATATGCTTGTGATAATTAATACGTAGTGGATTCTTCAAACTAATAACTTATCTGCAGAGTTTTCATAAAAAGTCACTGTATTTTCCATTGTTCTCATAAGAACATGAGTTAAAAGCTTAAGATTCCAAGACTTTGTCTTGAATTTTTTTAATGGTTTACCACTAAATACTTAGTGCGTCTTTTTTGTTATGCGATGTGACGGACTTTGACCATTAACGGTTCCAAGTGCAAATTGAGCGGTGTAGGTGGATTATAGTGAAAAAGCTGAAACTGGCTCGCCGACCCCGCTGTACACAGCGACACGAAACCTTTACCCTTTGTAAATCACTGCCTGAAATTTGTTCGTCTACCAGCCTTAGTTTCTGGCCAAGTGGAAATAAATCATGCGAGACAAAAGTAAAGCTATTTTGCAAACCTCTCTCTCTACCTATCTATTTATTACTTTCCACGGCATGTCTCCTGGACCCTTGGACATCATGATCATGATGATCATATGTAGAGGATTTTAGGAAGGAGTGTCTGACCACAGGTTTTAAACAACCCTTAAAAATAGGAAACTAGGAGATTTGGGCTAGAGCATCCGATAGGAAAGGGACACGGAAGCGAAGTAGAAAAGGGGAGGAAGACGCCCTTATTTATTACCGGGGGCCAGTACTCGGGGTCCGACGGCTTAACGTGCCCATCCGACGCACGGCGAATATTTAGTGGATCGAGCGTTTGTACCTGCCTGGGATCGAACCTGAGGTCCTTTCCGTGGCAGTCACGAACGTTGCCCACTAGGCCACCCGTGGCCCTACCCTTGGTCATCGTGGGCCCCAAGGCTATAAATAGCCCCTATAGACCCCCCTTCCTTAATCAGGCCCTGCTCCTGATTCGCTTAAAAGTGAAGTTATCGAGAACTGATTTGTGTTGTGTCCCGACAGTGCTGTATTTCACGAACATTACAACTTCTCTTTTGACGACTCTGTCTATAAAAGTCCTGATTTTAGATTAAGTGAGATCCTGACAACTAAGTATCCGAGACCAGTGCTTCAGTATGGAACTCATGAATTAACAGCGTTTCTTTTCTGCTGATCCTGAGTGCATCCATTTGAAACTGGAATGTTGAATACTAGATTTAGGATTGTCTCCTACAACGCCATGCGATATTGGAGCTACAAAGTTACGTCCCAGAGATTTATCAATTTTTAAATACGCATATATGCGTAAGTTCGTGAAATGCCAAACCAATTTTTCATCCAACCGAAAAGTAAACAACATTCTCTTCTCTAATGGGATCAAGGTTTACCTTTGGCTGCACGAAGAAGGAACACAACAACGCTGTCTGAATTCTCTCAGAGTTGTAACGTACCGAGTAACGTATAAAAACATCAAAGAACCATGTATTCTTTATTATCTAAAATTCAAATTTTAACGTATGATTGCAAAAAAGCGTATAAATGAATTACGTATAACAGAGTTAAAAAAAAGTGTTTGAAACTAAAGTAAAATATCAGACTAACGCAGAATCACGTATAAAAGTGAAAAACGTATAGCTGAGAAACGTATAACAGAGGTTTCACTGTAGTCCTTGTCTTTAAGACGAATGAAAGATAAAATTGGACCGCTCAGGTGGCTGAGGAGTCCGAGGCGTTGGCTTCTGACCATTCGTCAGAGATTGTCTTAGGTTCGAGTCCCGAATGAGACATGGGTGGTGTGCTTTTCTTTGACCCATCTCTAGAACCAGTAGCTCCGAATTTGGGACAGGCGACTGCTTTTGTCCCATAGAGTTGCTCACGGCGGTCGTTAAACCCCATATTAAAATAAATAAATAAAAAAAATGAAAAAATCGGACCGACAAAACAACCTCTCTTTGTTGTCGAATAAATGTCCTGGTTGTGGCGAATCTCCTGCCTTGTATGGTACAGACATCAGCACGGCATGGCGCCCCCCCTCCCTTTCTTTTTTGAAGGGGTGGGGGTGGAGTTAACGATCGCCGCGAATAACTAGATGGGCTACAAGCAGTCACCTGTCCCTAACAGGAGGTCACTAATTCCACGCAAGGGAGAGAGCCAGTGCGGAGCTCCCGGGGCTCATCCCTTCTTCCTTTACAGGCTTCGCCATCGTTCGAGGTTAGTAATGTAATTACTGACGTAAGGACTAAGTTACAGCGGAAAGGCAATTACGTTATAAACCGGTGCTTCATTATTAGGCTGAGTTCACTTGCAAAAGTAGATTTAAACCGTTACTGCCTTGGAGATTTTAGGAGCATTGTATGTTTTATTCGTTTGAATGTTTAAGCGTTGTATTCTGAAAAATAATGGACGTAATTTACAACAATTTACATACACTAAGTATGCAAGCTTACCTTGGCAAGAGACTCCACAAATGCTCTTGCTTCCAGTCCGACAGTATTTATCGTTTATCTGGGGAATAAAAAAGAAACGACAATAGTATTAAAATAAATAAAACATTTTATATCATCTTCGGCAGTATGGGATGAGTGTGTTACACGAAGAAGTTTTATATGGAAATATGCTAATATTTTTCTTTACTTCTTCGAAGACTTTGATTATCACTACTCTTACTGTAACCGACTTCATTAGAAAACTTAAATACAGGACCTGATTATCGGGCGGGGCCGCAGGCCCTGGGTTCTGGCACTTTGTTTAATTGGGGATCCGTTTTTACAAATTGTTTCTAGAAGTTACCTAATCATTAGTGAATTTTATTATTATTATTATTATTACTATTATTATTGCGTCAACAATATTTAAAAATATTAGGTGTGCAACTTAATTCTCGGCCCCTAACCGCAAGCGATCATAGAACGTCAGCAAATGCAAATAGCTGTGTGCGATAATGGCTGATTGCAGCACCATCCAACAGCTTTCCAGGCAACTGTAACCGCTCGCAGCTGTAGTGACAGAAGGGACGAAAGTTGACAGTCGTACGAGAAGCAACATTTGAGGCACTGCCTCCTGTTCGCGTTTCAGCTGAAAAAAAGTGGCGTGGAAGCCCAACAAATTATCTGTGCTGCTTTGGGTGAGGCTGCTGTGTCTTACAGTACGTGTAAGAAGTGGTTCCAGCGGTTTAAGCAGGTAAATTTTGGTCTCCGTGACGCAGAACGTCCAAGACAGCCACAGAAAGTTGACGATGAGGAACTGGAACAACTGTTGGACCCGGATCCCTGTCGCACACAGTCACAGCTCGCCCAGGAACTCGGAGTAACACGGCAAGCCATTGCAAAGCGCCTGCACAAGCTTGGACAGATTCACAAGAAGGGCCGTTGGGTGCCCTACCAACTCACAGCTGCGAACACGTCTAGGCTCTACGATGTTGCTGTGTCCTTGCTCTCCAGATTCAAGAAGAAGGATTTGCTCCACAAGACTTTGACCTGTGATGAGAAGTGGATCCTCTACGATAATCCTAAGAGGCGCAAATCGTGGGTTTATCCAGGTCAGCCTACCACCTAAGTACCGCCAAAGCGAATATCCATGCCAGGAAGTTGTTGCTGTGCATATGGTGTGATCAGCGCGGTGTGGTACACTATGAGTTGCTCAAACCTGGTGAAGCGGTCAATGCTGACTGTCAGCAACTCATTCGTGTGTGTGACGCACTGGAGGCGAAAAAGCACTGGCAAGGGCAGAAGGTCGGTCCTGTTGCTTCAGGATAACCCGCGTCCTCACACCGCGTAAACGACTTTAAACACGATTACCGACCTGGGATGGGAGATTTTGTCCCACACGGCATATTCTCCAGACTTCGCCCCGTCGGATTATCATTTTTTCGTCCCCTGCAACATCACCTGAGTGATACGCACTTCACTTCTGTCGAGGAGGTCCTCACAAGTTCACTTCTGTCGAGGAGGTCCCCTGACCGATAGCTCAAATGTATCCAACACGACGGGGATTATTTCCCTTATTAGGTACGTATTCGATTTGCTGTCAAGGTGTCGTGCCTGTAGCCGAGAATTAAGTTGCACGCCTAATGTAAAACGACCTTACATGCAGAATATATAAAGTGACCTTACATCAAAATATAAAGGGACCTTACATTTTGATCATGTAATTACCAGGTGCAAGCTAAGACAACGAGAAAGAGATCTAAGGCAATGTACTTGCACTCTAATCAGAGTTCAGGTTGGTAAACCTCGTTGCCACCCCACCCCCATCCAAGAAACCCTGGGTGGATGCTTTCTTAAAGTCTTAAAGAACCATTATAAAATTTATGTCTAAGTGGCTCTCTCTTTTCTTTACCTACTAGGTACGTATTCTTTTTTTTTTTTTTTTTTTTTTGTACTAATTTTACCTTTCTAAGATATCTACTCAATCACCAATGCCTTCATTAAAAGAGCAGTTTAAATTTTCGCAAAATCCTTTTTTTACTCTTTTTTTGAAACTGCTGTCTCACTTCAACATCACAATCAGTTTTGCTTTTAAATCTATTACAAATCAAATTGTACGGCTTTTCAACTACAGTATTAAACAACTGAATTTTTTACATAGGGTGAAATATGAAGTAACTTAGACGATTGATGCAAAAGTTAAATAGAAAAAAGTATGAGTAAATAAATTAAAAAAAATATATATAGAAAATATATACATCGTGTCGTGTGTATCACATGGCATCTCCAGCGCTATACATTGGCGAAATATTTTGTTCTGATCGGGGTCGCCATTTTCATAGTGCTATTAAATACTAAATTTTCTTAAAAAACGCGTTCTGTTAAAACCAGTGTTTTTAATTTAAGGTTGTATTTTAATATTTATATTTAGTTAAAAACAACATAAGCAAGGAATAAATACAAATTCCGAGACAGAAAAATAAACGAGTTCTTACTGAAAGCTTGATTCACAGCAAATGTGTGGTGTTATTTATTTATAGTCATTTTGTAAGAGAATAATATATACTTATTATGTAATAAGTACGTAACACTTATCGTCAAAAAAATAGTTGCACCCGGAAAGAAGCAAACGACAGGAATGAAACTTGGTGGGTAGGTTTGACATCGTGAGGCAGGCAAGTAATTCAAGTATCACTCTCAGCCGCGCGTGTGAAGCCAGCAAGGAGAGGTCGTAGCGCTGTGCCTGACCGGTTATATAAGGTCGTCCCGTTGAGCGTGCTTGCAATTCTGACTTGAGTTGTTGTGTCGGTTGTATCCTTTGCAAGTGAAGTATGACTCTGAGAAAAGTTCGGAAGCAATTCGAGCAGTTAAAAGCGTTCGAGAGGGGCCGCATCATAGAGCTCCGTAAAGCAGGCTGGTCTTACCACCATATTGCGCGCCATACCGGTCGTGAGGATATCACTATAACACGCTGTTAGTGGCAGTGGATGGAACAAGACACGCGGCAGAGACAGGAAGGATCTGGGAGACCTATACGAACCACGGAGAGAGATGACCGACGGGTTGTCCGACGTGCGTGGAGTGACCCAACAGCCACGATTGCGGATAATCAGCGAGCAGTGGTGTCCTCAATGCATCGTTCGATTAGTACTAGAACCATTGGCAGACGGCTGCACGACGTAGGACTATACACATACGCAGACAGTTAGGACGACTGCCCTTAACACCATTACATCGTCGCCAAAGACCGCAATGGTGTCGTGTCCGATTGTCAAGGAGCCACTCAGAATGGCAGCGGGTGATCTTCAATGACGAGTGCCGCTTTTGTCTTGGAGGAGACGACCAACGAATCCGTGTGTGGAATCACCGTGGTCAGCGCCAAGATGAACAGTTTGTTGTCGAGCGTCACACTTTCAAAAGTGGGGTGCAATTGCATACAATGCCAGATCACCTTTGGTGTTCATTACAGTCACTTTGACACCCCAAAGTTACGTTAATGAGGTCCTGCAATCAATGGTCAAACCTTTTCTGAACGCTCACTCCGGTGCGATTTTCCAACAAGACAACGCTCCTCCGCATACTGCTGCTATCTCGAGAGCTTGCCTTCAAGGCACTGACACTCTGCATTGCCAGCCGCATCGCCAGAACTATCGCCAATGGAAAATGTTTGGGGTGCTATTGGACGCGCTGTCACACTCCATCCCTACTGCACAATATGCAGGAACTGCGTGAGGAGATTCAAGCTGCATGGGATGGCTTATCGCAGGACACCACTAGGAACCTGCACAACTCCATGCCGAGACGTCTGGCATGCTGTGTGAGCAAACATGGCGGCCCGACGCCATACCGAAAGACACCACTTATTGACAGGTAGTTCAATAAATATCACCCATATCAGTCTCGATGTTTAATCATTTATTGTTCCTGGTAACCTTTACCTTCATCCCGAACAGCATTGCAAACCGACACGTCCTTTTGGGTGCAACTATGTTTTTGACGATGAGTGTATTAGTGATTTTTCAAGGAGTTCAGAAATCTCTTTTTACACTGTAAAGGTTTCTTTTTGTGTGGAAATGCACACTCATTAGTACAGAATGTAGCATGCAGTTCTATTCCCAGCATTACGAAACCGAATGATCACTCACGTATACAACGATGTTTTCTTGTTGTTGTTGTTCGCTTGTTTGGGGATTTGACGACCACTGTGAGCAATTCGATGGGCTATAAGCAGTTGCCCTAATTTAGGGCTACTGGTTCTAGAGAAGAGAGAGAGAGTCAGTGTTGTATGACAAACATAACATTCATGTCTCACCGGCAGAACACGGATCCATCCAGTGATGTAGAAGAAGCTTAGCGGCGCTAAGACACTTTTTTAAGCTTAGCGGCGGTAAGGCACTTTTTTTTAAGCTTAGCGGCGCTAAGGCTTTTTCGATGGTTAGCTGGAAAGAAAAAACAGTAATGATTTTGATGATCAGGTATGCAAAAATAGAGAAAACTGTGTTCTGTGCGCAAGCATACCAGCATCTTAACCGAATGTTTATACAGCAGAGATGGCCATCCCGGTAGTCGAGTGGTCTGAGGAGCTGTACTCTGAACTTTTGTTCGAGCTTGGCCTCGGCTTGAGGTATATGTAGTATGTTTGTCTGATAGTTCAGGATCCGTCCCTTCGCTGGAATCAGTGTCCCAAAACTTGGGATGGGTGGCTGCATATTATTAGTCTTACAAGTTAGTCATGGTGTGGTCGTTAAACCCAAAAACTAAATTGATACGAATATACAGGGTGATTCAGAACTCATGGGACAAACTTTAAGGGGTGGTAGAGCACACTAAAACAAACATTTTTTTGTATAGGAATGTATGGGCGCAAGTGACGCGTTGAGGCACAAAAACAAGAAATATAGACACGAAAGGAAACATAAATTGTGTACTCACAGCATCGTTGACTAGTGCTTCTTTACAGCAATGTTTACAATAATTGCTCAAAATTGCGCCCAACCTCTAACCCACACACTACACGTTCACATGCGTACCAAGAACGATTCTCTGTGAATGTGTGGGCGGGTATTGTGAACGACTTCCTGCTTGGTCCATATCTACAACCAACGCGACTCGATGGCATATGTTATCGTATTTTTCTGGAAGAGGTTTTACCAGAATTGCTTCAAATTGTACCACTGGCCGTCCGACAAAGACTGTATCTTCAGCATGATGGGGCGCCCGCCCATTTCAGCAATAATGCGCGCAATTACCTGGATACCACTTTTGGAGCGCGATGGATTGGCCGTGGTGGACCAGTCCGTTGGCCACCCCGATCGCCCGATTTTTCGAGCCTCGATTACTTCTTATGGGGACATCTGAAGGCCTTCGTTTACGAGACTCCAGTTGACTCTGTTGAGGACCTCGTCGCTCGAATATCCGTTGCGGCTGCACGTGTGCGAGAAATACCTGGCATCTTTGAAACTGTACGCTAATCACTCCGTCGATGCTGCCACGCATGTATTACTGTTGGTGGACGCAATTTTGAGCAATTATTGTAAACATTGCTGTAAAGAAGCACTTGTCAACGATGCTGTAAGTAGACAATTTATGTTTCCTTTCATGTCTATTTCTTGTTTTGCGCCTGAACGCGTCACTTGCGCTCATACATTCCTATACAAAAAATGTTTGTTGCAGTGTGTGTGTGCTCTACCACCTTTTAAAGTTTGTCCCATGAGTTCTGAATCACCCTGCGTAGTGTAGAGATGAGACGATGCACTCGGATCACGTACTAGGGCGTCTCAAGAATCATAAGGGTTCTAATGCAAAGACAGCATGTGAACTGCATTGTCTTGATGGCAGTAAAAATCAAGTTATAGGCCGTGGGCACTCCGTGGAAATAAGAAATGCCGCCTTGGTGATGGGGTGGTCTAAGCGATGGCTTCTGACCATTCGTCCGAGATGGGTCCCGGTTGGAATCCTGGATAGACATGGATTTTGTTTTTTCTTACGGCACTGGCTCTCTCCCTTCCATGGAGCCAGTGGCCTTAAATTATGGACGGCTGACTGCTTATTTATAACCCATTGACTTGAAGCGTTTACAGAAGTGAAGGGCATTCCTACTAAACTGCTCGCCACCGATTATCGGCTCTAGTAAAAGTAATTCTCTGAACTTACTCTCAGATTCCCTCTGGGTAACATAAGAGACATCTCCTAAACCACCTCCTTTTTAGTAAAAACTGCATACTAGTCCCTATTTTGATGTGACTATGCTAGTTGCATCTGTTCAATGTAACTAATGTATTATTCTTCGTAGAGGAATCGTGTAGAACGAGAGTGCGGTATTAAAATAAAAATTTTATATTTCAGCGTATCACTTTCATGTAACATTCCTGCGTTCATTTAAAATTGATCAAATTCAGCAGTTTTAATATGAATTCATAAAATTAGTAAGTATTGAAAATTTAATAAAAATGCTAAATGAAAACAGCAAACGAGGTTTTACAGGGCTTTTGAAAAATTTTCGGAAATTCTTTTCGGGTTGTGTTTTACCAATTCGTTTACCACTAAAGCACTTTTTCATTTACACAGAACTACATCCCTGGATCCATCTCGGAAGAAAGGTCAGAAGCTAGGCGATTAGACCACGGTGTCACCGGATCGGTGACGATGTCATTGTTGAGATTTGTTGCGCGTTTCTTATTAACTTCGATGTGCTGATTTCGGAAGTAATGTTAAAATATATCTGCCACGTACAGTTTTTCCGCAAAGAGGAAAATTTGAAATCATCGTGTAAACCAAAAAACAAAATTTTCATACGTTACTGATTGTGTTTGGCCGCGTATAAAACAATGTTGCCACTGAAATTTGTGGAACAAGTCTGAACATGAATCTGGTGATACTTATGGAAAGAAGGAAGAAGTACTAAGAAAATAAAAAGTTTATAGAAAAGTTAATGATATTCTTAATAAAATATTGAATGTCACGAATTCATAGTAGAATCCAGACAAGGCCGTAGCCAGGAATTTTTTTTTCGGGGGGGGGGGGGGCTAACTGTTTTTTTATCGGTGAGGTATTCATTTATTTTGATGATTGAATGGAAACTAAAAGCTTTTAGTTTACAATTTAAAAAGCTATACCAACCCTTCCCTCCCCCACCCATTTTTGAGATTAGTAATTGTAACATTTTCCTCATTAATTTGCATTACTTATAAAATTTCCGCCTATAAATTTGCAATAAACATAGATGAAACACAACAAGAGGTAATTGTTTTAGATAACTGCTTTTAATGACTTAAAATTATGTTGAACCAATGTTTTGATACAAGCAATAACAATTACAGTATGTATCGATAGAAAGTTTTAAATTTTAAGGCGAACATTGAAACATTTAACATAGGTATAATACAATTTGTACAAATCAGCAAATTTATATTAAGAAGAATAAATAAGGTTTACATTTTCACTCACGTTATAAAAAATTAGCGCGCCTTGAAGATTTAACAAACCGATTTAAAATTTCGTCCGGTTGCATCTCAGTTTTTCAAAAGGTTGCTAAAAGTGCTAATCTACTCAGTCTGTTTTCTCCCTTTCAGTTTCTTAAATATGTCTTCAATCGTCTAAGTGTTGAAAATGTCCTTTCTGGCGTAGCTGTTTAAAACAGAATTATAGCAAGAATCTGCAACAACGTGTGTGAGTTGGGGAAAAGACTTGAGTCGTATTGTAAAAGGGTCTCTATTGCGTTACCAGGTCTTTAATTAACGTCTATGTTGATCCATTTGTTTCGCCAAACGGACTATGAGAGTACTGCTCTCTGGAAGTATGTTTTCATAAAATCGTTTGCAAGTCGTTAGCTCTTTTTCGTAGTTTAACGTAACATGACGACGTAGAAATATTTGAAGGGCTATGACTAATGTCTTGTGAGTCTCGAATCGATTGTTAATTTGTTTTCGCACGTGGTCAACAAATGACACGAAAAGATTTTTCCGGAAATATTCTTCTGGAGTTTCTGATGAAATATTCCCTCTTTGAATCATCCTGGATGTAACTCTTGGCATTGTGATAACTCCATCAACTTATGTGATCAATTTTGACACTTCATTAAAAGTAACATTGAATTTATCGATGGTGCTACTTCTTAGAAGGTCGAGGGAAGTTACACGAGATCAATATGTTCCAGTGATGTCGTGAAATTGCAGTCAACGTTTTGAAGAGTTTTCGACAGCGGTAATGTTCACTAAAATACAAGGTCAAGTGTGCACAGTGTGACTACAAACTGGCCTTGGGTGATATCACTTAATAGCTGATGAGGTTTTGGGGAGGATTTGCGATTTTTTATACCTTGCAAATTTTGTAACGATAGAACTATTGGAACGTAGACTTCTCGGCATCTCAATAAAGCTTCATGCTTGTAAATCCAACGTGTTTCGCACATTGATATTAACGTCGTGTGCCTGGAAGCTGGTAATACTTGCTTGATGAAACTTTTGACAACTTCGTAATTTTCCGCAGATGAGCTAAAAAAAGTTCCAACAGACTGAATTGTGCCCATACAGTTTCATATACATGATATTGTACAAGAATCCTCTAGTGCCAAACGTAGAGAATGTTCTCCACAATGGACGTATAAGGCCAAATAAAAAACAAAAACATTTTTTTTGAAGTTCAATTGCGAAAAATTGATTGGGATTTCGGGAGGGGAACGGTCCCTAAGACCCCCCACCATCCTAGCTACGACCTTGGATCCAGAGTCAAATTTTCATTTTTCATGTGTTGGAAACTTTCACTTTCGGTAGCTATATTGTTTTCGTACTTTCCTTTTCTTTCATGTTTTTCTCTCTCTCTCTCTCTCTCTCTCTGTTCTCTCATTTTTAGCACGTCTTTTGTAAAAAAAGATCGTGCTTCTGTTACCGGGTTGCCCGTCCGTCCGTCCGTCCATCCGTCCGTTCGTCTGTACCCACGATATCTCAGCAACTATTAGTCCGATTTGAAAAATTCTTTTTGCATTCCGAAGCTTGAAATATGCAAATGATGATCCTTTATTTAGGTTCTTTTTACGATGTACAATTTTGCCGCTAGAGGGCGTAAATACAGATGATGTCGAATTCAAAAATACGTTTTATTCCACATATTTGCTTCTAAACATCCGATTGAAAAAAAATTTATATCTTTCGATTCCATTTATGTCGAAGAATATTTTACATATAGTTACTTTTTCAAATTACGCATAGATTTTCCGCTAGGGGGCGTAAAGTAAATTACATTTTTCCCGATAACTCTTTTTCTAAAACTCCGATTTGAAAAATGTTTTCTTCAGCGGATACATCTCCTGATGGAAAATCTTTTGCATATAATTTCAAATTTTTGGTAAAGAATAATTTGGCCACCAGGGGGCGTAAGTGTTATTTTTGTTTCTGATGTATTTGCCATAAAAAACGGAGCTTCTAAAATATCGATCGAAAAAATTCTTTCGAGGACTGATGCCACTCGCATCGATAAACCTTTTCGGAATATTTTTTTCATAAAATATTGCACAGTTTCCCCGCCAGGGGGCGTAGATGTACATCTTATTTTTGTCAATATCTCTACTTCTAGGAGTCCGATTTGAAAAATTCCTTCTTTGTTGTATAGTGTTTTCCGTGTCACATGTTTTTGATATAATTTCAAAATTTTCAAGTAATTCATTGACTTTCCGCTAGGGGGCGTAGCAGTAAATTGCGTTTCCCCCTATATCTCTGTTTCTAAATCTCCGATTTGAAAAATTCTTTCTGCACCGTATACAGCTTCTGATGGGAAATCGTTTGTACATAATTTCTAATTTTTGTAAAAAAGTAGTTCGGCCACCAGGGGCGTAAATCTTAATTTCCGCTTCTGTTGTATTTGCAGCAAAATATGAGTTTCTAAATTCTCGATTGAAAAAAACGTCGTTTGTTGACCGGTACTAGTCATGTCGACAAACCTTTTAGAAACATTTCCTTCTTAAAATAGTGCATGGTTTCTACGCCAGGGGGCGTAGATGTATATCTTATTTTTGTCAATATCTCTACTTGTAGGAGTCCGATTTGAAAAATTCCTGCTTTGTTGGATAGTGTTTTTAGTGTGACATGTGGTTCATATAATTTCAACATTTTCAAGTAATTCATGGACTTTCCGCTAGGGAGCGTAAATGTAAATTGCGTTTCCCCCTATATCTGTGCTTCTAAATCTCCGATTTTAAAAATTCTTTCTGCACCGGATACAGGTCCTGATGGGAAATCGTTTGCACATAATTTCTAATTTGTGTAAAAAAATAGTTTGGCCACCAGGGGCGTAAATCTTAATTTCCGCTTCTGTTGTATTTGCAATAAAATATGAGCTTCTAAATTCTCGATTGAAAAAAACGTCTTTTGTTGACCGGTACTAGTCATGTCGGCAAACCTTTTAGAAACATTTTCTTCTTAAAATAGTGCATTGTTTCTACGCCAGGGGGCGTAGATGTATATCTTATTTTTGTCAGTATCTCTACTTGTAGAAGTCCAATTTGAAAAAATTCTTCTTTGTTGGATAGTGTTTCTAGTGTGACATGTGGTTCATATATTTTCAAAATTTTCAAGTAATTCATAGACTTTTCGCTAGGGGCGTAAAGGTAAATTGCGTTTTCCTCTATATCTCTGCCTCTAAATCTCCGATCTGAAAAGTTCTTTCTGCGCCGGATACATCTCCTGATGGGAAATCGTTTGCACATAATTTCTAATTTTTTGAAAAAAATGGTTTGGCCACCAGGGGGCGTAAACCTTTATTTCCGCTTATGATGTATTTGCAGCAAAATATGAGCTTCTAAAATCTCGATTGAAAAGAAAGTCGTTTGTTGACCGATATTACTTATGTCGACAAACCTTTTAGGAAAATTTTCTTCTTGAAAAAATGCATGGTTTTTACGCCAGGGGGTGTAGGTGTTTATCTTATTTTTGTCTATATCTCTACTTCTAAGAGTACGATTTGAAAAATTCCTTCTTTGTTGGATAGTGTTTACGATGCGAAATGTTTTCCCTATAAATTCAAAATTTTCAAGTATATCATAGACTTTCCGCTAGGGGGCACAAAGGTAAATTGTGTTTTCCGCATTATTTCTGCTCCTAAAGCTCTGGTTTGAAAAATTCTTCTCGTATAGCATACAAGACCTGATGGAAAATATTTTTCACATAATTTCTAATGGTTGGTAAAGAATGGTTTAGCCACCAGGGGTCATAAGTATTAATTTCTGCTTCTGAAGTATTTGCTGCAAAATCTGGGCGCCTGAAAATTCGACTAATTTTTTTTTCTTGGACCGATACCGCTTATATGGATAAACCTCTTGAGAATACTTTCTTCCTAAAATAATGCATGGTTTTCCCACCAGGGGACGTAAAGTCACATCTTATTTCTGTCGATATCTCTGTTTCTAAGAGTTCGTAAGCTCACGATTCCGTTTAGAGCAATATCTGAGGGATTAAGAACCCGATTGAAAAATTTCTTTCTTTCCTCAGATCTATTGTTTTCCATGCCGGTTCCATTGACTTTTAATAGGTTTGATAAATTTAATTTGCGTCAGAACGAATTCAAAAGACGTGCTTATTACACCCGAAAACTCGGTGTCATCTTTCTTGTTAAAGAATCACTTCAGTATGGGTCTCTTCATAGTGATCCCTGATGGAGTAATTCTAAATAAATTGTATAAAACCTGCTCCGGAATTTTTTTTTTTTTTTCTAGACAGGCTTCCCCCGCAAAGATGTTTTGACAGATCTGTATGAGAGATGTAAAAGAATATAACTATAATTTATAAGTACTTATTGTGAGATTTTATGTCTCGGATCCACATGGAATTTATTTTCAATAGTATATATTTATTTTCAATAGTATCCTCCAGTCCTTCCAGCAGAAGTTGCACATGCAATCAAGAACATGAAGCGGGGAAAAGCTCCAGGAGAAGATGGAATTACTGTAGACATCGTACAAGAAGCAAGTGGAGAAATTGAAACAGTACTCGCCCAAATTTTTACTCGATGCCTTAATGAAGGGAAGATTCCTGAGGATTGGAACAACGCTACAATGATCTTGCTACATAAGAAAGGGGACATTGAGGATCTCGGAAACTACAGACCTATCAGCCTCCTATCAGTAGTTTATAAAATCTTCACTAAAGTTCTTTCACACCGCTTGAAGGTAACACTGGACATGGCTCAACCGAGAGAACAAGCTGGATTCAGGAGTGGCTACAGCACAATAGATCGTATCCACGTGCTGAAAGAACTAATTGAAAGAGCGAGGGAATATGAACTTCCATTGTGCATGGCTTTTATCGATTATGAAAAAGCCGTTGGTTTGGTGAAACCATCAGCAGTTACAATGGCTCTGAAATCCTGCAGTATTGAAGATGCATACATTAATATTATTAATAACATCTATGAAAATGCAAGTGCAAAGATTAGGCTGTTTGAAAATACAACACACATAAAAATTGGAAAGGGAGTAAGACAAGGTGACACCATATCTCCGAAGCTCTTTAATGCCACATTGGAGGGTGTTTTTCAGTCACTGAGCTGGGAAAACAAGGGGATAAAGATTAATTGGGATTATCTAACCCACCTTCGTTTTGCTGATGACGTAGTCATTTTTGCAACTACCCCATCAGAGCTGCAGAGTATGATCCAGGAACTTGCTGACAAGAGTAAAGAAGTGGGATTAAAAATTAACTTTCAGAAGACAAAAGTGATGTTCAATGCTTTTACAAGAAATGAAGATTTATCGATTGATGGAGAAAAGCTGGAGATAACAGACACGTACGTTTACCTTGGACAGCAGATATCACGTGAGGGTCACATTGATGAAGAAATTAATCGGCGTACAAAACTTGCCTGGAGAGCTTTTGGAAGAAACAGCATAATTTTCAAGAGCAATATGCCATTATGTCTTAAAAGGAAAGTGTTTGATCAATGCATCCTTCCAGTGCTTACGTATGGTGCAGAGACGTGGACCTTAACTAAAAGAGACATACAAAGGCTGCAGACAACTCAAAGTAGCATGGAGAGGTGCATGCTTGGTGTAACCAGGAGAGATAAGAAGAGGAACTCGTGGATCCAAAAAATGACAAGAGTGGAAGACATCATGATCAGAGTTAAATCCCTGAAATGGCAATGGGCTGGACATACTGCCCGAAGGACAGATCATCGATGGACAGCCGAAATTTTAGATTGGATTCCAAGGGACAGGAAAAGACCCAGAAGAAGACCACATGGGAGATGGGTGGATGAAATTCGAAAGTATGCAGGGGTGACATGGAGGAGACTGGCACAAGACAGACCGTTGTGGAGGAAACTTGGGGAGACCTTCGTCCAGCAGTGGATTGATAATGGTTGACAATGATGATGATGATGATGATATGTGAGAAATATTTTAACTTGGTGTTCTTTGTTTTTTTTACCCTGGAACTCGTTTGTAGTGTTCCTTACCTATCTATTCTTCAAAATAATGGCTTATATCAATATCGCATTTTTTTGGTAAATCTTTAGATTAAGTAAATGATATGAACGTGAGTAAAAGATGAGTTTAAATGTGATTCACGAAAAAAAAAAATCCTTAACAATTCTTTATGAATCGCTCATGGTCGGCTTTCATTAAAGTTGGGCATGAGACACAAAATAAAGAAACATATGTGCTAAGGGAAGAGGGCATTTTGAAGCATATAAAAACAAAGTTCAAACATGTGTGAACTTAGTCTGCAGTTCATCTCCACCGCCAGGGGCGTACATGGAATTTTTCGGGGGGGGGACGAAAAATGGTAGTTTTTGAAATCCACCAGAACAAAATAAAAGTCAAAGAAAAATAGAAGCAAAAATCAAAGGTTTTTTTTTTTTTTCATGTGAATTGATGCATTTTTGCATTTTTATTAATTTTTTCCTAATGTAAGTCATATTTAACCTAAAACATTAAAAAATTAAACACTTTCAAAATGAAACACTTTTCTCCCCTCTAAATACGCCCCTGCTCAGCGCTCTATAAGGCTGAAAACTGTCAGTTGGAGTTCTATCTCTGACTGAACAGTTTCCTATAATTGGTCTATTGTATCTGATTATAGCTACACGAGGGTGTATGAAAAAAAAAAAAAAAAACAGCTGCACGAGGGTTTGTTAACTCTCCGGAAAGTTGCGGATAGATTTGTGGGGAGTTTGACATTAAAAAACTGCAGATGAACATTACAGACTCTCTAAACAAATTTATTATGCATCCTTCGGAATAAAGTTTGAAGAATAAGACAAGTCATGAGCCTCACATAAAATGGGTTTAACTGAGAAATTTTACTGACCGTTGATTGCAATGTTCCTCATTTAAACTTGCTAATGACAATTATAAGCTAATTGTTTCTTTTTTCCTTATCAATACTTTTGATTAAAACAGTAAGTTATTGCACTGGGATTTAATTGTAAACTAATGTGTAACCACTTATATTGTGCTGCCATCTAACGAGGGCGTTTGTTATTGTTCTGTTTTAATTTGTTTTGCAGATCTCTTAATCTAATTATTACACTTGGCGAACTTATTTTTTCAGCAGTTTTTATACCATCTTTAATGTAGCCAGGGTTTCTGCTTGGGAGGAGGAGGGCGCATAGAGGATATGGCCTCCTCCTCAAGACTTTACCGAATTCAATGTTAATATACCTACAGTTGCATGGAAATCTGTTTTGTTGTTGTTGTTTTTGGGAGGGAAGGGGACGCGCCCAAGATTTTGAAAAAGGGGAGAGGGCAGAAACATTGACTTTGATTTTAGTATGCATATATAGGCACTTATACATACACGCACATCAATTCATTGCCCTCGTATTAGACAGACACTGAGTGGCAAAGTTGCAAATGGTCTGGTCATTTCGTTGGGACTCCCTTGTTCGGGGATTACAGCGGAAGCCTCACTCGGCAGCGTTTGAGATCATTTTTGATGGATATTTCTGGACTGCACTTTAGGGAGAGAAAGAGAAACTTTCGCATCAAACACCATGTTGGCACTTTGTTGTCTGTCTGCCAGTTTGTCCGTACGTCCACCTGTTTATGATAACATAACTCGACTCTCGGGAACTTTTCGAGATAGATGAGAAATTTTCTGGATGACTTTTAAGAAGCGGTCGTGAACGATCAAACACCGTCAGGGGCGTTGACAGATTTTTTTATTTTAGTTTTGAGGGGGCGGTAACAGAAAATGAAAGTTTTTGAAATCTATCAGGATAAAATAAAAGTTAATGAAAATAGAAGAAAACAATAAAGCATTAATTTCTAAAGTAAGTTGATGCATTTTCATTAAATTAAAATAAATTTTTTTAATGCAACTCGCATTTTAACAAAAATAAATAAATAATGAAGCGTTTTCTGGGGGAAGCAAAGCCCCTTGGGCACCTCTCTAAATAAGCCTTTGCACAGCATCTTCACCCTTTACGTCCGCATGTCCTGTTCTTGATTAATATCTCGCTAGCATTTTGAGATGAAGATTGGAATTCTTCTGTATAGCCTATGGAGACCTAACGAAACTGTGCCGCCCCAGTGGTGCAGTGGTCTAAGCGATGGCCTCTGATCGTTCGTCCGAACGGGGTCCGGGTTCGAATCCTGGTGAGGCATGGATGTTGTGTTTGTCTTACGGCACTGGCTCTCTCCCTTCCCTGGAACCAGTGGCCCTAAATTAGGGACGGGCGACTGCTTATAGCCCATTGAGTTGCTCACGGTGGTCGTTAAACCTCCAATAAAAAAAAAACAAAAAAAAAAAAACGTAACTGTCAACCCATGCAAGCATTTCGTCAGTTCATCCGACTGTCTGTGCGCTTCTATTAATATTTGGGAAATCATTTCGGGTGGAGGCTGTCATGTTCATAAATAAGTGTAATAAGCAAGTAAGTGTTTTTACCAGTACAAAAAAAAAAAACATTTTCGCCATTTTCCCATTTTGTCCAACTTCATAACAGACTCTTTAAATCTTAAGTCATTATTGCGATGCCGTTCCGGTGGCACACTGGTCTAAACGCTGGCTCCTGATCATTCGTCTGAGATGGGGGGCTCACGGTAGTCTTTAAACCTACAAACAAACATTATTGCCGCCCCGGTGGCGCAGTGGTCTAAGGCGCTGGCCTCTGATCATTCGTCCGTAAGGGGTCCGGGTTCGAATCCCGGTCAGGCATGGATGTTGTGTTTGTCTTACGGCACTGGCTCTCTCTCCTTCCTGGAACCAGTGACCCTAAATTAGGGACGGGCGACTGCTCATAGCCCATTGAGTTGCTCACGGTGGTCGTTAAACCTCCAATAAAAAACAAAACAAAAAAAAACATTATTACCATTTTAAAAGGGGGAGGGGGATTAGCGACCACAAATATAAGCAGTTGCCCGTTCCTAATTCAGAGCCACTGGTTCCAGGGAAGGGAGAGAGCCAGTGTCGAACACAACATCCAGGCCTCGTACCTGCACCATCTCAGAACACTGCGCTACCGAAGCGGCCCAACATTGTTGGATGGGAACACCAAAAAATGTATTACGGACATCCACAAGAAAATATGTACATAGAGTAATAGCACATTAAAAATAATAATTTGTATACGTACTTATATGCATCTTACAACCTTGCTAAGAGGAGCTCTCTTTCATTAACGCGCTTGAAACATTTCTGTGATAGTTTCCCATAATTTTCAGATATTCGTCGTTTTCCCCCTTTTCTACTGACACAGGATCTACACTTACTAACTCTCCAGATAACGCCTTGTACACAACAAGTCCATGTCAGATTTTAAATCTACAATCCAACCAAAAGATGCAGTGAACTCTTCGAGAATTAACTCTGATTCAGTTTTCTTGGATGTTTCGCATAAGATCATACCTAATACGGTAAAACCTCCTTCTCAAACACTCTCGAATAGGGGACACTTCCATTCAGCAGACACTTTCTTAGTCTCTAGTCCAGATCAGATCATACGTAGAGGATTTTAGGAAGGGAGTGTCTGACCCCAGGTCTTAAACAACCCTTAGAAATAGGAAGCTAGGAGATTTGGGCAAGAGTGCCCGATAGGAAAGTGACACGGAAGCGAGGTAGAAAGGGGGAGGAAGACGACCTTTATTTATTATCGGGGGAGGGGGGGGCAGTACCCGGGGCCCGACGGCTTAGCGTGCCCATCCGACGCATATTTAGTGGTTCGTGCGTTCGTACCTGTTTGGGATCGAACCCGAAGTCTTCTCCGTGGCAGTCACGAACGTTGATCACTGGGCCGCCCGCGGCCGGTCTCCAGTCTAGAAGTATAGTTCGGTATATATCAAAGAGCCAACTATTATGACCATCAGCGTGTCTTTATGCAAATCGAAGCAACTGTAGGTAAACGACAGCGCGAGTGAAGGTCATGAAACGGTATAAATAACATCTGATATTGAGCTATGTTGATCAGTGTTATTCTTGTTTTTCAGATGGGAAAGGCAGCGGACGTGATCAGTTAGAGTTAGACAAAGGCTAAATTTTGTAATGGCCAGACAACTGGCCATTACAATTTCGTCGGATGCTCACTGTCAGCCGTGGTTAGAACCTTCAAAAAAATGGTCCGAGGAAGAAAAACCACGAAACGCTGGCAAGGTGAGGACTGACAACGGCTCATCGATACTAGAGGTGAGCAAAGGCTATTCCACAAGACAACAGAAGAGATACTGTGGCGCAACTCGCCGGTAATTTGAATGCTAGTGACGGGAGTAATGTGTCACGACACACAGTACATGGAACCCTGCTGAAAACGGAACCGCGTGGCCGCAGGCCACTCTGAGTGGTCATGCTAACCTCGGTTCTCCGTCGAAAACTTCTACGATGGGCACGCGAGAATCAAACCTGGACCTTGAATGATTGGAAGGTCATCTGGTTTGATAAATCTCGTTTCCTGTTGCACACTGTGGACGGCCGAGTACGTGTGCGTTGTTTACTTGCGGAAGTGTGAGCACCAGGATGCAACGTGGGACGAAAACAAGCCGGTAGAGGAAGTGTAATGCTATGGGCAATGTTCTTCTGAGAAATCCTGGGCGCAGTCATTCATGTGCAAAAAATTATGACGTCTACCACCTACCTAAACATCACTGCAGACCAGGTAGTAGTATCTTCTTTCAGCAGCATTATGCGCCATGCCACACTGCCATGATTGTTCGAGAATGATTCGCGGAACATGGGGAAGACTTCTAGGTATTGCTCAGGCCTCCAGTTCCCCCAGACATAAATCCAATCGAGTATTTGTGGTTGGTGTTGGAACAGCAAATCCGATCTGCGGCGTCTGAACCACGTAACTTACAGGAGTTAAAGAATCTGCTGGTAAAGTGCTGATACCAGATACCACTTTTAGAAATCTTGTAGCGTCAATGTCTCGCCAGGTAAGAGCTGTTTTGGCTCTTCGGTGCATCATGCGCTGCAGCAGACGTTCACTGATGGACAAAGATCTCCTGAAGTTTTCCCCGAACTTCGTATTGTGGGTATCATTTTCTTCTTAATGACCAATTTAATGATCGCTGGTATTTTGTGACGCATGGGAAACAAGTGTCCGAAAGGCGCAAGACTAAAAAAAGAACAATAAAGAAATTTCTTTGTTGTCCCAACATTCTGTTAAATTTTATTTATACATCTGTGGCCACCATTCTCGGCAAATATACGGTGACATCACGAGCTAATCTCGTCTCCCTCTCGTGGAAGACTAACACTGAATGACGTCACGAGATCATCTGACTTCTTTGTCGTGATACGATAATGCAGAGAGAGAGCGCGATTTAGATATTCTATCGCGGAGAGACGTTCAGTTAGATGGCGGCGTCTAATGTACACTCACGGACAATGAAATTTGCGCACCTAGAAGAAAGCATGAGAGTGTGTGCCGATATGCAAATGATCCACGTTTGGTGTGAGTGCGCATGACCTCACACCCTGTGGTGGTGCTGCAAGCACAAACCGGCAGCCCTATAAACCGGCGTGTATTCGATGCCCCATGAAAGCGAAAAGCACCGACCGATGCAAGCAAGGGTACAGAGTGACAAGAATGCCGGGTAGACGCCAGAGACGTCGATTTACGCAACTTTCGGACTTTGAGAGAGGCCTGATAATCGGGCTGAAAACCGCAGGGTGGTCGGCGCGCCTTATAGCCCGCCACTTGGATCGTTATGACCATACCTTCGGACTGTGTCGGAATAAGTGGACACGTGACGGTATTGCCACGCGGCGGAGTGGCTTCGGACGGACGAGGAGGACCACCGGAAGAGAGGATCAATGGATCGTGCGCCAGGCACGAACGGATCCCACGAGGACCTCGTTCACTATACAGTCAGACGTAGCGGCTTTTGTGTGCCCACGAACCATTTTCCGACGCCTCGCGGAAGCCAATCTGCGATCCCAGCACCCCTTACGTGTGCTGCCATTAACACCGGAACATCGCCGGCTCCGTGTGTAGTGGTTCCACGCCAGAGCGACGTGAAGCGGCACAGACTGGCGACGTGTGGTATTTAGCGATGAGTGCCACTTCGTTTTGGGGACAGATGATCATCGTGTCCGGGTATGGAGGTCCCCAGGTCAACGGCATAATCCAAAATTCGCTATCGAGCGCCACACCTGCCCCATTGCAGGCATTATGGTCTGGGGAGCCATTGCTTACGATAGCGGATCAGCTTTAGTAGTAGTACGTGGATCATTGACGGGCCAGCGGTATGTGGATGAGATCCTACGGCCCGATGTGCTCCCATTCCTGGCCGGGATTCCATGAGTGCTATACCAGCAGGATAATGCCCGTCAGCACACGGCTAGGGTTGACCAGGACTGCCTACGTCATGTTCAGACACTTACATGGCCTGGCCGCTCCCCGAACATATCCCCTATCGAGCATGAGTGGGACCAATTGAAACGCCGTGCCACACTATCCGGAATTTAGAACATACCGTCCAACACGTGTGGGCCAGTCTGCCGCAGGACAACATCAGGCATCTTTTCGCCTCCATGCGGACCGTATTGTAGCATGTATCGCCGCACGAGGCGGTGCGACGCGCTATTGAAGATGACCGGACTGCGTGCCACAGGTCCTTCTGTAATTGTCCTGCAGCTCTGTTTTTGCCATCATGTGTATCATTTATCTGTATCATTACGTTCATAAAATTTCAGTTCAATCCGATGCTTCCTTCTTGGTGCGCAAATTTCATTGTCCGAGTCATAGCGTTCATTTATCGTTGAATAGAGTAATGGAAGATTTTTACTAGTGTATGTAATGTATATTAAAGCATGTTAGTTATATTCCATTGGAAGCCGTCCTGGCATGATTCGTGTATTTATTGCTCATCATACACTGCCGGACAATTGCTAAGGACGGATGACAATAGCAACGGTAGCAACCATAAAATGAAAGGCAGGAAAATGTGGAAATTAGCATAAGTGCGCGATACAGTAAGACGTGTTGTGCGTATGCTAATTTTGGATTGCCGAACTTGTTCGTGACGTCATAGCGCTGATAAGAGATATAAAGGATTTGACGCGTATTGACCGTTGTTGTTCAAACGCAAAGTTGAAAGAGAAAGAATCAATTGACGAACTTGCAATTTTCAGTATGTCTTCCCGACATCACCTAGATTATTTTACGCGTGGCCGTATTATTGGCAAGATTGAAGAAGGGCGAAAAATAACAGATGTTGCCAGGGAGTTCGACGTCAGCCACAGTGTTGTTTCAAGGCTTTGGAAATCATTTTAAACAAATGGAGAGTGTAGCAAACGTCACGGGGGAGGTCGTGTTCGCAGTACGACACCCGCAGAAGATCGGTACATAGTGCTATCAACAAAAAGACACCGGCGCAGCACAGCTAGTGAGGTAGCAAATCAGTTTATGGCTGCTACTGGCAAGCGGATCTCCCGAAAAACTGTCGCCAGACGTTTGCATGAAGGAGGACTACATGCCCGCCGTCCTGTTGTGTGCATCCCATTGTCCAGACGTCACCGTACCGCCCGTTTGCAATGGTGCCATCAACATCGCAATCGGACTGATAACGACTGGTCTGCTGTCCTCTTCTCAGATGAGAGTAGATACAGTCTATCGTCTGATTATCGACGACAACTGATCTGGCATGATAGTGGTACTGCATAGTGTCCAGCAAACATACAGGAAAGGGATCGATATCCAACATGTAGTGTCATGGTATGGGCTGGCATCATGATCAATGGCCGTACGTCCCTCTATGTGCTTCCAACTGGGACTATGACTGGCCAACGATACATTAATGATGTTCTGCTACCTCATGTTCGCATGTTCCGTGGTGCTGTCGGTGATAGATTCATTTTCATGGACGACAACGCAACATGTCATCAAACAGTTGCTGTCCAGGAGTGTCTTGAGAGTGAGGATATTCAACGCCTCGTATGGCAAGCACGTTCTCCAGATCTGAATCCCATTGAAAATGTGTGGGATGCTTTGGGAGGAGTCTTGCTGGTCGCCAATGCCCTCCAATAAACAAGGACATCCTCATCCGTGCACTGACAGAGGAATGGGATAAATTACCCCAACAGCTGCTTGATAATGTTGTGCAAAGCATGACACGACGTGTAGAATCTTGCATCGCCCTCCATGGTGGCCATATCCCGTATTGACATCTTACGCCGGAACGCCTGCGGACGGTAATTGCATTTTTCACGTTTACGTATTCTGCACAAAATGGCCTGTTTTTCCCTTGAACACGTTCCAAAGCCTTCTGGATTTCAGAGCACAATAAATTGTCTTTCTTGTAATGTCCTGGCATTCTGACATTATTTTATTTCACTTGGCATCCAACCACACTTACTTTTCAATGCGCTATATAGCCGTTTATGATCCGTCCTTAGCAATTGTCCAGCAGTGTATTTCTTTTGTCGTATACTTATGAAGTAAATATGTATCATCATTATCTTATTATACAAGCCGATGATTAACTGTAAGAATACAAGTTAAGGGTAGGTTCAGCAGATTTTCGTCATGTTAACTAGCCTGCACATCTCTTTTGTGTATTTTTTGTCTTCTGATTTCCAATTAAATTTATGCTTCTTTGATAGTGTGATAAAAACTGTTAGATACCAAGAAGGCACAGTGGAAATTTGCATATGGTATTTGTTTATGTTATTCGTAGTTACAATTTCTGTTTGCCCCTTCCCGAAAACTAAGTTATGGGCGCCGATGAATAAGGCTGATGTTTATAGTAAAAGCACAATATCTGCATTACGACAGTAGACGTAAGATGTTTACTAGGACTTACACTCTTCAGCGGTGATTGCAATTTCAAGAAAGAAAGTAAAATGTCTGAAACTGTGTTTATAAATAGAAGCGCATTTTGCATAAAGGTAAAGTACCTGAAAAATTCCATATGAGTAACTTCCGTCGGAAAACGGACCATCGACAGCTATGGTGTTGAACCCACTGGAGAACTTAGCCAGACAGACCCCTGAAAACACAGCACGTTTTTAAATTACAGTGTCGTTATAAAGAAATAAAAGCAATACACTCCATCCATTTCATTACATTCACACAGTACAGGGGTTTATCAAGATAATGGAAACACCAACTGTGACTGTAGTACACGTGATGTGCCGTACGCAAATCACAGGGACAACGGCATCCGCTATGTGAGGTAAATAAAGAGATGCAGTACGATGTCGGCTGTCACGGGCCGCTGGTAGCCTAGTGGGCAACGTTCGTGACTACCACGGAAAGGACCTCAGGTTCGATCCACTAAATATCCGCCGTGCGTTGGATGGGCGCGTTAAGCCGTCGGACCCCGGGTACTAGCCCCCGGTAATAAATAAGGGCGTCTTCCTCCCCCTTTCTACTTCGCTTCCATGTCACTTTCCTATCGGGCACTCTAGCCCAAATCTCCTAGCTTCCTATTTCTAAGGGTTGTTTAAGACCTGGGGTCAGACGCTCCCTTCCTAAAATCCTCTACATATGATCATGATCATATGTCGGCTGTTACGTAGCAGCAGGCGCGAGCTGGGGTGCGCTTTAGCCCACCCAACTTTTCTTTGATCTTCTCGCTTTAGACACCCTTCCCCTTCCCCAATATATTTAACGTGGTAGAGCATATGGCTGATGCAACCGTCTAAGATTGTAGAGTACTTAGATAAACTTACCTGAATTTTTCGAATTCACAGAAGTTTGTTAAGCCTATATAAAATGAATTTTTTGTTAAATTTAGTGTTTGTACTTGTGGGAAATGAAGGGAGTCCTCTGAGCGAATTTATGAGATAGTAGTAGAAACACACTATTTTTTATAATTATACAATGGCCGTTCCATAAAACTGAGAGTAAAATCACATAAAATGAAGAAAGCGAAGTGGTCTAAGCGATGGCTTCTGATCATTCGTCCGAAAGGGGTCCGGTTTTGAATCCCGTGAGGCATGGATGTTGTGTCTGTCTTACGGCATTGGGTCTCTCCCTTCCTTGGAACCAGTGGCCCTAAATTAGGGACGGGCCACTGCCTACAGCTCACTGAGTTGTTCATGGTGGTCGTTAAACCTTCAATAAAAAAACAACAACCACAACTACAAAAAAAAAAAAAAAAACCGGCTTCTGTAGAGTGATTGTCGACAATGCAGATCTCAGTGACCTCAAAAAAGGCATAATCATTGGAGCGCGTCTTGTTTCAGTTGCCAGAACGACAGAAATAGTAGATGTAACACGTGGAACTGTATCGAAGATTATGACTACCTATCAAAAAGAACTTGGTGTTACCAGTGATGTAGAAGGAGCTTAGTGCGCCTTAGCGGTGCTAAGGCACTATTTTTCTAGGCTTAGCGGCGTTAAGGCACTTTTCGTGGTTACATGGCAAGATAATGTGGGCAAAGGAGATTTTTTAAATGATCAGGTATGCAGTATAAATAATCAAACATACTCGTATCTTAACAGAATGTTAGCTTTAAATGATCAAACATACTCGTATCTTAACAGAATGTTCATACTACAGAAATGGCTGCCCCTGTGGTACAGTGGTCCGAGGCGCAGGCTTCTGATGTTCATTCTTCCCAGTTAAGACTGAGTCATGGGTGGTGTGCATAGCCAAAGGTTCTGGATCTGTCTCTTCCTTGGAACAACTGACCCGAAATTAGGGACGAGCGACTGCTTATAACCATACGAGTTGCCCATGGTAGTTGTTAAACCCAGAAAAAAATATACTGTGTAGATGGATCAACACAGTCGGATAACGCAGTAGGGTGTCTCACAAATTATAAGATTCTATCACAAAGAGAATGTGAACTCTTTTGTCTAGGCGGCAGTCAAAATAAATTAGAAGGACATGGCTCTTCCGTGGGGTTAAGATTGCAGTGCTCAGAGAGAAAACGGTAGTGATGGACATTTGTACTAAACAACTCGCCACTGGTATCGGCTCCAATAAAAGTAATCCCCCTAAGTTCCCTCTCTGACTCCTTACGGGCAATACAAAATCTTCCGCATGTACTACATAATCTTAGTAAAAGCGGCGCATCAGTCATATTGATTTGATGTTACTCTGTTAAGTCACAAACATTTCCAATGATATTTAAACTCCTATGGAACGACACAGAACCGTATTTAAATTAAAAAAAAATTAAGATTAGCATATGTTTCTGACGTTACATTCTTTCAGTTATTTAAAATTGCTCAGATTAAGCAGTTTTAATATAAATTGATATTTGTAATTACTAATGAAAATTAAACAATAACAATAAATAAAAAAAAATCAGATTTTCAAAATTTTGAGAGTATTTTTTTCCTAGTCCGTTCACCTTTTTTCCTAGTCCGTTCACCGCTAAGGCACTTTTTTATTTAGAGCTACATCTCTGGGTGTTACTCTCCAAAAGGGCAAATCGTAGACGCTATACGATGTCAGATAGGCCAACGTTGGCACAGCACAAAATCACGACACCCCAATTAGCAGCAGAGCTCACGGTAGTCTGAATGATCCGTTTTCCATCATAACAGTTCGTCGAAAACTTCATCGTGCCGGTATGTGTGACCGTGCTGCAATCCACGAACCTCCGTTTTCCAACATCAATGCAACAAATCGTGTAAGGTGGTGAAAAACACATATAACCTGGGATGCTAAAGACAGGCAACGATTCATTCGGTCTGATGAATCGTGCTTCACATTGTTTCCCCACCGTTGTTTTCCCGGAAACCTTGTACGCCTGGCGAAAATCGTCAGAAGCGTGCCACCCCGACTGTTTGGTTCTTACTGGGTAGCATGGATATGGATCCCTTATGCCGTGGGGTGCTATATCATGGCATTCCTTAGGACCATTGGTTATTCTGCAGGGTCGTGTCGCATCTGCAACATACGATTCCATTCTTGGGACGCACCTGCACCCAATGTCGCAGGCATTGTTTCCTAACGACAGTCTCTGGTTTCAAGCAGATGGTGTACCCGTGCTTTGTGCGAAATGAGCCAAACTGTGGTTTCCAGAGCATGAGGTTGAGGTGCAGCACCTACTCTGGCCTCCTCAATCCCCAGACCTCAACATTATTGAACACTTGTGGAAATATCTGGAGCGAAAGGTCAGATTACGTTTTCACCTGCAGCATCGCTGTCACAGTTGGAACATATGTATTTTTACAGGAAGAGAGAAAATCGTCCCAAATTCATTATAGTATGTGTATGACGTGTATAAGTCTATTTCGAGTCGTATTGCTTCTGCTCTGAAATCCTGAGGTGGGACTACAGTTTATTAACAAAAAGTTATCCACAAACACTGTTTCCATTATTTTGATAAATCTCTGCACAAAAGAACATGAAAATACACACTACAAACAATAAACATTTATCAAGCGGATGATATTACACAAACATGTGCTTCTAATGGGAACCAAGAAGCTTCATTCAGTCCAGTTTCATATTCTGACATGGAAATTGTCAGTCACTCACAGGATGCCCCGAAGTGGTGCACAAAGGAGCACATGTCGGATGTCGGTCTTTAGTTGATCAGTGTCAAAGGCACTCCTTTTCTTCGAGTATTCTCCATAGATAAATGTCCAACAGGGTGATATCAGCTGAGTTGGAATGGAATGGATAGTATGCCCTCTTGGAGTTCAAAAGTGTTGGGAAAGTGCCAGCTGAACAACATGCAAGGTTGCTCTGTCACGCAGTCATGTTGGAACCAGACTGAGTGACGTACCAAAAGCAAATTCTGAAAGGGCAGTACCCAAAGGCAAATTTCTTGCTCGTCAGTAGCGTTTCAGATTTTTCAGAAGAAGCTGGATAATCTGGTTTGTACGGGTGTTCTAAGAAAATTCGTAACATACAAAGTACTAGTTCGAATGGCACAAGGTGTTTTGTGTGCCTATAGCTTGCGGAATTGAAGTCCGTGACCTTCGTACAGCGTCGTTTTCTCCGCGAGTACAACCTTGGAGCGATGGCCATTATGAAATGGGACAAGCAACTCAGAGAAACGGAAAGCTTGTTATCGATGACTGGTAAACATACTAAGCGTACGGTGTCTGAGGAAAATGTTGAACGGATTCGAAAGGCATTTCACAGAAGCCCGACAAAATCCGTCCGAGAGATTGATGTGCAGCTAAACATCCTACAAACAACAGTGCATCTGGTGCACAATAAAAGGTTGCGTTTATATGCATACAAGATTCAACTGCTTCAACAAGTTAAGCCACAGGGCAGTACGGCACTGAAAAAATTTGTGGAGACAATCTTGGCCAAAACTGTTGCCGACGACACATTCCTAGACCGGGTATGCTTTTCAGAAGAGTCAACATTTCGCGTATCTGGAAAAGTAAACAGACATAGCTGCCGCATCTGGGCGACCGAAAATCCGTACGTTGTTCATGAACACGAGCGGGATTCTCCAAAATGCAATGTTTGGTGTGGGATCGTGAAGGACAAAATCATGGGTCCCTTTATTTTTGGAAGACTTACGCGACAGAATTTGTGCTGTGTAACCGGGACTTCCATATTTATCAGAAGCGAGATTCTGTAGTCATTTTCGTGATAGTGAATTGGAATCATTTCTTTTCAATTCCCGCCATATGGACGAAAGGCAAATAGAGTATTTCCTTTCCCACGCGACGCAGCAGATGGCAATTAGGGAATTTTGCGGTTTTCGGAGAAGAAACATCTTAGGGCGTAGCCGGAGGGAACGCGGTGGCAGGGGTCGACGAAGCAAGATGGCTTTAGCGAAGGGAGTACTCTTCGGGACGGAAAGGACGGAGGAAGGAATAGTTTTGAGTGGCCGGAAAGAGAGAGAAGGGTTTTTCGGCGGTGTAGAATACTGAGGGAGAACGGAAGGAATGAAAGCACGAAAAGAACAGAAGCTTGGTGACATTCCCTGTATGATCTGAATAAACGTTTTCCTCACTGCAAAATTTAGCCTCAGTCGATTCACTTTTCTATGCTTTGTATTGCTTTTATCTGCTCCAGTTGGAAGAATTACGGAATAAACCACCGATACCGAACCTACAAGCAAAGGAAGGATCAACGAGCCCTCCACACAGGGCGCTGTAATAGAATTCAGCTCCAAGCCCTGTAACAGCTGCAATCAACAGCGTGACACCAGAAATGCTTCTCAACATGTAGACTGAGGTAAAATCCGGTTGGACGTTTGCCACGCCACCCGTGGAACTCATGTTGAAGTTTATTAGACATGTAAAAAAAAAAATACTCTCAGTTTATGTATCTGGAACAATACGTGTTGCTAATAAATTGTGGTAATTTCAGACTTTATGATACTTCCTTTTATTATGCGTCTAAGCGGAACACCCTGTGTAATACGTCTGATTCACCGTGATACACTTACGCAGATTGTCCTTTTTATCCTGGGTCCATTAATCACGTTAATAACCATCTTTAATATCGCCTCATGGTTAAAATCGTTTCTCTTTTTGGTTTGTTGCTTTTGCAGAGACATTGAAACGGTCCGCTTTCATTAGTTTTCTGCCAGCCGCGCTAATGAGGGAGGAGAGAATTGGGGATGAAATATTATTACTATAGGGACTTTATTGAGGCAATACGATTTTTTTTTTTTTTTACGTAATGTAAAACCACGAAATGTTTAAGCTGACCTTCGCGTTCTCTGAAACGGACGATCTGCACACAGAGTTTCTTCACCAGTAACAACACCGTTTTCTTACTACAGGGTGGCTTGAAAATCTTGTTTCCTCAAAACGCTCGTGCACTGCTTCCAAAATTAGTCTCCTCTGTGCCCTTGTCCGCCTGCACGGAAGTAAATACGGACAGTAGACTGAAGAAATTACCAAGTAATTATGAACAAGTTAAGCTCTGATGCATCAGGATATGAGAAATCAATGAGAAAAGGCCAAAATTCAACCTAATAGCGGTCAGTATTAGTGCCATGAAAAATATGTGACGGAATGCGATCTTCGAGACAATTTCGCATTATTTATTTTTGTGTCATAAAGCAAGCAGTCTTGGCGCCTCTTCTTAAAGAATTACCGTGTATTCCTTGACTTTAAATTTATTTTCAATCCTTTTACGCCCCCAGATAAAAACAAGATGACACCAAATTTTTGGTTGTAATGAGTACGTCTTTTGAATCCATTCTGAAGCGAATTAATTTTATCAAAGCTATTCAAAGTGAATGGAAACGGTTAGGAAAACAATCAGAAGAAATATAGAAGGAAACATGATGTAAGTCTATGCCTGCTGGAGAAAGAATTTTGCATAATGGAAAAGTTGAAAATAGACGACAAATATTCTTCATTTTATTTTTTCGTCTCTCTCTCTCTCTCTGCTTAAGGAAAAATAACTTTTCATATACGTAGCCCCGAAGCAGAGAGAGAGAGCGAAAAAATAAAAGGTTTCGAACTTTACGCCCCTAGCCGGAAATCTTTGCATTATTTAAAGAGGATGATGCTCCACATCTCTATTGTGGCGAATGGAATACAGTAAAAATGAAATTTCTCAATAGGGTTTTAAGTCTTGTTTCCAATGGTAAAACTTCTTTACATATTTTCTTCGCAATTAATGTATTCCAAAGGATGAAATTTTGCACAACAATAAAACTAATTTTAAGTTATAGCATGGGATACTTTATACTTGCTAAAACATAACCATAATTATATTAAAAATCATAATGTTCAGACTTGTTAATAGATGGCGCGACCTGTACATTAATGACGTCAGTAGACAAACAAATGTTGCACTGCTTAACTATGGTTATGTTTTAGAAAGTATTAAGTATTATCCCATGTTATAAGTTAAAGTCAGTTTTATCGATGTGCTAATTTTCATCCTTGGGAATACATTAATTGCGAAGAAAATATGTAAAGACGTTTTACCATTGGAAACAGAAGGCAGAGATTTTAGGTGGAACCACCAAACGGAGATATAGCTGCAAACTGAAGTACAGAAACACCACCTACCGACAGAACTGTCGGTAGGTGGTGTTTCAGCAAAATGCCCAGTAAATAAAGGCCGAAATTGGGTCAAACCCGGAACAAATTAGGTAAAAGCTGAATTTTTGCAGGCTGGTAGAACTCATTGGGCTTAGCATTTTCACAAAAGTCCCCGCCCCTGCACCGCTTGCTTCCCCCTCTACGCCCCCATAAAGGGGGAGGGGAATGAGGTCCAAGACTAATCCACTCGTAACTCCCGAAATAATTGGCGTACAGCGATAATTTTTTTTTAATTTATTCCTCTTGATATGTTCTATAAATTTTGTTCTATTCATTTTTACTATATCTCCAATAGTTTTGCAACAATTTGCGAAAACCCGCAAAATAGCAAATTTTTTTCTCGACATTTTCCCGATTAACTCCAATTACCGCTTCACAGAGCCAAAATTTCCGAAAAAGGCTCCGAATAAAAGTTGTAGCACATTTTATAACCTTTACAACAATATATTATTTGTCTTACAGCAATATATAGTTTCGCTCACACTGTATCTAAACCATGTCAGCCTTAAGATGGTTCCACTTAAAATTTCTGCTTTATGTTTCCAATGGTAAAACTTCTTTACATATTTTCTTCTCAATTAATGTATTCCCAAGGATGAAAATTTGCACATCGATAAAACTAACTTTAAGTTATAGTATGAGGTACCTAATACTTGCTAAAACATAACCATAATTTAGAAATGCAACATTTGTTTGTCTACTGACGTCATTAATGTACAGGTAGCGCCGTTTATTAAGAGGTCTGAACATTACTAAAAAATGATCGATTTTTAATATAATTATGGTTATGTTTTAGCAAGAATTTACTATCCCATGCTATAACTTAAAACAAGTTTTATCGATGTGCAAATTTTCATCCTTGGGAATACATAAATTGAGAAGAAAATGTGTAAAAAATTTTACCATTGGAAACATAAGGCAGAGATTTTAGTTGGAACCACTTTAAGCACTTCTGTTACGAAGAATTTGTCGCAAGAAGAACATAGTGCTGATAGAGAGATAAGAGGCATTGGCTCACGCAATTTGTTTATTTATTTGGCACGTGGGGAGAATAAAATGCATTCCTAAAACTCCCCCACTGTCCGCACATATGCCACAAAAGCAAATAGAATTAGATAATCGGATAGGCAAGATGTCCGCACGGGAGGACATCTTGCCTATCCGAACGAAATGTAAGTTGATCGTTTTTTAGCCTCTAAAAAGTTAACCAAATTCTTAATGCATTCCCGTATTGGTTTACCTAACGGAATAAAAAATGGACAAATGCATGATTTGCGATAACCATCTCTGTGAGGGAGAATCAGTAGTTGTCACCAAAGGTTTAAAAGGATAATTGATTCTAGCCTGAAAAGAAAAGACAGTTTGCATGAAAATGAAAAATTAGAGAATGTTACTTCTATTATGGTTCACCAGACTTGCCGGCGGAATTACACGCGAGAAAGTAGTATTAAGGGTTCACATGCTGCAAGTTTTTCGTTAGCATCAACGTCTTCAAATCCACTTTTACGAAGTTTTCAACAAACTCTTTTAAAAATGAGTGCTTATTCTGTGAAGAGGAAACCACTCTGAATTTAAGCTTCCTCTCAAATACAGAAAAGCGGTCCATATGGTATCGACTCTAGAAATGAAAGATAAAATTTTAACTTTCTGTGAACACCGTAACAATGAATGGGGGGAAAATGTGAAGTCCTAAATTCTCGGGGTTATTGACCTAGTAGCAGTTGAAGCACGATATCATTCCGAGTGCTACAGAAAATTCAGAAAAATAAAGCTCTTTAGAGCACCTGGTCGGCCGCAAGATCAGAGCACTGAAACTGCTTTCTCATTCTTATGTGACTATATTGAGAAAACAGATGGATGCCAATACACCCTAAAGGATTTACAAAATATCATGAAAGATCATGACCTTTCTACAACCATTACTGATAAATATTTGAAGCAGCGACTGTTACAACATTTCGGAGACAGGATAGTAATAACAAATATTTCTGGGAAGAAGAATATTGTATGTATGACAGATGCTAATCATAAATTGCTGACTGATCAATGGTACAATGAGAGAAAGAAGGATAAGGTTTGTGAACGAAGAAGAGTTGTTGAAGCAGCAGCAGAAATTGTTAGGGAGGACATACAGAAAATGATTTACGACACTATCAAGTTTCAATAAGTACACAACAATTGTTCAACAGAATTATTTGTGTTTGTGACAGTCCTTTGAAATTGAAATCATACTTCAGATATGAACTAGCATCTCGTCCACCATCTTTATTTGACGAAGTGTCACTGAGAAAAGGTACAAAATCCTCCATAGCTAAATCTTTCGTTAGTGGTATTGTTGAACAAGAGGATATACCTATACCTACTGGTGCAGCTGTTATAATAGATGGTGGTTATCTCCTTCATTCAGTAACTTGGCCTAAACGCACAACATTTGATCAAATTCTGCAAAATTATATATCTTATGTACTTTCCCATTATGGTACAAATTGCTACGTTGTCTTTGATGGATACCCTGAAACGCCAACAACAAAGCAGGAAGAACAAACAAGAAGAACTGCTAAAAGGACGTCAGCGAACATTATATTTACAAATAACATGGAGTGCACCACAGTGCAGACAGATTTTCTGTCCAATCCCCACAATAAGAAAAGAATAATTGCAGTATTAAAAGAAAAATTCCTCTCTGCCACTAATATCACGGTTCTCACGCCTAATAACGATGCTGATGTAGATATAGTTCAAACCTCTATAGAAATGTTGAAACTAAACCCTACTGTAGTCACCGTAGGTACGGATACAGGCCTTATCGTCTTATTAATTGCACTGGCGCCAGAAGAAACAAAATCTTTGTACTTTCTCAAACCGGGCACTGCTGCAATACCTCCAATATTTTACAGCATTGAAAAACTGATATCTATTTACAGCCATGTACGCAAATGTCTGTTATTCACGCATGCCATTACAGGGTGTGATGAACTTTTGTGTTTAATTTCATGCAACTGTAAGAAAGAATGTATGATTTCCTGCAGCTGCCGAAAAGCCGGATTCTCATGTTCTGCTATGTGTGGACGTTGCAGTGGACTGTCATGCACAAACAAGCCTGATATGAGTGACGACATTGATATTGATTTATGATAATTCTGCCACAACTGTGCGATATTTAAAAGAACCACAGAAGCAATGTAAGACAAAATATATATCCTTTTTAAAGTTATAAATTTAATCATCACCGCTTTTGTTTGTAGCCTTTTCTTTTTTAATTACAGTTTTACGAAATTTTAATCTTAGTTCATTTAGGAAATTTGAAAATGAATTTTTTTTTTTAATTATTTTGGAATTGTAGAAACAGCACCAGTGCATAGAACTAAGTTCTTACTTTATAAGCATTGTACAAAGAAGAAAAAATGACATTGTCATATTTCAATTCAACAATTCGTTTGCACATAATAATCATTAGTCCCACCCCTCGGGGAGGGGGGGTGAAGCAAACAGGCAAGAGTTGGTGACTTTTTTGCAGGTGCGAAGCTGAGTTTTCTTTCCTTTTTTTATTTTTTACCTATCGTTGAAAATTATACTCCCCGCAAAATTATTGCATGTTTCGCCCGATTTTTTGTCATTTTGTGGCTACAATGCATTCGCAGTTTCGGTACCACAGAAGGTAAACTATAAAGCGTATTAAGACAAATAATATATCGTTGTAAAGCTTATGAAGTTTGCTACAACTTTTATTTTGAACCTTTTTCCGAAATTTTGGCTCTGTGAAGCGGTAATTGCAATTATTGGGTAAAATGTCGAGAAAAAAGGTGCTATTTTGCGGGTTTACAAAAATTGCAGCAAAACTGTAGGAGATGTAGTAAAAATGAATAGAACAAAATTTATAGACCATATCAAGAGGAATAAATTTAAAAAAAATTATCGCTGTAAGCCAATTATTTCGGGAGTTACGAGTGGATTAGTATTAGACCAAATTTTCCCCCTTTATGGGTGTGTGTGGGGGGGGTTAAGCGGGGGAGGGGGGGGCTTTTGTGAAAATGCTTAGCCCGAGGAGTTCTACTAGCCTGCAAAAATTCAGCTTTTACCTAATTTGTTCCGGGTCAAGTCCTTTATTTACTGGGCTTAAGAGTTCTACAAAGTAAATGGCATCCGATGTTGAAAGAATTTTTTAAATTGCACATGTAGAAGCTGAGATATTCGGATTTTCGACGCTCTACTGTATTTCACTTTATCGTGTGTAACACAAATGTGTTCGTTGTAATTAAGATAATTTCTTTGGATATATGCCAACACAAAGTACTACAAAACACTTACGCCAAAGTTAATCATATGCAAATTTCATTCTTTTAGAGAACTAAGGCTAACCTCATGAATGGAATACCGGATTACACCATAGAATACAAATTTTGAAGATGACAATCCCTTTTTTGGTGTAAATATGACAAGGATGGTAAGTCAGATAATACCCGAAAACTTTAAAGTTTTCCGCTCCAGGACTACGAAATTTTCAAATTTTTGGATATTATCTGACTTACCCATCCTTGCCATATTTACACCAAAAAACGTATTGTCATCTTCAAAATTTGTAAGGCTAATCTCTTTGAAATGCCTTACGAATACAAACACACAAAAAAATGGAACTTCCTTCTGACAGTGTCTAAGGACCTTTTCCGATTTTTACGAAAATACAGAACATAAGTCAGCAAATAAATAAGTAAAAATTAAAAATTGGTGAACAAAAAAGTTAAACTACTAAAGCTATTTACTCTTGAATATAAAATACACACTTAACATAATGTCACAATATTTTGATCATGGTAAATATTTTTTCTCTTGACTTTTTTTTAAAAAAAAAGTGTCACAGGTCTCTGTTTTTCATCGTCCCCCCGCGAAGAACACTTTTTAGTTCATTATATTTTGAATGATAAGGAATTACGTGCGAACAACTGTAAGACATAACACCTTGTCCTCATTGGTATAAAAATTTCATTCACTGAACTATAATATTTCTTTCACATTATCTGGTTATATGTATGGGAACTATTGCTATGGCTGTGAAGAGAGGCCTCAAGTCCTATGGAATAGGTGCTTCTCTGGAATATCCATTTGTTTTAAACTAACACGGCGAAAAGGATTTCTAAACATTTTACTTATTCACCGCCCGCTGAAGGTGAGTTAAGTAATCTCCATTAATCTTAACCCTTTTGTTTTTTCAGTTCAAAAGCATCTCATGCCATCATATGCCCAGCACAAGCCATATTCCAACATATGAAGTTTAGTATAACCAACAAGAAATACCTGGAACTCCTAATTTCTGAATTCGATGGAGTAAGTAAGGGTCACTGTGCATCACAATTTGAAAGGAACGCATTTTGTACAGTATACTTCTATAAAATAGCATATAAGTCTGCTGCAAACAAGAAAAATATAAATTTCTGTTTTTAAATTTGGGACTACCGCCACTACGAAATAAAGAAGGAAGTTTGAATTCATGTGTTTTCCAATTTTCAATCGACTTGCGAGCCCGAATGTAAAAATATTACATATATTGATGTTGTTTTGAACCCCCTTTTGATCTTTTAAAATGATGCAATTCGAAATTCATGAGGTATTTGTGTTATAGTGCAATGAACAAGTCTGAATATCCAAACATTTGGAACTACTCTGGCTGCATCCTTCCAAGAATTAAAAAGAAAAAGAAAAAAGAAACCCACGGAGCTGTAATCAAGGATTTCGGATCAAATACATACATCCAATTATAAAGAACCTAAAGTCGCAATGTACTGGACACCCTGAGCGGAAAATGGACATGCTCTTGACCTCCATGTTTCTAGACTGGAGTCGCAATGTACTGGACACCCTGAGCGGAAAAGACATATTCTTGACCTCCGTGTTTCTAGACTGGAGTCGCAATGTACTGGACACCCTGAGCGGAAAATAGACACACTCTTGATCTCCGTATTTCTAGACTGGAGTCGCAATATACTGGACACCCTGAGCGGAAAATAGACATATTCTTGACCTCCGTATTTCTAGACTGCAGTCGTAATGTACTGGACACCCTGAGCGGAAAATGGACATGCTCTTGACCTCCATGTTTCTAGACTGGAGTCGCAATGTACTGGACACCCTGAGCGGAAAATAGACATATTCTTGACCTCCGTGTTTCTAGACTGGAGTCTCAATGTACTGGACACCCTGAGCGGAAAATAGACATGCTCTTGACCTCCATGTTTCTAGACTGGAGTCGCAATGTACTGGACACCCTGAGCGGAAAAGACATATTCTTGACCTCCGTGTTTCTAGACTGGAGTCGCAATGTACTGGACACCCTGAGCGGAAAATAGACATACTCTTGACCTCCGTGTTTCTAGACTGGAGTCGCAATGTACTGGACACCCTGAGCGGAAAATAGACATATTCTTGGCCTCCGTGTTTCTAGACTGGAGTCGCAATGTACTGGACACCCTGAGCGGAAAATAGACACACTCTTGACCTCCGTGTTTCTAGACTGGAGTCGCAATGTACTGGACACCCTGAGCGGAAAATAGACATATTCTTGACCTCCGTATTTCTAGACTGCAGTCGCAATGTACTGGACACCCTGAGCGGAAAATGGACATGCTCTTGACCTCCATGTTTCTAGACTGGAGTCGCAATGTACTGGACACCCTGAGCGGAAAATAGACATATTCTTGACCTCCGTGTTTCTAGACTGGAGTCGCAATGTACTGGACACCCTGAGCGGAAAATAGACATACTCTTGACCTCCGTGTTTCTAGACTGGAGTCGCAATGTACTGGACACCCTGAGCGGAAAATAGACATATTCTTGGCCTCCGTGTTTCTAGACTGGAGTCGCAATGTACTGGACACCCTGAGCGGAAAACAGACATACTCTTGACCTCCGTGTTTCTACACTGGAGTCGCAATGTACTGGACACCCTGAGCGGAAAATGGACATGCTCTTGATTAGGGCCGGATTGTACTTATGCAAGGCCCAGGGCGAAATTTCATATAAAAGGCCCTAGGAAATGAATCTCATAGTTTAATGAAATCATTGTATGAAAAATGAAAATAGACAAACATTATCATAAAGGAAAATGATTATATCAAATTATTGTGAGCTTAAGAAAAAGACCATCATATGGATTGAAAATTCAGAGAGAGAGAGAGAGAGTAAAGAGTTTCTTTATGAAACTTTTCATGTATTTTCATTTTTCAGAGACCGAGACAGGCAGGTAGAGTGAGAGAGAGAGAGAGACAGACCGACAAACAGAGAGTAAGACAGACAGACTGACAGAGAGAGAGAGAGAGAGACAGACAGTGAGTGGGAGAGAGACAGATAGACAGAGAGTGAGAGAGACACAGTGAGTGGGAGAGAGACAGATAGACAGAGAGTGAGAGAGAGACAGACAGACAGAGAGTGAGAGAGAGACAGACAGATATTAAGTAAGAGAGGGACAGACAGAGTGAGACAGAGAGATAGACAGACAAACATTGAATAAGAGAGACACAGAGAGACAGACATTGAGTGAGAGAGACACAGATAGACATACATAGAGAGGCAGACAGAGTGAGAGTGGCAGATAGACAGACAGAGTGAGAGAGACAGACAACAGACAGATATACAGACAGAGAGAGAGACAGACAGAGAGAGAGACAGACAGACAGAAAGATGGGAAGACAGGCAGACAGACAGACAAAGAGAGAGGAAGAGAATAAAAAGTGCTGAAATCTACGATTTTCTTTCTGGAGAGGAGGAAGTTTAGGTTGCTTTATTATCTTAATAAAAACTTTCTTACAAAATGATAAAAAAGATAGCTTTAACTAATCTGCGTAGCGAATATTTTTCCATAGCAAACATTTTTGCGTACTGAATAATAACGATCCCTCTTAAATAAATTCATATACACTATCTACCAACAAGTAATTGGGCACCCCTGCAACCGACGATATCTGTGGTCCTGATACACGTCACGGCCGCTGCAGTTAAATATCGTGTGGGAAACAACAACGCAGCCAGTCGCATGCAAGATGCCACGCAGTTCGGAGCTCTCTGATTTCGAGAAAGGTGTAATCGTCGGGTATCACAGAAATGGCCGATCCATACGTGGCATATCCAGCTAGTTGAAGTACCCAAAATCGACAGTGGCCTACGTGATTGGCAAGTGGAAGATGAGAGGTGACTGTCGGAATGTGCCCCGACCCGGCCGAACCACAAAACTGGGAGTTAGAGACCGACGGCTGCTGGCCAGAGAAATTCGGAAGAACCGCACCAAATCGATGGGCCACATCCGCGAGGAGTTTCAACAGGCGTCCGGGAGTGTTCTTTCGATGAATACCATCCGTAAGGAAACCCATCTGCTCGGTTATCATGGACGTGCTGCCGCCCACAAGCCTTTTATCACCAAGTCCAATAGCGCTGCTCGGCTAACGTGGTGCAAAGAACGTCGACAGTGGACCGTTGAACAGTGGAAACAGGTTATCTGGAGCGACGAATCAAGGTTCACCCTCTACCGTTCGGATGGCAGGGTCTGAGTTTGGCGTCTGCCTGGAGAACGCCTCCTGCCGGAATGTATTGTGCCAACTGTGAAGTTCGGCGGCGGTGGAATTATGCTATGGGGGTGTTTCTCCTGGTATGGCACAGGACCCTTGGCGCAATTCCTGGTAGACTCAACGCCGAGACCTACTGCACCATTTTGGATGACCATGCGCTTCCTACGTTGTGGCAGTTTTACGGGGCAGTTTTACCATGTTACTTTCAGGATGACAATGCCACCTGTCACGTTGCAAGGTCCACCATGGCTTGCTATGGTGACAATGGGGTTAATCGAATGGACTGGCCTGCACAGAGCCATCACCCCCTAATAGCTTAACAGGCCCGCGCACCAAACACCGGAAGCTGCGTGACGTAGGGGAGAGTAGGCTGATGTCCGTGGTGGGTGGTCGAGCATGCATGTGCTGCTCACTCTGTGTAAGCGAGACTGTCGATGTGCGTGGTGGTTCTTGTCAAATTGTCAACTAAGTTTATTTTCATAAAGGGATATTAAGTGTCTGAACTGTAAGGTAAGTGTAAACCTTTTGTTAACCTTATTTAAACTACTCGTAAAGTAAAAATTTTGAACTAGAAAATTTAAATTTGGCTAATTTTATAATCTAATGCATCTCACAGCGGGAAGTCAAAGCACTGAAAAGATTTTTGAAAATAAAATTTATGTTTGTAATGGAAAGAATAGATTACTTGTGTTGTTGTAGTAACCCATAATATGTTTTTGCCAACGTATCAAATAAATTCAAAGTAAAATATGTATATTTAGGAAGGGATTTTAAATGGACACAGAATAATAAGGGTTTCATGTTTTTAATCCCAAGAGTAATATGTTGATACATTCGTACTTAGTTAACTTTTTTGGGGTCCCCATTTCTGGGCACACGTGCTTGTAAAATACCTATATCCTATACCAAATATATGTATGTCATGTACATATCTAACATGCCTATGTCCTTTATATTAATGCTAAGACCTTGTTGCCATGTGAAATACATCTTTTGTGTTTGCAGACATGGAGAGTTGCATTGAATTATCATTTTTAATATTTATTACTAAAGGAACACAAACACTGAATCAATTATCATCATCATCATCATCATTGTCAACCATTATCAATCCACTGCTGGACGAAGGTCTCCCAAGTTTCCTCCACAACGGTCTGTCTTGTGCCAGTCTCCTCCATGTCACTCCCGCATATTTACGAATTTCATCCACCCATCTCCCGTGTGGTCTTTTTCTGGGTCTTTTCCTGTCCCTTGGAATCCAATCTAAAATCTCGGCTGTCCATCTATGGTCTGTCCTTCTGGCAGTATGTCCAGCCCATTGCCATTTCAGGGATTTAACTCTGATCATGATGTCTTCCACTCTCGTCATTTTTCGGATCCACGAGTTCCTCTTCTTATCTCTCCTGGTTATACCAAGCATGCACCTCTCCATGCTACTTTGAGTTGTCTGCAGCCTTTGTATGTCTCTTTTAGTTAAGGTCCACGTCTCTGCACCATACGTAAGCACTGGAAGGATGCATTGATCAAACACTTTTTCTTTTAAGACATAATGGCATATTGCTCTTGAAAATTATGCTGTTTCTTCCAAAAGCTCTCCAGGCAAGTTTTGTACGCCGATTAATTTCTTCATCAATGTGACCCTCACTTGATATCTGCTGTCCAAGATAAACGTACGTATCTGTTATCTCCAGTTTTTCTCCATCAATCGATAAATCTTCATTTCTTGTAAAAGCATTGAACATCACTTTTGTCTTCTGAAAGTTCATTTTTAATCCCACTTCTTTACTCTTGTCAGCAAGTTCCTGGATCATACTCTGCAGCTCTGATGGGGTAGTTGCAAAAATGACTACGTCATCAGCAAAACGAAGGTGGGTTAGATAATCTCCATTAATCTTTATCCCTTTGTTTTCCCAGTTCAGTGATTGAAAGACATTTTCCAATGTGGCATTAAAAAGCTTCGGAGATATGGTGTCACCTTGTCTCACTCCCTTTCCAATTTTTATGTGTGTTGTATTTTCAAACAGCCGAATCTTTGCACTTGCATTTTCATAGATGTTATTAATAATATTAATGTATGCATCTTCAATACCGCAGGATTTCAGAGCCGTGGTAACTGCTGATGGTTTCACCGAATCAAAGGCTTTTTCATAATCGATAAAAGCCATGCACAATGGAAGTTCATATTCCCTCGCTCTTTCAATTAGTTCTCTCAGTACGTGGATATGATCTATTGTGCTGTAGCCACTCCTGAATCCAGCTTGTTCTCTCGGTTGAGCCATGTCCAGTGTTACCTTCAAGCGGTGTGAAAGAACTTTAGTGAAGATTTTATAAACCACTGATAGGAGGCTGATAGGTCTGTAGTTCCTGAGATCCTCAATGTCACCTTTTTTATGTAGTGCAGGATCATTGTAGCATTGTTCCAATCCTCAGGAATCTTCCTTCATTAAGGCATCGAGTAAAAATTTGGGCGAGTACTGTTTCAATTTCTCCACTTGCTTCTTGTATGATGTCTATAGTAATTCCATCTTCTCCTGGAGCTTTCCCCCGCTTCATGTTCTTGATTGCATGAGCAACTTCTGCTGGGAGGACTGGAAGAACTCTGGTACCTTTCATGATGTCTGGAGTGCATATATCATCCCTTTCATATAGTTTGGAGTAGAAATCTTTCACTCTTGTCAAAATTTCGCCTCTATTTTCTTGTTATAGAACCATCTTCTTTTCTCAGAGCCATAATCTGTTTTCTTCCCTTACTGAGATGTCCCTTTGCTATCTTTAGGCTTTGGTTGTTTTCAATTGCTTTCCTCACTAGCTCACAGCTGAATTTCCTTACGTCTTCAGTGATACTTTTTCGTGCTGTCTTGCATAGCTCTATATATTCCACTTTGGAAGTCACATCTTCTTTAGTTGTCCTCATCTCTTCTTTTTTGCATCAACATTTTGGTTTTTCCTGATAATTTGTTTACATGCAACTTGTTCTTAGACCCAGCTAATTTTGTTGCTGTTTCCATAAGAGCTTTGGTTACTTTTCTGTTAACTTCAGAAATATCCACTTCTTCCGATGTTAGGCCTTCTAAAGCAGAGAATCTGTTCTTCAGTTCCAACTTGAAAGTATTATGGTGTTTTTTAAGGTTGGTTATGTCAATACATTTTGTTTGTCTTATGAGCTTGCCACGTTCCAGTTTAGTGTTGAGGTGCATCTTACATCTCACCAATCTATGGTCACTACCTGTGTTGAACTTGTTTAGCACACTGCAGTCTTCGATGACGAATTTTTTGTTACACATAATAAAATCAATTTCACTTGTCGTCCCAATTGGATGTCTCCATGTCCATTTCCTGTGTGGCTTTTTCTTGAAAAAGGAATTCAAGATGAAAAATCCTTCTGCCTCTGCAAACTCAACGAGAGTATTTCCACGCTGGTTTCTGTTGCCGTGACCGAATTTACCTACTGAAGTTTCATTCTGTTGCCGGTGCCCTATTTTTGCATTGAAATCTCCCATAATTATCTTCAAGTGCTGCTTACCTTTATTATTTAGATGACGAATTTCCTCATAAAATTCTTCAATTTCTTCTTCTTCAGGATGACTTGTGGTGGGTGCATAAGTTTGAATAATCTGAGCCTGGTATCTTCTCGATAGTTGGATAACGAGTCGTGCAGCTCTGTCAGAGGAACTTTCAACTTCTACCACTTTATCCTTCAGTTTCTTGTTTATTATAAATCCAACACCACTAGTTCTGCCAGTATCTGTCCCACGATAATAGAAGAGATGTCCACTTTTCAGTTCAATGAGATCTTCTCCTTTTCTCCTTACCTCACTCAGCCCGACGATGTCCCACTTGATCCTTTGTAGTTCCTCTTCCAATTCAAGAAGCCTTGAATCAGAAGATAGGGAGCGTCCGTTGTACGTTGCCAAGGTCAGCATCAAATGGCAGCCTAGTCCGGTCCTCCGGGGATTCTTAGCACCCTCTGCCTTCATGTCGCACTGGCTGCTGCCTTGGCCAGGTACATTCCAGCTGCCGGAGACTGAGGGCCAAGATTTAAGTTGTAGAGTCATTTTGGTGGTGTTTGGCCATAACTCACCACGCTGGCCAAGCGGGTTGGTGAGTGTGGGATAGCATTTCCTCTGATCCCGATGGTATAGTTATACCGCTATTTGCGGTCGTCAGAGCCCCTTTAGTGGGAACAGGATGCACCACGAGAAGGCGGGGTTGACATTTGTCAAGGAGAGGCTGTGATGTTACGCATCACCTGACCTTACATCCCGAATCAATTATAGACAGCAAAAATTAGATATGAATGCACAAAAACAGAAGTTCACACATAGTTCAGGAGTAAGTTTGCCTTTAAAATGTCTGTTTAAAGATTTTGAAGCATTTTTCTACAAACCAACACACTGAAGAACTCTCGTGTGAGCAGTGTGTATGATCTATCTGTGGTAGGATGGGAATTTATCAGAACCATTCAATTTCTTAAAAATTAGGTGAAATATATCAGTACTACATGGGCAAGAAATTATTTACTTGCCCAGGTAGTAAAAGCTGGATGCGCAGGAAAATTTATCTTTTAAGATAACAAACCAGAACCCTATTTTTTTTAAGTTAAAAATATGAACTGTTTTAACATGTTTGCACTTCCATTTTAAGGGTCAGTATTACAAATGTTAAATGCACAAACGTGTGTATATCAATTTTTAAGACGCTGATGCTAAAATTGGTATGAAATGGTTCGATGCTGAAACTGGTATTTCGGAAATTTAGTGATTCTGCCATGTTCCTTTTGTTAAAGTTTTCTCCCTTTGTCACTAAACATGAGAGGCCAGTTACATCAGAGGCATGCATACTGTTGTTGATTATAAACAAAATTTGGAGCAAAACTAGGTTTCCGATTTCTGGGCGTAGAGCATAACATAATTAAAGATGTGATATTGCTCTTTCCTTGGTACTTCGTAACAATAATACAACTTCCATTAATTAACAATGACATGGAACACGACATGTGATGACTGTCTTATTTTTTCTTGTGTAGTAGGAAATTTTATTACAAACTTTTTTATTTTAAAATTTAGTTACCATGCACAGGCAATTAGATGTTTTATTTACTTGCCCAGACGAATGATTTACATGCTCTGGGCATCTCGGGCATGGTATTTTTAAGCCTTGGATATTGTTATTTTTAAGAGAAAAAAAGTACCTGGATCGACATAAATCTACATATTGTGGAAACTATGTTCTAAGCAAACAAAATTTTTAAAATACAAGTAGAAATATATACTCGTTTTTTTTTTTTTTTTTTTTGTAAACATTTGCTTAAAATGAGAGATCAACTTTTTATTCATTTATCTAGACTTATCTGTTTCCAGACTTCCTGCACTGTGTCTTCACAAGCTACAGCTATAATAACTGGAACTAATATATCTCATATTATCCGATAACTACTGGAAAGTGTGCATCCAAACGTGGGGGTAGGTGTCAATTTTTGTATGGGGAAACACTTCTTTAATCCTTCATAAAATTAATTTTGAAACCAAAATCATAAAAAAAGGAAAAAAGCAATCTTTTTCAATAGCTTTAGTAATGACAAAACATTTGTGCAAAATTTCATACCATTGCTTTTTATAGTTTCTGAGAAAATGGTACATCAACTTAGTCAATTTATAATGAAACATGTACATCTTTTAAAATACATCCTATAGTACCAAAACAATCGCTTAGATTTATTCAGTACAATCACTGCATGTGCATTTGTCAGGTTCTCAAAAATATAATAATTATCTGAAAAATACTTTAAGAAATTATTGGAACAAATTTCAGATTTTCTATGAAATGTGTCTTTGAAATTCTTCAAGAAACAGCTAACAGACACATAATCAAATTGTGTTTGTGATACACAAAGAACTACACAACCATAATTATTTGTACATTGGCAGTTTTCCTGAATACTTCTTGAAAATCAAATTTCAGGAAATTTCTGCCAATAAGTTACTTGTATTTTTCCAGATAAAAAGAAATGCTTATATTGTGGATCCAAATAGTTTTGCTTAATGCTACTAATATACTTAATACAGATGTGTTGAACTTTGAGAAGGTAACTTTTTTGAAATAGTGCTCTGGAAGACAAAAATGATAAACTTTATATTTGCTTATCAAAATGAAGTTGTCCAAACACGTTACTAGATGGTACTAAAATTAGGAAAACTTGTTATGTCATTATTGTACGTTTAATAATGTAGCAATTGCATAATTTTCTTGAAATCTTAATTTATTTGATGCAATCAGTGGATCAAGCAGCAATTTACTGTATGTATGTTAAAACGTGTTTTATTGAGCCTTTGGTAATAATTAAAAAACACAGAAAAAAATTCAGTTTTTCTTGAACTTTTTTATATATTAGTGATCACGGATTGCATATAAATTGCTAGTTACTGTCTGATGTGAAAATACATTTTCACTTAAAGGAATTATTTCATTACTAAAATTTTCATAGTCATAAGTTTGCAATGAATGAAATAACTGATTCCTCAAATTAGTCAATCGAGATCTTTTGAAACGACGGCGATACTTCGTAATGGACCCTCAAACTAATCTTTCAAGTACAAGAACGATTTGTTCACAAGTACAGGAATCGTTCGGCTAACTGTAAAGAAACTATAACTTCAAGTGAAACTACGACAACAGTTTATAATTTCAATTATAGGAATGCTTTATCACTTCCAGTGAAATGACAGTGATGCTTTCATTAAGTTGACGAATCTGTCTTGCTTACCCTTTCAAGTCGAAATTATTGCTACGCTAAATTTTACGCTGTAATTTCTTTTTCTTCTGTATTTTAAAAGATTATTAAACAAACTTGTTAACTCTGCAGTTATTTAAAAACTAACACACAAGTTCTTATTTAAATGCAGTGAAACTCTAAAAGAACGCACAACCTTATTAGTTGGTGTACGTAAAGATGCGTTCGTTTCGCACATCGCCGTAATGCTCCTCTCCGCGACTACGGACTACTCTAGTGACGTCACAAATCGATGCGCGGGCCTGTTAATCTATTAGGGGGTGATGGCAGAGCCCGGACCTTAACCCTATCGAGCACCTCTGGGACGAGTTGGAGCGTCGACTTAAGGGATGCCCCCACCGTCCGAAATCGGTACAGGATTTGTCATTTTTATGTAGGACTTCCGTCCACAGGGAGTAGAGTTTAGGTCCCAGCCACCTACAGCGAGATCGCCTTTTGGGCAGGACACAGAAACGGAAGGAATGAGAGCAAGTCTAGCGACTTTGACAGAACAGTTTGTAGTGAGATTAGAGTACAGTAGATGGCGCCACCGTACAAGTACGATATTGCACATAGATGGGTGAGAGAATTTCAGGGGGGACATAGGAAAGGATACCCGGCCATTTTACCAGTGGGTGCAGCCTGGGGCCGTCACTTTACGTGCTCGTCCGATGCACGGCGGATATTCAGCGATTGTTAGTAAATCACACCATCTCTGAAAGAGATCAGCCCAGGCTTGAACCTGGGGACCCAGCATCGACAGTCTGAAACACTAACCACTAAGCCATCCGCGGCGTCCGAAATCGGTGAAGGAACTGACCTGTCTTCTCCAAGCCGAGTGGAAGAAAATACCGCTAGCCGTCGTACAACGCCTGGTTGAGAGTATGCCCCGGAGGGTCGCAGCTGTAATCGCCGCTCGTGGAGGCTCCACCAACTACTGAAGGTGAATAAACTTCGTTTTCCTTTGCTATCACAGGTGTCCAATTACTTGTTGGTAGATAGTGTATATATATATTTTTTCCTGGTACATGTTTTAGTGATTGATGTTTGATGGAAAGCGGAATAACTGGTAAATTAATGACTTTATTCACCTCTTATACGCGCTCATGTATAAAAATTACCTTATTTTTTATCTTTTTTTATTTCCAACACTGTTTTTAAAGTCACTGAACGATTGGCCGCCGTATATAGCCCAGCTACAACTTTGATATTGTTCTTTTTATTTTTTTAAATTTCAGTACCAGGTTTACACACAAATTGTTGAGTATATAATAGTGAGTCACAAAATGCGATGAATTTTTATTTCTTATTTCATGAACATGGAAAAGTTTAAGGTTTAAATAAGTTGCGGGGGGGGGGGATTATAAACTGAAAGAAAAAAACATTATAACAAGTTAGTAAAATCATGCAATGCATTGAGTATGATACGCTTTCCAACATACCAGAAATCGCGCGCAGACAAACCCTCCTCCCAACCCTGACTATTGATTCGTTCAGTATACCTCCAGGACAACATACTAAATGTCGCAATAGAAGCATTTTTACTCAAGTTATTACTTAAGTTATGGCAGTGAAATAAATATCGCTCATGTGCCATGACCTTTGATCCTGTTTCGATGGTATTAAACAGAATTGGTTCAGTGTACCTCTGGACCAAGATACTAAAGTTTTGTCGCGATAGAAGCATTTTTACTCAAGTTATGAGGATAATGGCTGTGGAATAAATCTCGCTCCTGTGCCCTGACCTTTGATCCCATTTCGATGACATTCAGCATAACCTGTTCAGTTTACTTCCGGAACAACATGATAAAGTTTTGTCGCAATCAAAGCATTTTTACGTAAGTTATGACGCATAAGGGCAATGGAATGGATCCCGCTCCTATGTCAAACCCTCCTCCCAACCCTGACTATTGACCCCATTTCGCTTATTTTCAATAGGGTTCGTCCCCAGGTTGTCCCCTACCACATACTGAAATTTAATTGAAATTGAATAATTTTTACGTGAGTTATCGGGTGGACAGACAGACAGACAGACGGAAAAAGCTGGAGCATATACGCTTCTTCAACCTACGGTTGGAAAACGTAAAAATATATTTTTGAGGGCCTTGCGCCCCAAAACTTAAAAAAAAAAAAAATAACAATAAATATAGAGAATTCTAGCGAACACAATTTTGTTTTTGTTTTGTGAAGTGCGGGGCCCCGTGAGGACGCGGGGCCCAGGGAGACCGCCCTTTTGCCCCTATGGTCCAGCCGGCCCTGCTCTTGACCTCCGTGTTTCCAGACTGGAGTAGCAATGTACTAGACACCCTGAGCGGAAAATGGACGTGCTCTTGACCTCCGTGTTTCCAGACTGGAGACCTGAAATAGCCAGGAGGTAATTTTAGGTCTCTTAGTATCGGTCCGGGAGTATATCGAAGATATATGGGTGAGATCAGAAAATGAGCTGGTACAACATGAAAGTAGAAAGTTCAGGATAGACCCACATGCACCCATGTCTCATAGTACAACTACCTTGTTTTATGCTTAGAAACAGAGATGAAAAGAAAGAAAAAAACTATTGCAAAGACACAAAAAGAACACCAACGTGAAAGCGAGTACGTTTTTGGTTATCTTTAAAGGAATTACAGTGGAAGCCTGTTATAACGTGGGCATACAGGGACAAGGCGATAACCGCGGCATATGCGAATATGAATATATATCATGGACACCCACATAGGGGGAGGGGCAAGAAAGGGCATTTACCCTCCCCTGAAAATCGGACCATGCCCTTTTCTGTCTTCGGAAGGTGCTGAGAGACTTTTGCGATAACGCTAATTCTGATTGCTAATTTTTCTGTAGAACTTCTAGATGCGCGTTTATGCAGAAAAAATAATAGGAAAAACCTTGAAAATTTACAGTGGAAAGTAATAAGGAATTTTCCATGTCCTATGCGATGGCCTCTGATCATTCGTCCGAAAGGGGTCCGGGTTCGAATCCCGGTGAGGCATGGATGTTGTGTGTGTCTTACGGCACTGGCTATCTCGCTTCCCTGGAAACAAGTGATCCTAAGTTAGGGACGGTCGACTGCTCATAGCCCATTCAGTTGCTCACGGTGATTGTTAAACCTCCAACAAAATAAAAACAAAAACAAAAAAAAACCCAGCGTGCTTACGTACTACACAGGCAAGTAAGAAAGGTGAAGAATGAAAAGTATATCATATTCACTGTTGGACAATGAACTTTTGAATTTTTTACCAGAAATTTGTCTTGAGGTTATTTCTTTCTTTCTTGGTAACCATTTGAGTGATCTCTGGGAGTTTCGTGGCGCATGTGACAGAAATGGCTAAACTAATCAAAAGAACAATTAAAAAATGTCCTTATTGTCCTAACATGTCTAATTTTATTCATCTATCTTTTTTATGTAGTTTTTAGATCTTCTGGTTTCCAATTAATTTTATTTGTTGAGGTTGCGGTAAAAACGGTTAGATAAGAAGGCACAGATAAATTTGTATATGATGTTTGTATATGTTATGCGTAGTTACAATTTCCATTCGCCCCCTCCTGAAAACTAAGCTATGGGCGCCCATGGTATGCATTTGTCTGTGTATGTACAGGTATTTTGTTTGAGGGACACGATCAGACCCGCGTTGTATCTGGCTTCCATTGCATATACTAAATATATAAGAACTCCTTACGTAAAAAAATATCGATCTTTTATTTTAGAGGTTAATAAACATCGTGATCCACTAAGAGTTATTTGGTGATGGTGGTGGTGGTGTGTGTGGGGGGGGGGGTAGTGACCACCATGAGCAATCTAAGTGCCTAATTTAGGGCAACTGGTTCCAGGGACAGAAGAGACCCAGCGCCGTAAGACAAACGCAACAGCCATGCATCATTTGGACCACTGCGCCAGGGGGACTGCTGTGAGGTGTATAAGGAGCATATAATGGAGCCCTAGTTTGGGGCCGCTGGTTGCAGGGAGGTGAGAGGATCAGCGCCTTGAAGGGGAGGTCAGTCCATGCCTCATGAGGAACTCGAGCACAGCTCGGACAACCATTGGCGCACCCACGGAGGGGGCTTTAAGCCCCCTCCAAGCAGATTAAGAACGACGTACGTCACAAATTAAACATTAAAAATATTATTTTACATGTTCAAAAAATTACATAGTGTCTTTTATTACATAATGTCTTCTTCTCAAGCCCCAACAAGATTAAGAGCGACGTACGTCACAAATTAAACAATCAAAAATATTATTTTACATGTTCAAAAAATTACATAGTGTCTTTTATTACATAATGTCTTCTTCTCAAGCCCCAACAAGATTAAGAGCGACGTACGTCACAAATTAAACAATCAATCAAAAATATTATTTTACATGTTCAAAAAATTACAGTGTTTTCTATTACATGGTGTCTTCTTCCCAAAGCCCCAAAGAGATTAAGAGCGACGTACGTCACAACCGTATATAAACTATAGACGTACACTACATATATGTACACACATTATGTACGTATACTACTGTATATATACATATATACAGCCCAGTCCAACAAGAATTCCTGGGTGCGCCACTGCGGACAACTAGCCAGAAACTTGCGCCTCTGGCCACTCAGCCACGGGTGACAGAAAAGATCAAGTGTACTGATATGCATTCGAGCTGACACGTTATGTTATTAGCATTACGCATTTACATTTTTTAGAAAAAATATATATTTTTCATAAATAGCATGCAGTCTCCGGCTTGAGTCTTAAGATCTTAAGAGCAGGGCCGTAATTAGACTTTAGTTTCGGACGGGGGGGGGTAAAAATATTCCACAGCAGAAATGTAATCTATCTAACAAAACATAAACTCTTTAGTTTTTAGTATATTAGTATTAGTTAGCGAGTAAAGACACGTGAACTTAAAACAAACTGAACAATATGGGACAGAGATCATATGAAAACAACAAGATTACGCAGGAGACGGGATGAAAGCAAGTACCGTTTGAAAAATGAAAATTATAAAAAAAAATTTGAAATCTCCGTCAGGAAGTGTATTTTAAAAATTCCGATAACGATAGATGAAGCCACCATACCAAGGGACTTTGACGTCGAATTGGCCCTCTAAAAGTTGCCATCATAGCAACGATGGTAATTTTCGTGCCTTTCTGAGGTCCTGAATTTCTTTTGGGAATTATGTGCTTGCAAAGCATCTCAAATTAGGCGCAGCAAACGAGCAATATACCAATCCTTTAATTCAAAACCAAGGTATCGACATTTGCGGAAACATTATTTGGAATACAACAGTAAACAAGAAAGATGACACCGAATTTTCGGGTGTAATAAGCACGTCTTTTGAATCCGTTCTGACGCAAATTAAATTTATCAAAGCTATTCAAAGTTAATGGAACCGGTATGGAAAACAATAGTATCTGACAGAAGAAAGAAGTTTTTCAATCGGGTCTTTTATCCCTCAGATATTGGTGTAAACGGAATCTTGAGCTTACGAACTCTTAGAAACAGAGTTATCGACAAAAATAAAATGTGACTTTACGTCACCTGGTGGGAAAACCATGCATTACTTTAGGAAGAAAGTATTCTCAAAAGGTTTATCCATATGAGCGGTATCGGTCCAAGAAAAAAAAATTTGTCGAGTTTTCAGGAGCCCAGATTTTGCAACAAATACATCAGAATCAGAAATTAACACTTATGACCCCTGGTGGCCAAACCATTCTTTACAAAGCATTAGAAATTATGTGAAAAATATTTTCCATCAGGTCTTGTATGCCATACAGGAAGAATTTTTCAAATCGGAGTTTTAGGAGCAGAGAACACAATTTACCTTTATGCGCCTTAGCGGAAAGTCATAAATGATTTACGTGAAAATTTTGAATTTATAGGAAAAGTATTTCGCATCGGAAACACTATCCAACAACGAAGGAATTTTTCAAATTGAACTTTTAGAAGTAGAGATATTGACAAAAATAAGATATACATCTACGCCCCCTGGCGTAGAAACCATGCATTATTTCAAGAAGAAAGTGTTCCTAAAAGGTTTGTCGACATGAGTAGTATCGGTCAACAAACGACTTTTTTTTCAATCGAGATTTTAGAAGTTCATATTTTGCTGCAAATACATCAGAAGTGGAAATTAAGACTTACGCCACCTGGTGACCATACCATTTGTTTACAAAAATTAGAAATTATGTGCAAAGGATTTCCCATCAGGAGCTGTATCCGTTGCAGAAGGAATTTTTCAAATCGGAGGTTTAGAAGCAGAGAAATAATGGGAAACGCAATTTACCTTTACGCCCCCTAGCGGAAAGTCTATGAATTACTTGAAAATTTTGAATTTTTAGGAAAAACATGTCACACTAGAAACACTGTCCAACAAAGAAAGATGTTTTTAAATCGGACTCCTGGAAGTCGAGATATTGACAAAAATAAGATATAAGTCTACGCCTCTTGGCGCAGAAACGATGCACTATTTTAAGAAGAAAATGTTTCTAAAAGGTTTGTCGACACGAGCAGCATCAGTCAACAAAAGACTTTTTTTTTTAATCGAGAATTTAGAAGCTCATATTTTGCTGCAAATACATCAGAAGCGGAAATTAAGGTTTACGCCCCCTGGTGGCCAAACCATTTTTCTTTTACAAAAATTAGAAATTATCTGCAAACGATTTCCCATCAGGAGCTGTATCCGGTGCAGAAAGAATTTTTCAAATCGGAGATTTAGAAGCAGAGATATAGGGAGAAACGCAATTTAGCTTTACGCCCCCTAGCGGAAAGTCTATGAATTACTTAAAAATTTTAAAATTATAGGAAGCACATGTCATACTGGAAACACTTTCCAACATAAAAGGAATTTTTCAAATCGAACCCCTAGAAGTAGAGATATTGACAAAAATAAGATATATATATCTACGCCCCCTGGCGTAGAAACCATGCACTATTTTAAGAACAAAATATTCCTAAAAGGTTTGTTGACATGAGTAGTATCGGTCTACAAAGGACGTTTTTTTTAATCGAGAATTTAGAAGCTCATATTTTGTTGCAAATACATCAGAAGCGGAAATTAAGGTTTACGCCCCCTGGTATCCAAACAATTTTTTAACAAAAATTAGAAATTATGTGCAAACGATTTTCCATCAGGAGCTGTATCCGATGCAGAAAGAATTTTTCAAATCGGACTAATAGTTGCAGGGATACCGTGGGTACAGACGGACGGACGGACGGACGGACAAACCGATAACAGAAGCACGATCTTTTTTTACAAAAGACGTGCTAAAAAAAGTAAATGCTGCAAACAGTTTCACTGTGATGGCGGACGAAACGACGGACATTTCGCAGATCGAACAAATGAGAGTATGCCTATAGTATGCAATCACTCACTGCGCTCTCACATACCTAAACACACTCAATCCCAGTATGACATCTTGATATTATAAAGGAACAATTAAACTACGATTCCAACTGCCATTTCTTTTTCGTCTGTCTTAAACACGATAAATAAATTAATAAATAAATAAGCGATCTTAAAAATACCCGATAATAGAACAATTCCGATCAATAAAGTATCGGACACAGAGTTTCCTGTATTTCTATAAATTTTTTACTGCTAACCAGTGGGCACAGTGAAAGAAAAATGACCTTCTGATGTAAAAATAACAAAAACAATTTGTAAAAAAAAAAAAAAAAAAATTGAAAAGAATATAATGGGGACTCATGTTGATCTGATAACTTACTATAAATACAGAAAAGAAATTTTGCCCCAAAACAATTTCGGGACGGGCGGGGGTGGGTTGGACCCCAAAAACTCCCTCCCTGTATATGGCCATGCTTAAGAGATATTAAGAAATCGTACTTACATTGTCCTACCGTATTAGAAGTGAATCCATAGCTTTTCACAAGAGTTTCGGCCAACTCACATGGGGCATATACTTTGGCTTTAGACAAAGTCAAAGCGAATGTGAGATAAAGTATGAAGTTCCACGTAACTGCAGCAGAAACCATTGTCATTGTTGTATTTGACACTGACGAACAGAATGAAATCGTAGTTGCTCCACAGAGTCTTTCGCCTTTATCTTATCTACATAGAATTGCAGCTGTCAAAAGAAAACACGGAGAACAATAAGATATACCTCTATCGGCTGGTCATGTGAGAGCGTTATGACAGGTGACTATTTTCTCGTGGGGCTGTCAATACAAAAGAGTGCGAGTAATAAGGTAGCATGTCCTTATCACTCGAAAACGAAGAAGTGGCATTAATTAAAACTTCGTGACGGATCATAGAAAAGAGCGCATTACCAGTAGTCTCTGGTTATCATTCCATGAGCGCGCATAATTATTCGTTTTTGCTGTTGAAAATCTTGAAATGAGTGGTAACACCATGTACCTATCCTTGGCACAGTTCTAGACGGAAACGTTAGAGTAATAACTCCAAGTAGACAAATAAAAATTGTTTAGAATTTTATGTACCGTTCCGATGGCTGATCAGTCTGAGGCGCTGGCTTCTGACCATTCGTCCACACCCGGAGTCCGCTAACTGTCCAGAAGAGTTGGTACCGCGATTCGTCGCACCAGGCTACACGTTCCTAGTCATCTTGCGTCCAATGGCGGTGTTACTGAGCATGGCGAGGCAGCTTTGTGTCGTCGGGTCAGCAATGGCCCCCGAGTGGGCCGTCGGCTCCGGAAACCCATAGAACACAGGGAACGTTGCACTGTCCGAACGCTGATGCTACTACTGAACCAGCATTGTGTCGTCGGGTCAGCAATGGCCCCAGAGTGGGCCTTCGGCTGCAGAACCCCATAGAACACAGGAAACGTTGCACTGTCCGAACGCTGATGCTACTACTGGCCCAGCATTGTGTGTTCGGTTCAGCAATGGCCCCCCGAGTGGGCAGTCGGCTCCGGAACCCCATAGAATACTGGGAAGGTTGCACTGTCCGAACGCTGATGCTACTGCTGGCCCAGCATTGTGTCGTCGGGTAAGCAATGGCCCCCGAGTGGGCCGTCGGCTCCGGAACCCCATAGAATACAGGGAACGTTGCACTGTCCGAACGCTAATGCTACTACTGGCCCAGCATTGTGTCGTCGGGTCAGCAATGGCCCCCGAGTGGGCCGTCGGCTCCGAAACTCCATAGAACACAGGGAACGTTGCACTGTCCAAACGCTGCTGGCACTACAGGCCCAGCATCGTGTCGTTGAGTGAGCAATCGCCCCCGAGTGGGCCGTCGGCTGCGGAACCCCATAGAATACAGGGAACGTTGCCCTGTCCGAACGCTGATGCTACTACTGGCCCAGCATCGTGTCGTCGGGTCAGCAATGGCCCCCGAGTGGGCCGTCGGCTCCGAAACTCCATAGAACACAGGGAACGTTGAACTGTCCAAACGCTGCTGGCACTACAGGCCCAGCATCGTGTCGTTGGGTGAGCAATCGCCCCCGAGTGGGCCGTCGGCTGCGGAACCCCATAGAATACAGGGAACGTTGCCCTGTCCGAACGCCGATGCTACTACTGGCCCAGCATTGTGTCGTTGGGTCAGCAATGACCCCCGAGTGGGCCGTAGGCTTCGGAAGCCCATAGAACACAGGGAACGTTGCACTGTCCGAACGCTGCTGCTACTGCTGGCCCAGCATTGTGCCGTCGGGTCAGCAATGGCCCCCGAGTGGGCCGTCGGCTCCGGAACCCCATAGAATACAGGGAACATTGCACTGTCCGAACGCTGATACTACTGCTGGCCCCACCATTCAATCGAGCTGTGATTTGCGGCAATGTTGCACGCAGGGTGGATGTTACGATGCGTGCCAGACGCCTTTGTCCACGATCGTCCAGGGCTTTTCTGCAGCCACACCGGTCTCACATTCTGGTTTTCCGCCCTGAGTTCTGGTTGTCCAGGTACACCTTTGAATGTGTTAACAGTTTAAATACAAATTTCGTGGTAATTTCCGAGATGGAGTGACCCATCTCCAGGGCGCCGACTATCACGCCACGTTCGAAATTGCTTAAATCCCGATAAGCTGCCATCTGAACTGCGAATGCTATTACTTGAGCTTGCGGAGATATCTGACTCCATATAGATGTCTTTTGCAGACAATTCATTTACCGCATGGGTCTGATGACATGTGAAGGAAATGGTAGCGCCCTTTCCAGTTTTTCTGGCATCTCAGTGTATATTTTCTGTGCTCCCCAAATGTTCACATACCGCCCGGGTTTGCGGAAGCTAATGCAAAACAACTCCTTTCCTACTCTTATCTCAGCTGTACCGACCATATTGTTACACGGTTTGGTACTGAATTATATATCAGTGTCCTGTGTGAAGGGTTCGTAATGCTACGCTTGCAGGGATTTTTCTATCAGGAGCTTAATCCGTATTTTACCCGACTTAAGCAGATAAATAAAATATAAATAAAATATCGACTAAAGTTGTACTTCACTCTTGCAGTGAGGAAAGTGTTTAATCATTTTATATGGGGAAGGTATCATAGCATTATCCGTGATTTTCATTCATTCTCTATATTATTATTAACACGTTGATCTCCTTCTCTCGCGCCCAGTATTCGCTTCCTCAAATCATCAGTGTTCGTTCCTTTTCCCCCTTATTTCGGTTTTACACCGACCAGCAAGATCCTCAGCACCTCGCTCTCCTCGCATTTCCAAAAGACTCCTCTTCCAAAAGAGAAGTCTAACCACCGCTACGAAAACCCCAAAAAGCGTCCCCTTCCTAGAAGGCGCAGATGCTCCTTAACTGCCTTCTTGACCCCATCAGAGATCATTATCCAGTTCCTCCCTCGCACAACGACGAAATCAATAAATCTCCCTTTCCCTCGGATGGGACGCTAAGAAAGTCTGAGCCGTACCCACTGACCAGCGCATCGAATTGGCGAAAAAGGCACTAATGACAGAGAAGATGATTCCAATTCACTATTCTTAAAATGGTAACTTAAGTTCCCTCCTGACAAACAATAGTACCTATCTCTGATGATAAAAGATCTCTCTCTCTCTCTCTCTCTCTCTCTCTTAGAGTCCTTTAAACTCTAATGACCCAAGACATGATGGAAAGGACCAGTACCCTATAAACGGACAACTTGGCACTGGGCAGAATCAAGTTACTCGAATATCTCTCTCCTTTTTCAGGTTCGTTGTCATTGTTATAGCCCTTTTGGTAGGCAATCAATCAGAAAGTATTATTGTCGATCATCTCCCTAAAGCACCACTTTGAATAGCAGAACTAAGGGGTAAGCAACTCTTTCTGATTCGCAGATTCACTCGTTTCTACTGCGTTTGGCTCACTTTTCACGCAGCGAATATATTTCTTAGAGCTGATTTCAGCCAGTTTTAGTAACCCCGAATTAATTTCTCCGAGACAGTTACAAGGTTAAATGCAAATTTAGAAAACGGGGGCGTTCCCTGTAAAGTGGTTACATGACTACCGATGAACTCGTTTTCCTTATTCTACGGAAAGACATGAACAGTATTATTACTTTTGGAATAACTTCTTTGTGAGAAAGTGCCAATGAAGAAAAGCTATGATTAAGAAAATTTACCAAGGATCACTCCCCAATTTTTATTATTTTTTTTTTTTTTTTGAATACCAAACTCAAGTCAAACGGTCAGTTGGTGACCAAGGCAAAAAACAGCATTTGGGGAAAACACTTTCTTTCGCAGACGCAACAGTGCCCTTCACAACGCGCACACACACACGCACGCACGCGCTCGCGCTCGAAACTGGCTAACTGGAAGGGCATCCTACAACCGCGTTCATTCCAAAATGCTCACTCCGAGAGAGAACAGGAGAAAAAGTGTTAAATGATTTCGGGAGAAACAAACGGAGATAATTGATTTCCTGATATGCAAATATAGGATTTGAGAAAGAATACTGTTAAATGGAAATACTTAAAACATAATTAAATAATGATTTTGATTATTCTGTGTGCGAACAGCAGCTAGAAATTCGCCTTCAGTTGAAAAGGCGCTTATGAGATCCCTAGGGATAGCCATTCCTTCGTTGGCGTGGACTACCCACGAACAAAAGGACACCCCTTCCTTTATTTTCTCGTCGGTGGAGTAGCTCGCAGAAACCCCTTAAGTGACAATTCGAGCTTAGCAATTAACAATAGTCAACTTCTTACGTCAGGAGCATCTTCCTTCAAGTGGCGGACAGAAAGTGAAAGGAAATGATACTGAGTGGTCATAAACGGAGAGACCCGTACGAGGGTTTCAGACGGTTAGGAAGAATTTTGCTCAGGCACTAGGCAGTGATTACTCCCGTCTTTACACAAGCCTAAATGAGAACAGGATTACAACATAGGATTACAACTATGACCGATCGCTTTTATTAGGGAAGTCACTTTATCTGTTCCTTTTACCTTTCTTGTAAGACGGTGGATACATCACTACTTCACATATTACTGCGGGAAACAATAACAAAACGACGGCTGTTTCGTAACACATTCTCTTCCTCGATCCCCGACATATAATCTGTAACCACCTCGTGATAAGTGATAACTCGTGATAACATCACGATCGAGGCCCAAATTTGGCCTAATTCAAAGCTTCAACAAGGCATTCCCGTATGGGTTGATTAAATGCTAAATCGCAATATTAACATAAGAACTTAGTATATTATCTATAAATGAAGTTTCTCGCTTTGCATTAAAGTTATTGTAGAAAGTCAATCCTTATTTTGCTGTTTAATCTCATGAAATGACGTAATTGTTCATATGTTATTATGTTTATTTATCCAAGTCAAGTGAGATGTGTATTGTTACAGGGCTTGGTGCTGAGTTCTATTACAGCGCCCTGTGCGGAGGGTTCGTTAGATGCTTCCTTTGCAGTAAGTTCGGTATCGATGGTATAATCCGTAATTCTCCCAACTGGAGCAGATAAATACAATACAAAGCATAGAAGAGTGAATCGACTGAGGCTAAATTTTGCAGTGAGGAAGACTTTTATTCAGATGTCACGGGGAATTGCCTTTAAGCCTTGTCCTGATCTCCGTTCACTCTACCCATTAACCCGTCATGATCTTTTTCCGTCTCTCTCATCATCGGCCTCAATTCCTTCCTCCTTCCCTTCGTCCCTGAAGATACTAGCACCCCCGCTAAAGATCTCCTGCTTCGTCGACCTTCTGCTACCGAGTTCTCTCTGCTCTTTTCTTCCCTGATAGCCGACCCCCGAACCAAAACTCTCCCCCGTATCAGGTCCGACGAAAATTCCTCCTAAGCAAAGCCACACTCTAAAGATGCCTTATCTCCTCGCTTTGCTTGGGACAGCTGAAAAGCAATAATGTCCAGTTTTCATTCTTCTCGCATCAACGAAATTATAAATCTAACATCCCCTTTGCTGCGACGCGTGGGAAAATAGATACTTTGCCTGTCGCAGCCCTTCCCATCCAAATGGCGGGAACTGAAAGAAAATGGCCACAATTCACTATCTCTAAAAATGGCTACAGATATTTCGCTTCTGATAAATATGGTAGCCCCGGTTACTGTATGTATCACTTCATACATTGTTCTCCTGATAAGCACTATGGAATGTACGTGCTGTAACGGCAAAATGTATCATCAGAGCTGTTCTTGCCTTCGTGGCGCAAGGTTGAAGTCAGTAGTCATTGCTGTATTCTATTATTTTTTTAAATGTTTACAAGTTCATATGATTTTTAACGATATTAAATAATAGATTTAAATCACTCAATCATGTCTTTAGTTGGCGGTTATTTCACTGTTCAATATGTAGCATTTACAATGCTCCATTAATTATCCCACAGTTTTATTTTATAGAAAGCCCCGAACTGCAAAATCAATGACTCTGTCTAGAGAAAAAAATCCTGAAATTTATAGACATCAGTGGGAAAAAATTCTAGCACGGAAAAAGGCCCTCAAAGGTTTAATATAGAACTCTATAAAAAGTATGAGCCATGGAAACACATAACCTTAAAACTGTGCTAAGAAAAACGAAAGGAAATTAAATCAAAAATCGTGTACATATTATTATTAATCAGGTAAACACCAGCAACAATACATGAGTTTGAATTTAAAAAAAAAAAAAAAAAAGCCTATAAAAACTCTCTCTGTAGAACTCAAAGTTCACGTAAATATTTAACACTTAAGTGATCTATAGTCTTAACCAGAAGATCCTCATCGTCAACAATCTATGCGGGGTTGACGTAGTTTGCTTACTTTGTCGTCACCGCCAAATTACGTTGGCAGGATTGATTAACTTGAAGCGGATGCTAAGAGATTAAATGATGATTGAATGATGACTGCATAAACGCCAACTGATATCAGAAGAATCGCAGGTTCCTATGTCTTAGGAGCAGGGAAGAAAAAACAAATGAAATAAAAGTAAGTGAATTAACTAGCGTCCAAAATATTTACTTCTCTCAATGTGGGGTATTGTTTATATAGAGGAATATTTTTGACCTCCAGAGGGTAGGAGGGATACATGGACCTACACTATATTTCCCGCCTAAAATTCACGCTCTTTTCCCTTTTAGCTGCAATTACGTAGAAAATACCTCTTCCTCCTGCCCTCTGCTCACCACAAGACTGAAGTCCCGTTACTCTCCACTTTGGAGGAAAATGCCTTCATTGTTTAATTCTCGATGCTGCGGTTCGTTAATTAGTTCGAAGGAAGATTCTAGCTCGGCAGCTGGAGTAAGAGTCGCAAGTGATTGTCAACTGATTTATAACTTCTTGTTAACAACGTTGGAGATAGAGGAATGGGTGAGCACCCATTCTTTCCTAATGGTGAGTGACCTGGTGAGCAAGAGGGACCTCCGTTTCCCTGAGAGAATTCTTAATTGAATTTTTCAGAAGCCGAAATGCTCCCTGCTTTTCTAGTTTTGTAACCTAAGTCACGAATTTATTATATTTACTGATATTCATATATAGTCATATAAAAGCAGTTGCACTTTCACCTTCCAGTTCCAACATATGTCGTACTTTATCATTGAGATCTTCACAAATCAATGGACACTTCGAGAAACGTAATGCCATACAGACCAGTGGTGGGTGATACGGGCCGAGCCCAAGCCCGAAAGCCCGAGCCCCAAAGCTGAGCCCGGGCTGCATAATATTTGCTAGAGAGATTCTTCTTTTCCTGTCAGTGAAAGAGGTTTTACGATGCATGTGTGGGAGAAGTGTCTATTTAGCCGGAATCTGAGGGCTTTTGGTTTCTGAGCAGGACAGGGAGTTTTGACTGTTGACCATAGTAAGGATAAGCTACCTCCGACGAGCACCAGCTAAGGAGAATGCGCGATCAGAGATGGAGAGAAAGAGCCAAAATTCAACATTAATGACTTCTCGGTGCCATTGCGCGAATCAGCGGAAAGGAAACAGAATAGTAAACTAAAAATAAATAAATAGCTTTTTCATGCTAGTTAGGAGTTACATTTCCTCCAGCGATAATGACCCTTAAACTTAGCCACCTTCAAAACAAATTCTGATAATGCGATTTATTTCTTAAATTTCAAGAGAGTTCAATTTTCTTCTCAACTCCTTTTTAGTATCTTAATTTTTTTTTTTTTTTTTTTTTTTTTTTTGTGTTGCTTTTTGACATGGAGAAATTGTTCGCTAGTGAAATACATTAAGAGATGGACTAAAAATACAAAGCTAAAAGTACATATGCATTTGTGGCTGATGAATATACTGTATTTTGTCGTTGAACACAAAGCCCCCCCCCCCTCTCCCAGGGCCTTACTTAAAAGTAAATTCTAAGGGTCTAGGGAAGGCTGGAAAAAAGACAAATTTTTCGTCTGTATATATACACAGAAAAGCAATTTAATTAGAGACAGCTGGCATTAGGCAAATGTGGCGCTGTGGGCGGCCGTGTAAACGGAAACGACATGACGTATGCAGCGATCCGGCAATATAAGGAGTGATGCAACGGGAATCAGTAAGAGTCGGACGCAGTATGGGTAAGACGAAGGATCTAAGTGCATTTTATCGTGGGAAAATTGTCGGGGCCCGACGAATGGGTCACTCCGTCTCGGAAGTCGTGCAGGCACTGGGATTTTCACTAGCCACTGTGTCACGGGTGCACCATGAGTATATCAAATCCGGTAAAACCATCCCTGCAAAGGCCAACTTGCCGTGGACAACAGCGTGTGGATAAGCGGGGTCATCGTTGGCTATCTCACATTGTAACAACGATTAGACGGGCCACAGTGCAAGAAATCACTCGGCAATTTAACGCTGGTGCACAAAAACGTGTAAGCAGCCACACCATTCAGAACCATCTCATCGCTATGGGGTACAGAAGCCATCATCCCACGAGAGTACCGCTGATGACCGCACTTCACAGGGTGCCAAAATTAGCATGTGAGCGGAAACATCACCACTGGACCCTAGACATGTAGAAAAATGTTGCCTGGAGTGATGAGTCGAGATTCACGTTGGTACATGCGGATGGCAGGATACGAGTACGGCGCAAACCACATGAAGCAATGGATTCTTTTTGCCAGCAGGGTACTCCTCAAGCTGGTGGGGGTGGCATTCTCGTCTGGGAACTGTTTACGTGGACTGAAATGGGACCCCTGGTACGTGTAACATCTTACCTCACAGGTCAACGTTACCGGGATATCCTGGACGACCATTTGCTCTCGTTTGTGCGTCTTCAACATCCCACTGGGGACCTCATCCTGCAACAAGACAATGCACCGTGCCATCGCTCCCGAATTGTATCCGAATGGTTGGATGAACACTCCACCGACGTGACCTCGCTTCCTTGGCCAGCTAGATCACCTGACCTCAATCCCATCGAGCACATCTGGGATGCCATCGAGAGAGATGTTCAAGGCTCTGACCCAACTCCATCAAATGTTCGTGAACTGTGGGAGCTTGTTCAGGGGTCGTGGATCCGTATGGCTTCCCAACGCTTCCATATATATATATCATAATCATCATCATTGTCAACAATTATCAATCCACTGCTGGACGAAGGTCTCCCCAAGTTTCATCCACAACGGTCTTTCTTGTGCCAGTCTCCTCCATGTCACCCCTGCATACTTTCGAATTTCATCCACCCATCTCCCATGTGGTCTTCTTCTGGGTCTTTTCCTGTCCCTTGGAATCCAATCTAAAATTTCGGCTGTCCATCGATGATCTGTCCTTCTGGCAGTATGTCCAGCCCATTGCCATTTCAGGGATTTAATTCTGATCATGATGTCTTCCACCCTTGTCATTTTTCGGATCCACGAGTTCCTCTTCTTATCTCTCCTGGTTACACCAAGCATGCACCTCTCCATGCTGCTTTGAGATGTCTGCAGCCTTTGTATGTCTCTTTTAGTTAAGGTCCACGTCTCTGCACCATACGTAAGCACTGGAAGGATGCATTGATCAAACACTTTTCTTTTAAGACATAATGGCATATTGCTCTTGAAAATTATGCTGTTTCTTCCAAAAGCTCTCCAGGCAAGTTTTGTACGCCGATTAATTTCTTCAACAATGTGACCCTCACTTGATATCTGCTGTCCAAGAAAAGCGTACGTGTTTGTTATCTCCAGCTTTTCTCCATCAATCGATAAATCTTCATTTCTTGTAAAAGCATTGAACATCACTTTTGTCTTCTGAAAGTTCATTTTTAATCCCACTTCTTTACTCTTGTCAGCAAGTTCCTGGATCATACTCTGCAGCTCTGATGGGGTAGTTGCAAAAATGACTACGTCATCAGCAAAACGAAGGTGGGTTAGATAATCTCCATTAATCTTTATCCATTTGTTTTCCCAGCTCAGCGACTGAAAAACACCCTCCAATGTGGCATTAAAGAGCTTTGGGGATATGGTGTCACCTTGTCTCACTCCCTTTCCAATTTTTACGTGTGTTGTATTTTCAAACAGCCGAATCTTTGCACTTGCATTTTCATAGATGTATATTAATATATATTAATGTATGCATCTTCAATACCGCAGGTTTTCAGAGCCATTGTAACTGCTGATGGTTTCACCGAATCAAAGGCTTTTTCATAATCGATAAAAGCCATGCACAATGGAAGTTCATATTCCCTCGCTCTTTCAATTAGTTCTCTCAGTACGTAGATATGATATATTGTGCTGTAGCCACTCCTGAATCCAGCTTGTTCTCTCGGTTGAGCCATGTCCAGTGTTACCTTCAAGCGGTGTGAAAGAACTTTAGTGAAGATTTTATAAACTACTGATAGGAGGCTGATAGGTCTGTAGTTTCCGAGATCCTCAATGTCACCTTTCTTATGTAGCAGGATCATTGTAGCGGTGTTCCAATCCTCAGGAATCTTTCCTTCATTAAGGCATCGAGTGAAAATTTGGGCGAGTACTGTTTCGATTTCTCCACTTGCTTCTTGTATGATGTCTACAGTAATTCCATCTTCTCCTGGAGCTTTTCCCCGCTTCATGTTCTTGATTGCATGTGCAACTTCTGCTGGAAGGACTGGAGGAACTCTGGTACTGGTATCTTTCATGATGTCTGGAGTGCATGTATCATCCCTTTCATATAATTTGGAGTAGAAATCTTTCACTCTTGTCAAAATTTCGCCTCTATTTCTTGTTACAGAACCATCTTCTTTTCTCAGTGCCATAATCTGTTTTCTTCCCTTACTGAGATGTCCCTTTGCTATCTTTAGGCTTTGGTTGTTTTCAATTGCTTTGCTCACTAGTTCACAGTTGAATTTTCTTACTTCTTCAGTGATACTTTTTCTTACTGTCTTACATAGCTCTATATATTCCACTTTGGAAGTCACATCTTCTTTAGTTGTCCTCATCTCTCTTCTTTTTTGCATCAACATTTTCGTTTTTCCTGATAATTTGTTTACATGCAACTTGTTCTTAGACCCAGCTAATTTTGTTGCTGTTTCCATAAGAGCTTTGGTTACTTTTCTGTTAACTTCAGAGATGTCCACTTTTTCCGATGTTAGGCCTTCTAAAGCAGAGAACCTGTTCTTCAGTTCCAACTTGAAGGTATTATGGTGTTTTTTAAGGTTGGTTATGTCAATAGATTTTGTTTGTCTTATGAGCTTGCCACGTTCAAGTTTAGTGTTGATATATATATATACTGAAGAGCAAAGCTGAAAACTAAGGAAAAACTTTAGAATTTAATTTATATATATATATATATATATATATATGCATAAGGTCAGATGATATGTAAGGTTTGGGATGTAAGGTCAGGTGATGCGTAACATCCCAGACTCTCCTTGACAAATGTCAACCCCGCCTTACCGGACTAGGCTGCAATCTGATGCTGACCTTGGCTAGGTATAATGGACGCTCCCTATCTTCTGATTCAAGGCTTCTTGAATTGGAAGAGGAACTACAAAGGATCAAGTGGGACATCGTCGGGCTAAGTGAGGTAAGGAGAAAAGGAGAAGATCTCATTGAACTGAAAAGTGGACATCTCTTCTACTATCGTGGGACAGATACTGGCAGAACTAGTGGTGTTGGATTTATAATAAACAAGAAACTGAAGGATAAAGTGGTAGAAGTTGAAAGTTCCTCTGACAGAGTTGCACGACTCGTTATCTAACTCTCAAGAAGATACCAGGCTCAGATAATTCAAACTTATGCACCCACCACAAGTCATCCTGAAGAAGAAATTGAAGAATTTTATGAGGAAATTCGTCATCTAAATAATAAAGGTGAGCAGCATTTGAAGATAATTGTGGGAGATTTCAATGCGAAAATAGGGCAACGGCAACGGAATGAAACTTCAGTAGGTAAATTCGGTCACAGAACCAAAAACTAGCGTGGAAATACTCTCGTTGAGTTTGCAGAGGCAGAAGGGTTTTTCATCTTGAACTCCTTTTTCAAGAAAAAGCCACACAGGAAATCAACATGGAGACATCCAGATGGAACGACAAGTGAAATTTATTTTATTATGTGTAACAAAAAACTCGTCATAGAAGACTGCAGTGTGCTGACTCGTCATAGAAGACTGCAAGTTCAACACAGGTAGTGACCATAGATTGGTGAGATGTAAGATGCACCTCAACACTAAACTCGAACGTGGCAAGCTCATGAAACAAACAGAATATATTGGCATAACCAACCTTAAAAAACACCATAATACCTTCAAATTGGAAGTGAAGAACAGATTCTCTGCTTTAGAAGGCCTAACATCGGAAGAAGTGGATATTTCTGAAGTTAACAGAAAAGTAACCAAAGCTCCTATGGAAACAGCAACAAAATTAGATGGGTCTAAGAACAAGTTGCATGTGAACAAATTATCAAGAAAAACCAAAATGTTGATGCAAAAAAGAAGAGAGATGAGGACAAAGAGAAGATGTGACTTCCAAAGTGGAATATATAGAGCTATGCAAGACAACACGAAAAAGTATCACTGAAGACGTAAGGAAATTCAACTGTGAACTAGTGAGGAAAGCAATTGAAAACAACCAAAGCCTAAAGATAGCAAAGGGACATCTCAGTAAGGGAAGAAAACAGATTATGGCACTGAGAAAAGAAGATGGTTCTGTAACAAGAAATAGAGGAGAAATTTTGACAAGAGTGAAAGATTTCTACTCCAAATTATATGAAAGGGATGATACATGCACTCCAGACATCATGAAAGATACCAGTACCAGAGTTCTTCCAGTACTCCCAGCAGAAGTTGCACATGCAGTCAAGAACATGAAGCGGGGAAAAGCTCCAGGAGAAGATGGAATTACTGTAGACATCATACAAGAAGCAAGTGGAGAAGTCGAAACAGTACTCGCCCAAATTTATACTTGATGCTTTAATGAAGGGAAAATTCCTGAGGATTGGAACAACGCTACAATAATACTGCTATATAAAAAATGTGACATTAAGGATCTCAGGAACTACAGACCCATCAGCCTCCTATCAGTGGTTTATAAAATCTTCACTAAAGTTCTTTTACACTGCTTGAAGGTGACACTGGACATGGCTCAACCGAGAGAACAAGCTGGATTCAGGAGTGGCTACAGCACAATAGATCATATCCACGTACTGAGAGAACTAATTGAAAGAGCGAGGGAATATGAACTTCCATTGTGCATGGATTTTATCGATTATGAAAAAGCCTTTAATTTAGTGAAACCATCAGCAGTTACAATGGCTCTGAAATTCTGTGGTATTGAAGATGCATACATTAATATTATTAATAACATCTATGAAAATGCAAGTGCGAAGATTCGGCTGTTTGAAAATACAACACACATAAAAATTGGAAAAGGAGTGAGACAAGGTGACACCATATCTCCGAAGCTCTTTAATGCCACATTGGAAAATGTCTTTCAGTCGCTGAGCTGGGAAAACAAGGGGGTAAAGATTAATGGAGATTATTTAAGTCACCTTCGTTTTGCTGATGACGTAGTCATTTTTGCAACGGCACCATCAGAGCTGCAGAGTATGATCCAGGAACTTGCTGACAAGAGTAAAGAAGTGGTATTAAAAATGAACTTTCAGAAGACAAAAGTGATGTTCAATGCTTTTTCAAGAAATGAAGATTTATCGATTGATGGAGAAAAGCTGGAGATAACAGACACGTACGTTTATCTTGGACAGCAGATATCAAGTGAGGGTCACATTGATGAAGAAATTAATCGGCGTACAAAACTTGCCTGGAGAGCTTTTGCAAGAAACAGCATAATTTCAAGAGCAATATGCCATTATGTCTTAAAAGAAAAGTGTTTGATCAATGCATCCTTCCAGTGCTTACGTATGGTGCAGAGACGTGGACCTTAACTAAAAGAGACATACAAAGGCTGCAGACATCTCAAAGTAGCATGGAGAGGTGCATGCTTGGTATAACCAGGAGAGATAAGAAGAGGAACTCGTGGATCAGAGAAATTACAAGAGTGGAAGACATCATGATCAGAGTTAAATCCCTGAAATGGCAATGGGCTGGACATACTGCCAGAAGGACAGGCCATCGATGGGCAGCCGAAATTTTAGATTAGATTCCAAGGGACAGGAAAAGACACAGAAGATGACCACGTGGAAGATGGGTGGATGAAATTCAAAAGTATGCGGGAGTGACATGGAGGAGACTGGCACAAGGCCGACCGTTGTGAAGGAAACTTGGGGAGACCTCCATCCAGCAGTGGATTGATAATGGTTGTCAATGATGATGATCATGATATATCCCCCTCAACTGTGTCAAGTTTTTGATGAAATTATTGGGAAGTGTTAGATGTCATGAAAAATATATAAAATACATACATACATACTGTACATGCATATAGCGAAACATTTCCATTTTTTCAGATTTGGAGATTTGTAGATCTATGATAAGATGTTTTCACTTCAAAAGTTAGTACCGTATGAAGCCACCGTGAGCAACAATAACAGCCTCTACGTGGCGTGGCATTGAATGGAAGAGGTTTTTGATATCTCCCTGGGGAATAGCCTACCATGCTGCTTCTATCGAGACCAGAGTTCATTTGTGGTGATCGCCGGAGGCGCTTGACGAGCCAGTTGCTTAGCTACCATGTCCCAGACATGTTCGATCGGGGACATATCCGGTGAACGTGCAAGCCAGAGAAGAAACGGTATCTGACGTGCAGGTCTTGGACATTCCGGGCCACGTGTTGCTGAGTATTTTCCTGCTGGACAACTTTAAAGGAAGAGTATCACCTGTGCCTCTAAATCATCCCTCACGTATGGCTGGCTGTTGAGGATTCCCTCAATTTGTATCAAGCGAGATGAGAATTGAACCCAATGCCATCCCAAACCATGACGCTTGACATTGGGCCAGTGTGACGCTGCAAGGGGGCGATTCACCACGATGTCTTCGAACATGTTGTAACCTGGGCTTCCATATTTACCACGAGCGAAGTTAAGTAACCATTTTAGGATAACGAATTGTACGCACATTTTCCCGCCATTTTCGATGCGTTGGTCAGTGGGCACGACTTTCACGTTTCTCAGCATCGCAACAGAAGGGAAGTTAGATCTATGGTTTCGTGGATGTGAGAAAAGGGGAACAGGATAGTATTGCTTTTCAGCCGTCCCAGGCAAGGGGAAGGAGTTATTATGTGGACATTTTCCTGCGAGGGAGTAAGAAAACGGGACTGAGGAGCCAATTAAGGTACTTCTGCGTCTTTAGAGAGTTGGTATTTTCAAGGAGTGTCCGCGCTTTCTTGGAAAGCGTGGACTTCACTCTTCGGCATGGGACACCTTTTTTGGGGGATTTTCTCTGCAAGAGGACACCGCACTCAGTTCCAGGAAGTTCGGTGGTAAGGAAGAGTGAGAGGAGCTTGCTGGTCGGCGTGAACAGATATAAGTAGTAAGCAATGGGGCTGATATTTAGAGAGAGGGAATATGACCAGGCGAGAGAAGGAGGTTCGACGTGTTAATAAGATAATGACAGAATTAAAGTGATGGACAATGCTGAGTGACATTCCCAATGAGATATGAATAAACATCTTCCTCATTGCAAGAGCAAAGTTTAACTTTAGTCGATTTTATTTGTATTTTATTTATCTGCTCAAGTCGAGTAAAATACGGGTTATGGTTCAGAAACCAAATCTCTGGAAGTAAAGCATCAAACGAACCCTTCACACAGGGCGCTGTTATATAACTCAGCACTAAGCCCTGTAATAATGTATGCGACCAACGTGGTGCATCAAGTTGAATCGTTACTCGTCTGAAAACACGACCTGCTACCAATCAGCGCGGTAATATCTGTGTACTGAGACCCCATTGCAACCTAAGGCGTCTGTGGTTGAGGGTCAAAGCAGCTCGCAACAATGGGCTGCTAGAGACTGGCCCCCTCTTCAGCAAACGACGTCGAACTGTGCTGGAGGACAAAGCCTGACCGGTAACAGTTCTCCACTGTTTGCTGTAACACCGTGGATGTCGTTGTGCGATCGATAACTGCCATGTAGTAGAGGTATTTGTCATCTCGTGCTGTCGTGCGATTTTGCAGTTCATTTCCCGGATTTCTGTGCATCTGAGCCTCATCTGTCAAGCTTCTCTCATCTCAACAATCCTTCCTCTCTCAAAGTCCGTCAGGTGTTCATAATGGGACCTTCTTCGGCGACGGTGCATAATGAGACACAAGAAACACCCTTTTGACTCAATTTCGGCTCTTCACTGATTGCAACATCAAGTATGAGTCATTTTCTTGTAGGACTTCCGTCCACAGTGAGTAGAGTTTAGGTCCCAGCCACGTACAGCGAGTTCGCCTTTTGGGCAGGACACAGAAACGGAAGGAATGAGAGCAAGTCTAGCGACTTTGACAGAACAGTTTGTAGTGAGATTAGAGTACAGTAGATGGCGCCACCGTACAAGTACGATGTTGCACATAGAGGGGTGAGAGAATTTCAGGAGGGGCATAATAAAGGATACCCATTTAACCTGTAGGTCCAGCCTGGGGGCCGTCACTTAACATGCTCGTCCGATGCACGGCGAATATTCAGTGATTGTTTTCAAATCACACCACCTCCGCAAGATCATCCCAGGATCGAACCTGAGGACCTTGCATTGGTAGTCAGATTGCAACAACTTGTTCGAGCGAGCTCTTTATACCCAAGACCGGACAGTTCAGAGGGCGCTGCTCCAAAACCGCATGCGTATTTTCACTCACAGTTTAATCATTTGCATGTCCCAAACCGTTGTACACTTTCTGCAAGTTTCAGCTACCATAAGAAGTCCTTCATGGTGTTGCAATTTTCACAAACATCAGTGTACATATCCCCGACGCACCTCAACTTTTGGCGTCCTTAATGGCACCGAAAGAGGAGGTACGCTCGAGACTTTTTTTTAGAATGAAATGAGTTAAAAACTGTTTCACCGATGAAGAAGAAATTTGATTTTTCCAAACTTTGTTTTAAAAAATATGTTTATAGTCGTTTTGATTGAAATGGGACAAAAAGAAAAAAAAACGTATCCGATACCGTTGTTTGTTTCCTCTAGGCTGGGTGATTTTAGAAAAATTTGTCGAAATGTGAACTTCAAAGGAAAAATTTTCAAGAAAGACAGAAGACAACCTACTGATTAATTTTTATATGATGAATAATGAATTAACTAATAATTTAAATTTATATCAACCGGAAATTGCAGAATAATTTATTCCACGGAGAAACGTGTTTTAGAACTGACACAGATGACAGCAAATGGCATACACGTTTGTCTAATAAGGGAATATTTTGCATTACGTTTCTTTTGTGTCTAAACTTTTGAGACATGTAGATTGTCCTCCATTCACGCATAACTAGTACGAACATACACTGACGAAAAAAAAATCCCAAGACCAAGAAGGGGTTGTGTTAGGTAAACGACAGTTGGTAGGCGGTGAGAGTACATCTGTAAGATGACGTCTATGCAAATTTCGCGCTTGGCGCATACGTGTGGCGCTAGTAGCGCCCCTCGGAACATGCAAAGCAGGTTTGCTGTAAATACGCGCTGTAACGTTCGTGAGCGTTAGTTATCGTTGAGATTCGACGTCGTGTGTTGATGTTAGTCAAGAATGCCTTTAAGAAGACGAAGAAGCTATTATCAACAGCTCACGGAGTTTGAACGAGGTCGTGTAATAGGGCTACGAGAAGATGAATTTTCTTTCCGCAATATTGCAGAACGACTTGGCAGGAATGTAGCCACTGTGCATGATTGTTGGCAGCGGTGGTCAAGGGAAGGTACTGCCTCAAGAAAACCGGGTTCCGGTCGGCCACGTGGCACTACTGAGAGGGAACACCTCCGTGTACGGCGTATGGCCGTGGCGCATCGTACTGTGTCTGCCGCAGCAATTCGAGCTGCAGTTGCCACCACAGTGACACAACGAACTGATACAAATCGGTTACTTGAAGGACAGCTCCGAGCCAGACGCCCTGTAGCGTGCATTCCACTTACTCCAAACCACTGCTGTTTGCGACGTCAGTGGTGTCAAGCTAGAGCTCATTGGAGGACGGAGTGGAGATCTGTTGTGTTTTCTGATGAAAGCCGGTTCTGCCTGGGTGCCAGTGATGGCCGTGTGTTGGTTTGAAGGAGGCCAGGTGAGCACCTGCAACCAACCTGTCTGCGGCCGAGACACACTGGACCTACACCTGGAGTTATGGTCTGGGGAGCAATTTCCTATGACAGCAGGAGCACTCTCGTGGTTATCCCACGCACCCTGACGGCACAGTTGTGCGTCGGTCTGGAGATTCAACCTGTTGTGCTGCCATTCATGAACAGCATTCCAGGAGGTGTTTTCCAACAGGATAACGCTCGCCCGCATACCGCTGTTGTAACTCAACATGTTCTACAGAGTGTCGACATGTTGCCGTGGCCTGCTAGATCACCAGATCTTTCACCAATCGAGCACGTATGGGACATCATTGGACGACAACTCCAGCGTCACCCACAACCAGCATTAACCGTCCCTATATTGACCGACCAAGTGCAACAAGCATGGAACTCCATCCCACAAACTGACATCCAGCACCTGTACGACACAATGCATGAACGTTTGCATGCTTGCATTCAACATTCTGGCGGTTACACCGGTTATTAATGTACCAGCATTTCACATTTAAAATGGCTCTTCTCGCGCTTACATTAAGCTGTGATCTTGAAACCTTAATCGATTGAATGTGTTACCAATACAAATGTATTGCCGCCATTTCATTCCTCTACAACTATTTTTCCGTGGTGTTGGGATTTTTTTTTCCGTCAGTGTATTTGCACCCATTGCGTGAACTGATTTCCCATTGCACAGTATGACTCAGTTTGAAGTGTTTCACTTGCTTTTCAATGTATGCGTTCCTTTGCTTCGTATTTTTACGTTCTAGCGTCGATATTGTTTTGTGCCTGAACTTTTGCGATGGACCCCACTGAATGCAGCGCGATTCGAAAATGTGTATCGTAATGAATACGGGAAAATGGACACGCATAGGGTGTACGATTGCAATAGTTCATCGTGGAAGTCAGAGCGACAAGTTGATATGCGAACTGTATTGCTGTTTTTTCAGCAAGCTTCTGTGAAAACACATGTTTTTGAACTTCCGACTTCCATATTTACGGCTCGGGATACATGATATCAATCAGCTGATTTACGGGCTTTTCCTCTCAATCAGATCGATGTATAGCGAGCGCTTTAGGTGTGATACTGAAAATGTTTTTCGTTAATTTTTTCCTCCAAATATGGTTTGTGCTAACTGCTCCCAAGCTACGGCCTTGAGTCTTCCCCTCCCCCTGGATGAGTCTTCAGCTCCCCCTGGTTCTGAGGTCTAGTGACACTTGCGTACATGCAAAATTTGGTGGCACTTGCGTACATATCAAGGCGTACAGTGACACTTGCGTACATTTCAAGGCGTACAGTGACACTGTGTACATATCAAGGCGTACAATGACACTTGCGTACATATCAAGGTGTACAATGCCACTTGCGTATATGTCAAATTTGGTGCCACTTGCGTACATGTCAAATTTGCAGCCACTTGCGTATATGTCAAATTTGGTGCCACTTGCGTACATGTCAAATTTGGAACCACTTGCGTATATGTCAAATTTGGTGCCACTTCCGTACATGTCAAATTTGGTGGCGCTTGCGTACATAACAAGGCGTACAGTGACACTTGCGTACATATCAAGGCGTAAAATGACACTTGCGCACATGTCAAATTTGGAGCCTGTTGCGTATATGTCAAATTTGGTGGCACTTGCGTACATATCAAGGTGTACAGTGGCACTTGCGTACATATCAAGGCGTACAGTGACACTTGCGTACATATCAAGGCGTACAGTGACACTTGCGTACATATCAAGGCGTAGAATAACACTTGCGTACATGTCAAATTTGGAGCCACTTGCGTACATGTCAAATTTGGAGCCACTTGCGTACATGTCAAATTTAGTGCCACTTGCTTACATGCAAAATTTGGTGGCACTTGCGTTCATATCAAGGTGTACAGTGACACTTGCGTACATTTCAAGGCGTACAGTGCCACTTGCGTACATAACAAATTTGGAGTCACTTGCGAATATGCGAAATTTGGTGCCACTTGCGTACATGTCAAATTTGGTGGCATTTGCGTATATATCAAGGCGTACAGAGACACTTGCGTACATATCAAGGTGTACAATGACACTTGCGTACATATAAAATTTGTTGGCTTTTGCATATATGCCAAGGTCCTATGTTCGGGGATAATTAAGTTTTTTAAATTATCCCAGAACAACACTGTCACTCTGACCCATGCTTTGAATGATTTTAACTTTCCTTCACACTTTATCCAGGCTTAAGACTGGCAGCATTCATGCAGGCGAGTTTAAAAATTGTAGGCCATATTCGACTTTTTTTTTTTTTTTTAATATTTTTTTGTAGGCGATATTCGCCTTTTTTTACGCTTTCCAACCGTAGGTTGAAGAAGCGTATATGCTCCAGCTTTGTCCGTCCGTCCGTCTGTCTGTCGGCCCAATAACTCGCGTAAAAATGGTTCGATTTTGATGAAATTTTAGTATGTGGTAGGGGACCACCTGGGAATGACCCTTATTGAAAATGGGTGAAGTGAGGTCAAAGGTCATGGCATAGGAGCGGGATCCATTACATTGCCCTTATGTGTCATAACTTGCGTAAATATAGTTCGATGTCGATGAAATTTTGGCATATTGTAGGGGACCACCTGGGAACGAACCCTATTGAAAATGGATGAAGTGGGGTCAAAGGTCAGGACATAGAAGCGGGATGCATTCCATTGCCTTTATGCGTCATAACGTGCGTAAAAATGGTTCGATTTCGATGAAATTTTATTATGCGGTAGGGGACCACCTGGGGACGATCTTATGACGTCACAATCTCACGCTTGATATGTTGGCGTGTGGTCACGCCATCTGTCTCATTACGCCACGCGTTGTGTGTGGATCCTATTAAAATTTTGACTTCACATTCTTGCGAGCAGATGGTCGCGATTTCCATCTGCCTCATTACGTCACGCTTTGTGGGCGTATGTTCGTCCGCACGATAACTCGCTTAAAAATCGTTCCATTTCGATGAACGTTTAGTATGTGGAAGGGGATCACCTGGGAAGGAACCCTATTGAACGTGAACGAAATGGGGTCAAAGGTTAGCACATAGGAGCGGGATCCATTCCACTGCTCTTACGCGTCATAACTAACGTAAAAAAGGTTCGATTTCGATTAAATTTTAGTATATGGTAGGGGACTACCTGGGGACAAACCCTATTGAAAATGGGCGAAATGGGATCAAAGGTCAGGACATAGGAGTCACTTCCATCGCCCTTATGCGTCATAACTAATGTAAAAATTCCTCGATCTAGATGAAATGTTGGTATGTTGTTGGGGCCTGCCTATTAAATGGGCGAAATGGGGGAAATAGGGTCAAAGGTTAGGACACAGGAGCGGAATCTATTCCATAGCCCTTATGCATCATAACTTACGTAAAAATGCTTCCATTCCGACAAAACTTTATCATGTTATTTCGGAGGTATACTGAACCGGTTCTGTAGAATATCATCGAAATGGGATCAAAGTTCAGGGCACAAGACCGAGATTTATTCCACAGCCATTATCCTCATAACTTGAGTGATAACTTGAGTAATGATTTCTGGTATGTTGGTAAGCGTATCATAATTAATGCATTGCATGATTTAACTAACTTGTTTATTTTTAAAATTTGTTTTCTTTTATAGATATTTCAATTCACTTTTTCAAAATTTACTCTATTTTCTCTAATTTAGCAATATAAGCTAAAGACTTCAAATATTTCTTTACATCTTGCGTACTTTCGGAATATCGCAAAGTTCTAGAGATTCGCTGATCCAGTTTAATACACCTTTTAGGTCGTTTCTTTCCTTCAAGATTAAGGTCTTTTCGATTCATAAGAAAATCACTGTACTTAGATTCTTCCTTTACGTTTTGAATGAGGGTCTTGATTTTAGGATGTGGTCTACTCATTAAGGTGTTAAACTTATTGTTCCAGCTGTCTACCGCATTATTGGTTCTGTGTTGTAGATTATGACAGTTCCACCTACCAGTTGTAAAGGCAGAATTTTCTAGTCATTCATTCACAAAATTATCGTGAAGTTCCTGCAGCTTTGGTTGCTGTGGTGAACTTTCTTGAATTGATAACCGTCCGTTATTTATGTCTGCATCTGGAAGGTGTGCTAATGCTGAGCACATGAAGTCTAATTTCTTCATTTTCTTTAGAATCACTGGCTAATCCAAGTGACTGAACATACCGCCACAGACATCGGTTGAAATGAAGTCTTTAGCTTATATTGCTAGATTAGAGTAAATTTTGAAAAAGTGAATTTCAGTGAAGATTATGTTACAGGGGAAATCTAATGTTGTACCCAAGTGTACCTTTTTTCCTATGCTGCACTTGTTAGATTTGGGAACGCCTTGATATGTACGCAAGTGCCACCAAATTTCAATTCAATTCATTTATTTTGCTGAGCTAAGAACTAGTGTTACATAAATATCTACTGAAACAATGCACAGCAAGGACACAGGAGGAAAAGGCCTGACAAGGTCCCATGCTACCTAGGCAAGTTTTACATTGAGGTCGGTAGTTGAAGTTACAAACGAAAGTTTCGTAGTAACAAAAAAAAAAAAAAAAAAAAGAAAGGTAAGGATATATGAGAAGAAATTATAAACATTACATTGAAAAAACAATTTACCATTGAAAAAACAATTTACACCACGTTATGCAAGTCATAGTTTCCATCCACTGTAACCATTAATTTGAGGAGCTGCAATTCATTATGAAGTTTTTTAGTTGTTGTTTTAAAAAGGTTAAAATTATTTAAACAAGTTAGTTCCGTTGGTACTGAATTCCAGTATGTGTGGGCCAATGTAATTTATACTTTGCTTCATAGTCTCCGTTTTTGGATGAATAGGCCGAATATGTGATTTAGTGCGTGTGTCATGTGTGTGTATCTGGAGTATAATTTGTATGATGTCGGCGTGTATTTTATTCTTAATGCGTCTGAACATATTTTTTCCGATATTGAAGTAATCATCATCATCATAATCATCATTGTCAACCATTAGCAATCCACTGCTGGACGAAGGTCTCCCCAAGTTTCCTCCACAACGGTCTGTCTTGTGCCAGTCTCCTCCATGTCACTCCCGCATACTTTCGAATTTCATCCACCCATCTTCCATGTGGTCTTCTTCTGGCTGTCCCTTGGAATCCAATCTAAAATTTCGGCTGTCCATCGATGGTCTGTCCTTCTGGCAGTATGTCCAGCCCATTGCCATTTCAGGGATTTAACTCTGATCATGATGTCTTCCACTCTTGTCATTTTTCGGAACCACAAGTTCCTCTTCTTATCTCTCCTGGTTACACCAAGCATGCACCTCTCCATGCTACTTTGAGTTGTTTGCAGCCTTTGTATGTCTCTTTTAGTTAAGGTCCACGTCTCTGCACCATACGTAAGCACTGGAAGGATGCATTGATCAAACGCTTTTCTTTTAAGACATAATGGCATATTGCTCTTGAAAATTATGCTGTTTCTTCCAAAAGCTCTCCAGGCAAGTTTTGTACGCCGATTAATTTCTTCACCAATGTGACCCTCACTAGATATCTGCTGTCCAAGATAAACGTACGTGTCTGTTATCTCCAGCTTTTCTCCATCAATCGATAAATCTTCATTTCTTGTAAAAGCATTGAACATCACTTTTGTCTTCTGAAAGTTCATTTTTAATCCCAGTTCTTTACTCTTGTCAGCAAGTTTCTGAATCATACTCTGCAGCTCTGATGGGGTAGTTGCAAAAATGACTACGTCATCAGCAAAACGAAGGTGGGTTAGATAATCTCCATTAATCTTTATCCCTTTGTTTTCCCAGTTCAGTGATTGAAAGACATTTTCCAATGTGGCATTAAAAAGCTTCGGAGATATGGTGTCACCTTGTCTCACTCCTTTTCCAATTTTTATGTGTGTTGTATTTTCAAACAGCCGAATCTTTGCACTTGCATTTTCATAGATGTTATTAATAATATTAATCTATGCATCTTCAATACCGCAGGTTTTCAGAGCCATTGTAACTGCTGATGGTTTCACCGAATCAAAGGCTTTTTCATAATCGATAAAAGCCATGCACAATGGAAGTTCATATTCCCTCGCTCTTTCAATTAGTTCTCGCAGCACATGGATATGATCTATTGTGCTGTAGCCACTCCTGAATCCAGCTTGTTCTCTCGGTTGAGCCATGTCCAGTGTTACCTTCAAGCGGTGTAAAAGAACTTTAGTGAAGATTTTATAAACCACTGATAGGAGGCTGATAGGTCTGTAGTTCCTGAGATCCTCAACGTCACCTTTTTTATGTAGCAAGATCATTGTAGCGTTGTTCCAATCCTCAGGAATCTTCCCTTCATTAAGGCATCGGGTGAAAATTTGGGCGAGTACTGTTTCGATTTCTCCACTTGCTTCTTGTATGATGTCTACAGTAATTCCATCTTCTCCTGGAGCTTTCCCCCGCTTCATGTTCTTGATTGCATGTGCAACTTCTGCTGGGAGGACTGGAAGAACTCTGGTACTGGTATCTTTCATGATGTCTGGAGTACATGTATCATCCCTTTCATATAATTTGGAGTAGAAATCTTTCACTCTTGTCAAAATTTCGCCTCTATTTCTTGTTACAGACCCATCTTCTTTTCTCAGTGCCATAATCTGTTTTCTTCCCTTACTGAGATGTCCCTCCCTTACTGAGATGTCCCTTTGCTATCTTTAGGCTTTGGTTTTGGTTGTTTTTTGGTTGAAGTAATATAATTGGTTAATTGTAAGAATGTTGTATTTGTTTGGGAAACTCTTGTATTATTATATAGTGTTAGTTGTGTATTTCTATCAAATTTTAGATCTATTAATCTTAAATATTTGTTCTGAAGAATTTGAAGTTGATTGAAATTAAATTTAGTCGTCTGTCCCCACGATAAGATAGCATAACTAATATGAGACTGAAACATGGTATAGTATAAATGAATTAGTATTTTATAGGTAAGGTTTGTGAATACCAAGCTGATAACTCCAATATTTTTGGAGAGTTTGAGAAGAAGAGAGTCCACATGTTGGTTCCATCTAAGGTCTCTATGTAAGGTAGTCCCCAAATAAAGTAAGGAGATAACCTCTTCCATATTTGTAGTTGGCATGTACGCAAGTGCCACCAATTCAGTTGTGAGACCTAGCTACAGCCCTACCGGAAGGGATCAGAATATCAGCAAAACGAAATCCAAGATGCCAAACGTTAATTATACGAGGTTATTCGGATTTCAACCTCCGTTGCACCGTACCGCGCGTTGTAAACATAGTAGCAGCTCGCGCATCACGTGATTCTTGCCCTCTCCATAAGCCACGCAATCGGCCATTTGGTGTTAGTTCTCAGTGTCGTACGTTCGAGTAAATATTTTTTTCTTTTCACGCTGATGGGAAAAGTGCCGCAGAAATTCATCGGAGAATAAGTAGAGTGTACGGTCCGAATTTTACGTGCGAAGGATGTGTGAGAGGGTGCTCAAGAAAATTTAAGGAAATTTAGAGTTGGGCGAACAGACGCGCATGATGAAGGGGGTCAATGTCGGCGATTCGTGGTGGCTTATGAATTGTTCAAAGTGTTGACCAAAAAGTGCGCGAAAGACGTCGCTTCACAATATCAGAGCTGTCGTGTGATTTTTTTCTGTCGTGCTGTCGTGTGATTTTTTCCCCCAAATTTCTCGAACTGTTCTGTTCATTGCAGGTAGGTTAGGCCACCACAAGTTCTGTGCCAGAAGGGAGCCAAAAATGCTTAATATCATATTGTTTCTTAGCATTATATATTTAGCTTATATAATATTGTTTCTTTCAGTTGGCAATGTACTCTCCTCGACTGGGGCATGATGGTACTGCTTGTGAGTGTATTTATGCTCGGGACATTTCCATTTCTGCACCCTAGGACTGAAGATGGATATATAGTACTTCCGAAAGATCTCGCTATGGTTGTTTTTTAAATTACGTGTGTGTCTGTAGTTTTTAAAATGTAAATAAATATTTTTTATTTAGTATCTGGTGAGTTGTTATCCTGCTCAAACAGCAATGTATTTTGTTTTTAGTATACAATTTAGCACGAGAATCATTATTCATTCATCATTCACAGTCAGTTAGAGCATTAAATGATATAAGTCAGGCACCTCGTTGAATCCATGCTATATCGAATCGAGGCGGATTTTATGGACAAGAGCAACCCAACATGTTATTAGGTAGGTGTTTCTAATAATTTATGTATTAATTTTATTTCTTCAGTGTATTATACTTAATATCAGAACAGTAAAAACTTCTGGAGTCCCCGAAACACTGATGAAGGTTCAGTAGTAAGAAAGGGTGGGGACTAGGAAAGGCAGGGAGAACAGCCTAGCGCTTGGCTTCGCGTCATGCGTTGCAGTTGTGTTATACAGATATATCTTCATATTAATTAACATTATGAAACTGTGACATTAATTTTTAGCACATCTTTTGTAAAAAAAGATCGTGCTTCTGTTATCGGGTTGTCCGTCCGTCCATCCGTCCGTCCGTCTGTACCCACGGAAACTCTGCAACTATTAGTCCGATTTGAAAAATTCTTTTTGCATTCGGAAGCTTGAAATATGCAAATGATGATCCTTCATTTCGTTTTTTTTTTTTACGATGCACAATTTTGCCGCTAGGGGGCGTAAATCCAGATGATGTCGAATTTAAAATCCACATATTTGTTTCTAAACATCCGATTGAAAAAAATTCTTTTATCTTTCGACTTCATTTATGTCGAAAACTGTTTTAGATATAGTTTCATTTTCAAATTACGTATACATTTTTCACTAGGGGGCGTAAAATTAAATTACATTTTTTCCGATAACTCTTCTCCTAAAACTCCGATTTGAAAAATCTTTTTTTCAGCGGATACATCTCCTAATAGAAAATCTTTTGCATATAATTTTTAATTTTTGGTAAAGAATACTTTGGCCACCAGGGGGCGTAAGTGTTAATTTTTGCTTCTGATGTATTTGCAACAAAATATGAGCTTCTAAAATATCGATTGAAAAAATTCTTTCGTGGACTGATGCACTCACATCGATAAACCTTTTCGGAATACTTTCTTCCTAAAATATCCCACAGTTTCTCCGCCAGGGGGCGTAGATGTAAATCTTATTTTTGTCAATATCTCTACTTCTAATAGTCCGATTTAAAAATTCCTTCTTTGTTGGATAGTGTTTTCCGTGTGACATGTTCTTTATATGATTTCAAAATTTTCAAGTAATTCATAGAATTTCCGCTAGGGGGAGTAATGGTAAATTGCGTTTCGCCCTATATCTCTGCTTCTAAATCTCCGATTCGAAAAATTCTTTCTGCTCCGGATACAACTCCTGATGGGAAATCGCTTGCACATAATTTCTAATTTTTGTAAAAAAAAAATAAAAATGGTTTGACCACCAGGGGGCGTAAACCTTAATTTCCGCTTCTGATGTATTTGCAGCAAAATATGAGCTTCTAAATTCTCGATTTAAAAAAAACGTCGTTTGTAGACCGAAATACTCGTGTCGACAAACCTTTTGGGAACATTTTCTTCTTAAAATAGTGCAAGGTTTGTACGCCAGGGGGCGTAGATGTATAACTTATTTTTGTCAATATCTCGACTTCTAGGAGTCCGATTTAAAAATTCCTTCTTTGTTGGATAGTGTTTCTAGTGTGACATGTTTTTCCTAAAAATTCAAAATCCTCAAGTAATTCATAGACTTTCCGCTAGGGGGCGTAAAGCTAAATTGCGTTTCTCCCTATATCTCTGCTTCTAAATCTCCGATTTGAAAAATTCTTTCTGCACCGGATACAGCTCCTGATGGAAAATCGTTTGCACATAATTTCTAATTTTTGTAAAAATAAAAATGGTTTGACCACCAGGGGGCGTAAACCTTAATTTCCGCTTCTGATGTATTTGCAGCGAAATATGAGTTTCTAAATTCTCGATTAAAAAAACGTCGTTTGTAGACCGAAGTACTCGTGTCGACAAACCTTTTAGAAAAATTTTCTTCTTAAAATAGTGCATGGTTTTTGCGCCAGGGGGTAGACGTATATCTTATTTTTGTCAATATCTCGACTTCTACGTGTCCGATTTAAAAAATTCCTTCTTTGTTGGATAGTGTTTCTAGTGTGATATGTTTTTCCTAAAAATTCAAAATTTTCAAGTAATTCATAGACTTTCCGCTAGGGGCGTAAAGGTAAATTGCGTTTTCTGCTCCTAAAACTCCGATTTGAAAAATTCTTCCTGTATCGCATACAAGACCTGATGGAAAATATTTTTCTCATAATTTCTAATGTTTTGTAAAGAATGGTTTGGTCACCAGGGGTCATAAGTGTTAATTTCTGCTTCTGATGTATTTGTAGCAAAATCTGGGCTCCTGAAAACTCGACTAAATTTTTTTTTTCTTGGACTGATACCGCTCATATAGATAAACCTTTTGAGAATACTTTCTTCCTAAAATACTGCATGGTTTTCCCACCAGAGGACGTAAAGTCACATCTTATTTTTTTCCATAACTCTGTTTCTAAGAGTTCGTAAGCTCACGATTCCGTTTACACCAATATCTGAGGGATTAAAGACCCGATTGAAAAACTTCTTTCTTCCGTCAGATACTATTGTTTTCCATACCGGTTCCATTGCCTTTGAATAGCTTTGATAAATTTAATTTGCGTCAGAACGGATTAAAAAAACGTGCTTATTACACCCGAAAATTCGGTGTCATCTTTCTTGTTGTTAAGCAAGCAGAGCACTTGTGACTTACTACAGAGGAAAAGCACGTGTCAAGACGACAAATCTTTAGCGATACTGTCCGTGTAGCTTAGTGTGGAGAGCAACTTACTTCGGAGTGACGGGCGCGGATATTTTCGCCACTCAGTTTTCATCTAAGCAATTAAGAACGAACCCCTTCATCGGGGAAATCTATCTCAGATCCCTACATATTACAGGGCAGTGATACTTCCCCCACCCCCACACACACATGAAAAGGACCCCACTGCCCTCCTAATGTAAGTGGGGTCACAGCGTCCCGGACAAGAAGAATAAATCACAGACGGTCAGCTACAACTCCTTAATGGCCATCAAGGCAAGGGACAGCGTGAGAAAACACTTTCCTCCGCAGATGTAAGAATGACCAACTCCCACGCAAGAAAGACACAGCTGAAAGACACCTCGCACCGGAGATCATTCAAAAGTACGCACGCCTGAAAATAGCGGAAGAAAAAGGGAGTAAGTTGCTTAATTAGTACGTAGTTGGGCTAGGAAGTTGGAAAGAGATTTAGAAAATTGGGGGGATCCTTAAAATAGGCGTGAGAATGATAGCTAAACGTAGCATAACTGAAAGACACCTCGCACCGGAGATCATTCAAAAGTACGCACGCCTGAAAATAGCGGAAGAAAAAGGGAGTAAGTTACTTAATTAGTATGTAGTTGGCCTAGTAAGTTGGAAGGAGATTCAGAAATTTGGGGGAAGGGGAGGAGCAGGGCCTGATTTCTGTACGTGCACAGGGCCTTAGAATTTGGAGGGGCCTCCAAACTACCTTAATAGTAGTATACATTTTCAGAACCAATATATATTTTCCGTTATAGCACGAAATTATTATACGGTTCAGTTTCAAAATTTAGGATGAGATTTTGGAAACCAAATTATTATTATTTCGTATAATAAAGATTAAGTGTTGCGCTGAGCTGTGATTGGCCAGTGTAACATCTTAATCTCACCCTTATTTGTAACAGTCAAAATGCAACGGGAACAGCCTGTATTCGGATCAATACAGTATATTACACATGAAAAGCATTTCAGCAAACTTGTAGAATTTGCTAAAAAATATTTTTGTTATTAATATTAGTCTTGTGAGAACAAAAATTGTGAACCAATATTCATAGTTATGTAGGGTTTATTTTTACATAAATAAAATTACAAAGCAGTTCAATTGACATTACTTTATTTAAAGACTGTTGTAATAATTTACGTGGTGTCGGAATAATTTATCCTACAATGTGTGTGATAAATTATGGAAAACTAGGTGTTGTAAAATATAGATAATGTTATGGTAAACTAGGTGTTTTAAATTATAGATAATATTATGGTAAACCAGGTGTTTTAAATTATAGATAATGTTATGGTAAACTAAGTGTTTTAAATTATATCTGGGAGGATAGTGATTTGTTTCCATAAATAATACTATAAAACAAAACAAAAAAAGAATTCCAGAGCAATTAATGTTACAGCAGTAAGCTCTGCGGGTGGTGGGAAATACAAGCGGTGTGAATGCTCGTCTATTACAAGCTACATTGGCTATAAAATTGACTAACATGTGGGATGTGTTTTAATGTTTTTACAGCTAGAAAAACTGCTTGCAAAAAAAAAATATTTACCAGTAAATATTTTTTGATAATTTTAATCGATTGGGCCCTAGACATAGGATGTACACAAGGCCTCGACTGACCTAAGTCGGGCCCTGGGGAGGGGGGGGTCCTTTAAATAGCCGTGAGAATGATAGTTAAACGCAGCATAACGTTTAGAACAGTTAGTTCCCTTTCCTCTGGAGGTATTAATACATAATATCTCTAATCAAAACAAACAAACAAGCAAAAATACGTGCGATCATTATTGATTGTTAGTTTTCTTCCGTGCTGCTCTGAAATAAAACCTGCAATCTTCTAGTATCTAGGTACACAATGATTACCGCAAACTCATGCCATCAGGGAGGCGCCCAAGCCAACGGTTGTTTTTAAGAAATCCCTCGTGAAGTTTGTGTCTATATACAACATTGCCATCATTTCTTGCTACTTTCTGACGATAGCCTATGTTGTTTCATAAATTTTCGTCAACGAACCTCTAATTTTATCATTTTCATTTTGAGTAGTAGACCCACCATGAACTGTCGATCGACCATGTGGAGAAGTAAGAAAACTGGGAAACTGCATCGTCCGGAAACAGGATTTCCATTTTCTGAAGAATTCATATGGAGGAGGTGATGGTCTCAGCTCCATGCGAAAATAAAAAAAAAATACGAAAAAAAGGGGATGGGGGGCATGGAAAGAAATGAAATGCCTGAATATTAAATTTTAAATCATGAATTTCCAAGATATTTCAACCCTATGGAAGTTCAAAATTACTTCGCATTTCCTTCCTTTTTTATCGTCTTCTTAGTAGCTGTCGTTTTTCCTCTCTCTCTTTCTCTATCTTTTTTTTTATTTCCTTTCTTGAGTTTAGTGTGAAAGTCTGGTGCGCATAACTCTGTGGTAAATGGCCTCACGTGAACTGTCAGGTCACGGAGCATTGACGGCTTATCAACAGTTGGGGGGAAAAAATTCATGGCTGCACTTTGACAGTTAGAAGAGATCTATCTTGTAATTCGATTCCACAACCTCCCTATTATCGGAGACAATATTACACATCCCAGTAACATCAAAAGCAAGCTTTCTTAACCTTGTGTAACCCCCCACTTTTGCTTTATTGCTTTTTTTTTTTTTTTTGAACTTGTGAACGTGAAGTCTTTTCCCCTTTCCCGTTGTTGCCTTTTGCAGCCAGCCGTCTGCGCTATGTTTCTTCTTTCTTTTTTTCCCCCTTCCCTTCGTGTCTTCTTTCGCTCTTACTTAATTTACTACGATAGTGAAGTAAAAAAGCATTCGTCGTGTACAGTAATAGCTGATCTTCGCTGTAGTTGAGAAGCAAATGGTGCAGCTGTGTGCGGCAACGATTCCTTGTCAGACGTTTTACTTTCTGAGAGAACAGAATCGCGTTACTGTTGTCACCTACCAACAAATGAATGCGCAAATTATATAAAAACCTTAGGGTATTTCTTTTTCTTTCCTGGGCCTTTTCTTCTTAGTGGATATCATGATGAACATAGGGAGAAAACTGATGCAACCAAAGTAAAGAAAATATTAACGGTTCTCCAAATCGTTTTCCATCGATGGCTGGGAATAGTGGTTATATCTACCATTTGACATTTTGCGTCTTTTTCGCTGTCTGTGTTAATTTGTCTTTTCAAGAAAGGAAAGGGTAAGTACTATTTGTTATCACAGTTTGAATTCGCGAATTTTCTGAAATCAAAGTCGTGCTTTTAATCGATAGAATATTCTTTTTCTCAATTGATTAAATTAAACCCAGGGTCAACAAAGAAGAATAAAGTTATTAAGGAGCAGTCCTGATGCACTACTACCGTTTCTGCAAAAGAACAAAAACAAATCGGTCTCAAATCCCAAACGCCACAGGACTACAAATTGCCCTGTGGAATTCATGATTTAGAAGCTGTAAATTTCTGCGATAATAACTGCTGTAACCCTGCGCTCATTAATCTCACCGAAAGTTAACATTAATAACAATATTTGATTTCATCTAATAACTTAAAATCATTTCTCGTTTTTTCGTCAATTCTTGGGGAGATATTGAGTTGGTCCCCTTTCACTATAGTTATTTGCTAGCAATGTTAATGAGGAAGGAGAGATGACTACTCCCTCATACGCTTCCGACGTTCAGAGAGAACGCTATTGCCGGCTGTCTCCGTGTCTTCAGCATTCGCCAATTCTTGTTTCGCCTATTCCTGTTACGTCGAAAGTTAATGGGTTCCTCCATTTTAGGCGAGGAAAGAATTCTTGATTTGCCTATTCCTGTCTCGCCTAAAACTTTCACCTGCTAGAGGGGAGAGATTCGGTACTTCACATTGCATAACAAAAAAGATGCACCAAGAAAAGTATACAGTGCTAAATTATCAAAATTTCCAAGATAAAATCCAGGAAACTTAAGCTTTTAACTCATGTTCTTGTGAGAACAGTGGAAAATACAATTACTTTTTTATAAAACTGCAGGTAATTTATTAGTTTGAAGAATGCACTACGTATTAACTCTTTTTTGATTGAAAGTTTAACGACCACCGTGAGCAACTCAGTGGGCTATAAGCAGGCGCCTGTCCCTAATTTAGGGCCACTGACACCAGGGAAGGGAGAGAGCGAACGCCATAAGGCAAATGCAACATCCACACCTCACCAGGATTCGGACCTGGACCTATCTCGGACAAGTGATTTCGAGGATTCTTCGTCGGTGGGAGAGAGAGGGTTGTTCAGATCCCCGGGGGAAAAAACGGGTGGGGGAAGACTAGGAAATGAATGTCGATGCCGAGATGTAAGATCGAAGCAGAAAAATTGAGTTTAGAAAGAAAAATTCAGCAGTGGGGTAGCTGAGGAAGACGCTTAATACAATAAGCAAGTGAATTTGAATTTAATTTTGCCATGTTACACTATCTAGCATACAATCAAGTACAGATCAATGTGTAAATAAAGAAAAGAACAATATAGAAATTAGGACAAAGCTTGTGCGGCACCTTCTCTATATGCAGTATTGAATAAAGAGCACTACTGCAGGAGAGCGAGTTTTTATTCAGAGCTAAAAGCCCGGAACTGTTTAATTTCCTTATGTGAGAAGGCCTGACTGACCTACGCGACAGGACACTGAAAATAACCCAGTGAACAGCCCTGTCGCAGTGGACAACTGTGCTCCAGAGAATTCTCAGAAACCATTAATTGGGGGAAAAGGACAGTAAAATAGAAAAAAAGACAATAAAATATTTTCATGGCAATGCGTTTAGTTTTATCTACTTATATTCGTTAAATCATGTGGTTCCCTACTTCAGTCATAATAATCGCCTGCAAAAAATTTACTAGAGGCAGAAATGTACCTATACTCGGGTCGTGCTTAAGGGCTTCTTGCCAAATGTGAGGCTGGTGAATTATTAATAACAATAATTATCAATTTTTTTTTATATTTCAGTCTTTACATTTCATTTTGTTGTTGCTGTTGTCTTTAATAGGCAATAATACAACAATGAGCCATTACATTATGACCAACCCCAGCCTAGAGAAATGAGCGCGCCTGGAGACCGAACGGTGGCGCAGGTGAAGTTCACAGAGCAGTACATATGCAACCCGAGGACCGGCTTTCGGTTAGTAGAGTGTTCGGAGTTAGAATAAGAAAAGCTGCCGATTTATCGGAGTTTGATTAAGGACAAATTGTGATGGCACGGTGCCTTGGAACTACGATTTCAGAAACGGCGCGGCTTGTGGATTGTCCACGTGCCGATGTAGTGAGTACGTATCAAAAGTGGTGCAAAGATGGCCAAACAATGAACCGTCGTCAAGCCATGCGTCATCCGCAGCTCATTGATGCCAGAGGGGAGCGGAGACAGTCGCTTATTGTTCACAGCGACCGCAGGGCCCCAGTGCAACAAATCACCCGCAGCTACAACAATGGTAATCAGGGCAATATGTCACAGCGCACAGTTCATCGCAGCCTTTTGCTCATAGGCCTGACTAGCCGATGACCCAGCTGGACCCCCATGCTCACTGCAAGTCATCGCAAACACGCATAAAATGGGCTCAAGATCATCGAGATTGGAAGAAAGTGGCCGGGTCTGAGGAATCAAGATTCCTGGTGCAACACGTAGACGGCCGAGCGCGGATACGCCGATTACCAACTGACGCTATGTCACCTGAATGCCCTGTTGGGCGAAAACAGTGCTGCGGCGGCGGTGTTATGCTGTGGGTGATGTTTTCTTGGGATACTTTAAGCCCCATTATTCTAATAGCACATTCCCTGACAGCTGTCAGGTATCTGAACATCGTTGCAGACCAAGTTCACCCATTCATCATGGCAACTGTATTCCTGCTGGTGATGGCCATTACCAACAGGGTAATGCGCCATGCCACACTGCCGGAATCGTCAAGGAGTGGTTCGGGGAACATGCTGGTGACTTTCTGTTAACGCCCTGACCTCCAAATTAACCTGACAGGAACACAATCGAACATTTGTGGTTCGACTTGGAAAAGCGGGTTCGCGCTAAATCACCACCACCCCGGGAACTGGAGGACCTGCTGTTGACATCATGGTACCAGATATCCCAGGATACCTATCGCCACCTCATCGAATCGATGCCTCGCCGAGTATAGTTGTAACACCGGAATCGCAATTTTTCGAAATTAAAAGAACTGATACAAAATATTTGAATAACTTTAAGATTTAATTTTCGATTCCAGTTTTAGTCATAAATTTTCCTTTAATTATTGCATATAATAATAATAATAACAATAATTGTCATGTTCTTTGAGATTGAAATCGTGCGGCCGACTAACTCTTCTCATAGGAAGCACGGAAGCACCCTGACTACGCTCCTGGTCACTTAGCCACTTACCAATGACGAACAGTGTTTCATCTGTAGGCGCAACTGCACTTCCATCTCAGCCTTTCTCTCTCGCTTGTTTTTTTTTTTTTTCTTTGTTGTAATTTTTCCTTTACAATTTACGTTTCTTAAGGGAAAAAAAAAAAACAAGTCCCGTGACCATGCAACAGATAATCACTGGTGGCGCAGCTTTTCCTACCGATTCACTTCGAGAAGTAATTTATTTTGAGTTATCCATCGTTCCTGCTGTATCACTTCAATTTTGCTTTTTTCCTAAAAACGTGTGGTACGCAAATAAATGAGGTAAAGTATTTATGCTCATAATGAAATACAAAATGAATTTTTATAAACCACAAAATTAAAAGCTCAGAGAATTTACAGTAAAGTTCATTTTCCAGGCTGCTAGCTTGCCCTGCGCGGGGGGAGGGGGCTCCCTCTGGTTCCCTGCTGGTTATCTATCACTTTGTCCGTGTTCATTTCCTCCACGTTCACTTGGTCCAGTTCATTTCGTCCACTGTTCACTTTGTACACATTCATTTCGTCCTCAGAATGGATGCAATATCATGAAAATTTTCTGTTTTAACCGTTTTTTGTTACTAGGCAGAAAAAAAAAAAAAAGGTCAGCGGACATTGCTTAGGTGCGATTTTTTTGTTTTTTTTTCCTGTTAAAGTGTTTCAATTAAAATACAACGATTTTAAATGTCATTTAAAGTAAAACGAAGAACTGAACTTTGAAGAGATTTTTAACTCTTTCGTGTGGTACGATGTTAATCATTATGACATAAATCAAAGTTTATTCCTATGACCACAAATGTATTGGATAGAAGAGGAAAATCTTAGACCCCTTTTCTCCTTCATGTAAAAAGTCTATTTTCTTTCTCTCACACCGCAAATTAACAGTAAATATCAATATAAACTTTTTTTTCACCATTATACTTTTATATTAGGGGCATTCAAAAGTTTCCGCCGCCTCCGCTAGCGGGCGCTGTAGGGGTCTAATTGGCCGGCGACCCATGCTGTCAGTTCATACATGAAGCCAAGCATGGCGGTCGATAAAGTTCATTTGCGGCACTGTTTGTTATTCAAGTTTAATTTAGAGAAAAGTGCGAGTGAAGCATACGGTTCAATATGTCATGCGTATGTCGAAACCGTTATGGGTGAGCGGACGTGTCGAGAGCGGTTTGCCAGGTTTAAGAAATACCGTGAAAATTTTCACGGTTTTTCTTAAACCTGGAAGACAAGCCACGTGCAGGTAGACCGCAGGAACTCGCACACAAGGGGCTGGAATCGCTGTTGCAAGAGGGTGCCACTCAGTCGACCACGCAACTGGTGAAACGTTTGAAAGTGGCTCAATCGACGGTAGTCTACAGGCCTTGGGGAAGATCCAGAAGATTGGTAAGTGGGTTCCGCATACTTTAGCGAAGCCTAATATTGGTTAATGATTGAGCATTTTCATGTCGTTGCTGAACAGGTTGCAAGGGAAGAATTTCTTGTGGAAGGTTGTCACCGGGGATGAAAAATGGGTCTATTGCGACAACCCCGTAAGTAAGAGATCCCGAGTCGATACAGGCCAGTTTATTTGGAAGGCTTCAGTGACAACCCCTATCAAATGCTTTCGGAATATCAAGTACCACAACCTGAGCTTCGCAGCCCCTGTGGCGCAGTGGTCTAAGCGATGGCTTCTGATCATTCGTCCGAAAGGGGTCCGGGTTCAAATCCCGGTGAGGCATGGATGTTGTGTTTGTCTTACGGGACTGGCTCTCTCCCTTCTCTGGAACCAGTGACCCTACATTAGGGACGAGCGACTGCTTATAGCCCATTGAGTTGTTCACGGTGGTCGAAAACCCTCCAATAAAAAAAACCCGAGCTTCACCAAATATTTCTACAGAAAATTTTCAAAAATGGTAAAATTAGGATAGAGCATCACTTGTTGGCCAATTAAGACCAAAACTATACTGACGGTCATTATGGACTCTAAAGACGCTAGCTGAGAAGATAGTTTCTCGTTAATTGCCATGTTTTCAAATCATACCAATTCTCTCAGCTTTGGATCATCTAAAAAAATTATTTGTTTACTCAAGTTCATGAAAGATACGTTTTTATTAATTTCCGTATTTTCAGAGGGAAGTATTTTTGTAGAGTCCTTTTTCATTGTACATTCAACAATCACCCTGGCAATTTTATTATTTGCGATATTTAATGCATTTTGGAAGAGCTAAAATATAATTTAATTATATATATATATATATTAGAGGAAATTCTATCCCACACTCACCAACCCGCTTGGCCAGCGTGGTGAGTTATGGCCAAACCCCTCCAAAATGACTCCACAACTTAAATCTTGGCCCTCAGTCTCCGGCAGCTGGAATGTACCTGGCCAAGGCAGCGGCCAGTGCGACATGAAGGCAGAGGGTGCTAAGAATACCCGGAGGACCGGACTAGGCTGCCATCTGATGCTGACCTTGGCAACGTACAATGGATGCTCCCTATCTTCTGATTCAAGGCTTCTTGAATTGGAAGAGGAACTACAAAGGATCAAGTGGGACATCGTGGGGCTAAGTGAGGTAAGGAGAAAAGGAGAAGATCTCATCGAACTGAAAAGTGGACATCTCTTCTACTATCGTGGGACAGATACTGGCAGAACTAGTGGTGTTGGATTTATAATAAACAAGAAACTGAAGGATAAAGTGGTAAAAGTTGAAAGTTCCTCTGACAGAGCTGCACGACTCGTTATCCAACTATCGAGAAGATACCAAGCTCAGATTATTCAAACTTATGCACCCACCACAAGTCATCCTGAAGAAGAAATTGAAGAATTTTATGAGGAAATTTGTCATCTAAATAATAAAGGTAAGCAGCACTTGAAAATAATTATGGGAGATTTCAATGCAAAAATAGGGCAACGGCAACAGAATGAAACTTCAGTAGGTAAATTCGGTCACGGCAACAGAAACCAGCGTGGAAATACTCTCGTTGAGTTTGCAGAGGCAGAAGGGTTTTTCATCTTGAACTCCTTCTTCAAGAAAAAGCCACACAGGAAATGGACATGGAGACATCCAAATGGGACGACAAGTGAAATTGATTTTATTATGTGTAACAAAAAATTCGTCATAGAAGACTGCAGTGTGCTAAACAAGTTCAACACAGGTAGTGACCATAAATTGGTGAGATGTAAGATGCACCTCAACACTAAACTTGAACGTGGCAAGCTCATAAGACAAACAAAATCTATTGACATAACCAACCTTAAAAAACACCATAATACCTTCAAGTTGGAACTGAAGAACAGGTTCTCTGCTTTAGAAGGCCTAACATCGGAAGAAGTGGACATCTCTGAAGTTAACAGAAAAGTAACCAAAGCTCTTATGGAAACAGCAACAAAATTAGCTGGGTCTAAGAACAAGTTGCATGTAAATAAATTATCAGGAAAAACGAAAATGTTGATGCAAAAAAGAAGAGAGATGAGGACAACTAAAGAAGATGTGACTTCCAAAGTGGAATATATAGAGCTATGCAAGACAGTACGAAAAAGTATCACTGAAGACGTAAGAAAATTCAACTGTGAACTAGTAAGGAAAGCAATTGAAAACAACCAAAGCCTAAAGATAGCAAAGGGACATCTCAGTAAGGGAAGAAAACAGATTATGGCACTGAGAAAAGAAGATGGTTCTGTAACAAGAAATAGAGGCGAAATTTTGACAAGAGTGAAAGATTTCTACTCCAAATTATATGAAAGGGATGATACATGTACTCCAGACATCATGAAAGATACCAGTACCAGAGTTCCTCCAGTCCTTCCAGCAGAAGTTGCACATGCAATCAAGAACATGAAGCGGGGAAAAGCTCCAGGAGAAGATGGAATTACTGTAGACATCATACAAGAAGCAAGTGGAGAAATCGAAACAGTACTCGCCCAAATTTTCACTCGATGCCTTAATGAAGGAAAGATTCCTGAGGATTGGAACACCGCTATAATGATCCTGCTACATAAGAAAGGTGACATTGAGGATCTCGGAAACTACAGACCTATCAGCCTACTATCAGTGGTTTATAAAATCTTCACTAAAGTTCTTTCACACCGCTTGAAGGTAACACTGGACATGGCTCAACCGAGAGAACAAGGTGGATTCAGGAGTGGCTACAGCACAATAGATCATATCCACGTACTGAGAGAACTAATTGAAAGAGCGAGGGAATATGAACTTCCATTGTGCATGGCTTTTATCGATTATGAAAAAGCCTTTGATTCGGTGAAACCATCAGCAGTTACAATGGCTCTGAAAACCTGCGGTATTGAAGATGCATACATTAATATTATTAATAACATCTATGAAAATGCAAGTGCAAAGATTCGGCTGTTTGAAAATACAACACACATAAAAATTGGAAAGGGAGTGAGACAAGGTGACACCATATCTCCGAAGCTCTTTAATGCCACATTGGAGGGTATTTTTCAGTCACTGAGCTGGGAAAACAAGGGGATAAAGATTAATGGAGATTATCTAAACCACCTTCGTTTTGCTGATGACGTAGTCATTTTTGCAACTAGCCCATCAGAGCTGCAGAGTATGATCCAGGAACTTGCTGACAAGAGTAAAGAAGTGGGATTAAAAATGAACTTTCAGAAGACAAAAGTGATGTTCAATGCTTTTACAAGAAATGAAGATTTATCGATTGATGGAGAAAAGCTGGTGATAACAGACACGTACGTTTATCTTGGACAGCAGATATCAAGTGAGGGTCACATTAGTGAAGAAATTAATCGGCGTACAAAACTTGCCTGGAGAGCTTTTGGAAGAAACAGCATAATTTTCAAGAGCAATATGCCATTATGTCTTAAAAGAAAAGTGTTTGATCAATGCATCCTTCCAGTGCTTACGTATGGTGCAGAGACGTGGACCTTAACTAAAAGAGACATAAAAAGGCTGCAGACAACTCAAAGCAGCATGGAGAGGTGCATACTTGGTGTAACCAGGAGAGATAAGAAGAGGAACTCGTGGATCCGAAAAATGACAAGAGTGGAAGACATCATGATCAGAGTTAAATCCCTGAAATGGCAATGGGCTGGACATACTGCCAGAAGGACAGATCATCGATGGACAGCCGAAATTTTAGATTGGATTCCAAGGAACAGGAAAAGACCCAGAAGAAGACCACGTGGGAGATGGGTGGATGAAATTCGAAAGTATGCAGGGGTGACATGGAGGAGACTGGCACAAGACAGACCGTTGTGGAGGAAACTTGGGGAGACCTTCGTCCAGCAGTGGATTGATAATGGTTGACAATGATGATGATGATATGAATTAATTAAATTACGCTGCCTAGTAACCTATGGATAGTTTATGAAATGCAAAAAGGACTACAGAGGGTGAGTCGAAAGTTTTGCAATATTTGCCTAAACGCATGTGCTGCGGCTGGCATGTCGCGTGTTTAAACTAGTTCAAGTCGCGCACTGCAGTCAATCGAAAGGGATATGAAGTGGTAGGCGTTGCTGTAAACAAACAGCATTGTGTTATATGGAAATATTTAAACTTTATTTAAATTGTAACTTTTGTTATTTTGTGTGCCAACGACAGCTAAGGAATTCATCCTCAGTACGAAAGGCGCTTATCGCAGATTCATTTCCTGCTTTCACGGACCGGGACCTCCCACGAACATAATGGCACCCCCTTTCCCCTCGTCGTCGGACTCTCCCTCAGAGAGAACCCGTCATGGACAATGGGAGTAAGCAATTAAGAGTACAACTTCTTACGTCAAGAGCATTTTATGCGGGGTACAGATCGTGTAGGGGATTGGAACCGATAGGTATCAAAAACGGAGAGTCTGGTTAGTGATCTTGAGGAGAAAAAGTAGGAAGGATTTTGCTCAGATAAGGCACGGGAAACGCTTTTGCACGGGATGAGGTAGAAAAAGTTTTTAGCGGGAATTACATAGAGGAAGTGGCCAGAGAGTCTATCGGACCGCTGGAAGTATTTACCATTCGATCAGACCAACTAATATTTCCCCTTTGCCCCCAGTCTGAAGAATAAAGATAAGTTAAGTCGAAATCATTTGTCATAACATTCAATTTGTTTACTCATTTATTTGCTTCCCTGCTCCAATGACAGGAACCTGCAAACGGCGATTTTTCTGATAAGTTGGCGTCCCCCACAATACATGAAATTAAACCAAGCCAACAATTCCATGTCGTCGTTCTGTCTGTGGTTGGACGCCTAAAAGATGAATAGCCCCAACCGACTAATTAGGGAAATTTTGCTTTACGAGTTTGAACTCTGCCATAACGCTGCTCAAGCAACACGAAACATTTGTCATGTGAAAGGGGAAGGCTCCGTGGACCACACACAGCACCGCAACCAAATGGGTCAGGAAATTTCTCTCAGGTGACAGAAACCTCGACGATCAGACCGTGGATTCAGAGACCGTGCGTCATGCCGTAGAGACAAATCCGACAACAAGAACTTGGAGATTATCAGACGAGCTGGGCATATCACAGACCACCGTGGTTCGTCACCTTCAGGACCTCGGCAAGGTCTACAGGAGCTGCCGCATTGTCCCTGACGAACTGACGCCAGCTGAAGCAAACCGCCGAGTGGAAGTGTGCACGAAACTCCTAGAAAACCCAGGTGATCTACGTTTCATCAAGAAAGTCATTACGTGCGATGAAAAGTTGGTCTATCTGTAATCCAAACACACAACGGCAGTGGTTGAGCCCAGGCTAGCTTCCAGAACCTGTTGCCAAACGTGGGCGCTTCGAGCGGAAGGTGATGCTTTGCGTCTGGTGGAATATCGAAGTGATAATCCATTGAGAATTTGTTCCAGACGGTCCCTCCATCAACGCCAAACTCTACTCTAAACAGCTAGAGCGGATGTATGCCATTTTGGAGGAGAAGTTCCCGGCACTGGTGAACAGAAAGCGTGCTTTCCTACAGCAGGACAACGCTCTGATTCACACCGCGCGAACGACCCGGGAAAAACTCCAGAAACGTGAGGGCATCGAACTGATGCCACACCCAGCATATAGTCCGGATCTTGCTCCGTCGGATTATTACTTGTTCCGGTCCATGGCCCACTTCCTTCGCGGGAGGCTCTTCAACAACCAGGAGGAGGTGGCAGCTATAGTGAAGGAGTTCTTCGCCTCGAAGGACAAGAACTGTTACCGCCGTGGAATCGAAGAACTGGTAGACAGATGGCTAAAGACGGTGCAACTCGGTGGCCTATACTTTGAATGCTGGTCAGCTTTCGTTGTAAAGGTACGTATGAAGACATAAAGTGATCAAAATATTGCTAAAATTTCGACTCACCTTCTGTAAATAATTGTAAAGCTTCATTTTGGCCCCTCCCCAGAAATTATGAATCCTAAGGAGTTTACTGAGGGTTTACTTTTACTCAGAATCCTGAGAATTTTAATTCAGTTTTTTCCTCTTGCAGAAAATGATCGTTTCAACAAAGAATAGTACTAAATGAATAGCAGTCGCCATTGAAAAATTACAAAAATTTCCCTACAGAAAACAACAAGAAAGATGACACCGAATTTTCGGGTGTAATAAGCACGTCTTTTGAATCCGTTTTGACGCAAATTAAATTTATCAAAGCTATTCAAAGGCAATGTAACCGGTATGGAAAACAATAGTATCTGACGGAAGATAGAAGTTTTTCAATCGGGTCTTTGATCCCTCAGATATTGCTGTAAACGGAATCGTGAGCTTACGAATTCTTAGAAACAGAGTTATCGACAAAAATAAGATGTGACTTTACGTCCCTTGGTGGGAAAACCATGCATTATTTTAGGAAGAAAGTATTCTCAAAAGGTTTATAAATATGAGCGATATCGGTCCAAGAAAAGAAATTTTTGTCGAGTTTTCAGGAGCCCAGTTTTTGCTACAAATACATCAGAAGTAGAAATTAACACTTATGACCCCTGGTGGCCAAACCATTCTTTACCAAACATTAGAAATTACGTGAAAAATATTTTCCGTCAAGTCTTGTATGCGACACAGGAAGATTTTTCAAATCAGAGTTTTAGGAGCAGAAAACGCAATTTACCATTGTGCGCCTTAGCGGAAAGTCTATGATTTACTTGAAAATTTTGAATTCATAGGAAAAACATTTCGCATCGGAAACACTATCCAACAAAGAAGGAATTTTTCAAATCGGACTTTTAGAAGTAGAGATATTGACAAAAATAAGATATACATCTACGCCGCTGGCGTATAAACCATGCATTATTTCAAGAAGAAAATGTTCCTAAAATGTTTGTCGGCATGAGTAGTATCGGTCTACAAACGACGTTATTTTCAATCGAGAATTTAGAAGCTCATATTTTGCTGCAAATACATCTGAAGCGGAAATTAAGACTCACGCCACCTGGTGGCCAAACTATATCTTTATAAAAATTAGAAATTATGTGCAAACGATTTCCCACCAGGAGCTGTATGCGGTGCAGAGAGAATTTTTCAGATCGGAGATTTAGAAGCAGAGATATAAGGGGAAACGCAATTTACCTTTACGCCCCCAAGCGGAAAGTCTATGAATTACTTGAAAATTTTGAAATTATATGAAAAACATGTCACACGGAAAACACTATCCCACGAAGAAGGAATTTTTCAAATCTAACTCCTAGAAGTCGAGATATTGACAAAAATAAGATATATATCTACGCCCCCTGGCGGAGAAACTGTTAAATATTTTGGGAAGAAAATATTCCGAAAAGGTTTATCGATGTGAGTGGTATCAGTGCACGAAAGAATTTTTTCAATCGATATTTTAGAAGCTCAGATTTTATGGCAAATACATTAGAAGCAAAAATTAACACTTACGCACCCTGGTGGCCAAAGTATTTTTTACCAAAAATTCGAAATTATATGCAAAAGATTTTCTGTTAAGAGATGTATCCGCTGAAAAAAGATTTTTCAAATCGGAGTTTTAGGAGAAGAGTTATCGGAAAAAATGCAATTTACTTTTACGCCCCCTAGCGGAAAATCTATGCGTAATTTGAAAAAGAAACTATATCTAAAATACTCTTAGACATAAATGGAATCGAAAGATAAAAGATTTTTTTAATCGGATGTTTAGAAGCAAATATGTGGAATAAAACGTATTTTTGAATTCGACATCATCTGCATTTACGCTCTCTAGCGGCGAAATTGTACATCGTAAAAAAAAAACGAAATGAAGGATCATCATTCACATATTTCAACCTTTCGAATGCAAAAAGAATTTTTGAAATCGGACTAATAATTGCAGAGATACCGTGGGTACAGACGGACGGACGGACGGACGGACGGACAAACCGATAACATAAGCACGATCTTTTTTTACAAAAGACGTGCTAAAAATACAAACGGAAAAATAGAATTTAGCTGAGTGATCGCACAAATATCTTGAGACCTCAGTAACAATCAGATAAGTTTTCCTTTTTTTTTTAGGTCAGCTACCGCACACTGTTTGAATTGCGGGTAAAATAGTTGCTCCTTTACACTGTCTGCAGTTCCGATAGGAGAAAGAGGAGAGGTGAATTTCACTATTGTTTGCTGGTCGTGCTCTGAGAAGTTCAGCATACTGGAATACCCTTATGGCCTGGTTGAAAAGACCTTAGGGGGTGTGGGGTAGGCGACAGGAGAGCCACACTGTTGTGGAGGTTTTGTTTGTGGCCGTGCTCACTGACAAAAAGCACAAAAGACTGAACAGGGAACAGAAGCTTTGGTTACGGCGTTATGCCTCAGCTCAAAACCAGATTTTGTGCTGGCGTTAAATCCAATGCATGCACTTTCCGCTACAATGAACAATATGATTCATAATTCAAATTTCTTTTAGCGTGCTACAGGCACCGTAGCACCTTGTAACCAGCTGCCACTGCATTTTTGACTAGTCTTTTTGACTTTTTTTACTTTTGAGTAATAAAGCAGCGGAATCTTTAAAATTTTCATCGTATTTAATTTCCTACTGCATACTATAGAATTAGTTGCTTGTCTGAGAGAGAGATAGAGAGAGAAAAGTGCTAAAATCTACGATTTTCTTTCAGAGGAGAGGTTGAGGTTCCAATGTGATTTTTATAAAAACTTTCCCACAAAATGGTACAAAGATAACAAGATAACTTTAACTAATCTGCGTAGCGAATATTTTTACACATTAAACATTTTTGTCTAGCGAATAGCAAGGATCTCTCCTAAATAATTAGTGACTTTTTTTTTTTTTTTTGCTCTTTAACCTATACGCGCTCATGTATGAAAATTGCTCCTTTTTTTTTTTTTAATTTCTGGAACTGTTTTTAAAGTCACGGAACTATTAGCCTCCATATATAGCCTCAAAACAACTTTGATATTGTTATTTTTATTTACGCTTTCCAACCATAGATTGAAGAAGCGTACTTGCTCCAACTTTGTCCGTCTGTCTGTCTGTCTGTCCGTCCGCACCATAACTCGCATTAAAAATAGTTCGATTTCGATGAAATTTTAGTATGTGGTAGGGGACAACCTGGGGAAGAACCTTATTAAAAACGGGAGGAATGGGGTGAAATGTCAGGACATAGGAGCGGAATCCATTCCATCGCCCTTATGCGTCATAACTTTCGTAAAAACGGTTCGATTGCGACAAAACTTTAGTATGTTGTTCCGGAGGTATACTGAACCGGTTCTGTTGAATATCATCGAAATGGAGTCAAAGGTCAGGGCACAGGAGCGGAATTTATTATACAGCCATTATCCTCATAACTTGACTAAAAGTGCTTCTATTGCGACAAAACTTTAGTATGTTGTTCCGGAATTATACTGAACCAATTCTGTTTAATATAATCGAAATGGTGTTGAAGGTCAGGGTTATTCCACAGCCATTATCCTCATATCTTGAATAATGATTTCTGGTATGTTGGAAAGCGAATCATAATCAATGCATTGCATGATTTTACTAACTTGTTTTTTACGCTTTCCAACCGTAGGGTGAAGAAGCGTATATGCTCCAGCTTTGTCCGTCCGTCCGCACGATAACTCACGTGAAAATGGTTCGATTTCGACGAAATTCTAGTATGTGGTAGGGGACCAACTGGGGACGAACTCTAATGAAAATGGGCGAAACAGGGTCAAATGGGCGAAACAGGGTCATTCATTCCATTGCTCTTATGCGCCATAAGAGCGGGATTCATTCCATTGCTCTTATGAGCCATAACTTGCGTAAAAATGGTTCGATTTCGATGAAATTTTAGTATGTAGTAGGGAACCACCTGGGAACAATCCCTATTGAAAATGGGTGAAATAGGGTCAAAGGTCAGGACATAGGAGCTGGATCCATTCCATTACCTTTATGCGTCATAACTTTCGTAAAAATGGTTGGGTTTTGACGAAGTTTTAGTATATGGTAAGGAACCACCTGACGACGAACCTTATTGAAAATGGGCGAAATGGGGTCAAAGATCAAGACATAAAAGCGGGATCCATTCCATTGTCTTTATGCGTCATAACATGCGTAAATATGGTTCGATTTCGATGAAATTTTAGTATGTGGTAGGGAACCACCTGGGAACAAACCCGATGGAAAATAGGCGAAATGGGGTGAAAGGTCAGGACACTGGAGTGAGATCCATTCCATTGCCCTTGTGCATCATAAGTTACCTAAAATGCTTCGATTGCAGCAAAACGTTATCATGTTGTTCCGGAGGTACAGTGAACCGGTTCTGCTGGATATCAACGAAATGAGGTCAAAGGTCATTGCACAAAAGCAAGATTTATTCCACAGCCATTATTCTCATAACTTGCGTAAAACTGCTTCTATTGCGACAAACCTTTAGTATGCTTTTCCTGAGGTGCACTGAACCAGTTCTGTTGAATATCATCGAAATGGGGTCAAAGGTCAAGGACACAGGAGCGAGATTTATTTCACAGCCATTATCCTCATAACTTGAGTAATGGTTTCTGGTATGTTGGAAAGCGTATCATAATCAATGCATTGCATGATTTTACTAACTTGTTTTAATTTCAGTATCTGGTTTACACACAAACTGTTGAGCATATAGTAGGGAGTCACAAAATGTGATGAAATTTAATTTGCTACTTCATGAATGTGGAAAAGTTTTAGGTTTAAAAAAGTGAGGAGGGCATTGTAAACTAAAAAAAATATAAAAATATATTTTGGGCGTCGCTCCCCAAAACTTAAAAAAAAATATAGAAACAAATATACATAATTCTAGCAAAAACGATTTTGTCTTTATTTTCTAAACTGCGGGGTCTCGTGAAAACGTGGGGCCAGGGTCGACCGTCCCGGTTGCTTGTATGGTTCAGCCGGCCCTGGTACCAAATGCAAATACACATGTATGGCAGCACGCTATACCTCGCAAAAGTGTAAACCTGCGACACCTACCGGTAAAAATCTGCATCCTGCAGTGTAAAAGCTTATTTGCTCATAATTTCATTTATCGAACGCAAAAATATTTTGCACTCCGAACTGTAGAAGTGTAGTTTTCGTTGCAAACGTACCAATGGCTTTACCTCACGTAGCAGAAAACTGTGCGTTAGATTCGAAAGTGCATGGATTATCCGCGCTATTAGCACAATTCAACGTAAAATGAATTTTTGTCTTTCTAGTTACTATACTGTGCAAATTAATTGGGACAAAGTAAAAAATCACTCCTTTTTTTTTCCAAAACTATGCCTTTATATCATTCTATGCCTTGATATACACTGATAAATACCTGAATTAGTATGAAGTATATCCTCCTTTAGCAGAAATGACCTCTTGAATTCGTTTTGGCATTGACTCCACTAATTGAGTGCACATATTTTTGACTTCATAATCGTGGAACCACACTTTTATAGCATTCGTTATCATGCGTTCTTTGGTTGTACAATCCATTTTACCGAAACGTCTCTTCAAAATATTCCACAAGTTTTCTATGGGATTTAAGTCTGGTGAATTTCCAGGCCAATCAAGCAAATTAATTTGATTTTCCGGCATGAAATTCTTGACCAATTTCGAATTGTGACATGGGGCCAAGTCATGTTGAAATGTCCCGTCAAAAGTTTGCAAGAATGGGACAATCCTACGTTATAATATTTCTACGTACTTGGCTGAATTCATCATTCCTTGAACAGGAACTAAGCTTCCAGTGCCATTTGATGTGAAGAAAACCCAAAACATCTGTTTCAGAGGGTGTTTTACAGTTTGTTTGACATGCTCAGGTCTTAAGGGTTCACAGTTGCTTCGTTCTATTTGCTTGGTAACCCTGCACAAATAAATGAGTTTAATCACTGAAAATTACCTTTTTTCCAGTCGTCAGCAGTCCATGATTTATATTTTTTGGCCCATGCTAAACGTTTTATCTTCATTTTCGCATTCAAATATTGTTTTTTCGTTCGCCTTCTTGCCTTCCGGCCAACTCCAGAAAGCCTACGGCGTACAGTTGAATCACTAACATCACAACCACTAGCCAATAAATCTCTTTGGAGGTCGGTGCTTGTTTTTTTTTTTTTTTTGGATTCATTTTACTATTTCTGATTAGATATTTATCGGTTCGTGGAGTTGTTTTTCGTTTTCTTCCACATTTACCTCTCCTTTTTAGAGACGAGGATCTAGATGCATTGCATCACGTAAGCAGTCTTGATACACTTGATTTGCCTACACCAACTGCAGAAGCGATATCTCTCACTGTCATAGAAGTGTGATTTTCAGAGCAATTATTTTTGCACGCTTCCTTGGGGAAACATCCATTTTTCAATACACGAAAGCAACACGTACTCACAGAGAGCAAAAACTAACATCCACCTGTCACACACGAAAGCTCACAACTGAAGCTGAAGTGCCTATTTCCTATTTAAAACCGGTCAAACCACATTCTTACTGTCAAGTTCTAACAGTCACACCACCTCACAGCTGATAAAACCGGTTCACGTGGGTTTCCGACATCAACTAGCGAACACATTACAATTCTGAGAATAAAATAGCTTGTCCCAATTAATTTGCACGGTATAGTATATACAAAAAGAGATGCAGGCAGTATTTGTTCAGGCATACATGTATGAGGGTCGCCGCCCGTTCCCTCTGAAGTGTTTTGCAATTGGTCCCTTGGAAAAAGTTTTTTTTTTTTTTTTGATTGAAGGTTTGACGACCACCGTGAGCAACTCAATGGGCTATAAACAGTCGCCCGTCCCTAATTTAGGGCCACTGGTTCCAGGGAAGGTTTCAAAATCGCTTTATTATTATTATTCATCATAAGAAAACATAAGAGGGAGACGTACAGTGTTGGGCGTCTCACTGGGAAATAATACAAACTGTTAAAACATGATGGTATATACACTGCAATGACAATGGGGATGAATAACAAATGCTGCAAGCAAAGCTTATTGTATAAAAATTGCAGGAGAAGTGACAGAGAGAAACACATCGTGTCACAAGACATTTGGCTGGGCATGATTTACAGGATAACACAAGCGAAACAATAGTACACAATTAGGAAAAGAACAGCACAAACACCGCCGTGAAGGTAAAACATTACATATATGAGATAAAAGCACAGCGTGCACAATTGTGCAAGTTATTTAACGAGGGCACCAAAGCAACATAATACAGGCGGGGTGAAGGTAATTAATGTACACGAGTAAGCATGAAAATATACTGAGATGACATTAGCATTCACAATTCAACGGTAGCGTGGATTGCACGAAAAAAAAAATTGCAGAAGGAACAGTAAGATTACAGAGCAAAACTAGGAATGCACACTGGGATGACAAGAGGAATTAACGCAAAATGAAAGCACTATACGACGCCATAGATGTAACTGGTACATTAACAAGACATGATGAACCATATTATACACAAGGATGACCAAATAAAGTACACAATGTGAAGACACGATAGTAGTATAAAATGACGGGTCCGGCCCCAAGGATCATCCTTCTAGAGAAGGATGGTGGGCGTGACCGGCGCCGAAGGATGGGGGGGGCGTGGTTGCTGCAGAAGGGTGGGGGCGTGGCATGTGAAGGATGTAGGGGGCGTGGCAGATGACGCTAGTGCGTTGGGTCGATGTGCTGCCCCCTAGCGGTGCTTCTTGGAACTTTTAATGGATCTTTGAGAGATGGCAACGACCGAGTGGGAGAAAGGGGGTGGATATAGGGGGATGTCAACTCGATGTGCTGCCCCTAGCGGTGCTTTTTGGAACTTTCGATGGATCTTTGAGAGATGGCAACGACCGAGCCGGGAAAGGAGATGCTGCCCCCTAGCGGTGCTTTTTGGAACTTTTAATGGATCTTTGAGAGATGGCAACGACCGAGTGGGGGAAAAGGGGGTGTACGTTGCCCCCTAGCGGTGCTTTTTGGAACTTTTCTCGGGAAATTTATTGGATGCGTTGACAAATTTTGGGGAAGTCTTTCCATTATTTATTTTAATTTTTCTCGGGAGATTTACTGGACTTTTCAAATTTTTGAAGGAAGTTTTTTTGTCGTTTCAATTTTTTTTTACTCGTATTTTTTTTGTCCTATTTTTTTCTCTCTAATTTATCTTATTAAATTTATATTTTCAGGAATTCCCTGAGGTATTATAATTTTTATAGACGGTGCATTATTTTTTAATTTTTCTCGGGAGATTTATTGGACGCTGACAAATTTTTGAAGGAAGTTTTTCAATCGAAGCATTTCCTCAAATTTGTTTTATTCAATTTATATTTTTAGAACTTCCGTGAGGTGTTATAATTTTTATAGACGCTGTGCATTATTTTTCTCATTCTTATATTTTTTCTTCCCTACAATTTTAATTTAGACGAGGAAAGGCTTTGTTTGAAAAGATTTCGTTCCTGTTGATTCATGTTCCGCTATCTTTTGTCGACATGTGTTTTGGGATGACTCACCATTTTCTCTTGACTCAGAAAACTTTGTATGACACGTGTTTTGGGAAGAGTGACTATGATGTGTGACGCATGTCGTGATAGCAGATATGACATCAGCCAACGCCATTTTCCGCGGGGTCGGCCACGTCATTTGAGATTCTGTTAGACGCCTTAAGTTCCAAGACTGATTTTTTTCAATAACTTGTTCATTTTGCAACGAATTTATTCCTTATTTTCCCCTAATTTCCCATTTTATATTCATAATTTTTCAACGTAACAATTTTTTATTTTTTTTGAGGAGACTTCACGCATTTTCAACGGACGTTCCAACATAAAAGACGTTTTTCCAAAGTTTTGTGCTGCAGACATAATCTTAAAACACGATTGTTTATTAACGTATTTACGTGTTCATGACATTTTTCTGTTACATTTTTAACGTTGTACCTTTTTCCAACGTACAAAGCCACAATTTTTTATGCATAGTTAAAATATTTTTTTTAATTTTTCGTATTTTCTTCATGATTAATCAGTGAAATGTACCTTTTAACGCATTATCTTAATCTTTTTTGTTCTAAATGCTTGCGTACTCCTTAAACTTCTTGATGTACCAACATTATTTTATTTTCTAACTTTTCAAACTAAGAACTACTTTTATCGAGGCTTTATTTTTCTGATTCAAACAAGCAAACGTTTCTTCATTATTATTTTCCGTTACCTATACAAACAACTTTTCTTACTTGCTTTTAATGTATGACTTAATCTGGTTTTCTATATAGCTGTTTCATGTTTGTGCAAGAAATATACAGATCTATAGCAACTAGCTATACATAACATTCGTTCGTAACAGTATCTTTTTTTTTCCAGATTTAAACCAACACACGCTTCTTAACGACTTGATATCGGTTTTCTGGGAACTTTTCTTTTCCTTCATTCAATTTTATTCCAGATCATGAGACGAGGAAATGCTTCTTTAGAAACGATTTCTTTCCTGTTCGCAGTAATTATTGGATTTTGACAAATTTTTGTGAAACGATTTCATGCTAATTCTGAGTCTTCGCCTTTGCAATATTATTTTCTCGTAATTTTTTCGTGTGTTCAAGAACTCTACAGGTCTTTCACAGCTAAAATTCTGGTAAAACTATATTTTCTTACTTTATTTAGCATATCATTATAGCTTCCCAATTTTCGCTATTTTACTTCATCTTTTTTGAAATTTAGTAAAACTTTTCAGTATGTCAATAATTTATTTCTTAGCCAAACTTAAGACTCCTTTTATTTAGACTATTTTTTTTTCATTTCATTTCAGCAAAATGATTATTTTAGATGTTGCAAATCATCAGGTTTTTTTGTTTCCTTATATATCATATTTTCCAACTTGCTTTTAAAGTATTTCTCAAAGCTTGCATGTATGTTAAATACGCATTTTTTTAATCCTTCCCTAGTTTGCTGTACTTTTTCGTGGACTGTCCCAACAGGAAAGCATTCATTGTCAAGGCATGAAATCTAAAACCTTTTTTCTTACGATAAAATTTGTATTCTTTGGGACATGTTTTCTGTATATTGTTCTGTCTCGTCCGAAAAAAACATTCATTCTGGAGGCAGCGAGTAATTCCGTTCTTCCACTAAACATCATTTTTTTACGTTTTACTAACTCACCACCCCCATAGCGAAAATAAAGAAATACTTACTCTGTTCTCTACATATCGACTCAATCTATTTCTTTTCGAAATGCTGATCATGACATTTCAACTAAAATTTCATACTTTCACCAAAAATCATATTCTTAAACGAGCTATTTTTTACACAATTATTTCATGTATAACTAAATTTTGTTGTTTACTACCTCATAAAAGTCAATAAGAACTCCCCTAATCTCATTCCTTTCCCTCATTTAGTTCGCTTAAATTGAGATGTTTCAAAATTTCGCGTATATTTCATTCCCTTAATGCCCAGTTCTCAGTGTCTCTTCATTTTTAACTTCTGTGCATGATGCATTTTATCTTTAGACGTTTAGTTTTCATTGACCTTTTCTTTCGTTTTAATTAGGTTTTCATTATCGTATTTTTTATTCATTGTCTCAGCAGAAAAATCTTTCATTCTGGAGACATAGCGATTAGTCCGTACTTCCTCTAAACATTTTTTTTCACATTTTACTAATTGTTCAGAAAGTTGTTGTTTCCAAACTCCCATAGTGAAAATATCGTATTCCCCTTATAGTACTTATTATATTTTCCTTCTGTTCAGTGTTGTATGATTCTTCAAACTTTGGTTTATTTTTATGAAACTTCTTTTTTTCTAGTTTTTTTTTCTGATTCAAACTTTCAATCTTTTTCCTATTGATGTAATTACTCTTATTTTCCCATTCGACTTTACTTTGAACAGAAATGTATCTAAAATCTTCAGATGTATTTTAGTCTACAAGGCTGATTCTTCCCTGTTTCAAATAAAGTCATTGCAGGATTTTAGTGTAAATGCTCCTAAATCTTTAGAACTTACTTTTCATAGTTAGATACAAATTTCTAGGTTTACATGAAAGAAGAGTGTTTTTACGCTCTCTCCAGTGTGTGAGCTTTCCCCAAGAAATTAACTTTGAATTTCCTTGTTTCTGTCGGAAACTGACAATCTCCTGCAACTGTTTTCACGCGTCTCTTGCTTACAAAAAACCTCATATGGCATGAAATCACTTTGCTTGGGAGATTAAACTAAATTCTGGTTTTGAACTTTGAATGCAAACTCAGCTTTCGCAAAGCATAGTTTTCTGAGCAAACTTAAACTGTCTAAGATGACAAAAATCTAAAACTGCTGACTCAATGGGACAGAAAGCGTTTGAACTTTGGCGTTAATTCACCATTTAAGAGATCCGTCGTGAACCACTAGAAGGGAAGTAAGCAGACCTGATTTAGTCCACTGTTTCCAAGGAAGGTAGAGCTAGTGTCGTAATTCAAAAGCTCTTAACTCAATTTCCCAGGATTCAGTTTCGGACGAACGAATACTCAGATGTCCATGCTTAGGCATTGAAAAATTGTTTCAGACAAATATTTTCTTACTTAAAGTGCTTCAATTCAGAATTTTGCATTTTAAGATTTTCCTTGTCAATATTTTTCTATCTTAAAAACTTCTAAAGGGTTGATTTTGAAAAAAACGAGTTCTCATAAAAATGTAAAATTTCCTTAGATTGTATGAGGAACCAAAAAAAAATTGATGAGCTTGGACGTTAACCATTCCAACCATTTCTTCTTCATGTTTTCATTCCCATAAACTTTTCAAATTCCTATATGTTCCAAGAATTTTGTTAAATGTCTAGTTCGACTCCAGAAATTTTCTGAAAATGATATTCTGGAATTTTTTTAAAAGAGAAACTAAGAATCCCTTCACTGAAACAAGAAATTCATATTCAAAGCATTACATCCTCTTTCTACTTCAAATACTCTATTTGTAAATCTAAGGAAGTTTTTTTTTTTTTTTAATATTCATATATTTTTCCTCTAACTTTAGAAGATATTGTCCCAAAATGTATGTACATATTACGATAGTAAAATATCTTACTACTTACTGCTTGATGTTTAATTCATTTCACACCGTCTTAAGGAAATCTGTTCATTTTCTCATAACACATAGACATGTTATTTTCTTTCCATTCATTTCAAAGACTCAATTGAGATCAACCTAATGGAGTCCTTTGAGAAAAACTTTCATAGGAGCATAAATTTGCCTAAAAACTACATTAAAAATAAACAAATGTTGAAAAGTTCCTGTACAAGAAAGAAATTCTGTTGTAACTTCTAAACGAAAAAGACAAATTCTAAGAAAATATGTAAAAATGTTCGTTGGATTCCATATTAAAAAAATTAGTTGAAGAAAAGTGTCATTCTTTTTTTTCGGAACAGTTCATTCTTTCCCAGGGTTAAAAATGGAACACTTCATTTTTCTTAGTAGACAATTTTGAGAAACACATTTCATTAAAAGCAGGGAAATTCCCATAGAATTAACATGGGAAAAGTATGCATAAAAAGACAGTTTCGAAACGAGTAAAAATCTGTTGAAGTTCGTTTTCGAAAAAGTTGGAAATGGAATGAAGTAAAAACAGTCACAGCAAGTTCCTGAAAGTTGAAAATTGGATGTACTAAAAATGTCTAAGGAAAGAAATTTTTATAAAACACAGACTGTTTAGTTTTCCAAACTACGGGGTCTTCAGTGAGAGCGTTTTTTTCAACTCAGAATAAAGCGAGTCAGTTTGAAACATTTCAAACTCCCCGAAATTAAGCTGTGTACTCTGGTTTCGACTCAATACTGTAAAGCATTGCTCTCAGACCAGTCGGAATTCCGCCCCGATTGGTTGCCTAATGGAAAATATCAGACTTTTCCAATAACAATCCCCAAATATCCTTAAGAGTCTAGCAAAAAAGCACTAGTTCACCATTAAAACAATTGGATTCATTCTGTTACTGTTTTAAACATATCAAAAGAAGTTTACATTCTCACTTTTACTTTAAAAATCTTGAAAGCTTAAATTTTGACCCATTTAAAAAAATTAATTTAAAATTTAATTTAAAAAAATAATAATTACTTTAAATTTATGTCTTAAAACTAAAAAATATTTACGCTTAATATTTCAATAAATAATAAATATTCACAAACTCACCTTCTACCTTGCCCATTTAAAAAAATAATTCTGAATTTATATAATCGAAATCATTACTTTCCAAGTAGTTCTTTTCCCTGATTGTAGAGAAGAATTTTCTTGAAATCTTCACTTTTCCACATGTGTTCATAAATAGCTTGAGCTACTTCCTTAGGATTCCAACAAGGCCACAGCGTTCTGAAACTTGAAATCGCTTTCCTGTTCCACTCAGTGGTTAGGCATGGAGGATGCATCTCAATAGGTGGAAGTACTTCCGAAATGCTATTCGCGACATCTACATACTTCAGGATGCTCTCCCCGATTAAATTTTAAACATTCAATTAAATTGTGTCTAAGTTCACACTCCTCAATCGATGTACTTTGAAACTTTCGGGATTCTCCGAGTACGATTTTCTGGAATTCTGAACCCATTAACAATTCCTGGATGTTGTACGCCATCCAAAATAATTTGGAGTTTTCTAAACTGCTTTCTGGTTAATGCAACTCCTGTTGTTAAGTGAAAAATCTGGAACCAGAATTTGAAAGACTTGAAGACTTCTTACTTTATTCAAACTTAGAACAGAACTAAAATTCGCTCAGCGTTTCTTTGCATACTGTAACCAACACAAATTACCCTTATCACCACGTGGTGATTGATGTATCACGATGCGTCAGTACATTAGCTGCACGATGACTGTTTCTTATCTGGTCATCTCGCAACGAACATGCTATTGATTCTAATCAGACAAAGCTAACTTCAGCTTGAGAGATAAACGAAAGGATTTCATTATAACTTTCATATCTTGAGAGAATAAACTAAAAAAATCTTCATAGAGTGCATAATAAGAGTAAAGAAATTTTTCAAGGCTGAATTTCCACTAATACGGAAAGCGTGAGAATTTAATCAGACACCTTCAAAGAATTCATCTTGGAATTAACGCGCTTTTGAAAAACGAGTGAACTATGAAATTCTTTGTTCTCCACACAAGAAAATTTCTGATTTCGAAATCTCGCCGTCCTGACCCACTTTTTCCTGAGTGAAATTTAACACAGGGTGGAAATCTCCACTTACGCATTCCTTTGAGTGGGGAATAGCTCTCATGAAAGGTCAACGGTTCCAAACAACATTGATTAAAACTGGAGAGAGAAAAATATATGAATTAAAAAAATAATGCATAAGCAGGATTCCCAAAAACATAAAAAAATATAAGTTTTATATAAAAAAAGAAATTCCAGGAAAAATATTGGTCAAGATTTCCATTCTTCCATTCCCACAAAAATTTAACGAAGTCTAATAAATCAAAAAAAAATTAAACAAATACTTGGACTGACAAAAGAGAGAACGACACGTGACGTCAACCTATCCCGCGGCTAGTAGTAGGAGATACACTGTTCTCCTCTGACATCATTTTTTTTTCTATGCGAACAGAAATTTACTTGAACAACCGTCTTAGAAAATGCCCTTCCACGTTTTTTTTAGCCATGCAAAAACAATCAGATTGCCTTTTCCCACCAAAAGTTCTAGCAAGAAGGAGCAGGAGACGCCGGAACGAAACCCGAAGGAGCTCCCTCCCTGTCTCGCCCCCTTGTTATTCGGCTCCTTCGGGCTACGTTCCGGCGTCTCCTGCTCCTTCTTGCTAGAACCTTTGGTGGGAAAAGGCAATCTGATTGTTTTTGCATGGCTGGGAAGAAAAACGTGGAAGGGGCATTTTCTAAGACGGTTGTTCAAGTAAATTTCTGTTCGCATAGAAAAAAAAAATGATGTCAGAGGGGGGAACAGTGTATCTCCTACTACTAGCCGCGTGATAGGTTGACGTCACGTGTCGTTCTCTCTTTTGTCAGTCCAAGTATTTGTTTAATTTTTTTTTGATTTATTAGACTTCGTTAAATTTTTTGTGGGAATGGAAGAATGGGAAATCTTTCGCCCCACCAATATTTTTCCTGGAATTTCTTTTTTTATATAAAACTTATATTTTTTTATGTTTTTGGGAATCCTGCTTATGCATTATTTTTTTAATTCATATATTTTTCCTCTCTCCAGTTTTAATCAATGTTGTTTGGAACCGTTGACCCCTTTCATGAGAGCTATTCCCACTCAAAGGAATGCGTAAGTGGAGATTTCCACCCTGTGTTAAATTTCACTCAGGAAAAAGTGGGTCAGGACGGCGAGATTTCGAAATCAGAAATTTTCTTGTGTGGAGAACAAAGAATTTCATAGTTCACTCGTTTTTCAAAAGCAGCGTTAATTCCAAGATGAATTCTTTGAAGGTGTCTGATTAAATTCTCACGCTTTCCGTATACCACCATCATTTTAGTGGAAATTCAGCCTTGAAGAATTTCTTTACTCTTATTATGCACTCTATGAAGATTTTTTTAGTTTATTCTCTCAAGATATGAAAGTTATAATGAAATCCTTTCGTTTATCTCTCAAGCTGAAGTTAGCTTTGTCTGATTAGAATCAATAGTATGTTCGTTGCGAGATGACCAGATAAGGAAACAGTCATCGTGCAGCTAGTGTACTGACGCATCGTGACACATCAATCACCACGTGGTGATGAGGGTCATGTGTTGGTTACAGTATGCAAAGGAAACGCTGAGCGAATTTTAGTTCTGTTCTAAGTTTGAATAAAGTAAGAAGTCTTCAAGTCTTTCAAATTCTGGTTCCGGATTTTTCACTTAACAACAGGAGTTGCATTAACCAGAAAGCAGTTTAAGAAACTCCAAATTATTTTGGATGGCGTGTGGGACAACATCCAGGAATTGTTAATGGGTTCAGAATTCCAGAAAATCGTACTCGGAGAATCCCGAAAGTTTCAAAGTACATCGATTGAGGAGTGTGAACTTAGACACAATTTAATTGAATGTTTAAAAAATTTAATCGGGGAGAGCATCCTGAAGGTATGTAGATGTCGCGAATGCATTTCGGAAGTACTTCCACCTATTGAGATGCATCCTCCATGCCTAACCACTGAGTGGAACAGGAAAGCGATTTCAAGTTTCCAGAACGCTGTGGCCTTGTTGAATCCTAAGGAAGTAGCTCAAGCTTTTATGAACACATGTGGAAAAGTGAAGATTTCAGAAGAGTTCTTCTCTACAATCAGGGGAAAAGAACTACTTGGAGAAGTAATGATTTCGATTATATAAATTCAGAATTATTTTTTTAAATGGGCAAGGTAGAAGGTGAGTTTGTGAATATTTATTATTTATTGAAATATTAAGCGTAAATATTTTTTTAGTTTTAAGACATAAATTTAAAGAGTAATTATTATTTTTTTAAATTAAATTTTAAGTGAATTTTTTTTTAAATGGGTCAAAATTTAAGCTTTCAAGATTTTTAAAGTAAAAGTGAGAATGTAAACTTCTTTTTTGATATGTTTAAAACAGTAACAGAATGAATCCAATTGTTTTAATGGTGAACTAGTGCTTTTTTGCTAGACTTTTCTTAAGGATATTTGGGGATTGTTATTGGAAAGGGGTCTGATGTTTTCCATTAGGCAACCAATCGGGGCGGAATTCCGACTGGTCTGAGAGCAATGCTTTACAGTATTGAGTCGAAACCAGAGTACACAGCTTAATTTCGGGGAGTTTGAAATGTTTCAAACTGACTCGCTTTATTCTTTGAGTTGAAAAAAAGAAGCGCTCTCACTGAAGACCCCGTAGTTTGGAAAAACTAAACAGTCTGTGTTTTATAAAAATTTCTTTCCTTAGACATTTTTAGTACATCCAATTTTCAACTTTCAGGAACTTGCTGTGACTGTTTTTACTTCATTCCATTTCCAACTTTTTCGAAAACGAACTTCAACAGATTTTTACTCGTTTCGAAACAGTCTTTTTATGCATACTAGTTTTCCCATGTTATTCTATGGGAATTTCCCTGCTTTTAATGAAATGTGTTTTCTCAAAATTGTCTACTAAGAAAAATGAAGTGTTCCATTTTTAACCCTGGGAAAGAATGAACTGTTCCGAAAAAAAAAAAAGAATGACACTTTTCTTCAACTAATTTTTTTTAATATGGAATCCAACGAACATTTTTACATATTTTCTTAGAATTTGTCTTTTTTTCGTTTAGAAGTTACAACAGAATTTCTTTCTTGTACAGGAACTTTCAACATGTGTTTATTTTTAATGTAGTTTTTAGGCAAATTTATGCTTTCCTATGAAAGTTTTTCTCAAAGGACTCCATTAGGTTGATCTCAATTGAGTCTTTGAAGTGAATGGAAAGAAAAATAACATGTCTATGTGTTATGAGAAAATGAACGAATTTCCTTAAGACGGTGTGAAGTGAATTAAACATCAAGCAGTAAGTAGTAAGATATTTTACTATCGTAATATGTACATACATTTTGGGACAATATCTTCTAAAGTTAGAGGGAAAAATATATGAATATTAAAAAAAAAAAACTTCCTTAGATTTACAAATAGAGTATTTGAAGTAGAAAGAGGGATGTAATGCTTTGAATATGAATTTCTTGTTTCAGTGAAGGGATTCTTAGTTTCTCTTTTAAAAAAATTCCAGAATATCATTTTCAGAAAATTTCTGGGGGAGTCGAACTTGGACATTTAACAAAATTCTTGGACATATAGGAATTTGAAGAAAGTTTATGGAATGAAACATGAAGAGAAAGAAATGGTTGGAATGGTTAACGTCCAAGCTTCATCAATTTTTTTTTGGTTCCTCATACAATCTAAGGAAATTTTACATTTTTATGAGAACCTGTTTTTTTCAAAAATCAACCCTTTAGAAGTTTTTAAGATAGAAAAAATATTGACTAAGAAAAATCTTAAATAGTACAAATTCTGAATTGAAGCACTTTAAGTAAGAAAATATTTGTCTGAAGCAATTTTTCAATGCCTAAGCATGGACATCTGAGTATTCGTTCGTCCGAAACTGAATCCTGGGGAGGCTTGAGTTAAGAGCTTTTGAATTACGACACTAGCTTTCTACCTTCCTTGGAAACAGTGGACTAAATCAGAGTCTGCTTACTTCCCTTCTAGTGGTTCACGACGGGATCTCTTAAATGGTGAATTAACGCCAAAGTTCAAACGCTCTGTCCCATTGAGTCAGCAGTTTTAGATTTTTGTCATCTTAGACAGTTTAAGTTTGCTCAGAAAACTATGCTTTTGCGAGCTTGAGTTTGCATTCAAAGTTCAAAACCAGAATTTAGTTTAATCTCCCAAGCAAAGTGATTTCATGCCATATGAGGTTTTTTTTGTAAGCAAGAGACGCGTGAAAACAGTTGCAGGAGATTGTCAGTTTCCGACAGAAACAAGGGGTGAATTCAAAGTTAATTTCTTGGGGAAAGCTCACACACTGGAGAGAGCGTAAAAACACTTCTTCTTCATGTAAACCTAGAGGAATTTGTATCTAACTATGAAAAGTAAGTTCTAAAGATTTAGGAGCATTTACACTAAAATCCTACAATGACTTTATTTGAAACAGGGAAGAATCGGCCTTGTAGACTAAAATACATCTGAAGATTTTAGATACATTTCTGTTCAAAAGTAAAGTCGAATGGGAAAAATAAGAGTAATTACATCGATAGGAAAAGATTGAAAGTTTGAATCAGAAAAAAAACTAAGAAAAAAAAGAAGTTTCATAAAAATAAACCAAAGTTTGAAGAATCATACAACACTGAACAGAAGGAAAAATATAATAAGTACTATAAGGGGAATACGATATTTTCACTATGGGAGTTTGGAAACAACTGCTTTTCTGAACAATTAGTAAAATGTGAAAAAAAAATGTTTAGAGGAAGTAATGACTTAGTCGCTATGTCTCCAGAATGAAAGATTTTTCTGCTGAGACAATGAATAAAAATACGATAATGAAAACCTAATTAAAACGAAAGAAAAGGTCAATGAAACTAAACGTCTAAAGATAAAATGCATCATGCACAGAAGTTAAAAATGAAGGGGCAGACACGGGAGAACTGGGCATTAAGGGAATGAAATATACGCGAAATTTTGAAACATCTCAATTTAAGCGAACTAAATGAGGGAAAGGAATGAGATTAGGGGAGTTCTTATTGACTTTTATGAGGTGAGTAAACAACAAAAATTTAGTTATACATGAAATAATTGTGTAAAAAAATAGCTCGTTTAAGAATATGATTTTTGGTGAAAGTATGAAATTTTAGTTGAAATGTCATGATCAGCATTTCGAAAAGAAATAGATTGAGTCGATATGTAGAGAACAGAGTAAGTATTTCTTTATTTTCGCTATGGGGGTGGTGAGTTAGTAAAACGTAAAAAAATGATGTTTAGTGGAAGAACGGAATTACTCGCTTTGCCTCCAGAATGAATGTTTTTTTCGGACGAGACAGAACAATATACAGAAAACATGTCCCAAAGAATACAAATTTTATCGTAAGAAAAAAGGTTTTAGATTTCATGCCTTGACAATGAATGCTTTCCCTGTTGGGACAGTCCACGAAAAGTACAGCAAACTAGGGAAGGATTAAAAAAATGCGTATTTAACATACATGCAAGCTTTGAGAAATACTTTAAAAGCAAGTTGGAAAATATGATATATAAGGAAACAAAAAAACCTGATGATTTGCAACATCTAAAATAATCATTTTGCTGAAATGAAATGAAAAAAAAATAGTCTAAATAAAAGGAGTCTTAAGTTTGGCCAAGTAAGAAATAAATTATTGACATACTGAAAAGTTTTACTAAATTTCAAAAAAGATGAAGTAAAATAGCGAAAATTGGGAAGCTATAATGATATGCTAAATAAAGTAAGAAAATATAGTTTTACCAGAATTTTAACTGTGAAAGACCTGTAGAGTTCTTGAACACACGAAAAAATTACGAGAAAATAATATTGCAAAGGCGAAAGACTCAGAATTAGCATGAAGTCGTTTCACAAAAAATTTGTCAAAATCCAATAATTACTGCGAACAGGAAAGAAATCGTTTCTAAAGAAGCATTTCCTCGTCTCATGATCTGGAATAAAATTGAATGAAGGAAAGAAAAGTTCCCCAGAAAACCGATATCAAGTCGTTAAGAAGCGTGTGTTGGTTTAAATCTGGAAAAAAAAAAAAAGATACTGTTACGAACGAATGTTATGTGTATAGCTAGTTGCTATAGATCTGTATATTTCTTGCACAAACATGAAACAGCTATATAGAAAACCAGATTAAGTCATACATTAAAAGCAAGTAAGAAAAGTTGTTTGTATAGGTAACGGAAATAATAATGAAGAAACGTTTGCTTGTTTGAATCAGAAAAAATAAAGCCTCGATAAAAGTAGTTCTTAGTTTGAAAAGTTAGAAAATAAAATAATGTTGGTACATCAAGAAGTTTAAGGAGTACGCAAGCATTTAGAACAAAAAGATTAAGATAATGCGTTAAAAGGTACATTTCACCGATTAATCATGAAGAAATACGAAAAAATAAAAAATAAAAAATATTTTAACTATGCATAAAAAAATTGTGGCTTTGTACGTTGGAAAAAAGGTACAACGTTAAAAAAATGTAACAGAAAATGTCATGAACACGTAAATACGTTAATAAACAATCGTGTTTTAAGATTATGTCTGCAGCACAAAACTTTGGAAAACGTCTTTATGTTGGAACGTCCGTTGAAAATGCGTGAAGTCTCCTCAAAGAAAATAAAAAATTGTTACGTTGAAAAATTATGAATATAAAGTGGGAAATTAGGGGGAAAATAAGGAATAAATTCGTTGCAAAATGAACAAGTTATTGAAAAAATCAGTCTTGGAACTTAAGGCGTCTAACAGAATCTCAAATGACGTCAACCGCCGACCCCGCGGAGGAAATGGCGTTGGCTGATGTCATATCTGCTATCACGACATGCGTCACACATCATAGTCACTCTTCCCAAAACACGTGTCATACAAAGTTTTCTGAGTCAAAGAGAAAATGGTGAGTCATCCCAAAACACATGTCGGACAAAAAGATAGCGGAACATGAATCAACAGGAACGAAATCTTTTCAAACAAAGCCTTTCCTCGTCTAAATTAAAATTGTAGGGAAGAAAATATAAGAATGAGAAAAATAATGCAACGTCTATAAAAATTATAACACCTCACGGAGTTCTAAAAATATAAATTGAATAAAACAAATTTGAGGAAATGCTTCGATTGAAAAAACTTCCTTCAAAAATTTGTCAGCGTCCAATAAATCTCCCGAGAAAATTAAAAAAATAATGCACCGTCTATAAAAATTATAATACCTCAGGGAATTCCTGAAAATATAAATTTAATAAGATAAATTAGAGAGAAAAAAATAGGACAAAAAAAAATACGAGTAAAAAAAATTGAAACGACAAAAAAACTTCCTTCAAAATTTGAGAAAGTCCAGTAAATCTCCCGAGAAAATTAAAAAAATAAATAATGGAAAGACTTCCCAAAATTTGTCAACGTCCAATAAATTTCCCGAGAAAAGTTCCAAAAAGCACCGCTAGGGGGGCAACGTACACCCCCTTTTCCCCACTCGGTCGTTGCCATCTCTCAAAGATCCATTAAAAGTTCCAAAAAGCACCGCTAGGGGGCAGCACATCTCCTTTCCCGACTCGGTCGTTGCCATCTCTCAAAGATCCATCGAAAGTTCCAAAAAGCACCGCTAGGGGGCAGCACATCGAGTTGACATCCCCTATATCCACCCCCTTTCTCCCACTCGGTCGTTGCCATCTCTCAAAGATCCATTAAAAGTTCCAAGAAGCACCGCTAGGGGGCAGCACATCGACCCAACGCACTAGCGTCATCTGCCACGCCCCCACATCCTTCACATGCCACGCCCCATCGTTCTGCAGCAACCACGCCCCCATCCTTCGGCGCCAGGTCACCCACCATCCTTCTCTAGAAGGATGATCCTTGGGGCCGGACCCGTCATTTTATACTACTCACGATACAGCGCAAGAAATGTTACAGGTACAGGAAAAAGCACACGATAAACCATGAGTGCACTCAGGGATGTTATGAGTATATGCATAAAGTGAAAGCACAGGACAAGCCATGGGTTCTGACAGATGACAGAATTTATCATAAATTTGTACGTGCACGATCAAAGCATTAACACAATGTGAAAGCACGAAAATAGTATGTACACAATGTGGAAGTATAGAACTGTAGAAAAAATCAAACAGGTGCAATGTAAATGGCTAAACACTAAGAAGGTGTGTGAGTGCGGCAAATATAACAAATGAGAGATAGAGACGTACACCACATGACATCTCAAAGTAAAACACACTACAGGAACACGGTGTAATACACTAGGTGCATAGACAGAAAGCACTTAAGGTGACCAGGGTACAGCCCCAAGCACATAAAAGTGACGGGAGGTCACGGAATCAGAGGGCACACTGATAAAAATGTAAATATGATAAAGCATAGTATGACACGAAAAACAACAATTCAAATGACAAGATCACAATGATATGCACACTGAAAACGAGAAAACAAAAACTTGGGTATTACAGCACAGGCTGTAGCTCGATCAAATGATATACATGGAGACGAGTCGTAGAGTGGAAGAGGGGCACCAGGGTGCCACGGAACTCAGTAAAGGAGGTGTAGAATGTCCTAGGGTACTGATATAGGTGTAGCTGTCCAGAATCAACCGCAAACCATGGAGCGACCGGCGCCCAGGTAGTATAGAAGGTGGCTTCTCGACGACTGGAAGAAGCCGACTGGTACTCCAGGCGGAGTCGAGAAAGCAATTGATCTTGAAAATGGCACAAAAGTGCTGCGCTGGCCTGGTGTAAAGACACCGGCGAGGAAACGCTGCGGAGTTGTTGAAGGTATGTGTAAATAACGTGTTTCACCAGCACGAAGAGATAGGCACATACTGACGGAAGAGGCGTAGGTGGATGAGCCCGCAGAAGAAGATGTCTGTAGGCAGTGAACGGAAGATCTTGAGAACAAGAGCGACTGGCAATCCGGAAAGCCTGGTGGAGGAGAGGCATCAGGATGGGACAGTAAAGGTAGACGTGAGAAACGTCTGCCTCATGTGCGCAGAAGGAGCAGAGAGGGGAGGAGAAAAGGGACATGCGAGAGAGAAAATACGGAACAGGGAGGCGATTATGCAAAAAGAGCCAGTGGGTATTAATTTCAAGAGGGGCGGATAAGGGTGAGCGGGCAGCGGCCCAGACAAGAGGAAGAGAAGCAGGGGGAACCTCGAGAATAGAAAGCGGTGAAGGGGTGGCAAGGTGCACTAGAAAACGATAAAGATATTTAGAGGAGAGAGAGGAAGAACCGAGTCTGAGAGTCGGAGGAAAAACGGCAGCGGAAGAGGGGCAGAAAAGACAGAGACGAGACCGGTGGGGGAGACAAGATCAGGGAAAAGCGAAAGAAGAGCAGTTAGCAGAGAGTCATAGACCATATGGGCGGATGGGGACGAGAGAATAGCAGGGGGAGGCCAGAGAAAGAGCGCCAGGACAGATCCGAGTTAGTGAGGTCTTGTACGGTTACTACACCTGCTCGGAGCCAAGAGGGGAATGAAAAGCAGGGGAGAGCCAGTGCCGTAAGACAAACACGACATCCATGCCTCACCGGGATTCGAACCCGGACCTCTTTCGGACGAATGGTCAGAGGCCATCGCTTAGACTACTGCGCCATCGGGGCGGCTGGAAAAAGTTGATGGAATGCTGGTAATAACACTTAGATATAATGAAAATTTACTACAAGAACTTTCAAACTCGGAGACATTTTGCACAACAACATTTGGTTCAAAGTCGCAGTACACCACAATGTTTTTATTTTATTTTGAGGTATTGGTTTTGCGACCCCCATGATCATCTAAGTCGCTCGTCACTTCATTCTGGGACTCTAGCCCATGTGCAATTCAGAAATTTAGCCAGGTGATCGAGGATCAGACTTCTTGGCCACCTGGTTAGAACAACATCCTAATATTATTTTTATTTATGTCAAATGTCTCTATTTATTATAGAAATTGTGAAAACACAGGTTTGTCCATGACGGGGATCGAACCAGCTCTCCCTCACTCCGGAGTAAGTTGCTCTTCCAACTAAACCACACGGAGGGAATGTACTCCTGTAGTTTTGTAGTATTGACACGTGATTTACCTCTGTAGTACGTCACATCATCTCCTTCTTAATTTTTTTTTTTTAAGCGAAGAACGAATTTTTGTTAATTCTAGACGATGTATAGAACAAACTTCACACATTTTTCGAATAACCAAATGACCAGTACATTCATTTTTATGTTCGGGCGCTAATGTGAAAAGACTTTGTCCGTGACGGAGAAGAAACTCGCGCCCACTCATTCCGGAGTAAGTTGCTCTCCCAACTAAGCTACACGGACGGAATGTATCGCTGCAGATTTGTCAACTTTACACGTGCTTCAGCCCCGTAGCACGTGACAAAATCCAATATGTAAACAAGCTGCTTTGCTTTGGAGAAAAATTTGCGTTAGTAACAAAAATAAAGAGATTGAATCATGAATCATTAAAATTTCGAGTGTGATGACTTTTTACCCTATAAATGGTTTTTAGCACAACCAGAGAAAGTGTTATGGAAGAAACAATGGACTAGAGAAGAAACTGTGTCTGCAGACGGGCGGACGAAATGAGTACCATAAATGCGGTTTTCTTTTGTTTTGTTTTTTTGCTCCCTAAGAGAAATGCAAAAAGAATGATGACGACACACTTCTTTATGCGAAACGCACCAGTAACGCAAGTCTCTCCACTCAGAACAGCGAGTGTGTCTGGCTTTGCACCATTTAATTCAGATCGGGGTGTGATGCAATATCCTTTCCGTCTCTTCGTTTCGACGCCAACAAAAGCCAGATTCAAATGAACTGGAAATCTGTATAAAGAAAAAGCTGTTGCTGCTAAACAATAGCTTCTGTAATCTATAGTCAAGCGAGTTTCCGGCTTTGTGTACTTTTATTTTGATAATAAATAATGAATGCACAGGTAAATAGAGTGATCGTTAAACTAAAATTCAAAATCTACAGGTGCTCACGCTCTGAAGGTCAAGGTTTCAGTCCGATTTACTGCGACTAAATTGCAGAAATCAGTAATGATAGGAATCATGGAGATATACTACAGCATCGACGCAATCATTATATCAAAGATCCCAATGGTACAGCTAATTATTCTTCAGAGTTTCTGCACAAGCAGTATGCCGCCGCATACGTTAGTGCTCAAAGTCATCGTAATGCTGCTAAGGAACCTGAATTACAATAAAGAACTTTGTAAAAGAACATGCCTTTGCATCACAGCATTACGCAGAAATATAATGGAGTTAAGCTGTAATCATTTTTGAGCCACCCGAATTGCTCAGTTGCCTAATCGCTGGCTTCTGACCACTCGTCCGAGATGGGTTTGGGTCCGGATGCCGGTGAGACATAGATGTTGTGTTTGTCTTACGGCACTGGCGCTCCCCCTTCCATGGCACCAGTGGCCCAAAGTTAGGGACAGGGGACTGCTTATAACCAATCGAGTTACTCACTGTGGTCGTTAAACATCCAAACAAACAAAAAATCGTTTTATAATGCAATCGTACTGACGCAACCTTTCCACCAATAATCGATTTGCTACTGAACCACGTAAATCATCCTTTCACTTTGATTTCCCGATAATTCCTACTTCCTTCCTCCTTCTTTCCCCATCTTGAAGGTTGGTGGGTAGCATCGGTCAGCGCCCTGAAGGTGACTTCCATGCTAGACAATCCTGAGAAATTTAAGTGGTGGGCTCCCGTTACCTTCCACTTCGCAGTACGCGGATCAGGGACAAAGTGCGTCCGGGTCAACTTCATAGGGAACCATCTACGCATTCGCGTCCTCAACCACGGGGAATCTGCGGAAAACCCCGGAAAAACTGCAGACTAGATGGCCGGCTGGACCAGGAATCGAACACTCGTCAGAAACGTCCGACACCCACACTGCACATAGAGCGTTAACCAACTACGCCATGCCGGTGGTAATTCCTGCTTACGCCATGAAAATCAACAGAAATCAAGGACGAACTTTTGAACACGTTGGCATGCGTTTGGAAGAAACTGTCTTTTCTCACGGTCAATTATACGTATCTTGCAAGATCCATAAATCCGCAAAAAAGAAAGGTTTACGTTGATACAATTCAAGTGCAAGGAAATGTCTTAAACGATAATGACCAATCCGCTCACAATAACGCTTATCGCGAGGTGTTTTCAAACCCCTTAGATATTAATTTATTTAACTCATTCATAAAAACTGAATAATAAAATTACCAGCATCAACAGTTTAAAAAGAAAACCTGTTGCAGCTATATTTAGATAACAATTCTTTGTCACAGCTTTTCCACTACTGCAAGCACAGGTTACCGGCATGTTATTTCACAATGAAGTGACTGGGAACAAATTGACCGAGAATAATAAAAGTAGCCTTCCGTTTCTAAAAAATAGCTTTTATTTTTGATATCCAGTATGGTCGTTTTTTGAGAACAACCATATGACTCTGAGCATGAAGACTGACTACACTGCTCGACATAGGGAATGCCACACCATGAAGGAATGCATGAAATGAGAAAAAACTTACCACAAATGTAGACAAGTAGGTGAGAAAGAAGTGATTTAGTTTCTGGCGAAGAGACAGTATAATGCGACATGAGTCAGTAGGTCGTATGATCGCCATACTGAGCTATGCATTCGGCAATGCTATACATTTGAATGCAAGAGTTTCCAGGATGCTGTCCTCAGGTTTCACTGACCATGCGTCGTTGACCACAATTCTTGAACATTGCAATGGGGGGTTGTGCAGAGGCGTTTAGTCGTCTACCAAATACGTCTTACCCGTTACCTGTTGTGGTGAAGCCTGGGTATCGCGTTGGCCCATACATCATCTGTATATCTTTTGGGGCACAGTGTGATAATGTTGGCAGTGTGCTGGCGGGCATTATCTTGTTGAAACTCAGCATCGGAAATATGATTGAGATGCCGGCAACAAAACGGGCTGAAGCACCTCGTCGACGTATCGTCGTGCTGTCATTGTTCCCACTAGGCTTACGAGACGTGAACGGCTGTTGAAACTGATAGCTCCATAAGCAATGACAGAAGGATGAAGAGGCGTATGACGCTCAAAGGTAGTGGCAAGATCAACCTGGTGACCACGTCGTCTACCGACTCTCAATTGGCAATTGCCGACGATGAGACAGAAGTGAGCCTCGTCGCTAAATACGACATATTCTTCCCGCTACGTATATCTGCTGCGACACAACGGCAACCTTGCGCGATGATATGCTGCGGTGAGTGGTAGTCGTCGCAATGGCTGGTGAGAACGCAAATCTGCGATTCACAGTCCGTGTCGATATGGTAATGTCCAAAGCGGCCTGTACACCTCGTCGAATGTTTTCTACAGCTAACTGTGGGACTTCCAGGGCTTACCGTCCAATGTGCCGATCGAGGCGTTCGCCTACGTGCACAAGCCCCACTACGGCGACACACGTTACTGTTACGAGAGTTCAGGACGTTTTACAGGATTTTAAAATTAATTCTTTTCCAAGTAAGGAATATTTAGCGGCAAGTCTCTTTCAGTCAGCATGAAAATGTTCGAAGAAGGTATCTACGGCGGCAATGGTAACTAGCAAGAGTTGTAAGAGAATTTTCCCAGGCAGTCGTGCTTTGTATCGAAGAGTTTGTTCTAAAAACATTAGGTGCTTTTTTTTTAGTTACATTGGCCTACGCAACTGTTAGTACATTTTGATCCGAAAAGAAAATCGAGACGACTAAATTAGTTTATTTGTTGGCTTGGCTAATTTTAAGTGTCGAAGTGGACACCAACTTATCAGAAGAATCGTTGGTTGCAGGTTCCTGTCACTGGAACAGGGACGCAAATAAATAAGTAGTTAAACAAATTCAGTGTAATGACAGATGATTTCCTCCGCACATATCTTTATTCTTCAGATTGGGGGAGAAAGGGGAAATAATAGCTAGTCAAAATAAATAGCATATACTTCCAGCGGGTGATGAATATTTCGGGTGACTTTCTCTTTGTACTTTCCGCCAAAATTTCTTTCTATTTTTTCCCATGCAAAAGCGTTTCTCCCTGCCTTGTGTCCGAGGAAAGTCTTTGGTTTGTGACTACTGCCCCGGCTCCTTCGCTTACACTCTCTGTGTCCCCGAGGAAGATGCTCTTGACGTAAGAAGTTGACCGTTAATTGCTTGCTCGGATTGTCCCTGGCGGAGGAGAGAATGCCCTTCAATAATGGGGGAAAAGGGGATGTTCTTTTGTTCGTGGGAGGTCCCACGGTTAACGAAAGAATGAATTTTTCCCAAAAGGAATCTGTGCTAAGCGCCTTTTTAATTGAGGGTGAATTTCTCTAGCTGCCGTTCGCACACCAAGATAATGAAAGTTACTATTAATTATATTTTAAATATCTCCATATAAAATTATTATTCAGCAGGTGTAGTAGAAACACTCTTCGAGCTAATTGTTGAGAGAAGCTGGGACACAGAGGTCTAGAAAAGGTGTAGGACAAGGAGAGGTCACGAAATAATGATCTTGGAAGAAAGATCTTTTCGGGTCTCAGGATGAGGACAGCAGAAGTGAATGAAAAGTTACGTAGAATTACAGTAAAAGAACGAAAGAGTGAATAACTGGAAAAGAGAATAAGCTGAGAGATAGAATTGAAAGATTCGAGTACTAATTTAGTAAAATAATTCTAGGGAAACCTGCGGTGTAAATTTGAACAAACAATAAATTAATTGAAACTGCAACTTTCTCGATTATTCCTTTGCTATATATTTTCAGTAACGAGCTGCAATTAGGCTTAAACATCGAACCCGAAAGGGGCCTATAAACGAATAGTCCTCCCCCTGACATTATCCCCTCCCCCTCGAACAATTGTCGCCACATTCGGCCGGCAGTTGTTGCGTCCTGCTGTGTTTTCGCTGCTATACGACGCGATACCAACCAGAGTTGGAAACGGGTCAAAAATTTTGGACCCGGACCCTGCCGTCACGTAATTGAACCCGACCCGGACCTGACCCGCATAAATCTGCTTTGAACTATAAATTCGAATACATCATCAACATCATCATCAACTATTATCAATCCACTGCTGGATGAAGGTCTTCCCATGTTTCTTCCACAACGGTGTGTTTTGCGCCAGTCTCCTCCATGTCACTCCCACATTCTTTCGAATTTCATCCGCCCATCCTCCATGTGGTCTCCTTTTGGTTCTTTTTCTATTCCTTGGTAACCAGTCTAAAATTTCGGTTGTCCATCGGTGGTCCGTTCTTCTGGCAACATGTCCACTCTAATTGCCATTTCAGGGATTTTACTCTGATCATGATGTTTACCACACTTGTCATTTTCCTTATCTACGAGTTCGTCTTTTTATCTTCATTGGTTATACCAATCATGCATATCTCCATGCTTCTTTCTGTGGCGTGCCCAGATATTGAGGAAAGGGGGGGGGGGGTGAAATTTATTTTTTATACCTAAATGTATTATGAGTGCATTTTTAAAATGTACGCAACATCCGCTCAAAAATATTCAAATAAAAATTGCTGGAAATTATTATTACTATTTTTATTACCAATATTCTAATCCTGTGACGTGTCCATAATTTTTTTATTGGGGTGTGGGGGTATGAAATTATTTTTTTACAACTGAATGTGTTATGAGTGCATTTTCTAAAATGTATGCAACATCCGCACAAAAATTTAAATCTTTAAATAAATATTGCTGGCAGTTATCATTTACATTTTAATATTACCTATATTCTGATCACCACATAATGGTTGACCACTCATATTTTGCTATTTATCTGTGCGGAAAACAAGAATACCGTACTACTTGCTGTTAAATGGTTAAAAGACACAAGTAATTTTAGAACGAAATAAAAATTTATCTTCTCGTAAAACATTCTTCATTTGTACACTGAGTGGCCACTTTATTATGACCACCTGACAGTTTTAAGCAAATGAGCTATGGCTGCACGCTGTTGCCGCCAGAGCGCGAGGCTAGTATAAAAAGAGAAAGCTTAGTGCTTGCGACAGTAGTAGAAGTGATTTTTGGGTGATGAGATGGGTAAAAAATGCGATTTGAAGGACTTTCAACTTGGGATGATTGTAGGAGCTCGGAGCCATGGAGCGAGTATCCCCGAAACCGCCGCATTCGTGAAATGTTCCAGAGAACTGTCAGCCAAAAAACTGGGTCTCTACGTGCCACGTGTCGTCGTCATCGACTAGTGACTGCTCGGGTGGAACGGATAGTGTCCAGACTGGTAACAGACAACAGAAGGGCAACAGTGCAGCAAATTACAGACCATCATAATCAAGGATCCCCTCAAATGATCTCTGCACGCACTGTTCGCCGTACACTGCATCGGATGGGATATGGCAGCCGAAGGCCTGTTCGAACACCTTTGCTGTCTGCAATTAACAAGAGAAAACGTCTCCAGTTCGCACAGGAACACAAGGATTGGAAAGTCGATAATTGGAAACAAATTATGTGGTCCGATGAATCACGTTTTCAGTTATACTATGCCGATGGCCGAGTGAGAATTTGGCGGAAACAGCACGAAAGCGTGGACCCCAAATGCATTGCTACAACCCTTCAAGCTGGTGGAGCCAACGTTATGGTTTGGGGAATGTTTTCCTGGTATGCTCTGGGCCCTTTAATTCGTGTTGATCAACGTCTGACTGGCACATCATATCTAAACATCGTTGCGGACCAAGTGCATCCTGCCATGTGGATGGTTTATCCCAATGGCGATGGCTACTTTCAACAAGACAATGCGTCCTGCCATAGTGCTCGTATTGTACAGGATTGGTTTCATGAACATGCCGGTGAGTTTACTATGCTTAGGTGACCCCCACAATCTCCAGATTGAGAATTTGTGGGATGAAGTTGAACGAGACATCAGACAGCTGATTCCACAACCCTGCAATCTAACACTCCTGGAAAGTGTTATTCATCAAGCATGGTCTCAGATCCCACAAACCACCTATCAGCATCTCGTGAAGTCCATGCCACGAAAAATCGACGCAGTATTAAAGGCAAAAAGTGGCCCAACGAAGTACTGAGGGGTGGTCATAATAAAGTGGCCACTCAGTGTATAATAGCCCCTTTTTTTCATTGTACAGTAAGACTAACAATCCCTGACGCTGACGACGCTCATTTTGACAGAAAAAATTTATTTGATTCAACTCTTATGTTACTTTTACTTACTATTACTTGAGTCATATTTCCAGCCTTCGGGGTTTCTTTTTTTTTTTTTTTTTTCTAGTTAATCTAGAACTTCTTCAGCTTTCGGTGTGTATTCTCGATGACTGTGAAGTATTGCTAACCCATTGAGTCTCGGTTCTGATATGGTATTACGTAAATATGTTTTTAAGGGACGCAGTGTTGAAACCGAACGCTCACTTTCTGAAGTTCTCACTGGTAGAGTACTTAGTATGTGAAACAATACTTTCACACTGGTTAACACCTCACTGTACAGCACAGTTTAAAGCACTTAACGCATCTTTCGGCCAGTGGTCCTTTTCTTTGCGGGCGATCGTACGGTATCACAGTTACAATTCTGCGATTAGTTCTTCTTGCGAGCCATTCAAGTCACCTGTATACAATTCAGTTAAAGTTTTAAAATCATCAATATCTTGAGAAAATGGTGGTACATTGAGATTAGTTGTGAAAAGCGACTGGAATCATGATAGGACCCATTTGTGTTGGTGGTACATTGAGATTAATTGAGAAAATCGACTGGAATCATGATAGGACCCATTTGTGTTGGTGGTACATTGAGATTAATTGAGAAAAGCGACTGGAATCATGATAGGACCCATTTGTGTTGGTGGTACATTGAGATTAGTTGAGAAAAGCGACTGGAATCATGATAGGACCCATTTGTGTACAAGAAATCTATTTTCCAAAGCACTAATAAACATGTCTAAAAATGGTACATAAATTGAAGTCCTGTAACAATCTTCTGGGTTTTCTGGGTTTATGTTACAACATTGATTTTGTTTTGATGTGATTCTTGGTATTTTAATCAAAACTCTTTGCATTTCAACTTGTTTTAGAGTAATCTGAAATAAGTCACGGAACTCAAATTTGGTACTCATCGCCACAGAAACCTCATTTTACCTCATCGCCACAGAAACTTTCAGTATAATCATTTATTGGCTTTTCATTGCAATGGGACATTCTGGTCCTTGGCTTCTTGCCGTTTCGCCATCTTCATGGAAGAAACACCCTCAATTGTTGCTGTGAGATATAAAAACAACTTCAAATGTTACAAAACTTTGCCTTTTAAAATAGTGTTTTTGAAATATCAAAAGATTCCATTTTTTTCCCATTAGGGAGGGCGGGGGCGGGGGCGGGGGGGCAGCAGCCAGACACGCTGTTGCATGTGTTGGTAGGAATCTCCATAACACCTACCAAGGTAAATCTTCTATAGAGGCTCATGGCAACAATTTAGCCCTGAAGATCTCAATAGAACAGGGTTGCCAGTGGACGGACATGGAATGAAGCGTCGAAACCGTAATCGTGGAGTCTACCTTTTCTCCTTTCTTTCTTTTTCTTTTTTTTTTCTTTTTTTTTTTTTTTGCAGGAGTTTACTACTCTTTCCGCGGTGCTACTTAAGTAGTCACTAATACCGTATCACGTGACAGACGCTAGCGTAGTTTTATATCCGACCACAGGGGCGCTGTTCAAAAAGCGAGAGTTGGACTTCTGTATATTCTCCTCTGTGTGTCAGGCATCCTCACTCCTTTCACGTGCTTTCGCCACCGAGATTACTCCGATGCAGTGGTCCACATGCCCAGGTGAGGATGACCAAACTGAGTCACGCCGAGCCGATTTACCTTCTATCTCACTTTTCTTTCCTTCTTTTTTTTTTTTTTTTTTTTTTTGGTTGAAGGTTTAACGACCACCGTGACACCGTGAGCAACTCAATGGACTATAAGTAGTCGCCCGTTCCTAATTTAGGACCACTGGTTCCAGGGAAGGGAGAGAGCCATTGCCGTAAGACAAACACAACATCCATGCCTCACCGGGATTCGAACCCGGACCCTGCACGGACGAAGGGTCATAAGCCAGCTCTGAGACCACTGCGCCACCGGGGCGGCATCTCACTTCTTTAGTCACTGGTACCGTATCACTTGACAGACGCTATCGTAGTTTTAAGTCCGACCACTGGGGCGCTGTTCAAAAAGCGAGAGTTGATCCTCTGTATCTTCTCTTCTGTGTCTCAGGCATCCTCTTTCTTTTCACGTGCTTTCGCCACCGAGACCACTCCGATGCAATGGTCCACATACCTGGGACAGGATGAGTACACTGAGTTACGTCGAGCCGTTTTGCCCTTTTATCTCCCTCACTTATCACGTGATTGGCTCGCGACTGCAGTCATCTACATAACTCGACTGTCGACACGTACCCACCAATTTGCAGGACGCTACGACCAATATTTTCTGGGCCGCCCCGGTGGCGCATTGGTCTAAGCGATGGCCTCTGATCATTCGTCTGAAAGGGGTCCGGGTTCGAATCCCGGTGACGCATGGATGTTGTGTTTGTCTTACGGCACTGGCTCTCTCCCTTCCCTGGAACCAGTGACCCTAAATTAGGGACGGGCGACTACTTATAGCCCATTGAGTTGCTCACGGTGGTCGTTAAACCTCCAACCAAAAAAAAAAAAAAAAAAAAAAAAAAAAAGAACTGAGTTCCGGGATTTTAAAAGTATATGAATTAAAATTAAATTACAACGTGAAAAATATCACTCCAGTAAACTAAAAAATAAATACAGCAAATATATTTCTCGCATAAACACAAAAGATGATGGAGAAGTACACATTTCTGTTGCCTGTCAAATCCGTGAATTTTTAAAAAGCACTGTATCCAAAGGCAGCTGTTATCGTGGTCCTATGAATTTCAGCGAAAGTCAGCATTAATAACCTTCTTCAATATCATCTGATGAGTGAAAATCATTCTCCTTCCCTTCTCCCCTCTCTCCAGTTTCGGGCCGGGAAAGGAAGACGTTCCCATTTAATCGTTTTCATCTAGCTGTTTATGTGGCCAGACTGTTCGCTTGTAGGATTATTTTTTTTTTTTTTTTGGTTGGAGGTTTAATATCCACCGTGAGCAAACTCAGTGGGCTACAAGCAGTCTCCCGTCCCTAATTTCGGGCCACTGGTTCCAGGGTGGGGGGAAAGCCAGTTCCATAGGACAAACACAACATCCATGCATTAAAAAAATAATATTTTTCGCGTAAAAACTTCTCCAAATGAACTTTGAAGGTATCGATGATGCACCAGTGGGCTACTGATCCAATAAAGCTTCACAGTATACTTCAATTTCGTTGTCAGTCAGTTTTACACATTTTTCTGGGACTAAAACCAGTAAACTTTTCTAAAGCACCTTTGTGGTTTAGAAATCTGTCATTCATTTCTTGAATCAAAAAGTCCAGAAGCGGTTTATAAAGGTAAACTGTTGCCATGAGACAGATAGTTTGGAGTCCGCCCCAGCAGAATGATGACATTAGCGCCAAACTGGAGAGTTTTCACAATATTTATTCATATTATTTGCAATTTAACACTTAATTTAAAATTTGGGGAATTTCGAGGTGGGGGGGGGAGATATATCGCTACATCTTCCTCTTGACTATACTCCTGGTAAAAACAAACGCGAACCAACAAAAGAAAAAAAGAAGGTGATGTTCTATAATGAAACAGTTGTTTCCAAAATTGCAGCAGTCGTTTTGGAATAGTAAAATGAAAGGTCTAATGAACAGCAAGCTGACTGAGAATGAATGATAAGAGAAATTTCGGGAGCGCAAATCCATATGGAAGATTAGCCATTATGCATCTTTTGTTACACTCGAGTCCTCACGCAATCATGACTAGTAAGCAGCAACGAAAAAATAACGCAATTTTGCTTTTCCTACTGATATTTGCAGTCGGAGATGTGGTGAAGAAAATACACACGTCACGTGACTTGATGTGATGAGGTTGTTTAACGACCACGGTAAGCAACTCAATATGTGAGCTAGAAGCGCCCGTCGCTAATTTAGGGCCACTGGTTCTAAGGAAGAGATAGAACCAGCGCCATGAGGCAATAAGAACATCCACGCCTCAGCGGGATTCGAACCTGGACGGATAGTCACACGCCGGCGCTTAGGACACTACGCCACTGCATTGGCAACACTTGGTGAAGAAGGTTTTGTATATTTTAAAATCCTATGATAAAACTATGTTGCTTCGTCCATCGGTGGGATAATTCACTGAATTTGCAAGTTCCCAGCAGGTAAAGCATTTCCTCACTTTTAACTGCCAAGAAGGCACGTCCTGCTTGGTGGCCGAATGATTAGAGAGCCGATCGCTGTACTTGGGCCCTGCTTCGGACGCTGGATGGGGCCCGAAGTAGGGCCTAAGTAGGACCTGTATTATGGCACTGGCTTTCCTACCTTCCGGAAACTAATGACCTCAAATTAGGGACGGACGTCTCCTGATGCTCAAGGTGCCCCCCCCCCCCCCCCTTCAACAAAAAAACGCGCACGCTTTTCAAACACAATCAGTGGTGTGTCTTCAAACTTCAGTCCTCGGATACATGTAGTGAAAATTCATGATATAGCTGTGTCAACGATGAAGACTTGTAAATATCAAAATCAGGGGCGGGCCGTAAACTGTATGTGTAGGCATGCAAAAAAAAAAAAAACCAAAAAAACCATACGTCATTTGTTGTAGCAGAATTTCATCTTGCGATTTTTTTATTCTCCCATTACTTTGTCTTAAAACATATAGGCTTCGAATCAAAATCTTCAGCAGAACTCTTTCAATTGTAATTAATATTTTTTTAAATAATATGTCCTGTCTTTCTATATAGTGCACGAATAAGTTTTTATGTGCCCAATTTAATGGCACAACGTATTAGTTCCGTGAAGCATTTATCCAAACAATGTTCGCTCGAAGCTTTGAACAATTTGCATATTGTTTTACTTCTTTATCCTGGGGAAGAGTAAAAAAACGCTTAATTCACTTTTTTTACCAAACGAAATCAAAACGAGTGGGATATGTTTCTTTGAGTGAATTCAGGCCCACTTCGGGAAACCTGATGCTTTTTTGTATTACAATTTTTTGAGCCCATACAGGATAGTTATGGGGGTAATTATGATTTGGAAACTACCAGGCAGAATGACTTTACCCTCTGGGGGTCTAGCTTCGAAAAGCCATCTGGTTGATATGCGAATGCTTGAAACCCTTGATCTTTGTTTTACCCCCAATAAATACGGATCACTAGTATAATTTTACTATTTTAAATCAGAATTTTGAGAATTTTTGAGTTTCATTATTTTTTTCTTTAGGAAAGGTAGACGGTTTCTAACAGTTTCATTACAAAAATAATAAACACGGCCAACAAAACAGTTAGGAGATTTGAAACACTACAAATCTTGTGTGTTTGGTAAATAGAAGCGTCGAAACATTAATTAGTTTGTATGTTTAACTTGCATACTTACTTAACGACGATGTTAAGCGCCTCAAGTTTGAGGTTGGTGTTTCATTGCTTACACATTCGGATTTTTCTATAAAACTTACGGAATCAAAATACATTAATTTTGCATCATCCATTTCCTTATTCCCTTTTTGCAGTTTGCTTAATTATCTTGAAGCATTTCAGTGCTTCAGAAAGGCAAGGAATATACAAAAATATAGTATACAATTTTCCAACTGAATAAGAAGGGATCCCTCTCGCAGATACTCACTGTCAAAAGAAAAACGAGCTTTCCATTGGTCGATGCTCTCGTATTTCGAAGAGTTTTTCAATGGCAGTTAACAAAGGCCCCAAACCTAGTGGAATAAGCAGTGGGGACGGGGGAACGGACTTCAATCATCTTATTGGTTGATTGTCCAAGTCCTGAATGCAACGGTCGATTTCGCCTTAAAGGTTATGTCCCTGGTAAGCACGGCACAATCTCACATGAGTTCGGGCATGATGATATGCAGTTAGTTTTGCATTCGCTAGCGCAGCAAAACTGTAAGAAATTGCCTTGTGAAATCTTTTTTACATTTCTTTCCCCCTTTTTTCAGAAGACCGCAAGAAATAGTCACTCTCAGTCTATCCTCAAATCTTTCGAAATAATTATAGATGTTTTGTGCACATCTGTAATTGAGGGAAATTTTCATACATTAAGAATTCGTTTGAATCATGATATCAGGGGATCATATTATTTTGTTCACTATATTTTGATATAATTTCAAACAGCTGAACCCTAGGGGAGAGGGGTTTAATGCAGAACTGAACTGGTGTCCATTTTTCAACCATGAGTTTTTACGTTTTCTTGGTAACACTAATTCGTCCATGAATCATGATATACACTCTTCAATATGGCGGGGATATTTTTAAAATATGGTTTCATCATAATTTGGAATGTTTTCTTCTGGGTATTTTTATTCGGCCACCCATAGTGAAACCACTAATATTGGGGCCCCCAAAATACTGTCCAGTTCCCGAGTCCTCTGTCTCCTTAAGTAGGCTCTGTCGTATTGATATAGAAAAGAAGCTAGTACATAAAAAATGGAAAAGAGAGAATAGAGAGCAGAAATAAATAAGTTGGCTACAATTGCAAGACCACGTCGCCGTTTCTAGAAAACTAAAAAGGCTAAGTAAAGGAAAGGAGTGCTTTTGTTTCACATTAAATTTTCAAAACTCAACTTTTATCAGAACGTGCAAGAATATTTTGAAATACATTATGTTCTCTTTGGTATTAAAACTTTTTTTTTTTCTTTTCAGGAACTGGTGCTCGTATCAGATTACGAAGGTCGTTCCATGCAAAGAGGTCAATGGGACAGAAACTTATCTAGGAAGGGTATGGCAGCGTTGCAGGAATTACCAGCACAACTGCGGTGAATCGTACAGGTAAAAAGAAATTAAGCCAATCCTTTACATTTTTTCCCCCAGATTTGCCTTTTTCTCCAGTCACCGAATAAAAAAGGAATTTTTCCAACATATTCCCGACTAGATACCATAGCATTAATTCTATTTTATTATCTCTGATGATGTGTACAGCACGACCACTGATTCTACCACGGAACAGGATTCGAATCGTCTTAAGGTTTGAACGATGTACTTGTCCTGTGAATCTCTGGTTTCCAGGAGTTCAGCGTCCGAAAATCAAAAATGTGCAATTGCTTCCAATTGTTTAGATGAATCCGGAGTTCAGAAAGTGGAATCAATCAATTGAATCCATACCTTGAAACGAGAAATAATGTTAGGCAGAAATAAGGCTGCGCCAATTAGTATCCTTCGCTTCCGCGAGACAATCCCGTCGTTCCTCTACAGTTTTTTAGCACGTCTTTTGCAAAAAAAAAAAAAATGTTATTATAATATTAGTGTCTCCGTCCGTTTGCGGACACCACATACCTGCAATTTATTACCCGATTTGAATAGCTTTTTTCGCATTGGGAAACCCGAAATGTGAAAACGGTGATTCTTGATTTTCGGACCTCTTCCGATGCATAACTTTGCCTCTAGGAAGCGTAAATGCAGGTGCTAGCGAATCAAAATACACTCAGTAGACAAAATACGATAAATAGGCGCAGAGCAGGACTTCCCAACAGTGGGCTGCGGGTGGCCTAGTGGTCAGCGTTCGTGACTGCCTTGGAGATAACCTCAGGTTCGATCCTGGCAGGTACGAACGTTAGAACCACTAAACACCCGCCGTGCGTCAGATGGGCACGTTAAGCCGTCGAACCCCGGGTACTAGCCCCCCGGTAATAAACAATGGCGTCTTCCTCCCCCTTTCTACCTCGCTTCCGTGTCACTTTCCTATCGGGCACTCGAGCCCAAATCTCCTAGCTTCCTATTTCTATGGGTTGTTTAAGACCTGGGGTCAGACACTCCCTTCCTAAAATCCTCTACATATGATCTGATCTGATCTTCCACAAAAAGTGTACCGCAAACGACAAACATGGGTAAACATGGTGATCTGAGTGACTTTGATCGTGGACGCATTGTCAGCGCAAGACAGATGGCCCAAGTGGTAAGAACCCTAGGGTTCCCGATGGAAACCATATCAAGGGTGTACCCGAGTACATCATCTACAGACGTACCAGCGTCCAGAGAGCACGCGGCGGGCAACCACATGCCATTGATGACCGGGGTCGACACAGACTGTCCAGTCTCGTACAGACCGACATCTTGGCAACGGTGGCGCAAGTCACATCCAGGTTAAATGTCGGAAGACCAAGCAGCGTCAGAGAGCGAATGGTATAGCGCACGCTCCGTACCCTGGACTACGGGAGCCGATGCCCTACTCGTGTGCCACTGTTGAATGCTCGTCGTCGGACATTACGTTTCGCCTGGTGCTGGCAACATCAAAACTGGACCTCTGCAGAATGACGCCTCGTCGTGTGGTCAGATGAATCCCGTTTTCAGCTGTACCAAGCTGACGGGAGGGTGCGGGCGTGACGTCGATAGCATGAGGCCATGACCCCGTTGGGCCAAGTCCGCTGTGTTCAAGACGGTGGTTGCTCTGTGATGGTTTGGGAAGCCTTCTCATGGGACACATTAGGTCCCTTAGTGTGTCTGGAGAGGCCCTTAATCGCGGCGCGCTACGAACATGCGCGGGCTGATCACCTACACGCTTTCATAGCCTTCGCGCATGCTCTGGCCGATGGTCTGTTTCAGCAAGACCATCGGCACCGACCGCAACCACCCAGGCGTGGCTCGAGGAACAATCATATGAGTTGGAACCATCCAGTGGTACCCAAGGTCACCGGATTTAAACCCTGTGGAAGCTCTCTGGGATGCCTTGCAGCTGAACATCAGATACATGGATCCTGGACCGAAGTCTCTGGCGGAGTTGTGGGCGATGTTGCAACAGGCATGGCTGGCATTACATCCGAAAATCCTCCGGCATCTGGTGGAGTCTATGCCTCAGCATGTACAGGCTGTTATTCGCGCATGAGGAAGGACCAACTCGCTATTGGGTAGGTATCTCTAATGTTTAGCTCATTGAGTGTACATTTTATTCCATATTACTGCCCCTAAATATAGGACTGAAATATTTTTTTTATCTCTCGATACCTTTTATAAGAAAGACTATGCTAGGTAGAGTTTATTTTTCTGGTAATGCACAATTTTTCCGCTCAGGGGCGTAAAGGTAAATTGCGATTTTCCCAATACCTCTTGTTCTGATATTACGACTTGAAAAAAAACCCTTAGCGTCGGATAGAGTTCCTGGTGGGAAATGTTCTACATGTAATTCCAAATTTTTGGTAAAGAACTGTTTTGCCATTAGGGGGAGTAAGTGTATTTTCTTCTGATGTATTTGTAGCAATATCTGTGCTTCTGAAAGTTCGATTGCAAAACTTTCTTTGCGATCAGGTACCGCTTACCACGGGAAATCTTTTGTGCATATTTTCTACTTTAAAGAATGCACAGTTTTTTACCGTCAGGGGCCGTAGGTGTAAAATTTATTGTTTTCGATATCTCTGCTTCTAACAGCTGAATTTATTATTATTATTATGATTTTGTCAAACAGCGTTTCTCGAGCAGCATGGGTTGCATATAATTCCAAATTTTTGTTAAAGCATAAGTTTCCCATTAGAAAGCACAAGCTCACCCTTCCATTTGCAGGATATTTGCAGCAATATTAGCGTGTCTTAAAATCCAAATAAAATATATTTTTTTCGGTCAGATACTACTAACTGCCAAGACATTTTATGAGCATTTCCCACCCAAAATAACAAACAATTTCCCCGCTAGGGGCGCAAATATTTTATTTGTTTTTCTCCATATCTCTGCTTATAAAAGATTGATATTAAAAGTTATATTAACAGTGGATACCATTCGCTTTGTGGAACACTTTGAATGTTCTCCTGGGGTTTTGTAGTTCAGATATCAGGCGCTAGGTGGTGTTTGTGTGTATTTCTCTTCGCAACTGTGTCTCCGCTTCTAAAAATCGTAGTAAAAACTCTTTTTTTTTTTTTTTTTAAATTATACGGAAAATTTCTTTTTTGCTATTCGTTTCAGTAAAGATTGGGAACATGTAAATGTGAAAGCTTTCTTCCCGATATATTTGCTTCCAAAAGACTGAAACATGCCGTGAAGATGAACGTTGGCAGTTTGTTAGCCAAAAGAAAATGCTTCAGAGAAATTCTGTTATATAAAACGTATTTTCATTTAAATCCGTTGTGATTACTACTCTGTGAAAAACAAATAATACACGTAAGTGAATGTCTGGGATAGTAGCAGAAAGAAACTATTCAGAAGTTGATATTCCTTATGAGACTGCAAATTAAAATTCATGAACAGATATATGATAGTAAGCATAAAAAAAATTGACGTACGGAAACTAAAATCGCGAAGAAATAGCAAGTCGTTATAAAAACCATGAAGGTTCGTGTCCATGGATCGCAGTACTATGTGTCCTGAATAAATACTACTTACAGTATCTACTTGATACTTTTTTCTTTACTAGGGATATCATCGTCAGCAGGGTAGGTTTAAATCTGCATTAAACGGAAGTTTTTGGCAAAATTTCTGCCAAGCGCTTCAAAATATTGTGTTCCTGTATAATACAGAGCACTTCAAAATATTGTGCCAAAGTATAGTACAGAGGGGCTAAGTATAGCCCTCTGTACTGTACTTAGCCTCTCTCCCGCTCTGAACTGCTGGACTCGCCAATACTCTGAAATAAGAAATGTTTCATGTACTTAAGAAAACCGGATAAAAGTGCCTGCGCTTTTGGGGTGCTGGACAGCTGCGCTCAAGAAACGACGAAAAGAGTCAGTTGCACTCACAGCCTTTTCCGATACATGGGCTAACTGCCCAGAAGAGACACCCCCACCACCCTATCCCCCAGAGTTTCTCCCTGGCAGAGAGATTGTGGCACTCAGAGACTTCCTTCAAGTCTTCTAAAATTGAGCTTATAGAACCGAAAGTACATGTGGGTATGCATGCATAGGCGTAAGTAGGCATTTCTGCTCCTAGTTCTAATTACCAAGTATTGAGCTCCATCGCCCCCCCCCCCTTTGGGGGGGGGGTTAATGACCACTGTGAGAGACTCTAAGTGTTATTAAGAGCCAGTCCCTCGCCTCTAATTTAGGAACACTGACATCTGAACATGCGACGAGGTGAGTCCGGGTTCGAATACCAAATGAGGTACGGATGGTGTGTTTCTCCTATGGCACTAACTTTTTTCTTCGCTGGAGTAAATGGCCTTAAATTAGGGACAGGTGACTGCTTATAGACAATTGAGTGAGATGCTCACGGTGATCGTTAAACTCCCAAGCAAAAAAAAAAAAAAAGTTCAAACTTTGACTGTTTGTTCAGCTTTTCTCAACTAAATTGAACTTTCGGTACCACACCAAACTGAACAAACGCCGCTTGTCGTGGCTCGCAGTCTCAGTAATGATAGAATAGCCTTAAGAGAATCTCCAACAATGTGAACGACATCCCTATCTTGCAATCTATGCACAAGCGTGCCTTCAATTCTGAATATAAGCAACTAACATCCCTCAACAGTTTGAGGAAGAAAGGCGAATTTTAAAGTGCTAGGGAAACCGAAACTATCGAAACATATAATAAGCAATTTCTGTAAGTGGGCAAATGCACGAAAAAATTATACCAGGAAACTGGTGCAAAAGTTTCAATTCAACTTTTAATCAGACTGTTGGCAATGATTTTTGTTCCCTTTCTTGAGGCCCGGTTATATATCATCATCATTATCATCATTATCAACAACCATTATCAATCCATTGCTGGATGAAGGTCTCCCCAAATTTCTTCCACAATTGTCTGTCTTGGGCCTGTCTCCTCCATGTCACTCCAGCATACTTTCGAATTTCGTCCTTCCATCTCCCATGGGGTCTTCTTCTGGGTTTTTTCCTGTCCCTCGGAATCCAGTCTAAAATTTCGGTTGTCCATCGCTGGTCCGTTCTTCTGGCAACATGTCCAGCCCATTGCCATTTCAGTGATTTCACTGTGGTCATGATGTCGTCCACTCCTGTCATTTTCCTTATCCACAAGTTCCTCTTCTTATCTTTCCTGGTTACACCAAGCATGCAACTACCCATGCTTCTTTGAGTTGTCTGCAGTCTTCGTATGTCTTTTTTAGTTAAGGTCCATGTCTCGGCTTCATACGTAAGCACTGGCAGAATGCATTGATTAAACGCTTTTCTTTTGAGACATACTGGCATACTGCTCTTAAAAATTGTACTGTTTCTTCCAAAAGCTCTCCATCGAAGTTTTACACGCCGATTTATTTCTTCATCAATGTGACCCTCACTCGATATCTGCTGTTCAAGATAAATGTATGAATCGGTTCTCTCAAGCTTTTCTCCATCAATCGCCAAATCTTCGTTTCTTGTAAAAGCATTGTACATCACTTTCGTCTTCTGAAAATTCATTCTTAACCCCACTTCTTCACTCTTATCAGCAAATTCTTGGATCATACTCTGCAGCTCTGAAGGGGTAGTTGCAAAAATGACTACGTCATCAGCAAAACGAAGGTGAGTTAAGTAATCTCCATTAATCTTTATCCCTTTGTTTTCCCAGTTCAATGATTGAAAGACATTTTGCAATGTTGCGTTAAAGAGCTTGGGATATATGGTGTCACCTTGTCTCACTCCTTTTCCAATTCTTATTTGTGCTGTATCCTCAAATATCCGAACCTTTGCACTTGCATTTTCATAGATGTTATTAATAATGCTAATGTATCCATCTTCAATACCGCAGGACTTCAACGTCACTGTTACTGCTGATGGTTTCACGGAATCGAAGGCCTTTTCATACTCAATAAAAGCCATGCATAATGGGAGTTCATATTCTCTTGTTCTTTCAATTAGTTCTCTCAGTACATGGATATGATCTATAGTGCTGTAACCACTCCTGAAACCAGCTTGTTCTCTTGGTTGGGCCATGTCTAGTGTTACCTTCAAGCATAGGCGGCGGAAGGTAGGGGACACGGGGTCCGGACCCCCTCTGGAATTTCATGGTCCCCCTCACTGGGGAGTCCATGAAACACCAAACGGTGCAAGTGTACAATTTTGAAAATTGGTTTTGTACAAATAAATTGAAAATTTAACGCAACATTGTGTTTGTTCTTTGAAAAAAATATCGTAAAGGAATTCTTTAAATTTGTTTAAAGCAATAATCTGGGCGGTCTCCCTTTCTCTCTCTCCTTTCCATTTCTTTTCTTGCTTTATCTAAGTCGGAATGTATCCTGCTTGAGATCATAAAACACAATGCACCATCTGTAAAATAAATATCCGAACAACAAAAAAACTAATTAAGCAGTAAGAATACGTAGGAGTCGTTTGTGTGCTGGAGAAATGCGTTACTTACGAGGGAAGGGGGGGGGGTGTGACAAGAGACGTCCTGATCGTGTGAGGAATGAAGATGTGTTGCAGTTGTGTAATGTGAAGCAAAATATTGTTGGCAAGATGGTGACTAATATTCTTAAGTGGTTTGGACATGTTGAAAGAACGAGTGATGAGATGCTTACTAAGAAAATTGTTTTAGCCCAAGTTGAAGGAAAGAAAGGCAGAGGAAAGCCAAGGAAGTCATTGGAGGATCAGATTCAGGAGTGTCTGCATGAGAAAAAGTTTGAGTATGAAGTATAGAAGTTCTTGTGTACGTCGTGTGATGGATGTCGGTGAAGCCCGAGTTGTGTGTCAAGATCGCTGTAAATGGAGAAATTTGATACGGCAACGGTAAGTAAATAATCAGTTAAAAATTTATCTGGTAGTTTGCATTTCAGAGGTTTTCTTTTTGTGGAGCTAACCTCTGAATCTCAGAGAGCAGCTTAGTGATATGTATGTATGAATGTATGTATGTATGTATGTATGTATGTATGTATGTATGTATGAATGAATGAATGGATACTATTGCTTGATGTACACGGATTTTCTTGGAGTTTTGTCACACAGATGATAAAGGAGCATTGAGAAGCCATACGGATCCGCGACCCCTGAACAAGCTCCCACAGTTCACGAAGATTTGATGGAGAGGTGTCAGAGCCTCGAACATCTCTCTCGATTGCATCCCAGATGTCCTGGATGGGATTGAGGTCAGGTGACCAAGCTGGCCAAAGAAGCGAGGTCACGTCGGTGGAGTGTTCATTTAACCATTCGGATACAATTCGGGAGCGATGGCACGGTGCATTCATTGTCTTGTTGCAGGATGAGGTCCCCAGTGGGATGTTGAAGACGCACAAACGGGAGCAAATGGTCGTCCAGGATATCCCGGTGACGTTGACCTGTGAGGGACGATGTCACACGTACCAGGGGTCCCATTTCAGTCCACGTAAACAGTCCCCAGACGAGAATGCCACCCCCACCAGCTTGAAGAGTACCCTGCTGGCAAGAAGAATCCATCGCTTCATGTGGTTTGCGCCGTACTCGTATCCTGCCATCCGCATGAACCAACGTGAATCTCGACTCATCAGTCCAGGCAACATTTTTTCACATGTCTAGGGTCCAGTGGCGATGTTCCAGCGCCCATGCTAATCTTTGCATCCTGTGATGTGCGGTCAGCAGCGGTACCCTCGTGGGACGATGGCTTCTGTACCCCATAGCGAGGAGATGGTTCTGGATGGTGTGGCTGCTTACACGTTTTTGTGCCCCAGCGTTAAATTGCCGAGTGATTTCTTGCACTGTGGCCCGTCTAATCGTTGTTACAATGCGAGCTAGTCGACGATAACCCCGCTCATCCACACGCTGTTGTCCACGGCAGTTGGCCCTTGCAGGGATGGTTTTACCGGATTCGATGTACCCACGGTGCACCCGTGACACAGTGGCTCGTGAAAATCATAGTGCCTGCACGACTTCCGAGATGGAGTGACCCATTCGTCGGGCCTTGACAATTTGCCCACGATCAAATGCGCTTAGATCCTTCGTCTTACCCATACTGCGTCCGACTCTTACTGATTTCCGTCGCATCACTGCTTATGTTGTCGGATCGCTGCATACGTCATGTCGTTTCCGTTTACAGGGCCGCCCACTGTGCCACATTTGCATAACGCCAGCTGTCTCTAATCAATTGCTCTTCAGTGTATAACTAGCTTATCAGATCTCCCCGTTTGTTAGCTTTAGTAGACATGAGAAATCTTCAGACACACTTTTCAATTCATTTATAAGTCTTACGGCGGTCGGATGATGAAAGGATTTTGGCGTGCTTTACAACGTAAAATGTTTCCTAGTTCCTAGGGTGAAACTTGAAGGAAGTTTCCTATCACAGCATCTCTTTAAGACTTCAGCTTCCCATTGAGTCCGGCACCTGCAATTTAGCAGGTAGATGCTGCAATGCAACAAACTCGTTTTGGAATGCACTCTCTCCTGAATATTAGTTGACAGACGATAACACGTTTCAATTGCGCCCAAGATTTTCTAATATTTGTAGTCTAGCTATTGAGGTTGGGTATCGAGTTTCGTTGGAAAATGAAAAGGTTCACTAGTGTTTTGGACTTTTTTTCCAAAAAAACTCCATGAACCTGGAACTGATTAAACGGATGCTGAGGACGCAAAATAAGAAACGACCATCAGTTTGAATTTATTCTCTACTTGTCATATTTACGCATTATGGCCTACGAGAAGTTTACAGTTATACACGCTAACGTGTCTAAAATCTGTATTCCAAATAATAATAATAATAATAATAATAATAATAATAATAATACGAAATGAAATAAACAGGAAGAAGTTTTGATGCTTTTATGAAACAAATGATATGAAATGAGATTGAGATGAATTATTTGACAAATCCTTTCAGTATAATTTCGCAAAAAAGAACTGAAGCTTGTAGTCAGTGATGTAGGTCAATTGAAAAAAAAAGTCGTAGCGGTAAAGAAATTAACTACGCGCATGGGCCTTTCTGGGAAAAAGTCTAAAATACTAATTTTATATCAATTTTATCAGATCTTATTATTAATAACACTGGACAGCATCTGAGATTTAAGCAAGTTACCTGTATGTTGTTTGGGTGCTGAATGTGAAAATCGCCGTTGAAACACCAATTTAGCTTTAGTTTTAGAATATCTAAAAACAAGTTTTATGCATTTGCATATACATACCCTATGATACTTCTCATAGAGGAAATGTTTCACGTTGACGCCGCTTTGCCTGTCGCTTGTAATGAGATTCTGGAGCATCTCTCATAAAAGTCCAACTGCTGCATTCGATCTGCTAGCATTGCTGCATTCCATTTCCTTTGGTATCTTTTTCTGACAGTAGCAATGTCCTGGTGAAACCGTTCACCCTTCTCGTCACTGACAGCACCGCACTTAGCAAGGAAGAAATCCAGGTGACAGGGTAAAAAGTGAAAGTATAATTTCAATGACATGTTGCACCCTAGTCTCTCGTAGCGCTGCAAGAGGGTTGCTACAATCTCCTGGTAATTTTGTCAGCCCGATTTTTTTCCCTAGAAAGTTTGTGGCCTGCTAACTTTTGCATTCCAAACTAACTTTTTTATCAGCTGTGAGGATATCATCAAAATACTTATCACGGAAGAGCTGACGCATCTGTGGACCGACGAATACATCTTCCTTGGTTATAGCCTCACTAAGTCTTGGAAATTTATCACGAAGGTCAAAAATTCTGCCCCATTCGGATCCATGGCCTTTACGAAATTCTTCATCAACTCAAGTTCGATGTGGAGAGCAGGGAGCAAGATCTTGCTGGATTCCACAAGTGGCTCGTTAAATACATTCTTTTTGCCCGGTTCAAGCTATTGTTGTGGGATCCAATCCTTTTTCTTGTAGTGGAAATCCTGGCACGGCTGTTCCAGAGACAGAGGAAACAGCAAAACCTTGTGTAACCTTGATGTAGCCCCATCAAAATGGCAATGTACTTCAGGTCACCACAAATCTGCCACTTACATTTGTCATAGTTGATGGTGTGTAACAGTTGTTTCATGTGGACTGCATACCAGAGTGGAACACATGGTAAGACGTTACCACTATGGAGCATCACAGCGTTTAAGCTCAACTTGGACGAATCAATGAACAGTCTTCAGTCGTCGTCTTTCTGGTGCTGCCATCAGACTCAATATATCAACAAAAGCAATGAGATTATCTGTCATTTTGAAAAACGGAAGCAGATCTTCTTACCGAGTACAAAACATAGGCACATGCACATTCCTTCTAGAAGATTCAATTGCTGCAGTCTGGACGCCAACAGCTCTGCTTTACTTTTTGGCAATTCCAGATGTCTCACTGCATTTAATTCACTCTGGGCAATTTTATGTGGCTGTGCAGACTCTTCAATAGGCATGAAGTCAGAATCTCTCGATGTAGATGCTCTCACAGGTGATGGATGTTCACTAGCCTTACTTTCTTCTCCATAATCCAGAGAATAAGAATCTGGTGGATCCAGAACAAAAAATCTTCCCCGTGAGGCACTGGACTCATAGCAGAGAGAATATTCGGATAAGTCAAAGGCCGCTTTTTCTTCTTAGAAATACCATGTCTAATTGGAGGAGTCATGCAAAAGTAACAATCACTAAGATGGTTTGTCGGTTTCCTCCACACGATTAGAACTGCAAAACGTATCGACTATCTTTTTCGGTTTAACCAACAGAGCAGATTCGTTGCACAGGATTGATATCATATGTGTGGGGTCCAATACCGGTCCTGATCACAGATCTCACAACTAAAATAAAGGCTGTAAACTTTCTCTATCATCGGTGTAATGGATAGCTTTTGTGATAGCAAAGTAATTTTTCCACAAATATAGCAAACATTTTCCGTAGCGTTCACACATTCACGAGACGTCTTGAATGACAAGTCTGCACTCACACAATATACAATGCAAATAATGACACAAAGGAAATGTGGTTGCAATGACTGCTACAGATTACGTCATTCAAATTGACGCTCAAGGTTATCCGTTACTTGGGGAATCACGCGCTCGACATATCGGACTTCCGGGGCAGACCATCCATTCCCACTGAGCCCCCCCCCACCCGTATCTTGAAAACTAGAGCTAATTCGGGATTTTAATGTTCATATTCGTGCTCAGCATGTCTAAATTAGTTAAAAACAGCTACTTTTGTCTCAGATACATTTTGGTTGTTGCCCAGTGTTATCTTTAAAAATTGTAATTACAATAAAATTGCTTAATGTGATAGATTTTCGATAATATAAAGAATGTCATTAAGGATTACTACTTCCGTTCGGCTAGTTTCAACTGAAATCTCATAAGTATATACGAATAGCATGGAAACCTTCAATATGAAATTTCATGTCAGTCAGTTTACCTTTTGAGTAATTGTCACACAACCACAAACAGACAAGTAGGTACATGAATGGGCACACGCAAAGACATTCAAGAAATTTGTGAAGTGAAATGTTTGGACTTAGTTCATTTTTTCATCAAAACGTATTACTTTGAAACAACTGAAATGGAATATATGGGTTTAATATTCAATTTTGACTTTTCAGATTTTGTATTTTTTTATTCTTTTAAAAAGAATTCTTGGTCGAAGTTTTGGTTCAAAGCATTCATTTGAGATGATCCGAAATAGATATAAATACATAGGCTTAATTTGCATTTCCACGTGTTTGAGCGCATTTTTCACTCATTTAAAACAAAACCGTTAGTGTATTTTTAGAGTAAAGCATTCGTTTAAATTGAATTTGTAAGTCTAAAAATTGAATGGATGAAATGAACTAAGAAATCTGATACATATGAAGGTTATTTTTCTTTAAAAGATATTTTTAAATAATTTTGTGTATGAGCACCAAAAATACGACGGAGAATCAAATAGTAAAGGCAACATAACCTAAATACCGGTAACTGTGAGCAAATGAACATATCGTGATTATCTCACTTCTCCATAGTACCCTTGTAGGTCATTTTACTTCTTGTATCGTTCCACCAGCTTCTTCATTCCTTGAGAGAAGAAGCTTTTCGGCTGCCTCCGAATCAACGTCTGCACCGCTTCCTTAACCTTATCATCAGAGATGAACATGCGACTGCATAGCGGCTCTTTAAGTAGACCGAAGACGTGATGATCTCATGGCGCCAGTTCAGGGTTGTAAGGGGGATGTGGAAGACATTCAAACCCTAGTTGTTGCATTGCATCCACCGTTGCCGCCGCTACATGGGGACGGGCATTGCCATGGTGCAATAAGACTGTTTCTGACAGCATTCCTCTTCTTTTGCTGCGGATTGCTGGTCTCAGTTTCTCTCTAAGAATAGCACCACAGTACGAAGCCCTGGTTACCGTTTGTCTGTGTTTCTGAAAATGCGCCAGAATAGGACGCTTCATGTCCCAAAAGTAGATCAGTATGATTTTTTTCGCGGAGGGCTGTCGTTTGAATTTCTTCTTTACTGGAGAAGGCGGTTGTTTCCAGTGCATGCGATGTCTCTTGCTTTCCGGTCCACAGGGATGAACCCATGTCTCGTCGCCGGTGAAAATCCTCTCCAAAATACTCCGATCTTCATAACATTTCACAAATTGGGTCACAACTTCCCCACCTTGTTCCTTGTACAAATCAGTAAGCTGTTTTCGTACCCATCTTGTGCAAATTTTACGATGCCCCAAGTCATCCTACACTATGGCATGTGCTGATCCATAGCTGATATACAAATGTTCAACACCAGCGGACAAAGTAATCCGTCGGCCTTCTCTGATCAAACCATTCGCTCTGTCGATTTGGACTTGTGTATGCGATGTTGATGACCGACCTGATCGAGCTTCGTCGGCTAAACTTGTTCTTCCCACTTTAAACATTTCTACTCATTCATAAACTTTTTTGAGGCATGCTGTTTTCACTTCCCTACAGAGCCAACATCCTGCGATAAATTTCAGCAGCTTTCACTCCTTCTGTCCAAAGAAATCTCACTACGGTGCCTCACCGTAGTGAGATTTCGGTGCGTTGTTCAACAATGATGCAGTCCTACAGCAGAGCGGCTATGTTTATTTAACCTTGGCTTCAACTAGACAAGAGGCTGATGAGCCGCGGGTGGCTTAGTGGTTAGCGATTCAGACTATCAATGCAAAGTCCCCAGATTCGAACCTGGGCTGATCTTTCAGAGATGGTGTGGTTTACTAACAATCGCTGAATATCCGCCGTGCATCGGACGAGCACGTTAAGTGACGGCCCCCAGGCTGGACCCACTGGTTAAATGGGTATCCTTTCCTATGCCTCCCCCCCCCCTGACTTTCTCTCACCCCTCTATGAGCAACATCGTACTTGTACCGTGGCGCCATCTACTGTACTCTAATCTCACTAAAAACTGTTCTGTCAAAGTCGCTAGACTTGCTCTCATTGTTTCTGTGTCCGGCCCAAAAGGCGATCTCGCTGTAGGTGGCTGGGACCTAAACTCTACTCACTGTGAACGGAAGTCCTACAAGAAATTGACAAAAGGCTGAGCTGTGCGTGTGCGAACTACCCATAAGCCATTGCAACGTGTTATGTTGTGTCAGCTTCTATCCGCTTCGGTTACTGCGTAATTTTCAGATACCTTTTAATTTTTGATTTACCTTCATATAAAGACTGAAATGAAATATGGATAGACTGGGAATGAAACAAAAACTAAACGGTATAAAAGTTAAATGAACTGCTTTTACAGGTGTGTTTATTCTGGCCAAAATGTCTGAATTGAGAAAAAACCTTCTGTACCTCTCAGTATTGTACAACATTGTGCTAGAGACATATGCTGACGTATGTGTATTGGATAATCATTTTGAACCTTAAATTTAATTTGTTACACGCCAATAAGTACAGCAGTATGCGTCTTAATTTTGTCTTATCTGTCATAAGTACTGTCATGTAGATTTTCACTGTCAAAATATTTTTAGAGCTCTGTAACTGTTTTTACTTTAACTCAATTACTAGTTCTGTACTAAAATTTACATTGCGAATAATGAAACCTTTTGCAACTGAGGCATGATCTAGTGTTGGTGATCTTTTCTTAAATAAATGCTGAAATCGTTTTAAACGTTTTAAAAGAAATCAACATATAATATGCAACCATATATCAGATTTTATTAAAATACTAAATTTAAGGTTCAACTTATTGTTCTCAATTTATTACAATTTTAGAAGCTCTCTAGACTGTTCCTTAAATTTTCTGATAAAAAAATAATCAAACTGCCTTTCCCTAAAACTTCAAATTTTCTGGGGAAAATGTTAAATTTTTATTCATTTTTCACTACTATTGATTGAAATATGTACACATTCGGTCAGCACGCACAGATATATTTATATACATATATGAGCTTATCCTCGTTTCATGCTCTTAATCGTATGGACAATTTTTGCCGAAAGTCCCTTCAGTTCTTTTGGTAGAGGTTGCCAATGCAGTTAAGAACATGAAACGGGGAATAACTCCAAGAAAATATGGTATTACCATGGACATTGCACAAGATGCCACTGGAGAAACAGAAACTACACCTACCCAAATTTTCGCTTGATGCCTCAGAGAAGGGAAGATGCCTAATAACTGGAATGCTACTGTGATCTTGCTAAATAAGAAAGGGGACGTTTGGGACCTCAGGAACTACCATCAACTTCATATAAGTTGTTTTCGAAATCTTCAGAAAAGCGCTGTCGCGTCAATTGAAGGAAACACTGGACTTCGCTTAATCAGAATACAAGACAGCTTCAGGAGTGCTACAGCATTATAGATCATATTCATGTACTGAGAGAAATAATTGTAAGAACAAATTAATATGTACTCCCATTACGTATGACTTTTATTGATTATAAAATGGCTTTTCATTCCGTGAAACCATCAACAGGTTTAGTTGTCTTTCAAATCCTGCAGTACTGAAGATGCGTACATCAATGTTATCAATAACATCTATGAAAACGCAAAGCAAAGATTCGGCTGTTCGAGGACACAGCACATACAAAAATTGTAAAGGAAGTGAGACAAGGTGACATTGTATCTTCCAAACTTTTCAATACCACACTGCAGAATATCTTTCAATCACTGAATTATAGGACAAAGCGATAAAGATAAATGAAAATCATTTAACCATTTTCATTTTGCTGGTTGAAGTCATTTTTGTTAGTACCCCCTCAGAACTAGAGTTCGTGATCAAGGAACTTACTGACAAGGGCAAAAAACTGAGTTTAAAAATGAACTTACAGAAGACAAAATTGAGGTAAAATGTTTTTACAAAAACTGAAGATTTGGAAGTTGATGGGGCAAAAATAGAAGTACCCTGTGCTTATGTTTACCTTATACAACAGATACCAAGCGAGGGCTACGAAGAAGAAGAAATAAATAGGAGTATAAAACTCGGTTGGAGGGCATGTGAAAAAACCAGTACAACTTTCAAGGGCAATTTACCATTATGCCTTAAAAGAAAAGTGTTTAATAAATGCATACTTTCTGTTTTTACTTATGGATCAGCAACGTCGACACTAACAAAAAACGACAGACAGAGGATGCAGACAACTCAAAGAAGCATACTTAGTGTAATAAGGTAATTTAGGAAGAGGAGCACATGGATTAGAGAAATGGGAAGAGTTGATAACATCATGATCAAAGTAAAGACCCCCAAGTGGCAATGGGCTGACCATATTGCTATATGAACTGACTGACCACCGTTGAACAACTGAAGTATTTGATTGGATACCAAGAGGTAGGCAAAGACCCAGAAGAAAGTGTGGGTGATGGGTGATGGGTGATGCAAAAACAAGCTGGAGTGATTTCGGAAAAAATAGGCTCAAGACAGAAAGTTGTGGAAGAGACATGTGGAGGCCTTCATCCAGCAATGGATGGATAATATATAGTGGTGATGATATGAGCAAGTATACTATATACTACGGTTCTCTCACTCCTTTTCTTTCATTAATATTTTAGCTCTCGGGGAAGTTGGACTCTCCCCCCCCTTCCCCTTGAAATTATTAGCTTCCGCCGCCCTTGACTTCAAACGATGTGAAAGAACCTAAGTGAAGATTTTATAAACCACTGAAAGGAGGCTGATGGGCCTGTAGTTCCAGAGATCCTCAATGTCACCTTTTTTTGGAGCAAGATCGTTGTTGCATTGTTATATATGTATATCATCATTGTCAACCATTATTATATATGTATATCATCATTGTCAACCATTATCAATCCGCTGCTGGTTGAAGGTCTCCCCAAGTTTCTTCCACAACGTTCTGTCTTGTGCCAGTCTCTTCCATGTTACTCCCGCATACTTTCGAATTTCATCCGCCCATCTCCCATGTGGTCTTCTTCTGGGTCTTTTAATGTCCCTTGGAAACCAGTCTAAAATTTCAGCTGTCCATCGATGGTCTGTCCTTCTGGCAATATGTCCAGCCCATTGCCATTTCAGGGATTTATGTCTTCCACTCTTGTCATTTTTCTGATCCACGAGTTCCTCTTCTTATCTCTCCTGGTTACACCAAGCATGCACCTCTCCATGCTGCTTTGAGTTATCTGCTGTCTTTGTATGTCTCTTTTAGTTAAGGTCCACGTCTCTGCACCATACGTAAGCACTGGAAGGATGCAATGAGCAAACACTTCTCTTTTAAGACATAATGACATATTGCTCTTGAAAATTATACTGTTTCTTCCAAACGCTCTCCAGGCAAGTTTTATACGACGATTAATTTCTTCATCAATGTGACCTTCACTTGATATCTTCTGTCCAAGATAAATGTAGGTATTGGTTATCTCCAGCATTTCCCCATCAATCGATCAATCTTCATTTCTCGTAAAAGCATTGTACATCACTTTTGTCTTCTGAAAGTTCATATTTAATCCCACTTCCTTACTCTTGTCAGCAAGTTCCTGGAGCTCTGATGGGGTAGTTGCAAAAATGACTGCGTCATCAGCAAAATGGTGAGTTAGATAATCTCCATTAATCTTTATCCATTTGTTTTCCCAGTTCAGTGATTGAAAGACATTTTCTAATGTGTGTGGCGTTAAAGAGTTTGGGAGATATAATGTCACCTTGTCTCACTCCTTTTCCAATCTTTATGGGTGCTGTATTCTCAAATAGCCTAATCTTTGCACTTGCATTTTCATAGATGGTTATGAATAATATTAATGTATGCATCTTCAATACCACAGGATTTCAAAGCCATTGTGCTGCTGATGGTTTCACTGAATCAAAGGCCTTTTCATAGTCAATAAAAGCCATGCATAATGGAAATTCATATTCCCTCGCTCTTTCAATTAGTTATCTTAGTACGTGGATATGATCTATAGTGCTGTAGCCACTCCTGAATCCAGCTTGTCCTCTCGGTTGAGCCATGTCCATTGTCACCTTCAAGCGGTGTGAAAGAACTATAGTGAAGATTTTATAAACCACTGATAGGAGACAGGGTGATTCAGAATAACTGTTAAATAATTAGCAGGGAGGACAGGAACACAAAACCAAGCAATAATAGGAACATGGGATCGCAAATGCAAAACAGAGGCGCTACACGGTTACAAAGACATAGACAGTTATCACAACGTTGGAACAGCAAAATGATTTAATTCGAAGGCTACAAAAAATAAGACATGATTTTAACAGACTTTTGGACAGCAATTAACATTTCACAGTACCTTTACAGGAAGTGTTCGAAGTTGCGGCCTTGCGCAGTAACACATGCTTCACAGCGACTGCGGACGTGGGCAAACATGACTGGTGTATCAAAACAGAGTCACAGGAGGGCGCTGCGTGTCGGCCGGTGCTTTGGGCAGGAGGAGGAATCAGTGGAGGTTGTCAGTTGTGTCAGGAATGTGAAGAAAGATGTATCGCTACACGAAAAGCGAGATGGCGGATATGCATCTCATGTATGGTGCAGCGAACTGCAGTGGACCCGCTGCCAGACAGTTGTATCAGGAACGGCTTCCCGTCAGGCACATTCCGGCTCGTACGACGTTCGGACGGCTGCATACTCGATTGTGTGCAACGTGAAGTTTCAATGTGCGAAGGCGCGATGCTGGAGCTGACAGAACGACGCGGACAAATAACTTGGAAGAGCCGTCTTGGATGAAATCACACGCAATCTGGGTACCAGTACGCGGGCTATTTCTGCTCCCTTACATATGTCGCAATGCACCGTATGGCGCGTCGCACACGAGGATAATTTACACCCATTCCATGTACAACGTGTGCAGTCTCTGAATGCCAGTGATTACCCACAGCGTGTGGCTTTCGCACGTTGGTTTTCACAGCAGATTGCCGGAGAGCCGAATTTCGCGTCCTAAGTTCTCTTCTCTGATGAAGCGACTTTCACACTGTAGGACATCTGTAATTTGCACAATGTGCACGTGTGGGCACATGAAAATCCCCGAGCCATACGGCCGCATGCCGTGCAACGTCGCTGCAGCGTCAACATATGGGCAGGTATGGTTGCCGACTGTCTGATCGGGCCCTACGTATTGCATTCGAGACTGGACGGACACAATTACCTCATCTTCCTGTAAGAGGTCCTGCCGGAAATGCTGAGTGATGTACCCGTCCAAGTGCGACAGCGCATGTGGTTTCAACATAACGGAGCTCCTGTGCATTTCTCCAGCAATGTTCGCCAGTATCTGGACGCAACATTTCCGGGGCGATGGATTGATCGCAGTGGACCCGTTCCATGGCCACCCCGTTCACCTGATCTGTCCCCCATTTACTTTTTTGTGGTGTTATTTCAAAGGTATGGTGTATGATACCCCTGTTGATTCCGACATGGGACCGGTGGCACGAATTGTTGCAGCAGCTGGAGTTGTTAGTGATACACCAGGAATGTTCGCCCACGTTCGCCGGTCGATGCGCCGTCACTGTGAATCACGTGTTACTGCGCAAGGCCGCAACTTCGAACACTTCCTGTAAAGGTACTGTGAAATATTAATTGCTATCCAAAAGTCTGTTAAAATCATGTCTTATTTTTTGTAGCCTTCGAATTAAATCATTTTGCGCATCCAAAGTTGTGATAACTGTCTCTGTCTTTGTGACCGTCTAGCGCCTCTGTTTTGCATTTACAACCCCATGTTCCTATGTTATTATTGCTTGGTTTTGTGTTCCTGACCTTCCTGCCAATTATTTAACAGTTATTTTGAATCACCCTGTATATACACTGACGGAAACAAAATCCCAACACCAAGAAGGGGTTGTGTTAGATAAACGACAATTGGTAGGCGGTGAGAGTACATCTGAAACATAACGTCTATGCAAATTTCGCGCTCGGCGCATACCTGTGGCGCTAGTAGCGCCCCTCGGAACATGCAAAGCTGGTTTGCTGTAAATACGCGCTGTAACGTTCGTGAGCGTTAGTTATCGTTGAGATTCGACGTCGTGTGTTGATGTTAGTCAAGAATGCTTTTAAGAAGACGAAGAAGCCAATATCAACAGCTCACGCAGTTTGAACAAGGTCGTGTAATAGGGCAACGAGAAGGTGGATTTTTGTTCCGCAATATTGCAGAACCACTTCGCAGGAATGTAGCCACTGTGCATGATTGTTGGCAGCGGTGGTCAAGCGAAGGTACTGCCTCAAGAAGACCGGGTTCCGGCCGGCCACGTGGCACTACTGAGAGGGAAGACCGCAGTGTACAGCGTATGGCCGTGGCGCATCGTACCTCGTCTGCGGCAGCAATTCGAGCTGCAGTTGCCACCACAGTGACACAACGAACTGTTACAAATCGGTTACTTGAAGGACAGCTCCGAGCCAGACGCCCTGCAGCGTGCATTCCACTTACTCCAAACCACTGCCGTTTGCGACGTCAGTGGTGTCAAGCTAGAGCTCACTGGAGAACGGAGTAGAGATCAGTTGTGTTTTCTGATGAAAGCCGGTTCTGCCTGGGTGCCAGTGATGGCCGTGTGTTGGTTAAAAGGAGGCCAGGTGAGCTCCTGCAACCAACCTGTCTGCGGCCGAGACACACTGGACCTACACCTGGAGTTATGGTCTGGGGAGCAATTTCCTATGACAGCAGGAGCACTCTCGTGGTTATCCCACGCACCTTGACGGCACAGTTGTACGTTGGTCTGGTGATTCAACCTGTTGTGCTGCCATTCATGAACAGCATTCCCGTGGGTGTTTTCCAACAGGATAACGCTCGCCAACATACCGCTGTTGTAACTTAACATGCTCTACAGAGTGTCGACATGTTGCCGAGGCCTGCTAGATCACCAGATCTTTCACCAATCGAGCACGTACGGGACATCATTGGACGACAACTCCAGCGTCACCCCCAACCAGCATTAACCGTCACTGTATTGACCGACCAAGTGCAACAGGCATGGAACTCCATCCCACAAACTGACATCCAGCACCTGTACGACACAATGCATGAACGTTTGCGTGCTTGCATTCAACATTCTGGCGGTTACACCGGTTATTAATGTACCAGCAATTCACATTTAAAATGGCTCTTCTCGCGCTTACATTAAGCTGTGATCTTGAAACCTTAATCGATTAAATATGTTACCTATACAAATGTATTGCCGCCATTTCGTTCCTCTACAACTATTTTTTCGTGGTGTTGGGATTTTTTCCCCCGTCAGTGTATATACTGTATATATACACTATCTACCAACAAGTAATTGGACACCTGTGATAGCAAAAGAAAACGAAGTTTATTCACCTTCAATAGTTAATGGAGCCTCCACGAGCGGTGATTACAGCTGCGACCCTCCGGGGCATACTCTCAACCAGGCGTTGTACGACAGCTAGCGATATTTTCTTCCACTCGGCTTGGAGAAGACAGGTCAGTTCCTTCACCGATTTCGGACGGTGAGGGCACCCCTTAAGTCGACGCTCCAACTCGTCCCAGAGGTGCTCGATAGGGTTACGGTCCTGACTCTGCGCAGGTCAGTCCATTCGATTAACCCCATGGTCACCATACCAAGCCATGGTGGACCTCGCAACATGACAGGTGGCATTGTCATCCTGAAAGTAACATGGGTACACCCTGTGAAACTGCCACAACGTAAGACACATGGTAATCCAAAATGGTGTAGTAGGTCTCGGCGTTCAGTCTACCAGGAATTGCGACCAAGGGTCCCGTGCCATACCAGGAAAAACACCCCCATAGCATAATTCCACCGCCGTTGAACTTCACAGTTGGCACAATACATTCCGGCAGGAGGTGTTCTCCAGGCAGACGCCAAACCCAGACCCTGCCATCTAAACGGTAGAGGGTGAACCTTGATTCGTCGCTCCAGAGAACCTGTTTCCACTGTTCAACGGTCCACTGTCGACGTTCTTCGCATCACGTTAGCCGAGCAGCTCTATTGGACTTGGTGATCAAAGACTTGTGGGAGGCAGCACGTCCATGACAACCGAGCAGATGGGCTTCCTGACGGATGGTATTCATTGAAAGAACACTCCCGGATGCCTGTTGAAACTCCTTGATGATGTGGCTCATCGATTTCTCTGGCCAGCCCCCATTGGTCTCTAACTCCCAGTTTTGTGGGTCTGCCGGGTCGGGGCACATTCCGACAATCACCTCTCATCTTCCACTTGACAATCACGTAGGCCACTGTCGATTTTGGGTACTTCAACTCGCTGGATATGTCACGTATGCAGCGGCCATTTCTGTGATACCCGACGATTACACCTTTCTCGAAATCTGAGAGCTCCGAACTGCGTGGCATCTTGCATGCGACTGGTTACGTTGTTGTTTTCCACACGATATTTAACGGCGGCGGCCGTGACGTGTATCAGGACCGCAGATATCGTCGATTGCAGGGGTGTCCAATTACTTGTTGGTAGATAGTGTATATATATATGATGATTGGCCACTGACTGGTGACTTCCTTTTACATTTTATATATATAATATAAAATGTAAAAGGTAGTCACTAGTCGGTGACCAATCATCAAGGAAAGGCATCACCGACCACTGACCACACCCCCGAATTATGATTTCATGTGGGTGATTAAAAATCTTGGCCAAAAAAAGTTAGTAAATTTAGGAGTAATTCCAATTCACCCAGCCTTTCCTACCTGAACAGGGACATACAACATCAAATAAGACTTACTAAAAGCGGCAGCAACAGTAAAAGCAAAGTACAAATCCAAAATGAGCCACAACACTATAACCACACAAACCAAAAGAAACGACAAACTGAACAACACGGCAGACCTTAATTATTTATTTACAGTATCGACATTTAGTTTCTGTAATACAATAAATCACTATGGATGCAAACAATGTCTAGTTAATTTTCCGGGACAACTCGGAAGAAATGAATTTTATATGTAGCCCAAAAATAATACTAGCAGGTAGAAGAGATACTTGAATCATTGATTATATTATATAATCTAATATTATATGAGTTATTTTGATTAAAAGCGTTTAAAAAAATTCTAAAATGAAATACACAAAAATTATATGTATAATTATTCTTGATAGAAAGAGGAAAAAGCAATTTAAGTTATTTGGTAATATTTAATTTATTATTACAAATCCTGGTAATGCTCAAAAACTGAGAAATAGTAATATTTCTATAAATATTAATTGAGATTAGAAAACCAGTTATTCATAAAAACAGCAGTAAAATTAAAAATAGCTCTTTTGTCGTAAACGTCGACAATAATACCAAGATGGTCTGAATGCGATCAAGGAAATGTGAATAATGTGAATAATCAAAACTAATTTTTTTGGATAGATTGTCGTTAAGTTGAAAGTAAAGTTACTTTAACTGAAAACAATCAAATCGTCAACGTATCTAAGTGGATAAATATCAGTAAGTGTTGAACGAAATTCATAAAAATTTAGCTATAGATTTTCCAAAACACTAGACTAACAAGTTCCCGTAAGAATATCCTTAATTTGAATATTCAAATTTTTTGAGTCATAAATATAGTGCATATTACAAAAACTGTACAAGGTATTCCAAAACTTTTCTTCAACAGGCAAAGAGTTTCTAAATTCATCAAAATAATTATCTAAAATTTTCCTTAAGTCATTAAGATCTATAGAAGTGAATAAATTATCGAAGTCATCATCATCATCATCATCATCATTGTCAACCATTATCAATCCACTGCTGGACGAAGGTCTCCCCAAGTTTCCTCCACAACGGTCTGTCTTGTGCCATGAAATTCGAAAGTATCCATGTCACCCCTGCATACTTTCGAATTTCATCCACCCATCTCCCATGTGGTCTTCTTCTGGGTCTTTTCCTGTCCCTTGGAATCCAATCTAAAATTTCGGCTGTCCATCGATGATCTGTCCTTCTGGCAGTATGTCCAGCCCATTGCCATTTCAGGGATTTAACTCTGATCATGATGTCTTCCACTCTTGTCATTTTTCAGATCCACGAGTTCCTCTTCTTATCTCTCCTGGTTACACCAAGTATGCACCTATCCATGCTTCTTTGAGTTTTCTGCAGCCTTTGTATGTCTCTTTTAGTTAAGGTCCACGTCTCTGCACCATACGTAAGCACTGGAAGGATGCATTGATCAAACACTTTTCTTCTAAGACATACTGGCATATTGCTCTTGAAAATTATGCTGTTTCTTCCAAAAGCTCTCCAGGCAAGTTTTATACGCCGATTAATTTCTTCATCAATGTGACCTTCACTTGATATCTTCTGTCCAAGATAAATGTAGGTATTGGTTATCTCCAGCTTTCCCCCATCAATCGATCAATCTTCATTTCTCGTAAAAGCATTGTACATCACTTTTGTCTTCTGAAAGTTCATATTTAATCCCACTTCCTTACTCTTGTCAGCAAGTTCCTGGATCACACTCTGCAGCTCTGATGGGGTAGTTGCAAAAATGACTGCGTCATCAGCAAAATGGTGAGTTAGATAATCTCCATTAATCTTTATCCCTTTGTTTTCCCAGTTCAGTGATTGAAAGACATTTTCTAATGTGTGTGGCGTTAACAAGTTTGGGAGATATAATGTCACCTTGTCTCACTCCTTTTCCAATCTTTATGGGTGCTGTATTCTCAAATAGCCTAATCTTTGCACTTGCATTTTCATAGATATTATGAATAATATTAATGTATGCATCTTCAATACCACAGGATTTCAAAGCCATTGTGCTGCTGATGGTTTCACTGAATCAAAGGCCTTTTCATAGTCAATAAAAGCCATGCATAATGGGTTCATATTCCATCGCTCTTTCAATTAGTTCTCTCAGTACGTGGATATGATCTATAGTACGTGGATATGATCTATAGAAGCCGGTTCTGCCTGGGTGCCAGTGATGGCCGTGTGTTGGTTAAAAGGAGGCCAGGTGAGCTCCTGCAACCAACCTGTCTGCGGCCGAGACACACTGGACCTACACCTGGAGTTATGGTCTGGGGAGCAATTTCCTATGACAGCAGGAGCACTCTCGTGGTTATCCCACGCACCTTGACGGCACAGTTGTACGTTGGTCTGGTGATTCAACCTGTTGTGCTGCCATTCATGAACAGCATTCCCGTGGGTGTTTTCCAACAGGATAACGCTCGCCAACATACCGCTGTTGTAACTTAACATGCTCTACAGAGTGTCGACATGTTGCCGAGGCCTGCTAGATCACCAGATCTTCACCAATCGAGCACGTACGGGACATCATTGGACGACAACTCCAGCGTCATCCCCAACCAGCATTAACCGGCACTGTATTGACCGACCAAGTGCAACAGGCATGGAACTCCATCCCACAAACTGACATCCAGCACCTGTACGACACAATGCATGAACGTTTGCGTGCTTGCATTCAACATTCTGGCGGTTACACCGGTTATTAATGTACGAGCAATTCACATTTAAAATGGCTCTTCTCGCGCTTACATTAAGCTGTGATCTTGAAACCTTAATCGATTAAATATGTTACTTATACAAATGTATTGCCGCCATTTCATTCCTCTACAACTATTTTTTCGTGGTGTTGGGATTTTTTTTCCGTCAGTCTATATACTGTATATATACACTATCTACCAACAAGTAATTGGACACCTGTGATAGCAAAAGAAAACGAAGTTTATTCACCTTCAATAGTTGGTGGAGCCTCCACGAGCGGTGGTTACAGTTGCGACCCTCCGGGGCATACTCTCAACCAGGCGTTGTACGACGGCTAGCGATATTTTCTTCCACTCGGCTTGGAGAAGACAGGTCAGTTCCATCACCGATTTCGGACGGTGAGGGCACCCCTTAAGTCGACGCTCCAACTTGTCCCAGAGGTGCTCGATAGGGTTACGGTCCGGAATCTGCGCAGGTCAGTCCATTCGATTAACCCCATGGTCACCATACCAAGCCATGGTGGACCTCGCAACATGACAGATGGCATTGTCATCCTGAAAGTAACATGGGTACACCCTGTGAAACTGCCACAACGTAGGAAGCACATGGTAATCCAAAATGGTGTAGTAGGTCTCGGCGTTCAGTCTACCAGGAATTGCGACCAAGGGTCCCGTGCCATACCAGGAAAAACACCCCCATAGCATAATTCCACCGCCGTCGAACTTCACAGTTGGCACAATACATTCCGGCAGGAGGTGTTCTCCAGGCAGACGCCAAACCCAGACCCTGCCGTCTAAACGGTAGAGGGTGAACCTTGATTCGTCGCTCCAGAGAACCTGTTTCCACTGTTCAACGGTCCACTGTCGACGTTCTTTGCATCACGTTAGCCGAGCAGCTCTATTGGACTTGGTGATCAAAGACTTGTGGGAGGCAGCACGTCCATGACAACCGAGCAGATGGGCTTCCTTACGGATGGTATTCATTGAAAGAACACTCCCGGATGCCTGTTGAAACTCCTTAATGAGGTGGCTCATCGATTTGGTGCGGTTCTTCCGAATTTCTCTGGCCAGCCCCCGTCGGTCTCTACCTCCCAGTTTTGTGGGTCTGCCGGGTCGGGGCACATTCCGACAATCACCTCTCATCTTCCACTTGACAATCACGTAGGCCACTGTCGATTTTGGGTACTTCAACTCGCTGGATATGTCACGTATGCAGCGGCCATTTCTGTGATACCCGACGATTACACCTTTCTCGAAATCTGAGAGCTCCGAACTGCGTGGCATCTTGCATGCGACTGGTTACGTTGTTGTTTTCCACACGATATTTAACGGCGGCGGCCGTGACGTGTATCAGGACCGCAGATATCGTCGATTGCAGGGGTGTCCAATTACTTGTTGGTAGATAGTGTATATATATATGATGATTGGCCACTGACTGGTGACTTCCTTTTACATTTTATATATATAATATAAAATGTAAAAGGTAGTCACTAGTCGGTGACCAATCATCAAGGAAAGGCATCACCGACCACTGACCACACCCCCGAATTATGATTTCATGTGGGTGATTAAAAATCTTGGCCAAAAAAAAGTTAGTAAATTTAGGAGTAATTCCAATTCACCCAGCCTTTCCTACCTGAACAGGGACATACAACATCAAATAAGACTTACTAAAAGCGGCAGCAACAGTAAAAGCAAAGTACAAATCCAAAATGAGCCACAACACTATAACCACACAAACCAAAAGAAACGACAAACTGAACAACACGGCAGACCTTAATTATTTATTTACAGTATCGACATTTAGTTTCTGTAATACAATAAATCACTATGGATGCAAACAATGTCTAGTTAATTTTCCGGGACAACTCGGAAGAAATGAATTTTATATGTAGCCCAAAAATAATACTAGCAGGTAGAAGAGATACTTGAATCATTGATTATATTATATAATCTAATATTATATGAGTTATTTTGATTAAAAGCGTTTAAAAAAATTCTAAAATGAAATACACAAAAATTATATGTATAATTATTCTTGATAGAAAGAGGAAAAAGCAATTTAAGTTATTTGGTAATATTTAATTTATTATTACAAATCCTGGTAATGCTCAAAAACTGAGAAATAGTAATATTTCTATAAATATTAATTGAGATTAGAAAACCAGTTATTCATAAAAACAGCAGTAAAATTAAAAATAGCTCTTTTGTCGTAAACGTCGACAATAATACCAAGATGGTCTGAATGCGATCAAGGAAATGTGAATAATGTGAATAATCAAAACTAATTTTTTTGGATAGATTGTCGTTAAGTTGAAAGTAAAGTTACTTTAACTGAAAACAATCAAATCGTCAACGTATCTAAGTGGATAAATATCAGTAAGTGTTGAACGAAATTCATAAAAATTTAGCTATAGATTTTCCAAAACACTAGACTAACAAGTTCCCGTAAGAATATCCTTAATTTGAATATTCAAATTTTTTGAGTCATAAATATAGTGCATAATACAAAAACTGTACAAGGTATTCCAAAACTTTTCTTCAACAGGCAAAGAGTTTCTAAATTCCTCAAAATAATTATCTAAAATTTTCCTTAAGTCATTAAGATCTATAGAAGTGAATAAATTATCGAAGTCATATAGGTTGTTATATCAAAATTGCAATTTTGACTTAGAGCAACAAAATCCAGTACTTTTTATTGTTCCTAATAATCCAAGTGTTGGAAGAAATTTTTTCATAAATGATGTCAAGCAATTCATGGAAAGCAATACCAGCATGCTTATTATAACTCTTTATTCCACAAGTGACGAAAGGAAATCCAACAGGGTTTTTATGGAATTTTGGAGTTGCAAAAAATATATGGGAATTCCAATTGAATTTTCTTGATATTTAATAATTTATTAAAAGCAATAATTTTTTTCTTTAAAATAGAAACATTAAGTCCAGTTGCGTGTTTGTAAGTAGTGCGACTAATAATCTCCGAAAACATGATTTGATAATAGCATTTCTTACAAATAAAAGCATGATTGTTATTACTTTTAAAAACAGAAGTTATAACGAACTTCATCTGTAGTTCAGCAGTCTGAGTCTTAATATCATTCAAATTCTTGATGTACTCTGTTTTTCTGAAATTTCTTGCAATGGACTTGTAGATATCATCCAACAAGGCACCCATCAAAATAAAAAAAAAAATTCTACAGGAGTTCCAAATCTTTCTGACAAGTGATACATAAATAAATGCAAATCCTTGGAAGCAGTTTTTTTAATCTTCTGTAGTGGTACATATATTAGGTGTACAAATAAGTTTTAAAGCGTTTTAAGACAAAGAAACATGTAATTTGAGAGGAAACAACAATACCTTTACGAATCAAAACATGCGCCATCATTATCTATCACCTTCCGCCATCGGTCGGACCGCTGACGGATTCCAGCCATGAAGAATACTTCGTCGTGTGACGCGATGAAGTCGTCAACCCATTTTTGCACTTCATCACATGTCCGGAACCGTACAGCAGACAAACCATGGTGCATCGATCGGAACAACTGATAATCTCAAGGGGCTATGTCGGGACTATACGCTGGGTGCTCCAAAACTTCCCTGCCAAGCGTCAAAAACGTTCCCTTGACCGATTTCGCGACATGCAGCCTAGTGTTGTCATGCAGTAATTTCACGGGACGCAATCTTTTGCCTGTGAATGGACGTTTCCGACAGATTACCTGGTTCAATTGCAGCAATTGTTGCTTGTAGCGATCAGCAGTAACAGATTAACCCTGCTCCATTAGTTCATGATTCAGCACACACTTCATATCCCACCAGATGAACAGCAGAACTTTCTTGCGGTGGATATTGTGTTTCGCTGTCGAAGTCGTTGCTTCTTTTTTTTTTTTTTTTTTTTTTTGATTGGATTTTTAACGACCACCGTGAGCAACTCAATGGGCTATAAGCAGTCGCCCGTCCCTAATTTAGGGTCACTGGTTCCAGGGAAGGGAGAGAGCTAGTGCCGTAAGACAAACACAACATCCATGCCTTACCGGGATTCGAACCCGGACCCCGTTCGGACGAATGATCAGAGGCCATCGCTTAGACCACTGCGCCACCGGGGCGGCGAAGTCGTTGCTTCACTGGGGTCTACGCAGTGTTTTTTTGCGTTTGAGTTTGTCGTAACATATCATTTTTCATCACCCGTAACGATTTTACACAGGAAAGACTTTCTGTGTTGTTTATTCAACAGATTCAAACACTTCATGACACGCTCATCCTTATTCCTCTGGCTCAGGTCATGTGGCACCCAATTTTCCTTTCTTCTGATTCTTTCCCACGCGCGTAAACGATTGGAAATGGTGTGTGTAGTTACCTCCAGTTGTTCAGCTAGTTGTTTTTACGTTTGAGACGAATCTTCATCCAGCAATGCTTGCAGTTCCTCATGTGCAACCTTCTGCGGGGTGCCGCTACGTTATCGATCGCTAACATCAAAATCACCTGCTTTAAAACGTCTAAACCAAAACTCACACATGCTTTTCGATTCAATATTCTCCCCCAGAACAGAACAGATAGATGCATATGCTTTTGCAGCACCCTTTCCATGATGAAATTCGTAACGAATGCAGTGTCGAATAAATGCAGTATCTCTCGCCATCTTTCACCTACCGATGTGCTGCGTCACATTTTATATTCTGGACCAGTTACGGTCACATGAGAAATATGTCACACAAAAAACGCCTTAAAACTTATTTGTACACCTAATATGTTTAGTCTGAAGTTAGTTCTAAATTTCGTAATACTTCTGAGTCTTGAAGAATCCACTCTACTGTATTAATGCCACCTGTAATCACATGTCCGTAAACATTATCAACAAAACGAGCATATTTTACTTCTCGACAATAACAAGACAACTGTTCAAAATCCTGTAATCCAATTATTCCACAGAAATTATTGTAGATGAATATTCTTCTACACATTGTGGTATCATAAGCAAAAGTTGGGGTTAGCTTAAGAGTCTTTCAATGGGAAAATCTTGTTTTGCATGTAAAACCATCTGTATTGAAACTTGATGACACAACATTTTCTTGATAAGTGATGTTCAGTTCCCGCTTTTATTTTCATTCTTGAGTTACAATGATCAATAATTCTATCTTTTACAAAGCAGTTAGGAAAATTATAATCAGCTACCATTGATCCAAATACCTTGAGCTTTGCCCTGTTGAGATATCTCAAAGCAATTACAACACGTTTGAGACCTCAAGGGCCTTCTGCAATAATTTCTAGATTCCTGATAAAATGCTCTAAAATCAATAAAAGCCTGTGTGACGTACCTGCACCGCAGGACGCACATGAGATAAAGGCAGATAGCAAGGAGAGCATACGTCCGCGTAGCTCAGTTGGGAGAGTGACTTACTCAGGAGTGAGGGTACCCGGATTCGAAGCCCGGCGTGGACAAAAATGACGAAGAAATTTACTTCGTTATAGACTGAGCGACCACTTTATTATGACCACCCCCTCAGTACCTCGTCGGGCCACCTTTTGCCTTTAATACTGCGTCGATTCTTCGTGGCATGGACTCCACGAGATGTTGATAGGTGGTTTGTGGAATCTGAGACCATGCTTGATGAATAGCATTTTCCAGGAGTGTCAGATTGCAGGGTTGTGGATCCAGCTGTCTGATGCCTCGTTCAACTTCATCCCACAAATTCTCAATCTGGAGATTGTGGATGCCACCTAAGCAAAGTAAACTCACCGGCATGTTCCTGAAACAAATCCTGTACAATACGAGCACTCTGGCAGGCCTTAGGCAAGGTGGTCCAAACTTTCTTATCAGAAGGAATTTTGAGATGAGTAATATCTCCCATGGTCGCAATCGCCCTCTGATCTCCTGTATGTTTTCCCCGATGCGAATCCCTAATTACACTCACTGGTAATTAGGGATTCACATCGGGGAAAAACATAGATGTCAAACATCGGCGAGTACGCTTTGCAAATGCATCGAGTACTGAATATTAGAAGTGCAAAATTTCCATGTATCAGTAAAAATATTGATTCTTTTTTAAAAAAATGCAAAGTAGGATGGCAGTGAAACTTGTTACTAAAAAGACACTTCAACCAAAACTTGTTACTAAAAAGACACTTCAACCAAAACTTGTTACTAAAAAAACCCTTCAACCTAAACTTGTTACGAAAGAGGCACTTCAACCTGTATTGGTTACTCAGAAGGAAAATAATTAGGAAACACGTTGACGAGAAGAGAATTTTGGAAAATATCTATCATACAATATAACATCAATTTTTCACCGATACCTCGTTGAGTAAAACATTGAGTATTGGTGAAAAACAGCAATGCTTTTTGCATATCCTTACTGGTAATCCATTCGTTTTCTCTGCTACACTGATCCAGGAGAGGGAACTTTCTCGGCTACAGCTTCAGCTATTTTCAGAAACAAATTTGCTTACAGACATCTGATAACGGATGCCCTTTTCGGTACGCCATAATTGCTATTCATCTAAAAGTACATGTTACACAAAAACCAATTTTTGGACAGAATGTCACATAGGGTTTTAAATATATATCACTCAGGCTGCGAAGTACTTCTTCTCTTTTGCATCTCCATTTCTACAGAGTGTCCTTCTCTGGTTATCTAACGACTTGTGACCAAGACCCTGGTAAGTACCCTGAGTTCATCCTCCTTGATGTGAGGATGGTGCTCAATCCCTATGGGTGTAGCGGAGGCTCTTCAGTCGGCAAGACCTTACCGGACCGTGCTCTGCCTTTCTCCTCCGGCATCTGCGCAAAGGACAGAACTGATGATGAATACTTAGTTTTCTCTACCTCACTTCCACGTATCTTTCCTGTAAGGTCCCCAAGCCCAGTTTCCTACTTCTAAGGGTTGTTGTCAGACAATGCCGTTTTAAAAGCGCTTTTAACATCATTCATACATTGAAGGACCAATTTCTTATTATTATTATTTTTTTATAGAACAGCAGTTGCTGTTTCCATAGGTTGGTTTGCTCTAAATATTTTCCATTATCTTTATCACTCCATATCTATTAATAAAAAGAAGGCACCGAATCATCAGGTGTAAAGATTTCGTCTTTTGAATCAAAAGAATACGTGATAAACTAAATTGCAATAATAATAGAACATTTATTAATCTTTTTATGAACTTTTAAGCAATATAACCCTTTCGCTACCACAACGCCCGACACGCCCGGACGTTCAGATAACCACAAGCACCCGAAAACCCCAGATAGCATGTGTAAGATTTCGTACCTCTCCCCTCCCGGGTTCTTTGAATTTGCACTGCGTGTGAGGAATTAGTAGAAGTCACCCCTCAGTCGCCTTTGTTGTCCCCAAACAAAGAAGTGAAACAGGAGTCGGTTTGTCCCGGGGCAATATCATTCAGCCTTCTGACATCGCTGAGAAGAACTCTTATTTTGTTCACAAGTGCTTCGTTTGTCTGCGATATTTTGCATTATTTTTACTCGGTATGTCTGGAGCGAGAAGAAGACTGACTAGAGAAGAAATAAAGGAAATACTCTTTCACTCACACACATTAATTCATAATTCATTATTAACTAGTGTCAAACAGTTTCATTAGGGCAAGCAAAAATGCATTTTCTCATTTCATGCTGTTGTTGGAATGATGCAAAGATATATATATATATAGCAATAAAAAATTACTGAAATTGTAAGAAGGGAAGTTAGACCTGTGGCGAAAATACTATAAAGCCAGTAAAAATAATTTACATAAAAACATCGTAAGACTTTAGGTACTGGAAAAATTATTTGGAACATTTTTCTGGACACTTAAGGGTTCGTGGAACAAATAAACTTACAAATTACATTTTTCTGGACTTCTAAATTTGTGGAGACGGGAATACGTCCCTGGTAGCATAGCCTTGCAATCTAACGTAGGCCCAACACTGAGCCACCGTCGTTTAGAAATAAAAGACGGTGGCTCAGTGTTGGCTTTGAGTTGGGCCTACGCTAAATTACCTGTAGGGCCTGATTCTAACGAACCACACACACAATATGCTAACATATATTCTGTAGATATCGCAGCAAGAAAAAAAAAATCTGGTCATAAAATATGTTTGTGCTTCGATAAAAAAAAAAAAAAAAAAAAAAAGCTCATTTAGCAGAAAAATAGTAATTTTTAGCCTCAAAGACAGCATTAAATGCGAATATTTAATATCAAATAAACTGCGGTATCTTCCGTTGTCCTAAAAGCTGATTTTATGGGGAAATTTTTTTCTAAAAATTCTTTCATGTTTGCTCAATCAAAATAAACAGATTGAGAATATACTTTTTACAAGAAAAGGGAAAGTAAACAAGATTTCCCAGCTGTTACCATTCCCATCTGTTTTAGGCTCTCATGAGAAGAATGTACTCATTGCCCCAGGGAAACGTCCGAAGGTCAGTGAAAAGTAATCCTGGAGATCCGAAGTTTCCAGTAGTGACCCAGCACTAATTCTTCTTTTGTTAACTTCACAAAGGGAGAGGGAGAATGAAATTCGGAAAGGAGCAGCAGACATTTTCGGGCGCTGTGGTATTCTAAGTGACAACATATTTTTTTATCCCTTTCAATATCTTGGTAGCGAAAGGGATAAAAGATGTTTATTTTATTCCGTTTAAAACAAGCTTTTAAAGAATTTTTTTTAAAAACGTTTTCAGTCTCTTTTTTTTTTTTTTTTCAAGATTTTATTTTCTAAACTTACACTTATTTTTTTCCGAGCTTGTATCTCAGCGAATTAAAGTTTATATTTAATTTAAAATCTTTCAAAAGAATTTCCACTTTTACTTAAGGACGTCTCACAGGTAGAAACCCAAATTTCTGGTTGCTGACAAAATGCAGGAAGATTTCATACGCACTGTCTCCGAAGAAGAATTATTCATTGGTTCCTCTATTTCAGATTCTTTTACTCTTTTTTCACTTGGTTTGTTTACTTTTCCCAGGCTGGTTTCCTGAAGGCAAATATTTTTGTTTTTGCTTTTTTTGTCAAATCATGCATACTTTTCGATTTAAATTCGTCTCTTATTGGCAATTAAAAACTCCTGGTTTCAAAACTAATTTTATTCTAGCAGTTTTCATGCACTTACTAATACAATTTCCGTTTACTTCTCTTTTCCTCTCTTGAAATCGTCTGTTCTTCATTTCCCGTATAGCTTTTTCTTTTTTTTACTAGCTGGTTTTTCCTGGCTTAATTCAGTCTTGTTTTGGCTTTCTCTTTTATAAGGTATGTTTATCCCTTAATTTTTCCGATTCTGTAGCCATGATATGCCATGAATATCCTCTTTCAAAAGGAATATAATAAAAACACATATTACATTATCTTTTATGAGCTGCAAGCAAAATAATTTACCCAACTCGATCAAGACCAGTAGCGAAGCACTGTATGCATTGGGAGAGTGGAGAACATTCTTAGTCAAGAAACATTGTGACACCTATAGAATAACAATCCCTAAATAGCTACTGCTGTTTTTCTTCTCGTGATGCACACGTGAAAAGGACTTTTTCATCCCAGCGCGAAAGGCAGCTCACGCATGTTTGTTCAAAGTCACATGTGCTTCCTCAGCTGTCTCGCTCATAACTTCCGTCGCGTTCGCTGAGAAATAACACAGCATGTGGTTTATATTCTTGCTTCCAGCAAATTCTCGTTTTCTGGAGTTTTGACTTCAAACCGGTCACTGTAGTCGGACGACAATGAAAAATAGTCTGCCAAATTTTGAAGTGCCTACCACGATTTTCTATTGAGTCATGGGTGTCGCATACATTCCCCCTTCCATAACACTCCCACAAATACTCTTTTTATTTTTATAAATGCATTCTTCCCTTGCTTGCACATAACAGGAACGTGTTTTTGTCTTAATCGTAATGGTAAAACCGTGCTTTCCCAAAAATTGAGTATACATTTGCTCTTAAGATCTGAGAATGAAACAAAAATTAGTAAATGAAATTAAATCAAAGTAAATTTCTATATAGATTGCAATCTTACGTGCGGTTTCCATGGCAGGACAAAGTACGACGTAAATAAATAAATAAATTGAAGTGAACCCCAAATAAATAAAAAATAAAAATATAAAGTGAATTTCAAGATGCAAAAGCACTTTGAATTCTTGATTTGACATTCTTTTTACACAGTAACTTACATATACGTATTATGAACCGTAAGTAAAATAATTAAAAAATATAAAATGAAAGAATAAAATAAATAATTTAAAGAATAAATGAAAGAATAAAAATCAGAAACAGGAAACCGAAAAACAGAAGCCTCATTGCAAACAAAAAGGAACCTTACGGAAAATATCGAGATTGTTTCTGCTTTAGATGTTTGTAATAAATTGCTATATGATGTTAAAAAGCAATTGCTGACATTTTTGCTTTTTTACAGAGTCCTGAGTAGGCCCAGATACGTGACAACATACAAAACAGTTAACGAGACGCTGTGGAAATGTTGCCAAGGATTCTGTGGACTCACTTGCGAAACAGGTAAGTTAACACCTTTGAAAATAAGTCCAATAATTCACAAGTTATAAGCATAACATATACAGTATACGAAAATGTGTCGAAAATACCGAAATGTTTTTGAATGAATCGCCATGGTGTGGAAAAGTTGTCCCTGGTATAATTTTTTTTTTTTTTTTCAAATTTTTGTTTTTAAGAAGACGATATTTAAATCACGCATGACTATAGAAATTTCCAAAACTTACACAATTTTATCGATTTTTTCTAAGTACCAATTAAATGACAATCCAATCTTTATAAGCTGAAAAGTTGGCTCTAGTGTAGCTAAATGTAATGTAAAAAAAGAGTTTTTTTTTTTAATTAAGACATTTTCCGTTCAAACATGATGGTCAAAATTATAGAAATTTCACAAATTTAGGCAATTTTTCAGTTTCAATTTTACTTCTTTTATTCCTTTTCTTTTTTGGGAATCAATTAGATGGCAAGCGAAGCCGTTCGTCAATGCTACAAGAGCGACTTGTTAGACTATATAACTACGATGGTGGTCGAATTTTAATTTAATTTCAAAGTAGCCGCCCCGTTGGAGCACTGGTCTAAGTAATAGCTTCTGACCATTCTTCCGAGATGGGTCCGGGGTCGAATCCTGGTGAAGCATGGATGTTGTGTTAAGGACGGGCGACTGCTTATAACCAATTGAGTTGCCCATAGTGGTCATTAAACCTAAATAATAATAATAATAAATTCAAAGTAGATTGTCCAAGTAAATAGGTAGCTCTATTTTTCATTATTTTATTTCTACTTAGGTTTTATTGTTTCGGCATATTGATATTGTTCGATAAATGCAATATGTTTAGCATCATGAGTGAAAAAACAAAATATCGGTGTGGTGGGGCGCAAGGTTGATGGTTCGCATAAGGCACCAAGCATTCTTGCACCGACTCTGAAGCACGTTAGGCTACAACTATCAGAAGTTTAAACTACAGCTAAACAACTAGCTTAAACGCTTTAACAAAATTTAGGGGAACTGAGTTTTTACCTGGACTCTGTCATTTTTGTTGGGAGTCTCCAAGTTAACAGGTAACTCATTTCTTTTTATATATACTGTAGATAACCTTCTTGTATGCAACGGTTGCTTTGGAATATATCCTGTGACAGTGGCGGATCCAGCGGGGGGCGACTGGGGGATCGACCCCCTCCCCCTAAACCCTAACGAAATTTTTACTTTTAAAGTAGCGAAGATCGTAAATGATTAACTTTGCATATTTTGTTTTCAGTTTTTCTAAAAAAAAATAACAATCAAACTTAGAACGGAGGATTTAAAATATTTATTACATTAATTTAGGTTCAGTAAAAAAAGAAAGGGAAGGGAATAGAATAAAAAGAGGGCGAGAGAGCAAAGCATAAAGAGAAAACAGGGACAGCGGGGGTAAAAAACATGGGGATATTCTTTATTAGTTCTTTGCTATTGTCTAGCATCTGTAACGTCTCCAAACAGGATAAGACAGAGCTTGGTACTGAAATCAGAGTAAATGGGAGAAAATGTGAATAACAATCTGATCTACGTACGTATCTTAATTGGGTCATAAAGAAAATTCGTAAAAATGTCCCCACCGCTTCCTCCCAGATGTTATTTTCAGGACTTGTTTCTTTTTTCTTATTTTCTGCTCCCTCACGCCTCACGGGCGTTTCCCGTTGTTCCACCCATTCCGAAGTCAATCCCCGCCTTGGGTGGGGTGGGCTGGGAGGGAGGCAGCGTGGCTAATAATAATGGATAAATTTAAATTTTGGCATCTCCTGCTACTAACATTATATATACTTATATCCTTTTAATACCCCCCCTAGAGTAAACTTCTGGATCCGCCTCTGTCCTGTGGCCTTACGAATTCAGGTTAGATTTCTTTGACTTTGAGCACGATTTAGATATGTTTGACATTATGATAGAATTGGTAGGTTTTTTGCTTTTTTCTTGATTTTGTTTGTTGACGGTCTTTTTGAGGTCATCGACTTGGACTTTGCATGCCTAGGTAATGGATTTGCTCTCTTCCTTCCGTTACAAAGGTCTTTCAAAAAGTTCATATCTCAAACTGTTGAAAATACAAGGAAAGGTATGACGCGCTTCGCAGCAGTCGAATGGTTAAAATCCACCCAATAGAGGAGGAGAAAGAATTATTTTGAAATTCTCGTTGCATCGAGCGTGTGGTCTATCGCGTGAACTCACACACGCTAAGTGGATACAGAACTAATAATGACGTTGTTGTTTGTTCTTCATCAACTGCCATGTTTGTAAGCTATAATAAGTGATCCTGTTAGTTCTGTGTATAGTGCTTCTATTTCGTTATTAAATAGTTCGTCTTTTCTTCAACTCAGGATGCAGTTATTCAAGGTGAGTTTTGTTCATGCAAGTATTAGTTCTTCTTTTCCGAAGTCATAAGTCTGCCATTGAACGGCGCGCTACTTGCTTCCGGAAAGGCTTCAACGTTAAGGTGTAGATAGATAAACATTCTACACTGGCGGAAAGTGAAAAAGAACACTAAGAAGGAAACGTCTGATACCAACGAAATTCATACAGCATAATAACGGAATACAGAGGATACCGTAATCCAAACATCATGGCAAAATACAGCTGTATTTGCTGGTAAACTGAAAAATAACATTTCCATGTAACATGGTTAGTACGTGGTTGAACCGCCATGAACTGCGTCACACTGTGCAATTCTGGCATGGAGTCTGTCGTACAGATGTTGGATGTAAGTTTGGGGTATTGAGTTCCAAGCATCCTCAACCTGGACGCGTAAATCGGGAATGGTCGTGGCTGGCCGTGGAGACAGGATAAGTCGCTGTCCCATAAAATCCCACACGTGCTCAATGGGGGACAAATCTGGTGAACGTGCAGGCCATGGAAGTTGTCTCACGCCCTGAAGTGCATGTTGCGTTGCACGTGCCGTGTGTGGGCGTGCGTTATCTTGCTGGAAAACACCACGATGGACCGACCTTACAAATGGCACAACAACGGGCTGAGTGATGTTGTTGACGTAGGAGGTGCTGTTTAACGCACCCGGTACAAACACTAGTTGTGTACGGGAGTGATAACTCATCACTTCCCACACCAGGAGACCAGGTGTAGGCCCCGTGTGTCGCTGGCAGATGCAAGAAGGGTGGAGACGCTCCCCTGTGCGTCTGCGAACACGCATACGGCCATCGGACGCTCCCAAGCAGAATCTGCTTTCATCGCTGAACACGACAGATCGCCATTGCGTTCTCCAGTGCAGACGTTGGCGACACCACTTCAGCCGTTCCTGACGGTGGGCTGGAGTCAGAGGTACACATGCCAGAAGTACACGTGCACGTAGTCCTGCATCCAGTAGACGGTTGTGGATTGTTCGCACAGTCACCTCAGGTGCAACGGCAGCTCGGATTTGCGTCGCAGTAGATGTTCTGCTTGACAACGCCGCTCTTCTTATGCGTTGATCGGTCCGCTCATCAGTCCGTCTGTGACTCCCGGTTCCACGTCTTCTCGTGTGGGAATGTTCCTCGGACCATCTACACCACCATCGTACCATCACCGATACTTCCCATTCAATTCGCTCCGCAATATCACGATACGACCACCCGGCCTCACGGAGTCCGACTAGACGACCTCGCTCAAAGTCCGATAACTGCTGAAATCGTACACGTCTTTCATGTCCAGGCATTGCAGCTTCTTCATGGTCTTCGTACGTGTCCGTACGCCGACGACTGATTACATTCACTTCGCTGTACTCCTTAAATGCCACCGACGATAATTTGCATATTACGCCGTGCTGTGGCGTAAGCGCTCACCGGTTGGTCCCGAAATTAACATCACACCAACGTAAATTCGACCCCATTAGCATATGTAAATTTCATGATCGTCCGCCAATTCCTTCTTGGTGTACTTTTTTCACTTTTCGCCAGTGTATTTTTCATATCACACATAATTATCAAACATCCAATACAAACGACAAACATACAGGAAGGCTAAGCCATTGTGATTCGTGCTTTCATTCTTTCGACGTGATCCTCGTTCACTTCACCCATCAATGCTGTAGTATCTTCATCCTGGTTGGGAAAAAAAATAATCTTGGTGTTCCAAACACGCACACACAGCTGCTACCACCTCAGAGTTGGAAGCATAAAGCTTCCCACGAATGCTTACCTTCAGATTGGGGAATAAATAAAAGTCACTAGGAGTAAGCTCTGGAGAAATCGGTGGTGTTTCGGTGTGGTGCAATTTGTAGGGTGGTCTTCGCAAGCTCGGATATGTGATTCGGTGCACTTTCTTGAAGATGGAAGACACCTCTTCGTAGTTTTTAACAGTCTCTTTTTCTTGATGGCAGCACGAAGTTAGCATATTAGGTTGGCATAGCATGCATCAGCGGTAGTGGAGCTCTTTTCAGGAGTTGTGCTCTTTTCAGGAGTTAGTCATACGTGTTGCATCTTAAAATATTGATGACATCGTCTTGCAAGCTGGCGGGGCAACAGAGAACTTCTTGGAAGATGGAAAGTTTGCATGCTTCCATGTTAGACTTTGTTTTCCTGTCTCTAGGTAAAGAGATAGAACCATGTATCATCCGCTGTAATAATCCGGGACCAGAAATTTTTCGAAGTATGTTCAAATTGGTGAGGCACATTCGTTTCCGGTACGCTTTCTGCTCGTCTCTTGACATACGTTGTTCCCATCTCGCACTGATCTTTTTTATGTTCAAAGGATTAGTTAGGTCTGAAACGCCAACAGACTTTACATTAGAGATGGGTGGCGTGAATCACATCACCGTTACAGAAAAATCACTGTCACGGTTATGCTCCCTGGTAGTACAAAAATTGCTGTACAGGCGTCACCATCAAAACAGTTCTCGGAGGACAAATAGGTTACAGTTCGTGACACATTCCGCCTTAGTGACTTTAACACGATGTAAGGTAAATAAATCCAAGGAGGCAGAGGGGATATTTACCTCCTTGGGTAAATCTCCCCTCTGCAGATGAGTTTTACTCTGAGAGTTGTTGACCGCTCAACGGGGATTTTCCCAAGAATTTCATACTGCGAGGTACTGAAAAGTTTTGGAGGTTGTTGGATGAAAGAAAATTTTTTGAAGGCTGAAAGTTCGCATAGTAAAATATTTTGGCTACAAAAAACATTCTACTATGGAAAAACTTCAAAAAATGGAGAACTGTTGAATTTTTTATTGTTATGAATGGTTATAATAGAGAATCATTTTCCTGAAAACTACATACACTAATTTTTTTTGTTTTTATGTTGTTTTCATTATTTATCTATGATGTGAAAAATGCTTCCCAAAACAAGTCTACATGAAGTATTCGCATGGGTTGCCGAAACAATAGATATTGCCATTTCCACAAATCTTGTGCATGCTGAAATGACTCTGCAATATAACTGCAAATCTGTAACACACGAAAATGAAGAGATGCGTACCCGCAATTTGCGGTTGCAATGATTGATTTTAAACATGTGCTTTGAACAAAAAAATATTTTTAATATCATAAAAAATATTTTTATTATCATGAAAAGGTCTAAATACAAAATTAAAAAGTACATATATTTATGCACCTGTGTTACATACTGTATATATGTGTTGCACCTATGTGTGGACAATTTGGGGTGTGTTGGAGGGGTATTTGGGGGGCGGGAGAATGAATTCGTGCTGCTCAAGATGAACTAAGTTAGATCGTTATCACCCTAATCTCATCGAAGAATATGGTTGGGACCTGGGAGAAAAGTGAAAATGCCAGACGAGAAAAAAAAAAAAAAAACAAGAAAAAAAGTATTCCCTTTTAGTATTTAGTAGCCTAAGTTCTGAAGTGAAGTGCTGGGAAAGAGTATGTATCAAACAAAAGCATTACATATTACATTAATTCTCCGATCTATTCCTGCTTCGTATCGTATCGTATCACCCCAAATGATGATTTTTCCACTGTTAAAAGTAAATCGCTGACTTGACATAATCTCTGTCGTAAACGGTGATTTCGTAACTGTTTAAGATCACTGTTACTTTCGTAGAACTATCATGGTCGTCGCTGTGACAGGAAAATCCTTGTTAAGCCCGCTTCTACTGTACACCGAACAGACATTGTTCTGTTTTGCATAACGACGTCATACACGCGGTTAGCGTTTTCTTCAGGAATGAATGTTGAAGGTCGTCCAGAATTATCTGAATCATCACAAGGTTTCCTGCCACAACGAAATTCACTGTGCACCCACTTGACCAGCGATGGAATCAGGTTAAGATTTTGTGACACGGACCCATACGTACTTCATCTGGATCCGACTTTGACCTGACTTTGAACTGATCAGCCCCGGAATTGACCCAGTCTCACACAGATCTAAGAAGGACCAAGCAGCTTTTAGCTATAAACACAGTAAGCTAAATTGCACTTATACATAAATTACCTGCATGCAGGCTCTCCGTTTTAATGAGTTAGTTTTAGCATATTGATTCGTTTATGATTTCAGTTTCTGTTATTGAACGAAACGTAATATTTAATGTAAGTCACTCATACCTTTTCTGGGGGCGAGACCACTGAAATTTTCAAAGCAGAAAATTATTCTAGATCATGTAAAAGAATAAATCATCGAATACTTCAAGGCTCCATCCCAAATGGACCTATTTAATTTATGATTCATATATACTAAATATTATGTGAACTATCAAAATGCACAAAGGTAATCCTGCTCATTTATATGCACATAGAAAACTGTTGTTATGATACGAGCATTATCAACATAAATTCAGTAAATGAAAGCTAACAAACAGAAACAAAATGTTCAGATGACTAAATGAAAACCACATTTTTAAAATGCCGATTTCCCCCCCCCCGAAAACAGGATATTGAAAATCCCATTTTTGAAATACTGATTTTTTTCCGAAAACAGGATATTGAAAATCCCATTTTTAAATACCGATTTTTTTCCGAAAACAGGATACTGAAAATCATATTTTTTTTAAATGCCGATTTCCCCCCCGAAAACAGTATATTGAAAATGACATTCTTAGAAAATGCCGATTTTTTCCGAGAACAGGATATTAAACACAATACTGATAATAAAAATTCAATAAACGGAATAAAATGCCCAGATGTGTATTGAACATTTCAGTTACCTGCAGCGGTGTGGAAATTAAGAAAATAAATGCAAAACGAGCTTCCCAAAAATGGAAAATGTTAATGATATTTGTAATAGCTAAGACAGAACAGAAAAAAATATATAAATTTTAAACGGTTTCAAAACAGCTTGAGTTATCCCGGTGGCGCAGTGGTCCAAGCGCTGGATTCTGATTACTCATCCGAAATGGGTATGGGTTCGAATTCCGGTGAGGCATGGATGTTGTGTTTGTCTTAAAGCATTGGCTTTTTCCCTTTTCTGAAAGTTTAGTATCTCGTGTTAGATATGCAATTGTTATTAGCATATATATATCATCATCATCATCATTGTCAACCATTATCAATCCACTGCTGGACGAAGGTCTCCCCAAGTTTCCTCCACAACGGTCTGTCTTGTGCCAGTCTCCTCCATGTCACCCCTGCATACTATCGAATTTCATCCACCCATCTCCCGTGTGGTCTTCTTCTGGGTCTTTTTCTGTCCCTTGGAATCCAATCTAAAATTTCGGCTGTCCATCGATGATCTGTCCTTCTGGCAGTATGTCCAGCCCATTGCCATTTCAGGGATTTAACTCTGATCGTGATGTCTTCCACTCTTGTCATTTTTCGGATCCACGAGTTCCTCTTCTTATCTCTCCTGGTTACACCAAGTATGCACCTCTCCATGCTGCTTTGAGTTGTCTGCAGCCTTTGTATGTCTCTTTTAGTTAAGGTCCACGTCTCTGCACCATACGTAAGCACTTGAAGGATGCATTGATCAAACACTTTTCTTTTAAGACATAATGGCATATTGCTCTTGAAAATTATGCTGTTTCTTCCAAAAGCTCACCAGGCAAGTTTTGTACGCCGATTAATTTCTTCATCAATGTGACCCTCACTTGATATCTGCTGTCCAAGATAAACGTACGTGTCTGTTATCTCCAGCTTTTCTCCATCAATCGATAAATCTTTATTTCTTGTAAAAGCATTGAACATCACTTTTGTCTTCTGAAAGTTCATTTTTAATCCCACTTCTTTACTCTTGTCAGCAAGTTCCTGGATCATACTCTGCAGCTCTGATGGGGTAGTTGCAAAAATGACTACGTCGTCAGCAAAACGAAGGTGGGTTAGATAATCTCCATTAATCTTTATCCCCTTGTTTTCCCAGCTCAGCGACTGAAAAACACCCTCCAATGTGGCTTTAAGGTCAGGTGATGCGTAACATCACAGCCTCTCCTTGACAAATGTCAACCCCGCCTTCTCGTGGTGCATCCTGTTCCCACTAAAGGGGCTCTGACGACCGCCAATAGCGGTACAACTATACCATCGGGATTAGAGGAAATTCTATCCCACACTCACCAAACCGCTTGGCCAGCGTGGTGAGTTATGGCCAAACCCTCCAAAATGATTCCACAACTTAAATCTTGGCACTCAGTCTCCGGCAGCTGGAATATACCTGGCCAAGGCAGCGGCCAGTGCGACATGAAGGCAGAGGGTGCTAAGAATCCCCGGACGACCGGACAAGGCTGCCATCTGATATATATATATATATATATATACTTAAGAGCAAAACTGAAGACTAAGGAAAAAATTTTAGAATTTAAAACGAAGGGTGCAAAATAACCTGAAAATCAAAACGCGCAACGCAGCAGTTTTGAAAATTCAGAATACACATTCTATAAAGAAGATACCTAAGCAAAAAAATACATTATCAATCCACTGCTGGACGAAGGTCTCCCCAAGTTTCCTCCACAACGGTCTGTCTTGTGCCAGTCTCCTCCATGTCACCCCTGCATACTTTCGAATTTCATCCACCCATCTCCCATGTGGTCTTCTTCTGGGTCTTTTCCTGTCCCTTGGAATATAATCTAAAATTTCGGCTGTCCATCGATGATCTGTCCTTCTGGCAGTATGTCCAGCCCATTGCCATTTCAGGGATTTAACTCTGATCATGATGTCTTCCACTCTTGTCATTTTTCGGATCCACGAGTTCCTCTTCTTATCTCTCCTGGTTACACCAAGTATGCACCTCTCCATGCTGCTTTGAGTTGTCTGCAGCCTTTGTATGTCTCTTTTAGTTAAGGTCCACGTCTCTGCACCATACGTAAGCACTGGAAGGATGCATTGATCAAACACTTTTCTTTTAAGACATAATGGCATATTGCTCTTGAAAATTATGCTGTTTCTTCCAAAAGCTCTCCAGGCTAGTTTTGTACGCCGATTAATTTCTTCATCAATGTGACCCTCACTTGATATCTGCTGTCCAAGATAAACGTACGTGTCTGTTATCTCCAGCTTTTCTCCATCAATCGATAAATCTTCATTTCTTGTAAAAGCATTAAACATCACTTTTGTCTTCTGAAAGTTCATTTTTAATCCCACTTCTTTACTCTTGTCAGCAAGTTCCTGGATCATACTCTGCAGCTCTGATGGGCTAGTTGCAAAAATGACTACGTCATCAGCAAAACGAAGGTGGGTTAGATAATCTCCATTAATCTTTATCCCCTTGTTTTCCCAGCTCAGTGACTGAAAAACACCCTCCAATGTGGCATTAAAGAGCTTCGGAGATATGGTGTCACCTTGTCTCACTCCCTTTCCAATTTTTATGTGTGTTGTATTTTCAAACAGCCTAATCTTTGCACTTGCATTTTCATAGATGTTATTAATAATATTAATGTATGCATCTTCAATACCGCAGGTTTTCAGAGCCATTGTAACTGCTGATGGTTTCACCGAATCAAAGGCTTTTTCATAATCGATAAAAGCCATGCACAATGGAAGTTCATATTCCCTCGCTCTTTCAATTAGTTCTCTCAGCACATGGATATGATCTATTGTGCTGTAGCCACTCCTGAATCCAGCTTGTTCTCTCGGTTGAGCCATGTCCAGTGTTACCTTCAAGCGGTGTGAAAGAACTTTAGTGAAGATTTTATAAACTACTGATAGGAGGCTGATAGGTCTGTAGTTTCCGAGATCCTCAATGTCACCTTTGTTATGTAGCAGGATCATTGTAGCGGTGTTCCAATCCTCAGGAATTTTCCTTCATTAAGGCATCGAGTGAAAATTTGGGCGAGTACTGTTTCGATTTCTCCACTTGCTTCTTGTATGATGTCTACAGTAATTCCATCTTCTCCTGGAGCTTTTCCCCGCTTCATGTTCTTGATTGCATGTGCAACTTCTGCTGGAAGGACTGGAGGAACTCTGGTACTGGTATCTTTCATGATGTCAGGAGTGCATGTATCATCCCTTTCATATAATTTGGAGTAGAAATCTTTCACTCTTGTCAAAATTTCGCCTCTATTTCTTGTTACAGAACCATCTTCTTTTCTCAGTGCCATAATCTGTTTTCTTCCCTTACTGAGATGTCCCTTTGCTATCTTTAGGCTTTGGTTGTTTTCAATTGCTTTCCTCACTAGTTCACAGTTGAATTTTCTTACGTCTTCTGTGATACTTTTTCGTACTGTCTTGCATAGCTCTATATATTCCACTTTGGAAGTCGCATCTTCTTTCGTTGTCCTCATCTCTCTTCTTTTTGCATCAACAGTTTCGTTTTTCCTGATAATTTATTTACATGCAACTTGTTCTTAGACCCAGCTAATTTTGTTGCTGTTTCCATAAGAAATTTGGTTACTTTTCTGTTAACTTCAGAGATGTCCACTTCTTCCGATGTTAGGCCTTCTAAAGCAGAGAACCTGTTCTTCAGTTCCAACTTGAAGGTATTATGGTGTTTTTTAAGGTTGGTTATGTCAATAGATTTTGTTTGCCTTATGAGCTTGCCACGTTCAAGTTTAGTGTTGAGGTGCATCTTACATCTCACCAATCTATGGTCACTACCTGTGTTGAACTTGTTTAGCACACTGCAGTCTTCTATGACGAATTTTTTGTTACACATAATAAAATCAATTTCACTTGTCGTCCCATTTGGATGTCTCCATGTCCATTTCCTATGTGGCTTTTTCTTGAAGAAGGAGTTCAAGATGAAAAACCCTTCTGCCTCTGCAAACTCAACGAGAGTATTTCCACGCTGGTTTCTGTTGCCGTGACCGAATTTACCTACTGAAGTTTCATTCTGTTGCCTTTGCCCTATTTTTGCATTGAAATCTCCCATAATTATTTTCAAGTGCTGCTTACCTTTATTATTTAGATGACAAATTTCCTCATAAAATTCTTCAATTTCTTCTTCAGGATGACTTGTGGTGGGTGCATAAGTTTGAATAATCTGAGCCTGGTATCTTTTCGAGAGTTGGATAACAAGTCGTGCAGCTCTGTCAGAGGAACTTTCAACTTCTACAACTTTATCCTTCAGTTTCTTGTTTATTATAAATCCAACACCACTAGTTCTGGCAGTATCTGTCCCACGATAGTAGAAGAGATGTCCACTTTTCAGTTCGATGAGATCTTCTCCTTTTCTCCTTACCTCACTTAGCCCCACGATGTCCCACTTGATCCTTTGTAGTTCCTCTTCCGATTCAAGAAGCCTTGAATCAGAAGATAGGGAGCGTCCATTGTACGTTGCCAAGGTCAGCATCAGATGGCAGCCTAGTCCGGTCCTCCGGGGATTCTTAGCACCCTCTGCCTTCATGTCGCACTGGCCGCTGCCTTGGCCAGGTACATTCCAGCTGCCGAAGACTGAGGGCCAAGATATAAGTTGTGGAGTCATTTTGGAGGGGTTTGGCCATAACTAACCACGCTGGCCAAGCGGGTTGGTGAGTGTGGGATAGAATTTCCTCTAATCCCGATGGTATAGTTATACGGCTATTGGCGGTCGTCAGAGCCCCTTTAGTAGGAACAGGATGCACCACGAGAAGGCGGGGTTGACATTTGTCAAGGAGAGGCTGTGATGTTACGCATCACCTGACCTTACATCCCATATATATATATACGCTCCCTATCTTCTGATTCAAGGCTTCTTGAATTAGGAACTACAAAGGATCAAGTGGGTCATCGTGGGGCTAAGTGAGGTAAGGAGAAAAAGGAGAAGATCTCATCGAACTGAAAAGTGGACATCTCTTCTACAATCGTGGGACAGATACTGGCAGAACTAGTGGTGTTGGATTTATAATAAATAAGAAACTGAAGGATAAAGTTGTAGAAGTTGACAGAGCTGCACGACTTGCTATCCAACTCTCGAAAAGATACCAGGCTCAGATTATTCAAACTTATGCACCCACCACAAGTCATCCTGAAGAAGAAATTGAAGAATTTTATGAGGAAATTTGTCATCTAAATAATAAAGGTAAGCAGCACTTGAAAATAATTATGGGAGATTTCAATGCAAAAATAGGGCAACGGCAACAGAATGAAACTGCAGTAGGTAAATTCGGTCATGGCAACAGAAACCAGCGTGGAAATACTCTCGTTGAGTTTGCAGAGGCAGAAGGGTTTTTCATCTTGAACTCCTTCTTCAAGAAAAAGCCACACAGGAAATGGACATGGAGACATCCAAATGGGACGACAAGTGAAATTGATTTTATTATGTGTAACAAAAAATTCGTCATAGAAGACTGCAGTGTGCTAAACAAGTTCAACACAGGTAGTGACCATAGATTGGTGAGATGTAAGATGCACCTCAACACTAAACTTGAACGTGGCAAGCTCATAAGACAAACAAAATCTGTTGACATAACCAACCTTAAAAAACACCATAATACCTTCAAGTTGGAACTGAAGAACAGTTTCTCTGCTTTAGAAGGCCTAACATCGGAAGAAGTGGACATCTCTGAAGTTAACAGAAAAGTAACCAAAGCTCTTATGAAAACAGCAACAAAATTAGCTGGGTCTAAGAATAAGTTGCATGTGAACAAATTATCAGGAAAAACGAAACTGTTGATGCAAAAAAGAAGAGAGATGAGGACAACTAAAGAAGATATGACTTCCAAAGTGGAATATATAGAGCTATGCAAGACAGTAAGAAAAAGTATCACTGAAGACGTAAGGAAATTCAACTGTGAACTAGTGAGGAAAGCAATTGAAAACAACCAAAGCCTAAAGATAGCAAAGGGACATCTCAGTAAGGGAAGAAAACAGATTATGGCACTGAGAACAGAAGATGGTTCTGTAACAAGAAATAGAGGCGAAATTTTGACAAGAGTGAAAGATTTCTACTCCAAATTATATGAAAGGGATGATATATGCACTCCAGACATCATGAAAGATACCAGTACCAGAGTTCCTCCAGTCCTTCCAGCAGAAGTTGCACATGCAATCAAGAACATGAAGCGGAGAAAAGCTCCAGGAGAAGATGGAATTACTGTAGACATCATACAAGAAGCAAGTGGAGAAATCGAAACAGTACTCGCCCAAATTTTCACTCGATGCCTTAATGAAGGGAAAATTCCTGAGGATTGGAACACCGCTACAATGATCCTGCTACATAAGAAAGGTGACATTGAGGATCTCGGAAACTACAGACCTATCAGCCTCCTATCAGTAGTTTATAAAATCTTCACTAAAGTTCTTTCACACCGCTTGAAGGTAACACTGGACATGGCTCAACCGAGAGAACAAGCTGGATTCAGGAGTGGCTACAGCACAATAGATCATATCCACGTGCTGAGAGAACTAATTGAAAGAGCGAGGGAATATGAACTTCCATTGTGCATGGCTTTTATCGATTATGAAAAAGCCTTTGATTCGGTGAAACCATCAGCAGTTACAATGGCTCTGAAAACCTGCGGTATTGAAGATGCATACATTAATATTATTAATAACATCTATGAAAATGCAAGTGCAAAGATTAGGCTGTTTGAAAATACAACACACGTAAAAATTGGAAAGGGAGTGAGACAAGGTGACACCATATCTTCGAAGCTCTTTAATGCCACATTGGAGGGTGTTTTTCAGTCGCTGAGCTGGGAAAACAAGGGGATAAAGATTAATGGAGATTATCTAACCCACCTTCGTTTTGCTGATGACGTAGTCATTTTTGCAACTACCCCATCAGAGCTGCAGGGTATGACCCAGGAACTTGCTGACAAGAGTAAAGAAGTGGGATTAAAAATGAACTTTCAGAAGACAAAAGTGTTGTTCAATGCTTTTACAAGAAATGAAGATTTATCGATTGATGGAGAAAAGCTGGAGATAACAGACACATACGTTTATCTTGGACAGCAGATATCAAGTGAGGGTCACATTGATGAAGAAATTAATCGGCGTACAAAACTTGCCTGGAGAGCTTTTGGAAGAAACAGCATAATTTTCAAAAGCAATATGCCATTATGTCTTAAAAGAAAAGTGTTTGATCAATGCATCCTTCCAGTGCTTACGTATGGTGCAGAGACGTGGACCTTAACTAAAAGAGACATACAAAGGCTGCAGACAACTCAAAGAAACATGGACAGATGCATGCTTGGTGTAACCAGGAGAGATAAGAAGAGGAACTCGTGGATCCGAAAAATGACAAGAGTGGAAGACATCATGATCAGAGTTAAATCCCTGAAATGGCAATGGGCTGGACATACTGCCAGAAGGACAGATCATCGATGGACAGCCGAAATTTTAGATTGGATTCCAAGGGACAGGAAAAGACCCAGAAGAAGACCACATGGGAGATGGGTGGATGAAATTCGAAAGTATGCAGGGGTGACATGGAGGAGACTGGCACAAGACAGACCGTTGTGGAGGAAACTTGGGGAGACCTTCGTCCAGCAGTGGATTGATAATGGTTGACAATGATGATGATGATGATGATGATGATATATATACACTGAAGAGCAAAGCTGAAAACTAAGGAAAAACTTTAGAATTTAAAACGAAAGTTGCAAAATAACCTGAAGATTAAAACGCGCAACGCAGCAGTTATGAAAATTCAGAATTCACATTCTATTAAGAAGAGACCTAAGCAAAAAAAAACTATATATTTTTGACTCATACCAAGTACAACATAGAAAAGGTTATGTATCTACCGGTGTGAGTAAAAGGAGAAAAGATAAAAAATAAAATAAAACAACTGAATGTAGAAAGTGTCGAGAATACTGAGCCTTGGCTTTATCAAGGACCAGCAAAAACTCTGCATTTTCTCACTTCCACAAAGACCTAGTTGGAAATGGGTTTCTGCAAAGCCATAGATGCAAGTAATAAGCCCACCAAAAATTGTTTTAAAAAATATATATATGTCATGACCTCCGCAGCGTTGTATGACCTAGCTCTAGTTAACAATTTAGCTTGCATCCATAACTTTCATGGCCCGACCCATGCTCTTCATCTGTTACTATTAAACAGAGAGAAGAAGATTAAAGAGAACTCAAGTTGTGAGAGTGACATAATAATTAGAAATAAATTTCAGCTATAACTAAATGCCAAGTTCGCCTGAGAGAGAATTTAAACCTGAATAGCAATGCAAAAGAATTCCAAATTTTTACATTGCAATTAAAAAAGGAAATATTAATTTTTTAAAACTCAGATTTTTGAAAGAAAACTTGATTCTAAAACCCCCTACTCTACAACTTCTGACAACACAAAAACAAGAATAAATTAAAGACAATAATTAACTAAAGAAAAGCTTTGTGAAAGTTATATGACATAAACAATTATTTGCAATATGTACAAAGTATTTCAGCAGTGCTTTAAGTGCATAATTAAGTAGTTATTAAGAACTTAACTACTTTGAAAATACAGCGCTAAGTAAAGGAACTATGCTTAGCCAGCTGCTGGGCCTAAGTTTCCTAAAAGACGCGCAAAGTTACCAAGAAAAGAAAGAGTTAAAACCCGCGAAAATGTTAACAGACTAGCCAGTGCCTAAATGCTAAGAAGCAAAAAACAACAGAGAAAAAAAAAGTACAAGAAGTACAAACATTGAACTTATAAAACCTAAAACCCAAAGACAATGAAGAGAGCTTACCGCTTATGCAAGTAAACTTTCTCCACACAAGAGGAAACATGGCTGACCTTTTCCCCAAACGTCCAAACACTTCTGCCACTCCCTAGTCGCTGGGGGGCAGTGTATGTGGGGCTGATGGCCTCCTCACACTGAAAGAAACCAACTCGCGGAGATTTTAACCAGAGAAAAAAATATATATACTTAAGGCTGTGGACCTGTATGATCAGAAAGAGCAGAATTAACTCTCCAGAATACATGAGAAATATTATAAAATACACAAGTGGTGTATTTAATAATCTTTGCATGTATTAAATCACCTTAGTGAGCTTCTATAGATTATTCAGAATCTTATTAATTTTAATGTTAGTTTTACTATTTTTAGTATAGCTATTCTAGTGAGTGAATAACTAGTTTTCTTTTTTATTTGTTTTTATTTTCTTTAATAAACAGGTTTTTAAGCTTTCTTTTGTGATTTTGTCTATATTATTTAATTTTTTGTTTTAATAGGACCTTCATATCCATAGCACTAAGGTTCCTTTTAGTAGTTAATAGGCATCCTCTAGCCAACTTCCTTACGGCTTTGATTGGTCAGAATCATATTATTAACTGTGTAGAAAATTAAAGCAGATCTGCCAACCTTACTCTATTATTCAGAATAATTTTTCTTAAAGTTCTTTTGATGAAAGAAGAAGGAATTTCGTTCTCTAGAAAACTATCTAATAGTATATTAATGTGGTAATTGAAGTCCAAATTGTTGCTGCAAATTCTTGAAATTCTTAGGACCTGAGAAATTAGTACATTCTCAATTACTTTGGTTGATATGTTATTATTCCAGTGTAGATATTTAATTACTTTGAAAGGAAAATTAACTCTTTTATCAAAGAGGCTAATAGATGGGTTACCTCTGTTGAGCTTAATGCTTAAGTCTAGGAACTCAAGTTCCTGATTACTGTGGTTGGTTTTACATAAGTTAAGAGAGCTAGGATAGATATTATCAGAATCACTCTCTATAACTTCTGAATTATTGATACACAGCAGATCATCAATATATCTAAATGTGTAAAGGTAGTTATCTGAGCTGGTGGGGTGATTTTTAATGAATTTATATTCCTTAAAGAACAGGAATAGATTAGCAATATTCGTGGAGGTTGATGTTCCCATGGGTATACCGTTCACTTGCTTATAGAGAGTATTATTATATAATATATGGTTATTTTTTTATGCAGCAATTGAGATAAGAGTTCCAGGCTCCTACATTAACAAATTGGTTAAGTTTAAATTCTGCATACAGCTCTATAAAGGTAGTGATTATATCTGAAAGAGGCAGATTAGTATATAGGTTCTCAAAATCATAACTATTAATATCTAAGGGACTTACTTTGAGTATAGTAGAAATTACTTCTGCATTATTATTAATTATCCAAAAATCTCTGTACATCAAATTAGTACAGTTTCTAATGTGTTTCAAAACCTTCTTTAAGATATCTTCAAAAGCAAGATCTATTTTCTTTTTATGACTCCTTACTCCACTAGCTATGAACCTGAACTTCACAGAATCTTTATGAAACTTAACCGTTGCAAAAAGAAATGGAAATTCAGGCTCATATCTTCTAGTTTGTGGAATTTTAAGTTTCTTGAAGAATGCCTTAAACCGATTTTCTAACTGCTTGGTAGAATAACTTACGGGCTCGTACGTTACTCTATTATTGAGTTCCATAGTTAACAATTCAAAATAGAGCTTCTTACAGATAATTGCAAAATTATTGCTAGCTTTATCCGTAGTGGTAAAAATAAATAGGTCTTGTAGTTTGGAGAGTGACCTTTTAGCATCTCCAGAGAAAACGAGATTTCTATCTAAACAAAAGTCCAGACCTGCCAACTCACAAGTGAAGCTATTGATTACGTTATATTTCCATTCTGTAAAGGCCTCAATAGGCTGATTGTATGTTAAACTGGTTTTTACAAAGTACCTATTAACATCTTGAGTGAAGCTCTCAAGATTTTTTTCTTTGGAAATTGTGAAGGAAGGTCTAAATTTAGAACCATACTCTAATAAATTCCTAAGCTTTTCATTTTCAACAAAACTCAAGTTTCCGGTGATAATATGGTTGTAATTCTTATCATAGTGAACTGTTTCTTTATGTTCATCACAAGAACATGTAGTAATTACAGGAATGTAACTCGAAGAATTAAGTTTGTAGTTTTTAACTATTGACCCTAAGGTCTTAACATATTTAAAACTTACAATAGACTGGTGCCTGTGGATGGGAAAAAAATTGCATTATTGTAGAACAGCTTCCTAACATTGAGATGATCATAGGTTTTATTTAGAAACCTGATGGTTACATAATTACTAGAAAATTATTTAAGAGAAATTTTATCTTTAAGAATATGCTTAAGAATGTCTAGAACCAAAACAAAAACATGCTTATCAACATGGTCAGCAGTTTCTTTCCAGAATTTGAAAAAACTTTTAAGGACAGAGTGCTTGAAGGACTTAAGTATTTTGTAAGTATTTTTAACAAAATTAGTGCCAGTTTTAAAGCTTTCCAGAGTTATTAGCAAGTTAGATCGTGTGTGGACTGGCCAGCACAGAGCCCTGATCTTAATCCCATATAGCACCTATGGGATGAATTAGAGCGTCGCATAAGAAGTTTGGAACCAAGGTCTACTACTAAGCAACAGTTAGCGGCAACATTATTTGCTGAATGGAAGCACATACTTATCGCTGTGTTCTAAAACCTAGTCGAAAGCCTGTCTCGAAGGGTCAGTGCATGCATTAAGGCTAACGGTGGACCAACACCATACTAATGTATGTCAATAAATGCTATGTTGTGTTTCTCTCCTTGGTGTTCAATGACTTTTGTAAATATAGTGTATCATCATCATCATCATCATTGTCAACCATTATCAATCCACTGCTGGACGAAGGTCTCCCCAAGTTTCCTCCACAACGGTCTGTCTTGTGCCAGTCTCCTCCATGTCACTCCCGCATACTTTCGAATTTCATCCACCCATCTTCCATGTGGTCTTCTTCTGGGTCTTTTCCTGTCCCTTGGAATCCAATCTAAAATTTCGGCTGTCCATCGATGGTCTGTTCTTCTGGCAGTATGTCCAGCCCAATGCCATTTCAGGGATTTAACTCTGATCATGATGTCTTCCACTCTTGTCATTTTTCGGATCCACGTGTTCCTCTTCTTATCTCTCCTAGTTACACCAAGTATGCACCTCTCCATGCTGCTTTGAGTTGTCTGCAGCCTTTGTATGTCTCTTTTAGCTAAGGTCCACGTCTCTGCACCATACGTAAGCACTGGAAGGATGCATTGATCAAACACTTTTCTTTTAAGACATAATGGCATATTGCTCTTGAAAATTATGCTGTTTCTTCCAAAAGCTCTCCAGGCAAGTTTTGTACGCCGATTAATTTCTTCACCAATGTGACCCTCACTTGATATCTGCTGTCCAAGATAAACGTACGTGTCTGTTATCTCCAGCTTTTCTCCATCAATCGATAAATCTTCATTTCTTGTAAAAGCATTGTACATCACTTTTGTCTTCTGAAAGTTCATTTTTAATCCCACTTCTTTACTCTTGTCAGCAAGTTCCTGGATCATACTCTGTAGCTCTGAAGGGGTAGTTGCAAAAATGACTATGTCATCAGCAAAACGAAGGTGGGTTAGATAATCTCCATTAATCTTTATCTCTTTGTTTTCCCAGTTCAGTGACTGAAAAACACCCTCCAATGTGGCATTAAAGAGCTTCGGAGATATGGTGTCACCTTGTCTCACTCCTTTTCCAATTTTTATGTGTGTTGTATTTTCAAACAGCCGAATCTTTGCACTTGCATTTTCATAGATGTTATTAATAATATTAATGTATGCATCTTCAATACCGCAGGATTTCAGAGCCATTGCAACTGCTGATGGTTTCACCGAATCAAAGGCTTTTTCATAATCGATAAAAGCCATGCACAATGGAAGCTCATATTCCCTCGCTCTTTCAATTAGTTCTCTCAGTACGTGGATATGATCTATTGTGCTGTAGCCACTCCTGAATCCAGCTTGTTCTCTCGGTTGAGCCATGTCCAGTGTCACCTTCAAGCGGTGTGAAAGAACTTTAGTGAAGATTTTATAAACCACTGATAGGAGGCTGATAGGTCTGTAGTTCCTGAGATCCTCAATGTCACCTTTTTTATGTAGCAAGATCATTGTAGCGTTGTTCCAATCCTCAGGAATTTTCCCTTCATTAAGGCATCGAGTGAAAATTTGGGCGAGTACTGTTTCGATTTCTCCACTTGCTTCTTGTATGATGTCTACAGTAATTCCATCTTCTCCTGGAGCTTTTCCCAGCTTCATGTTCTTGATTGCATGTGCAACTTCTGCTGGAAGAACTGGAAGAACTCTGGTACTGGTACCTTTCATGATGTCTGGAGTACATGTATCATCCCTTTCATATAATTTGGAGTAGAAATCTTTCACTCTTGTCAAAATTTCGCCTCTATTTCTTGTTACAGAACCATCTTCTTTTCTCAGTGCCATAATCTGTTTTTTCCCCTTACTGAGATGTCCCTTTGCTATCTTTAGGCTTTGGTTGTTTTCAATTGCTTTCCTTACTAGTTCACAGTTGAATTTCCTTACGTCTTCAGTGATACTTTTTCGTACTGTCTTGCATAGCTCTATATATTCCACTTTGGAAGTCACATCTTCTTTAGTTGTCCTCATCACTCTTCTTTTCTGCATCAATATTTTGGTTTTTCCTGATAATTTATTCACATGCAACTTGTTCTTAGACCCAGCTAATTTTGTTGCTGTTTCCATAAGAGTTACTTTTCTGTTAACTTCAGAAATATCCACTTCTTCCGATGTTAGGCCTTCTAAAGCAGAGAATCTGTTCTTCAGTTCCAATTTGAAGGTATTATGGTGTTTTTTAAGGTTGGTTATGTCAATACATTTTGTTTGTCTTATGAGCTTGCTACGTTCGAGTTTAGTGTTGAGGTGCATCTTACATCTCACCAATCTATGGTCACTGCCTGTGTTGAACTTGTTTAGCACACTGCAGTCTTCTATGACGAATTTTTTGTTACACATAATAAAATCAATTTCACTTGTCGTCCCATTTGGATGTCTCCATGTCCATTTCCTGTGTGGCTTTTTCTTGAAAAAGGAGTTCAAGATGAAAAACCCTTCTGCCTCTGCAAACTCTACGAGAGTATTTCCACGCTGGTTTCTGTTGCCGTGACCGAATTTACCTACTTAAGTTTCATTCTGTTGTCGTTGCCCTATTTTGGCATTGAAATCTCCAATAACGATCTTTAAGTGCTGCTTGCCTTTATTATTCAGATGACGAATTTTCTCATAAAATTCTTCAATTTCTTCTTCAGGATGACTTGTGGTGGGTGCATAAGTTTGAATAATCTGAGCCTGGTATCTTTTCGAGAGTTGGATAACAAGTCGTGCAGCTCTGTCAGAGGAACTTTCAACTTCTACAACTTTATCTTTCAGTTTCTTGTTTATTATAAATCCAACACCACTAGTTCTGCCAGTATCTGTCCCACGATAGTAGAAGAGATGTCCACTTTTGAGTTCAATGAGATCTTCTCCTTTTCTCCTTACCTCACTTAGCCCGTATGCCAGCGTGGTGAGTTATGGCCAAACCCCTCCAAAATGATTCCACAACTTAAATCTTGGCCCTCAGTCTCCGGCAGCTGGAATGTACCTGGCCAAGGCAGCGGCCAGTGCGACATGAAGGCAGAGGGTGCTAAGAATCCCCGGAGGACCGGACTAGGCTGCCATCTGATGCTGACCTTGGCTACTTACAATGGACGCTCCCTATCTTCTGATTCAAGGCTTCTTGAATTGGAAGAGGAACTACAAAGGATCAAGTGGGATATCGTGGGGCTAAGTGAGGTAAGGAGAAAAGGAGAAGATCTCATCGAACTGAAAAGTGGACATCTCTTCTACTATCGTGGGACAGATACTGCCAGAACTAGTGGTGTTGGATTTATAATAAACAAGAAACTGAAGGATAAAGTTGTAGAAGTTGAAAGTTCCTCTGACAGAGCTGCACGACTCGTTATCCAACTCTCGAAAAGATACCAGGCTCAGATTATTCAAACTTATGCACCCACCACAAGTCATCCTGAAGAAGAAATTGAAGAATTTTATGAGGAAATTTGTCATCTAAATAATAAAGGTAAGCAGCAGCACTTGAAAATAATTATGGGAGATTTCAATGCAAAAATAGGGCAACGGCAACAGAATGAAACTTCAGTAGGTAAATTCGGTCACGGCAACAGAAACCAGCGTGGAAATACTCTCGTTGAGTTTGCAGAGGCAGAAGGGTTTTTCATCTTGAACTCCTTCTTCAAGAAAAAGCCACACAGGAAATGGACATGGAGACATCCAAATGGGACGACAAGTGAAATTGATTTTATTATGTGTAACAAAAAATTCGTCATAGAAGACTGCAGTGTGCTAAACAAGTTCAACACAGGTAGTGACCATAGATTGGTGAGATGTAAGATGCACCTCAACACCAAACTTGAACGTGGCAAGCTCATAAGACAAACAAAATCTATTGACATAACCAACCTTAAAAAACACCATAATACCTTCAAGTTAGAACTGAAGAACAGGTTCTCTGCTTTAGAAGGCCTAACATCGGAAGAAGTGGACATCTCTGAAGTTAACAGAAAAATAACCAAAGCTCTTATGGAAACAGCAACAAAATTAGCTGGGTCTAAGAACAAGTTGCATGTGAACAAATTATCAGGAAAAACCAAAATGTTGATGCAAAAGAAGAGAGATGAGGACAAATAAAGAAGATGTGACTTCCAAAGTGGAATATATAGAGCTATGCAAGACAGTAAGAAAAAGTATCACTGAAGACGTAAGGAAATTCAACTGTGAACTAGTGAGGAAAGCAATTGAAAACAACCAAAGCCTAAAGATAGCAAAGGGACATCTCAGTAAGGGAAGAAAACAGATTATGGCACTGAGAAAAGAAGATGGTTCTGTAACAAGAAATAGAGGCGAAATCTTGACAAGAGTGAAAGATTTCTACTCCAAATTATATGAAAGGGATGATATATGCACTCCAGACATCATGAAAGATACCAGTACCAGAGTTCCTCCAGTCCTTCCAGCAGAAGTTGCACATGCAATCAAGAACATGAAGCGAGGAAAAGCTCCAGGAGAAGATGGAATTACTGTAGACATCATACAAGAAGCAAGTGGAGAAATCGAAACAGTACTCGCCCAAATTTTCACTCGATGCCTTAATGAAGGAAAGATTCCTGAGGATTGGAACACCGCTACAATGATCCTGCTACATAAGAAAGGTGACATTGAGGATCTCGGAAACTACAGACCTATCAGCCTCCTATCAGTAGTTTATAAAATCTTCACTAAAGTTCTTTCACACCGCTTGAAGGTAGCACTAGACATGGCTCAACCGAGAGAACAAGCTGGATTCAGGAGTGGCTACAGCACAATAGATCATATCCACGTGCTGAGAGAACTAATTGAAAGAGCGAGGGAATATGAACTTCCATTGTGCATGGCTTTTATCGATTATGAAAAAGCCTTTGATTCGGTGAAACCATCAGCAGTTACAATGGCTCTGAAAACCTGCGGTATTGAAGATGCATACATTAATATTATTAATAACATCTATGAAAATGCAAGTGCAAAGATTAGGCTGTGTGAAAATACAACACACGTAAAAATTGGAAAGGGAGTGAGACAAGGTGACACCATATCTCCGAAGCTCTTTAATGCCACATTGGAGGGTGTTTTTCAGTCGCTGAGCTGGGAAAACACGGGGATAAAGATTAATGGAGATTATCTAACCCACCTTCGTTTTGCTGATGACGTAGTCATTTTTGCAACTACCCCATCAGAGCTGCAGAGTATGATCCAGGAACTTGCTGACAAGAGTAAAGAAGTGGGATTAAAAATGAACTTTCAGAAGACAAAAGTGATGTTCAATGCTTTTACAAGAAATGAAGATTTATCGATTGATGGAGAAAAGCTGGAGATAACAGACACATACGTTTATCTTGGACAACAGATATCAAGTGAGGGTCACATTGATGAAGAAATTAATCGGCGTACAAAACTTGCCTGGAGAGCTTTTTGGAAGAAACAGCATAATTTTCAAGAGCAATATGCCATTATGTCTTAAAAGAAAAGTGTTTGATCAATGCATCCTTCCAGTGCTTACGTATGGTGCAGAGACGTGGACCTTAACTAAAAGAGACATACAAAGGCTGCAGACAACTCAAAGAAGCATGGAGAGGTGCATGCTTGGTGTAACCAGGAGAGATAAGAAGAGGAACTCGTGGATCCGAAAAATGACAAGAGTGGAAGACATCATGATCAGAGTTAAATCCCTGAAATGGCAATGGGCTGGACATACTGCCAGAAGGACAGATCATCGATGGACAGCCGAAATTTTAGATTGGATTCCTAGGGACAGGAAAAGACCCAGAAGAAGACCACATGGGAGATGGGTGGATGAAATTCGAAAGTATGCAGGGGTGACATGGAGGAGACTGGCACAAGACAGACCGTTGTGGAGGAAACTTGGGGAGACCTTCGTCCAGCAGTGGATTGATAATGGTTGACATATATGATGATGATATATATGTGTGTGTATATATATGCAACTTATGCACACATACTTACGTATGATTAAAAATAAAATCTCTTAAAGTCAAGCTATCATATAGTTTGTAAACAAAACTTACCTCTGCTTATAATTTTATATAATCACACACAGTATCTCACACACGTAACACCTCCGACATTACTTCACGGGACCTTCTCTACTGAAGCACGAAGGCAAGTAGTGTTAAGAACTAAGTTAAAATTCACCCAATACGTTTAATTGCTCTCTATTACAACTGACACTTTCATTCACAACCAGGCATCACAAAACCTAAAAACTATCTTAAAATGTTAAGTAATCCTCTTCCCGTTTCTTTTATTATTATGCGTTAGAGTTATGCTGTATACACTTCTAATGAAAATTGATAGTTCCCTTCGCACTATCAATTCCCAACTGCTAAAAAACGTACCACATATTTTAAAAAACTATGAGCATTTAAAAAACACAGAAAGACGAAGACACACCTTCCGTACTTCACTCGCGGTCCCACACTCTTGCCGGCATATCTTCGTATTGGCTAAGACTTTCATTCATTCCCGGCACATTCTCAGAACCATCAAAACACCCTGAAAACTCAAGTTGGGCGGTGGAAGGGGAGGGGGGTTGTATTACGTGTGTGAGATATGCAATTTATATAACGTTATGAGTAGCAGTAAGTTTTGTTCAAAAACTGTACTATAGGCTTGACTTTAAAGCAGGGGCGGTTCGTCATTAGGGGCCAGAGGGGCCGGGCCCCACCTAATAATTTCTATTTTTAGAATTTTCTTTTTTTTTTTTTTTGCCCTGATTCTTATTCTTTCCCTTAACTACATGGTGATAAACCTTTCCCTTCAAAAACCATTACCTAAGGGAAAAGTTTCCTTCAAAAACAAAAAACTATTCCCTGAGAAAAGAGATCACGTTCAGAGTGTGAGGTTATTGGGGCCAGCTCCAACAGGCCCCAGTAACATCCCTACGCAAGCAAAGAGGAGGCGATTTCCACCCCGTCTCATTCAGTATGAAGACATACATACAACACTGTCTTAACCGCGTGTGCAAAAAAGGCTGTGGGGTCAGATCTATCTGGCCCCGCGCTAATTTGATTGGCCAGGAGTGTATCCATTTCCTTAACGCCGTGGGTTGACAGAGAACCTTACCCCGACCAAGCTCAAATGTGACGGGAGGGTTTTAAATGTCGTAGCTAAGTTCAGTTAGTTGTTTTTTCTGTGTGTGTCTCTCTCGGTGATGTGTTGTTCCTTCGTGTTGTGACTTTTTTGCTTGTCGAGTACAATGAATGGAGTGGATATTTTGTTAAAATCTCCGTTCTTTGCTTTAAATCTGGAAGAAAAGCTTCACCTAAAAAAACTCAGTGCTTATCACCCCAAGAATGTTTAGTTTGAGCTTCACTTAAAAAAACACTGCTCATCAGCCCAAGAATTTGAGTCGAAAAGCTTCACTTAAAAAACTCGGTGCTTATCAGCCCAAGAATTTGAGTTTCCAAGAGTATGAAGTTTGCAAACGCTTTGCAGAACTAATTTCAGTTTTAACTAAGATGATTTCCTATGTTAAAAATAAATAAATAAATGAGAAAACATGTAAATATAATTTGCACATGAGTGCATATATGTTTTTAGGTTTCACAAGTTCTTTAAGAAAAAGGTTAAACCTTTCAAATAATGCAAATGGTAGTATGGTACTCATTCTATATGGGACGAAATTCATGAAACGTTCCCTCCCTGCATATATTTGGAGTTATTTTTTTTTACTACATTTTTTTATCCTGTGAATCCTGTGATTATTCCTCAATTGAGAAATCTGAAGAAACACAAAGCACAACTAACATAAATTAATGCTCTTATATTTTAAGGTAAAAATTTTATTTAAGGAGTTTTAACATTTTTCTGTTAATAGTTATACATTCTATTCTGAGGCAATTTTTTTTTTGTGTGCAATACAATAGTTGACACATTCTTACCTTATTTGGGCATTGTTGTGAGTCAAGGGGGTAAACAGAGGCAGAGTAAAAGAATCTTGAGGGTGGGGGTGGGGTGGGGTCTGAATAGTTAGCCTAATAATTACAGTTTTTTATTATTTCATTGTTTGACTTCGGCTACTGGCCCCACCTGTTTCAGTTGCCACGAGCCGCCACTGCTTTAAAGTGATTTTTGATATTTTACTTCACACGTTATACTACTTTAAGAACTAACTGGAATATGTTTACATTTCTCAAGAGGTTTTCTTAATGTTTGCACTTATGAATGATGTTCTACTTATACAATGAGATGCCGATTTACTAGTTACACCAACCTAATTGCGTATCGCGCTGCCCTTGGTCTGCAACACTGTCTGAGCTCGTCGGGGCATGCAACATACCAAATGTCGGAAGCGTCGTACAGGAATGTTGTACCATGCAGAAATGACTGAATCGCTCACCTGCGGCAAGTTGAACGGCGGCACTAATTCGCAATGAATAGCCCGTTTCACCTTATTCCAGAGATGCTCGATGGTGTTTAAGTCAGGGTACTGTGCAGACACCGAAGCAAGAAAACTCGTTTACATTTTCCTGGAACCATTCGGTGACGATACGAGCCTTATGAGCTGGCGAATTATCCTCCTTGGAGGGTCCATTTGCATTAGGATAAACCGTAGCCATGAAGGTAGGAATTTGGTTCGCAACGCTGCTCAGATACGCCGTGACATTCAGAGCACCTTCCGTGGCCATCAAAGGGCCTAATGCGCGTCAAGAAAACATTCACAAGACACCACGTTGCCGCCACCGCTGTGCCATTGAAACCTAACAAGATGTCTCCATGACTTCATGTTGCTTTTGAGCGGAATTCGGACCCTGCCTTGCCCAGGATGCAGGGGAAGCCTTGATTTCCATGTCCAGGCGATCGCTTACCGATCAATGCTGGTGACAACATCGGCATTCGACATAGTAGTCGACTGTTGTAGACCATTCTCAACGTTGACGAGCGTGTTCGGAGATGACCCTCGGAACAGCAATGTTGAATTATATACGATGATTCCCGGGTCGTATCCCTCTGTTCGCTTGTACGATTCTCGCAAGTCTCCTTTTATCCCTCTGAGCAATGAGCTATTTTCACTCGCAGAATTTCCGATTGCTGGAAGTTCCCTGCATTCCGCAACATTCCCTGTAAACTCTTGCTATGGCTATCCGTGAAAATCCCAAGAGAACGGCCGTTTGAGAGATTCTCGAATATTATCCAAATCAAATGACGTCACTCCCTAGATACCTGTTAACAGTTTTACTACCCAGTCTTAGCATAAATACTGTTACGAACGTTCAACAGATGGCGCGCAACCGGTGTGCAACGTCACCAACCATCCAGGAGGCATGAAGCAGCTTATGAATCATTGTGCGTTCAGTCACAGAGGAGATAACGTGTTTCGTGAAGTACTTGCCATGGAGTGGGGCGATTTTGAGAATCGTGTTGCTGTAATAGCACTGCACAAAGTTGGAAAATCAGCTTCCGAGATTTTCAACATGCTGACGAAGCTGAAAATCAGCTGAATTTTTGTCTACCGGACCATGAAAAGGTTCCTTGAGACTGGGACCGCTGCTGACCGCCCCAGAAAGGGTCGGTCGCGTACCGTGATGACTGCTCGCCTGGTGGTGAAAGCAGGGGCAGCCCGTATTCGACGAAATCCTGTCAGAAAGCAATCAATGATGGCTTGTGAGCTGAACATATCAAGAATGTCGATGTCACGCGTATTGCGGAGTGACCTAAGGGTGAGAGCTTACCGGCTGCATACAGGGCGCGAAAGAAAGCCTGAGCGCGGAGCAAGAAGTAAAGCTGCGGAACCTATTGAGGGAGAATCGCGACGTTTTTACGGAGGGTGAAGATGATTACGGTCGTACGGAGGTGGTGCTGCATAAAATAGATGCAGACCAAAATCGCACCAATTAAACAGCCACCGAGGAGTCATCTGCTGGCAAAGTGGGACGATGTGGATAGGATGATAGAGGAGATGGAAAGGCAGGGAATTGTGGAACAATCCACCAGTCTGTGGGCTTCGCCTATAGTTCTGGTCCAGAAGCATTCAGGGGCATGGAGATTCTGTGTGGATTTCCGTCGGCTGAACGAAGTGACGAAAAAGGACTCGTACCCGCTTTCCCGGATTGATGATACACTTGACCGTTTGGCAGGGTCGGAGTGGTTCTCGACCCTGGATTTAAAAAGCGGGTACTGGCAGCTCGCGGTGGATCCAAATGATAGAGAGAAGGCCGCCTTCACGGCCGGAAACGGCCCATGACAATTCCGGGTGACGCCTTTCGGGCTGTGTAACGCCCCCAGCATATTCGAATGTCTGATGAAAACCGTCCTACGTGAACTGCCTTTCGAAAGTGCGTGGTCTACCTCGACGACATTATGGTCGGCGGCATTACCTTCGAAGGACATCTGGAAAACTTGAATACCGTTTTCTCTCGCCTCCGGGGTGCTCAGTTGAAATTGAATCCCGGGAAATGCAAGTTGGCAAGGCGGGAGGCGAAATTTCTAGGACATGTAATATTGGCACAGGGGTTGCCACCGACCCAGAGAAGATCTCGGCGGTAAGTGAATGGGCACCTCCGCGGAACGTACACGAGGTTAGGAGCTTCTTGGGATTGTGCTCTTACTACCGGAAGTACATCCTGGGTTTCTCGCAGATTGCTAAACCGCTGCATCGCTTAACTGGAAAAAAGACCAAGTTAGAATAGAGTGAGGAGTGTCGGCAGGCATTCGAACAATTGAAGGGAATTTTGCTATCGGCACCCATTTTAGCATTCCCCCAGTAGGAGGCTCCATTCGTCTTAGATACCGATGCTAGCTCTGTGGCAGTTGGGGCGTCCTCTCCCAGGTGCAGGACGGGAAAGAGAGAGTGATTGCCTATTTTAGTAAATCTCTTTCTAGGTCAGAGAGAAACTACTGCGTGACGCGCAAGGAACTTTTGGCAATTGTGAAGCCTGTCAGTCATTTCACCACTATTTGTATGGGCGGGAAATTTTGATCCGGACGGATCACGGGGCCCTGAAATGCCTAATCAACTTTAAAAATCCCGAGAGACAGGTCGCCCGTTGGATTCAAAGACTGCAGGAATATGACTTCGACGTAGAGCACAGGCGAGGAGGTTCCCATAAGAACGCCGATGCTCTGGCTTGGCGCCCGTGTTTCGAGGCATGTTCCCATAAGAACGCCAATGCTCTGTCTCGGCACCCGTGTTTCGAGGCATGTTTCCATTGCGATAGAAAGGGAAAGGCAGGCGGTCGAAGTTCGCCAAGTGGGTGGGGCAGCGGCTCCATTGGTGGATGACCCCTGGAGCTCCGAGGACATCCGCGATGCTCAGGTGGAGGATGAAGATATTGGCCCTCTCTTTCGCTGGAAAGAGAACTCACCTGCACGGCCCAGCTGGAACGATGTTTCCAGGTATAGCCCGCTAGTAAAAACGTACTGGGCTCAATGGAATTCTTTTGTGGTGAAAGATGGCGTCCTGTACAGAGAATTTGAGAAAGATCCTGTACAGGAAATTTGAGAAAGATGAGGCAGCAGCTTCCAGTTGGTGCTCCCAAAAGCTCGAGTGGCGGAAGTGCTACGGGAGATTCATGATAGTCCCACTGGTGGTCACCTTGGCGTCAAGAAGACACTGAAGAAAATCAGAGAGTGTTTTTATTAGGCGAACGGTCGGGCGGAGGTGGAAAGGTGGTGCCGACGCTGTGACCTGTGTGCATCAAGAAAGGGGCCGACCACGAGGCTTCGGGGGCGTATGAAGGTGTATAATGTCGGGGTTCCATTCGAAAGACTTGCTACAGACATGATGAGGCCGTTCCCTAGAACTCAGGATGGAAACTGCTATCTGCTGTTTGTTGTGGACTACTTCACGAAGTGGCCGGAAATATTTCCTTTGCCCACGCAGGAAGCCTGCGTGGGCAAAGGAAATATTGGTAGCGGAAACTCTTGTAACTCACGTGATCAGCCGTCACGGGGCACCGAGGTTTCTGCACTCAGATCAGGGGCGGAATTCCGAATAGCAGGTATTCCAGGAGATGTGCAAATTACTAGGGATTAGAAAGACCCGGACAACCTCCCTTCGCCCTCAGTCAACGGGAGTAGTGGAGCGCCTGAACAGAAGCATTGCACAGTACCTCTCTATGTTTGTGAGTGAAAACCAGAGGGATTGGGACCGTTTAATTCCGATTTTTCTTATGGCGCAACGGTCCGCCGAGCACGAGACGACTGGTAGAACATCGAGCTCGATGGTATATGAGAGGGAGATGCGGCTCCCTTCCGATCTGATGTTTGGAAGGCCGGAGGAGCTACAAATGGAAGCTAGTGAGTACGCGGAGGAATTAGGGGAAAGAATGGAGATGGTTCACGAATTTGCTAGGGAAAACATTAAGGTGGCGGCAGATAAGATGAAAACAAGACATGACGTGCATTCCTCGGACACTACTTTCCAGGTGGGCGATTCAGTATTGTTGTATTACCCTAAGAGGGAAAAGGGGCGTTCCCCAAATTGCAGCGGTTGTGGAAGGGGCCCTATAAGGTCGAGAAACAGCTCAATGATGTTTTATATCGAATCAAGTATCGGAATAAACCGAGCTGAGTTATTGGCATTGATAGGCTCCGTCCCTATCGCGGAGAGTCCCAGATCAGATCATAGGTAGAGGATTTTAGGAAGGGAGTGTCTGACCCCAGGTCTTAAACAACCCTCAGAAATAGGAAGCTAGGAGCTATGGGCTTGAGTGCCCGATAGGAAAGTCACACGGAAGCGAAGTAGAAAGGGGGAGGAAGAGGCCCTTATTTATTACCGTGGAGCAAGTAACCGGGGTTAGACGGCTTAACGTGCCAATCCGACGCACGGCGGATATTTAGTGGATCGAGCGTTCGTACCTGCCTGGGATCGAACCTGAGGTCCTTTCCGTGGCAGTCACGAACGTTGCCCACTAGGCCACCCGTGGCCCAAAGAGAGGCTCAGGTGTAGAGGATTCAAATTAAGTAGAAGGATGAACCGGGACTTACGTGAATGTAGTTTGGTCAGCGACCTAAGCGCGTAACCAATCAGAAGGTCAGAGGAGTTTCCTCCCTGCGTTGTGTGCCAATGAGTGTAGGGCCCAGGCAAGAAATCATTACTGATCTGGTATGTGTAATTTGAGTTTCGAGTTCAAGAAGCGGCTAGACTCCGCCCTATTTCGGAGAGTTTAAGCGGGATTAGGAATTCCGATTGGGTAGGATTGTATAGGCCAAAAATTTGGGACGAATTTATTCGGAGGCGAGAGCAGTGTTACGCGGGGTCAAAAATAAGCTGTGAGCAGAAGCAATTTTGGGGCAGACCAGCAAAACGTTGTGGATGCCTTATTTCACCATTCGGGCCTCTCAGTCACGACTTCGCGAAAGTGGCGAAAACAAGGCAATAAATTGCCTTGTCTTAGCTCTCTCGGCGTAAACCGAATTCCCGAGTAGTATTTTTCTCTGGTAGAAACTTCGGAGAACGCTCTTTGGGGTTCGAAGCTGCTGAGTACAGATAAGGCAGCGCACTTGTTAAGGGGCTGGTCAAACGTCGACGGTTGCGTGGGAGACAAACATCATGAGAAAGACCAGACGACATTCAGCAACGTTGTGCAGAGAAGACAACTTTACGAGTCTGAGCTCTGGACGAAGAAAAGGAGTACACTGAGCAACAGGGAGACCGGGTACACACGCTGGAGTGGAGAGTCGCTGATATTTTCGCTCGGATCGCCGTGCTGCCAGAAAACAGAAAGAGCGAAGGCGAATAGGTGACGCCAGGTCCGAAATGACCAGTCAAAGACGATAAAGTAGAATAGCAGCAGAAACGAGCTGCGACATTCCGCAAACTTGTGGAGAAACAGAAGCTGTAGAGAGGTGAAACCAAAGAATATCTAACGAGAAGCGTTTATATTCTTTGGTGAAACCACGGCCGTCCGATTTTAGTGCAAAGACGCGTATCGAACCTGCGTACTTCGTCAAGCCGAAACGTGTGGACATTGCGGAGAAGAGCGCTCTGGAGACCAGCAGCCTTCACGGGTCCAGAAGGGATCGTTCCTATGCTCCGTCACCCTCTCCCCTCACAATCGGTGAGAAGAAGAAAGATAGGAGTGGAATCGACGCTATCTCCTGGGGAGAAAGTTTCTTAGGCCATCAGACAGATTGGCTCACACAGGTGATACAAAGAGAGTGCGTCATCCCACCGTGATTATTGTTTTTTTTTTTTTTTTTTTTTTGGTTGGAGGTTTAACGACCACCGTGAGCAACTCAATGGGCTATAAGCAGTCGCCCGTCCCTAATTTAGGGTCACTGGTTCCAGGGAAGGGAAAGAGCCAGTGCCGTAAGACAAACACAACATCCATGCCTCACCGGGATTCGAACCCGGACCCCGTTCGGACGAATGATCAGAGGCCATCGCTTAGACCACTGCGCCACCGGGGCGGCTGATTATTGTTGTGTGTGTGTGTGTTTCTCCAAAGCGCTAAATTGGCGCAAAAATTCCAACGGATTACCTTGAGGGCATGTGAGTACATTTTTTTGCTAACTGTAAGAGAAGTCTCCGAGAGTCACCCGAGGCGATTAAAAGTAACGCCGAACAGATTATGTGTGAACACGCAGAATGGTTCATCTGGTTAGAAGTGATGTCGATTCAGATTAAGACATTTAGTTAATAATGGTTCAGGTTTTTTCTTCTGTTGAATTCGTTTCCAAGCTGTTAAGAGTATAATTAAATGTTGTGTTCGTGCTAAGTTCTTCTGCTCATTATTGTTAGTGTGTGTTGCCTGGTTTCCGGCCATCAGCGGAATCCCAAATTGCCTCTTTTAATTCTCGCTGTATTGCAACGAATTCATGCTCAGGGACGCAACCCTGGTATAGGGGCGAAAGCGTAACAATACGTATGGCTTCCAGTATCTAACTCTTCCGTCTGTCGTTACATTTTTCGTTAGACAGCTTCATGGAATGCAATAATTACCCAGAAACCCTTTCCTTAATCTGTTGCTCTTTACCATGAAATTCAAAGGGGCTTATTCAGGAGTTTCAAATGGAGGAAGGGGTGGGGTGTGTGTGTGGGGGGGGGGGTGAATGAAAGCGATTTTTTTTAAGGCTGAAATTTTTTATAGTAAAATATTTAGGCTTTAAACCTAGGATTAAAAATTGGGAAAAACTTCAAGAAATGAAGAACTGTTGAAAATTGTATAGTTAATAATAGTTAAAACCTGGAATCTTTAATTCCCAAAACTACAGACGGTTATTTCGTTTCTGTTGAAAGATTCTCACACTCCATTCGTGTTTAAACATGGAAATATATTTTATTTTGCACCATTTGACCAGAGAAGGTATCTTTGCTGGCGTCATTTTCTTTAGCGTTCATTAGAGCATCAAGGTTTCAGATATAATTAATGCCAAAAAGAGAATGAGACAAGGGATTAAAAACCTTGCGAACACTTTAGCAAGGTGCACCATATGATGAAAATATCAAGATGCAATAGGGTATATGCTAATGTGTTATTCCAAATGTATTGTGTTAATGTATAGGCCCGTGTTTGTCGTTTTCGGGTCACTGGGTGGAAGAACGTCTGAGGAAAATTAAAGGATTTGGAACTTCAACGACGCCTAAGTAGATAGATTACAGTCGCGCGTAACCCGCAGGGGAGGCGGAATGCTTGGCGTTGACTGTCTAAATATATTTAGCTGGTAGGTTTTTACGCTCAGCTTGGAAGCAGCAGGGAGAACGATTTATGCTCGCCCCATGGGTGGACGGGAGTGCGGGGTGTTAGAGTTAATGAGGCCTCAGCGAAAGAATAGGCTTAAGCTTCTTCATTCGCTGGCGAAACGAAAAGCACAGAAACTAATTTTTATGCTTGAAACGACTACTAAATTCCATTGTTAAGTTCAAAAAAGAGACCGCGTTTTATTAGAGTATATAGTCATACTTTAAGAAAATGAATTAGTTTCTCAGGTATATTAAAAAAAGAGAACTAGCGGCGTCCTACCATAGAGGAAACGAACCAACTCAGATATGATGATTCTCGTGGGAATTCTAAAGCTGTTCGATTCATACACGCAAGCTGACGAAAGAGGACAGACAGCTGTTAACGTTCCCATGACCTGATAAAGGAGAAATCTAACTTACTATTGCCATGAGAGAGAAAAAACATTTAAAACTGATACGTTTATTACTCCAACGTAAATACATGACCAGAGGTAGATTAGAACCACCAAACCGGACTGGAAATTTTAGTCTTGCGGCGCGCTATGAAAACATACGTATCTGCAGGGGAATAATACCTCATAAATTTCCTTATGAAAATAATTCTGTTAGATCCTCGATGAAAAAAAAATGTTCAGAAATATTCATTTTAAAAAAAATTCAATCCTGAACTAATTTTTAACCATTTCAGAAATCTGCTCATGATTGAATGTAGTATACTAAACCACGTCCGAAACGAGGTGTGGTCCCAAATATTTTTCCTTTGGCAAATTTTGTTTTGAAAAAAAGAAAGAAAAAAAAATCACGTTTCTCTTATTTCCAATTAAATTTTCCTGGAGATCATTCCGAAAGCCGAAATGTAGGAAGGACACATGGCAATTTTTCTGCGCAATTAATTTTTGCATTTATTTCATCGGTGGCATCCTACTATGCAATGCCTCCTTGACTAGACTCCTTTTTTTAAGTCTACCCATTATTTTGACGATAAACCAGTACTAATAAATCGCTATTTCTTTCAAGATAAATGAGGGTATAACACACGGATTTCGGAATATTTTTGCGGGATATTCATGGGTATGGGGGTAGGAATGATGAGCGATCACAATGAGTGTTAGTGTCTCCGTCAAGATTATTAAAGAAAGGTAGAGCATGCCAATGACCATGAGCTCCAAAAACCTTCTTCTAACTACCGCTAACTTTAGCCTAATTAATTCGTAAAGCGTATTTGGTCCGGAGGCACTTTTCTCATATAAGTACAGATAATTTTGCTATTTCATTTCAGAACATAACAGAAGAAACAACATAATTTCCAACATAAACAGAAGAATGTTTTTTTTTTTAAGGAAATAGCTTTTTAGATAGAAATAAAGTTCAACTGAAGTTAATGATTATGATTCATAAGTACCGAAATAATTATTCTTTCTTTGCAAAAAAATCCAGATAAAAAGAACACGAGAAAGTGAGCGATTTCACGAGTGGTCCTCCGGTGAGAAATGTTACGTCATCTCGGTGGACCAATCCTCTTGTGCATGGCTATAATTTCTTGATCTCTAACATCGCTTCGTAATTTTGCCATAACATTAGTAAGGACCTTGATGCCTCGCACCTCACGAACGAAAGATTACAGCGTGAATAATACGTAGGGCATATGTTTACCTATTGAGCGTTCGTTGCCTCCAGAGTCCCTGCATTTCTATAAATGAGATGTGATTACGACATTTTTATAAATTCAAATAAAAATTTTCTCAGTGGATTCCAGGTCATTTCTTCTCCTTTTATCTGTTTCAGACTGCCATAGGAACGGTCAGCGCAACAGCAGTGATTCCAGATCTGGTAAAGCTTCAGCTAGGGTAAGTACAAGAAATTATTTTTTATATTGTCCACACGCAACGCGCACTCTCTAGTTGGTTGTGTTTAAATGCATTCATTAACATGACAGTGCCCCATTCCGCAAGTGTGATAAAATACATTGTACAAGAAAGACGACAAAGAGTTGAATGGTGTAGCCAGTACGTCTTTTGCAAAAAGCTCGCAAACCTATCTCGCCAGGGGGAGCAGCCACGGTAAGTGGGGAGGGAGGGAGGTGCTCACGGGGCTTGAGGCCCTCCTGGGAGCACTATTTCGCGGCCATCTACGTTCTCAGCATTAAATTTAACATCCAATAAAGAACCCAGATATACTGCAACCTGAAAAAAAAAAAAAAGGAAAAAGGAAAAAAGAAAATTAACATGATCACAACATATATTTGTACCTAGTTGTAGTCTTTCAAACAGCTTTTTGCTCCCCCCCAGTGTTGGGGCTTATGGCAGTGTAGCCCAGGGACACGTGCTTTCCCCATGAGGTATCACTTTGCATTTGGCTGCTTTTTCATATTTTTTGTGCATGCTTTTAAAAATGTATTTTACGAATGATTGGAAACGCACTTTAATATGGAGGGTATATTTTATAGCTTCCCAATATTGTGGGAGATACTTTCTCTGAGGTATTTCAATTTCAGCAGCACAGAGGGCTGTTGATTTGTTCAATAATTACTTTGTGGAGTTGCCTGGAAAACTTGTCTCGGGTTTAAACTCAACTAATGGTGGCTTTCGTGATTTTCTTGCGGATCATAGCCCTTCTTCTTTCCTATTTCACTTCTGTTGCAGGGGATTTTTAGATGTATATAAAAATTTTCTTCGGAGGGAGGGGGGGGGGTATAGGAAGTTTTTGAAATCCACCTTATGGAACAAAATGACTGTTAATGAAAAATTGAAGAAAATTAAAGCATTTTTTTTTCGATATAAGTCGATAAATTTTTATGAAATTAAAGCACTTTTTTCTAATGTAAGTCGCACTTTAACCAAAAAACAAAAAAATGGCACATTTTCCGAGGGGGGGGGGAGGCAAGGCCCGCTCTAAATGCGCCACTGTGCTAGATATATAGTAATTACTTCTATATATATAAATATAGTAGTTAAAATTATATATATATGTATTTATATAGCGACCGCCAATAGCGGTATAACTATATCGGGATTAGAGGAAATGCTATCCCACACTCACCAACCCACTTAGCCAGCGTGGTGAGTTATGGCCAAACCCCTCCTAAATGACTCCACAACTTAAATCTTGGCCCTCAGTCTCCGGCAGCTGGAATGTACCTGGCCAAGCCGGCCGCCAGTGCGACATGAAGGCAGAGGGTGCTAAGAATCCCCGGAGAACCGGACTAGGCTGCCATCTGATGCTGACCTTGGCTAGGTATAATGGACGCTCCCTATCTTCTGATTCAAGGCTTCTTGAATTGGAAGAGGAACTACAAAGGATCAAGTGGGACATCGTGGGGCTAAGTGAGGTAAGGAGAAAAGGAGAAGATCTCATCGAACTGAAAAGTGGACATCTCTTCTACTATCGTGGGACAGATACTGGCAGAACTACTGGTGTTGGATTTATAATAAACAAGAAACTGAAGGATAAAGTTGTAGAAGTTGAAAGTTCCTCTGACAGAGCTGCACGACTTGTTATCCAACTCTCGAAAAGATACCAGGCTCAGATTATTCAAACTTATGCACCCACCACAAGTCATCCTGAAGAAGAAATTAAAGAATTTTATTAGGAAATTCGTCATCTAAATAATAAAGGTAAGCAGCATTTGAAGATAATTATGGGAGATTTCAATGCAAAAATAGGGCAACAATGGCAACAGAATGAAACTTCAGTAGGTAACTTCGGTCACGGCAACAGAAACCAGCGTGGAAATACTCTCATTGAGTTTGCAGAGACAGAAGGGTTTTTCATCTTGAACTCCGTTTTCAAGAAAAAGCCACACAGGAAATGGACATGGAGACATCCAAATGGGACGACAAGTGAAATTGATTTTATTATGTGTAACAAAAAATTCGTCATAGAAGACTGCACTGTGCTAAACAAGTTCAACACAGGTAGTGACCATAGATTGGTGAGATGTAAGATGCACCTCAACACTAAACTTGAACGTGGCAAGCTCATAAGACAAACAAAATGTATTGACATAACCAACCTCAAAAAACACCATAATACCTTCAAGTTGGAACTGAAGAACAGATTCTCTGCTTTAGAAGGCCTAACATCGGAAGAAGTGCATATTTCTGAAAGTTAACAGAAAAGTAACCAAAGCTCTTATGGAAACAGCAACAAAATTAGCTGGGTCTAAGAACAAGTTGCATGTGAACAAATTATCAGGAAAAACCAAAATGTTGATGCAAAAAAGAAGAGAGATCAGGACAACTAAAGAAGATGTGACTTCCAAAGTGGAATATATAGAGCTATGCAAGACAGTACGAAAAAGTATCACTGAAGACGTAAGAAAATTCAACTGTGAACTAGTGAGGAAAGCAATTGAAAATAACCAAAGCCTAAAGATAGCAAAAGTACATCTCAGTAAGGGAAGAAAACAGATTATGGCACTGAGAAAAGAAGATGGTTCTGTAACAAGAAATAGAGGCGAAATTTTGACAAAAGTGAAAGATATCTACACCAAATTATATGAAAGGGATGATACATGTACTCCAGACATCATGAAAGGTCCCAGTACCAGAGTTCCTCCAGTCCTCCCAGCAGAAGTTGCACATGCAATCAAGAACATGAAGCGGGGGAAAGCTCCAGGAGAAGATGGAATTACTGTAGACATTATACAAGAAGCATGTGGAGAAATTGAAACAGTACTCGCCCCAATTTTCACTCGATGCCTTAATGAAGGGAAGATTCCTGAGGATTGGAACAACGCTACAATGATCCTACTACAGAAAAAAGGTGACATTGAGGATCTCAGGAACTACAGAACTATCAGCCTCCTATCAGTGGTTTATAAAATCTTCACGAAAATTCTTTCACACCGCTTGAAGGTAACACTGGACATGGCTCAACCGAGAGAGCAAGCTGGATTCAGGAGTGGCTACAGCACAATACATCATATCCACGTACTGAGAGAACTAATTGAAAGAGCGAGGGAATATGAACTTCCATTGTGCATGGCTTTTATCGATTATGAAAAAGCCTTTGATTCGGTGAATCCATCAGCAGTTGCAATGGCTCTGAAATCCTGCGGTATTGAAGATTCATACATTAATATTATTAATAACATCTATGAGAATGCAAGTGCAAAGATTCGGCTGTTTGAGAATACAACACACATAAAAATTGGAAAGGGAGTGAGACAAGGTGACACCATATCTTCGAAGCTCTTTAATGCCACATTGGAGGGTGTCTTTCAGTCGCTGAGCTGGGAAAACAAGGGGATAAAGATTAATGAAGATTATCTAACCCACCTTCGTTTTGCTGATGACGTAGTCATTTTTGCTGATGACGTAGTCATTTTTGCAACTACCCCATCAGAGCTGCAGAGTACGATTCAAGAACTTGCCGACAAGAGTAAAGAAGTGGGATTAAAAATGAACTTTCAGAAGACAAAAGTGGTGTTTAATGCTTTTTCAAGAAATGAAGATTGATCGATTGATGGAGAAAAGCTGAAGATAACAGACACGTACGTTTATCTTGGACAGCAGATATCAAGTGAGGGTCACATTGATGAAGAAATTAATCGGCGTACAAAACTTGCCTGGAGAGCTTTTGGTAGAAACAGCATAATTTTCAAGAGCAATATGCCATTATGTATTAAAAGAAAAGTGTTTGATCAATGCATCCTTCCAGTGCTTACGTATGGTACAGAGACGTGGACCTTAACTAAAAGAGACATACAAAGGCTGCAGACAACTCAAAGAAACATGGACAGATGCATGCTTGGTGTAACCAAGAGAGATAGGAAGAGGAACTCGTGGATCAGAAAAATGACAGGAGTGGAAGACATCATGATCAGAGTCAAATCCCTGAAATGGCAATGGGTTGGACATACTGCCAGAAGGACAGACCATCGATGGACAGCCGAAGTTTTGGATTGGATTCCAAGGGACAGGAAAAGACCCAGAAGAATACCACATGAGGAGATGGGTGGACGGAATTCGAAAGTATGCAGGAGTGACATGGAAAAGACCGGCACAAGACAGACCTTTGTGGAGGAAACTTGAGGAGACCTTCGTCCAGCAGTAGATTGATAATGGTTGACAATGATAATGATGATGATATATAAAGCAAATAGAAAACTTGCCCCCTCTAAGGTTCCATTCCCCCCCCGCCCAAAAGTCCTGAAAGAAACACTGGGGCTGCGTCTGTTTATATCAGCAGATGAAAAACGGTGTTCGACACTCTGTTGGTTTGCAATTAACATACAGTATGTATGTACGCCGACAAGTCAACGATGACAACTTTGGAAGTTATGGTTATTTCTCTCAGATGTCATACTAAGTAGCCTCACTGAGAGCACACGATGGAGAAGTATAAGGTTGGTGAGAATTCCTCTTCTTTTGATTCCCTTGTTTCTTTCAAAAAGAAATTATTTCTCTTTCAATCTTATATACACTGCTGGCCACCCAAAATGCAACACAAAGAAGGAAGCATCCGATTGGCTTGAAATTCGCAGCATGCGTCGCCCGCGAGGGGACATGCAAACGATTAGCATTGCAGGACATATGAAAATCATGTGCGCCCAGCACGCCACCGAGAAGCACTATAAGAAGGGTGCACAGAAGGCGGGGTGTAAGTAGTGGAAGTGTGTTGTGCTGCCGTACCTGTGCGTGGGAAGCTTCCTGATGCCTCGTCGCAGAATACCGCAGTCATTCCAGAACGTTTCGGAGTTCGACAGAGGACGAATAGTGGCTTATCGCAACAGCGGTTTATCGTACCGAGACATCGGCGCCCGTATGGAACGACATCCAGCCACAGTGAGGCGAGTATGGATTCGGTGGGTGCAGGATGGACGGAAATACCTGTAGGCCGTGAAGAATTGTTGCACGATGCGCGCCCGCACGTGGCACGCATCGTGCAACAATTCTTCACTGCCCACCAGGTGTCACTGCTGCCGTGGACCGTCTGTTCTCCCGATATGTCGCCCATCGAACACGTCTGGTCGCTGATCGGCAACCGATTGGCCCGGCAAGCACCACCCGCGGCTACGCCTGATGACCGACATACCCCAAGCCCAAATCCAAAGCCTCTTTCGTTCGATGCCGCGGCGTGTAGTGGCCGTTATTGCCAGCCATGGGGGCCACACGAACTATTGATGTCTGCGTGTTCCGCAAGTCGCACGGACCTGTAAGCTCAATCGTTTCATCTTTGTATCTGTTGTTATGTGTCCAGTAAATCTGGCTTTGCTATCTCGTGTAATTCTTGGTGTTGTATTTTGGGTGGCCAGCAGTTTATATTTTTTATTTGCCGAGCGTCCTTCAGACTAGGGTCACCAAACTTTTGTAGGGAAGGACCAAATGAGCAATTGGCTAAAGCTCGAGCGACGGTTAAAAAAAAAAATGGTGAACCAAAGATCAATCAAGGGATATTGAAAATTTTCAGTGAACTAATGTTTGTCAAGGTCTAATTTTACATGGTCTTTAATTGAACACGAAAGTTTTCAAATAAATATTTAAAGATAGTAATACACATTTAAACTAAATACAAAACTAAACTTACTAAAGAATAAAGTTTAGTCTTTAGAAAGTTGACTTCATGACATAAACAAATTGACTTTGCGAGATCTTAAACTGGAAAAAAAAAAAAAAAAAAAAAAGAAATCAGAAAGAAGAATGAATGGTATTGCTTCTGGAATGATTTAATTACATTTTCGATATCTAGTTTCTGGTCGGACAACCCAATTTTTAAAATGTCTGACAAGTGGTTGTCGGTCAATCAGGAACAAAGCTTAGATTTCACATATTTAATTTTGGAGAAAGCTTGTTCTCAAACATATGTTCTACCAAACAGTGAAAGCATTATCTTGGCAAAACTTTTCAGATTTGTAAAACTATTTCTAGGCAAAAGAGAATAAAACGTTATCAAACTTTCACTCTTAAACAATGACTTCAAATTATTATTCGATTGCAAATCTAAAAGTTCCATCTACAAATTGCCGCCCCGGTGGCGCTTTGGTCTAAGCGATGGCTTCTGATCATTCGCCCACGGAGGGGGTCGGGGTTCGAATCCCGAGTAAGGCATGGATGTTGTTTGTGTTTGTCTTTCGGCACTGTCTCTCAATGTGTTATTCGATCAGCACTGACTCTCTCTCTGTGTTCCTTGATCATTTTGCATACTGTATACCATGCTCGCTATGTGCATTGTTGATGTAAAATGAATACACTATCTATCTGCCTGACAATACTGTAAAATTATGTCTGTTTATCCAGTCACTGTATATGTACTACCAGGTCAAAAAAAATTATTTTTTTAAACCTCCAATAAAAAAATACAAGAAAAGAACTATACATTCTTCTCGGATTCATCAGCCGTAAAAAATAAATGGGTCCTGGAATTGTTTTTCATGCTTGTAAAAATTACCAAAGCGTCTTTCAAACTCAGCTTTCAACAAATTAATATATGTGACACAGCGCCCAACATCGAAAACAAACTTATCAGACATGTTGTTATACATGTATTTACAAGATGGAATGTGCAGAAAATTTTGCTCTGCTAACTGTCGTTGGAACAGTTCCAACTTCGATTGAAAAAACTTCAGATCAAAAAACAACTCATGTGCGGCTTATTCTTTCTCTTGCAAATTCAGATTGAGTTGATTGAGATGGTCAGTAATGTTTGTTAAAAGTGAAAGGTCCCACAACCAGGAGGCGTTACCGCTGGCCGGATCATGGCTTCCAGGGGTCCGCATTGGGCCCACGGACTGCAGTTTGGTGACCCCTGCTCCAGAACAATAAAAAAGTAAAACTTCAAATGAAACATTACTCCATCTTTCACGAGAGAAATATTTTATTGTGCGTGCCCTCCGTGATTTTTGAGATAAATGTACGTAATAGAGAATAAAAAGTCAGGGGGAAATAATGTTATATGATTTAATATATTTAAAATGAAATGCAAAATGTTTCAATGTCTTTAAGATTTAATTTTCGCTTCCAGTTTTGCAGTTTTAGTCATAAATTTTCTATAAATTATTGCATAATAATAATAATAATAATAATAATAATAATAATAATAATAATATGTTATTAATATTAGGTTCAGTACTTCCAGATCGAAATCGTGCCCATTCTCCGGCTACCCCCCCCCACTTAGAACCACACTGGCAGGGCACCTGCACCAAGCTAAAATTATTTCAAAACTTTATTTTATTTTATTTGAAATTATGCAATCCGTAGGTTTTTAACGATAAAAATAAACGTTGTGATATTTAGCTGGAAGATGTGTAACGTATATTCTATTTTAACTTTCACTTTTAGTTCCTTTTTCTATGTTAATTTGAGTTTGTTCTCTTTTGCACTTTCCAAACTTAACGTGGCACCTTCTCTCTCATGTGAATGGAGGATTGGCAACACCCTGAGGTCAGTACGTAAGTGACGCATGCATATGATAAGAACAAGACGAATTATATAATGGTTACACAATAGCTGAGGAGGGGAATTTTGATGGTGAACGTTAATGCTCCTTTAGGATACGATATACAGCTTAATTGCAGTTTAAGTATTTTGAAGGCTACGTGTTCTACTTTAATGACAGTGTTGTGTTTCGTTGTCAAGTGTTATTGTGGATATTAACTCAAGTTCCAACTTGTTGTGTTTCATGGTTAAGTGTTATTGTGGATATTAACAAGTTCCAGTGTTGTGTTTCATGGTTAAGCGTTATTGTTATTGTGGATTTTAACTCAAGTTCCAGCGTTGTGTTTCATGGTTTAGTGTTATTGTGGATATTAACTCAAGTTCCAGTGTTGTGTTTCATGGTTAAGTGTTATTGTAGTTTCGCTGATCTCACCTTGTTGAAGAGCAAATGATCAAGTGCCTATTGACAGCAATAAAGGATTAGCTGTAATTAACAACTTCTTGAACTTTATTTGAGTGACTCGTATTTCACTGTAGGTGAAGTTTTTTTATCTATGTAGTGTTTTAGTAAGTCAGCTACACAAAAACGCTACAGATGCATGGAAATCGTGGTTGAAATAACAGCGATTTGCTGAAGAATGATGTTTACAATGTGATCACCAGAACAGCAGATATAATATCAAATGCAAATACAATATATTAGGAGTACAAATAAGTTTTAAAGTGTTTCAAGACAACGCAAGATTTAATTTGAGAGAAAACAACAATACCTTTACGAATCAAAATATGCGCCGTCATTATGTATTACCTCCCGCCATCGGTCGGGCAGCTGACAGATTACAGCCATGAAGAATTATACTTCGTCGTGTGACGCGATGAAGTCGTCAACCCATTTTTGAACTTCGTCACATGTCCGGAACCGTACAGCAGACAAACCATGTTACATCGATCGGAACAAATGATAGTCTGAAGGGACTATGTCGGGACAATATGCCGGGTGTTCCAAAACTTCCCAGCCAAGCGTGAATAACGTTTCTTTGACCGATTTCGCGACATGCGGCCTAGCATTGTCATGCAGTAATTTCACGGGGCGCAATCCTATGCCTGTGAATGGACGTTTCCGACAGATTTCCTGGTTCAATCGCAGCAATTGTTGCTTGTAGCGATCAGCACCAACAGTTTGACCCTGTTCCAATAGTTCATAATAGGAGAACACCCTTCATATTCCACCAGATGCACCGCAGAACTTTCTTGGAGTGAATATTGTGTTCCGGTGTCGAAGTCTTTGCTTCACCGGGGTCTACCCAGTTTTTTTTTGTTTTTTTGCTTTTGGGATTGTCATACCATATCTACTTTTCATCACCCGTAATGATTTTCTACAGGAAAGACTTTCTGTGTCGTTTATTTAACAGATTCCAAAACTTCATGACACGCTCATTCTTCTTCATCTGGCTCAGGTCATGTGGCACCCATTTTCCTTCCTTCTGAATCTTTTTCATTGCGCTGAAACGATCGGAAATGAATTTTGAGTTACCCCCAGTTTTTCAGCTAGTTCTTTTTGCTTTTGAGACGAATCTTCATCCAGCAATACTTGCAGTTCCTCATATGCAACCTTCTGCGGGACGCCGCTACGTTCTCGATCGACAACATCACAATCACCTGCTTTAAACCGTCTAAACCAAAATTCACACATGCTTTGCGATACAATATTTTCTCCCAGAACAGAACAGACCGATGCACATGCTTTTGTAACAACACTTAGAATGCAGTGTCAAATAAATGCAGTATCGCTTGCCATCTTTCACGTACCGATGTGCATGTGCGTTTGACTGTTGGGCAAACTTCTGGGTCCCATTTTATACTCTGAACTAGTTATGGTCACATGACAACAACGCATGGTAATGTCAGATATGTAAATTAGGGGTATACGTCACACAAAAAACGCTTTAAAACTTATTTGTACACATATTATATATATGACTCCTAATGATAAAATTGCGTATGCGGAAAATCTGGTAGAAGCGCACATCGCTGATTATATATAGATTTCCAAGTGTTAAAAGATTTTTTTTTCCAATCCGTATCGTCCAACAAAGATGCTGAAATCTGCGTGTGAAGTAGAAAAATTTTTCGTGCATAAAGAATCTTTCAAATCGAACTTCCAGAAGATATTCAGCAGTGACCCTGGCGGGGAAATGGCATATCTTAAATTGCAAGTTACGTGTATTGTGTTTATCATGGAGAAAGCTAGCAGATCATAAAATAATTTTCCAAAGCCAACAGAAAACGGATATTTCTTTGAACTACAACCACAAATATACACCAGTCAGGTGGCAAATTATACTCAGGAAAGTTTTAGAGTCCATGAAGTTTTTATTTGTATTTGTAGCTGTGTCGACTTAATGAAGAATTTTAAAAAATCTGACTTCTAGTAGAGAAGGTACGTACTAAATACAAATACAAATTTAACTTACCCTGAACAGTACAGAGTATATTCATGCATTTTTGGAATGTTTTTGATAAGAAATTGCAGAAAATAAAAGAAGTTCAAAGAATCGAAACTGGCAACAGCGTGTTAGATGAGCACAAAGAAACATCTGCTGCAGTTAAATATCGTCTTCTAAGAAAATGGCGCGCGTAAACAAGCTGTGGATAGAAAGTCATTTATTTATTTATTTATTTATTTATTTGCTTTTTACTAAGAGAAATATTCGTATTCTGTAATTAAACGACACTGTGAAAATCATGGAATTAGCATTTCTAAATATACAGTAAGCAATATTATTGATAATAGAGGGAAAATCGGCGAGCATTGCTTTTAACAGGCAAAAGAGTACCAAACAAATATCCAAAGGTAAGTACTTTTACGACTATTTCGAAAATAAAGTCTCTGGTCTTAAAAGAAAATCCACCGACACAACGAACAATTGTTGAAATCTCTGTATCAACTGTAAGCAAGGTAATAAACAAAGAATTAAATCTGAATATATATATATATATAATATACACTTAAATATAGGTTTTAAAAGATATTACTAAAATAAGGTTTTAACTTCTATATTTAATGAGAAAATTCCATTCCTTTGTCCGCAGAGCCTTCAAAGAGTAGAATTCAATCAGGATAAGGCTACCAGCCCTACAGTAAAATCTACCACTCTCTTTCTTGAAAAAATAAAAAGAGACGGGCATCAAATCCGTACTTTTGGCTCGTATTTCTTCAAAGTCCATTAATGTGTCACCAATGGACTATGTGCCTTCGGACTATTACAAAGAGCGCTTTCTGAACGCAGACGTAAAACAATGATTGGACTATGGAAAGCAGTGGAAGAGGAGTGCAATATATATTAGCACTACCAATTTTAAGAAATGCCACTTATCTTCGAAATCTCGATGTAGGTTCATATTCCAGAGAAAGCGCTATCAGATAGGATATTTAAGAAAGAAATAGTTTCATTTTAAACATTAATTATATTGCTGGAAAATCATTCTAAAAATGTGTGAACATCCTTTGTATTTTAAATATCCCAGGCTACCAAACACAAAAGAATATTTTTCAGACAGTTGTTCAGAAGTGTAGTTGTTATTACATTTCTGTATCGTCACCGTCGTATTTAAGCAATCGATCAGGTTATAACGAAGTAAATTTCTCCGTCATTTTTATCCGCGCCAGGATTCGAACCCGGGTCCCCTCATTCCGGAATAAGTTGCTCTACCAATTGAGCTACGCGGACGTTTTATTCTGATTCTTATCTACCTTTACGTCGTGTGCGTCCTTTGGGCAGGTACGTCACATCTCCTGGTACGTTACATCATCTCCCCCTTATTATTATTTTTTTTTATTTATTTTTTTTTTTTTCGAAGTGCTGGAGAAAGAATTCTCTTATTTTTCCTATCTCGCGGTGTGGAAATAACATCACACCAATGCGAGATTTTGAACGGTCGGGTCATCCGGATAGTTCGGGCGCCATTATAACGAAGTAAATTTCTCCGTCATTTTTATCCGCGCCGGGGTTCGAACCCGGATCCCCTCATTCCGGAATAAGTTGCTCTACCAATTGAGCTACGCGGACGTTTTATTCTGATTCTTATCTACCTTTATGTCGTGTGCGTCCTTCGGGCAAGTACGTCACATCTCCTGGTACGTTACAAGGTTCTTTATCTCAACGATCAGGTGTCGTGTGAAACACAAGAACAGGCTTTCGTGAACTGACAATAAAACCGTCCATCATAGTAATTCGAAGTGCGTCGTACATTTTTCTTAGAGCATACGCTGTTTGGTGAAAAAAAAATTGAATGCGATTTATAGATGAGCAGATATTGTGCCTTCCGTCGGACGGAAAGGCAAAGTTACAAAAATAGCATATATCTTTCTTCTTTTTATCGGTGGGCTTTTTTAAAAGGTTCAGTAAAGATCACGGGTTATTAATGCGAAATATAAATAAATCTTTCAGTGTAATGGAATCAGAAATAAAGGAAAAACGGGAAACGTACCTGAGCCTACGGCGGAATGATTCTAAAGTCTCTACTTGTTGTCGCGGAACCCAGGCGCAGACTGGGCAGCCGGGATACCGGGAGAACCCCGGTGGTCTCCCATATTTTTGGCTGGCCGATCTTATGGTAACTCAAGAAAAAAAGGAAAAAAAAGGTATATGCATTCTTGTACTCCAATATTCTTGTGGAAGAAAACCAAGGCAAAGTGTATTTACCGCTTGGATGGCTTCAGAAAAAAATTTACGTACCAAATGTTTTGTTGAAATACACTCTCTTTCCCTTTCCCCTTTCTGGACTCAAATTTTAGACCCGTCCCTTTGGGCTGATGTCCTCTACCCGGTCCGCTTTTGCCAATTACAATTACAGTTAAATAATCAATGCAGTCTAATCAAATATGCTATCAATAGTCTGGGAAAGAAACTGGAAATTCATTGTGTACGTTGATGCATTGATGTTCACCTATGATAAATGATAAAGAAAATTCTTTTATTTCTTGTTCGCTTTTTTTTTTTTTGAACGAGACGTTCATCTGGTGTACTAATTTTGGGCCATACAGTTACACTAATTCTTTGACTGCAGTTCTGGAAGGACTGCTTCAGGTACAGGAGAAACACTATTTCCCTGTGAAAGTAATTAAATAAAAATAAATAAACAGATTTTTGCATTCTTTAATTTCTCTCACTTTATAAAGTTGCACTGAAATTCTTGCAACCCTGAATATTTTCAGTTTCTTCAAGAGATTTTTTCGTAATTATTATATCAATGATAGGTAAGTCCTGAAAAAGAAATTAATTTTTAGCACGTTTGGAAAGTGAAAGTGAAGAAACGATCAGTGAAAGCGAAGAAACGATCAGTGAAAGCGAAGAAACGATTGCAAACTCTTTATTCAGTTATCGCAATAAAATTCACAAGAATGTAATTAAAGACTTCGACAGTCTCTCTCAGGTAACGTACCTTACCTGTTCCTTCTCAGCAACGGAAGTAATTTTGTTCTCATATTAAATTTTACTAGAGATCTGCGGTACAGGAAAATGCGTAAAATGTTGTTAATCATTGCCTCAATGCAACAAACTGGAGTGATTTGTGTGTGTTGAAAAAATGTTTAAACAGTAAACGGTGATGCCGACATTCCGTTTGTTTTAGGGATGGAATGTCTTGATTTTTTTTTACAAAAGTGGGCAGCACAAAATAACTTTCAGAGCCGTTAATGACTGGCGGAGCCTTCTGTTGATGCAGTCCACTTTAATAATGACGTACCGATCATCCTCAGCTGTTGTAGACCCTGGACCGTCTTGGGATGTTCGTCTAATGCGTACTATTGTATTTTACAACTGTTACCACAAGCCTTGACGGGACGCTTTCGGATTCATAAAACTGGTAGCCTCTGCATTAATTTGATCAAATTCCACCCTTTCGGTGGCTCTCCGTCTCTGATTAGAAGTCAAGTTGCGTTCTGGGAACATTTGGTACAAAAATTATAAGCAATAGCAATCGCGATGTCGCTACATTATGAATGAAAGGCCAGCACCCGGAGAGCTACTTTTAAAGTTGTCTTTATTCGAAGCTGCATCAGAACATTAGCATAGGGTTTCACTACATGCTGGATTACCTCACATACGTATGCTGATTGTATGCTTCCTTTTTTAAAAACTTATTAAATCTTGGAACATCCTTAGCCGCCCCAGTGGCGCAGTGGTCTAACCGATGGCTTCTGATCATTCGTCCGAGATGGGTCCGGGTTCGAATCCCGGTGAGGCATGGATGTTTGTGCTTTCGCCACTAGCTCTCAATGTGCTACTTGATCAACACTGGCTCTCTGTGTACATTGGCCATTTAGCATACTGTAAAAACCGTGTTTGATATGTACTCTTGTTGATGTGAAACATCTGTTGTATCTTGTCTATGTCTGCCTGTTTGTCATGTCTCTGTACCACCAGGTCCAATAAATCATTTTTTTAAACCTCCAATAAAAAAAAGTAAAAAAAAAAAAAAATAAAGTTCCATGAATCTCTCATCGCACAAGATTGAGGTTTAAGGTGGTTCAACCTGGAATCAAAAAGTTACCTTTTCCCAATAGATGGCGCGGAAACTCACTGCTGTTTTTTGTGACGTCAAGGTTCAAACACGTTGTCCGTACTTCACCGACTTCACTGTGCCTTCGTGCCGTTGCGGACGACAATTACTCTTGGCCATTGCTAACAGTAAAAAAACACACCCACTCGAGAATACAGCGTAAACATAAAAACAACAGAAACAGCAGTCTCACAACCAGGTACCTTCGTGACGTCATTACAAATATACTGCGAATGAGACTACAAGCAATGTTCAGAATCAGCAGTATACAATGTTCACAATCTAAGCTTAATTAATGTTAGAATGTTTAATCAAAGTGTCTTAAGTCTTTAACAACATTCCATCTTAACCTTTGAGGCCACTCATGTATTCAATCCATTCCGAAAATTATTAATATTACACTGTAAAATTACGACATGGTAACATTAAGAACAATCATTTGGACATGAGCCATTAAGCCAATCATTTGGACATAAAGAAAAAGTAATTGATTTATAAAATACTTGGAAATAATATTTGGAAAATATTATGTGCCTCAAATTGTAATTTAATGTCATTTTTACCGGTGTAAAAAGTTTCATGTCAGAAGATCCGTTATTCGCTGAGAAATTGTGTTTTAAAGTTATACCATTAGCAGGGCACCCAGGAAATTACGCATGGAACCACCTTAATGAAATATTTCCTCAGATCAGACTTATGTAATTTCATAAGATTCGAAGGCAATTTCTAAAGTAACAGTTTAGTGTTCGTGCAAAATTTTAGTGTATGCCCATAACATTCTGTACAACAGAAACACAAGTATACTCAATGCCTTTACAATTTCTTTTGGTGTGTTTTTTTCTAACTAGTCTATGCAGGGTTTTAAAGCATAATTTTGTTCCGTGCACAGTTAGTTTTACTGGAATTGATGTTGAAATGTTTCATCGCTGTTCTAGTTTTAACTGCTTTCTGGAATTAGCGTAATCTTCATTAAAAGTTGTTTCTTTCTTTTTCTTTTTTTTTTTTTTTTTCTGTGCTTTCTGCAAGCAGGGAAAGAATGTCTTCTCTGATGAAGCCATTGCTCAAGACGAACCACTTCGAACAAACTTTGGAAACGGACGCCACTGGAATTCTGGAAGATCCGAGTGCAGATGCGGCCCAGGACCCCCAGGCGTACAAGGGCTCAAAGGTGACAAAGGGGCCAGAGGAGATCCAGGAAACCCTGGTTCACCTGGATTAAGAGGTCTTCCAGGACTTCCAGGTCCACCTGGATCATTAAACACAGAACCTCATTCAAAAGAGGGAGGAACAGAAATAACACCTGCGTGGGGACCTCCAGGCCCACGTGGACCACCCGGAGAATCTGGATTACCTGGTCTGGAAGGCAGACAAGGTGACTCATTTTTATTACCTTCATCAGAACAGCAACATATGAAAAATAGAGAAGCGATTACAACATAATTTGACTATATCATCATTATTCAAGACCATCTATACGCTGATTTACATTTTATTAAACTTTACGAACTCGTTAGGGAAAATGTTTATACCCTGGGAATGGTAAACACACACAGCGTAGATTGCCAGATGATTGAGTCATAATCGTAGCACCAATTGCCATATGATTGAGTCATAAATTTATTGCACCAAATGTTTAAAGATTAATTCTCTTAAAATACACTGTTTAAAAAAAATATTTTGCTCAGATCAACCCTAATACCATGTAGCAATGTTAAATATATTTTTCGTTCTGGCGAATGTTATCAATGAGATTATTTTTGGGCTGAAAGTTATCAAAATCACGTGAAGTACCTCATTTCTGTTAAACATGAAATAAATGAATTTACAGACATAGGCTTAACCACTTTCAGCAACTCCAAACACGGTATTGCACCAAATGTTAAAATTTGCTTTTAAAAAAATCACCACAAAATGCATTTGGACTTACCTACCTTCAAATCTTTGAATAACCTCACGCGGAAGGTCCCAGCTCTCTGTTGCTGTTATATTTGATAGAGCGGTTTTTATTTGAAAATCTCGTAATTACTGTAATGATATGAGCATACAGAGTAAATTATTTTCAGCGCAATTTACAACTCCAATATGGACGCCCCGATGACCTGTTGTTGCACGTGGGAAATAGGATGGCAAGTGTGTGCAGGAAAGACAATGTCATACGATCATCGATAGCTAAACTCAGTGGCGGCTCCAGGTACGGGCAGACCGAGCAACCGCCCAGGGACCCGCACCGCTGCCAATTAATTAGTAGTTCTTGCCTGGCGTCATCTAAAATATAAAATATTGCAGTTCGCGATCATAAACACATAAATGACCAATTCTAATATTTGTTTACTGCTTTTAATTAGTGACATCAAAAAGTTACTCTGTTAGAAAAAAATTATTTTTTAGTCAGAGACATTTTTTCAGCGGGAAAGTTGTGGAAAAATGTCCTAATTTAATGTTTTTTTCAAGATATTTTTCATAGGAGTTTTGCCGCAATTTCGGGTACAGGTATTGTAGTGTGTTGCAATGTACGCACTGAAGCCAGCCACCGTTCTAGGGAGTTTAGTTGACACGTGCGTTTGCCGAAGCTGGCCACGCCTTCTGCACCGAAGCTACGATGATTGACGTGGAGAGACATTTTCTTGGCAGCCGGCCATCTACTCGTGACCCCCACGCACGCGCCCTGACTGAAGGACAAAGGCGTTTCCCGCTTTCCACGATTGATAACTGGTGTGTTGTGTCCGTGGGTAACATGGCTTCCCGTGATCGTGATACCGGCCGAAAATATGAATCGGACAGCATGAAAAGAAGAAAAAAAGTTATAGCAGAAAAGAACTAAAGCATCAACTCCGTGGTTCATTGACGAAATATTTCAAAACTGATAAGGCTGTTCGAGAAAAGGAACAGGTGTGTGTTCAAGCATGTTCAACATCAATAGAAGGAGTTACAGGACCCAGCAACCAGAGCAGCATTAGCAGCAGAGGTGCTGCATTCAGAGTCGCCGTCGCAGCCGGAATCTCCAACGCCTTCATCTCCCTCATCACCTGCACCAGAATACGAGGAGATTTCATGAGGTCAGCAAAGCCCCAGCACCCAATGTGAGTGATCCATATTTATGGCTACAACCGTTCAGTGACTTGGAATTGACTAAGATAGTTCAAAACAGCCCATGCGGGTCAACAAGAAAAGTTTCCCCAAAAATGAAAGTGGGCGCCGTTTTAGTGAATTCCATTACACTAGAATTTTAATAAATGATGTAGAGCAAGACAGGCGATGGTCAATTTATTCTGAAACAAAAGATGCTGTATACTGTTTTGCGTGTCGTTTGTTCTTATTTACTTCCTGTAGTACTTTTAGTTCGAGTGAGGGAATGAGTGACTGGAAACACTTGAGTGATGCCCTGAAGTCTCATGAAGCCAGCAAGTCCCACAAGGACTGAATGTTAAAATGGTTAGCTTCAGAAAAAGGGCTGAGTTGCGGGAAAACCATCGACATGCTATCTCAAACTGCGATTCTAGCTGAACAACAGCGCTGGAAAGACATATTGGAGAGGTTACTGGCAATCGTGCAATTTTTGGCTTCCCACAATTTGGCTCTTAGAGGGCACAAGGAAATTTTGGCCACAGATTCCAGCGGCAATTTTTTGGATTTGGTCAAATTGATTGCTAGATTTGATCCTATTTTGTGATGAACAAGATGGTTGTTATAGAAACCACTACCTCGGGAAAAATATCCAAAATGAGTTCATACAGCTCGTAGTAAGCCACGTTAAAGCTAAAATATTAGAAAAACTGTCAAAGAACAAGTACTATTCAATAATCCTGGACTGTACTCGAGATATCGCTGGGATTGAGCAGCTCTCTTTAATACTGCGAACCTCAAACAAGGACACTGCTGAAATTGAGGAACACTTTCTGGGGATTTTAGCGGTAGAATAAACTTCTGGTGAAAGGTTGGCTGATTACATCGTCACTGAACTGGAACAACTAGGTTTGTCACTGGAAAACTGTAGAGGGCAAGGTTACGATAATGGTACCAACATGCGCGGGGGAAAAAAGCGGTGTCCAAAGAAGACTTCTTAACATGAACCCCCTTGCTTTCTTTGTGCCTTGTAAAAGCCACAGCTGGAACCTGTTGTTGGGTGACGCCGCTTCATCTTGCGCTCAGGCCCAGTCATTTTTTGGCCTATTGCAGAGACTACACCATTTTCTCATGCTCCAGCAAGAAGTGGGGTATTCTCAAGGCACATGTGAACCTTTCGCTTAAACCTCTCTCAGAAACCAGGTGGGAATGCAGAGTTGAATCTGTGAAAGCTGTAAGATATCAGCTGAACGTTTGCGATGCTTTGGTGAGTCTGCGTGAAAAAACCACAGACTGTGGGCTGATCAGTGAATGCCAGTCATTGGAAAAGGAAATAACCACCTATGAATTTGTTATCTCTATAGTGATTTGGCATGATATTTTGGTCAAGGTACATTGTATCAGTAAAATATCGCAAGGTCAAAATATGCACTTAGATGTGGCAGTTAAGCACCTAGAAGTTTTCATCAAGTGGCTCGAAGATAATCGTGAAAGTGGCTTTTCGTTAGCACTGGTGACAGCGAGGGAAGTTGTGGAAGAAGTAGGCGTTGAAATCACGTTCAAGGCTATCAGAAAGAGACGAAAAAAGAAAATGTTCTCCTACGAAGCAGGGGACGAAGCTCTTGAGATTTCCCCGCAAGACCACTTCAAAATAAACTGGTTTATTGTGTTCGTAGACGCAGTGCGAATGAGCTTTCAGCCGAGATTTGAAGCTCTCAAATCCCACGAAAGCACATTTGGCTTCATGTACCGAATTAAGGACTTATTGACAATGTGTGACGAAGACCTAATGAACTGTGAAGACTTACAAGTATCTTTAAGCATAGGAGACAAACACGATATAGAAGCACTGGAACTACATGTATATGATGAGCTCAAAATGTTCGTACCAGTCTTCGAGGGCGAGGGAGGCAACGACGTAGTTTCAGCTCTTAAGTCAAAAACGGCCTGTGTGAAATCTACCTGAATATTAACATTGCACTCAGAATAATAGCCACCATTCCCGTTACTGTTGCGTCTGCCGAGAAGAGCTTTTCAAAGCTGAAGCTCCTCAAAACCTACCTAAGGAACACCATGACCCAAGAGCGGCTGTCAGATCTCGCTCTTCTCTCCATAGAAAACGACGTGGCATCTACTCTGGACTATACTGATTTGATTGAAGACTTCAGCTACAAAAAAGTCGCAGATGTCTTCTTTAAGTATAATAGATTTCTCTTATAATTATACAGATATCCTTGTTTATTTAGTAACAGGTCATTTTGAAACAGATAATATTTTGGATTCCTAACTATGTTACAATGTATTGTATTACATCTTGTTCATTTCACATAAATTAATACCACACTTCCCGATAAAAAATAATTGCTTTGGGATCACATTCACCCCAAGTGAGAGTTTGTGTGAGAAAAAAAAAACGAGCTACTGGTTTACGGTCAGAGTAAGCAACATGTAATTTCTTATATATAAGGTGCTATTGTGATGGTTTTGGGTTACTGCGATTGCGAAAGGCCCCCTTGAAGAGCCATCGCCCGGGGCCCCGCAAGAGCTAGGGCCGCCACTGGCTAAACTTGTTTGCTTGGTGGAAGTTTCCGGTATGAAATAAGTCTATTACACCCAACTAAATGCTTAGTTAAACGTTTAGCTATAAGTTTGCTGCACTTGCAAAATTTCTAAACATGGCGTACATAACAAGTGCATTTGCTTGGTTTAGCAAAGTGCACTGTACAACTTACACATTTTTTGCAGCAACAGCAAAATTCTGAATAGCTGAATAAAATTGTTCATGAACCTGAATGCGTTTTGTTATAAAAACAATTAAAAATTTCTGTTTGTTGTGGCAATTGAGTGTGTTGCTTAATGTGAAAAAATTTATATAGAAATATCTTTCTTGCTGATGCAGTAACACGTTGTTTTTTTTGTTTTTTTTTTTGTCAGTGGAATTAATGCTTGTGCAGATCTTTACCTTTTACCCTGGTATTCCGTACTTCATGATGTTTCCATAGCATAGACGCCGACTATGGTGGGAGGTGAATCTGGTACCCCCAATAATATTACTAAGGGACAGTGTCCACCCAATAATTTTTGTCCTGTTTGATTAATTAAGTTTTTGTTTTTGTGCGCATGTCAGTTTCGAAATGCGTGAGTTGAAATATTTCTATAGAGAAAAAATGTTTTCCCATGCCGTTCTGGTTATCGTGTGCTGTGCAATTGCAAAAAATGCATTTCCTTCCTTTACAGAAATGTATTATTCCTTATAAGATGGACAAAGCTCCACCTTATGAGGACAAAGCGATTTATTTCCAAAAAATTAATAAATAGCAAAATAAGAATTTCTTTTCCCCCATATTCAGCATTGCTGATTTGATAAGAAACTTGATGCCAGCCTCGTATTGTGTTGGACATGTTTTCATGACATGTGGTAAATGTTTAAAGCAATTATCAAAATTAAATAAATAAAGATACAGAAACGTATAATCTCTAGCGCCTTTATTTATCTATTTATCTTTTGCGTTTTTTTTCTTTGAGTAACAGCACTAATTTCTCATATTTTTTATAAAAGTTTGGAAATAAAATCTCTCTGGATATTTTATGAAATCACAAGCAGAATTGTTTTTTAATTTTAATATTCAATAAAAGAATTTTTGTTTCCTTGTTCATTTGCTGATGAGCTAAAAAATATGCGTAGAATAAAAATGCGTCGAATCTCGTAGTTTATCTTTTTGCCCATTTATTTTTATTTTCTTCCTGACAATGGAACAGACGTGCCCCTCCTACGTCTGATATTTTCACACCCCCTATACTTTGGCGAAGTCGGCGACCCTACCCACAGAGTTCTTTCTGCGGCATAGGTCAGATTTCTGGTGCTTAGTTAAAAACACCTTTTTTTCCCTAAACACCCAAGAACCTAACCTGGTTCTTGGGTGTTTAGTTGAAACACAGACATGTTTTTCCGTACAATGCCGATCACCTTTGCCTATTCTGTCTGTAAATGAATTGATTTGAAAGTTCCACTGTGCTGATCTACCGATTTGCTAAAAAATAGGAGGAATTCTTCTGAGTGGTGCAATTTGATTGTTACAGAATGTGTGTGTGTGTGTTCTAACCGACTGTCAGTTTAAAATCGAAACATTTGGACATAGGCTTGTTTAATAACTTGTGCTTGTTGCTCACAGCGAAACTGAGGCCAACAGGGAACAGGAGGCGTTAAAATTTAAATGGAAAGTCAGATGGGACGATTAGAAAGGGTGAAATAAAAATGTGGCATCCTGCTGCATGCCAGTCACGACAGTAGCTTCGATTATACACTGCCGGAAAGTGAAAAAGGAACACCAAGAAGGAATTGGCTGACGATAATGAAATTTACACATGTTAATGGGGTCGAGTTTACGTAGGTGTGATGTTAATTTCGGGACCAACCGGTGAGCGCTTACGCCACAGCATATGCAAATTATCGTCGGTGGTATTTAAGGAGTACGGCAAAGTGAATGTAATCAGTCGTCGGCGTACGGACACGTGCGAAGACCCTGAAGAAGCTGCAATGCCTGGACATGGAAGACGTGTACGATTTCAGCAGTTATCGGACTTTGAGCGAGGTCGTCTAGTCGGACTCCGTGAGGCCGGGTGGTCTTATCGTCGTATTGCGAAGCGAATTGGACGGGAAGTATCGGTGGTGGTACGATGGTGGCGTAGATGGTCCGAGGAACATTCCCACACAACAAGACGTGGAACCGGGAGTCACAGACGGACTGATGAGCGGACCGATCAACGCATAAGAAGAGCGGCGTTGTCAAGCAGAACATCCACTGCGACGCAAATCCGAGCTGCCGTTGCACCTGAGGTGACTGTGCGAACAATTCGCAACCGTCTACTGGATGCAGGACTACGTGCACGTGTGTCTCTGGCATGCGTACTTCTAACTCCAGCCGACCGTCAGGAACGGCTGCAGTGGTGTCGCCAACGTCTGCACTGGAGAACGCAATGGTGATCTGTGGTGTTCAGCGATGAAAGCAGATTCTGCTTGGGAGCCTCCGATGGCCGTATGCGTGTTCGCAGATGCACAGGGGAGCGTCTCCACACTTCTTGCATCCGCCAGCGACACACACGGCCAACACCTGGTGTGGGGAGCGATCAGCTATCACTCCCGTACACAACTAGTGTTTGTACCGGGTACGTTAAACAGCACCTCCTACATCAACAGCATCATTCAGCCCGTTGTTGTGCCATTTGTAAGGTCGGTCCATCGTGGTGTTTTCCAGCAAGATAACGCACGCCCACACACGGCACGTGCAACGCAACATGCACTTCAGGGCGTGAGACAACTTCCATTGCCTACACGTTCACCGGATTTATCCCCCATTGAGCACGTGTGGGATTTTATGGGACAACGACTTATCCGGTTCCACCGCCAGCCACGACCATTCCCGATTTACGCGTCCAGGTTGAGGATGCTTGGAACTCAAAACTCCAAACTTACATCCAACATCTGTACGACAGACTCCATGCCAGAATTGCGCAGTGTGACGCAGTTCATGGCGGTTCAACCTCGTACTAACCATGTTACATGGAAATGTTATTTTTCAGTTTACCAGCAAATACAGCTGTATTTTGCCATAATGTTTTGATCACGTTATCCTCTGTATTCCGTTATTATGCTGTATAAATTTCGTTGGTATCAGACGTCTCCTTCTTGGTGTTCTTTTTCACTTTCCGCCAGTGTATTTGACATGAGTTTTTTGATAATCAGTCATGTTCCTTTCCAGATTGTTGGTGGATCCAGGTCACCAAGATAAAATAAATAGTCAAGATGAGGTGGAAGAAAGCACGAACGGAGGAATAACAAAGTTAAGTTTTGATGAAACGAAATGCGAGAAAAATAATATTTTCTTACACTTCATTTCTCGTATTCTATCTGCATTTCAGTGAAATATATTTCGTCTCTTGAAGATTCGCTGAAATATTGTTTTAAATAGTGAAACCATTTGTAGTGCGTAATAATTTTCGGAGAGTTGCGGTGTGTAACGTGAACAATCCCGCCAGCGACTACTGCGACGGAAGAATACACACCCAACATTTCGGAAGTACACGCAACACTTCGGAAGTACCCGCAACACTGCGACGGAAGAATACATGCAACACTTCTGAAGGCTAACGGAGTAAACAGCAATATCACATTCCAAATAGTAAATCGCGCGCGTTATACCGAATTCGAAACAATGGTTTAAGAAACCAAGTCAAAGTCTTCCAGTAGAAATAGCTAGAGAGTATTTATAGCTCGTAGCAGCACACTGAGAAGGCGTGGTCTGAAACGTAAAGACACCCGCCAGCAACAGCGACGGAAGAATACGCGTAACACTCCGGAAGTCTGAAAGAATAAACAAGATCAAATTTCAAATTGAAAATCTCTCGCGTTATGTCAATTCCGAGATATTAGTTGAAGATACATAGTCAGAATCTTCCCGTAGACATAGTTTGTCCGGGTTTTTGTGAAATTTCAAACCTCTGCATTGTCTTCTGTAGGGGTCTGACAGACACGGAAATTTTATCATTATAGATAATCCTGTCTCATGCTAGGCAGTACATTTCAATTACTGTTTCAAATCGCGAATAGGTTTTAAACAATCATTAAAATTTTAGTGTTACTCGTATTTGCAAATTTATCTGTTATTTAGGTTGTTTGGTTATTGGTGGTGCCATCGAAAACACTATTCTAGTTCTAAGGTAGGAAATAGGCAATGTTAAAAGCCTTTCTCGGAATGGTCCGAAGAACTATATTGTGATTGGTGAATTCAAGTATTTTTTAACATCCTATCGCATTCTCGAGTACCAGTTCACTTTCATAGGACATTCAGTGTATTCAGAAGCCCCCACATCTCGCCTTCCCATATTTTAAGATGATTAGAAATAATTTTTCTGTTCGTAGATTTAGTATAAAACATTTTTAAGCTCTTCTAATTTGCCCCATTTTTTTAACACCTAAAATTCGCCACGTCTGAGAGGAAAACCACAAATTTTAGCTGAAATTTCTTCAGATTTTCACGAAAATTTTTAACTTTACGGAAATAAACGCAATGAAAATTAGAAAGCTAAAAATATAAGCTTCAGAGGAAAAGAAAGAGCTGAAATGGGATGATTTCTTTGGTAATCATCAAAGATTATGTATTTCGGCGTTTTGAAAAGTCCTCAGTTTAAAACATTATTCTGTCGGGACGATTATTTCATTTTACTTTTTGTCTGTGGGTTTAACGATCACTGTGAGTAACCCGATGGGCTATAAGCAGTCGCCCATCTCTAATTTAGGGCGACTCTTTCCTGGGCAGGAAAAGAGCCAGTGACGTAAAACAAACACAGCATCCACGCCTCGCCGGGATTCGGACCAGAACCCTTCTCGGACGAATGGTCAAAATCCAGCACTTAGACAACTGCCCCAGCGATTCGGTCTGGGACATCACTGATTTTTTTGCTCACCAGAATCCAATGAATAAAAGCTATAAGCTTCGTATTGCCCCCCCCCTAATTTATACTAAATTTATTTGCTACATAGACTAAACTGTGCGTTTAGGTGAGTAGTAAAATACAGAGGAAATTCTGGTTATGTAATCAATACATTTAGTGACGTATTTCCACTTCCGCTCGCTGCTCGCACGTGAATCTAAGTAACAGGCACGATGCGTAGCGGGAGCATACTTTCTTTAAAGAGCCGACATGGGTGAAATTGATCGTGGTAAGAGCTAGTCAACGATTCTTTGAAATGTAAGAACTGAGTTATCGATATATGCCACTAGCTGGAAAATTTTGTAAGATTGCTTGCTTTTGAAAGCAAAACGAATTTTCGAAAGGGAACTTTTCTTCTACTTTTTTTGTTTTTTTGTTTCGGCGTTGAGCAACCGCCACGAGCAACTCTAAGAGATACAAGAAGTCGCTGGGATCTTGAAAAGATACACGTAATTGTAACCTGGGCATCAAATATTACCGCCCCCTCCTGTATGTTGGTGGGCGAACCAGCTGCTGCGTCCTATTCGCTGCAGTGGGATGAAATTTTAACAAGGCCGTAAATTTTCGTTACTCTTTGATCTTCTAATATCTTCCGCCTATGGGTGTCTACCGTGAAGTTGGGTTCCGTAATTGAGGGTCTCCAAGCTCAGGGTTGACGGGTGCATTGCGTTGTGTTTCATATGGGAGAACATGGGAAACCCATATTCCTCCATATGCCGCTTGAAATTTAAGAAACTCATAATGTTAGATTGGGACTTAAATCCAGTGACTGGGTTTGTTAAATGCGAAAAAATTAACTTCTTAAAATCTGGGAGTTGCTACTCTATAAAAACTTTGCAGATTATTCTAGTTAAGTATTCTGGTTGAAACAAACAAAGATTCACTCATTTTGAACTTTCAAAGATTTGAGAAACTCTTGTAAATTTCATTATAAAATAAGGATTAATTTTCATTAGTGCTTCCTTAAAATTTATTACACTGATCGGCGGAGATTTCTTTCAACTTAAACCAAAGTATATGTTGTTCGTTAATTCGTAATCATATTAAAAAATGTTCACCTTTCGCACAACATAAGAAACCTTATGTTATTCAGCACTTGCAAGAGATTAAATTATCTTTTCTACCGAGGATGTATAGGAGATAAAATCATGCATACTCATGCTAACGAGATATTGGGAATTATAAAATTAATCTCACCAAATCCTTTTCTGTTCATCTCATTCGTGGTCGTGCTTTATTACTTATAGGTATAAAGTCTATGGCTGGGACCTCATCCGGTCCAGATGATATTCGCTAGCTCTTCCATCATCGCGTATTTCTGGTATTTCTTGCTTGAATTGGAAAAACAAATCCTCTCTGCGAAGTCTCTTGTCTGTCCTCTCAGGAAAACATCGTAACTCCCTTCACCTGGAAATCATCTTGCATGAGTCTCTCCTCTCTCTACAAACCTAGTCTGTTCAGTCTCAGGAAAAAAATCATAACTCTCTTTCAATTGGAAATCATGTCGCATGCCATCATACTGCCCGAATATCTTTTGACCTCCGTCTCTATGCGAAAAATTTGAGAGTCCCCTCTCTCTGCGGAATATTTGAGAGTCCCCTCTCTCTGCGGAATATTTGAGAGTCCCCTCTCTTCGCGGGTCCCCTCTTGTCCTCGCTACCGTAATCGTCAGTGCATTTATTTTTCGTAATCCCCCCCCCAAAAAAAACCTTTTACTTTTTCTTCCGTCGATGTTCAAGGGGTTGGGTTTCCTCGTCCTACCCAAATTGGCTCTCTCTTCATTGGCTGGGCCTCTTTTCCTCCTTTCGGCATTGGTTTACATCCCTGAATGGGATGCCTCCGATTCGTTGGCAAAGGAGTAAGAACCCTGAGTTTTCTGGAAGATGAATATTCCTTTCTCCTGCCAACTGCTCTGCAGGATATCCGAGTTGCCTTCGAAATTTCGTGTACGCTTCCAGTGTGACCCTTTCGGTTGGTGTCGACCAGTTACGCCCACTACGAGAAATATGCCCTGTTCGTTCCCCGCTAGCATTCGTAAAACGTGCCTTCATCAATAGAAGATGGTCAAGTAAATTGGCCCCCTCCTGTTAGTGCGAGCCATTTCAACTAACGCAGCGTTGCTTGTTGTCCTTACGAGTTTTCGCTTTACTAACGAAGGGGTGTGTTTCGTGCCTATCCCTACTTGAATTCCGGTGAGCTCCGGGGACGAAAAAAATATAAAAGCTGAAATTCAAAAGAAGAATGAAAAAAATAAATAAGGAATTTCCTCCTAAAGAATGAAATCTGCTCGGCCAGGGCTTAGAATAATTAAGAAACATGAATTATAATTTTCCTCTTAAGAGGCCTGTCTGCTTTATGCTTCTCGGGTTTTCATTCCCAATTTCCGCGCTTTCTGAAATTTTCTACTCGGTAACTACTCTCCTCGTTTTACTATTTCCTCGTACTACGTGATACCGTTGGGATTATTTGGTGAATAAATTGATTTCCTGCACTTACTAAATTTTAGGCCCCCTCTCCGAAATTTATACCTACGAAATCGTGGTCTTCCAATGTTGCACGATATTCCGGAGGATATACGGGTAACACAATGTTTATCACGAGCGAACTTAGGTAACCATTTTAAGGATAATGAATTGCAATCATCTTCCTTCTCATTAGCACTTTTTCCACCAATTTCGATGCAGCTACATCTTCTCAGCGTCCCATCCGAGGGAAAATGAGATTTATGGGTTTCATCGTTGTGCTAAGGAAGAACTGGATAATGATCTCCTGGGGGTCAGAGAGGAAGGCAATTAACGAGCTTCTGTGCCTTCTAGGAATCACTAACTGGATGCTATTGTTTTTTAGCCGTCCCAATCGAGGTGATGTATTTTTTATGTTGACACTTTTCTGCGAGGGAGTAACGAGCGAGATCAGGGGGAAGGGCAAGGGAGACCACGCAAGAGGCCGAGGGAAGTAGGAGTCCAGCAAAGAGGAGAGTTTGTTGGAAGTTTGCGGAGAGTGAGGTGTTGAGAATATCACTGGTCGGTGCGAAACCGAGATTAGGGGGAAAGAGTGAATGCTGATGATTAGAAAAAGGATTACTGGCCGCGCCAGAGAAGGAGATTAGTGTGTTAATAATAATATAGAGAATCAATAGAAATAACGGACAATGCTTGAGACCTTCCCCATATCAATTGAATAAACACTTTCCTCACTGCAAGAGCGAGTTATAACTTTAGTAGATATTTTATTTATCTGCTCCAGTCGGGTAAAATACAGGTTAAACTCCCGATACAAAAACTCTCTGCAAGCGAAGCATTACGAACCCTTCACACAGGGCACTGATATATAATTCAGTACCAACATAATCTAAATGTACGTACCGAGATGTCTCCCAGCCAGAAAAAACAGCGAATATGGAAAATCAGACAGCATGTGTATTTCATTATTCGTGGATAAAGCTAGCCACTTCGAAAATATTTTTTTCCATCCAATCAAACGGAGTTGAAATACCGTCAAGTTAAAAACCTAAGTTCACACTACCTAGCGGAACACTTTGCAATAGAATTGTTGCGAATATGCATGAAATATTGTAGTTTCAGCTCTCTGATACAAGAAAACAGTCTCCAAGTCGGACTTTTAGAAGTGTAGACATTGCGCGAGATGCAATGCAGTTATGTCACCTAATGATTAAATGTTCACTACAGAAATTTAAAGTGCATTTATCATTATTCTCACGGTTAATTCTATCATGTGAGAAAAAACAAAACAAAGAACGAATCGGATCATAGATGCAGAGGTACCTAAAGAAGAGAAGGCAAACGAAAGGACGAAAAAGATGACATTCGAAACATGTGTTGAAAAGACGTGCTAAAGATATTGTATGCCTTAGGAATGGTGCATGTATTTTTAATGCCTCAAAGAAAAAGGGAAATGCAACGATAATTTTTGGTGTTTCTATGTGCAATCACGATTCGTTCTGTTGAAAAGTATTAAATATGCACTGTTTGCAAAGCCAGGCGTCGTTATGCATGATATTGTTTCTTCATTCTTTCTTTTAGGTTGACTCCTTCTACCCAAAAAGACGAATTATTCGGAGTGACAAATCAATGTTTTTAGTAAATGATAACGCATATGATCACAAAGTATTTATTTTTTTTTTTTTGGAAAATTCTGGAACACCTACCATGACGAAGGCTTTAGTTTATGTGACTACTGGCGCTGGGAGCATTTCGCCTGACTAACGGAGAAAGAAAGAGAGAGACGAATCTTCTTCGTTATAAAATTGCAGCACTTTTTAAAGCGTTCTTTCAGAGACACTATTCAAACTGTCGCCACCCATTTTATATCTCAAATCACACTGAACCACACGCTACACATATTATTCGGATGCATTTCTTGCGTGCACCCGATACTTCGATAGTCACCATGTCACTTGTATCTTTTGTACATGCAAATAAAATTTTCTTCTAGTGATTTTAAGAATTTTTTTAGACTAAAGATATTTCGTGATACTGTCCATAACATTTTTTTACGAAGCAGCAGTCGCTTTGCTATTTTTACCCCTCGGCGACGCGTGAAGTTGTATTGTTTCCATTTTCCATCACCACCAAAAAAGGAAAGGGAAAATTAAACCCTAATCTTCACAGAAAAAGTGATCGTTCTAGGCCACATCATTGCCATCGCGTACTTCAAGAGCACATTTTTATTAGTTTGCTTTCGGTGACTAGTAAGCGCCATGATTACCACCGTTCGATGAGTCGGCGTTTTTAAAGTCGTTAGGCAGAAGTTTGTTTCTCTTTTCTCAACAGTCGTGAAAGTGGGGAGGAACAGCGTTCCCTCAAGAAACAGGTAAGGGGAATATCGTTCCCCTAAATAGTGGTTAACTAAAGTACACAATATTTCAGAAATGAAAAAGAAAAAAATGTGTTGCAGAACTACACCAAGGAAATTTTCGCTCGCAGTTTATTTATGTCTTTGTATTCCATTCGTAGGATGTAAGGTCAGGTGATGTGTAACATCACAGCCTCTCCTTGACAAATGTCAACCCCGCCTTCTCGTGGTGCATCCTGTTCCCACTAAAAGGGCTCTGACGACCGCCAATACCGGTATAACTATACCATCGGGATTAGAGGAAAAGCTATCCCACACTCACCAACCCGCTTGGCCAGCGTGGTGAGTTGTGGCCAAACCCCTCCAAAATGATTCCACAACTTATATCTTGGCCCTCAGTCTCCGGCAGCTGGAATGTACCTGGCCAAGGCAGCGGCCAGTGCGACATGAAGGCAGAGGGTGCTAAGAATCCCCGGAGGACCAGACTAGGCTGCCATCTGATGCTGACCTTGGCTACATATAATGGACGCTCCCTATCTTCTGATTCAAGGCTTCTTGAATTGGAAGAGGAACTACAAAGGATCTGGGACATCGTCGGATTACGTGAGGTAAGGAGAAAAGGAGAAGATCTCATTGAACTGAAAAGTGGACATCTCTTCTACTATCGTGGGACAGATACTGGCAGAACTAGTGGTGTAGGATTTATAATAAACAAGAAACTGAAGGATAAAGTTGTAGAAGTTGAAAGTTCCTCTGAAAGAGCAGCACGACTCGTTATCCAACTCTCGAAAAGATACAAGGCTCAGATTATTCAAACTTATGCACCCACCACAAGTCATTCTGAAGAAGAAATTGAAGAATTTTATGAGAAAATTCGTCATCTAAATAATAAAGGTAAGCAGCCCTTGAAGATAATTATGGAAGATTTCAATGCAAAAATAGGGCAACGGCAACAGAATGAAACTTCAGTAGGTAAATTCGGTCACGGCAACAGAATGAAACTTCAGTAGGTAAATTCGGTCACGGCAACAGAAACCAGCGTGGAAATACTCTCATTGAGTTTGCAGAGACAGAAGGGTTTTTCATCTTGAACTCCTTTTTCAAGTAAAAGTCACACAGGAAATGGACATGGAGACATCCAAATGGGACGACAAGTGAAATTGATTTTATTATGTGTAACAAAAAATTCGGCATAGAAGACTGCAGTGTGCTAAACAAGTTCAACACAGACAGTGACCATAGATTGGTGAGATGTAAGATGCACCTCAACACTAAACTTGAACGTGGCAAGCTCATAAGACAAACAAAATGTATTGACATAACCAACCTTAAAAAACACCATAATACCTTCAAGTTGGAACTGAAGAACAGATTCTCTGCTTTAGATGGCCTAACATCGGAAGAAGTTGATATTTCTGAAGTTAACAGAAAAGTAACCAAAGCTCTTATGGAAACAGCAACAAAATTAGCTGGGTCTAAGAACAAGTTGCATGTGAACAATTTATCAGAAAAAACCAAAATGTTGATGCAAAAAAGAAGAAAGATGAGAACAACTAAAGAAGATGTGACTTCCAAAGTTGATATATAGAGCTATGCAAGACAGTACGAAAAAGTATCACTGAAGACATAAGGAAATTCAACTGTGAACTAGTGAGGAAAGCAATTGAAAACAACCAAAGCCTAAAGATAGCAAAGGGACATCTCAGTAAGGGAAGAAAACAGATTATGTCACTCAGAAAAGAAGATGGTTCTGTAACAAGAAATAGAGGCGAAATTTTGACAAGAGTGAAAGATTTCTACTCCAAATTATATGAAAGGGATGATACATGTACTCCAGACATCATGAAAGATACCAGTACCAGAGTTCCTCCAGTCCTCCCAGCAGAAGTTGCACATGCAATCAAGAACATGAAGCGAGGAAAAGCTCCAGGAGAAGATGGAATTACTGTAGACATCATACAAGAAGCAAGTGGAGAAATTGAAACAGTACTCGCCCAAGTTTTCACTCGATGCCTTAATGAAGTAAAGATTCCTGAGGATTGGAACACCGCTACAATGATCCTGCTACATAAAAAAGGGGACATTGAGGATCTCGGGAACTACAGACCTATCAGCCTCCTATCAGTGGTTTATAAAATCTTCACTAAAGTTCTTTCACGCCGCTTGAAGGTAACACTGGACATGGCTCAACCGAGAGAACAAGCTGGATTCAGGAGTGGATACAGCACAATTGATCATATCCACGGACTGAGAGAACTAATTAAAAGAGCGAGAGAATATGAACTTCCATTGTGCATGGCTTTTATCGATTATGAAAAAGCCTTTGATTCGGTGAAACCATAAGCAGTTATAATGGCTCTGAAATCCTGCGGTATTGAAGATGCATACGTTAATATTATTAATAACATCTATGAAAATGCAAGTGCAAAGATTCTGCTATTTGAAAATACAACACACATAAAAATTGGAAAGAGAGTGAGACAAGGTTACACCATATCTCCGAAGCTCTTTAATGCCATATTGGAGGGTGTCTTTCAGTCGCTGAGCTGGGAAAACAAGTGGATAAAGATTAATGGAGATTATCTAACCCACCTTCGTTTTGCTGATGACGTAGTCATTTTTGCAACTACCCCATCAGAGCTGCAGAGTATGATCCAGGAACTTGCTGACAAGAGTAAAGAAGTGAGATCAAAAATGAACTTTCAGAAGACAAAAGTGATGTTCAATGCTTTTACAAGAAATGAATATTTATCGATTGATGGAGAAAAGCTGGAGATAACAGGCACGTACGTTTATCTTGGACAGCAGATATCAAGTGAGGGTCACATTGATGAAGAAATTAATTGGCGTACAAAACTTGTCTGGAGAGCTTTTGGAAGAAACAACATAATTTTCAAGAGTAATATGCTGTTATGTCTTAAAAGAAAAGTGTTTGATCAATGCATCCTTCCAGTGCTTGCGTATGGTTCAGAGACGTGGACCTTAACTAAAAGAGACATACAAAGGCTGCAGACAACTCAAAAAAGCATGGAGAGGTGCATGCTTGGTGTGACCAGGAGAGATAAGAAGAGGAACTCGTGGATCCGAAAAATGACATGAGTGGAAGACATCATGATCAGAGTTAAATCCCTGAAATGGCAATGGGCTGGACATAATGCCATAAAGACAGATCATCGATGGACAGCCGAAATTTTAGATTGGATTCCAAGGGACAGGAAAAGACCCAGAAGAAGACCACATGGGAGATGGGTGGATGAAATTCGAAAGTATGTAGGAGTGACATGGAGGAGACCGGCACAAGACAGACCGCTGTGGAGGAAACTTGGGGAGACCTTCGTCCAGCGGTGGATTGATAATGGTTGACAATGATGATGATGGTGATGATGATGATTCCATTCGTAATTTGTGTAAGATTTTTACGTTTGAAAATTCTGTCTCTAGTTTTGTAGTTTTCAGAGCTTTTGACCTAAGACAATAAATATTTTCGCTCGGACTCTTAGCTAAAGGCCAGTAGCCAAGGTGATGCTCACATTCGACTGCTTTGCTTTCGTATCATTTAGTACGTTTTCCCGCAGAGAGGAATGTTGAACTAGTAACGATGTTTTAGTCTTGGTTTAGAACAGGATTAATACACTGAAGTGCCAAAAGTCACGGGATGCGTACCTTGTATCGTGTAGTACCTCCTGTAGCCCAGCGAAGTGCAACAACTTGACGTGGCATCGATTCCACAAGTGGCCGGAAGACTTCTGAGAAAATGTTGAGCCGTGCCGTCTGAACAGCCGCCCAAAGTTCCCTGGTATTTGTAGGTACGGGATCTTGGGTATGAATTTTCACCACGCCCAACAAGTTCTCTATTGGGTTCATGTCGGACGATCGTCGTGGCCACACCATCCGTCGGAACTGTTCAGAATGACCCTCGAACCAATTTTGGACAATTCGGGGTCAATGACATGGTGCATTGTCCTCCTGGAAAATACTGCAAATGGTCACCCAGTACAGCAACAAACCGATTACCGGTTAATTACGTGTTTACGAGGACCAGAGGAACCAAACCGTGCCACGTAAAGACATCCCCCACATGTATGGAATTACCAGAAGTCTGCACAGTGCATTGTTGACAACTTGGGTCCATGGCCTCATGGGGTCTGCGCCACACCCGAACCCTACCATCAGCTTATAACAACTGGCAGCGTGACTCATCGAACCACGCCACATGTCACCAGTCTTCCAGGGTCCAATTACCGTGTTCACGAGCCCATATGAGGCGCTGTGTCCAATGTCGTGGTATTGACAAAAGCACCCTGGTGGGTCTTCTGCTCCCATACCATATGGACGCTAAATTACGTTGCACTGACCTGATTGATATGTCTCTGGTACCTCTTGCATTGAATGTGGGTGTTATTTGAACCTGTATCGCTTGTTTCTCAGCATGGACAATCCTGGTCAGACGCTGCTGGTCACAGTCATTCATCACCCGTGGTCGGCCACTGCGCTGTCCACGGTGTGTGGTAATGCCTTCCATGAGGTATTATCAGTACACACGTGACACCGTAGATCGAGGAGTGTTTAATGTTCGCACAACTTCGGAAATTGAATGTCCCATCCGTCTGGCACCCACTACTATGCCTCGTTCAAACTCAGATAACTCACGTCGGTTTGCCGTAATCCTACTGGCGGTTGTTCAACCTGACTCACGAGATTACACCTCGGAACTGATAAAAAATCGTAGCCTGCGTCGAAGCCTTTTATTCGACGGCAGCGCCAGTTAAAAATTTGCATGCTGCTATCCCACGACTTTTTGGCACTTCAGTGTAGAGTCTACTAACCTTGGCTTTAGAATACCGAACTCAAATTCATTCACAGTAACAATTCGGTACATGGCAGATGACCAAGACCGCACTGTCTTCAGGAAGAAACGGCATTCTCCAATTGTTTAAAATGGTGTCTAACAGCTACGGTTTCTTTGGTAACTAAAATTTAGAAATGAGCACGGTCTAAGACGTTCCTCTCTGGGTTTTAATTACCAGGAAGAGTAGTTTTTGTACTTTTGTTGCTACATACCGTCGATGAACTGAATATGCTTATTTATTACAATAATTACTATGTACAATCAGGTAGGAAAGCAAATAGTGAATTCCTGATGTTTACTGCTCTTCAGCTACGCAAGTAAGAAAAACAAAATTCTTTCAGCTGATGTGTAACCTGCTCTTTGTGATATTGAAATTTTTAGTTGAATTATAAATTTATGAGGGTTTAGTTTTCATTCATTTAAAAAATCTTTTGCTTGTGCATGTAAAAGAACACAGGCGTATAAAACGTGTGCGTGCGTGCGTGTGAGAGAAAGAGAGAGAGAGAGAGAGGGTCGGAGACAGAGAGAACCCGCCCAGACTTTAAACACTAAACATTGCGTTTCCCCAAAACAAACCGTCTAGTTTCACCACTGTTTCTTAATGGCAGCAAACGCAGAGTAAAACAGGGTTAACACTGACAAATTCCTGATGAACAAAAATGAAAGAAAAATAAAAGCGCCAGCATCGTGCGAAGAATTAAGAAACGGGAGAAAGAGAAGTTGTTTTATGAAGTGACATGTGGATCCTGTCGGACTTGTTAAGGTTATTTGATAAAAAAGAGTGTGCATCCGGAAAGTACCAATTGGCGGTTGTATGAGCGAACACAAGGAAAAACGAAAAGCATTGCCAATGATTGGTTTGACCACCCCGAAGAAGGTAAGACAAATTAAATCGTGAAAATACACAGCGGTCCTTGGAGTCACGGGGCCATAAAGTTTTAAATTCAGATTTGTGGTAGGATATGATAAATACTTCCGATATTTATTTTGTGGTTTTCTTAACGAGTGACCCATAATAGACAATAAGCAAGTAAATTTCTATGAATCCTGAAGTAATCAGAAACAGTGAACTTTAAGTGATTGTGTATTTTGAAAAGGTCTTTGTGAACGAGCTGATACAAAGGGCATCCTGAAAGTAATGCCTCGTCCGTCCTAAGATTTTTATTTGTTGCTGCAAAAATGTGAAACTTGGAACTTGGTGGCAAAACATATTGTTGATAATGCTAGCCTATTCAAAGTATTGTCCATCACTATCTATACATTTCCTCCATCTTTGTATACCCATTGGTAAAAATCCATTTTCGAAAAATTCCTGAGGCTGTCGTTTCACCCATTAGTTCACAGCCAGTTTAAAGTCTGTCACATCGTCGAAACGTTCCCCACGAAGGATGTTTTTCAAAGGGGCAAACAGGAAAAAGTCTAGGGGAGCCGAATCAGGATTGTAAGGGGTTGAGGCATCTCCGTCCATCCCATTTTGACAGTAGCCTGTGAAGTCCCCATTGAGGTGTGGGGACGTGCGCTCTCATGGTATAAAACAACACTATGAAGCGGAATGTAACGTCTTTTCCTTCTGATTGCTTCCTTTAACTTCTTCAATGTCTGCACATAGTGGGTACTGTTTATTGTTGCACTCCGTTCAAAGAAATCAGTCAAAATGACACCACGTTTGTCCTAGAAAAATTTCACCATCACATTCCCTGCGGAACGAGTTCTTTTTACCTTTTGCTGTCGAAGTGAAGACGTGCGGTGCGATTCCATTGACGCACGTTTTGTTTCTGGGTCACGAAAGAACTACCAGGTTTCATCGCTCGTCACAACATCAGAGAAAAACACCTCACCCTCCCTCTCATAACAGTCCGAGAGGTTCCAGCACATGTTCACCATTTGCTCACATTGTTCACGGATTAGGTTTCTTGGAATTCACTTTGAATAAATTTTTCTGTAGCCCAGATCCCTAATTAATGTCACCATAGCACTATGACCACAATGAATTAAATCGCATAACTCCTGGATGGTGGCTCGACGATCAGCTGTGACGAGGTCTTTCATTCGCTGCCTGTTGGCATCTGTCACTGCAGCTGCGGGTCTTCCACTCCATTGTTTGTCCGACACTGAACGTTCTCCTTCTCGAAACCTCTTCATCCATCTTCGGATATTACTGATATCGATTGTGACAGTTCCATACACTACCAGAAGTCTTCTGTGGATTTCTGGAGCCTCACATCCCTCTTTTTCCAGGAATTCAATTACGGCTCACTGTTCTCTGTCATTCATGATCTTTATTTCCGATTTTGAAAAAAATTGTTCCCACATTAGTAACATATCATGGTAGACTGAAGTGCCAGAAAAACTGGTACACCAGTCTCCATCTCCCGTCGTATTTCGCAGGACTGCAGAAATACGACGGGACATGGACTCCACTAGCTTCTGGAAATATGCTGTAGGCAATGCACACCATACTTCCTGCAGAGCGTTCCACAATTCGGGTGTATTCCGAGGTCTCGGATTCCTGTGTTCGATAGCGCGTTGCATGGCATCCCAAATGTGTTCTATCACGTTCAGATCTGGGGACTTGGGTGGGAATGGCAACACCCCAAACTCAGATGAATGCTCCTTTAACCATAATGTGGCGTCCCGGCACTTGTTTGGAAGTGCATTGTTCTGTTGGAACAGGCCCAACCCATCAGCATGAATGCAGGACACGAACGGGTGTACCTCGTCAGAAAGGATGTGCACATAGCGTTGGCCGGTCACAGACGTTTGTAGACGTACCAGGGGTCCCAGTGATGTCCAGGTAAACACACCCTATACCATTACGGACCCCCGCCAGCCGGTACAGTTCCCTGTTGACAGGCGGGATCCATGGCTTCATGGGGTTTGCGCCACACACGAATTCTTCCATCTGCCCGATACAGTTGGAAATGCGACTCGTCAGACCAGGCTACTTGTTTCCAGTCATAAAGTGTCCAGTGGCGGTGTTGCCGTGCCCAAGCGTGACGCATAGCTCTGTGTCGTGCACCCATCAAGGGGACTCGGGTTGGGCGTCGGCTCCCAAAGCCCATATCGTGCAGGGTACGTTGCACAGTCCGGACGTTGATTGATGCTTGTTGAGGCTCCAGCATTAAATTCCGATGATACCTACGAGAGTGCTGCACGCCAGTCGCGTGAAACGATTCTTGACAGCCGACGATGGTCACGTTCACCCAATGTCTTTTTACGGCCACACTGGTATCGTAGGTTGGAGGTTTTGCCGGAATTCTTGTAGTCACGGTACATCCTTGCAATGGTCGTCCGTGCAAATCTGAACTTCGTTTCTACCTCCGAAATACTGTAGCCCATCTCACGAGCGCCAACTATGACACCACGTTGAAAATCGCTTAAATCGTTATTACTTGTCATTCTCATGCCGAAAACAGCTCTGACAGCTGGCAAGGATGTCTACCGCTTTATATGCGTACTGGCGGACGCAACCAAGTACGCACATAGGTGACGTTCTATGTATTTTGCATAAGCCCGTCTGTACCAGTTTTTCTGGCACTTCAGTGTACATGTCAGAGCAGTTTCATTAAAATCATTTCAAAATTTCAAAAGTTGTTAAGGAGGAAGCATTGCTTTCAGGATGCCTCTTGTATATTAAATGTTTAAAATTCCCTTTGTATAAAGAAGCATTTATGCTTAACTAGCCAACAGATATATTCATCCTGATTTAATTTTGAGTGTGTAATGTTATGTTATACATGTAGCCTATGTTCTTAATGTTAAGTGCAGTTAGTAATGTATTCGGATTATTCTACAGTTATGTAGTCAAATTTTGGAATTAAACGTATAAACTGCTGTCTGGCGATAACTGTGTAGATCACTGTGTTCTTAATTGTCTATGGTCTAATTGTACAAACCCGACAGCTCCGGCCTCTTCCTGTGAGAGGCGCGACAAAGTCAAGTTTCTACGAGTGTTGGCTTGGGCACGATTATCACAAAAACATTTTCTTGTGAAAAATCCACTATTTTTTTCAGCCAGTAAAATACTCGTAAATCTAATTGGTCATTCCAAGACTAGTCTAATTGGTCATTCCAAGATTAGTATATTGATGGGAAAGAAACAGCTGAACAGTGTTTTTAATTATTGTTTTTCAAAAGTTTTGTATGGATGCAATGTGGAAGTGTTAACCCATATGTTGTACCTATATACAGACATTCGGATGACACTAGTTTTTTTTCCTTGTCCAAAGTCACAACGAAGTATTTTGGTGAACTACCTTCAACAAACAGATCCCCCACTTTTCCCAGCTGACGAATCAAAACTGTTAGACGAAGGGGTAAGGGGCTGAAGAACTGTTGACGATCGTATACGCTTTTTGTATATATATATATCGCAACAGATACTTTTGTTTTGCGTGCCTTTTCATTCCTGAAACGATCTTCTCCCTTCGTAACCTAGAAGCAATGATAGAATTAATTACGGAACCTACTTTTTAGCAGAAAACTTCTTAACTGATATTTATGCTGATTTCGATACTTCCGCTACGTGTATACGTTATACTTTTTTTGTAGATGAGGACACGCCTAAATATTGCTTTATACGGTGTGGCGCAATCGCTGTTTCATCTCACTCATTAGTTCTGCGACTGTTTTAGTTGATCCCACCTGATACTTTAAGCTGAGCAGATGGGAGGGATTCAGGTGTACCCATGGTGAACGGTAAGTATTAAACGAAAATCTTCGGCACCACAGTTCAACAGAATATACTTTTTGATTAGTCCAATCATATATCGTTCATTTTTGTTTTATTGCAGGTGCACCAGGCAAAGATGGGTTGCCAGGAATAAGAGGTTCCCCTGGACAGCGCGGATTGCCGGGTCATCCGGGAGAGCGTGGGCCATATGGATCATCCGGAGAGAAAGGTGAACCCGGAAAACCGGGAGAACCTGGTCTTGTTGGACTTCCTGGCCCAGTAGGGCCGCCGGGACCACCAGGACCTCCAGGACTAAGTTCAAGAGGCACAGAAAGAGGTTAGTAGAACGTTTGTCATGTTCTTGAACCCCTGAGGAAAATTTAAAACTTTTGGTGTGAGGTCCTGGCATACGTTGTTGTAGTTAGGTGCGGTTTTGTCTTGCAATTTGTGAAATTTAACGGAAGCTAAAATAACTGGATTAGAAGACAGCCAGTTAAACGTAGTAATCAAAAGAAAAATATATAATTTTAACGCACCATGAGTCCTTGATCACATCACATGAGTCCTTGATCACATCACACGAGTCCTTGATCACATGTTTTCTTAAGATGCAGAAAGCAAGACGCACAATTTTGAAAAATGTGAAATTTGCATTCCACGGCTAAAAAGAAAGAAGTTGTGCATTCAAACTGACAAAAGAATTCACCATATTTTTGAAAAGTATCCGAAGCAGTGCAATTTGAGAAAATGTTTATGAAGTCTTGCGATGTTATAACATTAAAATGAGTTAGATAAACGTTTTGGACGATATAGCATCAATGATTTCAGAATTGATGAATTACAGTGAGTAATGTCATCATCTATAGCTGTATATACGCATTTGTTTAATCTATTTGAACAATAAGGAAATGACAAATAAAAAAGATTCAGTATTTTAGCTTATTTTGAAATTATATTTTAAAAATTGCAAAGATAAATTCCATAGCCGTGTAAGTACCGTATTTATACATGCGATTGTGTTTTGCATAAAAATTTCAATCCTAAGTCTGAATAAATTGTGAAGTGAAATTCAGATTCCAAGTACATGAGGGGGTGGAAATAACACGTAATCTCCTTGGTTTGGAAATCACGTTAGACGATTGGTCACGGTATAGACTCCTCGTAATAAATATACCTACATGGAGCTAGAGTAAGATCACGAGAGCCTCAATAGTCTAGTGGTAAGAGCAGTCGGCTGCCGTTCCGTTGATCGAGGACTCGATCCCAGCCTGACCGCTCCAACCTCTGAAGACACGCCGTGCTTTGGAGGACACAAAAAGGCAGCTGTCTCAGATTATTGGGCCCCTGATTAAAAATAAGATCGTTTGTTCCTTCCTTCTCGAAGTACAAGATATCCGTTCGGTTTTCTCTGTCTGGTACTCTTAACCCTGTCTACGCACTTTCCTGTCAGGGCCTCACTCACTTAGCTTCTAGTACGCAGCGTATAGCCCCTTAGGCCAAAGGAAGTACGTTTAAACGTTTCTTGGGTGGAAACCCTACGAGAAATAGTTGCCAACTTTAACTTCCATTAAGATAACTTCATATCAACGACCCCTACGACGTACTAGCCTTCCATTTTCCCTTTAAAATATTTCATGCTAATTTTTCTCCATCTTTTGCGGGTGTTATGTCACTGAAACTAAATATTTAAGTGGGATTTTTCTTCATTCATTCTTTCGTTCTGTATCTCTCGCTTTCTTCTCTAAATGAAGCCTCCGATCTGGGAGCAGATAGGCTTTTATTTTCACTCAGGTACTGAGTCTACGCATACGCCTTCAAAACTCTTAATTCTCCGATACTTCCAACACTTTCTAGTCAGGGAGTCCCTGCATTATTAGAGCTGAGTTCGGGCTCAATTTTTGGAGCCCGAGCCCGTCCGAGCCAGTGGTATATCAGCCCGAGCCCGTCCGAGCCAGTGGTATATCAGCCCGAGCCCGAATTTTATATTGCAAGATAAAGCCCGGACCCGAACGATCCATAAAACTGGCTAACCTGTTCAACCATGAATAAAAAACATCTGCTTTTCCACACTTCCACTGTCTTCTCCTCCTGCAATATGGAAAGTGGAGATTTTTACAGTGTGACTGTAAGATTTTCTTTGACCGTTCGTTTCCATCTGAAGTGGTTCGAGCGGCCGGGCATCCAAAATGATGGGCGATGCTGCAATTGCATGTTGTTCAAATAATGCTAACATTGTCGTGCCATAATACGCTGCAATATGTACGCTGCCAAATAGAATTAGCAGGGAGCTACTGCGTGGAGATAGGGGGTAAATCATCGTCGGCATGGAATAAAATATCCAATATCTATAGTTCTTGAAAAAGCTGTTTCTTCTCTGCAGAAACACACTAATGCGCAGCCTATAGCATTTTCTACCCAAGCCTGGAATAAATAGCCATCGCAAATGCCCTCTCCCCAACCAGAACCAGCTTCCGAAGAATTCCCTTTACCAACTATAAAGTTATCATTTGCTAAATCATATAAAATCACCTTTATATATAAAAAATATTCTCTCTAAGAGCCCGAGCCGCAGTAAATATTCTACAGCCCGAGCCCAATCTGCTTCTGGCTTTCGGGCTCAGGCTCAGCCCGTCTCAGTTCTGCCCTGCATCTCAATATTTTTATTCTTGCGGTCTTCACACCTCAATGTGAAGAACAGAGCCTCGAAGCCTTGTAGGGGGATAAACAATGTGATCAGCGATCAGAATTATTCACCGCGTCTGAAACCTGGAGAGAGGGTGGAAAAAATATATAACAAGAAGCCTAGCAGAGAGAGAGAGAGAGAGAAGCACGTACTCAGAAGAAAGGGAAGGTATTTCCATCCAACGGCGAGAAGGAAGCAAATTTTCCATGCTTGAATGGAAACTCCGTAGTCGAAGCAGCCATTATTGTCGTCACATCATGAGTCCTTGATCACATGTTATCTATACCTGCGCTCTTCTCCGTAAGGCCCACAAGTCGGGAACTACAAGCTCTTTGCTCGAGTAACTGAGGCTCTTATGTACTTGGAATAAAATAAAAAGTTCTTAATGTTTCGCGTTTTTTCCTTTCAAACCCTTAAAAATGACATGAAATAGGAAGATGTAGGTATAAAATGAGTCGGAATTTTGTTTTTGTTTTTCAGTTACGAGCGTTTTAAGAAAAATTTGGAACAAAGAAATATGACCGGCACACACGTAACTGGCTAGCGGCTTCGTGCCGATGTTCTCCCGGTGAAGTGGCAGCGAGATGCTATCTTACATTGTTGAACACATAACCAACGTGGGGAGAAACTCCGTATTATTAATATATAAAATTCGATATTCCCAAAGGAGAAACCCGGAATTATTTAAAATTTGATATTCCCAATCTTTCCGTTTCTTTCGTTCCTCCAAGGGTCTCAGTTACTATACCACCCTGTTCCATCTGGAAACTCCAATCTGTTCTTCATCCTCAGAGACTCTAGGAAGATAGGACGAGACGATGTTCATCTGCATCAGCTCCCGTGACCCGCACTTCACTAACTAATCACTTTCTCCCTTGCCTCCTCATCTACATAGCTTTCATTTCTTACTATAGTAATTTCCAGACTAGGTGCCGCATCGCCGTAAGAACCGCACCTAAAAAATAAGTGGTGTGAATTCACCGAAAATTCCTGAAAATAACGTGCAGAAAAGTTGCCGGTTGGTAGCCGTCTTTTAAAGAAATTTCCGTTTTAAAAAGCTTACATTTCTTTTAACTTCAGTATTTTGACATAATTTCCATAGTCAGTAATTCCGTTTATTTCAGAAATGTCCGTTTCGTATTTTTCTGTATTTATATAGAAATTTCGCAAACTCTTCGATTTTGACTTTTTCAGCAATTTTACTGATCCTTTCCCTTTGCCCCTGGTGGGTTTCGAACCACAGACCTGCCGCCCCGGTGGCGCAGTGGTCTAAGGCGATAGCCTCTGATCATACGTCCGAAAGGGGTCCGGGTTCGAATCCCGGTGAGGCATGGATGTTGTGTTTGTCTTACGGCACTGGCTCTCTCCCTTCCCTGGAACCAGTGACCCTAAATTAGGGACGGGCGACTGCTCATAGCCCATTGAGTTGCTCACGGTGGTCGTTATACCTCCAATCAAAAAAAAAAAAAAAAAAAAAAAAAAAAAGAACCACAGACCTTTTCTACGAGAACCGCGGTTGTTAAAGTTGAGCCAGTAAGACTCCTAAGGTATAGTCACGTCTAAGGTATAAGTATAATAGCGCGATGATGAAATGTTTTTTGTTATTAATGTGGGTGAATTAGTCATTTTATATTCAGTTGGAGCTTATCATTTTTCTGAATTGGTTTGTAATATTTTTTTTTCTCTAGGAGGACTTGTTACATATTACGTATTTCTTTCATCATGATATTTTGAAGCAACAGAACGCTTTGGAACTTGAGATCTTATTAAACTGACCATAGCTTTCAATTATCTTTAAGAAAATATGAAATGTACTGCTTTATAATATTATTTCGCAAAACTCCTAAATCTAAAATTTACTATTGATGGACACCCCTGCAATCGACGATATCTGCGGTCCTGATACACGTCACGGTCGCCGCCGTTAATTATCGTGTGGGAAACAACAACGAAACCAGTCGCATGCAAGATGCCACGCAGTTCGGAGCTCTCTGATTTCGAGAAAGGTGTAATTGTCGGGTATCACAGAAATAGACGATCCATACGTGACATATCCAGCGAGTTGAAGTACCCAAAATCGACAGTGGCCTACGTGAATGGCAAGTGGAAGATGAGAGATGACTGTCGGAATGTGCCCCGACCCGGCAGACCCAAAAAAACTGGGAGTTAGAGACCGACGGGTGCTGGCCAGAGAAATTCGGAAGAACCGCACCAAATCGATGGGCCACATCCGCGAGGAGTTTCAACAGGCATTCGGGAGCGTTCTTTAGATGAATACCATCTGTAAGGAAGCCCATCTGCTCGGTTATCATGGACGTTCTGCCGCCAACAAGCCTTTGATCACCAAGTCTAATAGCGCTGCTCGGCTAACGTGGTGCAAAGAACGTCGACAGTGGACCGTTGAACAGTGGAAACAGGTTCTCTGGAGCGACGAATCAAGGTTTACCCTCTACCGTTCGGATGGCAGGGTCTGGGTTTGGCGTCTGCCTGGAGAACGCCTCCTGCCGGAATGTATTGTGTCAACTGTGAAGTTCGGCGGCGGTGGAATTATGCTATGGGGGTGTTTCTCCTGGTATGGCACGGGACCCTTGGTCGCAATTCCTGGTAGACTAAACGCCGAGACCTACTGCACCGTTTTGGATGACCATGCACTTCCTACGTTGTGGCAGTTTTACGGGGTGGACCCATGTTACTTTCAGGATGACAATGCCACCTGTCATGTTGCGAGGTCCACCATGGCTTGGTATGGTGACAATGGGGTTAATCGAATGGACTGGCCTGCGCAGAGCCCGGACCTTAACCCTATCGAGCACCTCTGGGACGAGTTGGAGCGTCGACTTAAGGGTGCCCCCACCGTCCGAAATCGGTGAAGGAACTGACCTGTCTTCTCCAAGCAGAGTGGAAGAAAATACCTCTAGCCGTCGTACAACGCCTGGTTGAAAGTATACCCCGGAGGGTCGCAGCTACAATCGCCGCTCGTGGAGGCTCCACCAACTATTGAAGGTGAATAAACTTCGTTTTCCTTTGCTATCACAGGTGTCCAATTACTTCTTGTTGGTAGATAGTGTATAATAGCTTTTTTCTTAATGAGTCCACAGACTAATACAGAGACAGTAATTTAAGTACCAGGATTCTTACTGTAACACAATATACATTGAAGTGCCAAAAGTCATGAGATACGTAGCTAGTATCGTGCAGGACCTGCTCTATCCCGGCGAAGGTAGCAACACGACGTGGCATCGATTCCACAAGGGGCCGGAAGACTTCTGGAGAGATGTTGAGCCATGCAATTTGAACAGTTGCCCACAGTTCCCTGGTATTTGCAGGTGCAGGGATCTTGGGGGAGAATGGACCTTTCCGCTACGTCCCATAACTGCTCTATTGGGTTCATGTCGGACGAACGTGGTGGCCACACCATCCGTCGGAACTGTTTGGACAACTTGGGTCCGATGACATGATGCATTGTCCGCCTGGAAAATCCCATCGTTGTTTGGGGTACATGAAGTCCATGAAGGGCTGCAAATGATCATCCAGTAGAACATCAAAACGATTACCGGTAAATGACGTGTTCACGAGGACCAGAGGACTAAAACAGTGCCACGTACCAACAGCTCACACATGAATGGAATCACCACCAGTGTGCACAGTGCCTTGTTGACATTTTGGGTCCATGGCCTCATGGGGTCTACGTCACACCCGAACCCTACTATCAGCTCGTAACAACGGGTAACGTGACTCATCAGACCAACCCACATGTTGCCAGTCTTCCAGGAACCAATTACCGTGTCACGAGCCTAGATGAGGCGCTGTGTCCGATGTCGTGATATTAACAAAGGCACTCATGTGGGTCTTGTGCTCCCATACCCCACGGACGCTAACTTACGCTTCACTGACCTGGCGTGAAGCGTAAGTTAGCGTCCGTGCATCCACATTCAATGCAGGAGGTACCATATGTCTCTGGTACCTGCCGCCCCGGTGGCGCAGTGGTCTAAGGCGTTGGCCTCTGATCATTCGTCCGTAAGGGGTCCGGGTTCGAATCCCGGTCAGGCATGGGTGTTGTGTTTGTCTTACGGCACTGGCTCTCTCCCTTCCCTGGAACCAGTGACCCTAAATTAGGGACGGGCGACTGCTTATAGCCCATTGAGTTGCTCACGGTGGTCGTTAAACCTCAAAAAAAAAAAAAAAAAAAAAAAAAAAAGTCTCTGGTACCTCCTGCATTGAATGTGGATGTGATTTGAGCCAGTGTCGCTTGTCTGTTAGCATGGACAATCCTGGTCAGACGCCGCTGGTCGCGGTCATTCAGCACCCGTGGTCAGTCACTGTGCTGTCCACGATGTTTGGTAATGACTTCCATAAGACATTCTCGATACACACGTGACACCGTGAATCGAGGAATGTTGAAACTTCGGAAATTGAATGTCCCATCCGTCTGGCTCCCACTACCATGCCTCGTTCAAACTTCGATAATTCCCGTAGGCTTGCCGTAATCCTACTGGCGGTTGTTCAACCTGACTCACGAGATTACATCTCGCAACTGATAAAAATCGTGGCGCGTGTCGAAGCCTTTATACGTCGGTAACGCGAGTTAAAAGTTTGCATACTGCTATCCCGTGACTTTTGCCACTTCAGCGTACAACAGCTGGTGCGCAAAATGGGCGAGGTGTGAAGGAATATCCTGTGCCACATAAACAAAATTTCATGCGATATGTTATGCATAACATCTGGTCTCGCTACAGAACCTCAAAATCAGTTCTGCCATCAGACGATTGAAATTTAATAGTTAATCGAACCTCAAGTATACCATATTCCTGCGAATCGCTCATTTTACCGGAAATGTTCTATCATATGAAAACGGAAAAAGTGAGAACAGAATTTTTCGGTTAATATACGAAAGGGATTGTGGAAATGTTTCTGAAAATTCAGAATTTTCCCGTTAACATATTTTAAAAATTGCAATTTACCGTCAATATAAGAAAGGAATTGTGGTAAGGTTTCTGAGAATTCAGAATTTTCCTGGAGTGCGAAAAATCCGTGAAATTGAAATTTCTTCCCCGTCATTTCATGGAAAAGTTTGTATCCGAAATATGCTTCTTTAATTTACGAAAGGAATCATGAAAAATCGTTCGTGAATTTCAGAATTTTTTTTTTTACAGTGCGTAAACAGCGAGTTTCTGCGGTTGTAGAAAGGAAAAATTGGTCTGCTACCAAAAATACATAAGCAGCACTCAGAGAAGTCATTATGGTAGTGAGAATCGTTAGAAAAACTATAACAACGGCAGTGACAGAAGCACAGATTACCCAGGATCTTGAAAAAGAAATTATTCGAACACTAAGACCGAAGCACACATGTATGAAAACAAGAAGGCTAGCAAAAGAGAAAATCCAAATTCAAAAAAAGTGATGTTCAACGCAATTGCTTGTAAAGCGGAAACTTAACTAAAAACAAGTTAGTAAAATCATGCAATGCATTGATTACGATACGCTTTCCAACATACCAGAAATCATTACTCAAGTTATGAGGCAACTGGCTGTGGAATAAATATCGCTCCTGTGTCCTGACCTTTGACCCTACTTCGATGATATTAAACAGAACCGATTCAGTATACCTCCGGAACAACATGATAAAGTTTTGTCGCAATAGAAGTATTTTTAGTCAAGTTATGAGCATAATGTCTGTAGAATAAATATCGGTCCTGTGTCCTGACCTTTGACCTCATTTCGATTATATTAAACAGAACCGATTCGGTATACCTCCGCAATAACATACTAAAGTTTTGTCGCAATAAAAGCATTTTTAGTCAAGTTATGAGGATAATGGCTGTGAAATAAATCTCGCTCCTGTGTCCTGACCTTTGACCCCATTTCAATTATATTCAACAGAACCGGTTCAGTGTACCTCTGGAACAACATGGTAAAGTTTTGTTGCAATAGAAGCGCAATGGAATGGATCCCGCTCCTATGTTCTGACCTTTAACTCCATTTCGTCCATTTTCAATAGGGTTCGTCCCCAGGCGGTCCCCTACCACATACTAAAATTCCGTAGAAATCGAACTATTTTTACGCGAGTTATAGTGCGGACAGACGGACAGACAGACAGACGGATAAAGTTGGAGCATATACGCTTCTTCAGCCTACGATTGGAAAGCGTAAATGAGTTAAAAATGAAAAAAAACAATGTGCATTTTGACAAGCCAAATAAAAGAAATTAAAAACAAGTTAGTAAAACCATGCAATGCATTGATTATGATACGCTTTCCAACATACCAGAAATCATTAGTCAAATTATGAGAATAATGAGAATAATGGCTGGGGAATAAATCTCGGTCCTGTGCCCTGACCTTTGATCCCATTTCGATGATATTCAACAGAACCGGTTCAGTATATCTCCGAAATAACATGATAAAGGTTTGTCGCAATCTAAGTATTTTTACGTAAGTTATGATGCATAAAGGCTATGGAATAGATCCCGCTCCTGTGTCCTAACCTTTGACCCCATTTCGCCCGTTTTCAATAGGATTCGTCCCCAGGCAGGCTCCTACAGTACACTAACATTTCATCCAAGTCGAAGAATTTTTACGTATGTTATGACGCATAATCGCATAACGGCGAAGGAAGTGATTCCGCTCCTACGTCCTGACCTTTGATCCCATTTCGCCCATTTTCAACAGGGTTTGTCCCCAAACGGTCCCCTTTCACATATTAAAATTTCATCCAATCGAACCATTTTTACGCGAGTTATCGTGCGGACAGACAGACGGACGGACGGACAGACGGTCAAAGCTGGAGCATATACGCTTCTTCAACCTACGGTTGGAAAGCGTGAATAAAAGGACCAATATCGTTTGTGAAATATAGAGAATTCTACAAATGCGAAAATAAGTCTTAGCTAATCTTTCATTTCCCCAAGATCACAAATATATTTTTTTGGTCAAGTAAAAAGAGATACGATAGAAAAGGGGAAGACATGCTGAGAATACATCAAAACAGACTCTTCTGTGTAATAGTGAAGGCTCTGTTTCACTTTATGACGTCATCTGATTATAACATTTGCTTTAAGTGGATTATCTATAAGTCATTACCCTTTGCGGTAATGAACGTGGAGCCTGAACATTGCAACAGCAGTCTTTCATCAAAGACGTAGTTGAATAATGGGATCCTCCAAAAAATTCAGAAAATCCCACCAAGAAATTGCATTAACAAATTTTCATCAGCTGAAATTCTTTTGGATTTCTGTGACGAGGTTTGATGTTATATATATGTGTCTCCATTCCGGCCTAATCTACGGTTAGTGTGATCGTATCAACTGCAGAACCTCCTGATGCTGAGCAGAGGAGAGCACCTTTCTTATCTACACAGCATCTTGTCTAGAGTTTTGCGGTCCAGTTATGGCAGGCTGCCACCGATACTAACTGATACAGAAAAATCAGATTTGTGCAAAAATAATTATTTAAAATAAGATTTCAAGCAAGGAAAAGTTAGCTCAGTTAAAGTATTAAAATAGCACACTGTGGTGTATAACCTTTCTTGTGAACTTCTTAAATAATGATTCACAGAAAGGTCCACTATCCTGTTAGTTTAGTCCTGGCTAATTAAAATACAGAACGCATGAGATGAGAGAGAAAGCATTTAAGGATAATTTTTATATGGTTCAATACTGCCTGACTCCGGACGTGTTTCAAAAAACTGCCGCCCTAGGTGGTAGAGTGGTCCGAGACGCTGACATCTGGCCATTCGTCCGAGATGATTCCGGGTGTGGCATAGACGCTGGAATCTGGCCGTTCGTCCCAGATGATTCCGGGTGAGACATAGGCGCTGGTATTTAAATATTCATTCGAGATAATTCCGGGTGAGATATAGAAAGGTGCTGGCAGCTGGCCATTCGTCCGAGATGATTCGGGGTGAGACACAGGCGCTGGTATCTGAATATTCATCAGAGATGATTCCGGGTGAGGTATGCCCTTCGTCCAAAATGATTCCGAGTGAGGCATAGACGCTGTCATCTGTCCATTTGTACAAGATGATTACGGGTGAGGCATAGGTGCTGGCATCTGGCCACTCATGCGAAATGATTCTGGGTGAGGCATAGGTGCTGGCATCTGGCCACTCATGCGAAATGATTCTGGGTGAGGCATAGGTGTTGTGCTCGTGAGATGACGCTGGCTTGGTCCTCTCCTTGGAACCGGTGAGCCCAAATTAGGGACGGGCTACTGCTTATAGCCCTCCAACTAACTCATGGTGATCCTTAAATCTCAAAACAGCAACTTTCAAAAATAAAAGGGAATCATGTTAGACGATCTGTGAATCCCTACCTAGTTGTGAATGTTTATTATGAATGCACCAAATAAAATTACATGTAGAAATTGTACAAACTAATCGATTTGCGCATTGTCTAGGATCTTGTTTAACATTAATAGGGGCCTTACACCTCTCAAGTCATGCGTGAGATATCCAGAGATAGCTTTCTCGAATCACCGTAGATTTTCATGCTTATCTTCGAATATTTTGATATACTGTGTTATGTAGAAAGACAGTAACTTATGTCAGGCCTGAGGCTAGACCACTTTTAGCTAATACAGTATATTAGCTAAAAGCTGTATAGATTCCTACATTGCCAAGCAAAAGGCTTCTGTACCATGCTGTAATTTAGTTAGAGAGCATTATTTTCTTTTCTTTTTTCTTCATATATTTCAATGCAAAAGGAACTCATCTAAAGTTACGTCGGATTATAAGGTACCATCCAGTTTGAACGTTCTTTCAACTGTTTTGCTAATTTACCAATGAGGCCTGTATTTCTCAGATATGTCACATTAGGTTGCATGTTGAAATAAGAATCTGATTCAGCTGTAAAATCACATAAAAAATATATTGACCAGAATAATTACAGCAAATCTTGGATTTCGATTATAACAGGCTATCAATATATTTCCTTTTTCTTTTCTTTTTTAGTTTATGTTCCAAGAAGTGGCGACTTGCCTCCAGAAGCAGATGACTTTGACAATGATCCACTGCGAGAAGTAAGTTCTTGTTTTACCATTATCGAAATATGTTTTTCTTTGTAGTACGTAAGACATTTCTTTTCAGTCTTCAGCTAATGATGTACGTAAAAGCGTGTTCAAATAATTATAAACGCACGAGTATAAAGTACTTGCTCGTGAATAACTCAGGTATGCTGGTCGCTTCTGCTGTTGTGTTTCCTTTAAATCACCAGAAACTTCAACATGCATATTCGAGCCTGCAAGGAACTATTACTGTGACGTGTAGCATGACAGCTTAACTTTTATATGCTAGGTAAAAAGTCACAGACAGAAATAGTCTAACTTATATAATTAAGTCGTTTGAAAGATGTTTGTTTTTTGGGGTTTTGTAGCGCAATAACAAAGTTTGAGAAAAAATTCCGTCTTGTGTATGTATATATTTATACGGTACACACGCACACACACATATCCAATGAATGTATCGCAAGACGCTTCACAGGTGTGCGGAAATCTCAGACGTGTTACTTAGTACATATTTGGAATTAATGACTAATTGTATTGTAATGTCCCACACTGAGCGATCACGTGATACCAGGTCATCAGTGATAAAACAAAACTATACGAGTTGCTATACAATGATAGAGTGCCGCCCCGGTGGCGCAGTGGTCTAAGCGATGGCCTCTGATCATTCGTCCGAACGGGGTCCGGGTTCGAATCCCGGTGAGGCATGGATGTTGTGTTTGTCTTACGGCACTAGTTCTCTCCCTTCCCTGGCGCCAGTGACCCTAGCCCATTGAGTTGCTCACAGTGGTCGTTAAACCTTCAATCCAAAAAAAAAAAAAAATGATAGAGTAACATAAAAAAAAAATCTACAACGCCCTAAGCAAACTGAAAGTAAAGATATTTTGCTGACTCTTCAGAATGGCTTACTCTAAGCTGTTTTGAGAAGAAGAATAGAAAAGCATCGTTGTCTTGCGCTTATTTTTTCCTGCGTTCGTGGTGTGAGTTTTAGAAACCATCAGCCGAAGATACTAGTTCCCCGCCAACCTAATTCATGGATGTAGTTTAATAAAAGGGATGTGATTAATCTTTCCTGTCACGGGATTTGCAGCCTATTCGAACTGGTGAATATTGTGGGAGAAGAAAAGTTTATTTTTCAAATCCGAAGAACGTGTTGATGTAGGGGATATAGTTTGAACGTTTCGCAAATGAAAATGTTTGTGTACAAGAAACAGTCGTGCTCAAAGGGTCCTGAACAAAGCTTAGATGAAAGTAGTACGTAGAATTAGCTATCGCAACCGATAAGTGATTCGATTGGTATATCTCTTAAGCAGCCTACTGTGGCAATGGAATATTGAACAAAAAAACTGGTAAACAATATAGCTGTATTTTGTTTTGTTTTTTGTTGTTGTTTTGTTGTTGTTTTTCTTTCAGTAAAATATTTGGAGCCAAATTATAGTTTGTTTACCTGTGGACCGATGAAACTAAATAAGGACTAGAAACTGGTTTCAAGCATTTGAAAGAAATTAATTTTCATAACCAGAGTTACGAGCAATTAATTATAACACCGTGAATTTCTTGCTGACCGAAACCTAGTTGCCGCATAGTAGTCTTTACTACTGCACATCACAGACTTCAATTTCTTTTATTATATATCTTATTTATTATGTCATTATATTGTTATTTACGTATAGCTATTAGCTGTGTTCAAAGAAAAATAAATGTCAAACTACAAGCATGATTGTTGTTCAAGTTACTGTATTTTCATAGCCTGCTTGAATGTAAAATTCGTTCTTCTTTCTTGTTTTTATGAATTCTGTGATGACATCATTGTAAAACGTTAGCGATTTTTTCTCACTACAGCGGGACATCTTTTTCAATCGACAATGATGCCAGGACTTAAAGCCGTTCTTGACTTTTTATGCTTCTTAAGTGAAGCTTGATTCGCTTAAGGGCAGAAAACGATCTTTCCACAAATGCTCTTGCACTGGAGACAGTCACATTAAACAACGTAAACGTATATGCCTTAGGTAATTCCGTGTCTAACACTCTCGTCTTCAATAAACCTAATAGCTCATAAGAATCTTTGCCAAAGAAATCCTCAAATGTATATAATATCGTGAGCTCATTTTTTAACTAGCCATCTTGATGGCACAATGGTCCAAGCGGAGGTCGTTGACCGTTCACCCGAGTAGGCTTCGACTCGAGTTCAGCATGAAAGAGGGGAGGGGAGAGACACAGCGGTCGCTAAATCTCGAAATTAATAATAAAAAAAAATCTTTGTAGGCATGTTTCAGATTCTCAAAAACAGTTGATTTTTCTTCCTTAACTCGTGTTTCAGTATTCCTAATAATGACGCAAACTGTAAATGATACAAGCAACCAAAACTAACCTCCATTTGTACAGTTATTCCGTCTAAATTTCCTTATAAAGAATTGTTTCCAGAGTTTTCAGAATCTGTTTTCCGGCGGTAACCTTTACCTTGGGGGACAAACTTCCCGAACATGATAAATCAGAATCTCATTCCAGATGGGCTCGTATTGACTTCTTAGAATCTGAATTTGTCTCTCTGTTTCGTTTACCATTTTAGAACAATATGGGATATCTAGATGTGTGGATATTGTACATATATTGAAAAGAACATCGACGGGGCAAAACATTTTGTTGAAAATCAACAGCAGAGCAAATGTCCGCATGTTAGTAGTAAGAAATGTAATATAAACTTGTGCTAATACCAATGTTTCATTGTTCCACTTTAAACTTTCTTCTTCCATACTTTCGAAGAATTCAACAAATGCGATTCGATGTTCTAAAAGTTCCAACGAAAAGTTTGTCTTGGATGTGGTCTTCGCTTGCATCTGTTGTTTAACATACTGTAGACGTAGGCATGAGTTACTTCTAAATTTGCTCCAGCAACCTCTAAATCTTCACTTCTTGTAAAAGCATTCGTGCATCAATTTTGTTTTCTGTAAGTTCATCTTTAATCTCACTTCTTGATTCGTGTCAGCAAGTTCCCGAATTATACTCTGCATCTCTAAGGGGATACTTGCAAAAATGACTATGTCGTCAGCAAACGAGGATGGGTCAAACAATATTCATCAACCTTTGTCTCTTTTTGTTTACCCAGTTCCATGATTGAAAAACATCTGCAATGTGCCATGAAGAGCTTGGAAGATTTGTTGTCACCTTGACTTACTCCCTTTGCAACTTTTGCAAGTGCTGGGTCTTCGAACAGCTGAACCTTTGCTCTTTCGTTTTCGTAGATGATATTAATAAATAATAATATTAACGCATGTTTCTTCAATAAACTGATACATACTGTTGCACGCATGAATCTAAAATAACCCATCATACTTTTGAATTTTGTGACGTATATTCTAAATTAACTTTCCTTTATAGTTTCTTTCCCTATGTAAATCTTGAGTTTGTTCTCAGTTATACTTCACACTTAACGTGATATCTTTTCTCTCAAACGAATACTGTTGGCAACACAACTGAGGTAGAATGAACGTGATGTATGCCTGTTATAAGATATGAACGAGAGATATAAACTACGATACAACAGTTGCTTGGGTGGTGAAATGGGTGGAATGTGGAGTGTTGATTTGTGTTATATGTTTTCTATACTATCCTGAAGTGCTATAAACTGTGCTGGAGAAATAAAGCCACTTTCCGTAAGTTTGACTCCTGTTTTAAATGTTTCGTCCGGCCGTTAAGGTTTAATTTAGGAACTATTTCATCGTATGGTTATTTTTTAAAATAACGTATCAGCACGAAAAGACATTAACGTTATAATTTCCTGTTCTGCGGTTTTGGTCTCTACAGGTCTCCCCTGTTATGAGACCTACGCTCCTACCAATGGCAATGTCTAACTTCCATTGACCACTAAAAATATTTCCTCACTGTTGTTACGCTGAACGCTGATCTTGTGTTTGCTGAACGCTGAACGCTGATCTTGTGTTTGCTATTTTCAGATCGTTCTAGAGACGATACAACAAATGAGAAATGAAATAGAGTCACTGGAGGAGAGAGTTACCATACTTGAACAGTATCTGCCAAAATTGCAAGGTAAGTAGCTCAGTTTCAATTTTTGTCTGCAGAATTTACCCATGAAAATTGACAGATTTCTTAAGCTTGGTGAAAATATCGTCAAAGAATTCAGAGATGCGAAACGCATTTTATGGAATCAAATATTTACGGGAAGAACCACTTTATAACGAACACTGATATAACGGGATTTACGTTGGGACGATTATTTTTCTTAACCCCTTCCAATTTCGGTAGTTTTCGGCGGACCGCTCTGGAGGGTGACTTGGGGCATTACTCACTTGCAGCAAACGCCCGCTTCCTATTGATGAACGCTGGGTAGCGTTGGCCCAGAGCAGCATCGTGGACCCGCTTCATTTGTTCGGCATAATGGTTTCCATCCACAGTCTGATCATCTGGGAAGAGTTCCCAGTGTACAGGACCCATACAATTTCACCAAAAGCACAGCGTGACTTTCTTCTCGAACCGACTTTTTTGCATCACTGGCTGTGCTTACTGGAGTGGCCTCAGCCACTGGTTTCCAGTGCAAAGTTAACGTAGGAATATCCTCTGTTCATCACCTGTGACGCTATGACGACAAAACCTATCGTCATATGGATTTGACAGAAATCTGCAACAGAGAGTTACACGTTGCTCCGTCTGCTGGGGTGTCAATTCATGGGAAACCATTGAATGGCTCTTGGAGGAGAAAGCAAACTGGGGTAGTTCGTAGGCGACGAACGATGGTGGATTGACAAGTCCCGACCTGAGCTGCCAAATGTCTTGTACTGGGGTTCGCTGTCACAGCTACGACCAAGGTGTCAGCGTTTGTGATCGTAGGACGTCCTGACCGCGGCTTGTCTTCGAGACTGCTTTCCCTGCAATGAAACGCGGAAACAATTTTTGTCCGATGATGCTGACCACTGTTTCCTCGCCTTCATCTGCACAAATTTCTTTCGCTAGTTCTTTCTAGTTTAACCCTTTTTTTTTCAATAATGGCGCAAAAGCACCCAAATAGCGCGCTTATCGTACTCCATCCTCTGCTCACTTGATAACGCAGTGTAGCTTCGTGCCAAATGCACGTCATCAGCCTCGTGTGCTCACGTCATCGCAGTACCCAATAGGCGCATTTCGCACAGAAAAAGAGGCCCAACTTTATGTGCAGCTCAAAACGGAAAGAACTTTTGGCTCACTCTGGTATGAGGTTGCCTACCAGTACAAGGAATGTAAGTTTAGTAACAAGTCTCGGTTAAGAAGCAGCACATTTAGTTAAAATACTTTAATGCGATCATTTTTAAGCAAGTAACGCCGTACTTCAACGGAATACGGTATTAAAATTTTATTAATTCAGTATGACGTTGAACTGCAGTACCTTGAAGTTTATTATAACGGGATTCCACCGTCGCAGCTCGGTGTAAAATAAATTTGACTGGTTGTGTAGGTAGCATTTCTTTGACAAGCTAAAGCCTGCAATATGTAAACGAGGCTGAAGTGGAATTCCGGAAGGAAATTCTAAAGTCATGCTGTGTTCTGTAGATTGAGATCTTTCTTTTCCAATCCATCGTAAAAATGAATATGGACCTTTTTTACCTGCCACAGCAAGAATAACATGGCTAAATGTTGTCCTCCCAAAATGTGGGAAAACTCACGATGAATTCCCTGCAGTCAAGAGAAACCGGATAACACCACTGATCAATGTAATAAGTGCAGCGATCATCTTCCGTACTCCGACAATGATCTGTAAGTATCCTTTCTGTAGTAATAACTCAACATAAATTCATGATTTTGAACAGACTTAAAGTGTTTGCGCCAGGTTAATATATTTCGTTAAAAACAAAACGGAAAGCGACTGCATAATATTTTTCGTCCTGTTTAATTAAATAATCGCTTTGGCCTCATAGAATGGACCAAGCTTCACCTTATCGAAGGAGTGTGTGGTGCACGAGATTTAAGATATATGGCAAAACTGAATTTATTGTAACTCACGAAATTCCAGAGATCTATTGCTTAACCTTGTGCAGTGCTCTTCGAAATACTTCATGAGAGAAAAGTTTTTTTTTTTTTTTTAACCAAGGGGAACCCTTAGGGCTATTCGAAAATGCATTTAAGGTGCGTGGCATAAATATAGAGACAGTCGACTTTGCGCCGTAAACGCAATGAGGCTATAGGTAGGAAGCTGAAGTGGTACCTAATTAGACATAACCCTAAACCAGGGGTGCACAACCCGCGGCCCGCGGGCCGCTTGCGGCCCTCAAAGTCAGTTTATGCGGCCCCGGATAAATATTTTATACTATTGAAAACGTGAATATATATATTGTGAATGATGAGATTTTTTCCCATTATTGTAGGCCCTAGTTGAAATAAGAAAATTATAAAAATGTTTCGTTAACTAGCAAATTTTCCAACAATGAAAAGTTTTGTTGAAAGTTCTGAATTCCCTGTAAATGTGGCTAAATATGCATCTCTTGTAGTGGACCTTCACAATGAGTTTAAAAGACGATTTGAAGATATAAGAAAATTTGAGGTTTTGTTTGATATGTTTTCTCTACCATTCACTACTGACGTTGCGTCAGTGGCACTAGATTTCCAGATTGAATTAATTGATCTTCAGTGTAACAATGAATTAAAAACAAAATACTCTGAAGTTTCTCTCCTAGAATTTTACAAAAATTACTTACCGAAAGAAATGAAATTGCTCAAAGATCATGCTTAAAAAACGGCAACGTTGTTTGGAAGTACCTACTTATGCGAGCAATCATTTTCTTTGATGAAACAAATAAAGTCAAAGTGTCGTTCCCGTTTAAGTGATACACTATTGGAGGGAAACTTGCGCATTACCATCTCTAACATTGAACCTGATATTGACAGACTATTGAAAAATAAACAATGCCAAGCATCTCATTAGGAGCATTAGGCTACTACTTGATTTAACGGTCAGTTTGACGATATACTGATTTTAATTTTTTATATACTTTGATGTTAAGAACTCTTTTTTTTTGTAAAAATAAAAATTTTACAACCTTGTGATAGTATTATTTTATTTTATATACCCCTAAACCTTTTCCAATTAGGAGTAAGTTGATTGTAAATCAGTAATTTGATAACTTAATAACGCAATTTGCCAAAAAACTTCAAAAAATGGATTTAAGCCATTTAGAGGACACAAAAATGGTATTGAAACACATTTTTGTCTGCTGGTAAAATAGGTTATTCGGATAATAGTAAAATTAGCTTTAGCGGTAGGGTTTGGCAAGTGCCTATGTGAAAAGGTAACTTGCGGCCCGCCACTTATTATGTAAAAATAAACTTGGCCCCCGCTTATAAAAAGGTTGTGCACCCCTGCCCTAAACAAACGTTTCGACCCATCGAGATGACCGGATTGTGTGAAAAGAACACCACAAAGTGAAATAGCGTAATTTTAGGTGTCTCGTAAATATAAAGACAACTATGTAAAGTATCCACATGCAAATGAGCATGTTGTACGCACGCGCATGGGCTGAATTCGGTCCAGCCTACAAAAGACAGCGGACCTGCCGTCAGACATTCATTTGCCGAAATGCCACGCAACAGTTAACTTTCTGGTGAGGAGTTGCAAAAGATTTGGAGACAGAGCAAATGGATTGCCTGTAGCGAAAATTTGTAAAGCCATGGGGAGGAGTACGGCAGTCATTTATAAGACTTTGTCGAAACGCTGTACGTTAACTGTCAGAAAACGGCCTGGAAGGCCTCGAATAACAACCAAACGAGATGATCGTGCCATCATGCGTTTAGTTTCATCCCAAAGGTTATCACTGCGTCAAGTTTCTCGGACTGTTGGCGTCATCGTTTCAAAGGACACAGTTCATCGACGAATTAAGGAAAGTCGCAACACTGTGCTCCGTAAAATACGCCTTCTGCCACACTCACGCGGCGTCACAAGGAAGCTAGATTGTTATGGGCAAGCAGCCACATGCACTGGACGGACGAGTGGATCACAACTATTTTCTCCTTTGAGAAAAAATTCAACCTCGACGGCTCTGACGGTTGGAACTACTATTTGCATGATTTACGACGCGAGCCACGCACCTTCTTCAGCAGACAGAAAGGAGGGGGATCTGTGATGGTTTGGGGAGCTTTTGCGTTCAATAGGACAACGGATATCGCTTTTCTGCAAGACAGGCAAAACTCCGAAACGTATCAGGACATACTCAGCTTCCACCTTCTACCGTTTGCCGAAACTCTAGCGGGTGTTGATTATCTGTTCCAGCAAAACAATGCTTCTATCCATCGGTCTGCATCAACGAAAAGCTGGTTTAACACACACCATGTGACCGCAATGGATTGGCCAGCACTCAGTCCAGATCTGAACCCTATCGAGAACCTCTGGGGTATCCTAGCTCGTGATGTGTATGCGAATGGACGGCAGTTCTCAAGTGTGGTGGCATTGAAAGAGCAGATTGAACGAAGCTGGTACGCACTCCGTCCAGAACACTTACATCACTTGGTGGACAGCATGCTTAATCGGGTTTTCAGTGTTATTCGTAACAACGGCTCCACTATTCGTACCGGAGGTGCTCATAACTAGTAAGTCTGTAACGTATACTCTATATTCACTTTCCTTTTGATTTTACTATCTCTGGTTATTTTATTTTACTATGTAAATTATCTTCTTACTGAACGAAATATTATTTCACCCGATGAATGAGATCTGGCAATGAGTGTAAGTCATGACGTGGTGGTAGCCAGTATATATAGGCGCGTTCATCGATAGCGAAGGAGAGCGTTTGGTGTTGTACGGAGAGATTTTGTTGTTATAAGGAGATCGTTTATTGTTATACTAGAGGAGAGAGTTTCATTCTATGCCATTAGTTGGATTCTTCATTATTGTGAAACAAGTTGTGTGTGTGTGCTTTGGACGACCAAGAGTCGCATAATAAAAAAAGATTTGAGTAAGTACGTCTTTCTCAATTAATAGTTTTTGTCAGACCTCTGTCTGGCTGTTAGGTTTATATCGTTAGTTTATTACCATTAACAACCAGCGTTAAGACTTTATACATTCTAATTACTGCTACAACATTACTACCAGTTATAAGTTTGTTCAATACTATTACTACACTACTAGCAGGAGACTTTATTCATGTTCTTAATTAACTAATAACAACAACCATTTGAATTCACTATTTGAAGCTTAGTACAAGCATATCATTCAGTAGCAGAAGCATTATACTTAGCTCAGTAGAAAGAGCTTATTCATTATAATTAGCTTAGCGGAAAGCAAAAATAAAGCTAATTCATTATAAGTCTTTATATTTTTGAGACAACGTATTTCTGTTTTTTTCTTGTACTTGGCGTTGGAATTGTTATGTTTCCGTCAAACTATTGTGCAGCTGCGTGTCCAATGCTGTTTTTGCTAAAATTATGAGGTGTACTTTGCAGCTCGTTGTTGTTTCTTTTTATTCGAGAATTTGTTCTGTCTCTATATTTATGCGACACACTATATAAAGACTGCTATATAATGGAAGCCATTATACGTATAAGCAACCCTTATATTCTTAGAGCTATTCGTTCCAGGGAAGGGACAGAGCCAGTGTCATCAGACAAGCACACCATCCATGCCTCGTCCGAGACTCCCATCCGGATTCGTCTCGGACGATAGATCAGAGGCCAGAACCTTAGACCACTGCGCCAGCCTAGGCGGCAACACCTTTTTGTTCATAACTTTCTTCAATCATTATCTCTCGTTGAAGTGCATTGTTATAAACAGTTGTTGTCCTGCTTTTACATTTGACAACACTGTCATCAGTGTTTCAAATAGACATAGTGGCCCATGGAGCAAAAGGGGAAGTTTACCGTTCCCGAAAATACACTATCTGATTAAAAGTATCTGGACATTTGCCTATCCACAAACTCCCACTAACAGGAAAGGATTAATATTGAATTGGTCCATCTTTTGCTGGTATCACATCCTCCACTGCTGGGAAGGCTTCCACCAGATTTTGCTTCGTTGCTGCGGGAATTGCCTTCCATTCTGCCACAAGAGCATTAGTGAGGTCACTCACCGATGTCGGGTGGTTCTGCCTGGCTCGCAGTCGGCGTTCCGATTTATCTCAAAGGTGATTCACAATTCTTCCACATCTATCTTAGCACAGAACTGTCATTTCCTGCACGAACCTTGCTTTGTGGACGGTGGAGGAAAGGACACTCACCGAACTGAACTGTTGCCATAATGTTGGGAGCACAGAACTGTCGAGAATGCCATTCCGCGGCAGTGGAACTATGCGGTCCAGTACAAACTTTTAAAAAATAGCCCCACAGCATGATGCCTCCTCCACCAAACTTCAAAGTTGGCGCCACACTGCCAGAAAAACAGCGCTCTTCTGGTATCCTCCACACCCTGGCTCATCCACCAGACTGCCGGATGGTGAAGCGTGATTCATCACTCCAGAGAACGCATTTCCACAGCTCCAGAGTCCACTGACGCAGAGCTTTACACCAGTTCAACTGACGCTTGGCGTTGACGCATTTCCACAGCTCCTGAGTCCACTGGCGCAGAGCTTCACAGCAGTTTAATTGACGCTTGGCGTTGATCATGCTGCTTTTAGGCTTGTGTGCTGATGCTCGGCAATGGAAACCAGTTTCCTTCAACTCTCAATGAATCGTTATGGTGCTGTCATTGCTTCCAGAGGCATTTTGGAACTTTGTGGTGAGTGCGGCAAACGAAAACAGGCGGTTGCATTACTTCAGCTTCAGCACTCGGTTGTCCCGCTCTGTCATTTTACATGTCCTGCCAAGTCGCGATTGTGCTGTTCTTGCTCCAAAGCGTTTCCACGTCACAATAACATCACTTCCGATTGATCGAGGCAACTGCAGCTGGGCTGAAAGTTCTTGAACTGACTTGTTGTTAAAATGGCATCTATGACCATCCCACGTTGAAAGTCACTGAGCTCTGCCGTACGGCTTATTCTACTCTTCATACTTGTCTATGAGGTTTGCCAGGCCAGTCAGTCTTTTAATTCATGTGTGGCCCATGTGTTGTGGCGTGTATTACACAAATGTAGTGTCCTGATACTTTTGATCATATAGTGTATGAGTACCTATTGCAGCTCATAGGAAAATTTACGTTATTACTTTAGGTAGTGGTCGTAATGCCTACTAATTTTCCTGTTACATTTTTTGTGTTTGTAATAAAATAGTTTGGACAAGATAAGAGGCAGAGTAGAAATTCATAGAAAGAAATAAGACTGAAATTTCCTAATTGAATGTTGTAAGACAATGCATGGATGTTTATAGCTTAGTTTTCTGGAGGGGAGAAACGGAAATTCTAAATACAAAATAACAAACACAATTAACAAATTTCCGCTGTGCGTTCTTGTTATTTAACCGTTTTTACCAAACACAACACATAAATTTAATTGAAAACAAAATGACCCCCATTAGTATTCTTATTCTTTTGAGCTTGCGGTATTTTTGGCGTATTATTCATTCTTTCGCATATTATACTTTTCCATACTTTACGTATGTACGTTGCACCCCAACATTCAATGTAAAAATTCCATATAAATTAATTGCTTTCTACATTAAATTCCCAATGTTTTCCCTGTTCTTAGTACATACGCAGGCACTCAGAAGTTCAACAGAAAAATTAGCAATCAAAATTAGTATATGTGGTACTTTCTAAGAACAGAAATAACACGTTAAGATTTCCAAGGTAGGACATGTTCCTTCTCTTGTCCCCCTATATGTGCACAGCATGAAAATGTGTAAAAGAAGAACTAAAGTGTGTTATCATTTGCCTCATCCATCCCCGCTGCATTTACTGTTGGACAAAGATCGCATCAAATTTCTTCTAGTGTTCTCTCTAGAGAGATATCTCTTTGTTGTTGGCGGATTAATTGATCATTGAGGTTTCATGACGCTTGCGGACAAAAGTGCCTAAATTGTTCAAAACACGAAACACATACAGGTAAGCTGCTAAGAAATATCCTTTTGTTCCAACATGATACCTAACTGTTATCTGTTTTAAGCAGTTTTCCGGTCTTCGGTAATCAAATAAATCTTTCCGTTTCGTATATGTGTGAGTATCAAAAGTGTTCAGATAATGGAGAGGAGGCTAGAGGAGAAATTTGCATATGCAAGCGTTTGTGTAATTTATTTGTAATTAAAATTTCCATTTTTTTCCTTCCTAGTACGTCTCACTTTTGTACTCAGTTCTGGAGGTAAAAAGTATACTCGTACTATCCTACTATCCTCTTTAACAGCCGCTAATATCAACCAGGGCCGGATTAAAGGGGGGGGTCTACAGGGGCGATAGCCTTGGGTCCCACCATGACCAAGGGCCCAGGAGGCATACCTTCACAAATAAGGGAGAGAGATTTATAAAATAGTTTTACTTTTGTCTTGAATGGTTTCCACATGGTCAGAAATAGAGGCCAGAAGACGAACAGATTTCAAAATTTCAAAACAGTGATTCACCGAGAATAATATTTTCATGTCGTTGTATACAGCTGGGTAGGCGAGACAGTTTCAGCTTTTTCACTACCATCCACCCACACCTCCAAATTTGCACTTGGAACCATTAATGGTCGAAGTCCCTCCTCTGGCTTCACATTGCATAACAAGAAGATGCATTAAGAAAAGTATGCAATGCTAAACCAATAGAAAATCTAAGACAAAATCTAGTAATCTTAAACTTTTAACGCGTGTTCTTGTGAGAATAATGAAAAATGCAGTGACTTATCATGAAAACTCTGCAAATAATTTAGTAGTTATAGTTTCGTGTTTTTTTTTAACCTGGGCAGCTACGTTTTCCTTAGCACTTTTCCCGCCATTTTCGATGAAGTTAGCTCTCACTTCTCAGCGTCCCATCCGAGGAAGGATATTTATGGGTTTCGTCGTATTGCGAATGTGGAATTAGATAACGATCAGAGAGGGGTCAGAGAAACCAGTGAAAGGAACATCTGCGCCTTCTATGAATAAGGAATTGGGGGCTATTTTGTTCTTTAGCTGTCCCAATCGGGGGGAAGTATGTTTTACGTGACACTTTCCTGAGAGGGGAAAACGCAAGAGGCCGAGTATTTTACTTTTCTGAGGGATTAGGTTGTAAGGCATAGAGCGAGAGAGGTGTCGAGATTTCGCTCCTGAGTGCGAAACGGAGATAATGCTGACCATAAAGGAAGAATGGAACAATAGGAAAGCGATTACTGGCGGCAACGGGAAGGAGATCAACGTGTTAATAATAATATAGAGAATGAGTGGAAATCACGGGACCTTCCCCATATCAACTAAATAAACACTTTCTTCACTGCAAGAGCGAGTTATAACTTTAGTTGATATTTTATTTTTCTGCTCCAGTCGGGTAAAACGCGGGTTAAACTCCCGAAACAGAAACTCTCTAAAAGCGACGTATCAACAAACCCTTCACAGAGGGCGTCGAAATATAACTCAGAACCAAGCCCTGTAATATTTTAACGGACTTCATAATAATTCCCCGACATAAGTTCCTTGGGGGCCCACTGAAATGTCTTAGCCTAGACACCCACTAAGACCTTAATCCGGCCCTGATCTCAACGGCTACTATTTCAACAGATGTCATACATATCACTCATACTTTACATATCGCTGCCATTCCTCCTCTTCTCTCTTTATCGAAGTTTTCACCCTCCATTTTTTTCAAACAAATTTTTGCTTTCATCAACACTCACTTTTATTATTCAGCCACCACCGGTGACTGAAATCCTTTCTTTATGTTCCTTTGATTTTAACGCCACAGAATGCATCGAAGACATCGCGTTTCTTTTTTGTTTTGTTTTTTGTTTACCCGAGATTTAAGCTGTTAACACAAATAGGATCTTTCTGATTCGCCGAAAAGAAAAACTTTTTGGTTCTTCCATTTTTATAACGCCTTAAAACAGTATATGTCAAAAAAGGACTGGACAAAATTCTGGGCTATAATGAGCTTATCTTTAACCTAAAAGTCAATCTTTTAAAAGGTATGTCGCAGCAGTTTAAAGGTGCAAAAAGTAGCTTTAAAAAAGAAACTAAAGATTTTCTAGACGTTGCATGTATAATGTTTGTCACTTTTTCAGCTGCTGAACAGAAACCATTTTGTTTAATCCGACGCGTGCATCACAGTAAAGATGCCAAGCAAAAAACAAGCAGTACATTTGCGCCACTTAATGTAAAAGCTTAGGCTTTAGGAAAGGAATAGGTCGCGAGGAATCGTTTTAAATGTTACATCGAGCAATTATTTTTTTGTTAGAGAGGGGGAGGGGAGCAACAACTGATGCCTCATAGGTTTTTAGGATACTGAGTTTTAATGAAAATAATGCTATGACACACTTAAAATATTTTATTGGTGGAAAGCGATTCAGTGAAACCGTATACGCACTGACACGCAAGTACGGCTTATCTTTTCTTTTTCTTTGTTTAACGACCATTGCGAGCAACTGTAAAGGTGTGAGAACAGGAATTTGTAGGTAACGAAGGTTGAATTCGCGTCTCCTTGCTCGGGAGTGAGTTGCTTTAACCGACTAAGCTACACCGACGGAATGTATTGCTCCAGATTTGTCGGTTTGACGCGTGCTTCACCTCTGTAGTACGTCACAAGGGCTATAAGCACTCGCCGGTCTCTAAATTAGGGGCCACTGGCTCCTCCTGATAAGGGACAGAAGAAGCGTCGTAGGAGAAACACACCACGCATGCCTCAACAAGAACTCGAGCCCTGATCCAGCTCTGGCGACAGGTGGCAAACCAGCGCCTCTGACCACTCGGACAACGCGGCGATATCACGAAAGCACCGTCTCCAAATTGTGTAATAAGTATTTTATTCTAACAACACTGGCAATTGAGACTACACCACGCACAGAACCATTCCTTAGATGAAGGCTATAAACTTTTCCAAATTTTTCTTCTGAACAGGGGCCTGAGCTTTTTGGTCGGAAAGCAGCACCTTTCGGCATTAGGCCAACGGTGCGGCAACACGAAAACACCGTCTCTAAATTGTATCATAAATGTTGTATTCTAACAACACTGGTAATTGTGGATACACCACGCTGAGAACCTTCCCTTGGATGAAGGCTATGAAGCTTTCGAAACGTGCATCATACCGTTATTTACAGTACCTTCGTCATCTCGATTATGTTATTTGTTACATATTTCTGTTGCGGAAATTTCGTCGGCCAAGTCTGCGCAGTTGGGGACACTGAATCAAGGTGAATTGTGAGGGTCAACAGTTCTGATGAATGGGAATCATCAATGAAGAATGAGATGAGGTCGCAATAAGGATCATTTGCGAACATGTTCTGATGAAGGGAAAGGGATAAAATCTAGAGAACTTTTTAAAATAGCACTGATGTTTCTGCGATTGTTTTTCTAAACAGATACGCTAGAAATCCATCAGTCAGCTGTCTTTCACTGAGTCGAAACCTTTTGGACGAGTTTTAGATTCTCTTACCAAATGTCAGACCTCCTATGTATTCATGCCATTTCACAGGCTCTTGAGTTGGGACTCATTTTGGTAAATGTATCCTGCATCATTATTCACAATTGTTTTTCTAAATGAATGCCTTCTGGTTTTGTGGTCCCATTCCTGTCTTCTCCTCAAATACACCCTGTTAAATTGAAAAAAAAGACACACACACACACACACACACACACACACACAAAAAGCAGGAATCTGATGAAAATCAAACGACTTGTTGACATATAAGTAGGTTAAGAGTGCAATTACAGAGCAAAGGCACAAATTTTCTTCACGTACAGATGGATTACTTGGTAAGAAGAAATAACTTTTAAAATCCCAAGGATTATGTTCATATGTAGAGGATTTTAGGAAGGGAGTGTCTGACCCCAGGTCTTAAACAACCCTTAGAAATAGGAAGCTAGGAGATTTGGGCTAAAGTGTCCGATAGGAAAGTGACACGGAAGCGAGGTAGAAAGAGGGAGGAAGACACCCTTATTTATTACCGGGGGGCCAGTACCCGGGGCCCGATGGCTTAATGTGCCCATCCAATGCACAACGGATATTTAGTGGTTCGAGCGTTCATACCTTCCTATTATCGTAACATAGGTCTTCTCCGCGGCAGTCACGAATGTTGACCACTTGGCATCGCGATAAAATTTTGCATTCCTTTTTACCTTGTCTCCCGCAGGCAAGGGAGAAAAGGTAAAAAGGAATGCAAAATTTTATCGAGATGCCTAGTCCACTGCACTGAGCAAAAATTGTTAGCCACCTCTTTCGCGTTGATGTTCTCCATGCCGTTACTTAGGTAACCTCCGCAATCAGAAACGTTAAACCGCAGTGCGTTAGTCGTTGTTTCTACAAGACAGGGTTTGGTTTGGTAGGCCAAGAAGATGGAGTTATGCACTTTCAACACAGAAGAAGAGGATCTGTGCTTGATTTCGGAACTGATGACATGTTTGAACTGGGAGGGGCCGCCCCGGTGGCGCAGTGGTCTAAGCGATGGCTTCTGGCCATTCGTCCGAAAGGGGTCCGGGTTCGAATCCCTGTGAGGCATGGATGTTGTGTGTTGTCTTACGGCACAGGCTCTCGCCCTTCCCTGGAACCAGTGACCTTAAATTAGGGACGGGCGACTGCTTATAGCCCATTGAGTTGCTCATGGTGGTCGTTAAACCACCAATCAAAAAAAAAAAAAAAAAAAAGACGGGATTTTAGATCCAGAATGCATCAGTGATCGACATTGCTATGGCGATTTGGGAAAAAGTCTGCTATGACCGTGGCATATATGTATTACTTGTTTAACTTTCTGATTTTTTTTTCACTCTCTCTCTCTCTCTCTCTCTCATGTAAATGTTTGGTTGCCTCTCGTTATGCTTTCTGAACAGAACGTCACGTCGGAATTCCCAAGAGTTTATTTGTTTGAGAATTCACTAGCTGTCAGTGAAGTTGAAGGAAGGAAAATATTTACGAAATTTGCTACTGTTAAAAAGCGTAATCGACTAATCTGTCATCGTCAAATGAATTGTCGTTGATCTGAATCGTCGAATCAAGCTATGGACAAATTATTCTAGTACTGGGGTTGAGTTTTCAAATTTGGTCTTTGTGTTAACTGTGTTAAACATTTCATATTAGCTGTTTTCTGCTAACCACTGGTTAAGTTTATGTCATCGTTCTTCATGGTAATCAGTAACTATTACCTCTGTTTTGTGTGCAGTTTCGTTTTTCCTGACGAAATAAAGAAATTGTAACGAGAGCTTTTTTTCGTAATTGATTTATTTGCTCTCAGCTTGTTATAGTCATGGGCGCCCATAGCTTAGTTTTCAGGAGGGAACAAAGAGAAATCGCAACTACGAATGACATATACACTGGTGTGCAAAAATTAAGGACGAAGAGGAGAAATTAGCATAACAGCGGAACGAGCAGGCAGAACGGACCGAAAGATCATTCAGGAGATAGACTATGGTACGGTACGGTAGGGCATGCGCATATATGCAGCATGACGGGGAAGGGGAGGAGGAGTGTCAGAAAGGTATAAAGCACACGGGCGGTGTACGCTCAGCAATTCGGTGAAAGCTATTGCACGGTGTACATCGGTTTGAACGACGTTAAGTTGCTGCCACTGTGTGATATGGCCAACAGGCAATCCAGTAAACGACATCTGGATGACTTTACCAGAGGTCGCGTCATTGGGAAGTTGGAAGAAAGTCGAAGTGTGACTAGTGTGGCCGAGGAGTTCGGGAACTCTCACAGCATCGTTTCATGACCTTGAAGAGCATTTCAAACGACGGGAACAGCTGTCCGAGAGTTTAGCAGTGGTCGTCCACGAGCAACAACGGCGGCAGACGACCGGTATATTGTCCTACAGGCGAGAAGAGACAGGTGGCAGAGAGCGGGAGAAATCGCAAGGCACATGCAACAGACAACTGGACGTCCGTTATCGCGTTTTACCGTGGCCAGGAGGCTGTACAAAGGTGGTCTCTTTGCACGACGACCAGTATGGTGTGTGCCATTAACGCCCGCTCATCGGAGACGGCGGTTTCTGTGGTGCCAGGAACAAAAAAACTGGACACATCAGCAATGGGGTCGAGTTCTCTTTACGGATGAGAGCCGATTTAGTCTGACGAGCGATTCTGGACGTATACACATCTGGAGAGAGCAGGGAACACGCAATCACACCTCCAACATCATCGAAAGGGACCGGTTTGGAGGTGGCGGAGTTCTCGTTTGGGGCGGTATCATGCTTGGTAGCCGTACTGACCTCCACATCTTGCAAGAAGGTTCAGTCACTGGTGTCCGCTATTGTACCGAGGTTCTCTTGCCTCACGTGCGTCTGTTTAGAGGTGCTGTGGGTCCTGATTTCCTCCTCATGGACGACAACGCTACACCTCATCGTACAGTGGCTGTCGCAGAACTGTTGGAGATTGAAGATATTCAACGCATGGATTGGCCCGCAAGGTCCCCGGACCTAAATCCAATCGAACACGTGTGGGACCTTCTCGGGAGATGCTTGGCAGCACGTCACCAGCCGCCAGCAACGATTGGCGCTACAAGAGGAATGGGCCGCGATGCCTCAACAGCTCCTTGACTACCTCGTCCTCAGCATGGACAGACGTTGTAAATCCTGCCACGCAGTCAGGGGTGATCATATCCCCTACTAAAGACTGGATTTTTCTTGGCAGCCGCCTGTCATATGGACGTTTTTGTCTTCCAGTTGTGCTCGAAGCTACCTTTTCAATAAAGTGCCTTTGTATCTTCTGGATTCCTTGTTTGGACGGTTTTGCTCACTTTTCCCATATTATTCCATCTTGGGGATCTTATAGTATGATTTGAGTCGATGTGGAGCACTTCTGCATGACGTTACAGTCGAAAAACCGTCTCGTCCTTAATTTTTGCACACCAGTGTACAAAAATCATATGCAAATTTCCCTGTGCCTTCTTGTTATCTAACCGTTTTTACCACACTCTCAACACATAAATTCAATTGGTGACGAGAAGGCACAAAAACCTGCATAAAAAAATGAATGAATGAAATTAGCCAGTATGTTAGGACAGTAAAGAAATTTCTTTGTCGTTCTTTTGATCATTTTTCCTACTTGTGTCACGTGCAACACGAAACCTAAGGGACTACTCAATTTGTCATCAGGAACGAAAAAATATCCTCAGGACAAATTTCTGGAAAAAATTTCGAGAGATCTTTGTTCGGTAGTGAATAGCTGTTGTAGAGGGTGATATATTTTTTCAGTTCTTCGTTTTTCATACTTTCCCATGCTACGCTGTTCTCTATCATACAATGGGAAATTTCATGGTTCAGTGTTCTAAGCGCTGTCTTACGATCATTCGTCCAAAGACAGACATTTTTTTTTTATTGGAGGTTTAACGACCACCGTGAGCAACTCAATGGGCTATAAGCAGTAGCCCGTCTCTAATTTAGGGTCGCTGGTTCCAGGGAAGAGGGAAAGTCAGTGCCGTAAGACAAACACAACATCCATGACTCACCGGGATTCGAACCCCGACCCCTTTCGGACGAATGATCAGAGGCTATCGCTCAGACCACTGCGCCACCGGGGCGGCCCGGTGGCGTTTGTCATACAGTACTGGTTATCTCCCTTTCCTGGAACCAGTGGCCCTAAATTAGAGATGGGAGACTGCTTATAGCCCAACGAGTTGCTCGCGGTGGTCGTTAAACCTTCAGAAGAAAAGAAAAATCATTATTTCTTTCTCCTGTAAATTTCCATTTTTTCTCTGGAAATTTGCAAGTTTTTCTATTTTTTTTTTTTTTTTCTACGTAAAAGTGTATTCAGAAAGTACAGGAAAGTTAGTAATCAGAATAAGAGTTATCACGAAAATCTCTGTAGTACTTTCCAAGAACAGGAAGGGCATTATCCGATTTCCAGGGGAAAGGCAAATGCCTCCTCTTGCTCCCCTATATGGGCGTCCGTGGCTCTATATGCTCCCCTATATGGGCGTCCATGGCTCTATATAGTCATAGTATGTTGAATCTTCAGTAAAAGCATAACTCGCTTTAACTCGAGGGAAAAAAAGCACAGCTAAAGGTATATGTTTTCAACCTTAAATATACATATTATGCCTTTCCTTTTTTTCTGAAGACATCTCGGTGTGAGCAATGAAAAATGTTCACGAGCAGAAAAAAAAATATTAATAAGCAATAGCAGAACCAGTTAATATTTTCTAGACATGCTCTTTTAATCTTATTTCTATAGTTAATATGCTGATATATGTATATTTACTCCCAGTTTCTTTTGAAAACTAATTTGACGCCTTTCTTATTCTATTTCAGAGCCACAATATGACACAAATTATGATGAATAAGCGACGCTTTCGTATTCCCGTCATGAGGATCATCGTATACCAGCATCCTATGAATGAACTTGTGCAATGTAATTCGAAATGCGCAGTAACTGCCTTTCTGTAATCGTTTGTTTTGCATGTATAAAAGTTAATTTTTATAATAAAGATTTCTGACATGTAATTTATACTGCTCACTCTCATTCTTGATGAAAGGTTTTCACTTTGAAATGCAGCAACTTATATTGCCCGTGAGAAATAAATACACTACATAAGTGTTCAGTCCCGAGTGAATCACCCTGTAGATTATAACTGAACTTAAATTATTTTAAATGTACATACGTAAACTAAGAGTGAGATAGGACCCCCCCCCCCCGAAATGAAATCGTAGCTACGTGACTGTTTACGATACATTATTGCAAATTTACTCCTTCTAGAACGTCTTTCGCCATTGTGAAGAAAAATCAGACACAAAAATTAGTAACATCATGGAAATTTATTGCACTTAAGGCAAATTAAAATATCTGCCAGAAATTTCAAACTCCGATTTTCATTTTTTAGTTTTCTTTTGTTCTTGAATACAATCACAGATATTAAGTTTCTACACATGTACATAGCACAAAAATATTTCTTGAAATTTTAAAGTCGAATCAATTATATAATAGGAACTTTAAAATGTTTCATGCTGAGATGTATCAGGTACAGTAATTCTGAACATGAATCACGTAAAAATTATTTCGGTATCACATTATTTCGCATCTGTACAGTATAATCATCATATTTTAAAAAAACAGTTGAGGACTATGATTTTAATATTCACAAACGCTTCATTGTCGAAACGTAAATACATAGAGAAACAAACACATTAACATAACTCATTTTGAACTGTTTACAAGAGTGTTAACGGAACGGAACGTAACATCAGCCGAATTTTTCGGCTTTTCAAAGCAAGGCATACATCTCTGTGGTACAGATAAATACTCCTAACAATAAAAAGAAAAAGCATGAACTCCATTCAAAGTAATCTCATTATAACAATTTTTTAGCACCAATCGTGACAGCATAACAAATATTAGGTTTACGCACAAGTTTCTGGCACTCCACGTATCATTCTGCACTTAAAAGCGAAACGGTTGAATTTTTGTAAGAATTTCGTGTTGTGGGAATAAGGTGGCAACACCGTTGGCGGACAGCCCACACGTGTGGTTTGTTGAGCTAAGACTGACGAAGTGGATATTCGTCACTGTCCGTTGTCCATGTTTGATCTCGGGGAAGCCGCTGCAGAAGCAAAAGAGTGGATTTTTTCGGCATATTGTGAGAAAGATGTAAGTGCAGCCGCATTGCTTTTGAAGTTCAGAGGTGGGTATTGCAGCGTGGAGAACAAGCAGCGTAGCGGATGGTGGAAGTAGGTGAAGAGCTAAGATTTGGATCCCCTTCGGCTGTGTAGAGAGCAGGCATATTTCGATGATGATTGAACGCTACCTACTTGTTTAAGTACATCTGCTCGACCATAAAATGCTGGAAACTTATCCATGTCACTAATTGTACTTAGAACACAAAGGGAAGGAGTGATAACACAAAATGTTGCACCATTGCTCCAGTAACATTAATAATAATTATTGTTCTTCAAGATGTGGGTTTTAAATTATCAAATAAAGTGCTTAAAATACCATTTTTTTATATTTTTCATTGGAAAGTCTTGTCCATTTCCTACATAATTGATTAACGAATTGTTTTCATTCCTAAGGAAGGGATAATATTCGTGATAGTTATGCACAAAGACATTTAAGGAGAATAGACTGGCAAAGAGCATGCTACTTCCGGCATACATAGAAAGCCACCATTGTAGGGAGTGACTAGTGTGTTGACATGGTTGCGCGAGTATTGCAGTTCTAAATATTTGGTTCGCTGTAAACCGCCACACAGGAAAATTGCCACACATCTTTCAGCAACTTTGAAAACTGCCACACATTGGAAAACTGCTACACGAGAAAACTGCCACACATTGGAAAACTGCTACACAAGAAAACTGCTACACAAGAAAACTGCCACACATTGGAAAACTGCCACATGTTTTTCATTAAGGGGCCGGGCACAAATTGCTGTTCCTCCGAGGAACACTTTGAATGTGTAGCAGTTTTCCGGATTATGTGAGGCAGTTTTTCAAGTTGCTGAAAGACGTGTGGCAGTTTTCCGTAAACCAGATATTTTGACATATATACATTTCAGATTTAATGTGCGACGCGAAATTTTCCTGTTTAGCAGTTTCCTTTACTTTTTATTTCTCAGCTCTATGTATACCTTAAATACCATATACATACAGTAGTCTCGTATTTTTCTGCTGTGTTTTTTTGTTTTTTTTTCTCGGACATGAGTATTTGCTAATTATAATGTGATCTAGATTGTTCTCGGATCGTACGCGAACATTCTTTCTACGTAATTTCTGCAGTAGATTATGAATTGAATCAAACATTTTTGTCAACTCCCTCCCCATTCATAGATGGCGCTGTACGTTCAAATGATCTCCGTCGTTGCAGAACCGCCAACATTACGTTTGCCAGTCTATGATACTCCAGTGTCTTTCACAATATAAAACCACTCACCCGTACATTCTTGATAAATAAGTATAAATGACACCGTCTCTGTACTAACAAATGAATAAGAAAATCAAAGAACCGATAAAATTAAAAGCCGTAAAACTTTCAATTCATTAGTTTAATCTAAAGATACACATTAGTACTTTCGGGCCACTTTGGTCCTATCTAAAGATGTGAGGTGAACATTTGAACAGTGCTGCAATTTATACAAACGAGGGCAGTATGGGTAAACATAGTACGTGTGTGTTACGTCAGCGATGTTTAAAGTGGACCCCCCCCTCGTTTTGTCCAATATCATCTGGGTGATTATATAATATTTTTCCACACAGGTAATAAATCACATGGTATATAGTCATTACAACATTTATTACGGACTTTACAAATAAATAGACTTTCAGTCAATAACAGCATTGAACGGGATCTTGGTGTTACTAGGATTCTTGCATGGTCCCAATCCGGGTAGAAAGTTCCATCGTTGACAGTTTGCACCAAGGCAATATTTTGAAGCAGATCAGATCAGATCATATACAGTGTCTGACCCCAGGTCTTAAACAACTCTTAGAAATAGGAAGCTAGGAGATTTGGGCTAGAGTGCCCGATAGGAAAGTGACACGGAAGTGAGGTAGAAAGGGGAAGAAAGACGCCCTTATTTATTACCGAGGGGCCACTACCCGGGGCCCGACGGTTTAACGTGCCCATCCGACGCACGGCAGATATCTAGTGGTTCGAGCGTTCGTACCTGTCTGGAATCGAACCAGGGGTCTTCTTCGTGGCAGTCACGAACGTTGACCACTAGGCTAGTATTTTGAAGCCCTGCCTTGATGTTGTATTTGTGCTCCCAGACTCTGCAAGCAAGACTACGAGCTGTAGATCCGATGTAACAAGAACAAAGGTTTCCTGTCCCATCAAGTAAGAGAATGCTGTAGATAGATCCAGTGTCTTTGCTTACATATGTTTTTTTTTTTTTTTTTTTTTTTCCCCTCCATCATTTTCGGCCCTTTTCCTAATTTCCTTTCTATTACTTGAAGCTGTTGATTCATCAGACACCGTGATTTATACACTTTCATCTCGAGCTTTCCCAAATTGTCTACCCAGTCCCGCCTGGCATATTTCGCATTGCTTGCTCTCTTGTGCACTGCGAGTCCAGTTTTAAAAAGTTTAGGAACTGATAATAAATTCTATAACTTAGTAAAAAAGTTGAAAACATTCGTCCCACGTTAATAGAAGAAAATATACTGCTGTAAGAGTAAGAGATGATGGCGTGCAATTAGAAATGTAACCTACGCACTCCTTAAAAACCCGATGAACAAAGCATAAATAATTCAGCAATAATAAAGAAAAGGGTTACATTAAAAAAAGGTTAGTATGTTTTATAAAATAGGAAGGGGTAGGTAGGTATGAGCACGACCGTCGCTAGACTTCGAAATCATTATGGGGACGGGTGGGCGAGCATTATTTTGGGTGGGGTAAGCTTCATAGCAGCTTTAAAACGAATTTTAATGCTTTTTTTGCCTTTTGATTGAAGGTTTAACGACCACCGTGAGCAACTTAATAGGCTATAAGCAGTCGCCTGCCCCTAATTTAAGGCCATTGGTTCCAGGGAAGGGAGAGAGCCAGTGCCGCAAAGCAAACACAATATCCATGTCTCACTGGGATTCGAACGCGGACTCTTCTCGGACGAATGATCATAAGCCCACGCTTAGGCCATTGCGCCACCGGGACGGCTTTAATGCTTTTCACCACCGGCTACAAAATAATTCCTGCAATCCCAACCCCTCAACCCGGATACACACACATACACGCATCTGACTAGTTACGCCTAGCCAGGAATTCCTTAAGGGGAGGGGGGGGTCCATGGGTTTGGTTCATTGGTGAAATCCTCGCGTACACGTATATATAGCTTTAAATTCGTGCTCAGTCTCACCTCAAGGGAGGGCTTCACCCCCCCCCCCGCCTCCTCTGGCTACGGCCCTAACGCCACTGGTGTAAGATACAAGTGTTGGTAGAATGTCGCCTTCAACTTTTTACTTGCTTTGAATACGTTGTCTTACATTTCTTTTCAAAATTTTGCATTTTTGCTTACGAAAATAGTACTGTACTTGAACAATTTATTTAAGAGAAAATATCGTTTTTGTTTATCTAAATGAAATTTTAACGTCGTGCTACACAGACACAATATCTTCCCGTCCCCTCCTTAACACTATCTTCCTTCAAGCCAGCGACTTTGCCTTGTACTTCTCTCCTACGGAGCTGTCGTCAGCCACTTTCTGCACTTTCACTGTTCCGGGGCAGTATTAAGAGCGCCAGTGTAGCTTTAGACTCCACTTCCCGATTATCGATACACAAGAACACGAACTGAAGGTTCAAACCTAGCACACGGTTAACGTGTCTTGCTCCTAAACCAAGGTTTAGTCGACTGTATGATCACCGGTCAACGGTTCTGGCAGTCGGGAAAGACGTGACGTCGTAGGTCCAGCCGCCTGTGAAAAGAGGAATGAACAGGCGTTCCATAGGAAAGATCAGACTGGGAAAGGGAATGAAAAATTAGAGGTGTAGAAACAGCGTCGCCCACACGGAGCCTGACGCTCAGTGACGAAGCAAACTAAGTCATTTTGGGCGAATTTCGCCACCTTGCATCATTTATCTATGCAAAAAATATTATCAAAATGCAATTTAAATAAAACTTCTGGCATCGTGCCAATATAATTATTTATTATGGTGGAAGGGGAATTATTAATATTTTCAGCAGAGGAGAATATATAAAAATTCATGTTTCTTTCCAAATTATGCTTTAGTTCAATAATTCAATAATTCCTGGGTATAATTGTTATATGCCATCTTGCATGAGTTGTCTTAATACTTTGTCAATCTGAAATCAAATTTGTAAAGTAGAATCATTTTAATAAAATATTCATTTGAATTGACTAATTTATCTTATTTGACTTTGAATTTTCATGGGTTTCTGTTTTGTTAACCTTTTTTGGAGACTTAATAAACGAACTTCCTAGGTGGAAATACGTAGGGCTTCATGAAATAAAATGACACATTTTGAACTGGGTGGGCGGCAGGGTGGACTCAAGCCCTCCCTCGCACCCTTTGGCGATGTCCCTGGGTGTGAGGCACTGAAAATGATGAAATGAGAATATTTGAAAATCATAAACATCAGCTGCAAGTAATAAAAAAATTAATTAGTATAAGGATTAAAATAAAAATAAAGAAGAGAGCAGATGGAACCATTAATTATCATTCTTGAAATAGGAATCTATGGCACGTGACCGTTACCTCCAATGATCTGAGAAACAGACTGAATTTGCACCACAAATTCTCAAAAAATTGTTTTAAAACGGTGCTTGATGTAAAACTCATGTGCAAAACATTGTTATTGAACTGAAAAACAAGGGACGCCATTTTGTATCCATAACGCAGGTGCAAGAAACTTCATGATTGTTTGCCACCATAAGGAATGGGACTGTTTTAGCATTTCATTCTTGCCCGTTGAATATTGATGCTTTGTGATTAGGTCAATTGGCGAACTTAAAATGAAAGTGCAAAACCTGATACATCAGAAATGATGACGTTATTCAGCTGCAGAGTCGCTGATAATGCCACAGGAAGAATGTTTGAACAGACCTTGCAATAATGTTTTCCCTCGTCAGGACCTTTTCTTTCTTCCTTTCTTTCTTTCCTTTTTTTTTTTTTTTTTCTTTTTTGTGCAAAACAAAATACGTCACATTATGTTTAAATCTTTAATAACTAAACAGAGCAGCTTAAATTTTATTTTGGGTTACATATCTCGCAGTTTCATTTGCATACATCTAAATCTTCCGACGTCTTATTACGCATACTAAGATTTTTGTGCGTGGTAGAAATGATGACAAAAAACCTTATTTTTTCACCTTTTGAAAGTTTCTGAAATTTTCTGCTATCAAAAGCATAAACGGATGCAGTATCAGTATTAAGAATATTTAGCAACAGAATTTTGTTCAGTCATTCTGAAACGCCTAGATGTGATTACACAACAAGAAATCCAAACATGTCAAAACAAATCGGACTTAAGGCTGTGGTTTATGGCGCATTTACTTAACCTCTGTGATATGTCCGTAATATAAAAATCACTTTGAATAAAGCTCATGTTGAGAAATGGCTTCCTAGTTTCTTAATTCAATTACTAATCTAAAGCAACTATTATGGGAATTTTACTAGAAATTTTCTTCATTTAAATAGCAAATTTTCGGAGAAAACTCTTCTCCTTCTTCAGGCTGTCTTGTTGTTGTCACTTATTCCTGTCACTATCACGGTTACGGTTAACCTTGACGGTTTACGTTATTTTTCAACAAATTCTGCCAGATGTTAGGCAGGGAAAATCCTTTGCAGTCATTGATGATGGAATTTTGATTTTTCTCAATCTCTATTCCTTCTTTCAGCTTTCTTTTTTGAAAATTGCTTTGGAAACTGATGACTTTAAGGGAATTCCAATCCATGCTGTGCCCAGTTTCTCTAACATGCCTATCTAATCCAGTCTTGTTGGAGCAATTTTTTATAGCTGCTTTATGCTCAGCTATACGAGTTTCTAGTCTGCAACCTGTTTCACCTATGTAAGATAGTCCACAACTACAATTTACTTCATAGACTACTCCTTGCATTTTTAAAATATCTTCTTCTCTTTGAACTATTTTAGGGAAAATTTTTTTAACTTTGTTCTCTAAACTTGGAGCTAGCCTAATATTGTACTTCTTACTAATTCTCTTTAAGCTCAAATAAACCTTTGTGATAAGAAATTTTTCTAGTGAATTTTACTTGTTGCTTTTGCGGGTTCTTCGTATCATTAAAATTCAGAAGCTTCCCAATTTCTTCTTTAGGATAGTTATTCTCTGCAAGTATGACTTTAAGTTCTTCTTTATGGGCTTCTTTTTTATCTGCAGTAGAAACTATTTTATTAATTTTTTCTAAAACCTGACTTGCTACATTTTTCTTAATAGAAACTGGATGATAGGAATTTAAATCCAGTAGTCTTTTAGTATTCATTGGTTTTTTATACCAACTAGTGAGGAATTTTTCATCTTCATAATAGATAGTAATATCTAAGAAGTTAATTCTTCTTTCTTTTTGAAGTTCAATAGTGAACTTAAGGGAATCATCTAATTCATTGAATGAGTCTAGAATTCTTTCTGGAACAATTTCTGAGCTATCTATTATAAATAAGATGTCATCCATGTATCTGCTATATAAGCAGAAGTATGTGGGTTGTACTAGTATCTTTTCTTCTAGTTTTCCCACATAATAGTTAGCTAAGAGTGGGGAGCCCATAGCTAGCCCCGATTTTTGAATGAAAAATGTTTTCCCAAATTGAAAGTAGTTGTTCTGCAAAGAGAAAGTAAGCATTTCAAAAATTTCAACTAATATGCTTTTTTCTTTGTTGTGAAAAGCTATTAGGTCTGCCAAGTCTTCCGCTATAAAGTCCACAAGTTGATCTATATTAATGTGAGTATACATAGACACTATGTCTAAACTACCCATAATAGGAGAATCTAATTTAGGAAGAAGTTCTGGTTTTTCTTTTAGCTACATTGAGTTTTTAATCAAGTTAGGTGGCTCTTTTAAAAGATTCTGAAGGTGTGACTTTAAAAAATAGTTTAGATTTGAAAGAATAGAGTTTTTTGAGTCTATTATTGGTCTAATTGGTTGGTGTTCTTTATGCAGTTTGACTATTCCATATATTTGAGGTAATCTGAACTGTAATTTTTAGAATTGTTTATAGTTTTCTGGAAGCTGGTTTTTCTTTTTTTGAAGTGAAATAAGCTTAGAGACTTTTTTATCAAATCTGGTAGTGGGTTTTCTTTTACTTCTTCATACATAGGCTTTTTTAGTTCTTCTTCCATCTTTTCTAGATAATCTTTCTTATCCATAATAGTAATCAACTTACTTTTGTCTGTTTTCACAGCAACTACACTTTCATTTTTTCTGAAATCTTTAAGAGCTTTTAATTGACTATTATCAAAATTTTTTGAGGTTTCCTTACTCGCTTCTGGAATTTTGTAAGGCTATTGTAGTAATCTTTTCTGAGGAGGTCTGCTTTAATTTGGTCCTCTTTTTCTAAAGTGCTGCAGATGCTTTCCAATTCAATTACCAATTTTTCTGTATTTATTTTTTCTTTGGATAGATTGAAATTACTTCATTTATCACTTGTAATAATTCTTGGCTAACTCCAGTAGCAGTGTTGTCCTTTACATGACTAAGAACTGCAGTTTCTTTGTTTTTACTGGAATAGTTTTTCTTCAAAAATTTCTTTTCTTTAAGGTTCAGCTTTTTAACAAATTTCTTATTTTTGTTTCTTACTCCAATTTTTAGCCAGTCATCCAATTCTGCTTTCACTTACAGTTATTGCAATTCTTAAAGGATTTCTTGTTTCAACAACAAAACTATGAGAAATAGGAAGGGAGGATTCTGTAATAAATGCATGATGCGAATAACGTTGCAGGGGCGCCGACTTTACCAAATTATTGTGTGTGTGGGGGGGGGGGCAAGCATGAAGAGATCAGACGTGAGAGGGGCAAGTCTTTTCCATTAACACGAGGAAAATAATAAAACAAACAGGCAAAAAGATAAACTACGAGTTTCGAAGCATGTTTTAAAACGCAATTGTAATTGTTCATCAGCAAATGAACAAGGTAACAAATATTTTCTCTGATTATTAAAATTTTTTAAATTAAAATTCAGCCTGTGATTTTATAAAAATATCCAGAGAGATTTTATTTCCAAATGTTAATAAAAAATTAGAAATTAGCGGGATTACTCAAACAAAAAACAAGAAGCGCAAATATATCGTACATAGATAAAAAGGCGTTAGAAACTATACGTTTCTGTATTTTTATTTATTTTATTTTTGATATTTGTTTTGCATTTACCACATATCAAGAGAACATGGCAAACACAATATGGAGCTGGCAATCCAGTTTCTTATCAAATGAGCAATGCTGAATACACGAGAAAGAAGTTTTTACTTATTTTGTTATTTATTAATTTTTTGGAAATAAATCGCGTTCGCCTCATAAGGTGCACCTTTGAGGCCAAAGATGCCAAAGCTATTACTTATTTAAACAGGACGAAAGACAGCTTTATTTAATTAAACAGGACGAAAGACCCTCTCAATAAAATTATTGAAGGAGCAAGATTTAACTTGCCCCCACCCCATAGTGATGCAATCACAGAGTTAAAACAGAAATCGAACACTGAATTTAATTTAATACTGATTCTTCATTCTGATCAAAATTACATTAAATTTGATCAGAATGTGATTGATCACATTCTGATCAAATTTAAACGTGACTGAAAGAAGGGTGAAACAATGAAAAGCAATCCACAGAAATCTGAGCTTATTTTGGCGACCTACTAAACTACTTTGTTCCCAATATTAAAAATTGTGGTCTACTAAGTAAAAAAAAACGATTACGAACATTAGCGATTACCTTAACCGAACATTTTGCGTTTTTTTAGTAAACCAAGTGAACTAAAGCTTGTAAAATGAATGAAACAGCTGTGAGTGCTTTAATTCTCACTAACCTCAATGACACACGGTGATTACAACTTATTTAGACGCATACACATATACACAAAGTGGCACAATTCTCGGCTATCTTATGAATATTTCATTTTACATTTTGCGCATGTTTTTAATTTACATAGAAAATAAACTAATGAGCAATAAACTGCTTCCATACAGAAACCAATAAAAATCTGTCTCATATTGGATGAAAGGGAACGCTAATCAAGGCCGTTTAGAAAACACAAGGCCATGGTAATAGAGAGATGAATTTCCTCTTTAAGTGACATCACACTGAAACCAAGGCTTACGATTGGTTTCTAACGCTGTTGTGTGTGACGTCAAACATGACACCGGCGTATCAGTTCGTGTATCATGAGTGTGACGTCAGAAAAGGAGGGAACTCACCCTCTCTAATGTCATGGCCTTGTGTTTTCTAGACGGCCTTGCTCTAACACGGGCTGACTAGTTTAGTTTTGATTATCACACATTTTTTGGGAATAGCACATAAATCAATGCTTATAATAAAGTTCCGAAGCCTTCTGTTCCTGAGACAAAAGTCACGGGAAATCCCCCTGGAGGATATTACCCTGTGCGTCACATTATTCAACGTTTGTAACAGAATTTCGCTCCCTCGTCGGCACATTTTCTGTAGGAAACCAAGTGTTCGGCCTGAGAGGAAAATCATGGATCATTCTATTGAAGATGTCACTTTGTACCTGATAAGAACCACTGAAAGAAGGTAAGTGGTACCGATCTGTCGGAGGAGCGAACCTATTTGGAAAGGTCAAAGGGTTCAGGTATGACCTGGAAGGTGTCGTAGGAGACAAATCTGGAGATGAATAAAGTCCTATTGAAGGAACACGCCAGCTGCTATAAGAATGAGCACTTGGAGATAATGGATGCATAGGAAAATGCAGGCTGGTCTCTGGCAGAAATTGGGCTGCATACGAAGACACTGAGCACAAACTGCAATAAGGATGTACTCTGAGATCTGAATGCGTTGCCATCAAGTGAGGTAAGGGAAGAAGGCCATGTCAGATTATTGCTTCCAGAGGTAACTTGTGGCGAGGAGGACACAGTGGTGCGCAGGCTGCTACTGCTGCTTGGAGAAGTACAGACACTAGGAGATGAACTTGAATTATTAATGAGGTGTTCGGCAAATGATTCATTTGAAGTTTCACTACTCAGGTCCTCTTCGCCCGAGAGATTTCTGTTCTCCTTCTGAGATGGACGGAATCCTCTGGCGAAAGGATTGTTTTGTATTTTCAGATTAACCATCGCTACGTTTTGATAGGCTGTCACGGCTATGAAGGTGGTCAAAGGCAAGCTAAAAGTGTGATGATACGTATAAGGAAGAAGAACAACATCACTGCCTTGCACTATGTGGACTCGGACCATAAACTTGTGCATAGAATTAAGCAGCATCTGAAAAAACAAGAAAAATCACGAATGAACTTTCACAACTCGTCTACAATAATAAAACTTTGCATCAAAACAGACATTAATAACACTAAACAACAGTTTTAGAAGAGATAAATTGCAAAGGGATCGAAACACTGTTCAAGTTCGTCTTGTAACTTGCCGCTCCTGAAAATGTCCTTCCTTTGCTGATGAGAGTACAAGGTATTTAGTTTTCACTAAATCTGGAACTCCCACTCCTTCTATTTAATTACCTCTCTAACTGAAACTCTATTTCGTACAACTACCGACAAGGCGGTATAATAATGAAAAGCTTTCCTAAATCTGAATATTCGCTCATATTTCGCGCAGCATCGAATTTCAACACCCTTAACTAAATCACAAAGACTCCTCTGTGGCAGAGTGTTAAGAGACTCGGGCATCTGGCTAATCGCTGGAGAAGCGGATGAGGTCTGAGTGGTGCGCTTATTCTGTGGCGGTAGCTCTCTGTTTTCCCTTGAACCAGTGGCTCCAAATTAGGGGTAGAAGACTCCCTGCTATTGCCTTAGATGTTCAAGGGCATATATAAACCCTGAAACAATATCGTCTTCACCATCATCCATTATCAGTCCACTACTGGATATGAAGGTGTCCCTATGTGTCTTCAGTAACTCCCTGTCTTGAGCCAGTTACTTCCATGTCACTCCGGCATACTTCATATTTCATCTACCCAACTTCCACGTGGTGTCATGCAGCTCTGTCTGAGGAACTTTCAACTTCTAGAACACTGTCCTTCAGTTCCTTTTTTATTATACTAAATCCAACACTACTAGTTCTTCCAGTATCTGGGCGGCGATAGTAGAAGAGATGTCCACTTTTCAATTCAATGATATCTTTTCATTTTCTTCTTACCTCACTTAGCCTGACGATGTCCCACTTATCCTTTGGAGTTCCTCCTCCATTTCATGAATCCTTGAATCAGAAAATACAGATGGTCCGTTGAACGTAGCCAAGGCCAGCATCAGATGGCAGCCTAGTCCGATCCTCCGGTGTGCGTGCAGGTATTATTACTGTCTGGGACCTGCGAACCAATACCTTACGTGGAAGGACTTCTCTCGCCTATCTGTTCATCTTCATGATTCCATCTCCTCTCGGACACTCTACACGTCGATAAAATCGTCGATCATCCGTTTATATCCATCATTTACCTCTCCTGAAGGAATTCTACAGGTTCCAGCAGAACCGCGACTTTTCTCGTTTTTTGTGCAACTCCGTATGAAATCTTTTCTGCCTGAACCATACTCAGAGAAAACTTTAAGTGAAATTATTCGTACTGCACACCCCAGCCACCAATGCCTATCCCTACTGTTCCGTCTGCCTTCCTGGTGGCTGGGATGTAGGTAAAAATACCCCCGGAGAAAATACCCCTGAAAACTGAAAAGCGGTTAAAATACCATCGGAGGAATTACCCCCATAACAAACGGTTCGCTGTAAACTGCCACACAGGAACACTAATGTGTGGCAATGTTCCGGAGTGGTAATTTACTGGCAACCCTGCCACACATCTTCTTGCAACTTGGCTGCAAAAGTTCACGAGGGTGGGGGGAGCTACAAAGAGATTGCTGTTTCTGGGCCTATATTGAGAACTGAATTGGAAACTCCAAACAAATTTCGAGAAAACGTTCCATGTAAGCCAAGAGAGAATTGTACTTTAATTTGAAGAAATAAATTGCCGAGGATCCGAGGTACACTTGGTTTGGGGGTTCTACCCCTAACTTCCGTAATAATATATTATGGGACGCTGGAGTCTGTCAGTATATCCAGGATGCTCCCCTTGAAGCGTCAGCGAAGTCCGTGAGCTGGGGGGGGGGCTTCGCCAAAATGTTAAAATGGACGTAGAGTTGTAAACATTGGAACTATGCTTTATAAAGTATAATGATTCTGTACACGACCACGAATTTTCAGGAGGGTGGGGTGAATTCACCCTCCCCAAGTTTCTAAGAGCGCAGACAAGTGTTCAATTTAAGGGATTTGCTCGCAATTTCTATGCTTCGTGTTGTGTTTAGTGGCAGACTATATATACCTATCCCCCCTCTCACTCAGAAATTTGGTGAAGTCTGTAAAAGAGATACGAGGTGCTTGGTTTGGAGGGCTCTACCCCCAAATTCCGTAATTTTATATTCTGGACCTCTGAAGTCGGTCAGTGTATCCTCGATATTACCCCTGAAGAGCTTAGAAACTGGTGGGGGATTCACCCCACCCTCCTGGAAATTTGTGGTCGTGTGCAGAATCATTAGATAAAGCATGGTGCTAATGTTTATAGCTCTAAGTTGATTTTAAGATTTAGGGAAGCCCCCAACTCTCCCCCAAAAGCTCACGGACGCTTCAAGGGGAACACCCAGGATACACTCCAGCGGCCCAGAATATAATATTACGGAAGTTGGGGGTAGAGCATCCCCCAAAACCAAGTGTACCTCGGATCCACGGCAATTTATTTCTTCAAATTAAAGTACAATTCTCGCTTGGCTTACATAGACCGTTTTCTCGAAATTCGTTTGGATTTCCCAATTCAGTTCTCAATATAGGCCCAGAAACGGCAATCTTTATACCCCCCCCCCCCATTGAACTTTTGTGGCCAAGTTCCTGAAAGATGTGTGACAGGGTATCTGGGTGCTGTCTCATTCTACACTATACTACAGGATCTTCATTATGCTTCTCATCTCCCATCTGTGTGTGTATATACACTGCTGGCCACCCGAAATGCAACACCAAGAAGGAAGCATCCGATTGGCCTGAAATTCGCAGTATGCGTCGCCCGCGAGAGGACATGCAAACGATTAGCATTGCAGGGCATATGCAAATCATGTGCGCCCGGCACGCCACCGAGAAGCACTGTAAGAAGGGTGCATAGAAGGCTGAGTGTAAGTAGTGTAAGTATGTTTTTGCTGCCTGACCTGTGCATGGAAAGCTTCCTGATGCCTCGTCGCAGAATACGGCAGTCATTCCAGCACGTTTCGGAGTTCGACAGAGGACGAATAATGGCTTATCGTGACAGCGGTTTATCGTACCGAGACATCGGCGCCCGTGTGGGACGACATCCAGCCACAGTGAGGCGAGTATGGATTCGGTGGGTGTAAGAGGGAAGGACGGACTGACGTGAGCGATTGCCGTAGCCGCGGCACCCCACCGAACGAGAGGTCCGGTATGTTGTGCGGCGGGCATTGACGGCTCGCACCGCCACATCACGAACGTTAGCGCAGCAATTAGGGTGTGATGCGCAACAACCTGTGTCAGCACGTACCGTTCGACGTCGTCTGCAGGAGCGGGGACTTGTCGCACAGCGCCCATTGCTCCGATTACCATTGACGTTACACCACCGGCGAGTGCGGCGGCAGTGGCCGTTGAACCCCGCACCTGAGCTACGAATGACACGACATTTTCTTCTCCGACGAATCCCGCTTCTGCCTGCAACACCACGATGGTCGGATCCGCGTGTGGCGGCACCGTGGGGAGAGACTATATCGCCTGCATTATGCATCACCATATCGGTCTGTCGCCTGGCGTTATGGTTTGTGGCGCAATTGGATATGACACCCGAACTCCTGTGGTACGCATCGCCGGTACACTCAACAGCCACCGCTACATCTCCGACGTTTTGGAGCCTGTAGTCCTCCCTTACCAGCAGGACCTGCCAGCGGCCACGTTTCAACAGGACAATGCGCGCCCGCACGTGGCACGCACCGTGCAACAATTCTTCACGGCCCACTAGGTGTCATTGCTGCCGTGGCCCGCCTGTTCTCCCGATATATCGCCCATCGAACACCGCAGGTCGCTAATCGGCAACCGAGTGGCCCGGCAAGCACCACCCGCTGCTACGCCTGATGAACTGTATCAACGTGTGGAAGCAGCCTGGACCGACATACCCCAAGCCCACGTCCAAAGCCTCTTTCGTTCGATGCCGCGGCGTGTAGCGGCCGTTATTGCCAGCCAGGGGCCACACGAACTATTGATGTCTGCGCGTTCCGCAACCAAGTCGCACGGGCCTGTAAGCTCAATCGTTTCATCTTTGTATCTGTTGTTATGTGTCCAGTAAATCTGGCTCTGCTATCTCGTGTCCTTCTTGGTGTTGCATTTTGGGTGGCTAGCAGTGTAATTTCACACTTGTTAAAATTGTAATTTACTTCATCATCTGACGCATCCGGAAAACTCCACTGTGCCTAATCTTACAGAGGCAAGCGAAATGCTTGTTCATCACTTCACAGCTCGACTAAAGTTCCGTTTACAGTTAGCGCATGATCACGCTGTTAATATACACTATCTAACAACAAGTAATTGGACACCCCTGCAATCGACGATATCTGCGGTCCTGATACACGTCACGGTCGCCGCCGTTAATTATCGTGTGGGAAACAACAACGCAACCAGTCGCATGCAAGATGCCACGCAGTTCGGAGTTCTCTGATTTCGAGAAAGGTGTAAATGTCGGGTATCACAGAAATAGCCGATCCATACGTGACATATCCAGCGAGTTGAAGTACCCAAAATCGACAGTGGCCTACGTGAATGGCAAGTGGAAGATGAGAGGTGACTGTCGGAATGTGCCTCGACCCGGCAGACCCACAAAACTGGGAGTTAGAGACAGACGGGTGCTGGCCAGAGAAATTCGGAAGAACCGCACCAAATCGATGGGCCACATCCGCGAGGAGTTTCAACAGGCATCCGTGAGTGTTCTTTTGATGAATACCATCCGTAAGGAAGCCCATCTGCTCGGTTATCATGGACGTGCTGCCGCCCACAAGCCTTTGATCACCAAGTCCAATAGTGCTGCTCGGCTAACGTGGTGAAAAGAACGTCGACAGTGGACCGTTGAACAGTGGAAACAGGTTCTCTGGAGCGACGAATCAAGGTTCACCTTCTACCGTTCGGATGACAGGGTCTGGGTTTTGCGTCTGCCTGGAGAACGCCTCCTGCCGGAATGTATTGTGCCAACTGTGAAGTTCGGCGGCGGTGGAATTATGCTATAGGGGTGTTTCTCCTATTATGGCACGGGACCCTTGGTCGCAGTTCCTGGTAGACTCAACGCCGAGACCTACTGCACCATTTTGGATGACCATGCGCTTCCTACGTTGTGGCAGTTTTACGGGGTGGACCCATGTTACTTTCAGGATTACAATGCCACCTGTCGTGTTGCGAGGTCCACTATGACTTGGTATGGTGACAATGGGGTTAATCGAATGGACTGGCCTGCGCAGAGCCCGTACCTTAACCTTATCGAGCACCTCTGGGAAGAGTTGGAGCGTCGACTTAAGGGGTTGCCCCCACCGTCCGAAATCGGTGAAGGAACTGACTCGGCTTCTCTAAGCCGAGTGGAAGAAAATAAATACCGCTAGCCGTCGTACAACGGCTGGTTGAGAGTATGCCCCGGAGGGTCGCAGCTGTAATCGCCGCTCGTTGTGGCTCCACCAACTATTGAAGGTGAATAAACTTCGTTTTCCTTTGCTACCACAGGTGTCCAATTACTTGTTGGTAGATAGTGCAGAAACTGTTCCCAACTTTCACAAACTATAGAATCCATACCTCAACTGGTTCCAGATTGATGGCCTGAGAGTCTCCCTCACAGTATGAACTGATTTGAACGCTCTGTCCTCTTTATTTGACATTCACATTGTTGTTCACATGTCATCTTCCCGTTCTATCTCACGCTTTAGTAAGTGTGTATAGTTTTAATTCATTGTCTAATTGTTAGGTGCTCATTAGTATATCATTAATTCACTTCTCCTTCTGTACTCTGAGTGTTGAATACATACATATTTAACCTTGGCAGCCACTGCCTTCATATCGCACTGACAGCTGCCTTTGCCAGGTACATTTCAGCTGCCGAAAACTGAGGACCAAGTTTAAATTTGGGGAATCATTTCATTGAGAAGGTGTGGAGTGCTTGGCCATAACGCACAACGCTGGCGAAGCTGGTTTGTGAACGTGGGATAGCATTTTCTCTAATATCGATGGTATAGTTACACCGCCGTTATTTTTTCAAAACTGTCTTTCCACAAGCACGTCATTCGCGCAAGATACACTGCATAAAATTCAATATCAAAATAGTCTTACAATCGCTTGCTACCTATTCGTTGCATAAACATGAGTCGTTTAACTAACTTTTGTCACGAATCATTCGTGAATCTTTCTCTTTCACATGAACACAGCGCGCCTACGTTGTCACTTATTCATGCTTGAAGCCGTGTCCTTAATGTTCTCATTCCAGCGGCGCGTTGGCGCGCTGCCAAAAGTTATCTAGGCAGAAGTTGTCTCTGCCGAAACCACAAACCAGTTCTTACCGACCATCTGACTATGCTCCACTGTGCCCTACAAGGAATAAGCTGCTCTTCGTATTACAGGAAAAGTTTCACCTTCATCGTTCACGTCATGTTTTGCATTTACGTATATAGTTATACGAGAGATAATGGTTTTTGTAAGACAGTCACCAAAGAGACTGGCTTTCTTCAAGGAATTGCAAACTGAAGTTGAAGATTGTAAACTTACGACTCTTCTGTCCAACTACCTGGACAGTTCGTTTCTTACCATTGCCATCATCATAATGCTACTCAAACTACCAAGAACTGACAAGCTTCATGTTTGAGCAGTCACTGACGGACCGTTCTGATGCAGGTGCAAAAGCTAACGGCTTTCACATTTAAATGCAATCTATTGATTTTTCTGCAGACATTGAGAGACTTCCATACACATTTTGATGCATTTTGGGAGGAAGTTGAATGCAAAGTAAATGACCAAGGTTTGTAGAACCACAGCAGCCTCCTAAGAGAAGCATTCCAAGCCACTCCGGTGGCGCAGTGGTCTAAGCGATGAGCTTCTGATCATTCGTCCGAAAGGGGTCCAGGTTCGAATCCCGGTGAGGCATGGATGTTGCATTTGTCTTACGGCACTGGCTCTCTCCCTTCCCTGGAGCCAGCGGCCCTAAAGTAGGAACGGACGACTGCTTATGGCCCATTGAATTGCTCACTGGGTCTTTAAACCTCCAATAAAAAAACGCATTGATGATGGGAGCATTGATCGTGTCATTCATTCTTTCTTTAAGTATCCCAAAAGATATGTACCAGCGGGTTTTCTTTGAAGTAATTGACACCTCGGTTCGATGTATAGCTACTAGATTTTAATCAAAAGTTTCTAATAATTAATGACTTCATGGCTTCTTCAAATTACTTTCAGTATTATAAATATTTAACGGGAATTATCGAGGATAAGTTTATTAAGGTGCATTACTTCTCAAATTTTTGGTCAGGAGATCTTGCGTTTTACTAACAAGGCGACCTTACAGCTGACCACTCGCGGATTTCGGTGAATTTTTTTAATGAAAGTAGAGGCAAAATGAGGATATATGTGTCCCGGCATTTGATCTAATGCCTCGTATTTTCGGAATAAAAAATCATAACGATCCGGAAGATATCATAACAAAATTCGTGATTTCCTGTAAATGATTCTTCACTGTACTGTCACGAGGTCCTACAACAGTGCATTATAGCATACTTTTACTGTTATGGTGGCTAATGTCGAAAAGCGGGGAATGAACAGTGAATTATCAGTAGCAGCAAAGAACGGAATGCCTGCATTTTCCCATCCTCCCTTAAAGTTCTCTCGTTCTCACTTTTCAGAATTCTGTAAGAAGTTACAACAACATTGTGTGATATAGGTAGATATTAAATGAAACATATGTATTTCTGTGCAATATTTGCATGAGCTAGTTATGTCGTGAGCTGCAGGCTTTGTAGTGATGTGGACCTTACACTTAACATTGTATTGTGTCATTGTCAATGGCAATTCGGTGTAGTTTCACTAACAAATAATAAAGAACTTGTAGAAGTAATCTTTGAGTAATGGAGCTTAATAATAAATAGCACATATGGGGACAGAGGAATTGTTAGGAGAATCGAATTATCACATTTTAGCTTATAAAGTATAATTACGTACTTTTATTTGAAGACCTAACATATATGTTGTTAGGTATCTTTATCGGAGGTTTTGCTATCGTTTATTGGTACACAAAGTTGCGGATAATAATTATCATAAAAACAATGAAAACATAACACTTCTCTACAACGCGAGCATTTGATAAAAGAACTGTTCGAGCACTTACATTTCGTTTGTCGAACGCCGTCCGGAAAACACATTTTGTTCACATTTCCAAGCAAACCAAGCGTACTGCAAGATATTCTTGAAAATCGGCGCAGGAAGTTGATGACATATAAGTGAATGGATCTTCGCTACATTTTCTCGCTTGTTTAAATACTTATTATTTTTTTTAAAGTTCGACAGAGTTTTGTAATTTTTTAATAAATTTTTTTACTTGACAGAAAAGGTACACATCACAAGGCTGACAGTATAGGGTACAATGAGGGGGAATAATTTCTTCAGTAGAAGAACAAGTGCCGTTGTCCTTTGTGAAGACACTATTAAAGAGTGCTGGACCTGTTTGACCTCCGCATGAATCCAAGATGAATAGAAACTTCTCTTTTTCACCAAAATGGTCAGATAATGTTTTTTACGAAACTGCTGAAATGCTCTTTCGTTAATTTCCCTGATTTCGACGATATCACGAATACATTTCCATATTCCGTAGTTAGTCCTTCGACAATCTTGGAAACGAGAGGTCCAAATTGTCCCTGAGGCTCTTGCATACATAGAAAAACTTTTGGAAGTAATGCTCTAGAATCAGTCAATGCATACTGCGCAGTGTAACTATGCGTTACTTTGTTAAAATCTTCCAAGAATACCTGTGTTGTTTTTTCTCCACGCACAGAAAGTGTCCTGTTCACATCGATTCTGTACTCACATCTTCTTTGATCAGTGTTAAGGACATAAGTCAATGGAAACTCTTTGATCAGTCGTGAAAGACGTTTTTGGAATTTCCCTGCTTCCGCGATAATAATTGACAAATACAATTCATTTTGTGACCTGATGTAGCGCATCACTTTTCGGTGGCGGGTGCCTTTACCCATTGTGAATTTTTCAACCACCCTTGCGATGCCATAAAACAAAAATCGTCCGATCGATGTTGCACCGCTGCAGCAGAAGCCCATTGTTATATCATTCGGGTGGTTACCGGCTGCTTTTTCTCTCGAGATTCACAAAATCGATCGCAGGTGCGTTTGTTGATTATGTCATATTTTCCCTCTAATCCACTTTCCCGTTCAATTTGTTGCTACCATTTTGTTAGGTGTGCCTTCCGTTGTAAAGCAGTACATCGTCATCGGTGTAGAGCTTTTAAACTCCATTTTGGATGCTGTTTAGCAAGTTGTACGATTTTGATTTTCGCGTGGCTTCTGCTGCAGAAGTGCAAAATCAATCGGACGATTTTCGTTTTATGGCATCGCAAGGGTGATTGAAAAATTCAAACTGGTTCATGGCACCCGCCAGCGAAAAGTGACGCGCTACATCAAGTCACAAAATGAATTGTATGTATTTGTCAACTATTATCGCGGAAGCTGGGAAATTCCAAAAACGTCTTTCACGACTGATCAAAGGGTTTCCATTGGCTTAAGTCCTTAACACTGATCAAAGAAGATGTGAGTACAGAATCGATGTGAACAGGACACTTTCTGTGCGTGGATAAAAAACAACAGAGGTATTCTTGGAAGATTTTAACAAAGTAACGCATAGTTACACTGCGCAGTATGCATTGACTGATTCTAGAGCATTACTTCCAAAAGTTTTTCTATGTATGCAAGAGCCTCAGGGACAATTTGGACCTCTCGTTTCCAAGATTGTCGAAGGACTAACTGCGGAATATGGAAATGTATTCGTGATATCGTCGAAATCAGGGAAATTAACGAAAGAGCATTTCAGCAGTTTCGTAAAAAACATTATCTGACCATTTTGTGAAAAAGAGAAGTTTCTATCCATCGTGGATTCATGGGGAGGTCAAACAAATCCAATACTCTTTAATAGCGTCTTCACGAAGGACGACGGCACTTGTTCTTCTACTGATGTAATTATTCCCTCTCATTGTACCCTATGTTATGAACCTTGTGATGTGTACCTTTTCCGTCAAGTAAAAAAGTTTCTTAAATAATCACAAAATTCTGTCGAACTTTAAAAAAAATAGGCATTTAAACAAGCGAGAAAATGTAGTGAAGATCCATTCACTTATACGTCATCAACTTCCTGCGCCGATTTTCAAGAATAGTTGCAGTACACTTAGTTTGCTGCAAAGTTAATAAATGAAAGAAATATTTTTGGAAATGTGAACAAAATGTGTTTTCCGGACGACATTCGACAAACGAAATGTAAGTGCTCGAACAGTTCTTTTATCAAATGCTCGCGTTGTAGAGAAGTGTTATGTTTTCATTGTTTTTATGATAATTATTATCCGCAACTTTGTGTACCAATAAACGATGGAAAAACCTCTGATAAAGATACCTAACAACATATATGTTAGGTCTTCAAATAAAAGTACGTAATTATACTTTATAAGCTAAAATGTGATAATTCGATTCTCCTAACAATTCCTCTGTCCCCATATGTGCTATTCATTATTAAACTCCATTACTCAACGATTACTTCTACAAGTTCTTTATTATTTGTTAGTGAAACTACACCGAATTGCCATTGACAATGACACAATACAATGTTAAGTGTAAGGTCCACATCACTACAAAGCCTGCAGCTCACGACATAACTAGCTCATGCAAATATTGCACAGAAATACATATGTTTCATTTAATATCTACCTATATCACACAATGTTGTTGTAACTTCTTACAGAATTCTGAAAAGTGAGAACGAGAGAACTTTAAGGGAGGATGGGGAAATGCAGGCATTCCGTTCTTTGCTGCTACTGATAATTCACTGTTCATTCCCCGCTTTTCGACATTAGCCACCATAACAGTAAATGTATGCTATAATGCACTGCTGTAGGACCTCGTGACAGTACAGTAAAGCATCATTTACAGGAAATCACGAATTTTGTTATGATATCCTCCGGATCGTTATGATTTTTTATTCCGAAAATAAGAGGCATTAGATCAAATGTCGGGACATGTATATTCTCATTTTGCCTCTACTTTCATTAAAAAAAAATTCACCGAAATCCGCGGTTGGTCAGCTGTAAGGTCACCTTGTAAGTAAGACGCAAGAGCTCCTGACGATGATCTAGTATATAAATCGAAAATTTGAGAGGTAATGTGCCTTAATAAATTTATCCTCGATAATTCCCGTTAAATATTTATAATATCAAAAGTTTCCACTCTCCTAACTAAGGCTGAGCAGTTTGTTATTGGTGTAACTAATGACTTTGATGAGATTGCTGCGTTCTATGTGAATGACATTGTTCCTCGAAGATTGCTTTTGCACATAGACATGATGATAGATATAACAACAGCTCGCAAAAGCAATTACAAATTGGACAGTTTGGCCTCTGCTCTAGAGAATTTTAAAAAGGACGCTTACATGAAGGATATGCTCCCAGAAATGATGAAGTTGGTTCGACCGTTGATGACGATCCCAGCATCAATTTGCACAGCTGAAAGATCTTTCTCAAGTCTTAGGAGGTTCAAAACATACTTGTGATCATCAATGAGTCAAAGACAACTAAATTCTACTGCAATTTTCAACTGTCATCGAACTCTCACAGCTTCACCAGATCTGGATGAAATAGCCAAAGAGTTCATCTCAAGAGTGGACATAAGATACCAAACATTTGAATTCAAAAAGAAAAAAAAAAGAACTTTCATGAAGTGGAGGTTGATAAATTTCATGCACTGTTTCTCAATTTACAATATAGTAAAAGAAAAAAAGAACTTTTCATGAAGTGGAGGTAAATAAATTTAATGCACTGTTTCTCAATTTACAATATAGTAAAAGAAAAAGAACTTTCATGAAGTGAAGGTAGATAAATTTCATGCACTGTTTCTCAATTTACAATATAGTAAAAGAAAAAAAGAACTTTCATGAAGTGAAGGCAGATAAATTTCATGCACTGTTTCTCAATTTACAATATAGTGAAAGAGAAAAAGAACTTTTCATGAAGTGGAGGTAAATAAATTTCATGCACTGTTTCTCAATTTACAATATAGTAAAAGAAACAAAGAACTTTCATGAAGTAAAGGTAGATAAATTTCATGCACTGTTTCTCAATTTACAATATAGTACCATATTAGGGTTTGAAATGGCATTATAAACATTTTGTTTTTGGGAATGTGATTCAGTTATGATACTTCATGTGTGAGTATTTTATGTTGTTTTTTTTTGTGTCAAAGTTCCAATGCTAATTATAGTTAAGTAGTTCAAAATTGTTGTAGAAACATAATAATAAGTTAACATCAAAAAAATAATATTATTTTATTATGTATTCACTGTTGACTGTATGATCTATAAAAATTTAAACAAAATTGCATGTTCTGCAGAAACGCATCCATTGCCCCCCCCCAATACTTTGCACAATTTGGCAGTTATAAGTCTGAGGAATTGTATCAGTTGTAGATGTTATTACTATTATTATTATTAACTTTACTTACATGCCTATTCTGATTGGAATAGTTGTTGGTAAGCTTCACTTTGTGAAAACTGACAGGGCATTTCATCCACATCTCTCCCGGTGCTGGAGAATCAGGGTGTATATAGACGGCTGAAGGATAACAGAAGTCAGCAGAAGAAATTGCAATCCATCCCTCATTTGTGTACTTGTAGCGGTTCTTGTCGAATGGGACAATATCCATCAACACAAAATAATATGCCGTTGGATTTAAGTTCTTCACCCTCACTTTTACAGTGGGGAACATTCTCCTAAAAAAGAGAAAACAGTTACTTTTATGTATAACTACCGTCTGAGTTTTTCAGACTGTTATCAAGTGTTAAAGTTCAGTAGAAAAAGAAAATGTTCATATTAGGAAACACTGTGAGTTTACTTAAGAGCAGTAATGAAAGGAAGGACAGTTCTTAGCTTTAAAATAGTGGAAATGCTGTTGACGTTGACAGTTGTTTGCACTCGTGAACAAAGAAAATAAGTGTAAAAAAAAAGTTACAGATGACACGGAGTTTTCACGCTTAGGTCTTTTGAATCCTTACCAACATAAACAAACAAGAGATTGACTCAGAATAATGAAAGAAAAAAAAAAACTTTTTTAGCTGGTGGAAAAGCCGGAGTACGGAATGAAAGTTTTTTAATACAGCACATACAATATTTAAGCCAGCAAGATGGAATTGTTCACTACATGGTATATTAAACTTGAACACGTCGTTGTACTCAAAACATATTGTTACTAAATTCAAATAAAAATAAAATACAACATGCTCAAAAATAGAATTACAACTCATTTTTTTCTGACTTTGTGTTTATAGTATTCATAATCTCGAAAGAACTTTCAGCCTGAGGACCGTGGTAGCAAGATTTCAGAGCTTTCACTGTTTTAAATAACAAGGTGTACTTGGAGAACACGAGCACTTTTGCTCGCGATGCCTCAATTCTTACCATGATTCCAATTTATTTGCTCGTTTGAGGAAATTATTGGTTCACTGTAAACCGCAACATAGGAAAAGTGCCCCATGTTTTTTACTAAGGGGCCGTGCACAAATTGCTTTTCCTCCATAAACCACAATGTGTGGCAGTTTTCCGAGGTTCTCAACGACGTGAAGGAGTTCTTTTGCTTGTCTGAATTTTCAGTCTGGTTCGTGCAAACCACCATGCCTCAGGCCTTTTTAATGAACTTCAGGTTACTATTTTAATATTTTTTTATATGAAAAGCTAATGGGAACTAAAAAAGAGAAGTCCTCTCTTCAGTCCTTCGCTATTCCCAAGGCACTTAGGCAGGCGGACACTTTAACAGATTTTATGTTACAATTTTTGCATACGTATATGACGGGGGAGAGGAGTCAGCATGAACTCTTCTTCCGTGATCAACTAGGGAGTAGGGGGGGGGAGAGCCCACCGCAAAGGGGTTTGGACAACAGACCACAAAAATTTAAGAGGAGGTATAAAAATTGTTTCTTGGCCCTATATTGAGAATTGAATTGGGAACTAACTCCTAACAAATTTCGGGGAAAAGTTCAATGTTAGTCAAGCAGCAATTGTACTTTAATTTTGGGAAATAAATTGCCGGAAATTAGTACACTTTCAATGTTACGGTGTTTGACAAAGTAACGGAATAACATCATGACTCATGATATGTTCGCAGAAAGACGACAAGTTGGGACGCTGCGTTTTTACTTAAGCACTAAATGTTTACATGCTCTTTACTTAGGCATAAAATATTAATTAATAGGCCCTTGGCCTAGATCCCTTTAATAGTTTTTATTGTTCCGATGTCATATTCATAATGTTTACATAAAAATTAAAGTTAAAAATATTGCGCTTTTACTTTGGCTCCAAACATTGATTAATAGGCCCTATGACTAGGTATAGGCTTTTTTAAGTTTTTATTCCATCGTGCTCATGTTCATAACGTTTACGTAGCATGTCAAGTTATTAATATTGCGGTTTTACTTAGGCACAAAATATTAATTATTAGGCTTTAAGTCTAGGCTTTTTTAAAGTTGTTCCACCTAAAATCTCTGACTTATGTTTCCAATGGTAAAAACTTCTTCACATATTTTCTTCGCAATTAACGTATTCCCAAGGATGAAAATTTGCACATCGACAAAGCTAACTTTAAGTTACAGCATGAGATACTTAATACATGATGAAACATAACCATAATTAAGATATCTAACATTTGTTTGTCTACTGACGTCATCAATGTACAGGTCGCGCCGTCTATTCAGGGCCGTAGCTAGGTCCCAGAACTAGGGGGAGGGGCTCGGGGCTCATCTGGGGGGGGGCTCAAATTTTTGCCAGGCGTGGGCAAAGAGGGCAGTCGCTCACGCAGTTTTGCCGACTTGGGGGACATTCACTAAATTCAGGAGATTTCAGAATGGAGTTGTGGCAGACATATTGTTTTTCGGATTTATGACTTTTTCAGCGGATTTTTTAGTGTTTTGAACGATTTCAGTAACTTTTTACATTTATGGTTTCAAACATTTAAAATGTTGTATTTGAAACTTCTTCAGTTCTGTAGTTTCCATAACCGTGATTTTTAATTCTTATAATATGCAATCCCTTTCCGGAGCAGCTTTCCAGTTTTTAAATCCATTTACAGTAAAAGCATTTTCTTTACTGCCGCAGTCCTGAAAGTGTCTGCAGGCATAGCAGAAAACAGCATCCAGTGATTGGAAATATTCCACCCATTTAATCTTCCTGAACTAATCACTCTGAAAACTTCTTCCTGACGAATTCTTGGGATATTTTTCAAGTATCACTTGTCTGATATTTTCGCCTGATTTCGAAATATCGTCAGCAATATATTTCTGTGGTTGACTCTTTCCAGAATTTTGGATAGAATGCTTTAATGTCACTGAATACTTTGAAGATGTAAATGGAGAAATTGAAGAATTTGCGTGCTTGCGAATTACTATGTATTTTTCCATATAAAAATAGCTCACACTACAAATTCGAAAAAAAAAAAAAAAATAATTCAGCCGAATTCTTAAAATAACAGCTAACGGAAAAATCAACTACACTAAGCACTGTTTACAAGGATTCTAGTCTGTCCGGCAGACGGCAGTTAAAAGCAACATGGGCGAGGAGACTTTGTTGATGAGAAAACTACTGAAGTCAGTAGAACTATCAGATTGTGTTTTGTATGCTTTAGAATTCCAGAACTTCTCACCTTTAATTGTTTCCGTCTTTGGAGCCCCTTCGCGTCACCATATGTGTTAGCAAGTGTCACGCCAAGAAAAGCAAAACAAATGTACGAATTTGTTACCTCTAGCATAATGAGGGATCTTTCCCTTTGAGGGCACGGAACAGACCCAACGGCAATAGGATCTCATGTGGTCTTAAAGTGCTTCGTTCGCCATCAAGGGCAACATTCAATTGTCTCCTTAAAACTACAAAGGATGCAGCCTGGGACTTATGCCCCCAAGGCTTCCCACCTACCTTTAATCCGGTCCCGAGTGCAAGTACGCCTCCACCCTTGATTACTTTCTTTTAGCTTGTTCTTCTAAATTTAACGCCCCCCTCCTAAAATGCGTTTATTGTTCCAACTCCTACCGCTAGTAGAGAATCACTAAAATTACTAATACAGCCGTTACAACTAATTCACAATTCAAAAAGTCGAAATTTCTTTTGAGTTACATTCATACTGCGCCGTTTTTTAACTGTTACTTACCTTTTTAAAAAGTCCAGTATACGAATAAAGTATTTATGCCTGTGATGAAATATCAAAGTAATTTACGTAAACCATCGAAATAAAAGTTTAAGTCATTTTTGAAAGCGCCAAATTTCCAGGTGGGGGGAGGGGCTCGCTAGCCTTGTAGGGGGAGCTGAGCCCCCTCTAGCCCCCGCTAGCTACGGCGCTGCGTCTATTAAGAAGGTCTGAACATTGCTCATAGAAAAATGGTTGATTTTTATTATAATTATGGTTATGTTTTAGCAAATATTAAGTATTCCGTGCTGTAACTTAAAGTTAGTTTTATCGATGTGCAAATTTTCATCCTTGGCCCCTTGGAATACATTAGTTGCCAAGAAAATATGTAAAGAAGTTTTACCATTGGAAACATAAGGCAGAAATTTTTGGTGGAGCCTCCTGAACTGTGTTTATTCCGTCATGCCCGTATTCATAATGTTTACATAACAGTAAATTTAATATTATTGCGCTATTATTTAAGCACCAAATGTTAATCAATCGGTCATAGGATGGGGCCTTTTGCCATTTTATTCTTCGCCGATGTCATATTCATAAAGTTTACGTAACAAGCCAAGTTATACAGTATAATTACTTTAGGCTTTTACTTAGGCATAATATATTAATTGCTAGGCCTAGGCCCTTTTTGCTGTTTTTATTCTAACGATATCATATATATATATATATATATATATATATATATTAAAAGGGATGTAAGGTCAGGTGATGCGTAACATCACAGCCTCTCCTTGACAAATGTCAACCCCGCCTTCTCGTGGTGCATCCTGTTCCCACTAAAGGGGCTCTGACGACCGCCCAATAGCGGTATAACTATACCATCGGGATCAGAGGAAATGCTATCCCACACTCACCAACCCGCTTGGCCAGCGTGGTGAGTTATGGCCAAACACCTCCAAAATGACTCTACAACTTAAATCTTGGCCCTCAGTCTCCGGCAGCTGGAATGTACCTGGCCAAGGCAGCGGCCAGTGCGACATGAAGGCAGAGGGTGCTAAGAATCCCCGGAGGACCGGACTAGGCTGCCATTTGATGCTGACCTTGGCTACCTATAACGGACGCTCCCTATCTTCTGATTCAAGGCTTCTTGAATTGGAAGAGGAACTACAAAGGATCAAGTGGGACATCGTCGGGCTAAGTGAGGTAAGGAGAAAAGGAGAAGATCTCATTGAACTGAAAAGTGGACATCTCTTCTATTATCGTGGGACAGATACTGGCAGAACTAGTGGTGTTGGATTTATAATAAACAAGAAACTGAAGGATAAAGTGGTAGAAGTTGAAAGTTCCTGTGACAGAGCTGCACGACTCGTTATCCAACTCTCGAGAAGATACCAGGCTCAGATTATTCAAACTTATGCACCCACCACAAGTCATCCTGAAGAAGAAATTGAAGAATTTTATGAGGAAATTCGTCATCTAAATAATAAAGGTAAGCAGCACTTGAAGATAATTATGGGAGATTTCAATGCAAAAATAGGGCAACGGCAACAGAATGAAACTTCAGTAGGTAAATTCGGTCACGGCAACAGAAACCAGCGTGGAAATACTCTCGTTGAGTTTGCAGAGGCAGAAGGATTTTTCATCTTGAACTCCTTTTTCAAGAAAAAGCCACACAGGAAATGGACATGGAGACATCCAATTGGGACGACAAGTGAAATTGATTTTATTATGTGTAACAAAAAATTCGTCATCGAAGACTGCAGTGTGCTGAACAAGTTCAACACAGGTAGTGACCATAGATTGGTGAGATGTAAGATGCACCTCAACACTAAACTGGAACGTGGCAAGCTCATAAGACAAACAAAATGTATTGACATAACCAACCTTAAAAAACACCATAATACTTTCAAGTTGGAACTGAAGAACAGATTCTCTGCTTTAGAAGGCCTAACATCGGAAGAAGTGGATATTTCGGAAGTTAACAGAAAAGTAACCAAAGCTCTAATGGAAACAGCAACAAAATTAGCTGGGTCTAAGAACAAGTTGCATGTGAACAAATTATCAGGAAAAACCAAAATGTTGATGCAAAAAAGAAGAGAGATGAGGACAACTAAAGTAGATGTGACTTCCAAAGTGGAATATATAGAGCTATGCAAGACAACACGAAAAAGTATCACTGAAGACGTAAGGAAATTCAACTGTGAGCTAGTGAGGAAAGCAATTGAAAACAACCAAAGCCTTAAGATAGCAAAGGGACATCTCAGTAAGGGAAGAAAACAGATTATGGCTCTGAGAAAAGAAGATGGTTCTATAACAAGAAATAGAGGCGAAATTTTGACAAGAGTGAAAGATTTCTACTCCAAATTATATGAAAGGGATGATACATGTACTCCAGACATCATGAAAGGTACCAGAGTTCTTCCAGTCCTCCCAGCAGAAGTTGCTCATGCAATCAAGAACATGAAGCGAGGGAAAGCTCCAGGAGAAGATGGAATTACTATAGACATCATACAAGAAGCAAGTGGAGAAATTGAAACAGTACTCGCCCAAATTTTCACTCGATGCCTTAATGAAGGGAAGATTCCTGAGGATTGGAACAATGCTACAATGATCCTGCTACATAAAAAAGGTGACATTGAGGATCTCAGGAACTACAAACCTATCAGCCTCCTATCAGTGGTTTATAAAATCTTCACTAAAGTTCTTTCACACCGCTTGAAGGTAACACTGGACATGGCTCAACCGAGAGAACAAGCTGGATTCAGGAGTGGCTACAGCACAATAGATCATATCCACGTACTGAGAGAACTGATTGAAAGAGCGAGGGAATATGAACTTCCATTGTGCATGGCTTTTATCGATTATGAAAAAGCCTTTGATTCGGTGAAACCATCAGCAGTTACCACGGCTCTGAAATCCTGCGGTATTGAAGATGCATACATTAATATTATTAATAACATCTATGAAAATGCAAGTGCAAAGATTCGGCTGTTTGAAAATACAACACACATAAAAATTGGAAAGGGAGTGAGACAAGGTGACACCATATCTCCGAAGCTCTTTAATGCCACATTGGAAAATGTCTTTCAATCACTGAACTGGGAAAACAAAGGGATAAAGATTAATGGAGATTATCTAACCCACCTTCGTTTTGCTGATGACGTAGTCATTTTTGCAACTACCCCATCAGAGCTGCAGAGTATGATCCAGGAACTTGCTGACAAGAGTAAAGAAGTGGGATTAAAAATGAACTTTCAGAAGACAAAAGTGATGTTCAATGCTTTTACAAGAAATGAAGATTTATCGATTGATGGAGAAAAACTGGAGATAACAGATACGTATGTTTATCTTGGACAGCAGATATCAAGTGAGGGTCACATTGATGAAGAAATTAATCGGCGTACAAAACTTGCCTGGAGAGCTTTTGGAAGAAACAGCATAATTTTCAAGAGCAATATGCCATTATGTCTTAAAAGAAAAGTGCTTGATCAATGCATCCTTCCAGTGCTTACGTATGGTGCAGAGACGTGGACCTTAACTAAAAGAGACATACAAAAGCTGCAGACAACTCAAAGCAGCATGGAGAGGTGCATGCTTGGTATAACCAGGAGAGATAAGAAGAGGAACTCGTGGATCCGAAAAATGACGAGAGTGGAAGACATCATGATCAGAGTTAAATCCCTGAAATGGCAATGGGCTGGACATACTGCCAGAAGGACAGACCATAGATGGACAGCCGAAATTTTAGATTGGATTCCAAGGGACAGGAAAAGACCCAGAAAAAGACCACATGGGAGATGGGTGGATGAAATTCGTAAATATGCGGGAGTGACATGGAGGAGACTGGCACAAGACAGACCGTTGTGGAGGAAACTTGGGGAGACCTTCGTCCAGCAGTGGATTGATAATGGTTGACAATGATGATGATGATGATATATTAAAAATACAGCTCCTTGACTTTGAGAGCAAACATTAATTTATATGCCCTAGGCCTAGTCGCGGGCCTATGAATTAATATTTAATACCTAAGTGAAACCGCGGTTATCATCCGCAAAACTTATTATGTAAACGTTATGGATATCAACATGGTGGATTTAAAACTGTTAAAAAGGACTAGGCCTAGGGCCTATCAGTTAATGTTTAGTGCCAAAGTAAAAGCGCAATATTATTAACTTTACTTCATAGGTAAACCTTATGAATATTCCATCGTTAAAATAGAAACTGTTAAAGATGCCCTGGGGCCTATGAATTAATTAACAGAAATATTAATAATTTGGCATGTTATGTAAATATTTAGTGCCTAAGTAAAAGCGCAGCGTTACTGAAAAATTCCAGCTTATTGTACCTTTGTGAACATAGCATGAGTCATGCTGTAATTCCGTTGTTTCGTCGAACACTGTAGTTTTAAAAATGTGCAAAATCACGGGAATTTATTTCGCCGAATTAAAGTACAATTCTTGCTTGGCTTGCATAGGACATTTTCGCGAAATTTGTTTGGAGTTCCCTATTCAATTTCAATGTAGGCCAAGAAAACGCAGTTTTTATACCGCCCCTTAAACATTTGTGGCCAGTTGTCCGATCCCCAGTCTGAAATTCAGACAAACAAAAGAACTCCCCATCATTGGGAACCTTGGAAAACTGCCACACATTCAGGTGTTCCTCGACGGAAAAGCAATTTGTGCACGGTCCCTTAGTGAATAACATGGGGCAATTTTCCTGTGTGGCACTTTTCCTATGCGGCAGTTTTCCTGTATATAGCGGTTTACCGCCAACCGAAATTATTGCCTCCCTTTTGAAAGCTGAAATGCAAACCTTCACAGGAAAAAATAACATTTAGCAATAATGCAGGACAGAGGAAATATCGTTAGAAACAGAAATTACGACTGTTCAAGAAATTTTCACTCCGTCTAACTACCATCATGAGAAAAAGAAATTATGATTCTGGAAGAAATTTTCACTCTCTCTCACTACCATTATCTTGTCTCCATTTTTAAGCTGAAATGCAAACTTTCATGGGGGAAAATGATGTATAATACAGGACACATTAAAACATCGAAAAAATAAATTGCGGTTACGGGAGAAATTTTTTCTCAGTCAAAAATTTCGTTTTGGGGAATTTTATTTTTCTATTGCTAGGTGAACTGCAGACAGTTATGGAATAAAATGATATTTAACAACAACGAAGGTCTCAGAGAGCATCGCGAGAAAAAGAATTTAGTATTACAGGGAAATTTTCGCTCCGTCTAACGTTCGTTTTCGTAAAATTTTGGATTCTTTTATAAGCCCAAATACAAATATATTTCCAAAAGTAACATTTAACAACGATAAATCTTTTCATCTCTATATCAGTTCCATAAATGTCAAGGAGAAAAAGAAACAACGACTACGGGAGAAATTTTCGCACCGTGAAAGTTTTGCTTTCTAAAAATTTTGCCTCCTTTTATAAGCCGAAATTTATATATTTATTTAAAAAATTTACACCTAACAACAATACAAAACAAAGAGAAATATCGTGAGAAAAAATTACGGTTACGGGAGAAATTTGCGCGCCGTTTGAGTTACGTCTTCGGAAATTTTCGAAAAGATGGAATTTCGTTCTCACTATCGGAAAAAAAGAAAGAGGCCTATTCAAGAAAGACGTGCGTTTTTTGTTTTTTTAAACAGCATAGCTACATATTGGAACTAAAACATTATCACAGCATACACCCGACTCCCCTCCGTGTAAATGAACCTTTCTGAGCCATTGCGTTCCACGCGACCTTGATTAGAACGCTGTGGAGAAACATCTGTTTGCGCCCGCCTCTCAGTCAGTGATGGTATATCGTGGGTAATTACCCATTTCATGGGTATTTTAGAAGAAAAAAAATTAGGTATGGGTAAATGGGTATTTTTTTTATATATAACCTGTGGGTAAATTTGTTTCATCACTTTTTAAAAGTCATATGGAGACTTCTTCCTATATACATTGTAATTTGGTGCATGAAGTCTCGTTTTGAAACAACGCCAACATCAATTGCGCAACATTTACCAAAAGTTGAGCATCTATCGGTGGAATGGCTTTCTAATGGCATCGAAAAAGTGCACGAAGTTTATTGTTGAAAAAAGCACTTAAATTGCCCAGTACTGGAAACTTATATTACGCCGCTCCGGTGGCGCAGTGGTCTAAGGCGTTGGCCTCTGATCATTCTCCCGTAAGGGGTCCGGGTTCGAATCCCGGTCAGGCATGGATGTTGTGTTTGTCTTACGGCACTGGCTCTCTCCCTTCCCTGGAACCAGTGACCCTAAATTAGGGACGGGCGGCTGCTTATAGCCCATTGAGTTGCTCACGGCGGTCGTTAAACCTCCAATCCAAACTTATATTACGATAGTAAACATGATTATGTATATATGACATGATTCTTATGTGTTAGTAAACATAATGTTTAATATCATATAATTTTTCAGTTTTAAATACAGCTGCTGAATTTAAAAACTAAAGCCTAAATTAGTGTATCTTTATAGTGTTATTGAAATTGTAATTTGTGTTTTTATGGTATTTCTTTCAATACAAAAATCTTTAAAGAAGTCAATGAGTAGAGGTAAAATTATAAGTAAATTTCTGGAAAAAAATATTTTAAACTTAAAACTGTATTATAGACATTGGCAGACAATTTTTTGCGAATATGGGTTTTTTAGCCATAAAATGGGTATTCTCTTAGCTGCATATGGGTAAAATCATTTTTACTACCTACCATCACTCCTCTCTGTCGAGTTATGTGTATCACAGTGAAATAGCGTACAGCTTTAAAGTTCTGTGTTCATTTAAGGCAAAAGAATTCGGAAGCATACGAAATGTTGGTGCAGCCAAATGGTGAGAGTGTGGTGCCACATCGTACAGTACAGTGGTAGTTAAAAGAATTTCGCGAAGGCCGCGAACCGTTTCAGAAACAGGGTGGACATGCCACACCAGAAGATTGCCACACAGGAAAACTGACACACACGCTTTTCATTAAGGGGCAAGGTACAAATTGCTATTCCTTTGAGGAACACTTTGAAAGTATGGCAGTTTTCAAAGTTTCCGAATTATGTGTGGCAGTTTCCCAAGGTGCCTAACGATGGGAAGGAGCTCTTTTGTTTGTCTGAATTATCATGTCGGTTGATACTTAGGGCGTCTGGCCACAGAAGTTCGAGACGGTAGGGGGGTGTTAAAAAGATTGCCGTTTCCTGGCCTATATTGAGAATTGAATTGCGAACTCCAAACAAATTTCGAGAAAACGTTCTATGTAAGCCAAGCGAAAATTGCTGTGTTCAGGAAAGGACAACAAGGTGGGATTTTTTAATAACGCCGCGCTTTTACCTAGGCACTAAATATTTACATAACATGTCAAATTTGTAATATTTTTCTTTTGCATAATTAATACATAGGCCCTACACCTCGGCCTTTTAAACAGCTTTTAATCCGCCGACTTCATATTCATAACGCTTAGGTATCAAATCAAGACAATAGCATTGCGCATTTACTTAGGCACTAAATATTAAAGTCATAGGCCACAGGCTTAGGTCTTTTTAACAGTTTTTATTCTATCAATGCCATATTCACAACGTTTACACATCAAATCAAGTTAACAATATTGGGCGTTTTCTTAGCCGCGAAATATTTATTCGTTGGCCCTAGGCCTAGGCCTTTTTAATAGTTTTTACTCTATCAATGCCATATTCACAACGTTTACACATCAAATCAAGTTAACAATATTGGGCGTTTTCTTAGCCGCGAAATATTTATTCGTTGGCCCTAGGCCTAGGCCTTTTTAACAGTTTTTATTCTATCAATGCCATATTCACAACGTTTACACATCAAATCAAGTTAACAATATTGGGCGTTTTCTTAGCCGCGAAATATTTATTCGTTGGCCCTAGGCCTAGGCCTTTTTAATAGTTTTTACTCTATCAATGCCATATTCACAACGTTTACACATCAAATCAAGTTAACAATGTTGGGCGTTTTCTTAGCCGCGAAATATTTATTCGTTGGCCCTAGGCCTAGGCCTTTTTAATAGTTTTTGCTCTATCAATGCCATATTCACAATGTTTACACACAAAAAATAAATGTAATAATATTGCTCTTTTACTTAGGCACGAAATATTCGTTAATATTTCGTGCCCAAGTAAAAGCATAATATTATTAACTTTATTTGCTGTGTAAACGTTGTGAATATGGCATTGATAGAGTAAAAACTATTAAAAAGGCCTAGGCCTAAGTCCTATGTATTAATATTTTGTGCCTAAGTAAACGCCCAATATTATTACCATGATTCGCTGTGTAAATGTTGTGAATATGACATTGGTAGAATAAAACTGGTAGAAGGGCCTATGCCTGCGGCCTATGACTTTAATATTTAGTGCATAAGTAAAAGCGCAATGCTATTGACTTGATTTGATACGTAAGTGTTGTGAATATGAAGTCGGCGGATTAAAAACTGTTAAAAAAACCGAGGTGTAGGGCCTATGAATTAATTAAGTAAAAGAAAAATATTACAAATTTGACATGTTATGTAAATATTCAGTGCCTAAGTAAAAGTGCAGCGTTATTAAAAAATCCCACCTTATTGTCCTTTCCTGAAAACATCAATTTTCGCTTGGCTGACATAGAATGTTTTCTCGAAATTTGTTTGGAGTTCCCAATTCAGTTCCCAATGTAGGCCAGGAAACGGCAATCTTTATAGAAAAAACCCTCGAACTTCTTTGGCCTATATGAATTAATTAAGTAAATAAAAATAGTATGAGCCGACATGAAAATTTAGACAAACAAAAGAGCTCCTTCTTATCGTTAGGCACCTTGGGAAACTGCCACACATAATTCGGAAACTTGAAAAACTACCACACCAGAATACTGCCACACATTCTATGTGTTCCTCGGAGGAATAGCAATTTGTGCCCGCCCCCTTAATGAAAAGCGTGTGGCAGTTTTCCGATGAGTGGTAGTTTTCCTGTGTGGCGGTTTTCTGATGTGTGGCAGTTTTCTAAGTTGCTGAAAGATGTGTGGCAGTTCTCCTGTGTGAAGGTCTTTCGCCAACCTTTTTCGTGAATTGGTCGACCCCTTCTAAATGACCTAGAGACCTGAAAATTGGCATGCTGATAGGTCTTAAGGTCAGGATACCTGGAAAAGCCCGAAAACGAAGAAGAAAAAATCAAAATGGCGGCTTTGGAATTTTGCCTGTTTGGAATTTTTCTACCACTTCTACACCTAAAGAAAGTCTGAAAACCAAAAATTCGAAAGGATGGCTAAGCTTTACTCTGCAAAATGCTGATAGGCCTTAAAAGTCCAGATACTTAGAAAAGTCTGAAAGAAAAAAAATAAATCGGAAAGGCGGCTTTGGAATTATGAGGCTGGCTTAGCTTTACTGTTCAAAATGCTGATAGGTTTAAAGATAATTATGTCAGAGGCGTTAAAATGCTGAAAAAATTCCATGAAATTTTGATTTAAAATTAAGGGGCGCCAAGCCTACTATCGTTTTACGTCAGGCACTGACCTCATGACATTGTTCCAAATCGTACAACAGTTACGGATCTTAAATTACTTTTCTCTTTAATTTGATGTTCAAAAAGGATTTTATAGAAATTTTGAAGATGGCAATCCTTTTTTTGGTGTAAATATGACATGTACGGTAGTCAAATAATATCGAAAACTTGAAAATTCCGTCGTCCTGGAGCGGGAATCGAACCCGCGTCTACCAGATAACGCCCCGGGTATGCTAACCACTACATCACCCAGAATGACCAAGCCGTAAGTTACCGCCCGGGTATTTGAATATAACCGTGGTTATATTCAAATACCCGAGCGGTAACTGGGAGACGCGGTTTCGGTTTCCGCGCCAGGACGACGAAATTTTCAAGTTTTCGGGTATTATCTGACTTACCATCCTTGTCATAATTACACCAAAAAACGGATTGTAGTCTTCAAAATTTGTATTAATGGTGTAGTCTCGTATTCCATTCATGATTTTATAGATTCACCGTTCGGAGAACGGACATGGCTGTTTGTCATTAATAGAAGCAAAGCTCATTTTGGTATAAAATGCATATCTACTGTGCACTGATTTAAACAAATATGTTATCTAATGAGTATTTTATTTATAGGAGATAAGAATTCAAAAGGGCAATCGAGCAAATATGTTCCCGTTAAGTTTACTTTTTGTGCAGAAACCTATAAATGAAATCTGGGTGTTTTACTATTGCTTCCGATCAGGACCGGAATTAAGGAGGGGGGGGTCTATTGGGGCTACAGCCTTGGGGCCCACCATGACCAAGGGCTCAGGACGCATGCCTGGGCAAATAATCTTATATACACTGAAGAGCAATTGAATTAGAGACAGCTGGTGTTATGCAAATGTGGCGCTGTGGACGGCCCTGTAAACGGAAACGACATTGCGTATGCAGCGATCCGACAATATAAGGAGTGATGCGACGGGAATCAGTAAGAGTCGGACGCAGTATGGGTAAGACGAAGGATCTAAGCGAATTTGATCTTGGGCAAATTGTCGGGGCCCGACGAATGGGTCACTCCATCTCGGAAGTCGTGCAGGCACTGGGATTTTCACGAGCCACTATGTCACGGGTGCACCGTGAGTACATCGAATCCGGTAAAACCATCCCTACAAGGGCCAACTGCCCTGGACAACAGCGTGTGGATGTGTGGGGTCATCGTCGGCTAGCTCGCATTGTAACAGTGGATAGACGGGTCACAGTGCAAGAAATCACTCTGCAATTTAACGCTGGGGCACAAAAACGTGTAAGCAGCCACACCATCCAGAACCATCTCCTCGCTATGGGGATACAGAAGCCATCGTCCCACGAGGGTACCGCTGCTGACCGCACATCACAGGTTGCAAAGATTAGCATGGGCGCGGGAACATCACCACTGGACCCTAGACATGTGGGAAAATGTTGCCTGGACTAATGAGTCAAGATTCACGTTGGTACATGGGGATGGCAGGATACGAGTACGGCGCAAACCACATGAAGCGATGGATCCTTCTTGCCAGCTGGATACTCTTCAAGCTGGTGGGGGTGGCATTCTCGTCTGGGGACTGTTTACGTGGACTGAAATGGGACCCCTGGTACGTGTGACATCGTCCCTCACAGGTCAACGTTACAGAGATATCCTGGAAGACCATTTGCTCCCGTTTGTGCGCCTTCAACATACCACTGCGGACCTCATCCTGCAACAACACAATGCACCGTGCCATCGCTCCCGAATTGTATCCGAATGGTTGGATGAACACTCCACCGACGTGGCCTCGCTTCCTTGGCCAGCTAGGTCACCTGACCTCAATCCCATCGAGCACAGCTGGGATGCCATCGAGAGAGATGTGCGAGGCTCTGACCACCTCCATCAAATCTTCGTGAATTTTGGGAGCTTGTTCAGGGGTCGTGGATCAGTATGGCTTCCCAACGCTTCCGGTGTCTTGTAGAGTCCATGCCGAGACGAATCGCCGCCGTCATCAGGGCGAAAGGTGGTGGTACACGTTACGAAACAGGTATCTCTAATTCAATTGCTCTTTAGTGTACAAAACCCAAAACGTCTGTTTATCTGAAGCAGCAAAAACTCTCGAACGCCGAACTGTGGCATCGTGAAATTTGCATAGCTTATTAATACTGTAATTTCTAGATCAATTATTTTAAGATCTCTACCTTGTTCCGTTCGCGAGTTATGGATTAATTAATAAGCTAATCAATAAAGTCAGCGTCGTTTGCTACGTCATCGTTATCTGAAAGCACGTGACTGCATTCATCACCGCTGCACATCCACAGGTGTTTCTATTCTTTGAGAACTGTACATAAAGAATACAAAACGAACTTTGCAAAATCTTAACGAAGCGGGCTGAAATTTATATCAACACCATGGATTGGTAATAAATGGATACCCTCAAAATTTCACCGGAATCCGGTCAACATTTTTTAAAATAGGCATGGAATTTTTAATTCACCGGTAAACAGAAATATATATATGCAGAAACGGTTAATAAAATTTTGGCGGCTGATTTAAAAAGTTATTTACCGAATCAGAGGTTATGTTCCTATTAACGATTTATGGCGTTCATTAAAATTTCAGCCAGTTTCATAAAATATTCGCAAAGATACGTTTTTAACACAGAGATTCGCCCCTCAAAGACGTCTGAAACGGAAAGCACTTGATCGTCGATAACAAATTGTTAACGAATTTTGTTCAGTCAGGGTTCTAATGCTGTGTCTCTTGGACGCGTGTTAAATAATTCGTAACGCTTTTGGTCCGTTTGATTCTACAGATTCCATACATTTTGTACATTTCGTTGCTTTAATTCTCGATAAATATTTGTGACAGCAATGTACGGATAAGTGCTGAAATAATCACACTATGAATAAATAATTTGTAATGACCGAATTTGTGAAATCAGCTTTTCTCTTTCTTTCTAGCAAGCATACATCCCCCCCCCGATTTTTTCAGTGACATATAAGGGAATATGACATTTATAAGCCTAAATCCGGGTCAAAGCCGGGTAGTAAAGCTAGTAGATAGATAAATAGAGAGAGAGAGAGAGAGAGAAGTTTATAAAGTAGTTTTACTTTTGCCTCGTATTATTTCCACTTGGTCAGAAACAAATGCTGGAAGAGGGGTGTCGTCCCACTTCCGTACGTGCCATTTCCGCACAAATGAATTTTTGTCCCATTTCCGTACACATCCAGGTATTCTAGTGCCATTTCCGTACACAGATTTGATGATCCGTGAGCAGTGAGATATGCGTGAAGGAAGACAGAGGACCGGGGGCATACTGATCGCCCTCGCACCCCCATCCCCTCCCCACTGTGGGAGGGTTCACGGCTATTAGAACTTCTTGCCTTAGGAAAAACATTTTACAAAATCTTTTGTGGAAACTTTATACGAAACTGGTTAAAGAAATAGCCGGAAATTTTTGACGGCAACTTTGGACAAAATATTAAAAAGAAAAGCAGTTTTTTTCCGCGGTTTTCAAATTAAACATCTGCGACGAATGCTGAAGACTGTAAAGATGGAGTTAATGGACAGCCTGTTAACTCTTAAGTTTTTATTGCTTTTCCCACTTACCCTATCATGAGCGCCTATTGGTTGACGAAAACAACGAATGGTGATCTCTATGACGTCGGAGGAACTCGACAGGGATCAGCATTTATTTTCGTCCTTAGATTCCCCTCGTCTGATACCAGGCGCGGTGAAACTGTGCTGAAATGATACTAACCGACTCGCTATGTACGGAAATGGGACAAAATTCCTTTTGTACGGAAATGGCACGTACGGAAGTGGAAGCAATCCGAAGAGGAACTGATTTCAAGGCAGTGACTCACCAAGGGTAAAGGTTTCATGTCCCTGTGTACAGCGGGGTCGGCGAGCCAGTTTCTGCTTCTTCACTCTCATCCACTCACACCTTCCAATTTGCACTTGGAACCGTTAATGGTCGAAGTCCCCTCTGGCTTCACATTACGTAGCAAAAAAAGATGCACTGAGGAAATTTTACAATTCTAAATCATTAAGAAAATCATAGGTAAATTCTCAAAATTTTAAGCTCTTAACTCATGTCTTGTGAGAACAATGAAAAATACAGTGACTTATTATGAAAACTTCGCAGGTAATTTGTGAGTTTCAAGAATGCACTACGTATTAAGTATCACAAGTATATGCACTTTAATCTTCGGCCCCCAATCGTCTGCTTCAGCTCAGCTAACGCGCTGGTGGAATGCCGGAAGAAACGTTTCACGATAGGTGGCGCTGCAGCTACGTCGGCGTTTTTTGCTCCTATGCTGCGTGCATTACGTAATCGGTGTGTGTGTGTTGCGCGAGAGGAGTGCTAGGGAAAAGGAAGGGGTTTATTTTGTAATATGGTTGGCCCTGAAAAGGGTCTTTATGGAATGTGAGTAGTTCAGGTGTTGTTAAACATGTATAACGACGGAAAAGTGTTTCCTCCTCATTGAGAACCTGTGTATCTAGTACGAATATTTAAGTAGAAAACATTACGTATTAGGAAATAACTGTTTGATGATAGCAATCATCACCTCAAAACAGTGTTCAGAAGAAAGACGACAATTTCGTCGGAATAAATATTCCAGAATGTGGTCGGCCAAGTGGTCTTTGTGAATTTCATTAGATAGTGTGCGTTTGAGGGGCCGCCAATTGCTCAACACATTGCGTATGGGCCCCAGTAGTCGGATAGACGAAATTGAGTGAGCGGTTTACTGAGAGATGTTGGAAACCACAGGATGGGAGATTGCGGTATGCAGCCCACTGATCCGTCATGACAGTAGTTCCAGGTTGAACATGTTTCTGGATGAGCGGTAGCAATGTGTGAGAACAGCGGTTATTCAGAGGGCAGATCTCAAGCCTGAAACGTTTCGAATCTCGTTCAGAGATGCCAAGGATCCAGGTGCCCTCAACGAGACGACCACGATTATACTTCCGCTTCCCAACCTTAGCGTCATCCACTTCTACGATGACACCAGGGCCTCCAAGCTGTCCTTCGTCTTGTTCGTAAGCTACCATAAACTCTGCGGCTAGTTCTCTGCAAGACTGATAATAGTCACTGACTGTCGCAGAGGATGTGGAAATCCCACCCTGGGAAGAATCCTCAATTGCATCATCGTAGGACAATCCTTTGGCGAAACAATACAAAAGAGTCATCACCTTAGCAAGAAGAATACAAGTAGCTTCAAACCACTTTCTAAGTAAACTGGAACACTGCTCACTTTTCCCTGTAACGTGAGAACGGTTACCGGAAAAAAAATCCAAGGAAAAAAGATCCACGGAAAAAAAGCCAGGAAAAAAAAATCCAACGGAAAAATGATCCAGGGAAAAAAAAGCCAAAGGAAAGAAAAGCCAAGGAAAAAAAGTCCATGGAAATAAAATCCAACGGCTTCTTTCATGTAGGTTAACCAGTAAGAAACTTAGGGGGTCATATAAAAATTTACATAAAAAAAAAAGTTCTCACTTCTCAAATATTACAAAGACACCATAATTTGTTTCCATGCACGTTCGAGCAATTGGGGGGGGGGGGGGTATAAAATTGCATTTTTGTTTCTTGTGTCCACTTCCATGTTGGTTGACCTTGTAAGAAATGTAGGGGTCGTACACAAATTGCACTTTTGATTTTCTTGTGTCCACTTCCATGTTGGGTGACCTTGTAAGAAATTTAGGGGTCGTATAAAAATTGCATTTCTGATTTCTTTGTGTCACTTCTATGTAGGAAGCTTAAGGGATCGTATGAAAATTTTTCTTTTCTGATTTCTTTACGTCACTTCTGTGTAAGAAGCCAAGAGGGTCGTATAAAACTTGTCATTGGATTTTTTCTCTGGCTCTCTATTTTTTTCCTGTAGATCTTTTTTCTTAGATTGACGCCACATGGGCAGCAGAGTTTGTTTAATTAATAACCTACGAATTATTAATAATAAATATTTACAATCTTACAATTGGTGAAGCAAAACCTTTTCGATTTCGAAGTTTGGTAGCAATTTAATAGAAGGTTAACACAGGGGTTTTGTGAATATTGAAACTGCTCCTTTTATGAATGCATTGCAGATTGGCCAATAAGAAGGGTGCAATAAAACCCAACATAAATTAATACCTTCACAGTAGTAATAATAATGAAAATAATTTCAATAATGATTAGGTCATTTCTAAAAAAAAAAATCAAAACAGGAGGCCCGGGCCTAGCGGTTACCGGAAAACTGCCACACACTTTTCATTAAGGGGTCCGGCACAAATCGCTGTTCCTCCTAAGAACACTTTGAATGTGTGACATTTTTTTCAGTGGGGCAGTTTTCCGAATTATGTGTGGCAGTTTTCCGAGGTGTCTAACAAGGGAAAGGAACTCTCTTGTTTGTCTGAATTTTCATGCCGGTTCATTTGAGTTTAGGGCAACTGGCCACAAAAGTTCAAGGTGGGGGGGGGGGCTATAAAGATTACCGTTCCTGGGCCTATATTGAGAAATGAATTGGGAACTCCAAACAAACGAATTTCGAGAAAGCCAAGTGAGAATTGTATTTTAATTTGAAGAAATAAATTGACAAGGATCCGAGGTACACTTGGTTTGGGGGATCTACCCCCAACTTCCGTAATATTATATTCTGGGCCGCTGGAGTCTATCAGTGATGTTCCCCTTGAAGCGTCCGCGAGGTTGGTAAGCTCGGCGGGTGGGGGGGGAGGGGGCTTTTCTCCAAAATGTTAAACTGGACGCAGAGCTGTTAACATTAGAACCATGCTTTATATAATGATTCTGTACACGACCACGAATTTTCAGGAGGGTGGGATGAATTCACCCTCCCCCAAGTTTCTAAGAGCGCAGACAAGTGCTCATGGTAAGAGATTTGCTCGCAATTTCTGTGCTTCATGTTGTGTTTAGTGACATACTATGTATACACTTCCCCCTTCCCCCAGAAATTTAGTGAAGTCTGTAAAAGGAATACGATGTGCTTGGTTTCGAGGGTTTTGGCTCTACCCCCAACTTCCGTAATTTTATATTCTGGACCTCTAGAGTCGGTCAGTGTATCCTCGATGTTACCCTTGAAGAGCTCTTAGAAACCACGGATTTTCAGAAGGGGGTGAATTCACCCCACCCTACTGAAAATTCGTGGTTGTGTACAGAATCATTATATAAGGCATGGTACTAATGTTTACAGCTCTACGTCCATTTTAACATTTTGGGGGAAAGCCCCCTCAAGCTCACGGACTTCGCGAACGCTTGAAGGGGAACATCCTGGATACACTGACTAATATTACGGAAGTTAGAGGTAGTGCCCCTCCCCCCAACCAAGTGTACCTCAGATCCTCGGCAATTTATTTCTTCAAATTAAAGTACAATTCTCGCTTGGCTTATATGGAACGTTTTCTCGAAATTCGTTTGTTTGGAGTTCCCAATTCAGTTTTCAATATAGACCCAGAAACGGCAATCTTTATAGCCCCCCCCCCCCCCATCCTTGAACTTTTGTGGCCAGTTGCCCTAAACTCAAATGAACCGGCATGAAAATTCAGATAAACAAAAGAGTTCTTTCCCCTCGTTCGGCACCGTGAAAAACTGCCCTACTGGAAAAATTGTCACACATTCCAAGTGTTCTTCGGAGGAACAGCAATTTGTGCCCGGCCCCTTAATGAAAACCATGTCGCTAGACCGCCCCTCCTTAATCCGGCCCTGTGTCGATCATGTAAATGGATAACTGTTTCGTTAGAATTGGATTTTATTTCCCTGGCTTTTTTTTCCTGGATTTTTTTCCGTGGATCTTTTTTCCTTGGATTTTTTTCCTAGATTCCGTGAGAACAGGGCGAACAGAAGACAGCGATGACAGAAGACGCACTCAGCAAACAGCGATTACGTAACACACACAACGCGGGTGAAAACGCCGACGCAGCTGCAGCGCCACCTATCGCGAAACGTTTCTCCCGGCATTATATTGGCACGATAGCTGAAGCACACGATTGGGGGCCGAACTCTAAAGTGTAGCCATATTGCTATACGGTTTCGTGTTTTAACGGACTTTATAACGATTTTCCGTCATAATTCTTTGAGGGCCCACTCAAATGTTTTAGCCTAGGGTCCTTCTAAGGCCTTAATCCGGCCCTGCTTCCCATACGAGCTATCCTTCCTGATCAGACTTCGTATCACAGCTCGCGCTTACCCAAGGTACTTATTCTGAGTCTCTTCTAAGTACCTACGTCTCTTCTAAGTATCTTGGAGGACACTTATTAGGTTTTTGAAAAGTTGGCTGGTACGGGAAGCAGTAACAGAACACGCCGATTTTGTTTATTTATGAACTTTTGTAAATGGCATAAGTTATTTGACTTATGTGATTTGAAATCAGCTACTTTTTAACAAAAAAAGAAGAAAACAAAAGAAGAGAAACAACTTACCTGCCTAACTTAGTGACGACCATTTCGGTTCCAACTTCATGAAATAACTTCCACATGCTTTCATTCTCCAACGAAACTTCGAAGGTATTTGGCTCCGTTGGCATACTACAGGGATTTGTTGGAACAACATATCTTCCGACAGTCTCCTCTGCTGAAGGAAGAAACCCTCTATTGGCACTAGGCGTGTATATCGAAACAGGAGGAAGGTAACCAGCAGGTAAGACTATATATAAAAGAAGAAAATGCAAACACCTCACTGTTACAAGAGTTCTAAAAATTCGTGTAATTATTAAACTCATTTTTCTATTCTAGAGAAATTGCCTTTCAAGAGCAATTAAAACATCAAAAATAAAAAAAACTGATATTAAAAAAAAATACTTTTTTGGAAACGTTTCTCCACACACAAACGCTCCTGCGCAAACGAGTATTTTTGTTAATTTAGTTTGGATACCTCTTTTTAACGTTTTGTTCTATTGTTTTGAGATGCCGAAATATTCAAAAGTAGCTTCTTCATTTTAGATTTTAATAACTTAAAATAATTTAACACATTCAATTTAAATAAAGAACAAGGAAATTCGAAATTTCAATGTAGCCGGAATGAAAGATTTCGCTTCGCAGCATCAAGACCATTTGAGGTTAGTTTGAGCTCTCGGACGCACTTGTGATTTGTGGAAACGCAGGGTGTCTACTAAATTTGGGAAACACAATTTTATGACCAATAAGGAAATTTTCATGAATACTTTCAAAAGACTTCAGTATATATATATATATATATATCCAGGCTGTGGTGTACGCACATGTACATACACACACACACATATACAGGGTGGTCATAAAGTAACTTGGCCTATTTACGAGCATCTAGTGATCACAGTTTTTGACGAATTGGGATGAGATTTGGGATTTAGACGTTTAAAGATATGCACCCAAGATTTATGCAGATGAAATGAATTGTTCTGTCACGGTTACGGCTCACAAATTACGGAAATTTCCAATGGCAACACCCACTTTGTGGTATGGTCAGGGTTCCTACTCAAAAGTAATAAAAAAATTCCCTGACTTTTCCAGGTTCTCCAAGGTGGTTTTTAAAGTTTTCCCGAGTGGCATGTTGCAAAGAATTGTTACATTTCATTCCATTCATTTTTCTCACCAAAGCACACACTTGTAAATTCTTTACGTAATTTGTCTTTATAAAATTACCTGCTTTTCATTAATAACTAACTAGTTCCGTGAATTTTTGTGAATACTACCCACGCGGAATTTGTAAATACACTCCCATAGAAACAGGTCATATGTAAGAAAAAATCTGTCAGTTGAATAGTTTCAGGTTTTCTATAACACAATGCAGCTAAGCTTAATGATGGAATGGCTCTGTTCAAAGAAACATGTTTCAAGAGAACCAACAGACAAAGGACTTTGATCCATCATTTCGTTGGTTCTCTTGTGAAGTGTTTCTTCAAGCAGGAGCCATTGTGCCTAATTGTTCCATGTTATAACAAATGCCTGCAGAAATTGAACAAAAGCTTAATAACTGGCAATTTTAAAAAAATTCAATTTTGCATTTTTTTTTTAGAGAATAAAGGAAATACTTAATATACCTGAAAGTAAGATCTACCAAATTCTATGCAGACAGTAATTGCAAGCAAAAGTTTGAAATCTTGAAAAAAAAAAGTTTTTTCGGCAAAATAAAGTATCCATTGATTTTTACAAAAAAAAAAAGGGATAATTTTCCCTGAGTTTTCCCTGATTTTTATAAAAAAGGGTAATTTCCCCTGAGTTTCCCTGATTTTTGGAACCATTTTCAAATTCCCTGAGAATTCCAGGTTTTCCCTGTTTTCCAGGTTGAGTGGGAACCCTGAATCTCATTATAATTAGCACGTAATTTGTCTTTCCGCTGTAACTAAGTCCTTACGTCAGTAATTACGTTATGTGTGCTAAAGTCAATGCAATATTAGTAGGTACTCAAACGCATTACAAGGAAAAAGTCAGTTGTAGTTTTTACAAGTTCGTTTATTTTGCTTGCGTGGTTTGTACTCCACACTCACATCCGGTTTATTGGCGTACTCAATACAATTTCAGTATTTCTCAGTGGAGCTAAGCTTTGAAACTCAGAGACAGAACAGCTTAGTGATATGTATGCATTTCTAGGCTAAGACATTGTTTTACTCTACCAGTTTTCTTTGTGGAGGAGGGAACAAACGCCCCACCCCCTCTTTTGGCACTTAAATCGTTAGATCAATTGCGTCTTATGTGGTCAGTGCATAGAAAATTACTTAAGATTTTTGCCAGAAAATGAAAAATTACTATAAATAAAAAGAAATTCATGACGCCAAAGCAAAATTCGTGACTTTCATGATTTTCATGACCAGTAGACACCCCGCGACGTTGTTCAAGAAAGAGGATAATGTAACTCGAAAAAGAAATCGTGGGTGCTGGCTGGAGATCAAGTAATGGAAGACATGTGGTTACATCAACACAAGTCGGAAGAAATATTCCGGATTGGAACATGCAGGGAATTACTGCTCATCCAAGTGTTACCTGACACACGAAAAGCAGAACATATTTTCTCCCTTTTGCTGCTTTATAAGAGACTGGGATTTACGAGAACAAATTAAACAGCGCGAGCTGGCTCTCGTCCCAAAGAACGGCCAATCGCTGAAATTTATTGGTACCATGTGAGCACATCCCGTGTCGGGTTCAGACAAGTGGCCACAGGAGAAGTGAATACCGAGCAACTGGCCAAACGTACAACTGAAAGCACGCAATTTCAAAGCCATGAAATCGCTCAGTGTAAAAAAAAAATCTAGTGTTCCTATATTTTCCTCTACTCAGGGACGAAGTAGCGACACTGGCATAGGACAAGATGGCGCCCCCATCACCAAATTTGTTCTTTTGCTAAACGGTGCCGGCTCGTGACATGTATAGGCTATGTCTGTTTGTTTATCTGGAGTGCGTTTTATTTCGTTAAGTAATTTTGCAGTGATATTTATTAATAATGAAAAATATAGTAGGCCTATTTCATAGTGTACTAGTGTACGTTTCAAATTACTGACCTTCAGGATTTTGTGAAACTGAAAAATAAATACATTATGATAATAACATTTATTATTACACAGTCGAGTTACATTATTGTGACCGCTTCCTACTTTTGACGTCAATAGCGCGTAGCAAATGAAAGAAGGCACGTGTCGTGAGCTGCTTTAGAGAGTATATAAGGTGTGCAGTAGGCATTCTGAAAACGTATCACTCGCTGCTGTCATGGATAAAAGGAGCGATTTTTCAGATTTGCAAAAAGGAATGATTATCGGCATTCAGGTAAAGGGTGGCATTATTTCTGAAACAGAGCTGTTTGTGAACTGTTCGCGTGCTGCTGTGGATAAGTATATCGTGATTGGAGAAATGGCACCATTGCAAAAAGCGACGTGGAAACTGCGGAGCACCACGTGCCATTGATGTGAGAGGTGAACGTCGGCTGCGAAGGTGTGTGAGGGCCCATCGACACGCTACACTGGAGCAACTCACTTGCCAAATGAACCAGGGAGCTACCGGAAGTGTGTCTAAAACGACAGTTCACCGAAACCTGCTGCGTATAGAGCTCTGATGCAGACGGATGGTCAGGTCACCTGTCCTCAATCCCATCGATCACATCAGGGATGTCATCGAGAGAGATGTTCGAAGCTCTGATCCCCCTCCATCAAATCTTCGTGAACTGTGGGAGCTTGTTCAGAGGTCGTGGATCGGTATGGCTTCCCAACGCTTCTGTTGTCTTGTCGAGTCCATGCCGAGACGAATCTCAGCCGTCATCAGAGCGAAAGGTGGTGCTACACGTTATTAGACAGGTATCTCTAATTCAATTGCTCTTCAGTGTATAAAAAAGTAATTACTATATGTATATCATATATAGCACAGGGGCATATTTAGAGGGAGCCATGGGGGGTGGTTGCCCCCCGCCGAAAGGGTTTCATTTCTTAAAGTTTCTGTTTAAAATGCGACTTCCATTAGAGAAAAAAAAGCCTTAATTTCATAAAAATACATCAACTTACATTAGAAAAAATGCTTTAATTTTTTCTTCTATTTGGCATTAACTTTCATTTCGTTCTGGTGAATTTCAAAAATTTCCATGCTTCGTCGCCCCCCTCCCCTAAAAGAAAATTCTATATACGCCCCTGATATAGTAATTACTTTTTCAACCATTTCAAGAACAAACTTTCTTCAGCTAAACGAGGGAGGGGGGGGGGAGTTGTTGGTGTTGGTTTCGCCGGGCGTCTTGAAATCTATTGAAATGCACAGAACACACTCCTGATCGTGAATCGCGATTCCCTGTATGATTACTCTACTTATTATATTTTGAAGAATCGCGCGCATCTTGATACACTTTTTAGCAAAATAAATCATAATACTTAAACAAATATTAAAAAAAATTATAATTGGAGAAATATATGTGGCATCAAAGGAAACGAAACTTCCTTTTTCATGATAACCTGAATTTATTAACATTCAGCTCATAAAATGTCTTCCGGGGGGGGCGAATGGTCGTTTCCAGGAGCCCCCCCCCCTGCATGCCTGAAAGAAACACTGCGTGCAACATGGATCATGAATTTACATAATAATGAAATATTAAGTTACACATAATTTATCTGAAGATGCACCAAACGTATGGCAACTCGTATGATATATTCACATTGCAGACATTAAGTCTCGTCGGGATCTCGATAGATTCTCTCACAACAGCTTTTTGAGTGTTGTACTTGGATATATATTTTGCCTCTTGCCAAATAGGTATGGCTGTGTTGAATATGACCTCTTTGACAAGAGCAGTAGTCGGCTTTTTATCTTTTACAGGGATCATAGCATACTTCTGGAAAATTTTAGGTAGGAATTTTAGGAATTTTTAGAAAAATTTTAGGAAAATTTTAGGAGTGCATTTCAATAAAAACTAGATGTATATTTGTATACATCTAGTAAAACAACTTTGTATACATTGTAAAGAGTTTGCTTCACACCCTTCAACCATATATACTGATAGACTGCGCATGACATCAAAATTTCTGGCTCCAACATAAAATCACATGACAACAGTCAAAAAGATGGGTTACACCTGCTGTGCTTATGGTTGCTCTGAGCGATATAGTAAAGAAAGTTCTATGATTTTTCATGGGTAAGAAACGAATTAAATACCTAAGTCAATAAAGTTCAATTACTTAACCAGAAACTTGCAGCTATTGATATAAAAATATAGTAACTTAAGAAAAAAAAATGGAATGCATGTTCCATATTCTTCGCAAATGTTCATCACATTATAAATCACAAAATGTAAACAACCCGATCATGCATGTATATAGCTCATAAGTAAACTTACCTGAAGAGTTTTCATTATATATGAGGCGCATTCACATAATACACCGAAAACACTGAAGTTCTGCAGCGTAAATTAGTAATCATAACAGCATTTTTACACGAAATTTAGAGTCTGATGATGACGTGCCCAATGTTGGAGCCATGGCGGCTTTGATGCAGCTATTGCCAATGCGCAGTCCATTAGTATATATGGTCGAAGTTCACACCCAAATTTTTTGCATAACGTCTAATGTCTAAAGTTTAAGTATGATTTACTTCTAATGTTCAGTTCTTATCTTTTCACGTGTTATTATCATATTCAAGTATATTTACCACATTCAAGTTTCACTTTGAACATTAATATGCTGTTGAACCAGAAGCAATTCACGATTTTCACAGTAAAGTTTTCAGGTTTCACATTAAATTATAATATCCTAAAAAGGTAATTGAAAACCCAGAACTATGTACAATTGTTCACTGAATTACTTTTTTCATATTATTGTTTTAACCTTTTCCTGATTAGCCTATCTTTTTCTGCTTCTACCACAACTAATTTACTTTCAGTTTTCTTTATTTCAGCTGAACCTTGTATGATCAAGTTAGAGGCAACTGCTATTTCAACAGTATTTTGTTTTTCTACAGCTTTTCTCATTCTTTCTGTTCCCTCTTGAATTATTGCTAGGGAGGCTTCTTTATCGTTTTTAAGTCTATTTATTTCTGCATCATTTTCTTTTATTTTGTCATCAAACTCAGCTTTTCTTTTTTTCTCTAGCTGCTTTTCCTTATTTTCCCTCTCTTTCTGCTTCCTTTCCTTTACCTTTTTTGATTCTTCTTCCTTCAGCTTATCAACATACTCTTTATAAAATTTATGTGAATCACAAACACTATTTAACAAATTTCTTGTTATGGGAACTTTACTTACACATCCATAGTGTTTAATGGCCCCTTTAACTATTCTTAATGATGTTATAGTTGAGTCTTTTAAGTTAGCCTTGTCCTTCCTTAACAGAGCAGTGTTAACCGAAAATCCCCTTTCTGCATCAGCATTACCATGAGGTAAAACTAAAATTGACTTTATGAGTTTAGCAAGATTTGAGTATTTTTCTTTTCCGCTAGAGTCTTTAATACTAAATATATTACGCCAGTAATGATCAATCCGCACTGGAATATGCCCTTCCTCTGAAAATTTCACTAGTTCATCTAGAGTTGGCTTATCGCAATTTAAAAGTTTCCACTCTTCTCTTACTCTATCAATTTGTTCCTCAGAAAGATGCAAAACACTTGAAATTCTGGTTATTTCCGAAAGTCCTTCAGTGACTGAAAGTTGAGTTGACTCTTTCTTTGGTTCTTTTACCTTTAAAACTTCTATGTCTCTTAGCTTTTGATTGCAGAATGGCAAATTTGACTTTAAATATTTTGTGGTTGCAATTAGTGATGATCTTACATCTAAGAGAAATAATTTCTGCCTGGTCTCCTGAACATTCCTGAGGAGATTTTTTGTCTTCATACCAACTTCTGACTCCCTAGTTTTTTCCATGAATTTTTGTTTTCAAAATCTACATTCTTTAGGTCTTCTCCAAATTTCCCTGCTATAACATCATCTTGGATAAACTGAGCCATAACATTCCTCATTAAAGTATTTAAATCAGAATATAACTGGTGTATTTTTGGTTCTTCACTCTGATAACATAATGAAAACTTTTCAAAATTTTGGTGTGAAAATGAAATTAATGCTAAATAGCAAGGAGTAAGCTCATTTTTCAGGAAACAGTGAATTCTTTTATACCTTGCCGAATTGCGCAGTTGTTTTTCAAATATTTTTTGAGATGGCAAGAAGTTTAAAAAATATTCTGTAATATTTAGCCATTGATCCAAGAGCCTCTGGGCTACAGAACCAACGGTTAACCATCTGTTGCTGACAAAACGCAAAAGAAATTTGGCAGTGACCAATGTTATATCCTCGACAGATTTATAATCCTCTCGTCTTGCAGCACTACTCTTTAAAAAGTAATGCATATCAGTAGCAAATTCGTCAAAATCTATATTTAAGCTTGTCAAAAAAATTTTAAATGCATTACTAACAACATGCAGGTTGCAAAAACCTAGTTCCAAAGATTTCTGGCCTGTTTCTTGTTTTACAACTTCATTGAATTTGCGTAAAAAGCACTTATTTACATTTGGGCTGTCCATGGATACACAAATAATTCTGTTCAACGAAATATTGAAGGATGATAACACATCAAGAATTTCTTTTAGCAAAATATCTGCTGTTGCATGACCCAGAAAAACGCTTGTTAGGTATCGGCAAGAAACTGAATTTATTTCTGAAGACCAGTACCTGATATACACATCCAACTGCCGTTTCACTTGTGTATTTGTAGTTTCATCAAATGCTATAGTAACCTTTCCTGGGCTACTAGATGCAATGTCTTTTTTCAAATCCTCTTCAAAATATTTTGACAATCCATGTGATATCACATAAGCAACTTTTTTCTTTAAGTTGCATTTTGGCTGCAATAGCAGAATCAGGAAACATTTCTTTGAAAAGTTCATCTGTTTCAGTGCATGAAACAAAAGACATATTGTCCTTAGCAACTTTCATGGCCCATAATGCTTCGGCTTTAGCCAACTGTAAATCATGACTCAGTACTTCACTAATATTTGTTTTGGGCTGAAGATCCCGTCCTCCAAAGGCTTTCAGGATGGACTTATTTTGAAATTTATTTTGAAATTTCTGCAAATGTTTTTTTTCCTTTATGATGCGCTTTTACTTGTGAAAAGCCACTATTAGAAATGTTGAAAATTTCTGAACACAATATACACTTAGCAGAAAATATTGTTTCAGTTGCAGAACAAACACCATTCCTTCAACTTCACTCCGTCCAATTCTTTGGCGAGCCACGCATCTTGAAATTTCGTTTTGGATTTAGGCATCTTAAACACTTGTATTACTAACCAGAAAATGAAAGGGAAGTACAAAAACACGTTCCAATATTGCAAAACCAGACAACTTCCCGAAATTTGGCTGCGAGGATGTCAGAAGATATGAAAAAAAAAAAAAAAAAAAGCAGGTCACCACTAGAGAACTGAACCTGCACACAGCACAGAGAACACCATAAAAGACGTAAAACCAGAAACTATCATACGCATCTCACGCAAGTTCAGTCAAAGCGAGTCGGAGCCGAGATATATTGCGCATCGAAGGTCGCTGTCGCCGACGCATGATCGAAGGTCAATGATCACGTGCTCTACTGCCTGCCAAGATAATACTCAGCTACTATCCCATCGTCATTACCGGAGGTTACGGAAGGAGACCACATGTTTCCTCTTTGCTTGCACCCACCTGCGGTTTACAATAACAAAACATCAGCAGAAAGAGGAGGTTCCACAAGGCATGTACAAAAATAAAGTACGATCTTCTGCGTGCCACGGAGTTCGTCTGCAAAGCGCAAACCAGGGGGGAAAATGACCCCTCCCCTTTTCCCTTAGATCTCTTGTTACTCTCGAAAACTGTTCGAAGGCAAAAAAATGGAACGCCCGCCCCGAAGCAAGTGCATCTCGATGGCGTCATTTTTCCCTCCCTTCAGCAGCACAGCATATAGGCTGTGTTTCTACAATAACAGGTCTTTTTACCTTACCGTAATGGTAAATTTATTGGCGTTAATAACGGTTGTGTTTTTAATAAAAATAAGCTTACGAAAATTTTAGGATGAATAGCAAATTTTAGGTCTAATTTTAGGAATTTAAGGAGGGTCACAAAATATTAGGAATTTTAGGAGGAATGCGATCCCTGCTTTTATAGTCCTGCCATGCTCCTTAATCCTGGTACTTATTTGATCGCTCAGTCAATCCTGCATAAAACTTTACTGTTCCGTCCTCATAACGCAGAGGAATAGCACACATCCCCGCGTTGTCTACCATGTCGTTTTCCATTCTATTTGTCAAAATTGCGCCAACAGATTTTGGGAGATCTCATGCCAACCTTCAATACAATTTTTCTAAGCAAGTTCTTGAAAAAATGCAGAAACCCTGGTGTGTACGGAATATCCCCCACGAATTTGGACTTACTCATATTTTGTACTGCTTCTTTCCTATTCATGGCGCTCTGCAGTTGTTTTGGGATGTAAGTAAAAATACCCCCGGGAAAAAATACCCCCGGAGAAAATACCCCTGAAAACTGAAAAGCGGAAAAAATGCCCCCGGAAGAAATACCCCCAGAACAAACGGTTCACTGTAAACTGCCACACAGGAACACTGATGTGTGGCAGTGTTCCGATGTGGCAATTTACCGGCAACCCTGCCACACATCTTTCAGCAACTTGGCAACAAAAAGTTTCAAAGGTGGTGTTCTATAAAGATTGCCGTTTCTGGGCCAATATTGATAACTGAATTGGGAACTCCAAACGAATTTCGCGAAAACGTTCCATGTAAGCCAAGCGAGAATTGTACTTTTTTTTTTTTTTTTTTTTTGATTGTAGGTTTAACGACCACCGTGAGCAACTCAATGGGCTATAAGCAGTCGCCCGTCCCTAATTTAGGGTCACTGGTTCCAGGGAAGGGAGAGAGCCAGTGCCGTAAGACAAACAACATCCATGCCTCACCGGGATTCGAACCCGGACCCCTTACGGACGAATGATCAAAGGCCAGTGCGTTAGACCACTGCCTTCAAAATAAACCTTTATTAGTCTAAAAGCAAGGTACATGTGGTACGCTTCAGTCACATGAGACTGTATTAAAACAGACGAGGCCAAGAAGTCTCAACACAAAAGGAAGGAGGAAAGAAAACTGGTAACATTAGAACAAGATTAAAATATACACAGATAAAAAAGGAACACAGAACACAAGAACAAAAAACACACACATCACAAAACCCAAACCCCAGAGTGAGGGAAGAAAACACATTCCAAAGACTAGTACATAGCAGTGCGAACACAAACACATGGTGTGACAAATCCTGAATAAAAAAAACAGTAATAGGAAACACACAATAGAACTGTAAAGAACAAAAACCTAGGGCCAAGCAGAGTTGCAACCAACTGGTGGAACTCATTTATGATCACAATCTAATTCAGATAACAAACACTATAGGAAAAGCACTGAATAATAATAAAAAAATAACCTTTTTTTGTTTGTAAAACAGAAGACAGAGGAGTGCAGAAAAAGTGTGTATACAAGCAAAACTGAAACCACACTCAAAACAAATTTTCATGCATATTACGAAAGAGTACGCGCTGTGGCCAACTCCTTAGGCCTGCGTGACACAACCGAAGATCAACACTCAGAGCCGTCAAAGTACACAGAACAAATAACACTATTAAATAAAGTCACTAGATAATACCAGTCCTGCACTAAATCAAGAATCTAGGGCAGGGAATGCAAAACCTAATAAAAGTGACATGTGAGTTACGAAACAGCAGGACTGCAAACAACTGCTATTACGGGAGTATGACCCAACAATTCATTAACAAAACCATAAAAAAACACGACATAAAAAAAACCCCGAAGAAAAACGGAAATTAAACACATGACAAATGAATGCAGAAAAGGTTTGCACAAGTGAGGCTGAACATCACACTCAAGACAAAGTGTCACATACAAAAGAGGCGAGTTGATCAACGTTCTTGGTTGTCGTGACGCAACAGAAGAAACAACACGCACAGCCGAAGAAACACGCAGAACAAATCACCCCAATTAAATATAAGCACATTCTCATCCTAGTTTTACACGAAGGCAGGCAGGTAGGATAGGAAATACAACGACACTGAGAAATAACATCTCAGATGCAATGGAAACAGTGCAGTGACAGGTAAAAAACACAACAACAATACAACACAACACAATTTGACTGACACTGCAAGACAGCGACGGGAGAAACAAAACTGTACTTCTGAAAACATGCAGCAGTGGCCAAAACATTAGTACAAGAAGAACATAAAAAACAAAAAACCGTGCACATAAAGAAGGGTCTTAACCAACCGCTATAACTAAAAACGAAATACGAAGTGACGCATGTATGTCAGAAGGAACACTGTACAGAAGAATACATGATAACAAGGGGGAAAACCACTGCATCACACAAAATAAATGCAGCCAAACAGGCACACGAGGTTCACAAAAAAAATCGCACTCAATTCAAATTTCATACTCAAAACAAGAAGTCGCGCGTTGACAAACCCCGGAAGCCGATGTGGCGCTATAGAGAGAATCACGCGGAAACAAGATCGCATAGCACCATAACACATTGAAAACAATACAAAGTACATCCAGTCGTGCACGGCAACAGAAGGCTGGGCCGAGAAAAAATACAATATTACAGGAAAAACCCAGACAGGAGAAACACGAAGCAGGACGTAGAACCCGAGCTTGAGTGCAAAGAAACACAAAAACGAAAACACAAAAAGTGCACTTAAAACATAATCAAAGACAAAACTACCTCAACTGACTACTTCACTACACATGTAGTCACATACAGTCAAGAAAAAAACACAAGAGGCACAGTAAAAAAAAGCACAAGGCAAATAGTGCGTTGACCAACTCCTTGGGTCAATGTAACCCAATAGACAAGATACGCACGAGAAGCACACTGTATAGAAAACGAGAGATAAGGCTGAGTACTCAATGAAAAAACACAATGAGACCAGCAGGGCCACACTAAGTAATTCAAAGTTCATAAAAAAAAACAAAGCAAAACAAGTGAACATGAAACACAGGGCATGAGAAAAAAAAGGCTCCCTAAACTGCGGAGCCAACTGAAACACGAAAGTAGAACATACACAAACAAGTAAAAAACAAGATTATCACATTAGCAGTATAGATAAAATACAATCACAGTATTAAAAAACTAACACAGGAGCAGAGCGAGTAGGACAGCCGCCATCCGAACAACTAAACAAAACACGTGCAAAAAGCAAGAGCAATTACAAAAACACGGGAATACCACATTAAGGAAACACAGTACAAAAAAGAAGATGAGGAACAACAACAAACAAGCAAGCACACAACACGCCAAAAAAACTTTGCAAAACTAGACAACACAGACTAGCCCAACGGAAAACAACAACACCCAACAAGCATCACACTATACCACACAATAACACTGATCACAAACAATTGGTGGCCAACCAGTACAACAAAACACCACAACAAGAAATGCGTCTACCAACAACTGTGGCCGACGAAAACATAGAAAGCAAGCACACAATAATACATAAACAAACAACTCAACAAAAATACCGACACAAAAAAACAATAACCGATTGCACAGCACCACCAAGAACCAGAAAAAAAAATACACACAGAACACAGGAACACAAATGCCCACGGACTCCGGACAGAAAAAAGTCAAAGCAACTAGCTGTAAAACATCCAATCACAGCGCAAAACGGCAAGAAAATTCAGACAAAGAGGCCGAGGCAGCTAGTAAGAGGAAAAGTATAGAAAAGCACTATCCAAGAAAGAATATACCGACCAGTAGAATGAGCTAACAAAGCACAGGGGAAAAAACAACAAAAAGACAGGAATCTCAAGGAAGCAAAACAGTACAACATAACCAAAGGGCCATCATAAAAACAAAAAAAGGAAAACTGTAAAAAATTAAAAGGAAAAACAACAAGATCAGAGGAAAAGAATGAATACAAGGGGAAAAACCTGCAGCTCAATCAAAAACAGAACAAGACAACAAACCGGAAAAGCAAACACAAACAAAGTGAAGAAAACAGTACACCAAAACAAAAACAAGAAAAAAAAAACTGATCAAACGAAATGAATCAACCCATGCTCAACCCGAAACCGTGGGAGGTGGGGGGGACCAGATCGAGAAGAAAGCAAGAACTGCCTGCCGGGCCAGAGCTACCTTGTACTCAAGTTGGATGACGGACTTGATCGAGGAATGAAACCTACGGCACAGAAAAACTCGCGCCGGATGATATCGACGAAGAGCAATCCGATCAACACTGGTATGATAGTAGAAAAAAATAGTCAGTTTGGCCTGCAAAATTAAAAACGCGCAAACTGGATTGTGAACAGCAGCGGAAGGATGATGACGGCGAAGAAAATAGTAATGTGAAACAGAGTGAAAGGAAGGACAGACCTAGGAGAGAAGAGCAAACATCAATGAAAAAAGAGGCTGTAAAACTAAACAGGAGTCATAGGCGTGATGAACATCACCGAGCGTTGAACAGAAAAAACACAAGGGAGAAGACAGGCGACCAAAACGATGAGGAGTCCGTGGTGTGAGCAAGCGACAATGAAGATGGAGCCAATGAATATCAGTAGCTTTTGGGGAAGCCACAGAAGTGTGAGAATCGATCCATGTCTGAGAGGTTTCATCAGGTGGCACAAAAGGAATAGCTAGAGGTGTTCTAAAATAAGTAAGAAAGTGGCGGTACAAGAGTTTTGCAGTAACTTGATGCACCATAAAGGGAACATCATTCAAATAAACCAGAAAAGGAAGGCAAGGGGACGCCGAAGAAGAAACAATTAACCCAAAATAATTCACGAGGGACGGGTAAAGGCGTTGAAGCTGAAAATGAAGCAACCGGAGTCGGGCGCGATGTAAGGGAGTGTCAGCAAGAGAGGGGTCAATTTGGGAAAGAGACTTCCAGCGGAGAGAAGCATCTACAAGTTGGGATACCTGTACCACGCCACTGGCGAACCAGGTGGAGAAGCACAGGTACGGTGAAGAGGGAGAACGGAGTGCAGAAGAGTAAAAGAGAGGTTCCGCAAGCAGATCATTAGTTTAGGTAGGTGGGAGACGGACGGGATATAAGGAATGCCAGAGGGAAAAGAAGGTGCGATAAGTATCGGGAAAGTGATCTGGAATGAGGGGTAGCAGATCCATACGGAGAAAAGTAGCGAGAGTGAGAAACGGACTGCGAGGGAAAAGTAAAGTATCAACAATAGTAATCGATGAACTCTGAGAATGAGAAAAAGAACGGAGAAAGGTCTGAAGATGAATAGCATTAGATTTTTGAAAAAGATCTGGGAGGGCAAGACCTCCAAAGGACAGAGGAAGGACGAGAGTAGAACGATGAACCCAGTGAACTTTATTCCGGATGAAATCAGTAATCAAACGTTGAGCGGATTGGAGAAAAATGGGCGAGTGAAAATAAGCGAACCACGAATGTGTCAGAATGGGAAGAAGAAAGGAAGAAACCAGATGTGCTCTGCTAAAAAAGGACAAAAAAGGTTTGAACCGGCAAAAAGGAGCAAGACGGCGATTGAGCTGCTGAACCAAAGGAATCCATGTGGCATCAGCAACCGCCACGGGATTTCCAACGTACACACCAAGAAGTTTAATGACCGAGGATGACCAACGGGCACCCCAAGGGCGATCACCGTGTGCCACCCACGATCCGGCCCACAGACCGACAGATTTAGACAGATTAAGTTCGGAACTGGAAATTGAAGCATACTCACGATAAGCAGAAAGAACAACACCGAAAGAACGTTCGGTGCGAAGAAAGAGAGTGAGGTCATCAGCATATGCAGACAACACTATGCGGTGGTGACGAGTAGGAGCAATAGCGAGGAATCACAGAAAACAAACGAGAACGCAGACAAATTAAGAGAATTTCAAATGCAAGCGTAAAAAGTTGACCCGAAAGGGGACAACCCTGCCGGATCCCGTTGTCAAAGGGGATGGTAGCTGTCATGAATGTGGAAGTGCGAATACGGAAAGAAGAGTGAGAGTAAAGATTAATAAGAGCTTGACAGAAAAGAGTAGGAAAGCCAAATTGACGAAGAACAGCAAAGAGATAAGAATGATTAATGGAGTCAAAAGCTTGTTTCTGATCAATATTAAAAATTGCGAGAGGTTCGGAAAGATGGGAAGCAAGAAAATATAAGTTGCGAATGGTGGAAATTTTGGTAGTAATCGAACGGGAGGGAATAGTGCAAGTTTGATCGGGGTGGATTAAATGCTGCAAGACGGGATTGAGGCGAAAAGCGAGAATTTTAGCAAAGGTTTTGTAGTTAGTATTAAGAATGGAGATAGGAAGCCAGTTAGAAAAAAGACCAAGGTTTCCGGTTTTGTTGATGAGACGGAGAATAGCAAAAGTGAAATCAGAAGACTGAAAATTTGAAGAAGTAAAAACGGCATTAAAACATGCAACCAGAAGCGGGAGGAGAGAAGGAAGAAACTTCTTATAAAATGAGAGCGGAAGACCGTCCGCGCCAGGGGAAGAACGGTCATTCAGACTGGAAATTGCAGAGCGGACTTCAGAAGGAGATATAGGAGAAACAAGAGAATCAAAAAAACAATGTGGAACCTGAGGGAGGACATGAAGAAGAGGAGGTATCTGCAGGAGAAAGGAGTCGGTGTTGAAAACGATCAGAATAATGGGAAAAAGTAAGTTCACAGATACGATATGGGTCGGTAACTGTAGATCCGTCAGGTAGTGAAAGAAAGGAAATTGTGTTGCTTTTAACTTGATACTCCTCAAGGGGCTTCAACCTAGAAAAGGGGTCGTCGTGAAACCGCAAGTGAGTGAATTTCAGACGAGTAAGGGCTGATGAAGCAAAAGTAAACAGAATATTACGAAGTTGAGCTTGAAACGCGGGAAAAGAAGGATCAGAAGGAGAAATAGTCTGCAATTTACGACGGAGAACATCAATATCTTGAAAGCGAGAAAGAAAACAGACGTGCGAAAGAAATAATCGAAATTTTCGTGGAAAGCCACAGAGCCACTGGGTCATCAGACGAAGAAAGTTGTTGCACAGAAGACGAGATCATAGAGCGAATTTCAGCACAGAAAACAGGATCAGTTAAAACTGAATCGTCGAGAGACCAGACTGGGGAAGGGGGAACAGCGGAAGACTGCAATTTTTTTTTAAAAGAATGGGGCGATGATCCGACGAAACGGAAGGATGATGAGTAACTTCAACAACTAGAGAGGAATGGAGAAAACTGGAAACACAGAATCTATCTAGGCGTGCTGCGACACAGCGTGAAGCAACCGGGGGAACCAGGAAAATTCCTTGGACCGGGGTGGAGGGAACGGAATGCATCAATCAAATCAAAATTAACAACGAGCTGAGTGAGATTGGAAACAAGGTCGGAACGGCTTTCGGTTGAACCATCTCGGTCAAAACCGGGTTGCAAAGTGCAATTGAAATCGCCTGCAACAATGACTGTATCATTTAGATGGAGGGTCGAAAGGATAGAAGAAAGACGTTGGAGGAGAGTTTCTGCATCCGTAGCAGATTGCGGAATATGGATATTGAAAACATGAATACGTTTAGAACAAAAACAAAAAGAAATATGTTGAAAAGAACCCAGCAGACTCTGTGACTCAACAAGATCAGAAAGAGAAGAATGGAAACGCACATGAAACGCTATAGCGGTACCAGACCTGAGATGGGTCCGGTAATTATGATAAAAAATGTACGGCCAGCGTCTCCAGCGGGAACACCCGGCATCCAAGGAACAGTTAGTCTCCTGGAGGAGGAGGATATTAGCCCCCAGGTAACGAACGTCCTCGAAAACCAAAGCATTCGCCGCAGAAGACGCAAGCCCTCTACAATTAAAGCTAAGTAGTGTTAAGAAGGACATCACTGGTAGGTTGCATCCAGTCTTCCAGTTCAGCCCTCAAAATCTTGAATAGGTAGCCCAGACGGCGAGCATATTGCTCAGTCCCGCCAGGCAAAGTAACATTAGTTATAAATGCATGGAACTGGTTTAGCTGTGCAATCGTTTCAGGCAGCAAGTGAAGCTTACTCTTAATGCAAGGTAGTATGATCAACTTCGCCTTACGCGGGGGAGTGGTCAATGCATACAGATCAGATAAGGTAAGAGGGTGCAAAGGCACCGCAAGTTCTTCAAACATAGTAGAAATGTCAAGAAGTGTAGGAGAAGGAGAATTATCGTCAGAGTCAACCATTGCAGTGTCATCAGGATCAGGGGCGACCGTGTCCATAACATCATCATCCTGGAGACATGCGAATCGGTTCGAAACTAGTAATTCAGAATTTGGCTCATGATGGCTAGGTGAATCCGAGGTAGAATGGGCTGTTTTCTTGGACCGTAGACGTTGAGACGAACGGGAAGAGCGAGTAGAAACACCAGGTGAGCTGGGGCGTTTACGCTGTGATTTAGGTGCAGACACTTCCAGCGATGGAAAATCTTCATTGGAGGGCTCCAAGCCATCCAGCACGACGACAGGAACCGGGAGGGAAGGAACGACTGGAGAAACAGCAGGCAAAATTGATGAAGGTAGATTGTGAGCAGGGGCCTCAGCGGCCTGTACAACATCCGCAGGGGCAGCGGCCACCGGAACTTTAGTAGCTAATGAAGAATTAGATCTAGCACCAGGAGTAGCATGAGGACAAGCAGAAGCGAGATAACCTTCCCCTTTACAGCGGAAGCACTGAACCCCTGCAAAAAGATTAAAAATGTACGTCCGAGTATCAGTGACTCATTCCAGAGTTGCAGGGCGTTCCGCAATTGACTGAGAAGTCGGGAAAATAACCCAGTATTGGCGGCGCCCACCCTGCACATGTTTCATGGGGGAATCACGGGCTGTAGCTGGAAGAATCTTGGTCACTCCCACAACACGAGCCATCGTGTTGAGGGCATCAATCAACAGAGAATCAGGAACAGCCGTTGGTACAGGAGAGAAGGTCACCGTAACTGGTCTTTGGGCTGCAGCGACAGGTTGTAGATGAAAGGACCCAATATCAACCCCATGAACTATAATTAAATCAACTGCTTGCTGGTGGGTGAAGTGAACAACCACCCCTCCACCCAAGCGAATAATGGACACAATGCTTTCGGCTGGAACGACCTTCGACACAGCATGCAGATACTGGGAGAGGGGGTGTCACGCAAAGCAGGAATGAAAACACTTAATAATAAGGCAGACGACAATTGCTTACCTTGCGGTGAATCACTTGGAAGAATAATTTTCAACGCCGAAGCTACACGTTTGAAATGTGGTGCAGAATCACTAGAAATATATGAGATGCTTCCCACAGCTTGTGCGAACGACGTTGAAGTAGAACTAGCAGAACCAGGAATATTAGACGCAGCCGGCACACGGGTGGCCGGAAGCACAGTCTCTGGAAGTCCAGCAGCACTAGTCGACGCAACATTCCCCGAAGACATATCAGCAATCGACGAAGCAGCTGTAGACGACAGTGACTTATTCACAGTGGTAGTGGACATTCTCGACCACTGGCCCACCAAAACTCATGCGTCGTAACTGACGACACACGAAAATTAAAAAAAAAAAAAAAATGAGCACCCACTCGGCACTCAGCCTCACTGCTCGTGAAGCGAGGGTATGAAACACTGCAACCAAAACACAAAACAACGAAATACCACAAAAGGACAAGTAAACAAACGAACGTTGACTTCTACGCAGGAGCCGAAAAAATGCGACTTGCCTGTTCAACGACCACTGCGCCACCGAGGCGGCGAATTGTACTTTAATTTGAAGAAATAAATTGCCGAGGATCCGAGGTACACTTGGTTTGGGGGGGGGGGGGCTCTATGCTGAACTTACGTAATATTATATTCTGGGCCGCTGGAGTCTGTCAGTATAACCAGGAAATTCCCCTTGAAGTGTCATCGAGGTCCATGATCTTAGGGGCTTCCCCCAAAATGTTAAAATGAATGTAGAGCTGTAAACATTAGTACCATGCTTTATATAATGATTCTCAACACGACCACGAATTTTCAGGAGGGTGGGGTGACCCCATCCCCCGTTTCTAAGAGCTATTCAGGGGGACATCGAGGATACACTGACCGACTCTAGAGGTCCAGAATATAAAATTACGGAAGTTGGGGGTAGAGCCCTCCAAACTAAGCACCTCGTATCCTTTTCACAGGTTTCACCAAATTTCTGGGGGAGGGGGGAAGGGCATACATAGCTTACCATTAAACACAACATGAAGCATAGAAATTGCGAGCAAATCCCTTACCTTGAACACTTGTCTGCGCTCTTAGAAACTTGCACCCCACCCTCCTGAAAATTCGTGGTCGTGTACAGAATAATTATGTAAGGCATGGTTCTAATGTTTACAGCTCTACGTCCATTTTAACATTTTGGGGACCCCTCCCCCAAGCTCACGGACCTCGCGGACGCTTCAAGGGGAACAGCCTGGATACACTGACAGACTCCAGCGGCTCAGAATCTAATATTACGGAAGTTGGGGGTTGAGATCCCCCCCAACCAAAAGTACGTCGGATCCTCGGCAATTTATTTCTTCAAATTAAAGTATAATTCTCGCTTGGCTTACATGGAACGTTTTCTAGAAATTCGTTTGGAGTTTCCAATTCAGTTCTCAATATAGGCCCAAAAACGGCAATCTTCATAGCCCCCCCCCCCCCCCACCCCCACACACACACCTTGAACTTTTGTGGCCAAATTGCTGAAAGATGTGTGGCAGGGTTGCCGGTAAATTGCCACACCGGAACACTGCCACGCATCAGTGTTCCTGTGTGGCAGTTTACAGTGAACCGTTTGTTCTGGGGGTATTTCTTCCAGGGGTATTTTTTTCGGGGGCATTTTTTCCGCTTTTCAGTTTTCGGGGTATTTTCTCAGGGGGTATTTTTTCCAGGGGGTATTTTTACCGTTGTTTTGGTATACCACACATTCTTCCGTAGCTGTATCCTGCTGATGCACTTTGCCTTATAATATTTGAAATTTCTTCTTCTTTCGCTTCTTCCTTCGAGCTTCTAAATTTGATCTGAAGATTGCTGTTTTGTTTGTCGTAGGATAAAAGGAGTTAGGGTACAGCAAGTTTAGTATTGACGTGGGTTTGTAATGTACCTTCGTTTCCATACTACCATTACTGGATCTGAACATTAGTACGTCCAGAAATGGCAACGATCCATTCTTCTTTAGCTCCATTTCAAATTTTATGGAACTATCAATACTGTTTAGTTTGGCGAAAAGCATATCAAGGTTTTGCTTTCCATGAGGCCAGATAAAAAATATATCATCAACATATCTGAGCCACATTAATGGTTTTAGAGAAAATGTATTAAAAACATTATCTTCCAAAGGCCTGAGGATTGCTTCAGCCAACATACTTGAAAGTGGTGATCTCACTGGTGCTCCTATATTTTGTTTGTATATGGATCCGTTAAACTTGAGGAAATTAAAATCAGTTACTAGATTTAGTATGCTTTTTATGCTATGTACTGCTTCCTTCTTGAACTGGTTCGATTCCTGTAAAGCCTTTTTAAAGTTCCATTTTGCTTCCGGTACAGGTATCGATGGATACAGTGAAACCACATGTATACAGCCTATTGTGCCATTTTTCCTTTACTGTTATGTTCTTGATCTTGTCAATAAAGTCGTTTGTTGAAAAATATTGTTATTGAAGACAGCGTAAGGCAATCTTTATGTAACTTCGTCAGTATGATTTTTCGAAGGCTGATTTGGAGTTCATTTAAGTTTGACAAATTAGGAATATGCAAAGTTTTACCAACAAATGGCTCAAATAAGTACTCACCAGACGAAGAAAACTGTGTCCTTTTGAATGGCGGAGTTTCAACGTCATCTGCTGATCCGTCCCTTTGAGAATATTCTGTTCCCGAAATTTGTTGATTCACTATGTCCAGCTCTTTCGCATTCGTCCCCCTTTCAGGGCACATCTTAAAAGAAAATTATAGTGAAGAATATTTTACTGTCTGCATGAGCTGGAATATCAGAGCAAAAAGTTCGTCAATATATAAGCAATGATATGAGCAAGTGCAAATGTTCGGACATTTGAGGATACAGGACAAATAAGAATTGGAAAGGGAGTGAGACAAGGTGACACCATATCTTCCAAGCTCTTTAATGTCCATTGCAAAATGTCTTTCAATCATTGAACTGGGAAAACAAAGGGATAAAGATTAATGGATATTACTTAATTCACCCTCGTTTTGCTGATGACGTAGTCATCTTTGCAACTACCCCTTCAGAGCTGCAGAGTATGATCCAAGAACTTGCTGACAAGAGTAAAAAAGTGGGATTAAAAATGAACTTTCAGGAGACAAAAGTGATGTACAATGCTTTTATAAGAAACGAAGATTTATCGATTGATGGAGAACAGCTTGAGACAACCGATACCTACATTCATCTTGGGCAGCAGATATCAAGTGAGGGTCACATTGATGAATAAATTAGTCGGCGTATAAAACTTGGACGGGGAGCTTTTGGAAGAAACAGTGCAATTTTTGAGAGCAGTATGCCATTATGTCTTAAAAGAAAAGTGTTTAATCAATACATCCTGCCAGTGCTTAACTAAAAAGACATGCAAAGAGTGCAGCAACTCGAAGAAGCATGAAGAGATGCATGCTTGGTGTAACCAGGAAAGATAAGAACTTCTGGATAAGGAAAATGACAGGAGTGGACGACATCATGACCAGAGTTAAATAACTGAAATGGCAGTGGGTTGGACATGTTGCCAGAAGGACAGACCACCGATGGACAACTGAAATTTTAGACTGGATTCCGAGGGACAGGAAAAGACCCAGAAGAAGACTCCATGGGAGATGGATGGATGAAATTCAGAAATATGCTGGAGTGACATGGGGGTGACGGGCTCAAGACAGACAATTGTGGAAGAAATTTGGGGGGACTTTCATCCAGCAGTGGATTAATAATGGTTGTTGTTGATGATGAAACACAAGCAAAAAAAGAGGTGTAGCCAAGGGGGTGATCCTCGAATCGGGACCTGGCCCCTTGAGGGGGGATTGAGTAAGAATTTAAAGCGATATACATCATCTATATGTGAGGTTTTCACCAATAAACCAAATCCATGACACCCCCCCCCCCCCAAGAAATTTCTGGCTATGCCACAGAGCAAAGATATTCGTGTTAGAACCATAGTGTTAACTTATTCAAAGTCATGAAGTGCAACTGTCAGTGGCGTTCCGGAAAACTCACCCCCCCCCCCCCGGCAAAAAAATGCCTTTGCGAAAATTTATAAGCTTTCAGTTACTGAAATTTGTAAATTATATATTGTTAATCAGGTTTCATATATACGGGGTTTAAATAATTAAAATTCTTTGGAGCCTACAACGCCGCCCCGGTGGCGCAATGGTCTAAGAGATAGCTTCTGATCATTCGCCCAAGATAGGTCCGGGTTCGAATCTCGGTGAGGCATGGATGTTGTGTTTAGCTTACGGCGATAGCGCTCTCTTCCGAGGAACCAGTCGCTCTAAATAGGGACAGGCGACTGCTTATTGCCCTCTGAGTTGCTTACGGTGGTCGATTAACCATCAATTAAAAAATACAAGTACCTTTGTAAAACCAAAAAAAAAAAAATTTCACGTTGTAATTAAAATGATTGCCCTAGTTTTACACCAATACCAAGTAGAGCTGAGTTCGAGCTCAATATTCGGAGCCCGAGCCCATCCGAGCTCTAATTTTATATTGCAAGATAGAGCCCGGACCCGAACGAGCCCGAAAACTGGCTAACCTGTTCAACCATTAATAAAAAACAAAACATCTCCTTTTCCAAACTTCCACTTTCTCCTCCTCCTGGAATTAACGAATGTATTTCTCAAATGGGGAGTGGTGAAGGGAACTCTATTTATTTTTACAGTGTAACTGTACGATTTTCTTCGACCGTTCGTTTCCACCAGAAGAGCTTCGGGCGGCAGGGCATCCAAAATGATCGGGCAATGCTGCATTGTATGTTGCTCAAATAATGCTAATATTATCGCGCCATAATGTGCTATATGATCGTTGCTAAATAGAATTAGCAAGGAGCTACTGCGTGGAGATAGGGGATAAATTAGCGTCAAACATCCAATATCTATAGTTCTTGAGAAAGCTTTTCTTCTCTGCAGAAACACACTAATGCCCGGCATATGGCATTTTTCTATCCAAGCCCGGAATAAATAACCATGTCGAAAGCCCGCTGCCCAACCAGAACCAGTTGCCGAAGAATTCCCTTTACCAACTATAAAGTGTCTCATTTGCTAAATCATATAAAATCACCATTATATATTAAAAAAATTATTTCGCTCTCCCTCTCTCTAAAAGCCCGAGCCCGATTCGGGCCCGGGCTCTCCTTGGGCTTTCGGGCGTGGGCTCAGCCCGTCTCAGCTCTGATACCAAGTACTACCAAACACTTACACCGAAGTTAATTACGTCATGCAAATTTTATTTTAGAGAACTAAGGCTAGCTCTCCTGAAATAGCTCATGATCACACTCACACAGAACACAAAATTGCCGAGGACAGTGCCTAACGATCGTTTCCGATTTATTCGAAGGTAGAGAACATAAGTAAGAAAATGGGTCTGGTTCACTTCGTCGACAGGTACATTTTGTCGACACTATACAGTATATGCAAACAGTCGATTCCTAAAAAAACGAAAAAAAGTTAAGAACCACCAAATTTGGTATACTATCTCATGGTACTGTAACTCAGATCGTAGACGGTTTCTGGAAGAGGTCTGGCCCGGCGTGAAAGGGGCCCATACAAAATTTTCGTAAAATCTATAATTTTCCATTTAGAACCACCAAATTTGGTATACTCTCTCATGGTACTCTAACTTACACCGTACACGGTTTTTGGAAGGGGACAGGGCCCGGGGTCAAGTGGGCTCCATACAACATATTCGTAAAATCTGCAGTTTTCAATTTAGAACCACAGAATTTGGTATACTATTTCATTGTACTCTTACACCAACTTAGACCACAGACGGAAGAGGTCGGATCCCGGGGTAAAGGGGGCCCCATACAACATTTTCGTAAGATCTACAGTTTTCAATTTAGAACCGCCAAATTTGGTATACTATCTCATGGTACTCTAACTTAGACCGTACACGGTTTTTGGAAGGGGTCGGGACCCGGGGTCAAGGGGCCCCCATACAGCATTTTCGTAAAATCTACAGCTTTCAATTTAGAACAACCAAATTTGGTATACTATCTCATGGTACTCTAACTTAGACCGTACATGGTTTTTGGAAGGGGTCGGGACCCGGGGTTAAGGGGCCCCGTACAGCATTTTCGTAAAATCTACAGTTTTCAATTTAGAACAACCAAATTTTTATACTATCTCATTGTACTCTAACTTAGACCGTACACGATTTTTGGAAGGGGTCGCGGCCCGGGGTCAAGGGGGGCCCTTACAACATTTTCGTAAAATCAACAGTTTTCAATTTAGAACTTCCAAATTTGGTATACTATCTCATTGTACCCTTACATCAACTTAGACCATAGAAGGAAGGGGTCGGGGCCCGGGGTCAAGGGCTCCCAATATAAAATTTTCGTAAAATCTACAGTTTTCAATTTAGGACCACCAAATTTGTTATACTATCTCATGGTACTCTAACTTAGCTCGCAGATAGAGTATTAGAGTGCAGAATTGTGTTGCAGTTCTTAAGTAAAAAATGGAAATTTTTGAGAAAATTTTGTATGGGGCCTTTACCCCGGGCCCCGACCCCTTCCAAAAACCGTGTACGGTCTAAGTTAGAGTGCCATGAGATAGTATGCCAAATTTGGTGGATCTAAATTGAAAACTGTAGATTTCACAAAAATGTTGTATGGGGCCCCCTTGACCCCGGCTCCTTCCGTCTATGGTCTAAGTTGGTGTAAGAGTACCATGAGATAGTATAACAAATTTGGTGGTTCTAAATTGAAAACTGTAGATTTCACGAAAAATTTTGAGGAATCGACTGTTTGCATAAATAGTGTCGACGAAGTGGCGTCGACGATATGAGTTGTCGAACTCCATAGCAGAAAGTTCCTGGCGAGTCTGCGACAGATAACATGGTGCCACAAAATGTTCTGCGGATGGTCACTGGGCTAAATAAATACTAGATACGAAAAACGATAAAGATTTGCGCAGGTGGAAATTAAGAAAAAGAGAGAGAAAAGAACTGACCACCTTTTACTACTTCTACCTAAAAAAATGTCTAATAATAAAATTTTGTAATATACAGTAACAATAAAGGACAGAGGCATCCTTAGAAAAAAGAAAATACGATTATAGGAGAAATCGTCGCTCTGTCATACTTCCGTTTTTGGAAAAATTTTCTGCATTTTCAGTCCCAATTACAAACATTTATGTAACTAAATGATATTGAACAATGATACAGTTCAGGGAAAACCAGCGGGGGGGGGGGGGGGGTACTATTACGGGAGAAATTTTCGCTCCGTCTAACTTTCGTTTGCGGAAAATTTTCCTCCATTTCGAATCTTAAATACAAACAAGTTTTGTCTCATCTTACGATTACGGGAGAAACTTTCGTTTAAGGAAAAATTTCCTCCATTTCCAATCTTAAATACAAACACTTTTCAAATAAAATGACACTTAACGACCATACAGGGCAGAGGAAACATCGCGAGAAAAAGAATTTAAGATTACCAAGCTCTGTCTAACTTCCGTTTTCGGAAATTGTTGTCTCCATTTTCAAACTGAAACACAAACATTAATGAAATAAAAATGATATTTAACAACAATATCGGATAATCCTCTCTTTGTAATATCGAGAGAACATCGCGTGAAAAAATAATACGATTACGGGAGAAATCTACACTCCAACTTTCGTTTTCAGAAATTTTGAAAGACGGAAACTTGCATCTATGATCGGGAGTGTGCAGGAGGATTTAATAAGGTTCTGAGGATATCGTTTTAAAAAGTCTGCACGACAAAAATATATCTGCGACGTACGTCGCCCGTTGCCGCGATTCTGTTACGGGGTTGTAGACGAAATGAACGAGACCGAAGAAAATAAATAAGTAACAATATAGCATTATGGCACACAAAAAGTAAAACTGTTTTAATAATTTGCTCTTGAATATATAAAAGACACAGTGTACATAATGACACGATGTTTTGCACATTGTGATTTTTTATATATTTTTTTCTTTGTTTCTTCTTCGAGACGAAAATTTCTTTCTTCGTCGAGGCGAAGAACACCTTTCAGTTCATCATATAATGAAGGATGTGTAGTTATGTGCAAATAAATGTAATAAATACCCAACACCTTAACCTCAGTGATATAAACATTTCATACATAGAAGTAATATTTCTTTCACATTCTCTTGTTTAATGAATGCGAAAATGGGCCTCAAGTCGTCTGGAATTGCTGCTTTTCCGTCATACACTTTTTATAAATTAAACCAGCTAAAATGATTTTAAAATAGTTTACTTATTTATTGAGAAAAATACCAAAAAATCCTATTTCTTTTTAACACTTCATTCAAAGCTGCCGTAAAAATTCCTATTTCTTTAACCAGCTTCATATGTATTTTCCAAAAAATAAAAAAAAATTGTAAAATCTTTTTCCTGAGGTTATAGGCCATTTTAGTCCTCTCTCTCCCGCAGAGCGGGGGCTATCAGTACGCTCCTGTCCGTTCTTCCTGAAGAAAATATCATGACATATATTTAAAAGCTGGTAACACTAACTCATTATGCCATATATTTATTATGTATATTTCATTTGACATTTATTAGGTTTATAGCTAATGAAGATAATGTCACACTTTCACATCGAAGCAACATATAATACTAAGGCTTAAGCATTTTTAGTAATTTTTATTCTCCTGTTTTCACATTCGCAAGGTTTGCATTATTAGTAATTATAGTTATGTATCACTTTCGAAAAGGCTTAAAAAGATGACGGCCGAAGCCTTTGCAGCAATCCTGCTGCACTGTTTTTGTACTCATAAGGTTTACGTAACTATTCAAAACAGTGACATGATTCACTTTTACACATCTTCAACACGCTTTATGTGACAATAGGCCTAGCAGGCCTCTTAACAGCTAACATACATAGTCGAGTTACATTATTGTGACCGTCTGCTACTTTTGACGTCAACAGCGCGTAGCCAATGAAAGAAGGCACGTGTCGTGAGCTGGCTTGGAGGGTATATAAGGTGTGCTGTAGGCACTCTGAAAACATATCACTCGTTGCTGTCATGGATAAAAGGAGCGATTTATCAGATTTGAAAAAAGGGGTGATTATCGGCTTTTGGCCCAAGAGTGGCAATATTTCTGAAACAGCACAGGTTGTGACCTGTTCACGTGCTGCTGTGGTTAAAGTTAAAGTGTATCGTGATTGGAGAAATGGCACCATTGCGAATAACCGACGTGAAAACTGCGGAGCACCACGTGCCATTGATATGAGAGGTGAACGTCGGCTCCGATGCAGTCAAGCGGTCCAAAATATAAAATTACGGAAGTTGGGGGCAGCCCCTAACCAAAGCACCTCGGATTCATCTTACAGACTTCACCAAATTTCTCGGGGAAGGGCATACCCACAAGTAGGGTCTGCTTCTCGATACAACAGTAAACACGAGAAATGCGGACAAATCACTTAAGTTAGGCTTATAGAAATCTCCGTCCTTCGATCCCCGATGGGCCCAAAGATATCGAAGTCAGCCGAGGTGCCATGGATCTGCAGAACAATGTAAAGTACACTAAGAATAAATCAATGCAATGTACAAGAGTTAAATTTAATACTGCAAGAGCAACCGAGGGACAGGGGCCTCCACCCTCCTGAGCCACTATATCCCTCAAAAAGTCCAGGAAAAAAAGTCCGAGACTGTTGATGAACACGGAAAAAAAGTCCGAGGAAATAAAGTCCGAGATGGGCGTTTTTATTGTCATCATGGGCATACTAATAAGTCGATTTGACATACTGTTTGAATGTTGGGGGTTGGGGGGACATACTTTCATTATTTACCTAGTGTGGTGGGGTTGCCGGAAAACTGCCACACGTTTTTCATTAAGGGCCGGGCACAAAGTGCTATTCCTCCCAGGAACACTTTGAATGTGTGGCAGTTTTCAAAGTTTCCAAATTATGTTTTAGTTTTCCAAGGCGCCTAAAGACCGGAAGGAGCTCCTTTGTTTGTCTGAATTTTCACGCCGGTTCATACCAGTTCAGGGTGACTGGCCACAAAGTTCAACAGGAGGGAGGGGGTATAAAGATCGTCGTACATTTCTTAAAACTACAGTGTTCGACGAAACAACAGAATTACACATGACTCATGCTGTGTTCGGAAAAGGACGATAAGGTGGGATTTCTTAATAACGCTGCACTTGTGCTTAGGCACTAAATATTTACATAACATGTCAAGTTTGTAATACTTTTCTTTTACTTAATTAATTCATAGGTAATTAATTTTCCTTGGCCTTTTTAACAGCTTTTAATCCGCCGACTTGATATTCATAACGTTTACGTATCAAATAAAATCAATAGCATTGCGCTTTTGCTTATAGGCACTAAGGCCTTTTTAACAGTTTTTATTCTACCAATGTAATATTGACAGCATTTACATGTCAAATCAAGTTAATAATAATGCGCCTTTACTTAGGCACGAAATATTAATTCAAGCGCCTAGGCCCTTTTACTGGTTTTTTACTTAACCAATGTCATATTCACAACGTTTACACAGCAAATCAAATTAATAATATTGGGCGTTTACTTAGGCCCGAAATATTAATTTATATGCCCTAGGCCTAGGCCTTTTTAGTGGTTTTAATTTTACGGATGCCATATTCATAACGTTTACATATCAACTCAAGTTAATAATATTCCGCTTTTACTTAAGCACTAAATATTGTTTCATTGGCACTTGGCTTAGGCCTTTTTTAACAGTTTTTATTCTAACGATGTCATATTCATAACGTTTATGTATGAACTGAAGTTAACCACATTGCACTTTTACTTAGGCACTAGTTATTAATTTATTGGCCCTATGCCTAGTAATTAATATTGAATGCCTAAGTAAAAGCGAATGCTATTAACCTGACTTGGTACATAAACTTTATGAATATGACATCGGTAGAATAAGAAGTATTAAAGAGGCCTAGGCCTAGGGCCTATGAATTAATACTTAGTGTCTAAGTAAAAGCGCAATGCTATTAACTGTAGTTGACAAATGAACGTTATGAATATGGAGTCGACGGATTAAAAACCGTCAAAAAGGCCTAGGTCTAGGGCCTATAAATTAATATTTTGTGCCCAAGTAAAAGCGCAATATTATTAACTTTATTTGATGTGTAAACGTTGTGAATATGACATTGGTTAAATAAAAAACTAGTAAAAGGGCCTAGGCTCTTGAATTAATATTTCGTGCCTAAATAAAGGCGCGTTACTATTAACTTGATTTCACGTGTATACGTTGTCAGTATTATATTGGTAGAATAAAAACTGCTAAGAAGGCCTAGGCCTAGGGCCTATAAATTAATATTTAGTGCCTAAGCAAAAGCGCAATGCTGTTGATTTTATTTGATACGTAAACGTTATGAACATGAAGTCGGCGGATTAAAAGCTCTTAAAAAGGCCAAGGTATAGGCCCTATGAATTAATTAAGTAAAAGAGAAGTGTTACAAACCTGACGTGTTATGTAAATATTTAGTGCCTAAGCACAAGTGCAGCGTTATTAAAAAATGCCATCTTATCGTCCTTTTCTGAACACAGCATGAGTCGTGTAATTCTGTTGTTTCGTCGAACACTGTAGTTTTAAGAAATGTACGACGATCTTTATACCCCCTCCCTCCTGTTGAACTTTTGTGGCCAGTCACCCTGAACTGGTATGAACCGGCGTGAAAATTCAGACAAACAAAGGAGCTCCTTCCCGTCGTTAGGCGCCTTGGAAAACATAATTTGGAAACTTTGAAAACTGCCACACATTCAAAGTGTTCCTCGGGGGAATAGCACTTTGTGCCCGGCCCCTTAATGAAAAACGTGTGGCAGTTTTCCGGCAACCCCATCACACTAGGTAAATAATGAAAGTGTGTCCCCCCACCCCCACCCCCAACATTCAAACAGTATGTCAAATCGACTTATTAGTATGCCCATGATGACAATCAAAACGCTCATCTCGGACTTTTTTTTCCTGGCCTTTTTTACCTCGGACTTTATTTCCTGGACTTTTTTTCCGCGTTTATCAACAGTCTCGGACTTTTTTTCCTCGGACTTTTTTACCTGGACTTTTTTTCCCGGACTTTTTTACCTAGATTCGACGAATTGACGTATAACCGTTGTGTTATAGCAAATATTTTCTTCCTTCTCTGGAAACAACTGAACTCAAATTAGGGATGGGCAGTTGCTTAAACGTATGTCTCAATGAGTTGCTCATAATGGCCGTTACCCCCCCCCCCCCAAAGAAAAACATCTCTTGCCCGTAATATCCAGATTTACTCACAGCATGAGGACTGAATGAAAAGAGGCCACTATTTCAAAAATGTTCAAAAATTTATTGGTGAGCAGGACTGTAGCAAGATTTTTATATCTGGGAGGGCGAGACTTGAAATTACGCCCCTTCAAGTTCAAAATTACGCCCCCTTTCCACTCAAATACGTGATTCTTACTTAATACAGAAAAGTATTATGATCGTTCAAAAATCTCACTTCAGGTTTTTGACATAATTATAAATTTTATTAAAAATGTAAAAACTAGGCAAATACTCAAGAATCACAGGCTGTAACGCCGACAACACAACACCACAGAAATGCAGAACGAAAAACAAACCAGCTCAGTACGAATGAGTATCAGACAGTGAACATAACAATGGGAAGAAGCTTTAGGGGTAGGGCTTGGAGAAATTCTGTTCAAAGTTAAACGCTCAGAGAACTTTCTGCGACAGAGCACAAATGATTAATTAGCGCTTCAACCCAACGACATGTTCGGAAAAGTCATGGAGGTTAGGCTTATCAGCCGGGACGTCGCGAGACATCTGGATGGGCGACGGGTGGGCGAGCATTATTTCTGGTGGACCAAGCTTTATAGCAACTTTTTTTTTTTTTTTACGATACACTGAAAGAACAAATGTTTAATGTTTTCATTTTCTTTTAATTAAAGGTTAAACTACCACCGTGATCAACTCAGTGGACTATAAGCAGTCGCCCGTCCTTAATTTAAGGTCACTGGTTCCAGGGAAGGGAGAGAGCCCGTGCCGTAAGACAAACACAATATCCATGCCTCACCGGGATTCGAATCCATACTCTTCTCTGACGAATGGTCATAAGCCAGCGCTTAGACCACTGCTCCACCAATGCTTTTCACTACCGGCTACAAAAGAATTCGCGCAGTTCCGACCCCCTGCACTTGGACACACATACATACATGGACCTGACTAATTACGCCACAGCTGCAAGATACAAGTGTTGGTGGAATGTCGCCTTCAACTTTTTGCTTGCTCTGGATGCATTGTCTTAAATTTTTTTTCAAAACTTTCCATTTTTGCTTACGAAAATAGTACTGTACTTGAACAATTTATTGAAAAAAAAAAAGTTTTTGTTTGTCTAAATCAAATTTTAACGTTGTTCCCCGCAGACACAATAACTCACCCCTCCTTAACTTCCTTCCTTCCAGCCAGCGACTTTGCCTTGCACTCATCTCATACAAAGCAGTCAGTCGTCAGCCACTTTCTGCACTTTCACTTTCCCGGGGCAATCTTATGAATGCTAGTGCAGGTTTAGACTCCACTTTTCGTGTTGGAATCCCCTATTTTGTAAAGAAAACAATCAGAACAATTAATAGTGCCCCCCCCTCAGTGAATTCCTATCCCCCCTCCTCATTAGCCCCCTGGCCATACAAACATGAAAAAGAGACAAACTAAGAAATTGGAAGAGGGGAGAACAACTGAATTTTCATGGCACTGCGGTGCTATTTTCATAACCTTTTTTGGAGACGTAAACAACGCGCCTCCTAGGGGAAAATATGTAGGGTTACATGAAACAAAACACAAGACTAATTGCTTGGCAAAGTCCAGATTATATTTTAAAGTTAAATATATTGAAAAATGGCACACTTTGAACTGGATGGAAGGCAGAGTGGGCGAGACAAATTTCAGGGTGGGCTCAAGCCCACGCTCCCACACCCTCGGGGACGTCCCTGCATATCAGCATATTGTTTTTTTATGCCTCCATTCACTGTTTTGGAAAATTTCCTTCAGGGATATGAGATGTTCGTATGCTACTCGGTATCCTGGTTAACTGCAAAGTCTTTAAGGAAAATACTGAAAGGAATAATTTTCTTTTTTACGCTTTCCAACCGTAAGTTGAAGAAGCGTATATATGCTCCAGCTTTGTCCGTCCGTCCGTTCGTCTGTTCGCACGATAACTCACGTAAAAATGGTTCAATTTCGATGAAATTTTAGTATGTGGTAGGGGACCACTGGGGACGAACCCTATGAAAATGGCTGAAGTGTGGTCAAAGGTGACGACATAGGAGCGGGATCCATTTCATTGCCCTCATGCGTCATAACTTATGTAAATATAGTTTGATTTCGATGAAATTTTAGTATGTGGCAGGGGACTACCTGGGGACGAACCCTGTTTAAAATGGGTGAAGTGGGATCAAAGGTCAGGGCATAGGAGCGGGATGCATTCCATTGCCCTTATGCTTCATAACTTGCGTAAATATGGTTCGATTTGGGCGAAATTTTAGTATGTCGTAGGACACCACCTGGGAATGAACCCTATTGGAAATGGGTTAAGTGTTGTAAACGGTCAGGACATAGCGGGATGCATTCCATTGTCATTATGCGTTAAAACTAACGTAAAAAAGGTTCGATTTCGATGAATTTTTAGTATGTGGTAGGGGACACCTGGGGACAAACCGTATTGAAAATGGGCGAAATGGGGTCAAAGGTTAAGACACAGGAGCGGGATCTATTACATAGCCCTTATGCATCATAACTTACGTAAAAATGTTTCGATTGCGACAAAACTTTATCATGTTATTTCGGAGGTATACTGAACCGGTTCTGTTGAATATCATCCAAATGGGATCAAAAATCAAGGCACAGGACCGAGATTTATTCCACAGCCATTATCCTCATAACTTGAGTAATGATTTCTGGTATGTTGGAAAGCGTATTATAATCAATGCATTGTATGATTTTACTAACTTGTTTGGATATATTTTCAGTTTTTACATCCCCTAGAACATGAATTTATGACAATTCTAGGAGGACAACAGCCCTCTTTACTTCCCGGTAGCTACGGCCCTGCTAGTGAATAACTGTTATCAATAACAATTTTTTATTTATTTTCCTCTTTATTTTAAAAGAAATTAGTGAATAAACATCATTCTTCTTCTTGTTTCATTTATTTCTTTTCTTTTGTCGAACCTGCCCAGAGATTTAAAAAACTGAACGCCTATGAACACATACAGAAATTAATAAACAACAGATTCACTTGAGACACGAGAGTTTTGGGCAGCAAAGATATACAGTGGTTCGTACTGAGAAACTTCATTTTTATTTTTTCTAAAAGCAAAGACACACTAGGTCCAAAATTTTTCGTCAGGTCTTACAATAAAGATTTTATCTATCGGGTAATGTTCCTGAAAAGCGAAATGATGATGGATATGAGTGACAGATTAAAGGGGAGGGGAAGGTATGTGGCTCTATATTTTACACACACACACACACACACACACACACACACCAGGAGCGGATCCAGGATTTTCGTGAGCGGGGGGCGCAAGTGTCGGGAATAACTGAGCACCTTTCCGATATTTTTTTACAAAATGAAAAAGTGTTCTTAGTATGTGTATAAATTTTTTCAATTAATTAAGGAAAATAATATACTTAAGTAATACACGAAAAATTATTCAATTTGTTTTTAAAAACTAACAAAACGAAGCTTTTCCTTGGTCCTGAGGGGAGGGCGCGCGCCCCCTCTGGATCCGCCCCTGATACACACACAAACACACACACACAAACACAATTGCACACACAAAAAAAAAAAAAAAAAAAAAAAAAACAGTCGAGGAATCGAATCTACGTTCGCCCATGTTTTCACTTTATGCCTCAATAAAGGGAAGATTGCTGATGACTAGAACAATTCTACAGTCACTTTGCTACGTGAAATATATATTCAATATATTTCACGTAACAGAGTGACTGTAGATATCTTCAAGATTTCCTATCAGTTATTTACAAATTTTTCACTAAGGTACTCCTGTAATTACTGTATATATCACGGCTTTTCTGACTGGAAAAATAGAGAAGAACGATTCAGTTCTCATGAAAACGGTGCTGCCCACCTTAAAAGTATAGTAATCTGAATCTGTTGTTCTACTCAATCAAAAGCAGCAAATAGATAAGCACATGATAAGAATAAGCAATTACATAAGTAAAAACGCAGAGGACAAACATAAACAAAAAAGCATATGAGAAACATTACTAATTTTCCAATGTATATTTATTCGGCTATGACGACTCACACATTTCATTTTGCGCGTATTTGTATGACTAGACTGCTTTACTTTTTCTAATATGGTTTACATACTAACGTATCAGATATCAGAAAAATTTTAGTTTTTTATCGTCATTTTAGACTTTAAATTTCATGCGGAAGAACAAAAAAGTTTGCGGTAATATTTCTTTTTGTAATTTGCTTGTCGAAAGAGATGCACAAACAAAAGTAAACAGTGTTAAATCAATAAAAAATCAAAGATAAAAAAATCAAGGAATATTAAGCTTTTAACTCATGTTGTTACAACAGTGGAAAATGCAGTGACTTGTTACGAAAACTGTGAAGATAATGTATTAATTTGAAGAATGCACAAAGTATAACTTATCACAAATCCCATGCATATTGCTAGAGTTTAGTGTTTTAATGGATTTCATAATGATTCTCCGTCATCAGTCCTTTAGGGAAACATTCAGACATCTTAGCCTAGGGCCCCAGTCTGGCCTTAATCCCACCCTGATGGGCTACTTCCTGATTCGCCTATTCTTGTTTGGCTTATTCTTCGTGCGTCGAAAGTTAATGGGTTTCGTCATTTTAGGCAAGGAAATAATTCTTGATTCGCCTATTCTTGCCTCGCCTAAAACGTTCACCTGCTAGAGGGGAGGGATTCACCTGCGTCGAAAGTTAATGGGGCGAGAAAATGCTATTACATTATTTCGCTTAAGCTTTGACGGAGTGATTTTTAAAAAAAGATACATCTTTACCTCCTGTGACTTTTTTTTTAAGGAAACACTAAATCTGTCGTGTGTTTAAAAAAAAAGGACATTTTTTTCCGTAAAAAAAAAAGCCAGTTTTATCCCTAGGGTTTGAAACTAGTTTTATTCCTTTAATCGAAAAAAAAAAAAGCCAAGTAGAAAACAAAGTTGTGCAAAACATTTATAATTTAAAAAAAGGGAGAGAGGATGCTATTACATTATTTCGCATAAGCTTTAACGGAGTGATTTAAAAAAAAGATTCATCTTTACCTCCCGTGGTTGTTGTTTTTTAATCAAAACACTAAATCACTAAAACTTTCGTGCGTTAATGTAGGAGATATCAAATGATGAGTAAAAAGTAAAAAGCAGAAGGTAGTCCTCACAGGTAGTCGTCAGCGTGATTAAGGTATTAAATGTGTCGTCCAATCAAAATCGTGAGAAACTATAGTGAGGGGTGCGGGAGGGGTTATTCGTGTGTAAGGCAGAATTCAAGAAAGCGCTGATAATGAAAAGGTAAAGAAAAATAAAGGGTATAGGGATGCTGATGCGGGGTCCGGACAAAAGCCCACCGGACACTTGCCCACTATGGATGATTTGTAGATAATATGTAACTTCGGAGGACGTTTCCGATCAAGTGTAGGAAAACTGATCACATAAATATTTTTGGATTGTATAAAAATTGCACATTGTTTTAGAAATGTTAAAATGTAAGGGGGCTTCATTTAACATTTCTAAAACAACATTTCATACATGCTTCTTCAGCTGTTGGGGCAGAACTGCTGGCCTTTCTGTTGGCCGCCCGGACATTTTATTGACGGTTCGGCAGCGGCAACAAAGTGCTGGGCCATTGCTGGCAGCCAACAACGGCCCAGTGCTTGCCCAGCAGGCCTGTTTTTGCTGGGAAAGTTAGTGTGCTAAGTGTGCTCAGGTAGAGTGGGCTCGTGTCCAGTGGGCAAATGTCCCGGTGGGCTTTTTTGTCTGACACCCGATATTTGCCCATCGGACAGGATGCCATCTCGATTCATCCTCGGGTTTTAACAGGAGTGGCGATTCGTCCTCTCCCCCCCCCCCCCCAACATTTTCCCAGTTGCTTGTTGTTGGTGTGTTATTTGAGTTCGTATTATGTACTCGTTATTTAGTTTTGCTCAGACTTTTAGCCGCATATTGCGTTTCCAGAGGTAGTCTGACTTCGTTCCCCAGAAATTATTATCGTGGTTTCTGAGTCTACTCCGTCCTCTTTTAATTTTTCTTGTCACAAACGTAGGAAAAATCTTTGTCAGAAAAATGCAGTGAAAATAGCTGTGTTTGGTAGCACTTTGTGAATTTTAAGAACTTATCTAACGTATTAGTGTAGTTTCACTGTATATGCCAAAGCACGTAAGCATCCAATCAGTGTCTTTTTCCGGTTTCGAAATTATGAACCGTTTCCTCAATTATTTTATCCAAATTTATATATATATTTTTGTCTTTTTTTTTTTTTTGTAGGCATATTAAGTTCATGTTGTTTTCTTTGAATGTCGTAGCTCTGAGCGTCTTCTTTTAACATAATCAAAAGTTCTAATATATTTGCATGTGATTTTCTTACAAATTTATTTAATCTCTATCTGTCGTGCCACGATTCTACGGAATTTGTCGTTCTGTGACGCTCTTTATAACAGTTCCATATTCGACCAATAACAGGGTTATCCATCCACTGATCTACCATACAATTGTTAAACTCTTGAACAGCATCATTTGTGGGCACATCTTCCATTTTGGCTAAAAATCCATCGTCTACACAAGTCGGTGGAATGAATGCAAGAGCTGCAAACATTTGTATATGACGTTTGATGTCTTTATTGTTTATGTATTCTGATGTTAGGCCTAAATTTTGAAATTTACGCCATAGAGATTGGTTGTAATGGTGATTACATTATTTGACTTCGCAATCAATCTATATATTAAACAAAACGGGAAAGGATGAATCGGTATCTACTTCTGTGTGCAGAGGGCGAATCGCCACAGCTGTTAAAACCCGAGGATGAAACGGCACAATTTTGAGCAGACGATGAATCGGTACCTACTCTCGGGCAGTTGCCCACCCGGAAACTAGCCCACTATGGATGATTTGTATATAATACGTAACGTCGGAGGATGCTTCCGGTCTAGTCTAGGAAAACTGATCACATAAACATTGCTACAACCCTTCAAGCTGGTGGAGGCAACATTATGGTTTGGGGAATGTTTTTCTGGCATGCTTTGTGCCCTTTAATTCGTGTTGATCAACGTCTGACTGGCACATCATATCTAAACATCGTTGCAGACCAATACATAAATATTTACCGACCATGTAAAAATTGCACTTTGTTTTAGAAATGTTGAAATTTAAGGGAGTTACCCCCAAACCTAAACTAATATAAGTTACCTTTGTTATGGGTTCAAAAAGCTCAAACTTAAGTCACAAGACAACGTTGTCAATAAACGAACAACGCGCTTGAAAATTTCGAAAAGTTTAAATTTAGGAGGCGTTAACCCCCCAAATGCAAACAAACATATATAATCTTTTTCACGGGTTCTAAAAAGCTCAAAATTAAATCACAAGACAAGGCTGTCAATAGACGAACAACGCACTTGAAGATTTGGAAAAGTGTAAATCCGAGTAGCAGAAATTTCTGGTCATAAAAATTCCCCATGTTGGAAAGTTCCCTAACCGTTTGTAAGAAAACAAAATTCTTTCAAACGAAAGTAGGATATGGAGGAACTCTCCACTCGGTACCATTTTTCAGCAGTTACACTGGGAGTGCATTTTTGAAACCACAGATGGGAATAAAAGGTAGGACGTTATGCCCTAATGCTTACATGCAAGGCACCTATATGTTAAAGAGTACTTTTGCAAATTTTAAGTTAGTCACATTAAGTATGTATATAGTTTAAAAATAAATTGAGGCAATTTAAATTAAAATGAGACTATAAAAAATAAAATGAGACTATTAAAAAAAATGAGACAGAATTAGGCACAACTTATTGATTCTGAGCAGCTTACAAAGGACATAAGCTTAGGTCTTATTTGTAGGTTTTAAGTGGTAAGCATAATATTTGGTATGTGCACATAGGAAATAATATTTGTAAGAATCTGAGGATACATCAGTTATATTATTATGTTCCCCTCAGGTTACTGAGAACCTACTAGCTAATCCCGGTAAACTCCCCCCACCGGAAAATTCCCCCACCGGTAAATTCCCCCACCTTTTTCAGTCAGGGACCGTGCACAAATGAATTTTACTCAAAATACGACACAAAAAGGTGGGGGAATTTACCAGTGGGGGAGTTTTCCGATGTTCGGGAGTTTTCCGACATTTGGAAATAACTCCCTGCGGATGTTTTTATAAAATCCCAGGCTGAATTTTATTTGTAAAGATATTAGTATTCATCAAAAGAATATTTCTGTTTCCTAGTTCATTTGCTGATGAGAAATAGCAATTGCGTTTTAACATATACTTCGAATCTTGTAGTTTATCTTTTTGCCCGGTTTTTTAAATTTTCCTCCCTTGGAAGAGACATGTTCTTCCCACATGTACTCTAATTGCATGAGGTCGAATGTTTTCATGTCAAGTTATTAATATTTATCTTTTGATTACCTAGGCACTAAATACTAATTACTATGCATCATGCGTAGAAATATTAATATTAATTACTATGTCTCATGCGTAGGAATATTTATCACTAAATATTAATTACTATGCCTGAGTTTTTATTCTAATGATGTAATATTCCCAACGTTTATATATCAAATCGTGCTTTTATTTGGGCACTAAATATTATTCCACAGGCCCTAAGCCAAAGCCTTTTTAACAGTTTTTATTCAAGCGATTTCATATTCATAACGTTTACGTATTAAATCAAGGCAATAATATTGCTTTTTTACTTAGTCACTAAATATTAATTCATCGGCCCTAGGCCTAGGCCTTTTTAACAGTTTTCATTCTACCGATGTCATATTCGTAACGTTTACATATTAAATCAAGGTTATAACATTGCGCATTTTATTAGGCACTAAATATTAATTCATATGCCCTAGTCCTAGGCCTTTTAAACAGTTTTTATTCTAACCCTGTCATATTCATATAACGTTTACGTGTTAAATCAGGGTAATGATTTTGCGCTTTTCCTTAAGCGCAAAATATTAATTCATAGGCCCTAGGCCTTTTTAACAGTTTTTATTCTACGCATGTCACATTCATAACGTTTACGTATTAAATCAAGGTAATAACATTGCGCTTTTTATTAGGCACTAAATATTAATTCACAGACCTTAGGCCTAGGCCTTTTTCGAAGTTTTTATTCTGCCGATGTCATATTCACAAAGTTTACGCACCAAGTCAGGTTAAAAGTATTGTGCTTTTACTTAGGCACTAAATATCAATTCAGAAGCCATAGGCCTAGGTCTTTTTAGTAGTTTTTATTCTACGAATGCCGTATTCCTAATGTTTACATATCAATTCAAGTTTATAAATATTCCGCTTTTACTTAAGTACTAAATGTTGTTTCACTGGCCCTTGGCTTAGGCCTTTTTAAAGTTTTTATTCTAACGATGCCATATTCATAACGTTTTTGTATGAACTGAAGTTAATCATATTGCACTTTTACTTAGGTACTAGTTAATAATTCATTGGCCTTAGGCCTAGTAATTAATATTGAATGCCTAAGTAAAAGCGCAATGCTATTAACTTGATTTTTTTGTAAACTTTGCGAGCATCACATAGGCAAAGAAAAAAGTTTTAAAGAAGCTTAGGCCTACGGCCTATTAATTAATGTATGGTGAATAAGTAGAAGCGCAATATTAGTAACCTGACGTGGTATGTAAACTTTATGAATATGGCAACGATAGAACTGGTAAAAGGGGTTAGTAGGCCTAAGGGCCTATGAATTAATATTTAGTCAGTGCCTAAGTAAAAGCGTAATACTCTTAAACCTGACATGGGATGTAAACTTTATGAATATGACATCGGTAGAATAAAAACTGTTTAAAAGGCCTAGGCCTAGGGCCTATGAATTAATATTTAGTGCCTAGGTAAAAGCGCAATGCTATTGACTTGATTTGATACGTAAGCGTTATGAATATGAAGTCGGTGGATTAAAAGCTGTTAAAAAGGCCGAGGTGTAGGGCCTATGAATTAATTAAGTAAAAGAAAAATATTACAAATTTGACATGTTATGTAAATATTTAGTGCCTAAGTAAAAATGCAGCGTTATTAAAAAATCCCACCTTATTGTCCTTTCCTGACCCCCCCCCCCCCCTTTGAGTCGTATTTTGGTTAAAATTCATTTGTGCACGGTCCCTGACTGAAAAAGGTGGGAGAATTTACCGGTCGGAAAACTCCCCCATCGGAACCCCCCCGGTAAATTCCCCCACCTTTTTGAGTCGTATTTTGAGTAAAATTCATTTGTGCACGGTCCCTGATTGAAAAACGTAGGGGAATTTACCGGTGGGGGAATTTTCCGATGGGGGAGTTTACCGTTTATTCCTACTAGCGTCATGATAGTAAAAAACTCGTTAGCGTTGGACACCTCTTTGTGGTTACCGGGAAAAAAATCCAAGGGAAAAAGATCCACGGAAAAAAAAGCCAGGTAAAAAAGTCCAACGGAAAGATAATACAGGGGGAAAAAAGCCGAAGTAAAAAAATCCATGGAAATAAAATCAAACGGCTACTTTCATGTTGGCTAACCAGTAGGAAACTTAGGAGGTCATATAAAAATTATCTGGCTTTTTTTCGTGGATCTTAGTTCATATTATTTCACATATCCAAATCCATTTTTATAATATAACAGTATATGAAGTTCATAATTTTTTTATAACCATACTTTGCCTACCCTTATATTACAAATAACAAGAGTTGGAAAGTGGTATGACCTACAAAAAAAAAATAATAAATAAATAAAGGTGCTCACTTCTCAAATATTATGAGATCACCATAATTTGATTCCATGGAAGTTCGAGCAACTAGGGGGCCGTATAAAAATTGTATGTATTTTTGATTTTCATGTGTCCACTTCTACGTTGGTTGACCTTGTAGGAAATTTAGGGGTCGTATAAAAATTGCATTTTTGATTTCATTGTGCTACTTCCATGTAGGAAGCTCAAGGGGCCATATAAAGATTTCTTTTCTGATTTCGTTGCGTCACTTCCATGTAGGGAGCTTAGAGGGTCATATAAAAATTTCCATTTGATTTTTCCCTGACTCTGTTGTTTTTTTCCCCCTGGGGTTTTTTTTTTTTAGCTTTTCTTTTGCAGTAAAAATTAAGTAAGTCTTGCAAATGATGAATTCTCAGATGTAAGCATAGGCTCTGAGAAGTAGGTACCGATAAAACCAAATTGAAGTGTACCTTAATAATGGAAAAAAAAAAAATTAAAATAAACGCGATGTGCACGAGGAAAAGCAGCTAAGAATATTTTAGTAAATAATATTCTAAGAACAGGAATGAAATATGTCAATCCAGGCCCAGATTAAGGCCTTAGTGGGCCCCTAGGCTAAGACATTTGGGTGGGCTCACACAGAACTTATCACGGGGAATCTTTATGAAGTTCGTTAAAACACGAATCTGTAGCAATATGCTGTGATAATTAATACGTAGTTTATTCTTCAAACTAATAAATTATCTGCAGAGCATTAATATAAGTCGCTGTATTTTTCGTCGTTCTCATAAGAGCATGTGTTAAATGCTTAAGATTACTGGATTTTGTCTTTGTTTTACTAATAATTTTGCATTGTATGCTTTTCTTAGCGCATGTTTAATTATGCAATGTGAAGCCACTGGGGACTTCGACTATTAACAGTTCCAAGTGCAAACTGGGAGGTTGGGGTGGATGGTAGTGAAAAAGCTGAAATTGTCTCACCGACCTCGCTGTACAAAGCAACATGAAACATTTACCCATGGTGAGTCACTGCCTTGAAATCTGTTCGTCTTCTAGACACTGTTCGTGACCAAGTGGAAATCATAAGAGACAAAAGCAAACTATTTTATAAACCTCTTTCTCGCTTTATTATTGGCCCAGAAATGCATTTTGAACCCCTTGGTCATGGTAGGGCCCCAAGGCTATATACCCCTGTAGACACCCCCTTCCCCCCTTAATCCGGCCCTGTGTCAATCATGTAAATGGACAACTGTTTCGTTCGAGTTGGATTTTATTTCCCTGGATTTTTTCCCCCTTGGCTTTTTTTTCCGTGAATTTTTTTTCCATGGCTTTTTTTTCCGTGGATCTTTCCCCCTATATTCCCTCTTTGTACACGGTGCGGCTCTTTTGACTCAACATCAAGTGGTAAAAAGCATTTAAGTCACCATAAATTAAACTGTGGGTTCCATAAATCAGCTTTTTTGGTGACTTCTAAATTCTGTCATGAGTGTCACAGAAATTTTAGCTATCCACCCACCCTCCGAACCAGAGATGGGCAAGTAGCTGGCTCATTAGGCTCAGATAATATTAAAGATGTAGAGCAACATCTTCACTAGCTTCTTTCCCAGATAGTTCTGCACTCTTGGCCTTTGAACCGAAGAGATAAGCAATTATATCATGGTCTCTTTTGCTTTTTACTCAGCATTTGATGTCGCCTACATTAACGCATGAAAGATTTATTGTTTCGATTACAAAACAAAACACGGGAGGTAAGGATGTATCTTTTTTTTTTAAATCACTCCATCAAAGCTTATGCGAAATAATGTAATAGCATCCCCCCCCTCCCTTTTTCAAAATTATAAATGTTTTGCACAACTTTGTTGCCTACTTGGTTTTTCTTTTTTTCTTTTTTTTTTTTTCGATTAAAGAAATAAAACTAGTTTCAAACCCTAGGGATAAAACTAGCATTTTTTTTTAACGGGAAAAATTGTCCTTTTTTAAACACACGACAGACTTAGTGTTTCGATAAAAAAAATCACGGGAGGTACAGATGTATCTGTTTTTTTAAATCACTCCGTCAAAGCTTAATCAAAATAATGTAATAGCATTTTCTCGCCTTATTAACTTTCGACGTAGGCGAACCAAGAAGTTTGCTCCAGGTGAATCCCTCCCCTCTAGCAGGTGAAAGTTTTAGGCGAGACAAGAATTCTTTCCTCTCCTAAAATGGCGGAACCCATTAACTTTCGACGTACGAAGAATAGGCCAAACAAGAATGGGCGAATCAGAAACACGCGCCCTGATGGACATGTGTAGTGGAGTACGCAGAATCATCTTATAGAAAGAGCTCACTCGTCTTTACTGAGAATCTAGGTAAAAAAGTCCGAGATGGGCGTTTTGATTGTCATCATGGGCTAACTAATAAGTCGATTTGACATACTGTTTGAATGTTGGGAGTGGGGGTGGGGGACATACTTTCATTATTTACCTATTGTGGTGGGGTTGCCGGAAAACCGCCACACAGGAAAACTGCCACACATTTTTCATTAGGGGCCGGGCACAAAGGGCTATTCCGCCGAGGAACACTTTGAATGTGTGGCAGTTTTCCAAGTTTCCTAATTATGTTTTAGTTTTCCAAGGCGCCTAACGACGGGAGGGAGCTCCTTTGTTTCTCTGAATTTTCACGCCGGTTCATACCAGTTTAGGGTGACTGGCCACTAAAGTTCAACAGGAGGGAGGGGGTTTAAAGATCGCAGTACATTTCTTAAAACTACAGTGTTCGACGAAACAACAGAATTACACATGACTCATGCTGTATTCAGAAAAGGACGATAAGGTGGGATTTTTTATTAACGCTGCACTTGTGCTTAGGCACTAAATATTTACATAACATGTCAAGGTTGTAATAATTTTGTTTTACTTAATTAATTCATGGGGCCTATACCTTGGCCTTTTTAACAGCTTTTAATCCGCCGACTTCATATTCATAACGTTTACGTATCAAATAAAATCAATAGCATTGCGCTTTTGCTTAGGCACTAAATATTAATTTATAGGCCCTAGGCCTAGGCCTTTTTAACAGTTTTTATTCTACCAATATAATACTGACAGAGTTTACACGTGAAATCAAGTTAATAATAATGCGCCTTTACTTAGGCATGAAATATTAATTCAAGCGCCTAGGCCCTTTTACTGGTTTTTTACTTAACCAATGTCATATTCACAACGTTTACACAGCAAATCAAGTTAATAATATTGGGCTTTTACTTAGACACGAAATATTAATTTACAGGCCCTACGCCTAGGCTTTTTTTATTTGTTTTTACTCCACCGATGTCATATTCACAACGTTTACACATCAAATAAAGTTAATAATGTTGCGCTTTTACTTGGGCAAAAAATATTAATTTATAGACCTTAAGCCTAGGCCTTTTTGACGGTTTTTAATCCGTCGACTCCATATGATAACGTTTATTTACCATCAACTTCAGTTAATAGCATTGCGCTTTTACTTAGGCCCTAAGTGTTTATTCATAGGCCCTTGGCCTAGCCCTCTTTAATACTTTTTATTCTACGGATGTCATATTCATGAAGTTTATGTACCAAGTCAGGTTAATAGCATTCGCTTTTACTTAGGCATTCAATAATACTAGGTATAGGGCCAATAAATTAATAACTAGTGCCTAAGTAAAAGTGCAATATGGTTAACTTCAGTTCATACATAAACGCTATGAATATGACATCGTTAGAATAAAAATGTTAAAAAGGCCTAAGCCAAGAGCCAATGAAACAATATTTAGTGCTTAAGTAAAAGCGGAATATTATTAACTTGAGTTGATATGTCAACGTTATGAATATGGCATCCGTAGAATAAAAACCACTAAAAAGGCTTAGGCCTAGGGCCTATAAATTAATATTTCGTGCCTAAGTAAACGCCCAATATAATTAACTTCATTTGCTGTGTAAACGTTGTGAATATGACATTGGTTAAATAAAAAAACTAATAAAAGGGCCTAGGCTCTTGAATTAATATTTCGTGCCTAAATAAAGGCGCATTAATATTAACTTGATTTGACCTGTAAAAGCTGTCAGTATTGCATTGGTAGAATAAAAACTGTTAAAAAGGCCTAGGGCCCATAAATTAATTTTTAGTGCCTAAGCAAAAGCGCAATGCTATTGATTTTATTTGATACGTAAACGTTATGAATATGAAGTCGGCGGATTAAAAGCTGTTAAAAAGGCCAAGGTATAATAGGCCCTATGAATTAATTAAGTAAAAGAAAAGTATTACAAATTTGACATGTTATGTAAATATTTAGTGCCTAAGCACAAGTGCAACGTTATTAAAAATCCCTCCTTATCGTCCTTTTCTGAATACAGCATGAGTCATGTGTAATTCTGTTGTTTCGTCGAACACTGTAGTTTTAAGAAATGTACTGCGATCTTTATACCCCCTCCCTCCTGTTGAACTTTAGTGGCCAGTCACCCTAAACTGGATGAACCGGCGTGAAAATTTAGAGAAACAAAGGAGCTCCCTCCCGTCGTTAGGCGCCTTGGAAAACTAAAACATAATTAGGAAACTTGGAAAACTGCCACACATTCAAAGTGTTCCTCGGCGGAATAGCCCTTTGTGCCCGGCCCCTAATGAAAAATGTGTGGCAGTTTTCCTGTGTGGCGGTTTTCCGGCAACCCCACCACAGTAGGTAAATAATGAAAGTATGTCCCCCCACCCCCACTCCCAACATTCAAACAGTATGTCAAATCGACTTATTAGTTAGCCCATGATGACAATCAAAACGCCCATCTCGGACTTTTTTCCTGGCCTTTTTTCCCTCGGACTTTATTTCCGCGTTTATCAACAGTCTCGGACTTTTTTACCTGGAAATTTTTTTCCTCGGACTTTTTTACCGATTACTCTTTACTGAAGTGGAAAGGACAATAAGGAAAATCTATATACGTATCATTATTTTTTGAGCTCAGTTGTAGGAACCATCGTTTCAGAAATCCTTACCTATGTGTGTCCACTTTGTGACTTTTGCTACGCTCGTTGCCGAAATGTAGATTCCCAGAAATAAAGTTTGAAGTGCACATTGACACTATGCTTATTTTCTGCGTATGGTAGCCAGCATTTGGACAGTTAAACAAAGTAAATCAAAATTCCCATACCTTAGAAGATAAAGCTGTTTTGAATGAATGCACGGCAACAGGTTGATTAATCCTATGGTACTGGAGCACTTGTCTCTCAGGTGTTCGTGACACGGTCAGATCGGGAAATGTCCAGTTGACAGTGGATCTCCCACCACTGAATCACTGTCCTAACCCCCATTTTGGTCCCTGAGCGCCCTGAGGAAGTAGAAGTGTGCCGCGGGTCGGAAGAAGCAATAAACTGACCCTCCTTGTTCCTTTGATGTAAACCGCTGATGGTACCATTGGCGACTATGCCCGATACTGGGGGAGGATTACTGCCAAACCCAGGAGCAAAAGTTGTCGGTAAAGAACGAACGACCTCTACATCGAATCTTTGATTTTTTCTTTTGCATATAAACAGGTGTCTGGGAAGTCATGTTCGGAAATGCAAAGGTACAAGATGATCGATTTTCCTTTACTGATTGTCGAAGAAGACGATGGATGATGCAAGAGATCTGGCTCCTTTTTTTTTTTTTATTATTAGAGCTTTTGCGACCTCCGTCAGCAATTCAATGGGCTGCAAGCAGTCGTCCGTCCCTAAGTTAGGGTCACTGACTCCAGGGAAGGAGAGAGCCAGTGCGGTAAGACAAACACAACATTCATGCCTCAGCGGGATTCGAACCCGGACCCTTCTCGGACGAATGGTCATAAGCCAGCACTTAGACCGCTGCGCCACAGGGGCGGCGATCTAGCTCCTTCTCCACAGCTTTCGCCGAATATTCATGCTGGAATACATAATGCAGCACAAGATCAAAAGTAAAATGCTTAAAACCACATTTTAAAATCTCAAATAAAGGAAAAAAAATGACGTCGTGTCCTCTATTCCACTTTAACCTGTAACAGGCGCAACTCTACAACTCTTCTTTAACCCCCCCCCCCAATTAAGCAGTTAGAACATCTGGCGAGTGCAACTGTTACAAGATTTTAGGAAATTCGGTCAAACCTATGTAAATTTTCGAATTCACAGAAATTTTGTTATAAGAAATTAATTTTTTGTTAAATTCAGTGATGTACTATTCTGTGAAATGGAGGAAGTCCTCTGAGCGAATGTTATAGAGTGTATTCCGAAGACACCAATTTGGTAATTTTAGTTTAAAAAGAAAAGAGAGAGAGATTCCTTGTCAGATGTGACAAATTGAAATTCATAAGGAAGAGCAAATATAAAAAATATTGCGAGTAATCTAAAATTGGAAAAGTGTCACACATCTTTCAGCAACTTGGAAAAGTGTTACGCATTAGAAAACTGCCACACATTCAAAAGTGTTCTTCAGAAGAAAAACAATTTGTGAGCTGCCCCTTCATGAAAAATATGTGGCAGTTTTCCTGTGTGTCGGTTTACCGGCAACATTATTATTTGCTTTAAAGTAGTGAAACATGGTGAAACGTAAAAAGTGGTGAAACATACAGGACCTGTTCAGAAAGATTGAAGTCCCAAGAAAGATCGGACGTTAGGACTTCCTTGCTTGGAACGTGCTGAGGCGGCGAGGTCCTTTTAGTGGAATTCATTGTGTGTGTGGCCAGGGACGTACTGATAGCCACCGCAAATAAATTAAAATTCATAAGGAAGAGCAGGGGGGGGGCTCAAAGGCCTCTAGCCTGAGCAAAAAGATTTTACAAAATTTTTTTGCGGAAACTTCGTATGAAACTAGTTAAAGAAACAACCAGGGATTAAGGCAGCTTTAAAAAAAAAAGGCTAAGTTTGTTTCTCAATAAATGCGTACAATCTTTAGAAATCATTTTCGTTGCTTTAGTTCATAGAAACTGGATGACGGGAAAGCAGCTATTCAAAAGAACTTGAGGCCCCTTGTATAATATAGCCCCTGCTGTTACAAGGGACCTCAAGTTCACAGCCCTTGCAATAGTTTCTATGCAGGTATGTTAACAAGAATGTAAAAAAATATATATCAGTTCAATGAGCGGAATTTTTATACCAATGAAGGTAAGGTGTTATGCATTACAGTTGTTTGCACATGACTATGCATCCTTCCGAATATAATGAACTAAAAGGTGTTCTTCGCGGGACCGAAAAGTCAGAGACCTGTGTCATTTTTTTTATAACAGTCAAAAGATTTTTTTATTTTTACTATGTGCAAAACATTGTGGCATTATGTTAAGTGTGTGTTTTTTTATATTACAGAGTAAATAATTTAAGTAATTTTACGTTTTTTGTGCGACAGTTCTTAATCGTACTTACTTAGTTATATTTGCTTACTTATTTATGTTGTAACATTTCATATATATCGGAAAAGTCATGTCACACGGTTGTTGCATGATCTGTGTGTGCAGTCGTAAGGCATTTTAAAAAGCAGGCCTTAGTTCTTCAAAATAATAAATTTTGTGTAATAGGATTAACTCTGACGTAAGAATTGTGTATCGTAATTTGTATCGGTAACGAGGACAATCATTTTAATTGTAACGTATTCATGTGTTTCACCCAATGAAATGAAATAATTTTTATTTTACGTAAAATACTCGTAGGTTCTAAATAATTTGATTTATTAAAACATCCCCCAGCAAAAACAGTCTTGCTGGGCCAGCACCGGGTCATTGCTGGCTGCCAGCGGTGGCCCAGCACTATGTTGCCGCCGCCCAATCGTCAATAAAAATGTCCTGGTGGCCACCATATGGGCCAGCAGCAGGCCAACAGTGCAACCCCCATCAATTGTCACATGCCAGAATAGGGCCATTAGTTATCCACCACAGGCAGTAGCTGCCACAAGTGGCCCTTCAGCGGCCGTACAAGCACGTGCCATAAATGATAAGCTAGCCTAATGTGGTCCGTTAGTTTCCCGGCAGTGGCAGCCGGCAATCATGTGATGTAACTGATGGCTTGCCGAATCTTGTCCGCCACTTTCCCCAGTAGTAGCCATAAAAAAAATAATAATAATAATAAAACAAACGATACCCGCAGTTTCTCCAAGCTACAACTACCTTTTTTCTCGCCTTATGAAACTTCTGCATTACAGCACTGCGCTGGGGAAATTTTCCCAACAGATCCTGAAAAACGCCCGTTTATCTGGGTGGAAACGAACCAAGGACTGTCTGTTTGGGAAGCGAGCTCTCTACCAACGGGATTTATTAGCCACGCACCAGCGTGTGCTTGAAGCTGAGCCTCTTTCCTGCGGAATTTAACGAATGGTTCTCTTTTTTTATTTTACAATATTGTGAGGTATTTTCATAAACGGCAGTTTCATATAATTAATAAACTTATTTTTTCAACGTAACGATTTTTTTTTTTTTATACCTTAAGGGAGCTTCACTCATTGTCAACGAGTGTACCAACTTAAAGGCGCTTTCCAAAGTTTCGTGCTGTCCTTGTCGTCTTGAAAAGCGATTGCTGAATTAATATATTTACACATTCATGACACATTCTGTTAAATTTTTGACGTTGTATCTTTCTTTTCCGCTGTCCGAAGCTGCATTTGTTTTAAAGAGGAAAGATATTTGATTTTACTTCTCGTTATTTTTAAGTGAATTCCTCCAGTCTTGTGTATTCAACCCATGGATGAGTACATTATATCTACATGGCGTTGCTCCCCCTCCCACCCTCAAATAATAAGATAAATTTTGTACACGTATAATTCTTCTTCTCCCCCCCCCCCCCCAACATAACGGGGTTTTTTTTTTCAAGGACTTTTGTTTCAAGTGGTTTAGTGTATGTTAAAACGTAAGATTACACAGAAATTATTTTTAAATTCATGGAAATGCTGTGTGTGTAAATTTCATGGCTTAATCTGATATCTTCGTCGACGTGGCATTTCATTATAGGAAATTAATTTGCCTCTCTAAAGACATATGTTTTTTTTTTCTTAACATCCACTAAAATAACAGAATCACGATAGCGTCGTCTTCACCTAACTGGTGTGGTACCACGAGATACACATCACGTGTTGCTTCTGCACATGCGCAGTCCCGTTGCTTCCACCTGATGTTGGGGTTGCATCTTTTGCCAGCTACGGACCACTAGTGGCACTTGCTTGGAGGCCCACAATTCTCGGCGATGCTGCAGGGCCATCAATGGCTGCCACCAACGGACTGCTACCGGGCCGTGACCGGCAGATTTCAGCCAGCAGTGACCCATCACTGCCAGCTGGTGACCATCAGTTTCCCAACACTCGTGTTTTTGCTGGGCCGTAAAGCCAAGTTAATAATGTGGGAGTTAAAATTATAAAAGGGCCTCAAAAACATTTTTTGCGGTGGGGCCTCAAGTTTTTCCAGTACGCCAATGTGTGTGCCTACGTCTCAAATATTTGGGTTGCAACTAAAAATCTTCCATAAACGTCTGCAGATATCTTAGGACTGATCTCTAGAGTCCCATTTACTGGCTTTTATTACATATGCTTATACATACCAAATATTGAAGTCATAACTCGATCAAGATTTAGTGAGTCACATATCCCATTATGCTCTAGGATCTTGCATATTCTTCTTTTTTTTTTTTTTTTTGAGGAAGGGGAGGGGGATTGGTTAACGACCACCGAGAGCAACTCAATGGGTTATAAGCAGTCGCCAATTCCTAATTTAGGGTCACTGATTCCAGGGAAACGAAAGGAACCAGGGCCGTAAGACAAACACAACATCCATACCTTACCGGGAATCGTACCCAGACCCATCCCGGAGGAATGGTCACAGGCCAGCACTTAGACCACTGCGCCGGCCTACCCTTTTATGTCATTCGAAAAACTTTGGTAACCTATCCGAACCAAATGCAATTTGTCAATGGTCCCTCGTATGAAAAGGTGGGAAATTTTACCTGTGTAGGACTTGACCTGGATTCAGGAAACAGCAGTTGGAGGAAGACCGCCACACAGAAAGACTGCCACACATTTTTCAGCAACTTAGAAAACTGCCACACATCGGAAAACCGCCACACAGGAAAACTGCTACACGATTTTCATTAAGGGGCCGTGCACAAATTGCTATTCCTCCGAGGAACACTTTGAATGTGTGGCAGTTTTCCAAGTTTCCGAATTATGTGTGGCAGTTTCCCAAGGTGCCTGACGATGGGAAGGAGCTCTTTTGTTTGTCTGATTTTTCATGTCGGCTCATACTTAAGGCAACTAACCACAGAAGTTCGAGACGGGGGAGGGGGGTATAAAGATTGCCGTTTCGTGGCCTATATTGAGAATTGAATTGGGAACTCCAAACAAATTTCGAGAAAACGTTCTATGTAAGCCAAGCGAAAATTGCTGTGTTCAGGAAAGAATAATGAGGTGGGAATTTTTTAATAACGCTGCACTTTTACTTAGGCACTAAATATTTACATAAGATCCCAGCAAAAACACAAGTGCTGGGAAACTGCTGGCCACCAGCTGGCAGTGATGGGTCACTGCTGGCTGAAATCTGCCGCTCACGGCCCGGTAGTGGTCCGTTGGTGGCAGCGCTATCAGTTGGCGAGCCATTGATGGCCCTGCAGCATCGCCGTGAATTGTGGGCCTCCAAGCAAGTGCCACTAGTGGCCCGTTGCTGGCAACCAATGCAACCCCCAACAGCAGGTGGAAGCATCGGGACTGCGCATGCGCAGAAGCAACACTTGCTGTGTCTCTCATGGTACCAGTTAGTTGAAGACGACGCTATCGCCATCGCGCTATTTTAGTGGATGTTAAGAAAAAAATTCATATGTGTAGAGGCGAATTAATTTCCTAATGAAATTTTACGTCGACGAAGATATCAGATTAAGCCGTGAAATACTAGATTACAGCCATGAAATACACCCACTCCATTCCCATGAATAACAATTCATGGAATGGAGTGGATGAATAACAAGAAAAAATTTGAAACCGCTTGAAACACATATCCTGGAAAACCATTAAAATAGCGTTTGTTGGGAAAAAAAAAAGAATTATACGCGTACAAAATTTATTAATTATTTGAAAGAAAAAAAGCAACGCTATGTGGTGTACACATCCATGGGTTGAATACACAAGACTGGGAGGAATTCGCTTCTAAAAATAACGAGAAGTAAAATAAAATATATTTTACTCTTTAAAACAAATGTAGCTTCGGACAACGGAAAGGAAAGACACAACGTTAAAAATGTAACAGAATGTGACATGAACCCGGGTAAATATATATTTATTCAACAATCTCTTTTCAAGACGGCAAGGACCGGACAAAACTTTGGAAAGCGACTCTAAGTATGTACACGCCTTGAAAATGAGTGAAGTTCCCTTAAGGTAAAAAAAAAAAACTATCGTTACGTTGAAGAAATTAATTTATCAATTATATGAAACTGACTTTTATGAAAAATACCTCGCAATATTATAAAATGAAAGAGGGAAGCATTCGATTACAAATTGTATACCAAACAGATAGCTTCTAGCACAAATACGAGCGTAGTGTGTTAGTCCGGTCGGTAGCGAGCGCGGCTTCCACGCAAACGCCCAAGGATCGAATCTAGTCAGATACGAACGGGCGTTTTTCCGGTCTATCGAGAAAATTTCCCCAGCGCCGTGCGTTAGTTCACAAGCTTCGTAAGGGCAGAAAAAAAAATTGTAGCTTTAGCAAACTGCGCTTATCCTAGCTTTTTTTTTAATTATTATGCTACTACTGGGAAATTGGCGGACAAGATTCGGCAAGCCACCAGTTACGTCACGTGGTTGCTGGCTGCCACTAGCGGACCACATTAGGCTACCATCATTTCTGGCACGTGCTTGCAGAGCCACTTGTGGCAGCTACTGCCTGTGATGGACCACTGATGGCCCTGTTGTGGCATATGACAACTGATGGGGTGCCAGCTGTTGGCCTGAACTGCTGGCCCTTCTGTTGACCGCCCGGACATTTTATTGACGGTTCGGCAGCGGCAACATAGTGCTGGGCCACTGCTAGCTGCCAGCAATGGCCCACTGCTGGCCCTGCAAGACTGTTTTTGCTGGGATGTCAAGTTTGTAATATTTTTCCTTTACTTAATTCATAGGGACTACACCTTCGTCTTTTTAACAGCTTTTAATCCGCCGACTTCATATTCATATAATGTTTACGTATCACATCCAGTCAATAGCATTGCTCTTTTACTTAGGCACTAAATAGTCATAATAGGCCACAGGCATAGGGTCTTTTTAACAGGTTTTATTCTACCATGCAGTGTCATATTCACAACGTTTACACATCAAATCAAGTTAATAATATTGCGCTTTTATTTAGGCACGAAATATTTATTCACATGCTCCATGCCTAGGTTTAGGCCCTTTTACCAGTTTTTATTCTACCAATGCCATATTCACAACGTTTACCATAAAATCAAGTTAATAATATTGGGCATTTATTTAGGCACGAAATATTAATTCATAGACCCTAGGCCTAGGCCTTTTTAATAGTTTTTACTTTATCACTGCCATATTCACAACATTTACACAACAAATAAATGTAATAATATTTCGCTTTTACTTAGGCAGGAAATATTAATTCATAGGCCCTTGGCCTAGGTCTTTTTGACAGTTTTTATTCCACCACGGCAATTTTCACAACGTTTACACATCAAATTAAGTTAATAATATTACGCTTTTATTTAGGCACGAAATATTTATTCACAGGCCCTAGACCTAGGCCCTTTTACCAGTTTTTATTTTACCAATGTCATATTCACAACGTTTGCACAGCGAATCATATTAATAATATAGGGCGTTTACTGAGGCACGAAATATAAATTCATAGGACATAGGCCTTTTTAATAGTTTTGACTCTATCAAAATCATATTCACTACGTTTACACAACAAATCAATTTAATCATATTACGCTTTTACTTGGGCAGGAAATATTAATTCATAGGCCCAGATCTAGGGCCTATGAATTAATATTTCCTGCCTATAAGCAAAAGCGCAATATTATTATATACATTTATTTGTTGTGTAAACATTGAGAATATGTCAATGATAAAGTAAAAACTATTAAAAAGGCCTAGGCCTAGTGAACTAATATTTCGTGCCTAAGTAAAAGCGCAATATTATAACATTTATTTGTTGTGTAAACGTTGTGAATATGGCATTGATAAAGTAAAAACTATTAACAAGGCCTAGGCCTAGGGCCAGTGAATTAATATTTCGTGCCTAAGAAAACGCCCAATATTATTAACATGATTTTCTGTGTAAACGTTGTGAATATGGCATTGGTAGAATAAAAACTGGTAAAAGGGCTTAAGACTAGGCCTAGGGGCCCGTGAATAAATATTTCGTGTCTAAATAAAAGCGCAATATTATTAACTTGATTTGATGTGTAAACGTTGTGAATATGACACTGGTAGGATAAAACCTGTTAAAAAGGCCTATGCCTGTGGCCTATGACTATTTAGTGCCTAAGTATAAAAGAGCAATGCTATTGACTTGATTTGATACGTAAGCGTTATGAATATAAAGTCGGCGAATTAAAAGCTGTTAATAAGGCCGAGGTGTAGGGCCTATGAATTAATTAAGTAAAGGAAAAATATTACAAATTTGACATGTTATGTAAATATTTAGTGCCTAAGTAAAAGTGTAGCGTTATTAAAAAAATCCCACCTTATTGTTTTTTCCTGAGCGCTTGGCGCTTAAATAGAACGTTTTCTCGAAATTTGTTTGGAGTTCCCAATTCAATTCTCAATATAGGCCAAGAAACGGCGCAATCTTTATACCCCCCCCTCCCCCTTCCTCGAACTTCTGTGGCCAGTTGCCGTAAGTATGAACAGACATGAAAATTCAGACAAACAAAAGAGCTCCTTCCCATCGTTAGGCACCTTGAGAAACTGCCACACATAATTCGGAAACTTGGAAAACTGCCACACATTCAAAGTGACCTTCGAAGGAATAGCAATTTGTGCCCGGCCCCTTTATGAAAAGCGTGTGGCAGTTTTCCTGTGTGGCAATCTTCCGGAGTGGCAGTTTTCTTGTGTGACAGTTTTCCTGTGTGGCGGTTTACAGTGAACCATCTAAGCGATGGCTTCTGATCATTCGCCCAACGGAGGGTCTATATGTTCGAATCATAGATAAAGCGTGGTTGTTTGTCCACCGGGGGTTTATTTGCTGAGTACCTTGTTCCCCTACGCACATTGCTGGCGTTGAAACCAAAAATGTATTTTTCTGTCCAAGTCCAATATATGCTCAATATCTATGTCATTGTATGTCTGTCAATCAAGTTCAATAAATAATTTTTTTAAATCTCTAAAAAATCTAAATGTAAGTAATGATATCTATAGAAACTGGTACCGGAAAAGAAAGAGAGAGAGAGATAGAGAGAGAAAGGGAGTTCTTGCGGTCAGCTTAGGAAGTGACTAAATAGAAACTTCGCAGAAAACTGAAGAATCTGAAATGAATGTGAACTCAACCACTTAGAATAACTGAGTGATCGCTTGAAACCAACCCGGATGCCGAGCGGTCAGAAGCGGAGGTTTCTGACTAGAAGGAATAGAGCCGTAGCTCGAACACCGGATATGGCATAGCTGTCGTGTTTTTTCTTTCTTTTTTTTTTTTTACGATGCTGGTTCTCTCAGTTGTCTCGAAACAGCGTCCCTAAATAGGGACTGGCAGCTGTTTATAGCTGTTAGAATTGCTCAAAGTGGTCGTTAAACCCAAAAACAAGTAAATGAAAAAAAAAAGAAAAAGATTGCCTGAAAATTTAAAATGTATATGTATCTGAAATCACTGAAGAGCAAGTATGTTTATAGACATAAAGTTTCCAGGCTCTGAAATGAAATGTGCGTTTCTTATCGCCGCCATTTTCGAAGTGGCAGTAATTAGCACCAGAATGGTTATTTTCCAGAAACCACTTGCCACTTGGTAAGCTGGCGTCTGTTATGTTCTGCTTCCCTTAGAAGTCGGGATTACTAACAAAGTGGTCTGGTCGGCCTTTTTGATCTTTCGAAGGGCGACTTGTCCATTAGGTTAAGCCCACAGGAACTGGAAAGAAAGAAGCCATCGTAAAAGTTCACGCAGACTAGGGACTTACTCCAGGGGTTTCTTCCCCTGGTATCACAAGGGTATTTGTGCGAGAGGGTGCGAGTGGGAGGTTTGTCGGCAACAGTTGCGAACAAAAGAGTACGCAGTCTTAACAGTCTGGGTGTGTGTCAATTGTTCCCCCCAAGGGCGGGTATGATAAATCACTCCTATCGTCGTCTTCTGTCCTCCGAAGAGTTGCTTGCTTGCCTTTAGGTGCCGCACGCTTTACATCTTACGTCTATAAAAGCGCAATTTTATTCGTTCATTTTTGTTATTTTTTCTTTTGATACATTAGCTGCGTTCTTGCCGATGTTACATTTCGCGAGTACGCGGCACTCATCACAGGGGAAGCTTAGCTAAATTTCCATTCTGTGTTGCCAGATTACTTGTAGCAGATTGGGCTACTTTAAAAAGCAGTCTGCTGCAGTTTTTTTTTTCGGTCTGCTACTTGGCTACCTTTTTTCTCTGCCTGTTTAAAGTGTTTTTCTCAGTAGATTATTTAAAATATCGAGTACGTAACGTAATATTGAGCCGACCCGGTGGAGCAGTGGTCTAAGCGCAGGCTTCTGACCATTCGTACGAAATGGTTCAGGGTTCGAATCCCGCAGGCATGACTCTGTCCCTTCCCTGGAACCAGTGGCTTATAGCTCATCGAGTGGCTCGCGGTGGTCGTTAAACCTAAAAAAATAAATAAAAAAATACGGCACTGGCTGTCTCTCTTCCCTAGAACCAGTGACCCTAAATTAGGGATGATTTTCCCACCAAAGAATTGTATATCCTAATTAACATGCTTCAATCTCAATTTGATTTATTGCCAATCATATAATAAATAATTAAGAAATTAATAATTTAAATTATTTGTTTTCTTTTATTTTGAAATAGGCTTTTTACCTTAATTACTTGTATATTTTTTATTCATTTGACACAGATTTTTACTGAATTGTGTCCCAAATATGGACCTGTTGGTAAATATTTGTATATACTGTATATACTTACTATAGACAGTTGAGGAAAAATTAGTATTCTACAACAGGTAATTTTTAGTACATTTATCCATTTTATTCCCAAGCAATCTTTTTAAAAACTGACAAATTTTGATTTCCAATGAACAAAGCAGCTTTCCATTTTTTTTAAATTTAAGAAACAGTAATAAAAATTGGGCTACTTTTGAATTGATTTGGCTATTTTTCAGAGCTAAATCTGCGGTTGGCGGAAGACCGCCACACAGGAAAACTGCCACACATCTTTCAGCAACTTAGAAAACTGACACACATCGGAAAATTGACACACAGGAAAATTGACACACAGAAAAACTGCCATACGCTTTTCATTAAGGGGCTGGGCACAAATAGATTGCTATTCCTCCGAGGAACACTTAGAATGTGTGGAAGTTTTCCAATTTTCCGAATCATGTGTGGCAGTTTCCCAAGGTGCCTAACGATGGGAAGGAGCTCTTTTGTTTGTCTGATTTATCATGTCGGCTCATACTTAGGGCAACTAGCCACAGAAGTTCGAGACGGGGGGGAAGGGGGTATAAAGATTGCCGTTTCCTTGTCTACATTAAGAATTGAATTGGGAACTCCAAACAAATTTCGAGAAAACGTTCTATGTAAGCCAAGCGAAAATTGCTGTGTTCAGGAAAGGTCAATAAGGTGGGATTTTTTAATATCGCTGCATTTTTACTTAGGCACTAAATATTTACATAGCATGCCAAATTCGTAATATTTTTCTTTTACTTAATTAATTCATAGGCCCTACACCTTGTTTTTTTCAACAGCTTTTAATCCGCCGACTTCATATTCATAACGCTTACGTATCAAATGAAGTCAATAGCATTGCGCTTTTACTTATGCGCTAAATATTAGTCATAGGCCACAGGATAGGCCTTTTTAACAGTTTTTATTCTACCAGTGTGATACTCACAACGTTTACGCATCAAATCAAGTTAATAATATTGCGCTTTTATTTAGGCACGCAATATTTATTCACAGGCGCTAGGCTTAGGCTTAGGCCCTTTTACCAGTTTTTATTCTACCAATGTCATATTCACAACGTTTACACAGCGAATCATGTTAATAATATTGGGCGTTTACTTAGGCACGAAATATTAATTCATATACCCTAGGCTTTTTAAATAGTTTTGACTCTATCAATGCCATATTCACAACGTTTACACAGCAAATCAAGTTAATGATATTACGCTTTTACATGGGCACGAAACATTAATTCATAGGCCCAGACCTAGGGCCTATGAATTAATATTTCCTGCCTATAAGTAAAAGCGCAATATTATTATATACATTTATTTGTTGTGTAAACGTTGAGAATATGTCAATGATAAAGTAAAAACTATTAAAAAGGCCTTGGGCATATGAATTAATATTTCGTGCCTTAGAAGACGCCTAATATTATTAACTTGATTTTCTGTGCAAACTTTGTGAATATGGCATTGGTAGAATAAAAACTATTGAGGAAGCCTAGGCCGAGGGCGGTTCACTGTAAACCGCCACACAAGAAAACTGCCACACCGGAAGATTGTCACACAGGAAAACTGCGACACGCTTTTCATTAAGGGGCCGGGCACAAATTGCTATTCCTCCGAGGAACACTTTGAATGTGTGGCAGTTTTCCAAGTTTCCGAATTATGTGTGGCAGTTTCCCAAGGTGCCTAACGTTGGGAAGGAGCTCTTTTGTTTGTCGGAATTTTCATGTAGGTTCATACTTAGGGCAACTGGCCACATAAGTTCGAGGGGGAAGGGGTTATAAAGATTGTCGTTTCCTGGCCTATATTGAGAATTGAATTGGGAACTCCAAACGTATTTCGAGAAAACGTTCTATGTAAGCCATGCGAAAATTGCTCTGTTCAGGAAAGGACAATAAGGTGGGATTTTTTAATAACGCTGCACTTTTACTTAGGCACTAAATATTTACATAGCATGTCAAATTTGTAATATTTTTCTTTTACTTAATTAATTCATAGGCCCTACACATCGGCCTTTTTAACAGCTTTTAATCCGCCAACTTTATATTCATAACACTTACGTATCAGATCAAGTCAATAGCATTGCTCTTTTACTTAGGCACTAAATAGTCATAGGCCACATGCAGGCATAAACCTTTTTAACAGTTTTTATTCTACCAGGGTCATATTCATAACGTTTACACAGAAAATTAAGTTAATAACTTACTTAGGCACGAAATATTAATTCATAGGACCTAGGCCTTTTTAGTAGTTTTTACTTTATCAATGCCATATTCACAAAGTTTACACACACAAAATATGTAATAATATTGTTCTTATATTTAGGCACGAAATATTAATTCATTGGCCCTAGGCCTAGGCCTTGTTAATAATTTTTACTCTATCAATGCCATATACACAACGTTTACACACAAAAAAATTAATGTAATAATATTGCTCTTTTACTTAGGCACGAAATATTGGTTCATAGGCCCTAGGTCTGGGCCTACGAATTAATATTTCGTGCCCACGTAAAAGCGTAATATTATTAAATTGATTTGCTGTGTAAACGTAGTGAACATGGCATTGACAGAGTCAAAACTATTAAAAAGCCCTAGGCTATGAATTAATATTTCGTGCCCAAGTAAATGCCCAATAATATTAACATGATTCGTTGTGTATACGTTGTGAATATGACATTGGTAGAATACAAACTGGTAAAAGGGCCTAAGCCTAAGCCTAGGGCCTGTGAATAAATATTTCGTACCTAAATAAAAGCGCAATATTATTAACTTAATTTGATGTGCAAACGTTATGAATATAGCTTTGGTAGAATAAAAACTGTCCAAAAGGCCTAGGCCTAGGGCCTATGAATTAATATTTCCTGTCTAAGTAAAAGCGCAACGTTATTTCATTTATTTGTTGTGTAAACGTTGTGAATATGACACTGATAGAATAAAAACTGTTAAAAAGGCCTATGCTTGTGGCCTATGACTATTTAGTGCCTAAATAAAAGAGCAATGCTATTGACTTGATTTGGTACGTAAGTGTTATGAATAAAAAGTCGGCGGATTAAAAGCTGTTAAAAAGGCAGAGGTGTAGGGCCTATGAATTAATTAAGTGAAAGAAAAATATTACAAATTTGACATGTTATGTAAATATTTAGTGCCTAAGTAAAAGTGCAGCATTATTAAAAAATCCCACCTTATTGTCCTTTCCTGAACACAGCAATTTTCGCTTGGCTCATACAGAACGTTTTCTCGAAATTTGTTTGGAGTTCCCAATTCAATTCTCAATATAGGCCAGGAAACTGCAATCTTTTTAACACCCCCCTCCCTCTCGAACTTCTGTGGCTAGTTGCCCTAAGTATCAACCGACATGAAAATTCCGACAAACAAAAGAGCTCCTTCCCAATCGTTAGACACCTTGGGAAACTGCCACACATAATTCGGAAACTTGGAAAACTGCCACACATTCAAAGTGTTCCTCGGAGGAATAGCAATTTGTGCATGGCCCCTTAATGAAAAGCGTGTGGCAGTTTCCTTGTGTGGCGGTTTTCCGATGTGTGGCAGGTTTCTAAGTTGCTGAAAGATGTGTGGCAGTTTTCCTGTGTGGCAATCTCCCTGTGTGGCGGTCTTCCGCCAACCCCGAGGGCCTGTGAATAAATATTTCGTACCTAAATAAAAACGCAATATTATTAACTTGATTTAATGTGTAAACGTTGTAAAAATTACACTGGTAGAAAAAAAATGCTAAAAAGGTTTATGACTTTAATGTTTAATGTAAAAGCGCAATGCTTTTGACTTGATTTGATACGTAAACGTTAGAAATACGAACTCGGCGGATAAAAAACTGTTAAAAAAGGCCGAGGTGCAGGGCATATAAATTAATTAAGTAAAAGAAAATTATTACAAATTTTACATGTTATGTAAATATTTGTTGCCTAAGTAAAAGTGCAGCGTTAATAAAAAATCCCACCTTTTTATTCTTTCTTGAACACAGCAAATTTCGCTTGGCTTACATAGAACGTTTTCTCGAAATTTGTTTGGTGTTACCAATTCAATTCTCAATATAGGCCAGGAAACGGCAATCTTCATACCCCTCGAACTTCTGTGGCCAGTTGCACTAAGTATGAACCGACATGAAAATTCAGACAAGCAAAAGAGCTCCTTCCCATCGTTAGGCACCTTGGGAAACTGCCGCACATAATTCGGAAAACTGCCACACATTCAAAGTATTCCTCTGAGGAATAGCAATTTGTACCCTGCTCCTTAATGAAAAGTGTGAGGCAATCTTCCGGTGTGGCAGTTTTCTTGTGAGGCAGTTTTCCCATGTAGCAGTTTTCCTGTGTAGCAGTTTTCCTGTGTAGCGGTAGCGGACCGGAAAACCGCCACACAAGAAAACTGCCACATGTTTTTCATTAAGGGGCTGGGCATAAATTGCTGTTCCTCCGAGGAACACTTTGAATGTGGGGCAGTTTTCCTAGTTTCCGAATTATGTGTGGCTGTTTTCCAAGGTGCCTAACGACAAGAAGGAGCTCTTTTGTTCTGCTCAATTTTCATGCCGGTTCATACTTAGGGCAATAGGCCACAGAAGTTCGGGGGGAGGGGGGGGGAGATAATGATTGCTGTTTCTTGGCCTATGTTGAGAATTGAATTGGGAACTCCAAACAAATTTCTGGAAAACGTTCTAAGTAAGCCAAGCGAGAATTGTTGTGTTCAGGAAGGACGATATGGTGGGATTTTTTTTAATAAAGCTGCACTTTTACTTAGGCACTAAATATTTACACAACATGCCGAGTTTGTAATATTTTTCTGTTACCTAATTAATTTACAGGCTCTACACCTTCGTCTTTTTAACAGCTTTTAATCCGCCGACTTCATATTCATAATGTTTACGTATCAAATCAATAGCATTGCGCTTTTACTTAGGCACTAAATATTAAAATCATAGGCCACAGGCCGAGGCCTTATTAACAGTTTTTATTCGATCGATACCATATACACAACGTTTACACGTCAAATCAAGTTAATTTCGTTTAACCACAGTGGGATGCCTGTTTGAACCATCAGGCACATTCGCTCACAATGTAATATTGCGCTTTTACTTAGGCACGAAATATTAATTTCTAGGGCCTAGGTCCTTTTTAATAGTTTTTATTTTCCACTGATGTCATATTCACAACGTTTACATCCCAAAGCTGGTTTCCTACGATATAATATCTAAGTAAACGCGGAATGCTATTTACTTGATTTAATGTGTAAATGTTATGACTATGACATCGGCAGAATAAAAACTGGTCAAAAGTCCCAGCCCTAAGGCCTATATGAATTGTTATTTCGTGCCTAAGTGAAAGCGCATTGTTATTAACTTGACTTGATGCGTGAACGTTGTGAATTTGACGTCGGTAGAATAAAAACTGTTAAAAGAGCCTAGGCTTAGCCCAGGAAAAACAAAAGTTTGGGGAAACTGGCTGGCAGTGATGGGTCACTGCTGGCCACCAGCTGGCAGAGATGGGTCACTGCTGGCTGAAATCTTCCACTCACGGTAATAGTAGCGATCTGTTGGTGGCAGCGCCATCAGTTAGCAGCCATTGATGGCCCTGCAGCATCGCCGTTAACTACGAGCCGTAGCTGTCAACCGAAGCAACCCCAACAGGAGGTGGAAGCAGCAGGACTGTGCATGCGCTGAAGCAAAACGTGCACAGTCTTTCGTGGTACCAGTTAGTTGAAGACGACGCCCTTGCCATCGTGTTGCTTTAATGGATGTTAAAAATAAAAAAAATAAAAAAAGAAGGAAAGCCATATGTAGAGAGACGGATGAAGTGCCTAATGAAATGCCGCGTCGATGAAGATTACCGTCGGAAGAAAATTATATAAATAATTAATGGATTGTAAGAAATAGTCCGTTAAGCTGATGTATTTATACAAACTCATTTCGTAGCAAAATTTCTGCACTAACATACGAAGAATTGAGAATACAAACACTCGTGAAACACATTCACTCCATTCCCATGAATAACGAGAAATAATTTCTTTATAATCTTCATACACTAAACCGCTTCAAATAGAAGTCCCGGAAAGACATTCAAAAATCGTTGTGTTGGAAAAAAATAAGAATTATACGAATACAAAATGGATATTTTCGTTACAAAATGATCTAGTATTTGGAAGAAAAAAAAAAAAAAAAAAAAAAAAAAGGCAACGCTATATGTGAGTATAATGTACTTACCCATGCGTTGAATACACGAGATTGGAGGAATTCGCTGCTAAAAATAACCGGAAGTAAAATAAAACATCATTTCTATTTAGAGCAAATGTAGCTTCGGACCGTGAAAAAAAAAAAAAAAAAAGGTAGAACGTTAAAAATGTAACAGAGTGTGAACGATCTCCTTTCAAGACCACAAAGACAGTGTAGGGACGGAGCTCGCATGCTACTTAGCATATGCCAACCTTGCTCTCACGCGTTTGAGAAGATTGTCCCACAGCATGCGAAATAAACTAAGGTTCTTTTTCACAAATAAAACTATTTATCAGCAAATGCTGATGATAGCCCGGCGTTCTTTCTCTCTCAGCTTTTTATAAATACATCTGCTATTCAAAAGAGGGGATAGGGTAGAATAGTAGACAAACATTGAGGCATAAAATATTCAGTAGACCCAAGTACTAAACTTAACAATTGTTCTCTAGCATGGCCTACTTCAGTTGCTATCTACTCAGTACTTCGAAAATTTGTTTTCTGTCTCAAAACCTTACTCAGAAAAGTCAGTTCGTTCCCTGAACGCTTATAATATCGCGTAAACGAGAGCCTCCACCAGCCCGTGTCGTTTCGTACACGTTACACTCTTTTCTCTCCCTAACAATAAAAGAAAGGCTTAATGGTTCCTTTCTGCGCACGTGGTCCTCACTCGTAAACGACAGCCCTTCCCAGCCTATATCGTTTCGTACACAGCGCACTCTTCTCTCCACCGAAAAAGAAAAGGTTTAATGACTCATCTCAGCACACGTGGACTTGACAGAGTCCATATCCCGGGCTCTACACCTCACGAAAAACACCTCCTGCTCCTACGAGCACTCAACGCCAATTCCATCTTCTCCGACGTAAAATTTCCGAGGATATAACTTCCTCGCTCCCCATTGGCTCCTGCTTTCCTCCTACTTTGCGGTGGCCACGTGCTTCCCTGGTGTGGAGCGGGCTCTCAGATGGCTGTCTCAGCCCTCTCTGCATCCCCTCCACCCTTCCGTGTCTTCTAACTTGACCTTTGACCCTGTCTAGCGTGACCCCGAAGCATCCTTGAGTCTTTTTTTTTTTTTTTTGATTCGAGGTTTAACGACCACCGTGAGCAACTCAATGGGCTATAAGCAGTCGCTCGTCCCTAATTTAGGGTCACTGGTTCCAGGGAAGGGAGAGAGCCAGTGCCGTAAGACAAATACAATATCCATGCCTCATCGGGATTCGAACCCAGACCCCTTTCGGACGAATGATCAGAGGCCATTGCCTTAGACCACTGCGCCACCGGGGCGGCGCGTCCTTGAGTCTCTCCTGCTTCCCGCGTCCCTGCAAACCTGAGATCGCAACGGCTAGGAACAATAGCTGTGGCCTCTGGGAATACATAGAATAACAACGGTATACATTGGAATGTCGTCGAAATACTGCAATCCTCCTCGGTAAACGGTAAAAATGCCCCCGGGAAAAAATACCCCCGGAAAAATATCCCCAGAAGAAACGGTTCACTGTAAACTGCCACACAGGAACACTGATGTGTGGCAGTGTTCCGGTGTAGCAATTTACCGGCAACCCTGCCACACATCTTTCAGCAACTTGGCCACAAATGTTCAAAGGGGGGGGCTATAAAGATTGCCGTTTCTGGGCCTATATTGAGAACTGAATTGGGAACTCCAAACGAATTTCGCGAAAATGTTCCATGTAAGCCAAGCGAGAATTGTACTTTAATTTGAAGAAATAAATTGCCGAGGATCCGAGGTACACTTGGTGGGGCAGGGGGGGGTGAACCCCCAACTTCCGTAATATTAGGTTCTGGGCCGCTGGAGCTTGTCAGTGTATCCAGGCTGTTCCTTTTGAAGCGCCCGCGAGGTCCGTGATCTTGCGGGGGGATTCCCCAAAATGTTAAAATGGACGTAGATTTGTAAACATTAGAACCATGCTTTACATAATGATTCTGTGCACGACCACGAATTTTCAGGAGGGTGGGGTGAGTTCACCCTCCCCCAAGTTTCTAAGAGCGCAGACAAGTGTTCAAGGTAAAGGATTTGCTCGCAATTTCTATGCTTCATGTTGTGTTTGTTGTGTTTAATGGCAAACTATGTATGCCCTTCCCCCTCCCCCAGAAATTTGGTGAAGCCTGTGAAAGGGATACGAGGTGCTTGGTTTGGAGGGCTCTACCCCCAACTTGCGTAATTTTATATTCTGGACCTCTAGAGTCGGTCAGTGTATCCTCGATGTTACCCCTGAATAGCTCTTAGAAACTAGGGGAGGGTTACCCCACCCTCCTGGAAATTCGTGGTCGTGTACAGAATCATTATATAAAGCATGATTCTAATGTTTACAGCTCTACGTCCATTTTAACATTTTGAAGTCCCCCCCCCAAGCTAATGGACCTCGCGGACACTTCAAGGGAAACTTCCTGGATACACTGGCAGACTCCAGCGGCCCAGAATATAATATTACGGAAGTTCAGGGTAGCCCCCCCCAACCAAGCGTACCTCGGATCCTCGGCAATTTGTTTCTTCAAATTAAAGTACAATTCTCGCTTGGCTTACATGGAACGTTTTCGCGAAATTCGTTTGGAATACCCAATTCAGTTCTCAATATAGGCCCAGAAACGGCTATATTTATACCCCCCCTTGAATTTTTGTAGCCAAGTTGCTGAAGATGTGGGGCAGGGTTGCCGGTAAATTGCCACATCGGAACACTGGCACACATCAGTGTTCCTGTGTGGCAGTTTACAGTGAACCGTTTGTTCTAGGGGTATTTTTTCGGGGGCACTTTTTCCGCTTTTCAGTTTTCGGGGCTATTTTCTCCGGGGGTATATTTACCTACATCCACATTCCTCAGACGTCTGGTGTTTTGTTATTTCAACATCGTTTTCGTGCGTATCTTCGCCCAAAATGGCGATCGTTAATAGTTTCTCAGAGGTGATCTTCAAACATACATGAGCTTGACTGGAATATTTACATTTCCATGAAATTACATAATTTAATGTCCATCACATAATTTCGTAATATTTCAGTCTCTATAAAGTATGCAAGTCAACGTCCATTACATAGTTTAAGAAAGCGATTAATTCTTCAACCCTACAGACAGCACAAAACTTTTGAAAACTTCTTTAAGTTGGCACACTCGTTGAAAGTGGGTGAAGTTCCCTTGAATTTTAGTATCGTTTGGGTAAAACGACTATAAAAACAGTTGATTTAATGAAAAAAGCTTACAAAGATAAATGTTTGGGTAAGCCAACGATTTTTAACATGATTTCAAAAAATTGCCTTTGTAGGCAGAACTCGCTCCTAGGCCTGGTCGACCTGAAAGTGTTGTTACGGAGCGCATTGTTAACACTGTTTGGGCAATCCTGCAAGAAGATCGACGAATGACGTGTGAAGACATAGCGGAGCCAACTAATATTCCAAAAATGTCGGCATTCCGCATTCTGCGCAACAAATTACTGCTGCATCATGTGTGTTCTAGATGGGTACCTCATCACCTGACGAGAAAACAATTGTTAGCCAACGCTCAGGTGTGTCATGCGTGGAAATAAATGAGTGCAAAGGATCCAAACTCTCCAAGCACAGTAATAACTGGCGATGAAACGTGGGTCCACTATTTAGACCCCCTCAAGCGCGCAACGAGTGTCTGGAAACGCACACGCTCGCCTCCTCCGAATAAAGTCCGCCAAACCAAATCAGCTGGAAAGGTGATGATGAGAATTTTTTTTATCAAAAATTTGTAGTTTACTAGCATGCCGTTGCTCTACAAATTACTGTCAACGCAGTGTATTACATTTCAGTCATGATTCATGAAGCATCTGCGAGGACACATGGATTAAGGGACCGGAACTGGTGGGCAAGTGGACCCTACACCATGATAACGCCCGGCAACATGTGGCTGCTCATGTTCAACAGTTTCTTACGAAATGCAGTATGGAAATCATGCCACTGCCTGCCTACACTCCTGACCTCGGCCCGTGCGATTTCTGGTTGTTTCCAACAATGAAGGAGAAGTTCCGTGTTGCAACATTAAACACAGATGCGGATGTTTTTGAAGCTGTACAGGGGTCACTCAAGCAACTTTCCGCAAAATGCCTTCGCCACATGCATTAAAAAGCAGACTGAACGATGTGACCATTGCATATCATCCGAGGGAAGATACTTTGAGAAATAATGATATATTTTTTGCTGTACCTGTATTTCACCATTTTGTGTGATTTTTCTTATGGTTTTTATGGAGCGGCCGTTGTATTTATCTTTTCCAATGTAAAATATAGGAAGGAGGATTTTTTTGCTTGAACATGCACTGAGTGATCACTGAATTATGGTCACCTATACCTAATACTTCATACGTCTTCCTTTAGCCCTCAGTTCAGCAACTATCCAACGAGGCATGGATTCAATAAAATGCCGGAAGCAGTTGGGAGATATGGCCAGCCAAGCTGTGTGTAGTGTGGCTTTCAGTACAGGTATGAAGGCGATTGGTGCACCCAGACGATTGATGTGCAATTCCACGGTGTCCCACAAGTGCTCTACGGCATTGAGATCGGGAGAGTTCGAAAGCTAGTCATTACGCTGGAAGTCTGAACTGTGCTCATCAAACCATTCCTGCACAGCATAGGACCTGCGGCTCGACGCATTGTTGTCTTGGAACACACCGTAGCCATTCGGGAAAAAGTGTAACATTACTGGGTGTACAGAGTCAGCCAACAATACATGATAGTGGGCACTAGTCACACGTTGTTTCACAAGTACATGATGTTTAAGTTCCTGCCAGGTAAATATGCCCCACACCATACACCCGCCACCACCGACTTGCACTGTGGAGACCATGCAGGATGGTTCGAGTGCGCTATGTTATTTGCGTCAAACACGTATACACAACATCCTCAGGGTGGAGTAGTAAACGCGACTCATCAGAGCAGCAGACTTTTTTCCAGTCATTCGACGTCCAACTTAATGCGTGACCTTTGCACCAGACTGGTCTGTTACGCCGATGAATCGTGATTAGGGGTTCATCTGATATTATAGACCATGCGTGCGAGCGTATGACGCATGGTAACGAAGGGTACTGTTCCGGGCTGACCTCTGTTGTATTGGGTAGTCCACGGCTGAAGATTGCTGCGTCTGCTGGCCTGTACGAGTGGTCGAACTCTGCGTACACCACGGGCGTAGGCAGGATTTTGTAGGGCGGGGATATAAAAGAAAATAAAAATAAATATAAAAGAAAACTAGTTATTCGCTCACTAGAATAGCTATACTAAAAATAGTAAAACTAACATTAAAATTAATAGGATTCTGAATAGTCTACAGAAGCACACCAAGGTGATTAAATACATGCAAAGATTATTAAATACACTACTTGTGTATTTCATAATATTTCTCATGTATTCTGGAGAGTTAATTCTGCTCTTTCTGGTCATACAGGTCCACAATCTTAATTATATATTTTTTTCTCTAGTTAAAATCTCCGCGAGTAGGATTTTTCAGTGTGTGGAGGCCTTCAGCCCCACCCACGCTGCCCCCCCCCCAGCGACTAGGGAGTGGCAGGGGGTTTAGAAGTTTGGGTTAAAAGGTCGGCCATGTTTCCGCAAGAAAGGAGGAAGTTCAGTTGCATAAGAGGTAAGCTCTCTTCATTGTCTTTGGGATTTCCAAGTTCAATGATTGAACTTCTTGTATTTTTTTTCTTTTTTTGCTTTCAGCTTTTAGGCACTGGCAAGTCTATTAACTTTTTTGCAGATTTTAACTCTTTCTTTTCTGGGTAACTTTGTGCATTTTTTAGGGAACTAAGGCCAAAACAGCCGGCCGTTTCATTGTTCTTGTAATTTGCGCTGTGTTTTCAATGTAGTTAAGTTCTTAATAACTACTTAATGATGCACTTAAAGCACTTCTGAAATACTTTGTACATATTGCAACTAATTGTTCATGTCATATAACCTTCACAATGCGTTTCTTTAATTAATTATTGTCTTTATTATATTCTCGTTTTTGTGTTGTCAGAAGTTGTGGAGTAGGGGTTTTTTATAATCCAGTTTTCTTTCAAGAATCTGTGTTTTAAAAAAATTAATATCTCCTTTTTTATTGCAATGTTAAGAATTTGTAATACTTTTGTATTGCTATTCAGGTTTAAATTCTCTCTCAGGCGAACTTGGTAATTTGTTATTGCTGAACATTATTTCTGATATATTATGTCACTCTTACAACTTGAGTTTTCTATAATCTTCTTTTTTTCTGTTTAATAGTAACAGATGAAGAGCATGGGTCGGGCCAGGAAAGTTATGGATGCTAGCTAAATTGTTAACTAAAGCTTGGTCATGCAACTCTGCGGAGGTCATGACATTTATATATATTCTTTAATATATATATTTAAAAAAATTTTTTTTGGTGGGCTTATTACTTGCATCTATGACTTTGCAGAAACCCATTTCCAAATACGTCTTTGTGGAAGTGAGAAAATGCAGAGTTTTTGCTGGTCCTTGATAAAGCCAAGGCTCAGTATTCTCGACACTTTCTACATTCAGTTGTTTTATTTTTCTCTTTTTACTCACACCGGTCAATACATAACCTTTTCTATGTTGTACTTGGTGTGAGTCAAAAAAATGTGTTTGCTTCAGTCTCTTAATAGAATGTGAATTCTGAATTTTCATAACTGCTGCGTTGCGCGTTTTGATCTTCAGGTTATTTTGCATCTTTCGTTTTAAATTCTAAAGTTTTTCTTATGTTTTCGGCTTTGCTCTTTAGTAACTAATTTCAACTTACTATTTAGCAGCTTATGCGCAAATTCTAGTTGAAATGTTTTATTTTTTTAATATATTATTATTTTTTTAATGTTTTTATTTTTTGTTTTATTTTATTTTTTTCATTTTTTATTTATTTTCATTTAACTATTATTTTTAATTTTTATTTTAGTGTGTTTTGGCTGTTGTCTTTTAGGAGTGTAGTTTTTACTCGAGTTTTGGTAATTTCTTGGACTGCTTATTTCTAAAAGTTTTTTCCTAGTTGGTTTGCTCGGAATTTTGTTTGTTTGGCCCAAGTGGCGTGCTAAGGACGATGAAGGGATTGGAGGTCAGCTCAGATAATTTAAGTCCTCCCGCTCGGTTAGGCTAGCACCCTTTCCCATAGTGTATGAACTCGCTGGCAAAGGTAATCTAAAGTTATGAAATGACAAACGTTGTTTGACATGTAAATCTGCGGATCCTAACCTGTATTCTTCTATTGCGGATAATTGCTCCAACAAGTTTTGCAAAGCCTACAATACCATTTATAAGCTCACCTGTACTATCTGCAGCCTTAGCTATATTGGCCAAAGCAAGAATACTCTTCATCTTAGGATAAATGGTCACAGGTCTCTAGTTAACAAGTTCTCCACTTCTGGTATGAACCCCTCCACTAATGCTAGCCAGTACTCTACCTTTGAATTAGAGCATTTCCATAATCATGGTTTTGACAAAGTGAAAATAGAGGTACTGCATATTATCCCTGACCTCTATATTCGACTTGAAACTGAATCCCTTGAAATTTTGCAGCATCAGTCTCTTTATCCCTATGGTCTTAATTCCACTCTTTCTGACAATAAGCATAATCTGCATAAATTTTCTATACATGAACTCTTCTTTCTTGTTAACAAGAAGAGCTGCACTAGAGGTAATAGAGGACAGAGGTTATTTCGCACTTCAAGCAAGGTTGATTTTGCTAACTTGCAAATAACTCTGGAAAGTTTTAAAAATGGTACTAGTTTTGTTAAAAATTCTTACAAAATACCTAAGTCCTTAAAGCACTCTGTCCTTAAAAGTTTTTTTCAAATTCTGGAAAGAAACAGCTAACCATGTTGATAAGCATGTTTTTGCTTTGGTTCTAGACATTCTTAAGCATATTCTTAAAGATAAAATTTCTCTTAAAGAAATTTCCAGTAATTATGTGACCATCAGGTTTCTAAATAAAACCTATGATCATCTCAATGTTAGGAAGCTGTTCTACAATAATGCAATTTTTTTCCCATCCACAGGCACCAGTCTATTGTAAGTTTTAAATATGTTAAGACCTTAGGGTCAACAGTTAAAAACTACAAACTTAATTCTTCGAGTTACATTCCTGTAGTTACTACATGTTCTTGTGATGAACATAAAGAAACAGTTCACTATGATAAGAATTACAAGCATATTATAACTGGAAACTTGAGTTTTGTTGAAAGTGACAAGTTTAGGAATTTATTAGAGTATGGTTCTAAATTTAGACCTTCCTTCCAAATCTCCAAAGAGAGGATTCTTGAGAGCTTCACTCAAGATGTTAATAGGTACATTATAAAAACCAGTTTAACATACAATCAGCCTATTGAGGCCTTCGCAGAATGGAAATATCATGTAATCAATAGCTTCTCTTATGAGTTGGCAGGTCTGGATATTTGTTTTGATAGAAATCTATTTTTCTCTGGAAATGCTAAAAGGTCACTCTCCAAACTACAAGACCTATTTATTTTTACCACTACGGATAAAGCTAGCAATAATTTTGCAATTATCTGTAAGAAGTTCTATTTTGAATTGTTAACTATGGAACTCAATAATAGAGTAACCTACGAGCCCGTAAGTTATTCCACTAAGCAGTTAGAAAATCGTTTTAAGGCATTCCTCAAGAAGCTTAAAATTCCACAAATAAGAAGATATGAGCCTGAATTTCCTTTTCTTTTTGCAACTGTTAAGTTTCATAAAGATCCAGTGAAGTTCAGATTCATAGCTAGTGGAGTCAGGAGTCATAAAAAGAAAATTGATCTAGCTTTTGAAGAAATCTTGAAGAAGGTTTTGAAACACATTAGTAACTGTACTAATTTGAAGTACAGAGATTTTTGGATAATTAATAATAACGCAAAAGTAATTTCCACTATACTCGAAGTAAATCCCTTAGATATTAATAGTTATGATTTTGAGAACCTCTATACTAATCTGCCTCTATCAGATATCATCACTACTTTTAAAGAGATGTATGCAGAATTTAAACTTAACCAATTTGTTAATGTAGGTGCCTGGAACTCTTATCTCAATTGCTGCATAAAAAATAACCATATCCTATTTAATAATACTCTCTATAAGCAAGTAAACGGTATCCCCATGGGAACGTCAACATCCACGAGTATTGCAAATCTATTCCTGTTCTTTAAGAAATATAAATTCATTAAAAATCCCTAGTTATCGGAGCAGGTAGCTGCTCCGATAACTAACTTTACACATTTAGATATATTGACGATCTGCTGTGTATAAATAATTCAGAAGTTATAGAGAGTGATTTTGATAGTATCTATCCTAGCTCTCTTAACTTATGTAAAACCAACCACAGTAATCAGGAACTAGAGTTCCTAGACTTAAGCATTAAACTTAACAGAGGTAACCCATCTATCAGCCTCTTTGATAAAAGAGTTAGTTTTCCTTTCAAAGTAATTAAATATCTACACTGGAATAATAACATATCAACCAAAGTAATTGAGAATGTACTAATTTCTCAGGTGCTTAGAATTTCAAGAATTTGCAGCAACAATTTGGACTTCAACTACCACATTAATATACTATTAGACAGTTTTCTAGAGAACAAAATTCCTACTTCTTTCATCAAAAGAACTTTAAGAAAAATTATTCTGAATAATAGAGTAAGGTTGGCAGATCTGCTTTAATTTTCTACACAGTTAATAATATGATTCTGACCAATGAAAGCCTTTTGGAAGTTGGCTAGAGGATGCCTATTAACTACAAAAAGGAACCTTAGTGCTATGGATAAGAAGGTCCTATTGAAAATAAAAAATTAAATAACATAGACAAAATCACAAAAAAAGCTTAAAAATCTGTTTATAAAAGAAAATAAAAATAAATATAAAAGAAAACTAGTTATTCGCCCACTAGAATAGCTATACTAAAAATAGTAAAACTAACATTAAAATTAATAGGATTCTGAATAGTCTACAGAAGCTCACCAAGGTGATTAAATACATGCAAAGATTATTAAATACACTACTTGTGTATTTCATAATATTTCTCATGTATTCTGGAGAGTTAATTCTGCTCTTTCTGGTCATACAGGTCCACAATCTTAATTATATATTTTTTTTCTCTAGTTAAAATCTCCGCGAGTAGGATTTTTCAGTGTGTGGAGGCCTTCAGCCCCACCCACACTGCCCCCCAGCGACTAGGGAGTGGCAGGGGGTTTAGAAGTTTGGGTTAAAAGGTCGGCCATGTTTCCGCAAGAAAGGAGGAAGTTCAGTTGCATAAGAGGTAAGCTCTCTTCATTGTCTTTGGGATTTCCAAGTTCAATGATTGAACTTCTTGTATTTTTTTTTCTTTTTTGCTTTCAGCTTTTAGGCACTGGCAAGTCTATTAACTTTTTTGCAGATTTTAACTCTTTCTTTTCTGGGTAACTTTGTGCATTTTTTAGGGAACTAAGGCCAAAACAGCCGGCCGTTTCATTGTTCTTGTAATTTGTGCTGTGTTTTCAATGTAGTTAAGTTCTTAATAACTACTTAATGATGCACTTAAAGCACTTCTGAAATACTTTGTACATATTGCAACTAATTGTTCGTGTCATATAACCTTCACAATGCGTTTCTTTAATTAATTATTGTCTTTATTATATTCTCGTTTTTGTGTTGTCAGAAGTTGTGGAGTAGGGGTTTTTTATAATCCAGTTTTCTTTCAAGAATCTGTGTTTTAAAAAAATTAATATCTCCTTTTTTATTGCAATGTTAAGAATTTGTAATACTTTTGTATTGCTATTCAGGTTTAAATTCTCTCTCAGGCGAACTTGGTAATTTGTTATTGCTGAACATTATTTCTGATTTATTATGTCACTCTTACAACTTGAGTTTTCTATAATCTTCTTTTTTTCTGTTTAATAGTAACAGATGAAGAGCATGGGTCGGGCCAGGAAAGTTATGGATGCTAGCTAAATTGTTAACTAAAGCTTGGTCATGCAACTCTGCAGAGGTCATGACATTTATATATATTCTTTAATATATATATTTAAAAAAAAATTTTTTTGGTGGGCTTATTACTTGCATCTATGACTTTGCAGAAACACATTTCCAAATACGTCTTTGTGGAAGTGAGAAAATGCAGAGTTTTTGCTGGTCCTTGATAAAGCCAAGGCTCAGTATTCTCGACACTTTCTACATTCAGTTGTTTTATTTTTCTCTTTTTACTCACACCGGTCAATACATAACCTTTTCTATGTTGTACTCGGTGTGAGTCAAAAAAAAATTTTTTTTTGCTTCAGTCTCTTAATAGAATATATATATATATATATATATATATATATATATATTCTATAAAGAAGAAGATACCTAAGCAAAAAAATACATATATAATTTTGACTCACACCTAGTACAACATAGAAAAGGTTATGTATCTACCTGTGTGAGTAAAAGGAGAAAAGATAAAAAAATAAAATAAAACAACTGAATGTAGAAGGTGTCGAGAATACTGAGCCTTGGCTTTATCAAGGACCAGCAAAAACTCTGCATTTTCTCACTTCCACAAAGACCTAGTTGGAAATGGGTTTCTGCAAGGCCATAGATGCAAGTAACATTCCCACCTAAAATAGTTTAAAAAAATATAGTTAAAAACTACAAACTTAACTCTTCGAGCTACATTCCTGTAATTACTACATGTTCTTGTGATGAACATAAAGAAACAGTTATTTATGATAAGAATTACAACCATATTATCACCGGAAACTTGAGTTTTGTTGAAAATGAAAAGCTTAGGAATTTATTAGAGTATGGCTCTAAATTCAGACCTTCCTTCACAATTTCCAAAGAAAGGATTCTTGAGAGCTTCACTCAAGATGTAAATAGGTACATCGTAAAAACCAGTTTAACGTACAATCAGCCTATTGAGGCCTTCGCAGAATGGAAATATAATATAATCAATAGCTTCACCGGTGAGTTGGCAGGTCTGGACTTTTGTTTCGACAGAAATCTCTTTTTCTCTGGAGAAGCTAAAAGGTCACTCTCCAAACTACAAGACCAATTTATTTTTACCACTACGGATAAAGCTAGCAATAATTTTGCAATTATCTGTAAGAAGTTCTATTTTGAATTGTTAACTATGGAACTCAATAATAGAGTAACATACGAGCCCGTAAGTTATTCTACCAAGCAGTTAGAAAATCGGTTTAAGGCATTCTTCAAGAAACTTAAAATTCCACAAACTAGAAGATATGAGCCTGAATTTCCATTTCTTTTTGCAACGGTTAAGTTTCATAAGGATCCTGTGAAGTTCAGGTTCATAGCTAGTGGAGTAAGGAGTCATAAAAAGAAAATAGATCTTGCTTTTGAAGATGTCTTAAAGAAGGTTTTGAAACACATTAGAAACTGTTCTAACTTGATGTACAGAGATTTTTGGATAATTAATAATAATGCAGAAGTAATTTCTACTATACTCAAAGTTTGTCCCCTAAAAATTAATAGTTATGATTTTGAAAACCTATATACTAATCTGCCTCTATCAGATATAATCACTACCTTTAAAGAGCTGTATGCAGAATTTAAACTTAACCAATTTGTTGATGTAGGAACTTGGAACTCTTATCTCAATTGCTGCATAAAAAATAACCATATCTTATATAATAATACTCTCTATAAGCAAGTGAACGGTATTCCAATGGGAACATCAACGTCCACGAATATCGCTAATCTATTCCTGTTCTTTAAGGAATATAAATTCATTAAAAATCACCCCACCTGCTCAGATAACTACCTTTACACTTTTAGATATATTGATGATCTGCTGTGTATCAATAATTCAGAAGTTATAGAGAGTGATTTTGATAATATCTATCCTAGCTCTCTTAACTTATGTAAAACCAACCACAGTAATCAGGAACTTGAGTTCCTAGACTTAAGCATTAAGCTCAACAGAGGTAACCCATCTATTAGCCTCTTTGATAAAAGAGTTAATTTTCCTTTCAAAGTAATTAAATATCTACACTGGAATAATAACATTTCAACCAAAGTAATTGAGAATGTACTAATTTCTCAGGTCCTAAGAATTTCAAGAATTTGCAGCAACAATTTGGACTTCAATTACCACATTAATATACTATTAGAAAGTTTTCTAGAGAACGAAATTCCTTCTTCTTTCATCAAAAGAACTTTAAGAAAAATTATTCTGAATAATAGAGTAAGGTTGGCAGATCTGCTTTAATTTTCTACACAGTTAATAATATGATTCTGACCAATCAAAGCCGTAAGGAAGTTGGCTAGAGGATGCCTATTAACTACCTAAAGGAACCTTAGTGCTATGGATATGACGGTCCTATTAAAACAAAAAATTAAATAATATAAACAAAATCACAAAAAAAGCTTAAAAATCTGTTTATAAAAGAAAATAAAAACAAATAAAAAAGAAAACTAGTTATTCATCACTAGGATAGCTATACTAAAAATAGTAAAACCAACATTAAAATTAATAAGATTCTGATTAATCTATAGAAGCTCACTAAGGTGATTTAATACATGCAAAGATTATTGAATAAACTGCTCGTGTATTTTATAATATTTCTCATGTATTCTGGAGAGTTAATTCTGCTCTTTCTGATCATACAGATCCACAGTCTTAAGTTTATATATTTTTTCTCTGGTTAAAATCTCAGCGCGTTGGTTTCTTGCTGTATGAGGAGGCCATCAGCCCCACCCTCACTGCCCCCCAGCGTCTAGGGAGTGGCGGAAGAGGTCAGCCATGTTCTTCTCTTGTGAGGAGAAAAGTTTTTGTCACACAAGAGGTAAGCTCTCTTCCTTGTTTTTGGGTTCTAGGTTTTATAAGTTCAATGTTTGTACTTCATGTACTTTTTCTCTGTCGTTTTTTAGCTTTTCAGCTTTTAGGCATTGGTTAGTCTGTTAACATTTTTGCGGGTTTTAACTCTTTCTTTTCTTTGTAACTTTGAGCGTCTTTTGGGGTACCTAGGAACAGAAGATGGCTAAGCTTGTTCCTTTTCTATGCGCTGTCTATGCGCTGTTTTTTCAAAGTAGTTAAGTTCTTAATAACTAATTAATTATGCACTTAAAGCACTGCTGAAATACTTTGTACATATTGCAACTAACTGTTTAAGGTATATAACTTTCACAAAGTTTTCTTTAGTTAATTATTATCTTTAACTTATTCTCGTTTTCGTGCTGTCATAAGTTGTAGAGTAGGGGGTTTTAGACTCAAGTTTTCTTTCAAAAATCTGTTCGTTAAAAATTAACATTTCCTTTTTTAATTGCAATGTAAAATTTGGATTTCTTTTGCATTGATTTTCAGGTTTAAATTCTCTCTCAAACGAACTTGGAATTTCGTTATGGCTGAAAATCATTTCTAATTATTATGTCACTCTCACAGCTTGAGTTCTCTTTAATCTTCTTCTCTCTGTTTAATAGTAACAGATGAAGAGCATGGGTCGGGCCAGGAAGGTTAATGGATGCAAGCGAAATTGTTAACTAGTGCTAGGTCATGCAACTCTACGGAGGACATGACTTATATATATATTTTTTTAAACTATTTTAGGTGGGAATGTTACTTGCATCTATGGCCTTGCAGAAACCCATTTCCAACTAGGTCTTTGTGGAAGTGAGAAAATGCAGAGTTTTTGCTGGTCCTTGATAAAGCCAAGGCTCAGTATTCTCGACACCTTCTACATTCAGTTGTTTTATTTTATTTTTTTATCTTTTCTCCTTTTACTCACACAGGTAGATACATAACCTTTTCTATGTTGTACTAGGTGTGAGTCAAAATTATATATGTATTTTTTTGCTTAGGTATCTTCTTCTTTATAGAATGTGAATTCTGAATTTTCAAAACTGCTGCGTTGCGCGTTTTGATTTTCAGGTTATTTTGCAACCTTCGTTTTAAATTCTAAAGTTTTTCCTTAGTCTTCAGTTTTGCTCTTAAGTATATATATATATATATATATATATATATATATATATATATATATATCATCATCATCATCATTGTCAACCATTATCAATCCACTGCTGGACGAAGGTCTCCCCAAGTTTCCTCCACAACGGTCTGTCTTGTGCCAGTCTCCTCCATGTCACCCCTGCATACTTTCGAATTTCATCCACCCATCTCCCACGTGGTCTTCTTCTGGGTCTTTTCCTGTCCCGTGGAATCCAATCTAAAATTTCGGCTGTCCATCGATGATCTGTCCTTCTGGCAGTATGTCCAGCCCATTGCCATTTCAGGGATTTAACTCTGATCATGATGTCTTCCACTCTTGTCATTTTTCGGATCCACGAGTTCCTCTTCTTATCTCTCCTGGTTACACCAAGTATGCACCTCTCCATGCTACTTGGAGTTGTCTGCAGCCTTTGTATGTCTCTTTTAGTTAAGGTCCGCGTCCCTGCACCATACGTAAGCACTGGAAGGATGCATTGATTAAACACTTTTCTTTTAAGACATAATGGCATATTGCTCTTGAAAATTATGCTGTTTCTTCCAAAAGCTCTCCAGGCAAGTTTTGTACGCCGATTAATTTCTTCATCAATGTGACCCTCACTTGATATCTGCTGTCCAAGATAAACGTACGTGTCTGTTATCTCCAGCTTTTCTCCATCAATTGATAAATCTTCATTTCTTGTAAAAGCATTGAACATCACTTTTGTCTTCTGAAAGTTCATTTTTAATCCCACTTCTTTACTCTTGTCAGCAAGTTCCTGGATCATACTCTGCAGCTCTGATGGGGTAGTTGCAAAAATGACTACGTCATCAGCAAAACGAAGGTGGGTTAGATAATCTCCATTAATCTTTATCCCTGTGTTTTCCCAGCTCAGCGACTGAAAAGCACCCTCCAATGTGGCATTAAAGAGCTTCGGAGATATGGTGTCACCTTGTCTCACTCCCTTTCCAATTTTTACGTGTGTTGTATTTTCAAACAGCCAAATCTTTGCACTTGCATTTTCATAGATGTTATTAATAATATTAATGTATGCATCTTCAATACCGCAGGTTTTCAGAGCCATTGTAACTGCTGATGGTTTCACCGAATCAAAGGCTTTTTCATAATCGATAAAAGCCATGCACAATGGAAGTTCATATTCCCTCGCTCTTTCAATTAGTTCTCTCAGCACGTGGATATGATCTATTGTGCTGTAGCCACTCCTGAATCCAGCTTGTTCTCTCGGTTGAGCCATGTCCAGTGTTACCTTCAAGCGGTGTGAAAGAACTTTAGTGAAGATTTTATAAACCACTGATAGGAGACTGATAGGTCTGTAGTTTCCGAGATCCTCAATGTCACCTTTCTTATGTAGCAGGATCATTGTAGCGGTGTTCCAATCCTCAGGAATCTTTCCTTCATTAAGGCATCGAGTGAAAATTTGGGCGAGTACTGTTTCGATTTCTCCACTTGCTTGTATGATGTCTACAGTAATTCCATCTTCTCCTGGAGCTTTCCCCCGCTTCATGTTCTTGATTGCATGTGCAACTTACATATATATATATATATATCGGCTCTGTACTGTACTAAAAAAATAGGAAACAAGAAAGATGACACTGAATTTTCGGGTATAGTAAGCACGTCTTTTGAATCCGTTCTGACGCAAATTAAATTTATCGAAGCCATTCAAAGTCAATGGAACCGGTATGGAAAACAATAGCATCTGACGGAAGAAAGAAGTTTTTCAGTTGGGTTTTTAATCCCTCAGATATTGCTGTAAACAGAATCCTGAACTTAGGCCCTCTGGTTGCAGACTTGTGCGTTAAGAAAAACATGAATTTATATGAGAAACATTTCGCACCGGAAACGCTCTCCAACACAGAAAGAATTTTTCAAATAGGACTTTTAGAAACAGAGATATCGACAAAAACAAGATGTGACTTTACGTCCCCTGGTGGGAAAACCCTGCATTATTTTAGGAAGAAACTGTTATCAAAAGGTTTTTCCGTATGAGCACTATCGGTCCAAGAAAAAAAAGAAAAATAGTCGAGTTTTCAGGAGCCCAGATTTTGTTACAAATACATCAGAAGCAGAAATTAACACTTATGCCCTCTGGTGGCCAAACCATTCTTTACCAAACATTAGAAACTATGTGAAAAATATTTTCCCTCAGGTCTTGTATGCGATACAGGAAGAATTTTTCAAGTGGGAGTTTTAGAAGCAGAAATAACGCAGAAAACGCAATTTACCTTTGTGCCCCCTAGCGGAAAGTCAATGATTTACTTGAAAATTTTGAATTTATACGAAAAACATTTCGCATCGGAAACACTATCTAACAAAGACGACATTTTTCAAATCGGACTCCTAGAAGTAGAGATATTGACAAAAATAAGATATACATCTACGCCCCCTGGTGTAGAAACCATGCATTAAATTAAAAAGGAAATGTTTCTAAAAGGTTAGTCGACATGAGTGCTACCTGTGTACAAACGACGAATTTTTTAATCAAGAATTTAGAAGCTCATATTTTGCTGCAAATACATCAGAAGTGGAAATTAAGGTTTATGCCCACTGGTGGCCAAACCATTTGAAAAAAATAAATTAGAAATTATGTGCAAACGATTTCCATCAGGAGCTGTATCCGGTGCAGAAAGAATTTTTCAAATCGGAGATTTCGAAGCAGAGATATAGGGGAAAACACAATTTACCTCTACTACCCCTAGCGGCAAGTTTATGAATTACTTGAAAATTTTGAAATAATATGAAAAACATGTCACACTGGAAACACTAACCAACAAAGAAGGAATTTTTCAAATCGGACTCCTAGAAGTAGAGATATTGACAAAAATAAGATATTTATCTACGCCCCCTGGCGGAGAAACTATGGAATATTTAAAGAAGAAAATTTTCCGAAAATGTTTACCGATGTGCGTGGCATCAGTCCACGAAAGAAGTTTTTCAATCGATATTTCAGAAACTCAGATTTTATGGCAATTGCACCAGAAGCAAAAATTAACACTTACGTCCCCTGGTGTCTAAAGCATTCTTTAACAAAAATTTGAAATTATATGCAAAAGATTTTCCATCAAGAGATGTATCCGCTGAAGAAAAAAATTTCAAATCGGAGTTTTAGAAGAAGGGTTATCGAGAAAAATGTAATTTACTTTTACGCCCTCTAGCGGAAAATCTATGCGTAATTTGAAAAAAGTAACTATGTCTAAAATACTCTTCGATATAAATGGAATCGAAGATAAAAGAATTTTTCAATCGGATGTTTAGAAACAAATATGTGGAATAAAACGTATTTTTGAATTCGACATCATCTGCATTTACGCCCCCTAGCGGCGAAATTGTACTTCGTAAAAAAAAACAAAAAACGAAATAAAGGATCATCATTCGCATATTTCAAGCTTCCCAATGCAAAAAGATTTTTTCAAATCGGACTAATAGTTGCAGAGATATCGTGGGTACAGACGGACGGACGGACAAACCGGTAACATGAGCACGATCTTTTTTTACAAAAGACGTGCTAAAAACATCAATGCAAACGAGCAGGAAAAACATGCAGGAATGCAGAAAATATTGATAATGCTGAGCTTCGGCTTTATCAAGGACCAGCAAAACACAACATTAACTCATCTCTGCAAAGACCTGGTTGAATATGGGTTTCTGCTATGTCATAAATGCATTTCAGCCAAATGACCCCACAAATCAAAAACACCTTTTAAGCCACGGAAAGGTAAAAATTAAGAACTTAGCAATATACACAAATCCAGGAAAACCTAGTACCGAGACCATGAGCAAAACAAATAAAATATTTAACAATCACCAGACACGTGGAAAATTTAGACCATTGAAACGTAATACGTATCTTGGAAAAACTTTAAAAAGTTTTTCCTTTCTTTAAAGATTTTTCCAAGATACACTGGCGGAAAGTGAAAAAAGAACACCAAGAAGGAATTGGCGGACGATCATAAAATTTACATATGTTAATGGGGTCGAGTTTACGTAGGTGTGATGTTAATTTCGGGACCAACCGGTGAGCGCTTACGCCACAGCACGGCATAATATGCAAATTATCGTCGGTGGTATTTAAGGAGCACACAGTTAAAAATTTTGTGGTAGGTTACACCAAAAAGTGGTGTAACACCAGCTGCACCACTTTCTCAGAAAAGATATATCATTGTGAGGTGCAAACAAAACCCAATAGCAGGGTGTTACTTACCGTCATGTTATGGTACAAGGCTGCACCATATTATGGTGCAAGGTTTCACCATGTTATTAGTTTTGCTTGCACCACACAATGATTTATCTTTCCTCAGAAAGTGGTGCAGGTGGTGTAACACCACTTTTGGTGCAACCTACCACAAATTTTTTAACCGTGTACGGCGAAGTGAATGTAATCAGTCGGCGTACGGACACGTGCGAAGACCCTGAAGAAGCTGCAATGCCTGGACATGGAAGACGTGTACGATTTCAGCAGTTATCGGACTTTGAGCGAGGTCGTCTAGTCGGAATCCGCGAGGCCGGGTGGTCGTATCGTCGTATTGCGGAGCGAATTGGACGGGAAGTATCGGTGGTGGTACGATGGTGGCGTAGATGGTCTGAGGAACATTCCCACACGAGAAGACGTGGAACCGGGAGTCACAGACGGAATGATGAGCGGACCGATCAACGCATAAGAAGAGCGGCGTTGTCAAGCAGAACATCCACTGCGACGCAAATTCGAGCTGCCGTTGCACCTGAGGTGACTGTGCGAACAATCCGCAACCGTCTACTGGATGCAGGACTACGTGCACGTGTACCTCTGGCATGTGTACCTCTGACTCCAGCCTACCGTCGAGAACGGCTGCAGTGGTGTCGCCAAGGTCTGCACTAGAGAACGCAATGGCGATCTGTCGTGTTCAGCGATGAAAGCAGATTCTGCTTGGAGCCTCCGATGGCCGTATGCATGTTCGCAGACGCACAGGGGAGCGTCTCCACCCTTCTTGCATCCGCCAGCGACACACAGGGCCTACACCTGGTCTCCTGGGGTGGGGAGCGATCAGCTATCACTCCCGTACACAACTAGTGTTGTACCGGATACGTTAAACAGCACCTCCTACATCAACAACATCATTCAGCCCGTTGTTGTGCCATTTGTAAAGTCGGTCCATCGTGGTGTTTTCCAGCAAGATAACGCACGCCCACACACGGCACGTGCAACGCAACATGCCCTTCAGGGTATGAGACAACTTCCATGGCCTGCACGTTCACCGGATTTGACCTCCATTGAGCACGTGTGGGATTTTATGGGACAACGACTTATCCGGTCTCCACGAACAGCCACGACCATCCCGATTTACGCGTCCAGGTTGAGGATGCTTAGAACTCAATACCCCAAACTTACATCCAACATCTGTACGACAGACTCCATGCCAAAATTGCGCAGTGTGACGCAGTTCATGGCGGTTCAACCTCGTACTAACCATGTTACATGGAAATGTTATTTTTCAGTTTACCAGCAAATACAGCTGTATTTTGTCATAATGTTTTGATCACGTTATTCTCTGTATTCCGTTATTATGCTGTATAAATTTCGTTGGTATCAGACGTCTCCTTCTTGGTGTTCTTTTTTCCCTTTCCGCCAGTGTATGAAATACGTTTCAATGGTCTAAATTCTCCACATGTCTGACGATTGTTAAATATTTTTATTTTGCTCATGGGCTCTGTACTAGGTTTTCCTGGATTTGTGGAGGATGAGGCGTGTGGGTTGGGCCAGGTATGTCATGAATGTATATTGCTAAGTTCTTAATTTTTACCTTTCCGTGGCTTAGAAGGTGTTTTTAATTTGTGGGGTCATTTGCCCGAAATATATTTATGACATAGCAGAAACTCATATTCAATTAGGTCTTTGTAGAGATGAGTTAATGCTGTGTATTGCTGGTCCTTGATAAAGCCAAAGCTCAGCGTTATCAATACTTTCTGCATTCTTGCAAGTTTTTTTCTGCTCGTTTGCATTGGTGTTTTCCCCATTTTTTTTTTGGCTCCAGTTGAAATTGCTTCTTCTTGTAGTGAGTGTTATTTCTGAGAATTCTGCTCTGCTGCTTTTATGCGGTTGGGTTTTCCGGTAATAATGTTGTTTAAAAAAAAACAAAACAAAAAAAAAAACATTTTTTTTTCGTATGTATGTATGTATGTATGTATGTATGTATGTATGTCTGTATGTATGTGTGTGTGTGTGTGTGTGTGTGTGTGTGTGTGTGTGTGATACAGCACACATAAAAATTGGAAAAGGAATCAGACAAGGTGACACCATATCTCTCATATCTCCCAAGCTCTTTAATGCTACATTGGAAAATGTCTTTCAGTCACAACTGGGAAAATAAAGGGATAAACATTAATGCGGATTATCTAACTCACATTCGTTTTGCTGATGACGTAGTAATTTTTGCAACTACCCCATCAGAGCTGCAGAGTATGATCCAGGAACTTGCTGACAAGAATAAAGAAGTGGGATTAAAAATGAACTTTAAGAAGACAAAAGTGATGTACAATGCTTTTAAAATGCTTTTAAAATGCTTTTTTGGAGAAAAGCTGGAGATAACAGATACGTACATTTATCTTGAACAGCAGATATCAAGTGAGGGTCACATTGATGAAGAAATTAATCGGCGCATAAAACTTGCCTGGAGAGCTTTTGGAAGAAACAGCATAATTTTGAAGAGCAATGTGCCATTACACTGAAGAGCAATTTAATTAGAGATACCTGTCTAGTAACGTGTAGCACCACCTTTCGCCCTGATGACGGCAGCGATTCGTCTCGGCATGGACTCGACAAGACATTGGAAGCGTTGGGAAGCCATACTGATCCACGACACCTGAACAAGCTCCCACAGTTCACGAAGATTTGATGGGGGGGGGCAGAACCTCGAACATCTCTCTCGATGGCATCTCAGATGTGCTCGATGGGATAGAGGTCAGGTGGCCTAGCTGGCCAAGGAAGAGAGGTCACGTCGGTGGAGTGTTCATCCAACCATTCGGATACAATTCGGGAGCGATGGCACGGTGCATTGTCTTGTTGCAGGATGAGGTCCCCAGTGGGATGTTGAAGACGCACAAACGGAAGCAAATGGTCGTTCAGGATATCCCGGTAACATTGACCTGTGAAGGACTACGTCACACGTACCAGGGGTTCCATTTCAGCTCACGTAAACCAGACGAGAATACCACCCCCACCAGCTTGAAGAGTACCATGCTGGCAAGAAGGATCCATCGCTTCATGTGGTTTGCGCCGTACTTCTATCCTGCCATCCGCATGTACCAACGTGAATCTCGACTCATCAGTCCAGGCAACATTTTTTTACATGTCTAGGATCCAGTGGCGATGTTCCCGCGCCCATGCTAATCTTTGCACCCTGTGATGTGCGGTCAGCAGCGGTACCCTCGTGGGACGATGGCTTCTGTACCCCATAGCGAGGAGATGGTTCTGGATGGTGTGGCTGCTTACACGTTTTTGTGCACCAGCGTTAAATTGCCAAGTGATTTCTTGCACTGTGACCCGTCTATCCGCTGTTACAATGCTAGCTAGCCGACGACGACCCCGCTCATCCACACGCTGTTGTCCACGGCAGTTGGCCCTTGCAGGGATGGTTTAACCGGATTCGATGTACTCACGGTGTACCCGTGACACAGTGGCTCGTGAAAATCCCAGTGCCTGCACGACTTCCGAGGACTCTCACTGATTCCCGTCGCATCACTGCTTATGTTGTCGGATCCCTACATACGTCATGTCGTTTCCGTTTACAGGGCCGCCCACAGCGCCACATTTACATAACGCCAGCTGTCTCTAATTCAATTCCTCTTCAGTGTATGTCTTAAAAGAAAAGTGTTTGATCAATGCATCCTTCCAGTGCTTATGTATGGTGCAGAGACGTGGACCTTAACTAAAAGAGACATACAAAGGCTGCAGACAACTCAAAGTAGCATGGAGAGGTGCATGCTTGTTGTAACCAGGAGAGATAAGAAGAGGAACTCGTGGATCCGAAAAATGACAAGAGTGGAAGACATCATGATCAGAGTTAAATCCCAGAAATGGCAATGGGCTGGACATACTGCCAGAAGGACAGACCATCGAAGGACAGCTGAAATTTTAGATTGGATTCCAAGGGACTGGAAAAGACCCAGAAGAAGACCACATGGGAGATGGGTGGATGAAATTCGGAAGTATGCTGGAGTAACATGGAGGAGACTGGCACAAGACAGACCTTTGTGGAAGAGGCTTGGAGAGACCTTCGTCCAGCAGTGATAATGGTTGACAATGATTACGATGATGATGTGATGCATATTGGTGTCCAAAAGTTAAGCAACAGAACAACCTGTGGCAAGTCGTTGCTTAAACGTTTCAGTGTTTATAATATTAGTAAGGAACAGTTATACCGATACCCTTTTTGGGTTGGATTCTTAGATATGCACAAATCATAATATGAAAAGAAACAATTCGCTAGATTAGAATATTTTGATACTGCCTGAATTTGAAATCCTGGATAGAGCTGTTAAGCCAAAAATATTCACAGTTTTGCTGTCATCCAGCTCACTTGAATAAAAATGGAGTGTTTCTTCTAAGTCGTTCTCGTTGATAGATAAGAAATTGTGAAAAGGCAGTAAACACTGAAGACCTTTAATAACGGTTTTATGCATTAGAAATCTTCGATCGATTTGTACGAACGAATCTAAAAACGGCAAAAATACAGAGATTCTGTAGTAATCTTCAGCAGAATATGTTTCTACGTTGAAACGACTATGTTACATAAATGTAGTACTTTGATGCCAAAATCTAGCAATTTCGATTTTTCAATTAATTCTTGAAATCTTTTTTTTTAAATTTGTAACAGGATTTTTTCACATTGATTGTATTTCATGTTTTAAATCCTGTGCAAGATTTATAGCTTCAACTAAATCTATGTTTACTTTCTGTAATACTTTGCACACTAAAATTTTGTACCGAAAAACCACATCAATAACAAGAACGCTAATGTTGAATTCTACATCTTTTATCGCCAACGAAATCTGCTTGGCTTTTGATGATGTTTCCCTGTCATTCCAGGAACTCATTTCTTCTAAAGCATTTGAGACTGCCGGCTGAAGCTCCAAAAAAGTGCTAACGGAATCATGTCTATCTACCCATCTTGTTGGGCAAAAACGCTTTGGTTTCTCCTTTCTGGAATCTGGAAGCATATTTTTTACATTCGTTTGTAAGAATGATTGACGTTTAAGGTTTTGAAAAATTCATAAACGTTTTCTACTGTACCCATGGCATTGCGAATGCCTTGAACCTCACATGCCCCAGAAATGGCGCCAGTCTCTTTCGCAGCATATTTAAGTCCGGAACGGAGAACTGACCTAAAATTTCCTTCATTCTTAGTAGGTTCTTGATCAAATTTGAAAGTTCCCAACTCACAGTGGTCCCGCAAAGCCAGCCTTTGTCTGCCGCCCAAAAGTACTGTTTCAATAACAAGAGCAATGAATGAGCTTACGATTTCTTTCCACTACGGCTTTTTCAGCAGCATTTAGCCTATATGATCAATGGGCTCACTTCTTTTCAAAACAACTTCTTCCAGATCTTGGGCAGCCTTCAAACATTGCTTATGGTAATTCGTGGTTTGATGATAGTTATATTTCTCCACAGCATGTTTCCAATTTTTAAACGGTTTCTTGCATAGCTGTCCTAGTGGCTGGGGTGAAGTTCCTGCTCCACTCAAGAAAATAAGGACACAATAATTTCAATAAGCTTCGTCTTCCAATTGGGAGTAGGATAGCCCTTTCCATCTTTCCAGTCACTTAATCTGGAATATGAGATTTTTTCCCCCGACAGCAGTTGCAGGAAAATCGGAGCTACTTTCTGGCACCCAAATGTCTTGCAACTCGTTAAATATCTCGTGCTTGTTCAAATTTTTACTTACCAGTAATGCAACGTCATTTGGACTTGACTTTATTTCAGTTCTTGGGACTTCTCTAACTTCAGGTGATTCTAGGCCCGAGGCCTCTCTCGCACAGCGGCTGCTTCATTTGCAACCGATTCTGAGGGAATTTCCTCACTCTTAATTTTCTTCGAAAAGTAATCATGTAAGGTACACAAACGTTTAGACATCGTAAATGATGAAGGAGTCAAAAGAAACAACCTAAAGGTTTGCAGAACCGAAGGCGACTGTGGGTCCGTACTGTAAGAACGCGAGCGCCTCGATCACGAAACCATTTTTCCTCCCCTCCCTGTCTCTAAAACAATAAATTCGTCTTAACTCGCGAGCCGGTGTCGCTTTCACATTGCAGTTTCTTCCAGAATCAACTCGGGTTACGTATGCGCCCTGCGCATGCGTCTGGTGAAGTTCGTTCCAGAATGGGTCTCTTCTAGTGAAAAAGCAGCACAGCTTCCGCAGCTGATCACCTTGGCAAGCATCGAACGGAGAGATAACATATGTGGGTGCAGGGCCGTAGCTAGAGGTATTGGCGCCCGGGGCAAGCAGTAAAATTGGCGCCCCCCTGCCCCAGTTCAATTGGAACAGGTGACGGTGTCAGATTTTATTATATACCTGTTTGCAGATATAGTACAATACCTGTATATAATAACAACATTGCGATTTTTATTGTTATTTGCAATTATTGTCCCGTGTATATAATTTGCTAATTGTATGAAATAGTAACAAAATGTTAATTTTTTATATAAAATATTACTCATAATATAATATTTTTTTAAATAACTTATATACGCAATCCTATTCAATCGCCTGTGGTGATTATATGAGCTTCAATAGGGATTGTAGAAGAAAGAAAAAACATTGTACATTGTTTGAATGAAGAATAATTTTCAGTTATAATTAATTGCTACCTCAAGTGCTTATGAACAACTGAAAAAATATGTGCAAATTAGCATTTGTTTAAAATTATGCTTAAGCCTTAACAGAAAGATTTTGTATTTACAAATGCACCTTTCGACTTTAATAGCAGCAAAATCATTTATTATTTGATCATATTAATATTTTAGCAATATTTTTTTCTATTAACAGTATTGCCAGGTGCGTTAATCTGGTCACCATTTTATCCTTAAAGCATAATGAAGTTCAAATTTTATACATTTTTTAATTGCGCGTATAAATTAATTTCACATTTTTTTTACATTTATAAAAAAATTCTACGTCTTGATGGCGTCCCCCCGGCTCGGCGCCCAGGGCGGCAGCCCCTGCTGCCCCCCCCCCCATCGCTACGGCTCTGGTGGGTGGGAGGAAGGATAAAGGAAGTGGCTGAACAGGATTACACTAGCAGCCGCCTGTTTGTGGGACGCTTTCGCTCATCATTTGGAGTTTATTAGTAATTCTCATCTAGGCTCATGGGGGGTCCAGACCCCCAGAAATCCCCCCCACCCTACGCCCTGGCGTACACCTCTCACATCAACCTTTCGCCGTGCTATTCAGTTTTCACTGCGGGTCGTTGTTTGATCATTTTCCTGATACATTTTAACTATATACGACAGCTCGCGAACAACCCACCAGTACAGTCGTTTGGGAAATCGAGGCACCTGCTCTCCGAGCTCCCCAGCTCTGTCTTTTCTCAAAGTCCGATAAATCCTTCCGTTTACTCACCACGCTCCGAATTTTACTACCTACTGCTTCACTCACACCTTATATACACTGAAGAGCAATGTAATTAGAGACAGCTGGCGTTATGCAAATGTGGCTCTGTGGGCGGCCCTGCAAACGGAAACGACATGACGTATGCAGCGATCCGACAATATAAGGAGTGATGCGACGGGAATCAGTAAGAGTCGGACGCAGTATGGGTAAGACGAAGGATCTAAGCGCATTTGATCGTGGGGGGGGCAAATTGTCGGGACCCGACGAATGGGTCACTCCATCTCGGAAGTCGTACAGGCACTGGGATTTTCACGAGCCACTATGTCACGGGTGCACCGTGAGTACATCGAATCCGGTAAAACCATCCCTGCAAGGGCCAACTGCCCTGGACAACAGCTTGTGGATGAGCGGGGTCATCGTCGGCTAGCTCGCATTGTAACAGCGGATAGACGGGTCACAGTGCAAGAAATCACTTGGCAATTTAACGCTGGGGCACAAAAACGTGTAAGCAGCCCCACCATCCAGAACCATCTTATCGCTATGGGGTACAGAAGCCATCGTCCCACGAGGGTACCGCTGCTGACCGCACATCACAGGGTGCAAAGATTAGCATGGGCGCGGGAACATCACCCCTGGACACTAGACATGTGGAAAAATATTGCCTGGACTGATGAGTCGAGATACACGTTGGTACACGCGGATGGCAGGATACGAGTACGGCGCAAACCACATGAAGCGATGGATCCTTCTTGCCAGCAGGGTACTCCTCAAGCTGGTGAGGGTGGCATTCTCGTCTGGGGACTGTTTACGTGGACTGAAATGGGACCCCTGGTACGTGTGACATCGTCCCTCACAGGTCAACGTTACCGGGATATCCTGGACGACAATTTGCTCCCGTTTGTACGTCTTCATTGTCTTGTTGCAGCGGACCTCATCCTGCAACAAGACAATGCACCGTGCCATTACTCCCGAATTGTATCCGAATGTTTGGATGAACACTCCATCAACGTGACCTCGCTTCCTTGGCCAGCTAGGTTACCTGACCTCAATCCCATCGAGCACATCTGGGATGCCATCGAGAGAGATGTTCGAGGCTCTGACCCCCCTCCATCAAATATTCGTGAACTGTGGGAGCTTGCTCAGGGGTCGTGGATCCATATGGCTTCCCAACGCTTCCGGTGTCTTGTCGAGTCCATGCCGAGACAAATCGCCGCCGTCATCAGGGCGAAAGATGGTGCTACACGTTACTAGACAGGTATCTCTAATTCAATTGCTCTTCAGTGTATGCTAAATTGGTCGACTAATCGCGCCCTCTCGGAAATCAGGTGGTCAAAGGGCCAGATCCATTTTTGATAGGGTTGATCATAATATAGTGATCACCTATCTATAAACATGTTTGAATTTTTTAATAAAATGAATGTTTTTACAGGTTGAAATACATGTATTTTTATATTTTTGTTAATTTTGCAAATAGAACAGGAGTGGGAAGGAGTTATAATTTTGCTTAAGGGCCGAAAATTTGTAGTAACGCCACTGCTCCTACATTTTTAGTTGTGCGTAATTTATATATATTACATATGATTTAAATAATTTATAATTTTTAATATAAAAACATGCATTGCCTACGTGCAATTAACAGTTACAAACTATTCGAAATCATTGGAAGTTTGCAAAAGGGGAAGCCTACATAATTTCTTACTGGAACGTCCCCTCATCATCGGACCTTAACGCATCGTAACGTCATAGGACTTTCACCTTGATCATTTCCTCTCATCTGGCCCAGCTTCATTCCTTTTTCTGTTCCTCTGCTGTTCTGTGCATGACCTAAGATTTTCGGTCTGCCTTCAGTAAGATTAGGAAGTTTGGGATGTTTATTTCAATATATTACACATTTACACCTAACAATTGGAGTGATACCGGTACAGCGCTCCGTTCCAAAGGATACTAACTTTAAGAATATCAAATCAGCAAGTCGAATTAATTCAGGATATCTGTCTCTTTGCATTAAAACTAGAAACGGTAGTCATCTCTCAATGAAAGATTCCAGTTACCTCTGCTGTTCTCCTCTATTCTATATGACCCGAAAGGAAATTTAACTCTACATACTGTTTTATATTGAATTGTTAGTATTCAAAATACAAAGACATTGCTTTTATATATATTCTATACTTCTAAAACCTTAAAATAAAAATAGTGTGACTGCCTTTGTAAGCAGTGTTTCTTTCAGGCATACATCGGGGAGGGGGCTTCCAGGAAAGGACCCCCCCCCCTCCCGGAGACATTTTATGTTACCGAGCCAAATGTGAATAAATTCAGGCTTAAAAAGGAAGTTTCGTTTCTTTTGATGCTACGAATTGTTCTCCAATTATAATTTTTTTAAATATTTGTTCAAGTAGTATAGATTAGTTTGCAAAAAAGTGTATTAAGACGCATGTCATTCTACAAAATATAATAGCTAGACTAATTATACCTCATAGTCAGGGAATCGCGTTTCAGGATAAAAAGTGTGTTAAATGCGTTTTAATAGATAAAATTTTCTACCCTGCCGAAACAAACACCCATATCGTGACCCCCCCCCCCCCCACTGTAGTTTAGCTGAAGAAAGTTGGTTCTTGAAATGTTTGAAGAACAAACATTACTGTACTATACTATATCTATTACTATATCTAGGGCGTATATGGAATTTTCTTCGGGGAGAGTGGGGCGTCGTCGAAAAATGGAAGTTTTTGAAATCCACCAGAACAAAATGAAAGTTAACGATAAATAGAAGAAAAATTACAGCATTTTTCTAATGTAAGTTGATGCAATTTTTTTTAATTAAGGCAATTTTATCTAATATAAGTCGCATTTTAACCAAAAACTGAGAACTGAAACACTTTCGGGGGGGGGCAAGAGCCCCTCTAAATACTCCCCTGTGCTATATATATATATATAGTAATTACTTCTAGATATGTAGATATAGTAGTTAAAAATTATATATATATAGCAAACAGAAAACTTGCCCCCTCTCACGTTCCATTCGCCCCCCCCCCCCCCCCGGCCAAAAAGTCCTGAAAGAAACACTGTTTGCAAGCTGATACAGATCATCGTATCATGAGCAATTGTGGTGGGTTTTATAGGACGCTGTAAAGCCTACGTTACATATTATTGCCCAAGCTGTAAAAAGTAATGCATTAGCAATGTTTTATGTTCAAAAACATCATAACGATTATTATTAGCTTGCAGGGACACGCCAAGATTGGGTTCAACGGGTGCGAAGCGCGCCAGCTTCCGGGGAGGCAGGACGCTTCAATCAAATTTTACAGTTGATAAATTAATGTCAGTGACGTGGAAGAAGTCAAGAAAACGTTTTACTGTGAGAAATCGTAATGCTACGTGGCACGTTTATTTTTCTAGTAAAGATATTAATTTTATAATTCAATAAAAAACGACTTGAAATCAGAGAATAATTTTTGTTTTGTTTAGTAAGGGATGCCGCGGGCAAAGGACTAACAATTTTTTTCTAAATTTTTTTTAAATCTTGAAGATTTTAGTATCATGATGTACGTGGCCAGCACTATGACAATGGGGCCAATATAAAGGAAAAACACAATGGACTTCAAAAAACATAATAAAAATCCTAAGCCCTCAAAGTAATAAAAATCCTAATAAAAATCCTAAGTTTTCGATCATAAAATCCTAATGCATTTTACGTACTTTGAGGGGCTCATACTTTAAATCTCGTCGTAAACAATGACGAAAAATTTCTCTAGAAATTTCCAGCATTATTCAAGAAATTTATGCTTTCTTTTCTGAATTGCCTTACCTTTGTCAAATTTTAAACAAAGAACTTCCAGCGTTGACGGTAAAACCGTGCTCTGAAACAAGGTGAGAAATCGATGCAGTAAGGGTATTGAGGTTTGTAGGAGAAAAAAATAAATAAATAAATGTTAACATGAAAACCAGTTATTTCTATTTCTGTATTTAGTTTTAAACAACTTGCTTGTATATGTACCCATATGAGAGATTTTTTGGTTAGTTGGTTAGAATAGTTAAACAGACGCCCGCCATGTTCAACGTTATACACTCGTATATATTGTATTGTGAAAACTGTTACTTCACGGGAAATAGAAAATAATGTTGCTAAAGATATCTATTTCAGGTAAAAATGAATAAAAATTGAAATATATTCTCGTACAAGGGGGCTGCAAATGCCCTTGGCGCGCCCCTGTTTGCTTGTATTTCGATCAATGTTAACGTTACATAAATTTTGTGTAACAATGTACATGAATAATTCTTCATTTTATATCAGATGGATAATTAAATTTCATGCGCAGTTTTTTTACAATACCACCTTCAACATACCAGCACATCGAGTCATCATGACCCCAAAGAGTATGAGTGGTCTAAGCAATGGCTTCTGATTATTCGTCTGAGATGGGTGCTAGTACAATGCTTGGAAGTCTGGGTTCGAATCCCGGTGAGGAATGGATGTTGTGTTTGTCGTACGGCACAGGCTCTCTCCCTTCCCTTGAGTCAGTGGCCCTAAATTAGGTACGGGAGACTGCTCATAGATCATTAAGTTGCTCACAGTGGTCGTTAAACCCCCAATAACAACAACAACAACAAAAACAGTATGAGTGTGAGCAGGCGCGACGCTACGGGTGTGCTATCCAACTTTTCCTTGAGCCCACCATTTAGCCACCCCCCCCCGCCCCCAAAATGAAAATATTCAAGTTAGAACACATGGCGAGGGCAAAAATCAGTTTAGGTTTTCTTTTTCTTTCAGTTTTATTTTTATTATTAAGATTTTAGTGAGCTTTTCGAATTCACAAAAATTTTGTTATATAAAATTATTTTTTTGTTAAACTTACTGTTGTACTGTTATGTAACTGGAGGGAATTTCCTGAGTATATATAAGAGAGTAGTAGAAAGACAACAACATTTCTGCAATTATAGTTTAAAAAATGAGATATTCCCTGTCCGATAACAAAATAAAAATCATAAATCGCTTTATGACAGCAAATATTAAAAATTACTTAAAAAATTATGTAAGTTAGCTAAAATTGCGAAGAAATAGTAACTTGTGGAAGCAGGGGCGCACCCAGAAATTCGGGGGCGGGGGGATCCAGCTCTGCAATTAAAAATGTTCATCTGCGAAAGAATTTAATACAATGTATTCATGAATTATCCAACATCAAATGGTGTTTTCATTATTTTTACTTTTAATAAAAATACATATTTCAGAAAAGGAGTTAACCGCAAATGTAATTATTTTATCTATTGCTATATTATAGCTTCAGAGAATGTACACTGCTGGCCACCCAAAATGCAACACCAAGAAGGAAGCATCCGATTGGCCTGAAATTCGCAGCATGCGTCGCCCGCGAGAGGACATGCAAACGATTAACATTGCAGGGCATATGCAAATCATGTGCGCCCGGCACGCCACCGAGAAGCACTATAAGAATGGGGCACAGAAGGCGGGGGTGTAAGTGTTATGTGCTGCCGGACCTGTGCGTGGGAAGCTTCCTGATGCCTCGTCGCAGAATACGGCAGTCATTCCAGCACGTTTCGGAGTTCGACAGAGGACGAATAGTGACTTATCGCGACAGCGGTTTATCGTACCGGGACATCGGCGCCCGTGTGGGACGACATCCAGCCACAGTGAAGCGAGTATGGATTCTGTGGGTGCAGGAGGGACGGACGGACCGACGTGAGCGATTGCCGCAGCCGTGGCACACCACCGAACGAGAGGACCGGCATGTTGTGCGGCGGGCATTGACGGCTCGCACCGCTACATCACGAACGTTAGCGCAGTAATTAGGGTGTGTTGCGCAACAACCTGTCTCAGCACGTACCGTTCGACGTCGTCTGCAGGAGCGGGGACTTGTCGCACAGCGCCCATTGCTCCGAGTATCATTGACGTTACACCGCCGGCGAGTGCGGCGGTAGTTGACCGTTGAACGCCGTACCTGTACTACGGAATGGCACGACATTGTCTTTTCCGATGAATCCCGCTTCTGCCTGCAACACCACGATGGTCGGATCCGCGTGAGGCGGCTCCGCGGCGTGAGACTGTATGACCGCTGCATTATGCATCGCCATACCGGTCCGTCGCCTGGCGTTATGGTTTGGAGCGCAATTGGATATGACACCCGCACCCCTCTGGTAAGCATCGCCGGTACACTCAACAGCCACCGCTACATCTCCGACGTTTTGGAGCCTGCAGTCCTCCCTTACCTGCAGGACCTGCCAGCGGCCACGTTTCAACAGGACAATGCGCGCCCGGACGTGGCACGCATCGAGCAACAATTCTTCACTGCCCACCAGGTATCACTGCTGCCGTGGCCCGCCCGTTCTCCCGATATGTCGCCCATCGAACACGTCTGGTCGCTGATCGGAAATCGAGTGGCCCGGCAAGCACCACCCGTGGCTACGCCTGATGAACTGTGGCAACTTGTGGAAGCAGCCTGGACCGACATACCCCAAGCCCATATCCAAAGCCTCTTTCGTTCGATGCCGCGGCGTGTAGCGGCCGTTATTGCCAGCTATGGGGGCCACACGAACTATTGATGTCTGCGTGTTCCGCACGTCGCACGGGCCTGTAAGCTCAATCGTTTCATCTTTGTATCTGTTGTTATGTGTCCAGTAAATCTGGCTTTGGTATCTCGTGTTCTTCTTGGTGTTGCATTTTGGGTGGCCAGCAGTGTATTTCAGAACAAATTCTATAATGCGTGATTTCAGCAATTATGAAAATTGGAGAACAGTTAGAGGGTTAGGAATTTCTCGAGTCGGAATCATGTTACAAAACACTTGGCCTCATGGGGTCCGGACACCCACCCCCTCCCCTCCTTGGGTGCTCCCTGTGTGGAAGGCCATGGAGATTCGTATCCAAGGTTTCCAGTACTAAATACATCGAATAAATACTATTAGGTATAGTATGTTCCTGAAAACTTATTATTTTATACTAGGGATAACATCAGCAGCGTCGGGTTAAATCTACATGTACGGAATGTTTTGCTAAAAGTTTAACTCAGCACTTCAAATTTGTGCCTTTCCCCCTACGACGCTTAGCCTCCCTAATAGCCCACCAAAGCTAGTACAAACAAGCCCACTCAGTTCTGACCTAGCGTAGCCACTGATGTGCAGAACTGCCGAGAACAAACTCTTAAATTACGAAACGCTGCAATATCTTCTCTTGTAATGTGGTGCCATCTACGAGTAAAATTATGAGCAACAGTATCAATAACTAACAACCTTGAGAACTGAGTTATGGTCCGCACAAAAATGTTGAATTTCATTGATGAGTTGTATCCTGTTAATTGCATGCCAAGAAGTAGTGAATCATTTAGTTTGCATGTAATTTGTAGAACCAGCTTATTGGAATCACTCTGAAGAATTTTCGTTCGAAACAAACAAGTTAGCCTTGTAACATTTATACTGTAGTCTTTCGCATAATTCATATGATGGAACTAAAGGTCGTGTCTTTTCATTCTTGACAACGAAAGGAGTGCTTAAAAATTAATCCGTTTCAATGGGGGTTAAACCAGATTATGAAGACAAAGAAACCGTTACTAAGGAAATTGACCTTTACCGAGATACTCCCATAAGACTACTAGGTATGTAGGTTCTCATTGCTCTCATTCTTCAAACGAATTATTGTGTTTAAAAACTTGTATGTAAACGGATTAGCTGTAAAACTCCCATGGTATGTCAGATACGTCTTATATGTTCGAAATATCGAGTATAATATCTCAAACTACCTTGCCTTTTCTGCTGTTATTTTTGCTACACACAAATCGTAGAATGAAAATGTGAAATTCTTGAAAATAAATTTTAGCAAAAATTGGGGCATTTCAGATCTACCCAAAACTTAGCTCAAGAGATAGGTGTGAATTTCTTGTGAGCAGTAGCGCCGGGCATCATGAATTCTAAAAATATGTGAGGTTTATCATTGTTTCTCTTCAGGCCTTCCCATTTAAGAACTAGGACATTTCCAGGCTATAAACCTAATTTCTGCAAAATTTGCAAACAAAATTGAGGGCAAGAGGGGCGTAATGTGTTAATGTATTAATGGTCAGGTATTGTTTCAGCTCACTTGATCCATGCATCTAGGTGTTTTTCTTAATGGTTGTTTCTTTTTGCTAAATAACTTTCTTCAGTGGCATTTTCTTATGGCAGTTTTTATGACCTGTTTTGGTATTCAACAGAAGCACAAGGAAAATTTTTTTTTTCTGTATATCAGTATTTTTTTTCTTTCCAGTTTTTGAATGGTCCATTGAAAATTTAAGGATAGTGATCAAAACTTGATTGTGTTCTATTGAAAACAATATTGTGCTTGCTATTATTCCATATTTCATGATAATAAATGATGACATGACTATTCCTAGGAGCTAATGATCTCTGACAGTTTAAAATAATATGGGGTTTACTTAGGAATTAATTTTTTTTAATGTAAGTGAAAAACATTTAATTCCTAAGTAGGTTACACATTTCATATTTTCCTATTCCATATTTCAGTGCCGCCCCGGTGGCGCAGTGGTCTAAGCGATGGCCTCTGATCATTCGTCCGAACGGGGTCCGGGTTCTGATCCCAGTGAGGCATGGATGTTGTGTTTGTCTTATGGCACTGGCTCTCTCCCTTCCCTGGAACCAGTGACCCTAAATTAGGGACGGGCGACTGCTTATAGCCCATTGAGTTGCTCACGGTGGTCGTTAAACCTCCAATCAAAAAAAAAAAAAAAAATATTTCAGTGTACGTAGATACATTTTTTTCACTATTCCTGAGCATAAGTAAATTAAAACAAAAATAAATTTCTTGTATGAATGATATTTTATTTGTAGAACAACAGTCTCCAAGTACTATTATAGCTGTAATGAATCAGTGGTTGAAGCAAATTTAGGAATTGTGCTGCCCTGGGCACTTCTCAATTTGCCACCCCTCTACTTCCATTCATGACACAACTTGTTTGTAGTGCAGCTGCTAACTATAACTAGTTCAAATTTCATTGCTGGAGGACAGTTTAGGAAATGCAATAAAAACACTTTGTTTCTAATATTGTTCCTGAGGTTGGGAATTAAATGTTTTTTTGTTTTTTTTATGTAAGTGAAAAACATTTAATTCCTAAGTAGGTTACGCATTTCATATACTTAGGTATTTCTGCACCTGGGGCAAACCACAAAACATTGCATCCCCCACCGAAGGCATTAAGACAAAAGTGCTTTATCGCCTGATATTATTAAAAATTATGAGTTTTTAGGATAGTAAAATTGATATTGCCTATTGATTATGGACATATCTGCATTATTTAGTGCCTACACTATAGTTTTTCAAAAGAACTAACACTAGCCATCAGGAGTTGCTTCTTTTTTTCTTTTCATTGGAGGTTCAACCATTGTGAGCAACTCAATGGGCTACAAGCAGTCGCCCGTCTCTAATTTAGGGCCACTGCTTCCAGCAAAGGGAGAGAGCCAGGGCCATAAGACAAACACAACATCCATGCCTCCCTGGGATTCATTCATTCAGACCCTTCTTGGATGAATGGTCATAAGCCAGCGCTTAGACCATTGCGCAACCAGGGTGGCAAGGAGTTGCTGCAGATATTTCACTTCACACTGAATTTTATACTTGTTATTAATAATCATATTCTCTTGCAGTTAATTGATAACTAATAATCACTAACGGTTGTGCAATCGATTTTAAAAATGGGCTAGTTTTATCGACAGACCAGAGGAAGACTTGTGAAAAGTTATTGCCATTCTAATTGTGGTTTAACAACCTAACTTTTAAATATTTTTATTGGGGTATGATACTGCAAGTAGGGAACTAGGTATAATTTCTTATAACAAACAGGAACAGCATTTTGCCCTTATCAATTACGTCAGAAAAAAAAATTAGGAATTGGGGACAGCACTCTCGTATTTCTGTTGCCCTTACTTATATCAATGATGTTCTGAGTGGTGAAGCTGAACTGGATGTGGAATGCCATTTAAAGCTGGGTCATTCCATATGAATTCACCAAGTGCTAGTAGTTGTGGGTTTTTTTATTTTTCTCATTTTTTATATATGTTACAGTACAACATAAAAGTACCCTGAAAACGAAGTTTGCAATTTATTTTTACAACCCCTTTGGAGATAAAAGGTCCTCAAACCCCTCAAAAAGAGCTAAAATAAGGGTTATTGTAAATTAACACAAATTGAGTAATTGTGGAGGTAATGACACTTAGTGGGTGCCTAAATAAAGGTAATAACCTGTACATTCATTTGTAATAACCTCATTTCTATAGCATAATTATTCGTTAAGCTGTAGGGGATCAAAGTTCAAGGTCATGATGCCGATTTTGCCACTTTTCGGCAGCATTTTTATACCAGAAGGGCACTTAAAAACAAAGTTAATTGTTTTTCAGGTAATCCTCATATGTTGCTAAGAATGCTAAAGCATATTTCAACTTGTGTTATATTTCCCTTTTTTTTAATCAGAAAATATTTTATAACTGCAACATTGCCAAAATTTCTATTTTAGAGACAATAAATCAAAATGGGTAGCAGATAAACATTGTATTTTTTCTGAGGACTGTCTTCTATTGCATATCTAAATATTCTTAAAGTTTTGTTTTGTGTTTCACAGTAGTTTCTGAAATAACATTTGATAATACAAATTGACCCATTTCAATCTATAATTATAAATGTGTATGCCCACCATAGAAGTAGTTCACCTGTTTGTACAACATAGTGCAAAGTTAATATGAAAAGTAAAATTATGGGACACCAAATTAGAATATTATTTCAGATGTGTTTTAAGTGTGGATACGGAGAAGTGGCCACATTGGAATTTCAGTGCCATAAAATTGTTCTGCATAAACAAATTTTGTGTGGCTATATTCCCCACTACCTGAGCAACTATTGTTTATAAAATATATTTTTTTAATATTTCATTTTCAGTAAGAAGCCCAAAGTGTTTTAAAATGTAAAGAATTTTTGGTCAGATTGGGAGATTTTGAGCGTTTACAAACTACATCTAAACAAATTGTTCGTGAGCATGTGCTAATGCAGAAAACCTGTCTCGGTGGGGGGTTAATTCCAAAAGTGTAAAATATAAGAAATTTCCTGTCCAATCCGGAGATTTTGAGCGTTTACAACCAGAAATACTTTGTTTTTGTTTTATTTTCTAGGTATTAACCCCCTCTCCCCAACAGGTTTCCTGAGTCAGCACATGTCCTCAGAGTTTGTTGAGATATAGGTTGTAAATGCTGAAAATCTTCCTATCGGACCAGAAATTCTTTATATTTTGTACTTTCGGTGTCCCCCGCCTCCCCCCCACCCCGCCGCGATAGGTTTCTTAAGGCAGCACATGTTCTCAGATAATAATTAATTGCAGACTTGCAGTTTGTAAATCCTGAAACCTTTTGTTGAGTTGTAGACCATATAAACATTTTTATAAAGAATTACATTAATGATCACAATTGAGAAAAGACGAAATTATGAAAACTTTATATGACTCAGATAACCAACCTCTAGGGAGTCGTGGCCACGAAGCGATCAAAATGCAATTTTTATACAGCCCCTTAAAAGTTTTGTGGCCAGTTCTACACCCTTTTAAGTGGCCTACTAGCAATTGCATCAAAGACAGACAGCTTCAGGGCAATGCTGTGTCCTCTTCTAGTAGCAGTGGTTAATTGCAATGGTGTGAGGACTTTTAAAATGTTGGCCTGTGGAACTCATGCTTGGTCATTAGTTGACAAAGAAAATGAATTATCGAGGATAAATTTATTAAGGTACATTACCTCTCAAATTTTTGATCTAAACTTTAGATCTTTCTTTGAATAAAGCTCATGTTGAGAAATGGCTTCCTAGTTTAATTGAATTAATAATCTAAAGCAACTTATGGGATTTTACTAGGAAATTTTTTCTTTAATAGCAAATTTTCGGAGAAAACTCTTCTCCTTCTTCAGGCTGTCTTGTTGTTGTCTCTTTTTCCTTGTCACTATCATGGTTACGGTTAACCTTGACGGTTTAGGTTATTTTTCAACAAATCTTGCCAGATGTTAGGCAGGGAAAATCCTTTGCAGTCATTGATGATGGAATTTTGATTTTTCTCAATCTCTATTCCTTCTTTCAGTTTTCTTTTTGGAAATTGCTTTGGAAACTGATTACTTTAAGGGAATTCCAATCCATGCTGTGTCCAGTTTCTCTAACATGCCTATCTAATCCAGTCTTGTTGGAGCAATTTTTTATAGCTGCTTTATGCTCAGCTATACGAGTTTCTAGTCTGCGACCTGTTTCACCTATGTAAGATAGTCCACAACTACAATTTACTTCATAAACTACTTGCATTTTTAAAATATCTTCTTCTCTTTGAACTATTTTAGGGAAAAAATTTTTAATTTGAACTATTTTAGGGAAAAAATTTTTAATTTGAACTATTTTAGGGAAAAATTTCCTAGTAAAATCCCATAAGTTGCTTTAGATTATTAATTTAGATCTTTGTCAGGAGTTCTTGGAAGTAGTAGGAGGCAAGAACTCCTGACAAAGATCTAGTGTTTAGATCAAAAATTTGAGAGGTAATGTACCTTAATAAATTTATCCTCGATAATTCCCGTTAAATATTTATAATACTGAAAGTAATAAGAGGAAGCCATGAAGTCATTAATTACTAGAATTAAAGAAAATGATGTTCCTGGCCCTGGTGGATAAAAAAACTGAATTTTAAATCTGTTTTCTTTAGAACATTCTTTGATTATGCCAAGCCACCATTTTGATTCATACACACATGCAGTGTAATCACCAATTTTTTTTTTATTCCTCTGCAAGTTCTGTGTGCAAAAACTTTAAATATGTTAACAATTCTTCATATTTCTTGCTGCTTGAAACAAGTTGAATTCTTGAACTATTTTTCTCCATTGGAATAAAGCAATGATTATTTCTAGTGTTTGCTATTTTTAGAGCAGAATCATATCTATCTGCAAGTATGACATTTTCTACATCAATATCTTTTTGTGATACAAAAAGTAATTGTATTCCTTTTATTTTTTCTGTATAGCATTTGAACATGTCTTCTGGTGTTAAAATATGTTTGTCAATAAGTTGTAAGGATGCCCTTGTTACATGTTGCTTCACTGTACCCCATATTCCATCGCTTGGCCCTTTTCCATGAGAAGTGGCAAAGGAATGCCATTCAGCTTCTAGGTTGAAATCTTTCTTATTGTGAACTAGGTTAACAATTTTTTGTTTTTGTTTTTATATTGTCCTCTAGCACCATCTGTAAAATAAATTACCCTTTTCACATTGGGAAGATGGTCTTTTAGATGGGTAAAAGTTTTTGTAGAAATGTATGTATTGATGTTGCATTGTGTGTCATCGAATCACTAATTACACAAAAAACTTACTTGTAATTTGTCATGAGCTTTAAAATAACAAACAAATGGGTGAAGAGTAGCTTGGCTATTTACCCAGTGGTATGATTGAATTTCATCTTGTACCACAGTAGTAAAGTTTTCAGAAAAGTTGCAAAGTAGTGTACACTCTTCAGAATTTAGGTGTGCTTTCTTGGTCTTAAGGAAATGTGATTGCTCTGTTGCTATGTTATGATTTTTTTCTTGAATTCTGCATATGGCTCCACAATTGCCACTAAAGTGCATCGAACTGTTGTAACCCACTGTTTGTAGGATATTTGGAATATATCATCTTGGAATGAATCCAAGCATTCTAAAACAAAATCTTGACCAGGGCAGAGTGGACATCCGTGAAGCATACACACTCCATTGTTCGCGCTACAAACAAACTGTAAAAGCAATTCCTTGTAAGTATAATTAAGTTTTGCCCCATTAATCATCATCTTGACATTCTGATGTATACAGCACACACATACTGAACGTGTGCCTGGTGCCCCAGCAAGCGCACACCATTTTGGAAGCAATTCACAGAATTTGGAAAATCCAATTTTTGCCTCTGAATGCAATTTTTTAACATGTTTGCTGCCGCCGTACTATATCAGCGGCAAGCATGCAGTGCCGGTATGAAACCCGTGCAAATCTCCCACGACGCCACAAGGCGTCCCGCGGCACCACGATTGAGCTTTAATGCGTTTGGACCAACCAGCCGTGTGTTCGCATCTCATAGCTTTGCGTGACTTAGCAATTTTAAAAATACGAGAAAATTTATCCATAATTGATATTCGTAATTATAATTCTGCCAGCAAATTAAATATTATTCCGATACTGAAGTAGACATTTACTGGATACATATTTCGAACATTGTTGCATATAAAACACGAGAAATGGTGCTTACAAATGCCAAAAAATTCCATAAATAGTGCCATGATGCATAACTAGATAAATACAAAATCATTTTGATTTGGGTAGGGTAAAAAAATCCCACACACACAAACATGCAGTTCGACTTGGAACATACTTTTTTTAGCAAAATAGGAAGACAAAATATTTATCCCTTATCTACGATGATATAATTCGAAGCCTGGCTGAAGGCACAGTGCAGGATTTTCTGGGCACTGGGTGCAGTAATAGAGAGTGTCCCTGCGAATCCCTTTGGCAGAGCATATTTTGCATCGTCTCCTCAAAAAGCGTCCTTTTTTTTTTTTTTTTTTACTGGAAGATGGCCACATACTTTTGATGACTTAGATATCTTCGCTCGGGAAGTTGATGGCTCTTGATTCAAATGTTGACGTACAATGGATAGCCTAAAATTGTAGAGGTTTATCTCTTTCCCTGAGAACTTATTATACAAGTTGTGGAAAGTGATTATCATCATATGGAATATATGTATTCTTAGCTTCTTGTACCATCTTATGGTTTTCCTTTCACAAGGATAGTACGCTAGTATTTGATCTTGATGATCTACCCCTGACAAATTTATTATAGTTGAAAAACAGCACTATTCAGTCTTTGGTTTTTCTTTTATCTGTCCCCTTATATTTACAGTTTGAACTAAATCGTCCTCAAACTCCATGGTAATGAAGAGAACATCCCTTTTATCTTTCCATTTCCACATTGCAACAGGATTAGAATATTGGCATTTCCATTCCCTGTTCAAAAGTTTAGCTTTCGTGACATCCTTAGGAAGATCTCGTTGGTCTGCATGGAGAGTTCCAGTGCAATAAGTGTCATTGTTCAACAACTGCAATGCAAGGTTGTAACCATTATAAAAGTTATCCATATAAATAGCATGGCCAATATTTAGCTTCCCTTCCATCAATTTTAATACTACATTAGCAGCACGATCCCCCTTCCCCCCACCCCTAAGTCTGTCCAGTTGCCCTGTGTAAACCAAAGCTTTTAGAATCATATGGTTCCGTTAGCATATAAAGTTTCACCCCATATTTATGACGTTTTCCTTTCATGTATTGTTTGAAAATCAAACGACCTCTCCATAAAACCATTGATTCATCAATCGTAAGTTCTTTTCCACGGTAGTACATGCTCTCTATATGGTATCATTAAATAAATCCAGTAAAGGCATTATTTTTGCAGGGCGGTTGGTTGTAATCGCTTCGCCAGGTTGAGGATTTCTTGCAAAATGAAGGCACCGCATAATCAGAAGGAAACTGCTCATATTTGAAGAAAAGCAGTCCATTTTGAATAATGGATTTGTTTTCCAGTAATCTTGGAGATGGGGCATTTGTACAATGCCCATATGAAACAGAAGGCCAGAAAAACTTTCATCTCATTACCGACACATCGTTCCATTCATTTATTCGTGAACCTTCAGTAACTCCTGAGATAAATACTTCTACAGCATATGCATTACTTTCCCTAACTAATAGATCATAAAATTCCTCATTTGCAAAAAGATAAAAAAAAATCGATTGACTCAGTACTTATCATATTAATTTTCAGTCCTGGTACACCAGTGAACGTAATTCTTCTCATGGTCGGGACCATCACACCAATGTTTATCCGAAATCCGTTGAGTTGGAGTATGAGCAAGAACGCAGCATTCTTCATTCTCACTTTCACTGCTGGTTTTACTACAGCTAGTAAAAGAATGGGATGTAAGGTCAGGTGATGCGTAACATCACAGCCTCTCCTTGACAAATGTCAACCCCGCCTTCTCGTGATGCATCCTGTTCCCACTAAAGGGGCTCTGACGACCGCCCATAGCGGTATAACTATACCATCGGGATCAGAGGAAATGCTATCCCACACTCACCAACCCGCTTGGCCAGCGTGGTGAGTTATGGCCAAACCCCTCCAAAATGATTCCACAACTTAAATCTTGGCCCTCAGTCTCCGGCAGCTGGAATGTACCTGGCCAAGGCAGCGGCCAGTGCGACATGAAGGCAGAGGGTGCTAAGAATCCCCGGAGGACCGGACTAGGCTGCCATCTGATGCTGACCTTGGCTACTTACAATGGACGCTCCCTATCTTCTGATTCAAGGCTTCTTGAATTGGAAGAGGAACTACAAAGGATCAAGTGGGACATCGTGGGGCTAAGTGAGGTAAGGAGAAAAGGAGAAGATCTCATCGAACTGAAAAGTGGACATCTCTTCTACTATCGTGGGACAGATACTGGCAGAACTAGTGGTGTTGGATTTATAATAAACAAGAAACTGAAGGATAAAGTTGTAGAAGTTGAAAGTTCCTCTGACAGAGCTGCACGACTTGTTATCCAACTCTCGAAAAGATACCAGGCTCAGATTATTCAAACTTATGCACCCACCACAAGTCATCCTGAAGAAGAAATTGAAGAATTTTATGAGGAAATTTGTCATCTAAATAATAAAGGTAAGCAGCACTTGAAAATAATTATGGGAGATTTCAATGCAAAAATAGGGCAACGGCAACAGAATGAAACTTCGGTAGGTAAATTCGGTCATGGCAACAGAAACCAGCGTGGAAATACTCTCGTTGAGTTTGCAGAGGCAGAAGGGTTTTTCATCTTGAACTCCTTCTTCAAGAAAAAGCCACACAGGAAATGGACATGGAGACATCCAAATGGGACGACAAGTGAAATTGATTTTATTATGTGTAACAAAAAATTCGTCATAGAAGACTGCAGTGTGCTAAACAAGTTCAACACAGGTAGTGACCATAGATTGGTGAGATGTAAGATGCACCTCAACACTAAACTTGAACGTGGCAAGCTCATAGGACAAACAAAATCTATTGACATAACCAACCTTAAAAAACACCATAATACCTTCAAGTTAGAACTGAAGAACAGGTTCTCTGCTTTAGAAGGCCTAACATCGGAAGAAGTGGACATCTCTGAAGTTAACAGAAAAGTAACCAAAGCTCTTATGGAAACAGCAAGAAAATTAGCTGGGTCTAAGAACAAGTTCCATGTAAACAAATTATCAGGAAAAACGAAAATGTTGATGCAAAAAAGGAGAGAGATGAGGACAACTAAAGAAGATGTGACTTCCAAAGTGGAATATATAGAGCTATGCAAGACAGTAAGAAAAAGTATCACTGAAGATGTAAGGAAATTCAACTGTGAACTAGTGAGGAAAGCAATTGAAAACAACCAAAGCCTAAAGATAGCAAAGGGACATCTCAGTAAGGGAAGAAAACAGATTATGGCACTGAGAAAAGAAGATGGTTCTGTAACAAGAAATAGAGGCGAAATTTTGACAAGAGTGAAAGATTTCTACTCCAAATTATATGAAAGGGATGATATATGCACTCCAGACATCATGAAAGATACCAGTACCAGAGTTCCTCCAGTCCTTCCAGCAGAAGTTGCACATGCAATCAAGAACATGAAGCGAGGAAAAGCTCCAGGAGAAGATGGAATTATTGTAGACATCATACAAGAAGCAAGTGGAGAAATCGAAACAGTACTCGCCCAAATTTTCACTTGATGCCTTAATGAAGGAAAGATTCCTGAGGATTGGAACACCGCTACAATGATCCTGCTACATAAGAAAGGTGACATTGAGGATCTCGGAAACTACAGACCTATCAGCCTCCTATCAGTAGTTTATAAAATCTTCACTAAAGTTCTTTCACACCGCTTGAAGGTAACACTGGACATGGCTCAACCGAGAGAACAAGCTGGATTCAGGAGTGGCTACAGCACAATAGATCATATCCACGTGCTGAGAGAACTAATTGAAAGAGCGAGGGAATATGAACTTCCATTGTGCATGGCTTTTATCGATTATGAAAAAGCCTTTGATTCGGTGAAACCATCAGCAGTTACAATGGCTCTGAAAACCTGCGGTATTGAAGATGCATACATTAATATTATTAATAACATCTATGAAAATGCAAGTGCAAAGATTAGGCTGTTTGAAAATACAACACACGTAAAAATTGGAAAGGAGTGAGACAAGGTGACACCATATCTCCGAAGCTCTTTAATGCCACATTGGAGGGTGTTTTTCAGTCACTGAGCTGGGAAAACAAGGGGATAAAGATTAATGGAGATTATCTAACCCACCTTCGTTTTGCTGATGACGTAGTCATTTTTGCAACTACCCCATCAGAGCTGCAGAGTATGATCCAGGAACTTGCTGACAAGAGTAAAGAAGTAGGATTAAAAATGAACTTTCAGAAGACAAAAGTGATGTTCAATGCTTTTACAAGAAATGAAGATTTATCGATTGATGGAGAAAAGCTGGAGATAACAGACACGTACGTTTATCTTGGACAGCAGATATCAAGTGAGGGTCACATTGATGAAGAAATTAATCGGCGTACAAAACTTGCCTGGAGAGCTTTTGGAAGAAACAGCATAATTTTGAAGAGCAATATGCCATTATGTCTTAAAAGAAAAGTGTTTGATCAATGCATCCTTCCAGTGCTTACGTATGGTGCAGAGACGTGGACCTTAACTAAAAGAGACATACAAAGGCTGCAGACAACTGAAAGAAGCATGGAGTGGTGCATGCTTGGTGTAACCAGGAGGGATAAGAAGAGGAACTCATGGATCCGAAAAATGACAAGAGTGGAAGACATCATGATCAGAGTTAAATCCCTGAAATGGCAATGGGCTGGACATACTGCCAGAAGGACAGATCATCGATGGACAGCTGAAATTTTAGATTGGATTCCAAGGGACAGGAAAAGACCCAGAAGAAGACCACATGGGAGATGGATGGATGAAATTCGAAAGTATGCAGGGGTGACATGGAGGAGACTGGCACAAGACAGACCGTTGTGGAGGAAACTTGGGGAGACCTTCGTCCAGCAGTGGATTGATAATGGTTGACAATGATGATGATGATGATGAGTAAAAGAATAAGTTTCTGTACTTGATGACAGATTATCGGCATCATCTCCTATTTTCACAGAAGAATGTGCCTGCCGAGGAACTTTTGGTTGAGAGGAACCAGCAATAGCACATCCGAATATATCCATTGTTTCCGCAAAACTAAGTATTGAAGTGAATATGGGTTTCTTTAAAATCACTTTAGCCTCCTCAATAAGCCTCCCTGTGACGTATTGGCTCAGTACCTATCATATTAATCTCAATTCAGGCAGGGGGTGTCAGTTGACCGACCACCTCCAATTTTTTTGAAAAAATTATGGTATCTACTCCTAATAGAGGTATAAAGTACTGCAAAAGGATTTTTCATAAAAAAAATTTGGTTGAGCTACAGCATTTTGAAAATAGGCAAAAAGTACACAGATGACGAAAATCATGTGAAACGCCAAATTTTTAAGTGCACACTACTCCTGAACTATATAACAAGTAGAGACTCGAATTTTTTTTTATTTTGAAGCTATTGAATTGGCCTTTCTTCAAATTCACAGAAATTGGTCAAACGAATGTTGCTAGATGGCAAAAAAATTATATAATTTATTACAAATTTTTTTAATTTTCCACAAATTTAGGATTTTGTTTTTTAAAGAAAAAGACTTAGCAGGTGGGTAAGTGTGCCAACCTGCACTCCTACTAGGGTTGTCTTAGCAGTAATTTTATTTTTATCCTGTGATGCATGCAACTCATAAAATTAATTTTTAAAATATACAAAATTTTAAAAAATCAACATTTTTGAATTGCAATATCTCAAAAACCCCATTTTTTTAAATTCTGAAATTTTGTCCAAATAATGTCTTAATGATAGGTAGTTAACTGGGGAATCAGATTATTGGATTTTTGGCTTGAAAGTTTTCTACAAATTTTTTAAAATGCACTTGTCCTGCTCAAACCTCAAGGTTGGGTTGTTATTAAAAAACCCCAAAAAACTTCGAAACATATTTCTGAAAAGTTTACCTGAGTATATATTCCAAATTGCAGTGTCAATCTACACTGCTGGCCACCCAAAATGCTACACCAAGAAGGGATTGGCCTGAAATTTGCAGCATGTGTCACCCGCGAGAGGACATGCAAACGATTAGCATTGCAGGGCATATGCAAATCATGTGCTCCCGGCACGCCACCAAGAAGCATTATAAGAAGGGTGCACAGAAGGCGGGGTGTAAGTAGTGGAAATGTGTTGTGCTGCTGGACCTGTGCGCGGGAAGCTTCCTGATGCCTCGTCACAGAATACGGCAGTCATTCCAACATGTTTCGGAGTTCGACAGAAAATTAATGGTGGCTTATCGTGACAGCGTTTATCGTACCAAGACATCGCCGCCTGTGTGGCACGACATCCAGCCACAGTGAGGCGAGTATGGATTTGGTGGGTGCAAGAGGGACGGACAAACCGACATAAGCGATTGCCGCAGCACACCACCAAACGAGAGGACCAGCATGTTGTGCTGTGGGCATTGACGGCTCACACCGCCACATCACGAACGTTAGTGCAGGAATTAGGGTGTGTTCTGCAATAACCTGTGTCAACACGTACCGTTCAACGTCGTCTGCAGGAGCGGGGACTTGTCGCACGGCGCCCATTGCTCCGATTACCATTGACGTTACACCACCGGCAAGTGCTGTGGCATTGGGCCATTGAATGCCACACCTGTACTACGGAATGACACAACATTGTCTTCTCCGACGAATCCCGCTTCTACCTGCAACACCACGATGATCGGATCCGCGTGTAGCGGCACCGCGGCTAGAGACTGTATGACGCCTGCATTATGCATCGCCATACCGGTCAGTCACCTGGCGTTATGGTTTGGGGCGCAATTGGATATGACACCCGCACCTTTCTGGTAAGCATCGCCGGTACACTCAACAGCCACCGCTACATCTCCGACGTTTTGGAGCCTGTAGTCCTCCCTTACCTGCAGGACCTGCCAGCGGCAATGTTTCAACAGGACAATGCATGCCCCCACGTGGCACGCATCGTGCAGCAATTCTTCACGGCCCACCAGGTGTCACTGCTGCTATGGCCCGCATGTTCTCCCGATATGTCACCCCGCCTGTTCTCTCGATATGTCGCCCATCGAACACGTCTGGTCGCTGATCGGCAACCGAGTGGCCCGGCAAGCACCACCCTCAGCTACGCCTGATGAACTGTGGCAACGTGTGGAAGCAGCCTGGACCGACATACCCCAAGCCCACATCGAAAGCCTCTTTCGTTCGATGCTGCGGCGTGTAGCTGCCGTTATTCCCAGCCAGGGTGGCCACGCGAACTATTGATGTCTGCGTGTTCTGCAAGTCGCACGGGCGTGTAAGCTCAATCGTTTCATCTTTGTATCTGTTGTTATGTGTCCAGTAAATCTGGCTTTGCTATCTCGTGTCCTTCTTGGTGTTGCGTTTTGGGTGGTCAGCAGTGTATATTTTAAATTTATTTTTATGATTTTTAATAATTGTCACCTATGTACATGTTTAATTTTTTTTAAATCCATATTCTATACACATCATCATCATCATCATTGTCAACCATTATCAATCCACTGCTGGACGAAGGTCTCCCCAAGTTTCCTCCACAACGGTCTGTCTTGTGCCAGTCTCCTCCATGTCACCCCTGCATACTTTCGAATTTCATCCACCCATCTCCCATGTGGTCTTCTTCTGGGTCTTTTCCTGTCCCTTGGAATCCAATCTAAAATTTCAGCTGTCCATCGATGATCTGTCCTTCTGACAGTATGTCCAGCCCATTGCCATTTCAGGGATTTAACTCTGATCATGATGTCTTCCACTCTTGTCATTTTTCGGATCCACGAGTTCCTCTTCTTATCTCTCCTGGTTACACCAAGCATGCACCTCTCCATGCTTCTTTGAGTTGTCTGCAGCCTTTGTATGTCTCTTTTAGTTAAGGTCCACGTCTCCGCACCATACGTAAGCACTGGAAGGATGCATTGATCAAACACTTTTCTTTTAAGACATAATGGCATATTGCTCTTGAAAATTATGCTGTTTCTTCCAAAAGCTCTCCAGGCAAGTTTTGTACGCCGATTAATTTCTTCATCAATGTGACCCTCACTTGATATCTGCTGTCCAAGATAAACGTACGTGTCTGTTATCTCCAGCTTTTCTCCATCAATCGATAAATCTTCATTTCTTGTAAAAGCATTGAACATCACTTTTGTCTTCTGAAAGTTCATTTTTAATCCTACTTCTTTACTCTTGTCAGCAAGTTCCTGGATCATACTCTGCAGCTCTGATGGGGTAGTTGCAAAAATGACTACGTCATCAGCAAAACGAAGGTGGGTTAGATAATCTCCATTAATCTTTATCCCCTTGTTTTCCCAGCTCAGTGACTGAAAAACACCCTCCAATGTGGCATTAAAGAGCTTCGGAGATATGGTGTCACCTTGTCTCACTCCCTTTCCAATTTTTACGTGTGTTGTATTTTCAAACAGCCTAATCTTTGCACTTGCATTTTCATAGATGTTATTAATAATATTAATGTATGCATCTTCAATACCGCAGGTTTTCAGAGCCATTGTAACTGCTGATGGTTTCACCGAATCAAAGGCTTTTTCATAATCGATAAAAGCCATGCACAATGGAAGTTCATATTCCCTCGCTCTTTCAATTAGTTCTCTCAGCACGTGGATATGATCTATTGTGCTGTAGCCACTCCTGAATCCAGCTTGTTCTCTCGGTTGAGCCATGTCCAGTGTTACCTTCAAGCGGTGTGAAAGAACTTTAGTGAAGATTTTATAAACTACTGATAGGAGGCTGATAGGTCTGTAGTTTCCGAGATCCTCAATGTCACCTTTCTTATGTAGCAGGATCATTGTAGCGGTGTTCCAATCCTCAGGAATCTTTCCTTCATTAAGGCATCGAGTGAAAATTTGGGCGAGTACTGCTTCGATTTCTCCACTTGCTTCTTGTATGATGTCTGCAGTAATTCCATCTTCTCCTGGAGCTTTTCCTCGCTTCATGTTCTTGATTGCATGTGCAACTTCTGCTGGAAGGACTGGAGGAACTCTGGTACTGGTATCTTTCATGATGTCTGGAGTGCATATATCATCCCTTTCATATAATTTGGAGTAGAAATCTTTCACTCTTGTCAAAATTTCGCCTCTATTTCTTGTTACAGAACCATCTTCTTTTCTCAGTGCCATAATCTGTTTTCTTCCCTTACTGAGATGTCCCTTTGCTATCTTTAGGCTTTGGTTGTTTTCAATTGCTTTCCTCACTAGTTCACAGTTGAATTTCCTTACGTCTTCAGTGATACTTTTTCTAACTGTCTTGCATAGCTCTATATATTCCACTTTGGAAGTCACATCTTCTTTAGTTGTCCTCATCTCTCTCCTTTTTTGCATCAACATTTTCGTTTTTCCTGATAATTTGTTTACATGGAACTTGTTCTTAGACCCAGCTAATTTTCTTGCTGTTTCCATAAGAGCTTTGGTTACTTTTCTGTTAACTTCAGAGATGTCCACTTCTTCCGATGTTAGGCCTTCTAAAGCAGAGAACCTGTTCTTCAGTTCTAACTTGAAGGTATTATGGTGTTTTTTAAGGTTGGTTATGTCAATAGATTTTGTTTGTCCTATGAGCTTGCCACGTTCAAGTTTAGTGTTGAGGTGCATCTTACATCTCACCAATCTATGGTCACTACCTGTGTTGAACTTGTTTAGCACACTGCAGTCTTCTATGACGAATTTTTTGTTACACATAATAAAATCAATTTCACTTGTCGTCCCATTTGGATGTCTCCATGTCCATTTCCTGTGTGGCTTTTTCTTGAAGAAGGAGTTCAAGATGAAAAACCCTTCTGCCTCTGCAAACTCAACGAGAGTATTTCCACGCTGGTTTCTGTTGCCATGACCGAATTTACCTACCGAAGTTTCATTCTGTTGCCGTTGCCCTATTTTTGCATTGAAATCTCCCATAATTATTTTCAAGTGCTGCTTACCTTTATTATTTAGATGACAAATTTCCTCATAAAATTCTTCAATTTCTTCTTCAGGATGACTTGTGGTGGGTGCATAAGTTTGAATAATCTGAGCCTGGTATCTTTTCGAGAGTTGGATAACAAGTCGTGCAGCTCTGTCAGAGGAACTTTCAACTTCTACAACTTTATCCTTCAGTTTCTTGTTTATTATAAATCCAACACCACTAGTTCTGCCAGTATCTGTCCCATGATAGTAGAAGAGATGTCCACTTTTCAGTTCGATGAGATCTTCTCCTTTTCTCCTTACCTCACTTAGCCCCACGATGTCCCACTTGATCCTTTGTAGTTCCTCTTCCAATTCAAGAAGCCTTGAATCAGAAGATAGGGAGCGTCCATTGTAAGTAGCCAAGGTCAGCATCAGATGGCAGCCTAGTCCGGTCCTCCGGGGATTCTTAGCACCCTCTGCCTTCATGTCGCACTGGCCGCTGCCTTGGCCAGGTACATTCCAGCTGCCGGAGACTGAGGGCCAAGATTTAAGTTGTGGAATCATTTTGGAGGGGTTTGGCCATAACTCACCACGCTGGCCAAGCGGGTTGGTGAGTGTGGGATAGCATTTCCTCTGATCCCGATGGTATAGTTATACCGCTATGGGCGGTCGTCAGAGCCCCTTTAGTGGGAACAGGATGCACCACGAGAAGGCGGGGTTGACATTTGTCAAGGAGAGGCTGTGATGTTACGCATCACCTGACCTTACATCCCTCTATACACATACAATACATTATCTCAGTTGCAGTTGAGATTCAATTTCTATTTACATAAGAAAAAAGGCCTAAAAAACAAAACAAAATTATGAGCTTACCATCATAACTACAAATTATTCAAACTGAGAAAAGCTGCTGGATTTTATTGATTTCCTTCTCATCAAAGGTATGAAGTCATGCAGAACATCCAACAGGAGTTGTGGCATTCACCTTCAGAAGTGCAATTTTTGAGGGCACTGGACACTTGTCTGTTTTCTTTCCACATTCTTCTGGCCACCAAAAACCTCTGGCTGATTCATGAGGGTGCATGAAAGATACTGTTATGTCCTCAAATTCTTCAGACGTTTGTAATCTGTCCCATCCATTCACCAGTTATCGTCATAAATGCATCCTATAAATTCTCCTATTTGAAAATCCTTCACAGAAATCGGGTTCTTTTTTTGTTGGCTTGAAAATTGCACTGCTTTATGTTGGTGCTGGACTGTTCTGGCTATTGATGGTTTATTTCCTTGTACTAACCAGGAATGCTGTGACTGTATTCCAACAACAGATTTTACTGTATCCCACTCTTCTACTTTGCTGGTTCAATAGGATTGAACTTCATAAGTTGTAAGGAGTAGAAGTTTAGTCTTTGGGATCAAGAGGGAGACAGTTTCAACAAATGAAGGTGCATCTCATATGAAGCTTCTTTCTGTAAGTTGAATTTAGTAGCAAAATGTTTGCACAGGCCACTCACACCGTCACACGCACTCTTGCATTGGCCTGTGGCTGAGAAGATCCACTTCCTTGTTACATTTGGGTCCCCCTTCATAAGTTCATAGAACTAATATTTGTTCTTCAAATTCCCTGCTGCTCCATCTGAGATGTAAACAATTGTTTTAAATTCTTAGCAATTTCCCTTTTATGAGCAGAATGGCACACAAAGCATGTGCTATGCCATGGCTTATATCATTGCATGCTACCACAAAAGACTTAGTCTCATTTGGAAAGTACTCAATGCATGTAAAGAGTGAGATCTGGACATTGTTTGCCAGTAGTAACTTTGCACTTCATCAGGTAGAATTACAGATCAGTTCTGAGCAAAGTCAAAGTGCAACACCAACACTGGACTATGTGTTGCATACTGTTTAACCTCTGCTATACCATCACTCTGGATCCGCTCATTATAAATTACGGATGAGTTTCTTCCCTCTCGATACCCCCCACCTTCAGTTGCTCTTATTTTCATTGACTCTCCCAATGACTCTCGTGGAGCCTTAATAGGTATTTCACAGTACTCCATAAGAATTGCAACAGACAGTACCATTTTCAGTGCCACAGCTTTGGAAAATCAAACTTTGAAATCATATCAGCTGCAGTTTAGCCCAAAAATTATCACAAATTGCAGTTTACCATTGAGTCAAAAATTGCCTAAGTTTCATAAAATCATTCACCACCATTTTCACTGTTACTAATTTTTTCTCACCATTTTCAGATTTAGTCACATTTGGCGACTTGGTGAATTCTTAGCATGAGCCCTGCCGGGAATTGTGTTCTCCTGCTATTAAAAATTTACTAAATAATGTTTACAGTTCTCATTTTTTCACTGAATTCAAAAATTTGAAAAAAAGTGCCATTTTTCAAGAATTGGAAAAAAAAGTGTCATTTTCAAAAATATGTAAGACAATTTCAAGGCAAAAATGAAGTAACCTGACCCCCACAGTAAACTACCTACCATTAGGACATTATTTGGACAAAATTTCAGAATTTATAAAAATACAGTTTTTGAGATATTGCAATTCAAAAATGTAGATTTTTTGAAATTTTGTATATTTTAAAAAATAATTTTATGAGTTACAAGCACAACAGAATAAAAATAAAATTACTGCTAAAACAACCCTAGTAGGGATGCGGGTTGGCACATGTACCCACCTGCTAGTCTTTTTCTTAAAAAAAATAATTCTAAATTTGTGGAAAATAAATTTTTTTGTAATAAACTATATAATTTTTTTGCCATTTGGCAACATTCATTTGACCAATTTCTGTGAATTTGAAAAAAGGTCAATTCAATAGCTCCAAACTAAAAACAAATTCAAGTCTCTACTTGTTATAGTTCAGGAGTAGTGTGCACTTAAAAATTTGGCGTTTCACATGATTTTCATCATCTGTGTATTTTTTGCCTATTTTCAAAATGCTATAGCTCGACCAAAATTTTTTTTAATGAAAAATCCATTTGTAGTACTTTGTACCTCTATTAGGAGTAGCTACCATAATTTTTTTCAAACAAATTGGAAGTGGTCAACTGGCACATGTTGGTCACACCTGCCTAAATTGAGATGGAAATGGTCATAAACTCTAAGTAGCAAATGCTTTTTATTGCCACTCAAGCATTTATTTATTGATAATTCTCTTCACCGCAAAACCAGTGACGTTCAAAGGAAAATAAACATTGCAGTGAAAAGCGCGCGCTGTGTTAAGTCTAAGAGAAGTCAACCTACTTTCCCTTCCCTAAACCATGTGGGAAAAAATCTGCTATCCCAAAACCGCAGTCACTTTTAGACAGCTGAAGACTCATTTTCAGTGCCAGTAAGAAAATAGATAACTCTCTTCAAGTGCCGAAGGTTTTAGGAAGCGAAATATGGAGCGATGAATACGACGCCATTCGGTGGCTGTGGCACCTGGGCTAAGTATTGTATGACGCCATTCGGCATCGCCCGGCAGTGAAAGTGTTAAACATTTCATACAGTTCTTTCAAGTTGCAAAGTACTAGCCGCACTTGTCTTTGTTTTTTTCTCCCAAGTTGTTTCTTATGGGGTGACAAAATCTTTTATTCCTGGACACAGCCTACTGCATGCATCATCCTCATAAAAACTGATTACTTGGGATAAGGTATCTGAAGTCTTCTTGCCACTTTGTTTTTGGTGAGTGAAACTTGGTAATAAATACACCATGATTTTGTACAATTCTTCTTGTTCGTCCGAGGTATTCACTGACTTCAAATTGCGCACAAATTTTGGAGATTGACCATGATTATGGAAGCAAGCTAATAATCCTGACCTTTTTTTCAAAACTAGGTAGTAACATCATTTTTGTTTTAAGGTTTGAAATTAATGTTTCATATTCATTCTGTTGTTTTGTCTCCTTTGATTTTGAAGTACTGGGTTCATTATAAACCTCAAACTAATCGTGCAGTTTATGTGAAACATTACCAGATATTTGGGTAACTTTTTTCTATGGCAGCATATCTCCTCTGTGCTGGCAAAGTTTGAGCTTTCACTGGAGAAATTCCTAAAATGCTACATGCTTGATTAACTGATTTCAATTTAACATGTTTTGGTTCAACAAGCTATTCTTATCGGTTTCAGCATCATAGTCTGAAATATCAGATTCAGAGTATGATTCCTTGTAATTTACTTTTTTGCATTTTCCTGTTCTATGATGAGTCTTGTCATTCTTAGTGATCATTTTTTGACAGTTAGAACATAGAGATTTCCCAGGCACAGTCTATAGTTCCAGATGTGAATTTTCTTCAGCAAGGTTGCTGGAAAACCGCTATACAGGAAAACTGCTACATGTCTTTCAGCAACTTGGAAGACTGCCACATGTCGGAAAACCACCAAACAGGAAAACTGCCACATGTTTTTCATTTAGGGGCCAGGCACAAATTGCTGTTCCTTTAAAGAACACTTTGAATGTATGGCAGTTTTCCAAGGTGCCTAACGATGAAAAAGGAGCTCTTTTGTTTGTCTGAATTTCCATGCCGATTCATACTTAAGGCAACTGGCCATGAAAGTTCAACGGGGAGGGGGGAGGGCTATAAAGATTGCCGTTTCTTGGCCTATATTGAGAATTGAATTGGGAACTCCAAACAAATTTTGAGAAAACATTCTAGATGTAAGCCAAGCGAGAACTGTAATTTGAAGAAATGAATTGCAGTGACTTAGTGCATTTCTTAGAACTATAGTGTTCGACGAAACAACGGAATTACAGCATGACTCATGAGCTGTGTTCAGAAAGGAATGATAAGGTGGGATTTTTTAATAACACTGCACTTTTGCTTAGGCCTATGAATTAATATTTCATGCCTAAGTAAAAGTGCAATGATATTAACTTGAGTTGATACATAAATGTTATGAATATGAAGTCGACAGATTAAAAACTATCAAAAAGGCCTAGGGTATATGAATTAATATTTCATGCCTAAGTAAATGCCCAATGTTATTAACTTGATATGCTGTGTAAATGTTGTGAATATGAAAGTCAACGGATTAAAAACTGTGAAAAAGGCTTAGGGCCTACGAATTAATATTTTGTGCCTATGTAAAAGTGCAATATTATTAAATTGATTTGATGTGTAAACTTTGTGAACATGACATTGATAGAATAAAAACTGTTAAAAAGGCCTATGCCTGTGGCCTATGACTTTAATATTTAGTGCCTAAGTAAAAGCGCAATGCTATTGACATGGCAATTCTCCAGCAATGAGAACATGCAAGTGCAAAAAAATTTGCTCTAAATTACCCCAAAATTTAGGTGTTTGTAAAAAGAAAATATGGAGAATTTGAATATGGAGCTACTTTAGCTATATTTTGAATACTGAGGAACATTTCAGTCAAATAAAATGAGTGTGGAATCATTTCGAATTCTTGCAAAAACAGCCTAATATTTTGCCAAAGTTAACTTCTTGAGAAACTCGATAATTTGCCACACTTTTGCTGTAGGACAGGTACCCTGTATGGTATTTAATAATGAGCAACAGCCAAAGCTCAACATTAGTTGACAGAAATTAAGTTAATTAACTACAATTAATTAAAAATATGTCTTTGTAATTCCGTTACCACAAACATATTATATAGTTAATTTTTTAACAGTATTTTATTACTGACTTTATAATAACTGTGAATTTTCTAATTGGGACAGAAGGCCAGAAAAATAAATACTTGATTATATTAATTGATTCACTATTAATTAAATAATGAACAGTAATGGAATCACAATGTTACTTAATGCAGCTGTTTTGTAAAAAGAGTAATTGGTAAAGATGAAATAAATTTTAATTACAATTAAGAATAAAGCGCACTTAGAATTTGCACCACTTTTTTTCACCTTTTCCCTATTCCAGACTTTACCTCATATATTTGGCAAACACCTGACCTGGGTCAAAGAGACAGTTCTCAATGTCACCTTGACCCAAGGGCTTGCCAGCTAATCCTCTGGTAATCTGCTTGATCCCTTTCTTACCCAAAAGCTAAAGAGCTTGCCTGTTCATTTCAATGTTCTTCCATTCCAAATGAATAGAGTACCTGGAAGTGCTAAGAGCTCTATTTAGCTGACCATCTGAGTGTTGAAGTGCATTGTGCAGCTTAGGACATCAGGAGCTGAATCTAGATAATTTTTCAGCAGTTATTGCACTTTGAAGTTCCAGTCAGGCAGCATTTAAGATGCCTCATAACAGCAAAAGAAAAAATGAAAAAATATAGGGAAAGGTTAAAAAATAATCCAGAGGAATTGGATTTAGTAAATAAAGACAGAGAAAGAAAAAAACAATTGTAAAAATAATATGAACCAGAAGCAAAAAGTAGCTGAAAAAATCAAAAATAGGAAAAGAGTCCAAAAACACAGGGAAAAGCCTAGAGCTGAGAGTAAGGAAGATACCATTTTGATAAGGCTATTCAAGTCTGGGAGTTCAATGACACCCCAGTCAATAGTAAAAGCTGTGAAGCCAGCCATGAAAAGCCTACCAAAATCTCCCAGAAAAAAAGCAGAGAGTTATCCAAGAAATGGTGAAAGATATACAACTGGAAATACCAGATCTGCCACCGGTATTGAAAGAAAATGGAAGTGGTTTGCCTGTAGATACCAAGGAAAAGGTATGTAAGTTTTATCTAGAGAATTTGTGGGTTTGCCCTGGGAAAAAGGACTACATTATAAAAAGACAAAATAGCTCCAAAGAAAAAATCCAAAAGCATTTCCTGTTAACAACACTGAAGGAAGCACGTGCTGCATTTCTGGAGGAAAACCCTGAATTAAAAATTAGTTACTCCAAGTTTCCCGAGCTCCGCCCTATAGAAGTACTCCTTCAGCAACATGTCCCTCACACTACATGTATGTGCAAATACCACGAGAATGTAAAACTTCTTCTATTAGCTTTGAACAAAAAATTGTCATTTATTCCTACAGGATTTCGTGAATTTTGTTCAAAAGTGGTGTGTAAGCAAGACTGTGAATCATGCATGTACAGTTTGTGTGGAGCTTGCCCTGGACTATCAAATTTCCGATTAGCCGAGGATTATGAAGTTGCGATGTGCATTACCACAGAATGGAAGCAATGGGAAACTGATAACGGAAAATCTGTAAAGGTGGTGAAAAGTGGAACTCTCCAAGAATGTTTTAAACAGCTTGAAGAGCAAATGAAATATTTTCTTTAGCACACTTATGTTAAACGAAAACAGGCAGAGCCATTCAAGGCAGAGGAGCTTAGCGTTCAAGAAAATTAATACAAATTAGTAATTCAAGTTGACTGCAGAAAACTATAGCACAGTAACACAAAATAAGATTCAGTCAGCATACTGGTCAAGTAATCAGATAACTCTCTTCACTGTGTATGCTTGGGAGAAACATGGCATTCATTCGTTAGCCATAGTTTCAGACTACTTGTCACATGATAAGTATGCTGTGTACACATTTTTGGAGCTAATATTAGCAAAACAGGAAAAAAACTGCCACAAATTTGATGACATTGTCTTCTTTTCAGACGGGATAGCAAGCCAGTTCAAGCCAAAGTTACCTCCTATGCAGTCTTGCACATTTACGAAAGGGTTTAAGCTGGCAGTTTTTTGCCACTAGTCATGGCAAAGGTGCCATTGATGGTATTGGTGGTGAAGTAAAGCGTGTTGTTACAAGAAGCGTGCTAACAAAAGAGGCGGAAGTGCAACATTTTGTTCAATTTGCAAAATTAGCAGCTGAGAAATGCAACAAGATAAAATTTTTACATTGCTCTTCAGAAGATATTTGCAAGAACTTTTCCAAACTGGATGAACTGTGGGTTGATATTTTACCTATTCCTAACACTAAGCAAATTCACTGCATAAAATCAGTTGAGGAAAATGTTATTGAAGTAAAGAAACTGGCCACATCTAAAGAAGTTTGTATTCAGCACTTCAAAATTCCTTCCTTGCAGGATAAAGAACAAAGGGTTCAAGAAATTAACAACGTACAAGTGCAAAAGCTGAACAGTGTTATTTCCAGTGGAAACTGGGTTTTAGTGCAGTATTCTTCCACTATAAAGAAAGCTGAGAAGACTCATTTTGTAGGTCAGGTTATTGCTGTACAAGGTAATGATTTGGAGGTTAAATTTTTAAGGAGAACTGGTGACAAATTCTTTTGGCCTGAAAAGGAAGATTCTGATTTTGTCAAGAAAAGGGATATTATCACGGTGTTGCCAGAACCACAAATGGACCGTAGAGGATATTTAAGCCTTTGTCACGATTTTATTACTTCATTTAATGTAAAATAGTAACAGAATTAAGTAGTAAAATATGTTATCAAAAAAGTATTTTGGAAGAAGTAATTCCGTTACCATGGGTGTAATTCCATTACCACCATTTTATTCATTATTAAGCTAATAAGATTACTTTATTTTAAAATAAAAACTGCTTTTCATAGAAGACTAGAACATTACAAGTAAGTCTGTGCAACAGTTACAGTTAAGGTAAGTTAATAAATTCACAGGAAAATTACTTTAACCACACATCACTTTTTCCCTTGTCCACAGGCTGTAATTTCGTTACCAACATCTAACTGTTGCCAGATTAAATGTATGTTAATATATATAAATTTTTAAACCTGTCAATTTGTTAACTGGCTGGTGGTTGTAATATTTATTAGAAAAAAATTAACATAGTGGCATTTAAAAAACTTAGGTCTTGACAAATTATGATAAGGTATCTTCTGACTTGTAATTCCGTTACAGAATAATTGCCCACTTGATTTGATACATAAACGTTATGAATATGAAGTCAGTGGATTAAAAGCTGTTAAAAAGGCGAAGGTGTAGGGCCTGTGAATCAATAAAGTAAAAGGAAAATATTACAAACTTGACGTGTTATGTAACTGTTTAGTGCCTAAGTAAAAGTGCAGCATTATTAAAAAATCCCACCTTATCGTCCTTTTCTGAACACAGCACATGACTAATGCTGTAATTCTCTCTTGGTTTACATAGAACATTATCTCGAAATTTGTTTGAAGTTTTTAATTCTCAATATAGGCAAAGAAACAGCAATCTTTATAGTCCCCCTCCCCCATTGAACTTTTGTGGCCAGTTGCCCTAAGTATGAACCGGCATGAAAATTCAGACAAACAAAAGAGCTCCTCCCCATCGTTAGACACCTTGGAAAACTGTCACACATTCAGAGTGTTTCTTAGAAGAACAGCAATTTGTGCCCGGCTCCTTAATGAAAAACATGTGGCAGTTTTTCAAGTTGTTGAAAGATGTGTGGCAGCTTTCCTGTGTGGCGGTTTACAGTGAACCCTTCAGCAAAGCTGATGGTTGTCTCGCGCACTGATTTCTTTATTATATTTTTATGGATACTGTATGGATCACAACATGTGTATTTTGATATAACTGGTGGTATTTATCCAAATATTTAATTTTATGGTGCTCACATATGCTTTAAATATTGTCTTTAATTCTCATTTTGAATAATTTCTGTTGCTCAGTTGAATACTCACAAATTTTAGTCACTTTTCTTAAAGAGCTGTATGATGCCTCAGTACAGTCTTCCTCAGTCAAGAAACCAACACAACACTGTTACTGAATACACTTATGATACAAATAATTTCTGAATTTGTTGTATTAATCAAAAAATTGGATTACACAACTTTAAAACTGATTCAGCAAATCTGAGTTGCATAGAAATTATACATATTTACTGCAGTGATATTATAGATTTGAAACAAAGCTAAGAAAATTGGATGTTTCACCCTCAAAGGTTCTAAGGTGACTGAATTTACAGTGGAGTTGAACTCTGCTACTTGATGTAGATGATGCAACATCTGATTGTATTGCATCATCCAACACTGAGAATTCAAATGGACATATCAGACTGCTATAAATGATGACATGTTAGTTTATGATTGCATCACTTTTCTGAAACCCTTAAAACTGGGGAAGAACATTATATTTTATCAAAAAGATCTAAAACATGAATGCAAATAAGAATTTGTTTAAAACATTTTTTGAAAACAAATGGGGTGGGTTTACTGCAGTTGCATAGTAACCATGACCGGCCTTATTACTTTGTAAAACAATTATATACATTTTCAAAATATTAAAGTAAACATATTTATTAAATGCTTGTAAATATATTACTAACTGTTTCATGTTAGATTAAATGCTAAAGTATGCCCATATTGCATAGCATGAAGGGCAAATTTGCATTATCATTATTTTGGAAACTTTTGAATATGTTTAGATATGCAATAGAAGATAGTCCTCAGTAAAAATGTTTATCTGCTACTCGTTTTGATTTATTGTATCTCTTAAATGGACATTTTGGCAATGTTGCAGCTATAAAATATTTTCTGATTAAAAAAGGGAAACATAACACAAGTTAAAATATGCTTTAGCATTCTTAGCAACATATGAGGATTACCTGAAAGAATATAACTTTATTTTCTGTAATTAATTTAAGAGACTAACACCTCATCTCGGCCACTGTTTGTTTTTAAGTACCCTTCTGGTATAAAAATGCTGCCGAAAAGTGCAAAATCTGCATTGTGACCTTGAACTTTGAACCCCCCCCCTTCACAATACAATTTGATAAATTAATATGCTATGGAAATAAAGTTATTACATAGGAATGTACAGGTTATTACCTCTATTTAGGCACCAATTAAGTGTCATTACCTCCACAATTACTCAATTTATGTTAATTAACTATAACCCTTATTTTAGCTCATTTTGTGTGGTTTGAGGACCCATATCTCCAAAGGGGTTGGGAAAATAAATCCCAAACTTTGTTTTCAGGGTACTTTTATGTTGTACTGTAACATAAAAAAAGGAGGAAAATAAAAAAAACCTACAACTGCAGTTTTTTTTTAAATCTGGTGATTTGTGGAATGACCCAGCTGTAAAATACAAAAGATAAAGAGAGCAGTGAGAATCCCAACTGTTCTGGAGTTCCAACCTTTGGTACCACATTAAACAAACCAAATGCAGCTTGCAGTAATGATCAAAGTTCCCCCTGAGAATTTTCAAAAATATGAACGACATCTTTATCTTGTAATGTACAAACAACCATGCCGTCATTTCTGATTGTGAGCAACTTACATTCCCTGTGTATTTTGAGGAAGAAATGGGAAATTTTATTTGTCAAGCTACCACAACTGGTGAAAGAAATTATGGGCAAATTCTGTACCAGAAACTGGTACAAAAGTTTCAAATCTGATATTAATTAAATTGTACACAGTGATTTTTGCGCCATCTCTTGAGCTGTGTCAGGGGCAGCCGCCCTGCCTGCACCACGCTAGTTACGCCTCTACTGAGATGTTTAGAAAAAATAGTACAGCATGTGCATAATGTGTGTGTGTGCACGGTCATGTAACATTTTGATTTGGGCATGCATTTTCCATGCCTGACTGGACATGCTACGTTTTTGAAAACTTCCTGTCCCTGAGCCCACGGCTATAAAACTTAGTCATAAACCAATGGTGTAGCTAGGAGAGTGATCCCCCCCACCCACTAAGACATTTCATTTTCCTACATCACTCTTTGCTGAAATATGATAATAATGACAGAGAATTTTGTTGATTAAGTCTAATGCTCCTTTTTCACACACACACACACATTTAATAAATATAAGCAATTACTTATGAGACAGGGAGAGAGAGAGAGAAAAGTGAAGAAAAAGGAAGTATTTCAACGGTTTTTCACTGCCCCGGTGGCGCAGTGGTCTAAGCGATGGCTTCTGACCATTCGTAAGGGGTCTGGGTTCGAATCCCGGTGAGGCATGGATGCTGTGTTTGTCTTACGACACTGGCTCTTTCCCTTCCCTTGAACCACTGACGCTAAATTAGGGACGGGTGACTGCTTATAGCCAATTGAGTTGCTCATGGTGGTTGTTAAACCTCCAATAAAAAAAATGGTTTTTCTTTTTGATTTCAACCTTTTCTTGACTATTGTCACTTCTTGAAACCAAGGCTGAATAAAAAAAAAAAAAATTATGCCATGCTCTTTGATTTTTCTTTCCTCAATCCACTTTGTGAAAGTTTTATGGAAAATGTATAGAGGAATATAAGAGTATGGAGTATGTAGTAGAGCTCAGCTCTCTCTTTTGCCCCCTTCCTGGGTATGGCCCTATTTCTAGCTACACTGGACCTTTCCCTCCCCCAAACTTAAATCTTGGCTGCATTACTGTATAGTAAGCACACAAGAAACTGAGCCCAAATGGTTGAACTCTACAAATGCAGGTGCTGTCAGCTGTAAACATGAATCAACAACACAATAAGTGGGTGGTAAAGAAAAAGAAAAAAAAAAAACCACAGGAATCCCTCGTTGAGCTCCTGGAAATTTATTCATAGTATAACTAATACTATGAATAAATTTCCACCGAACTTTTTCAACCAAACTTTTCAATCAGTGTATAAATACCCATTATGACATATGGTGCTGAAACATGGCCTATCAAGAAAAACATATTGGACAAATCGCAAAAAACACAATGTAAAATGGAAAGATCCCTACTAAAATAAGACTTCAATATAAAGTAAAGAATACAGATATATGATCCAGAACAAAATTTTTAGACATAGGTGAAAAAATACATACTCAATTTAAGATGGAAATGGGCTGGCCATATAGCAAGAATGGAAACTAATAGATGGACTAAAAAATAATAACAGAATGGAGACCATATAAAGGAAAGAGGAGTAGGAAAACCAGAGGGAAGATGGATGGATGATATAAACAAAACTGTAAGAAAGCTGTGGAATTGACAAGCCCAAAGGCAGGAACATTTGGAAAGAGATGAGGGAAACCTATAGCCTCAATTGGCTATCAAAAGGGCTGGAAAAAGAAGATAACTATACTATGCGAACAATTAAAGAAATGGTTTAAAAGATGATGCTGGCGATACCTGACCACTCTGCATCTGAAACTTTGGTTTATTTTCATGTTATTTCATACAGCACCAAAATGACTACAATTTACCTGAGTATACAATTACTACAATTTACCTTATGCAATTGCACACAAGTATGGATATCCTGATGGAGTGGTTAGAAGCATGCAGCAGAAGATTGGATTGGCTGCACTCACTATATTGAGTAGAGAAACAGTAAAACTGAAGTTCATTAGGTCCATGAAGCATATTCAAGAAATGACCAACATTCTTAAGAATCATTGCAAAAAATACCAAATGGACTTTGGATTATAAACTACCACCATCAAGACCTTTATTAAAAAAGACAAGGACAGTATTCCCATGGGAGACAGGGTCAGTTATCCCATGGGAGACAGACAGGGCATGTATCAGATCCCACTAAAAGCTATTGATCCAGAGGATGTTGACAAATTATATATCGGATCGACCACCAGGACCTTAAATCAATGATTGAGTGAACACAAATATAATATTAGGTCACATTAATCTCACAATGCATTTGCGAGAACTAAAAACAAGGGCATCCACCTACCTGTGTGGGAAGAGGCTCGGATCCTAATTACCACTCGGACAAAAAGCGCTACACTTTTTACTGAAAGTCTCCATATCTTGCATAAATCATCATTATGTTGTAACAATGAACTTCTGAGGTACATACCTTTGCCCTGGAGAAATGTGGTTACGAAGAAGAAAAGGGAACCCGGTATGGAAGACTATAATGACATTACTTAAAATTATAATTTTATGACATGGATTCCATTCGATTGACCATGTGAACTCACCGTACCAATCAGATTCATGTATGCGGCAAACAAGACCATATAAGATGTACATCCTTGGCTGCTTGCTCCAAGCCAGAAGACAGACCAATAGTTGGTCCGAAAGTACTTGCATTTTAATTGTATTGTAATTGTATTTTAATTCAAACCTTTTATCTTTGTGGATGTTGTGAGGTCCATTCTGCCTGTTGGTTAATTATCGTGCTTGGACGGATTAAGCATCTACTCAGTTAGTAGAATGCACAAAATACACCATATTTAATTACCTGAGGTGAAATTTGGAAAAAAAAAAAAAAAAGTACTATGTAACTTAAGCATTCAGTTAGTTACATATTACAAAAAGATAAAAAAATATATAGTGTGCAGGAAACCATCTGTTCCCTTTTTAAAAATATGTAATCAATAAAATATTGGGTGACTCATAAATACCAAATTTTTCAGCTTATGAGACTTTTTTCTTCAAAAGTCTAGGCTTCGACTTATATGCCACTTTGACTTATTTATTGGATTGTCATTGAAATTTCTCAATCAGAAAAAAAAAGTTGTGCCTTAAATTTGGTCATACTCAAAACACAATATACGTTCATAAGAATCCATTCTGAAAGCTTATGAAATATAACATCATATTCACTAAGAAAGTGATTTTGCTCCCTATACTTCCAATGAAAAAATTTCAGTCCTAGTTCCTCAGCAAAGAAAGATTTCCTGTACAACAAAATTGGCCCACTGATAAAAAAAACATCCTAACTTAGATTGCTCAATCAGTGTTTTTTGCAAAAAAATTTTTCCTGAACTACATACAATATATTAAAAAACAATAACTTTAATGTAGTTATGATACTTGCTTACAGGTGGTGTCACTCTTTCTTACCACTACATCGAAGTAAAGTTATTGATTTTTAATACAGTTCAGGAAAGTTTTTTGCAAAAAAACTCCTATTGCACAATCTAAGTTACGATGTTTTTTTTATCAGTGAGCCAATTTTAATGTGTGGGAAATCTTTTTTCGCTGAGGAAATAGGGTCAGAAAATTTTCCATTGGAGGTATAGGGAGCAAAATCATTAGATGTTTATCTTAAAAGCTGCTGAAATGGATATTTCTATTTGACAGAAACACCATTAAAATTGCCGTGAGTGGCCTCTGCCGTATTTTAATTGCATCCCCCTTGCAATCCCTACAAGACCCTGTGGACGGTATTCACGCCTGATTTTGCACAGCAGGAACATCACTAGATTTCAAAATCAAGGTGGGGTGAGTATTATTTTTGCTGGGGCAAGTTTCATAGCAACTTTATTTATGAAACACCAAGAGAAAGGATTTTTAATGCTTTTTACTACTGGCTACAAAGGGAATTCATGCAAAGCCTTGGATACACACACACACACACACCTGGATTTGACTAGTTACCCGACTAGTAAATCAACAAGATAACATGACAGTGACTAATGGATTAGTGGTGTAAGATAGAAGTGTTGGTGAAATGTTGCTTTCAACTTTTTTCTTGTTGTGAATGCATTGTCTTAATTACTTTTTGAAACTTTGCATTTTTGCTTATAAAAATAGTACTGTGCTTGAACAATTTCTTTAAAGAACATTCATTTTGTTTACCTAAATCAAATTTTAGGCTGTGACATGGAAAGGCAATACAGCTGCCTTCCTTAACTCCCTTCCTTCAAGCCAGAGATCTTGTCTGCACTCCTCTTCAAAGCAGTTGTCAGCCACATCCTGCTCCCTCAGTGTCACAGGTCAGCCCGGTGTCCAAGCGTAGGTTAAATTCCTAGATCTCCAGCTGTGACACTTTTTTTTTTTCATTGGGGGTTTAATGACCACTATGAGCAATGAGCAACTCATTGTGCTATAACCAGTTCCCCATCCATAATTTAGGGCCACTGGTTCTAGGGAAAGGAGAGAGCCAGTACCATAAGACAAACAACATTCATGCCTCACTGGAGTTCGAACCCGGACCCATCTCGGATGAATGACCAGAAACCATCGCTTAGACGACTGCACCACTGGGGTGGCTGTGACACCTGTCTCAAAAAATTTTATGACTACATTGAAAAGTAAACTGCAAATGTGTCTATATAGTCTTAAGAGCACTAGTGTAGCACTCTTAAGACTCCACCTCCTGTGTTGTAATCCCCTACTGTGTAGTACAAACAGATAGTAGAGCAATTAATAATGACCACTCTCAGTGAATTCCTGTCCACCCTCCTCATTCACCCCTGGCCATACTAACACACAAAAAAAGGCTTAAACTAAGGAATTGGAAGAGTGGAGAACAATTCAATTTTCATGACCCTGCTGATGCTATTTATAAAACCTTTCTACGTAGAAAATGGGACATACTACAGATGTGAAGCACATGCCAAACAACAACAATTCAGCGATACATTTGTAGTTCAGTCGGTTAAAAAAACTGGCTCTGGAACGAGGAGGCGGTTCAATCTTGTCACCGACAAATTTGTGAGTTTCACAAAGTAAACAATGCAATTCCTAGGGGGAAATACATAGGGACACGATGAAAAACACATGACTTGTTATTATTACTTGGCAAAGTTTAATGTATAAAAAGCAAAAAAACAACAACACTTTAACTGGGTGAGTGGTAGGGCGGGCAAGACAATTTTTATCCCTCGCATGCCCTTTGCGATGTCTGTGTTGCAAAGGTGTTAGAACTACAACAGGTACACCTCATTTACTTGCAGTAATACCTCTGAAACACGTCACTATCATGTAGTTGATGGGCTGGTGACAATCATGTTGACATTTGGCGGAGCATGTACTTTTTTAAAAACAGTAATGGCAGCCGTTAGCGAAGGCAGTCTTTTTTTCACTCAGTCACTCAAGTTCATCTCTCAACTGGATTAAAATCAATTAATGGTTCCATTTATTATGTTTATCTTAATTTATTTCATGTTTTTGATTGAAATCAAAAGTTTTTTTGGTTTCTGAGTTCAATCAGACTCTGTGAGATATTCACTGAAATGTTAAATATATAGTTACAGATTACGGCTTCTCTTACTGGTTGGTCCAAGGGAAGGAATGTAATTGCATCTGTTTGTAAGAAAAAATAAGCTAACTAAATTCAAAAGAGAAAAATACAGAAATTACTTGACTTTCTCTTCCTAAAGTTTCAGTAAACATTAAAAAATATAGTTAAGAACTTCGGAAAATTAATTATTTTTCTAGCCTCGTCTCATAATCAGGTTTGAATTATCTATGAATAAAGATAAGGAAATTGAGAAATTTAGCCCATTTGACTTATATTCCATATCGAGTTATAAGCCAAAAAATATGGCATAATCAATTATCCACGTTATTTATATGTAGCACCACTAACTGCAGTGATGACATTATCTCTATCTTGGAAGTTACAAATGCAAGAAAAAAATTATTACAAATGCCATACAATAGGAGCAAAGTGGTAACAAAGAACCCAAACTTCACATCAGTGTCAGGCGAGATGAAGTTTCATTGTTTAACATTCCCTGCGGCCGAATCCACTGTTGCCTAAGTTCAACTGCCAACCAAAGCAGCACAAGACAAAGTGATAAGATTCTAAGCAGAGAATGGACCACAGTGGCTAATAATGCCCTCAAGGTTTGCAAAAATAGTACTTTGCTCAGTTTTAAGCATTGATGGACAAAACAGTTTGTAATACTTGTGTTTCTTTAGCTTTTGTGGGTTGTGCTTGAAGAAAAATATTTTTTGAAGAAGCTGTGGTGTAGCATCATTTTGTCCCAGTTGGAACAATATATGTATTTTTTGGTCATTGTCATGAACCATTCTCAGTTCACTGCTGGATGAAGGCCACCCCATGTATGTCACAGATATCTGTCTTGAGCAACTCTATTTCACGTACTTCATCATGCTTTTGAATTTCATCAACTCGTCTCCCACGAGGCCATCTTCCGGATCTTTTCTAGACCCTTATTAAGCAGGCTAGTATTTCAGTTAGAATCCCGAAGGATAGAATAATAGTGATATCTCCCACACAGTGATGGTCAGTTCTTCTAGCCATATGCCATGCCCATTGCCACTTGAGGGTGTAAGCACCAACTATAGGGGTGGGCAAGATGAAACTTGCCCCTCCAATAATTTTACTAAGACAATCACAACATCCAATATTTTTCATCCTGTTTAATTAAATAATCGCTTTAGCCTCATAAGGTGGACCAAGCTCCACCTTATGGGGCCAGAGCGATTTATTTCCAAAAAATTAATAAATAACAAAATAAATAAAAAAATTTCCCACATTCCCAGCATTGCTCATTTGATAAGAAACTGGATTGGCAGCCCTGTATTAATAGTGTTTAACATGAACTTGTGATATGTGGTAAACGCTTAAAATAATTATCAAAAGTAAAATAAATAAAATACAGAATTGTATAATCTCTAGTGCCTTTATGCATCTTTTTCGCTTCTTGTTCTTTGTTTGAGTAACCCAGTGAATTTCTCATATTTTTTACTAAATTTTGGAAATAAAATCTCTGGATATTTTTATAAAATCACAGGCTGAAACCGCTGAATATTCTTTTTAAAAATATTAATATTCAGCAAAAGAATATTTCTGTTTTCTTGTTCATTTGCTGGTGAACAATTACAATTGCATTTTAAAATATACATCAAATTTTGTATTTATCTTTTTGCTCCCCCTTTTTGTTATATTTTCCTCCTGACAATGGAAGAGACATACCCCTCCCACGTCTGATCTCTTCACACCTTTCCCCCTAATAATTTGGAGAAGTTGGCACCCCTGATAGGTAGGCTCTGTAATCATGATCTTATTTATTTCTTGTTTACTAAAGATCTTTTATCTTTATTCATTGTCTTTGAATATCTTTCTTTTCTTTTAATATGGTTTTATATCCACTTGTTCAGTTCCGTGTTAAAGAACCCATTTCCTGTGTATTACTTTAATAAGATCCTTTACAAAAGTTTTTATCATATTATTATTATTATTTTTATTTATTCAAAATATACGAATCACAGCCTATGATAAACAAAATAAACAACAAATTATCATTGACTGGTATTGTTGAACTGATACGAGCTTCCACCAGAGACCTAGGTATCAGAATCGGCGTAAAATATATGATGTCCCAAGTAAAGCTGTCTTCCGCAGTTCTGTAGGTGGCATATCAGAAAGCTGCAATTTTTCAAAATGATTCATAAAATTTTTTTGACATTGTTCCAAGTGCCTCGATGACAATGGAGACTACTTTTGTGTGTGTTTAGTCCATAACCAGGTAACTTCTATGTCCAGGTTTCTATATTTAGTCATTTTTTCCAGTTCTTTTTCATCGACTCTAGCATCTCCAGGGATCGCTATATCAATTATCCAGACTTTTCGATTTTCTATGACTGTTATGTCTGGTGTATTATGTTCTATGTGTCTATTGGTTTGAATTCTGAAATCCCACAAGATCTTGACTTGATTATTTTCTATGACTTTCTCAGCCTGATGTTCCCATGAGTTTTTCGATGCTGGCAGATTGTGCTTTCTGCATAATGACCAGTGAATCAATTTTGCAACCCTGTCATGTCTAGCTTTGCAATCTGTCTGTGCAATTTTGCTACATTCACATGTTAGATGAGACACAGTTTCATCTTTTTCTTGACAAAGTCGACACTTTGGATTATCACTGACTTTCTGGATTTTAGCCTTCATAACATTTGTTTGCAATGCCTGTTCTTGTGCAGCAAAAATCAGACCTTCTGTTTCTTTCTTGATGGAACCCAATTTCAGCCATGCCCAAGTCAAGTTGTTGCCACTTTTTCCATCAATATTCTTTAGAAATTGTCCATGCAGTGGCTTGTTCTTCCAGCCACCTAATCTGCTTTCAAACTGTTTTCTCTTGTATTCAGCCTTGTTTTCTGTTGTTTTTAAGATATTTTCATTATTCACTGCCTGAAGTAGCTTTTCTCTGCTTCTGTTGACGTAATCATTCAGGCTGCTTCTTTTCCCCTCTACTAACTGTTGTACTTGTATTAGCCCTCTGCCTCCAATCTTCCGAGGTAAATATAATCTGTCAACATCACTTTTTGGATGGAGTGCATGATGCATGTTCAATAACTTTCGAGTTTTTCGATCCAGTATTTCTAATTCACTTTGGGTCCAATCAATTATTCCAGCTGGGTATCTGATTACTGGAATGGCACATGTATTGATGGCTTTGGTTGTATTTCCACTATTTAGTTTCGATTTCAATATTTTTTTTACTCTCTTGATATACTCACTTTGAGTCAGATCTTTGACTTATGTATGTAAGATGTTATCTGATTCAAGAATTCTAAGGTATTTATAATTTTCATTATCTGACAATGATTTCATTGTATTATAATTTTCTAGTTCTATTCCATCTATATTCTGGATTTTTCCATGGCGCATGGATAGTACTGCACATTTTTTGAGTCCAAATTCCATTTGTATATCATCACTAAATATTTGCACTGTATGCAGCAATGTTTCAAGTTCGGCAAAACTTTTTGCATACAATTTAAGGTCATCCATGTACAGCAGATGGTTTATTTTTCCATGTTGGTCCGAAATGTGGTGGCCCATTTTTGTTTTGTTCAAAATCATTGACAATGGAATTAAAGAGATATTAAACAATAAAGGCGACAAAGAAGCCCCTTGAAATATGCCTCTCTTGATATTAACTTCTCCGAGTTCTTCACCATATGCATGTAACACTGTTTTCCAGTTTTTCATATTTTCTTTGAGGAATTGGCAGATGTTCTTGCTAACTCCAAATAGTTCCAAACAAGTGTTGATCCAGCTGTGGGGCAATGAGTCAAAGGCCTTTTTATAATCTATCCATGCCATATTCAAATTCGTTTTTCTTCTTTTGGAGTTTTTTAGTACCATTTTGTCAATTAGCAGCTGATCTTTTGTGCCTCTTGACCTTTTGAAGTTCCCCTTCTGTTCTATTGAGTACAAATTGTTTCCCCATAAGTAGTCATATATTGATCTTGCTAGTAAGTACTCTTGTGAAAAGTTTGAATGTTGTTGGGAGGCATGTAATTGGATGATAGTTAGTAGGTTCATTGCCTTTTTCTTGATCTTTCATTATAAGGAATGTGCGACCTGTTGTCATCCAATCTTTTGTGGCAGAATTCTGTAGCATTATATTGAATTGCATAGCTATTCGTTGATGAAGACTTGTAAGGTACTTCAACCAAAATCCGTGCAATTCATCTGGCCCAGGTGCACTTCAGGCTTTCACATTCTTTACTTGCTGTGTAATCATATCAGTTGTTATCATCAGATTATCCATGTGTATTCCTTTCAAATCTTTACAAACATTGTTGATCCACAAGGCATTTTTATTATTTAAGCTTCCCATCTTTCAGGCATTTTAAGTTACTAATGTCACTACGGAGTTTATTTTATTTTCTAGCCCAATTTTCCACTTAGGAGTGCCAGACATTTTTTTCTTTGGCATCTTGTAACCAAGTTCCATGGTTACTATGGCAGCTGTACTGTACATGAGCTGGTTTGTTTCCTTTAAAGTATGTGTTGGAATTTTGTCCACAACATCATTTGCAGTTTTTAACAAATGTTTCACTTGTTTGCTTCGTATTTGGTGAATTACAGGAAGTCTTTGTCGTTCCTCACCTTGCATCATATGGATTAAAATTTTCTCTTTCAGAAGACTTTGCTGTTGTGTCAATTCATGGTTGTCATGTTGTTTAACAGATTGTTCTTCTGGTAAAATATTTTCTTCTACTTGATCTTCAGGATTTACCAGCACAAAGTTTTCCATGACGTGGACCTTATTTTGTGTTGGTCCTTCTTTGCCAATTTCTCCATCTTTTGCAATTCCAGTTCTGTCAATACCTTGTTCCTGATGATAAACCTTCTTTGATTCATTATTCTTTGTTCTGTTATTCCACTGTCTGGATGTTTTCCTTTCCAAATTTGCATCATTCTTTTTTTAAAACCACGGGCTGATGGATTTGCCTGGTAAAAGCATTTCATGATTTCTCGATTTTCAGCAACTGTCCAAGTTTTCCGTTTTTTTTTTTTTTTGTTCCAGTAGCATTGCAGCAGCCTGTCCTGGTTCCTCAACAGGATCTGCTGAGCCCTGAAGCCCATTTGTTGACAGGTGTTCAGGAGCCACAGCACCTGACGCGGTCCTTGTTGACCTGGGTAACGACCGATTCGGTATGGAATTCTTTTTCTTTCATCTCATCATGATTGATGGTTGTTGGGTACTCTTAGTCTGGCTCCTCAGTCAAGACCTGTCTGGCTTGGGTGGCCCTGCTGGTAGCGATGCTACCGCCAGCATAGCTCTCAACCTCATCAGGACACACAAGCCCCACCACCATGACAAGGTGGCACCCTCGGTGGGGATTATTATTATTATTATTATTATTATTATTATTATTATTATTATTTAAAGTTAATGTATCAATTATGAAGTTCTTCCTTTCTGTTGGTATGTGTATATGTATATCTACTTCTTTGGCTTTATTGGATTAAATATCAGTTGGCATGCATTCTTTGCCTTTTGCCATTTTCTTGTTTGTACGCATAGTGCATATGCATAGGTGTGGGAAATTATGTTCATTATCAATTACAGGTTATGCAAATGAAGTTGGTGAGTCATTCCGGGCTCTGGTGCACGTGAATGTTGTCAGAGGTAGCTATGCTGTAGCTTTTGGATATGTGCTCGCTGATACTGCTGATAAAGTAAAGAAGACATCGAAGGTAACAATTAGTGTGTTAAGGACTAAGGTTTAAAAAAAAAAAAAAATAATCTTCTCACTGATAATTTATTCTTCCATCTTTTTTTTTTTTTTTTTTTTGTTAAGTAGCTCTTCAAATATTTGTTTGCGATACAAATCAGAAAGGATTTTATGCAATTGTCAAAACGTGATCTTTTAAATATAATAGATGTAAACTGCTCATAAAAGTTTAATGAATTTTCCTCATTTGCTAGTATTACTCATAATATTTTGTACTACAAAAGAATTTTTAGTGCAAATTTTCTTGTAGGCCTATATGTTTATATATGTAGCATATATTATGAAATTTAACAAATTTTAGTGCTTATAGTAGTTTTTTAATTCATAATGATTTTTGTCTTCCTCCTCTCTCTCTCTCTCTCTCTCTCTCTCTCTCTCTCTCTCTCTCTCTCTCTCTCTCTCTCTCTCTCTCTCTCACTCTCCACAATGAGTACAGTTGTAGAAGAGAACATAATTTTTAGTATGCACTACAGAAACATAACTTTGATTGCTCTCCAATATGAATTTGTATCATTAATTTTTTGTCTTCTTGAATGGTGATTTTGCTGTCCCCAGAACGAAAACAACTGTGGCAGGTGTAAATTATAGTAAGTAACTATTCCTCATAAACAAAATCATATGTTGCTGACAGTTATAAAGTTTAAAAGATGAGCTAAGCCAATAATGTTAGATTAAACACTGGGTTTTTTAGTGGGTTTTTATTACTAACACAGTCACCCAGTGTTATGCCTACTGTGCATTGTGCGGCCATGGACAAGATGAAACATACCAAACAATTTTCTTAATTTAGTGCAAAACTTCTAATTTATAAATATAGTCTATTGTATCTAAAATGTAAATTTGGAGTGCTGTCTTTTAAGCTTACTTCTGAGAGCTGTACCAAAACCAAGTTTCAATTTTTGTCAGAGACAAAACAAAATAGATGAAACTAGAAGAAATATTATTTTATAAGAATTATTTTGTTACTTTACTTCCTTTATTATGTGCTGATGTTTCAGAATGACTTAAGCATTTTTACAGATCTCTTTTCTAGTTCCATCCACCGTATTCAAAAAATTAACTTTCTATAGTTAAGTCACCCATTTTTTGTAGTTTGAGCAGTAATGGGAAATACATTGATAAAAATAGGGCATTACAAATACCATAGACTATGTGTTGTGACCATAAATTTTGAAACTTTTTTTTCATTAGAATTTAAAAAAAAAAAAAAAAACTTCAGAAAAGTATATTTTTAAACAATTTGGTAAGAAAATTGTCTGAAAGGGGCAAACTTAATGTTTGATATAACTAATAAAGTAAGAAATAAATGCATTGCCTTGTTTGCATTAGAAGCGACTTTTCTGTAACTTCATTTTGTCCTGTAATAGATATTTCCAACATACTTACAACACAAAGCAGGATATCAGCTGCGAATGCGTATTGGGTTGGAAAGAAAGTAATGTCTCCAAATGCAAGGCAACAGTAAAGTGCTAATTACTGACAGGGGTGGATCCAGGATTTTTGTTAGAAGGGAGGGGGTAAGGGGTAAGTGTAGAAAATAACCAGAAACCTTTCTGATATTATCTCGCAAAATGAAAAAGTGTTCTTAGTTAGTATGTCTATAAATTCTTCTAATTAGTTAACAAAAGTAATACTCTCTTTCATGAAAAACTATTCAATTTGTTCAAATCTAACAAATCAAAACTTTTCCTTGGTTCCGGCGGGGGCTCGAATGTGCCCATGATTATCGTATATACAGCTCAGTACAAAATGTAGTGGCCATCATTTGCCATGGCCTCTTTTAATCATCAGGGCAGCTGTTGGATACCATCCCTGTAGAACTGTGGCAGCTTGAACGCAAAAAAAGTGAATAAGTGCACATTCGACATTGCCCCTGTTGTTGAACCGCTGTCTGCTCGTGAAATGCTGCAATGACCAAAACAGGTGGTAGTTGTTTTGGGCAATGTGCAAGGAATAGGCTGGGTGCAGCAGAAGCTCCCAGCCCAGGCCCCTGATCTTGTGACAGGTCACCCGTGCTATGTGAGGTCTCGCTCTGTCCTGCTGGAAGAGGATGCCTTTGCAGTTGTTCAGCAGTGCTTGTCGTTTCGACATGAATGATTTCTGCAGATAATCGAGCTGACAGCAATACACATCGGCAGTTATAGTGGTGGTGTCCGGCAGCAGCTCAAAAAACACGACACCCCACATATCCCACCAAACAAATAGCTGGACCTTACATGAAGTGTAAGCTGGCTTTGAGGGTCGGCATGGGCTTCTGTTTTAGGTCCAACCACTGTTTCCGGGTACTGACATTGTCATGCAGGACCCATTTCTCATCACCTGTCCAAGAACGGTTCAACTTGGTCACATGCAAACAGGAAAATGCTTGCACTCATGTGATTTGCTTTCTGCTCAACCATGAGTTGATGGGGTACCCAAACTCCCCTCTTGTGCACCATCCCAAGTTGATGCAGGTGCATGATAATGCTAGTGCGGGTAGTCCCCAGCTGTTTGACCAACTCTTGCATGGTCGCATGTGGGTCGGTCTCCATTAAGGTGTTCAGCATGTCCACATCCACTGTCGCAGGCCTTCCTGCTATGGGACGGTCTGACACGTCACAATTTTCCTCTCGAAACCATTCAAACCAACGACAGTACTGATTATGTGATATGGCATTGGGGTACACACTGGTAATGTTCCGTAACAGCACTTGCGGGGGTGCTACCACGACAAACTTCATACAGCATGCAATGGCAGATGTTCTTCTCCGCTTCCATGTTGGCTGGCACTTGCACTCTTCACATTCTGATGGCTAACTGCCACTGACTTAAGCCACCTGCCTGCTGATATCATGCCGTGTGCTGCACAATCTCAGTGGCCAATGTGTGTCATCGCTGGGGATTCAACTTCGGGTACTTCGTCATGAGACATTATTTTCTTTCCAACCCAATACACACACACACATGCATGCACATCATGTCAACTCCAAATCACAACACTCGTGAACACACAGAACACCAAGGAAAGAACCCTCAAAACAACCAAACATCAAAACCACGAAAACAACATAGTAAACAAAAGGAAAACCTCAAATTATGAATCATTAAAACAATTAAAAATAAATGCAAATACAAAGGGTAGTGAGCGGTAAGTGACCAGTCATCAGGGAAAGACATCACCGACCGCTGACCATACCCAAATTCAGGTTTCATGTGGGTGATTAAAAATCTTGGCCAAAAATAAAAGTTAGTAAATTTAGAAATAATTTCAGTTTACCCAGTCTTTCCTACCTGAGCAGGGACTTCCAATATAAAACAACACTTACCAAAAGCATCAGTAATAGTCAAAGCATCGCAGGAAATCCAAAAGGAGTTACAACACTATAACTACACAAACCAAAATGCACAACAAACTGAACACAGCAAATATTAATTATTTACAGTGGCAACATCTAGTTTGTGTAATAGAATTAATCATCTATGGATGCAAGCAATGTTCCTTCTAAGCTGTGTGCACGCGCTGGCGTGCATCGACTTAAATTCCTCTGCGCAGCTGAAATATCTTCCGCGCAGTAGGCATTTTAGATTAAAATCCCCAAATCCCTAATTAATTTTTATAAATCGAAAATCAATTACCTGCAAAAATAATAAATACATACAATTCGGGCTCTCAAAAGTCAACACAACACTTTTCTTAAATGCCATTCGCCTCCTAAGCTCATCTCATTGTCTTCTTCCTTCTCAAAGGCTTCTTGTGTAGTAGCCTTATGCGTAAACATGCTTTTCCTAATTTCCGGTGTTTTATTCCAGAAGTAAGTTTGAGCTTCTCACTTTTTGTAAAATAAACATTTTAATTAATGAAATGTTTTTAATATATTTTTATTTTGTTTAAAATCAATTGCAGAAAGAACGGTGATAAAAATGGGGGGATTAGAAAAGAAAAGGGGTTCCAATCCAAGTTCTTCTGCACTAGTAAGAGAAGCTGAGAAATTTTTTTTTTTTGCTCAAGTGGTTTTGATGCCTGCCCAGCATATTGGGTTAGGCGCGCATTGCTCGGGTCCACGTAGAGGGAATATTGGATGCAAGCAATGTATAGTTAATTTTCCGGTGCGACTCGGAAGAAATTAATTTTGTATGTAGCCCAAAAATAATATTAGCAGGTAAAAGAGATAGCTGGAGCATTTATTATATTACATAATTATATGAGTTATTTTGATTGAAAGTGTTTAAGGGATCTCTGAAATGAAATACACAAAAATTATATGGATAATTACTCTTGATACAAGCAAAAAAAAAAAAAAGCAATTTAAGTTCTTTGGTAATATTTAATTTATTATTACAAATCCTGGTAATTCTCAAAAACTGAGAAATAACAATATTTCTATGAATATTAATTGAGAGATGAGAAAACCAGTTACTCATAAGAATAGCAGTAAAATTAAAACAAACTCTTTTATCATAAACATCAGTAATTATACCAAAGTGGTATGAAGAATAGCCAAATCAAAGAAATATAATTAATAACTTGAATCTTCCATAATCAAAACTAGATTTTTCGATAGATTTTCATTGGGTTTGAAGTAGAATTACTCGAACTGAAAATGATCAAATCGTCAACATATCTAAATGGATAAATATCAATAAGTGTAGAATGAAATTCATAAAAATGTAGGTATAAATTTGCCAAGACTCTAGTTACATGTACCCATAGTAATACCCTTAATTTGAATATACACATTTTTTGAATAATAAATATAGTTGAGCATAATACAAAAATTGTACAAGGTATTGCAAAATCTTTCTTCAATAGGCAAAGAGTTTCTAAATTCGACAAAATAATAATCTAAAATCTTCCTTAAGTCATCAAGATCTATAGAAGTGAAAAAAATTAGTGGTCATAGGTTGTTATATCAAAATTGCAATTTTGCCTTAGAGCTATGAAGTCCAGTACTTTTTTTTGTTCCCAATAATCCAAGTGTTGGAAGAAATTTTTTCATAAATTATGGTAAGTAAATACCAGCATGCTTATTGCAACTCCTTATTCCACAAGTGATAAAGTGAAAACCAATAGGACTTTGATATAAATGTAGTGAAACAGCCAACTTTTGGAACAACCAATTTTCTTGTGCTCTTATACTCCACCTGCTCATTTTCAACATATGTTCATCTGTACGAAGTACCTTGACATGCATCTCGACATGTTTTTTTAATTTCTTCTTTGTGGACGTTTTATGTTTTATCAACGACAATATGAAGTTTTAGCACCTCTGTGTATGTTTCGTTGATATATATGCATGGTGAGCCTTTTGTTTCCCACCGGTGTTGATGATAATTTTGAATTCATTTCACTCTTACATCACCGTTTTTTCTTTTTTCTTTTAATATGTCTGCTATCTTTTATACCAAAAATTGGACCTTTGCTTTATTCTCTGAATGGCCTCCTACGATATTTACTGTATGTGTTTCCTTTTTTGAAACCTTGGCCCATTTATACATAATACAGTTTGGATGAATGACAAGCTAAATTTCAATGGTTAGTCAACTGCAATGTTCAATGTTATATTAAAGACAAAGAAGCAGCACCAAATGAAGACCAAGTGCAAATGCCTTTTTTGACTCAGCTATTACTTTAATATATCAAGGTATGAAAATTGCAAATGAGAGGTATGGCAGCATTATCTAACATTTAACGTGCGTAACAGAAAAATTAGCAATGAAAAAACCAAAAGTTGGTTGTTTCACTACATTTATATCAGTTTTATATCGCATGAATGTAGTGTATAAGAATATTGCAATGCAGCAATATAATGCACTTAATATGTATTAAACAATAAGATTTTTATGGAATTTTGGAGTTGCAAAAATATATGGGAATTCTAATTGAAATTTCTTGGTATTTAATAATTTATTAAAAGCCATAATTTTGTTCTTTAAATAGAAACATCAAGTCCAGTAATGAGTTTGTATGTAGTGCCACTAACAATCTCAGAAAACATGATTTGATAATAGAATTTCTTACAGATAAAAGCATAATTATTATTACTTTTATCAACAGAGTTTGTAATGAACTTCTCCTGTATTTCAGCAATCTGAGTTTATATCACTCCAATCCTTGATGCATTCTGTTTTCCTGAAATTTCTTGCAATGGACTTATAGATATGTCCCAATAAAGCACCCAACCAAATAAAAAAATTCTACAGGAAAACAGAGTGCATCAAGAATAAATTTCACCAGCCAATTTTTAAACTGCCATTGCTATACATTATTCAAATTTTTTGCTCTGTGATTATAACTTTGCCAAAAATTTCTTAATGCTTTTATGTACTTATGTTTTATGCTGTGTATAAAACCATAGTGAAATGGAAATCGACGTTATACTGGGTGTGTCTAAAGTCTTTCCTTGATTACGCTAAATCATATAAAATGAACCGAGCTAGTTAGACATACGCGGTTTGTTGCATTGATTGTGTCACATTCTCAAGTTTTTTTGTTTTTTGTACTTTTGGAACAATAGGTGACGCTGCACATCTACAGTGTAGTTTGTTGTTGAAAGCGTCAGTCGGTGAAATGGTGTCTAAGCAGGAGAATGCTTAATTGTGTTCTCTGGTTTCATGAAACCAAATGTGCAATTTCAGTTCAGGTGAAGTTTAGGCGTGAATATGATAGAGCTCCACCTCATGTAAAGAGCATTAGGAACTGGTATGAAAAGTTTAAACAGACGGACAGTGTCAGTGACCGTGCAAGAAGTGGAAAACCTTTCATTGCTGAGGAAACTATCAACGCTATGGGTGATGCATTCGTACAAAGCCCGAGGAAATCAATTCGTCAAACCTCTAGTGAATTGGGAATACCTATGGAAGACAGTGCACCACATTTTAAAAAAGCAGCTTCGTTTTTGCATGCAAATTGTTCAAGCCTTGAAACCTAATGATGAGCCCAGGCGTGTGACATTTGCTATGGATATTCTTGAATGAATAGACAAAGATAGAGATTACCTGAAGCGGATTGGTTTTTCAGACGAATAAACTTTTCATACCTCATGTAAAGTGAACACGCATAATGCCCGTATTTGGGGTTCAGAGAACCCACATGTGGTTTGGGGGAAATGAAGGGATAGCCCTAAAATCAATGCTTGGTGCAGACTAATGCACAACAAAGTAATTGGACCATTCTTTTTTATTGAGCCCACCATTACATCAGGTATTTACCTCAACATGGCTCAGCTGTATGTTGAACCTCAATTGGAGAAGAGCTGCAACCATGGGTAATGTTCCAGCAGAATGGTGCACCCCCACACTTGGGTGTACCTGTCCGTCAATTCTTAGATGGCAAATTCCCTAACACATGGATAGGCAGAGATGGTCCCATACCCTGGCCACCAAGATCCCTTGACTTCTTTTTATGGGGCTACGTTAAGGAACAAGTTTATGCAGTACCAGTTGCAGATATTAACACTTTGAAGGGAAGAATAACTGAAGCGTTTGCGACCATCACAGATGACATGTTGCAGCAGACATGGAAAGAGATAGAGTACCGACTAAATGTCCTTCGTGTAACAAAAGAAGCTCACATTGAGGTATACTGATGAACCAGAAAAAGAACTCTGTACTTCAGGTAAGCTATATTGGAAAACCATATGTGTCTAACGAGCATGGTTCATTTTATATGATTTATCATAATCAGGGAAAGACTTTAGACACACCCTGTATAATTTTTTCATTTGTTATGATTGCACAAAATATTTCTTTTCATAGTAGGAAGCTGTTGACATTTCAAGTGTGTGTGTGTGTGGGGGAGGGGCTGAGGGCATGTCATGTGCTTGTACTGGGGCCTACAAATTGATGGGTGGGCAGTGACTACAGGAGATCATAGGGATGATTTTAATGAATTGTATCCATGTATATTTATGTTTCATTCACAGAAACTCTAGAAAACTGCAACTGGATGGTTGGCAGTGAGATTTGAGACCCCCAATATGCTATCTACCACACAGCCACAAGGCACACACTTTAGCCAGCTGGCTCACTTCGGTGGTTGAGGAAATAATTAGGGTAAAAAGAATTGTAGGTGTATGTGCATTTTCAAGGCTGCTGTACAAATCTGTTCATTTCAATAATTTATATGGAGATTAAAAATTATTTTTATCATGTGACTTAACTCCGATACATAGAAGTGGTAAAATGTACCGTATTTTTCCGTGTATAAGTCTCCCCCATGTATAAGACGACCCCTACGTTTTTGAACCCAAAATTAAGAAATCAATATTTTTATTACAAAAAAAGACACATTTGATATTTTTTTAGAAATTAGGTAATATCATTGAAGTACATTTAGAAATTAGGTAATATTTCTAAAATAATATAAAAAAAAGAAGTTTGGAAATTTATATTATTTAGGAATATAGGTAATATTTTAAAGATACAAACTATGAAATTATTCAATCGACCGAATTCCCAAAGGCTGGCTGATGATTGCAGGAAGCGTAACAAAAAAAATAGCTGTGACTCAGTGTGCTGGTGACTCATCAGTAGATTTGTAATGATTTGTAAGTCGTCGTGGGGAGAGGGGGATAAGAGGTCTGGCAGTTTTGCTGTGGTAGCCACAGGGTTCTCTCAACCGGTTAACCCCCCCAGTGTATAAGATGACCCACAATTTTTGGTCTAAAAATTTTGGAAAAAAATATCATCTTATATACAGAAAAATATGGTAATCAGTGTGTGACTCTTCTAATGCAAAGGCTGAACAATAATTTAAATACAAATTTTTTATTTTGCTCAGGGAACTATATTGCTATTGATGAATTTTCCTTTTTGGTGTGTATTGGGTGCTGAGTGATAATTTCTTGTGTTCTCATGGAAGAAATGAAGTCTGGGGAATGGTTTTAATACATTATTCTACATTATAATATATATAAGCACAAACTATTTATTACAAATATTATGTTAAATTTCTGTTTCTCACATTAATAAATTAAATCTTTTAAAAATGTCATGTTTAGGTTCTCTGTGACTGCTGAAGTCTAATTGTTGGGACTTAAATATTCAACAGGAGAAGTATTCAAAACATAACATATATTATCCTAAGGCTTAAAATGAAGGTGAAGTCTTACCTTTCAGTACCCAGGTTTATCATATCGGTTGGTCAGTAGGATATCCAAAAATAATACTATTGTATTCTTTTATAGCAGTATTCCAGCGTGCTAGTCACAGAATGTGCCTCTGCATATGCTTATTAATTAGCGTTAGAAAGAATTATCAAACCGTCAGACTTTGGAAAGACTGCCTTAAGAACATATGTTGTTTTAGGCTTAAAACAAAGGTGGATGACTATGCTTGAACACTTACAAATGATAATGAAATTGTTAAAAGATTCGTGATATAATAAAAATTTCTTTAAAAAAGTCTATAATCCCCAAAAACCAACTCGTTGAATTCTTGAAGGTGCAATAAAAGTCTCATTTGAATCCAAAAACAAGTGTCCTGACGTATTGGGTTGATGGGAATGAAATGTACGGCAAAGGACCAGCACACATGGACAGCGAGAACGAAAAAGCAGAACAACTTACCTAGGCAAAATAATCCCCCTTGGCATCGACACATAGTTGCCATGTGTTCAGGAAGGCCATGATCCCAGAACGAAAAAGTCTTGTGGCTGGGACCCGAAGAAGTCATCAACTGCACTTTGAACCTCGTCTGTCGTGAACTGTTTACTGGAAAGGAAATGGTCCAGGCAGTGAAACAGATGATAGTCTGTCGGAGACAAATCCGGGGAATAGGCAGGATCAGGCAGTGCTTCATAACCCTTGGCACTTAATATCAGCATCATTCGTTGTGCAACATGAGCACAGGCGTTGTCCAGGAGCAGAAGAACACCATGTCTGTTGACCAAAGCTGGTTCTTTCTTCAGCAATTTCCAGTGCATCTGGTGTAATTCAGCACAATAACATTATGCAGTAATGGTTTGGCCTTTTGCCACGAAACTCCGATGAATTATTCCGGCTGTGGATCACCAGACAAGGAGCATCATCTTCTTGGTGTGTAGAGGTGGCTTAGGATGCCGTCCAGCAGGCTGTGCCTTGCTTAACCATTGTGCAGATTGTTTCAGATTATCATAAAGGACCCACTTCTCGTTACAGGTGACAATTCGATGCAGTAGAGGTTCCTGTTTATTCCTGGTAAGCAGTGATGTGCAGACTTAACACCTAGTGTTGTTGGCAGTTGTCAACTCATGTGGCAGCCACATGTCCAGCTTTTGATCTTACCCAGCATGGCCAGAGGCCGAACAACTGTCGTGTGTTGAACACCTATCTCTGCCGTTATCTCACGGCACGTTTTTCGAGGTTCCACTTCAACCACACGTAACATCGTCGGAAACAGCAACAGGTCGGTGGCACGTGCTTCATTTTGCAGGTCCGTATCTCGGCTTAAAAACTTCACAAACCATCACCGAATGATCATGAAGGAAATACGGGATTACACCATATAATACAAATTTGGAAGATGAAAATCTGATTTTTGGTGTAAATGTGACAAGGATGGTAAGTCAGATAGCATCCGAAAACTTCAAAATTTCATCTATGAAATTTTCAAGTTTTCGGATATTATCTGACTTACCATCCTTGTCACATTTGCACCAAAAATCGGATTGTCATTTTCCAAATTTGCATAATCGAATGGTTCGTCCGTTGGCTGTCTTCCCAAATGCTTTGTTAACATTTTGAGCAGCAATTCCGGCAGAATGGCCCAGTTTAAATTCACACAGGAAGTCTGCATGTTTCTTAAATGAATAGCCCAATGGAATTCATACATGCGTCTGCATGTTTCCTTTGCAAGCTGCGGTACATCCAAACAAACCACGCCTGAACCTTGTTCTTCACACATGTGCTAGCTATTTATAGTAACTCTGTGGCGTAATACCCACAACACCTGTGGGTAGTTCCATTCAGCTGTGGTGGAGGCCTGTCTCCACTGCTCGTTCGCGCCAGACATTTCATTTGCACCAACCCAATAGTTCGGCTCACAATTCCTGTGGCCATTTATCAAGGGTATATTAGATGTTACTGCTTCATGTAAACTAATCCCACATTACCGAATCATCAACATCAACTTTGTCCTAGTTGTAAATGCTTTTATGGCACCTCTATTCATAGTGATTGTGGAATAACTTTTTTACGGGTCTTATAGAGGTTATTTTTCATGAAAGTTGGTTGTCAATTTTTCGAACTAAAGCCTAGTTCGTCATCAGGACTATGTCACTGGAGTATTCATGAAAAATAACCTCTATAAGACCCGTAAAAAAGTTATTCCACAATCAACTTCGTCTTCGCTGTCGTCAAACAGGTTACGTACATTTATAGTGGCAGCGGCAAAAATGAGGTTGATGTTGGTGATTCGGCAATGTGGGATTAGTTTACATGAAGCAGCAACATCTAATACACCCTTGATAACGGCCACAGGAATTGTGAGCCGAAATGCGTTGGGACTTTTGTTTTTGGATTCAAATGCGACTTTTATTGCACCTTCGAGGATTCGATGAGTTTTTTTTTTTTTTTGAGGTTATAGACTCTTTTAAAGAAGTTTTTATTATATCATGAATCTTTTAAGAATTTCATTTTCATTTGTTCATGTTCAAGCTCTAGTCATCCACCTTTGTTTTAAGCCTAAAATAATGTATGTTCTTAAGGCAGTCTTTCCAAAGTCTGATGGTTTGTAAATTCTTTCTAATGCTAATTAATAAGCATATGTAGAGGCACTTTGTTCTGCGACTAGCACGCTGGGATACTGCTATACAAGAATGCAATAGTATTATTTTCGGACATTCTACTGACCAAACAGTACGATAAACTTGGGTATTGAAAGGTAAGACTTCACCTTCATTTTAAGCCTAAGGATGATGTATGTTATGTTTTGAATACTTCTTTTGTCCAATGTAAAATTCCCAACAATTAGACTTCAGTAGTCACAGAGAACCTAAACATTACTTTTTTAAATGCCTTCATTTATTAATGTGAAAAACAGAAGCTTAACAAAATATTTGTAATAAATAGTTTGTGCTTATTTTGAATTATTCCATATAATGCTGTTCAAAGTTAGATATTTCTAACATATTGAACTCATATGCATATGGCTATGATACATACTTGCATCTGAAGTCTTCAATCATACTCCTGATGCCGATGTTCCAGTTCCTTTTAAGGTGGTTTCACCTAAAATCTCTGCCTTATGTTTCCAGTGGTAAAACTTCTTTACATATTTTTTTTGCAATTAATATATTCCCAAGGATGAAAATTTCCACATCCATAAAATTAACTTTAAGTTATAGAACGGAATACTTAATACTTGCTAAAACATAACCATAATTATATTAAATATCAATCATTTTTCTTTGAGTAATGCCCAGACCTGTTAATAGATGGGGTGACATGTACATTGATGAAGTCAGTAGACAAACATATGTTGGATTGCTTAATTATGGTTATGTTTGAACAAGTATTAAGTATCCCATGCTGTAACTTAAAGTTAGTTTTCTTGATGTGCAAATTTTCATCCTTGGGAATATATTACCTAATTGCGAAGAAAATATGTAAAGAAGTTTTACCATTGAAAACCTAAGGCAGAGATTTTAAACGGAACCACCTTAAGCCTCTCAAATAAAAGTCAGATGGTTGTGCCGGAAACCACATGCCAACAGCTGATGTAGCATTGGAAATGGACTCAAATTTTGTTTCCTTCAAATATTTCTTCAGTTTGAAGAAAATCATATTAATAATAATCACAAATAGTGCCAAATTCTGTGAATAATTAATATATATCTAATTAATATATATCTATCACCCTTTGAATTTATCAGCTACAATTAAAATAGCTGTTGCGTTAAATGCCACCAGATGACGACATCTCAGTTGCTGAGACCATCAATGCGCATTCGTGTAGTCAGATGCTGACTGATAAACCACGCATTGCGCTGAGAATTGTTGGCGCTGTAGCGTAAATTCGAACGCACTCGACTAGTTATCGAGAGTTCTGGGGTTCGATCCCAGCAGTGCCGGAATACAATTTTTCAGTCGCTATGCGTTGTTTAAAAAATAACGTGGAAAGAGTGATGACATCGTCCATTTTCTGTGAATAAGCAGAATGTTTCAACAGTTCGAAGCGAATTTCACGAAACTTTGCCTGCACAATGCCCAGCTGTGTGGGCTCAATCATAGTCCTGTGAAAACAGAACCCCTTTTGAAAATTTCCCCCTGAATTTTGATTTCATGCTTCAGTTTGTCCAGAAAGAATATAAAATAAATTTTCTGTGATGGCGGCATCTTTTCCAGGCAGTCCACTAAACCCTGTCCTTGTCCCAGAATACAGACGCTATCACCTGTGGTGCAGATTTCTGTGCTCGAAATTCGTTTGGGAAAGAGGAATCACTGCATCTGCATTCTTTGGATTATTTCTTGAACTTTGCATCATACAGATGTATGCATGTTTCATCCATGGTTACCAAGTAAGCCAATAAACTGCCAGTGACTTCTGATTTCTGATCTGCAGTCAGGCATTTCAGCATCCATTCAGCTGAGAGTTTCTTCATACTCAGCACCTCGTAGATGATAAATCCAACACATTTGTGTGACATCCCCAGAATCTCTATCTTTTTGCAACGATTCTTCAGTTTTCCAAAATCATGTTGTGGATGACATTCATATTTTATGGAATGGTGACCACAACAGGCCTTCTTAGATGGTCTTCATCCTCAGTGCTGAAATGTCTTGTCTTAAATTTGGCAAACCCAGTTTTTACTGTGAAATACGAAGGACACTGATCACATAATGGCTCTGACTTTTCACTTGATTTCTGTGGGTTTCTTTTGCTGTCTTGCTTTTCAGGAACAGAAGCTTAATTTTATACTGCTCTGCTCTCGTCCACTGTGGACTGTACTTGAGAGGACATCATCTTTACTTCAGATCTGAAAATGAAATGAATAATAAAGTCACAATGGGATCAAAATTGGTGAAAAATTATGACACAAAATATGTACTTTCACGTGACATGTTTCATTTGTAGGGAGAAAGATGAAGTTGTGAAAGCTAGACTTACCACAGGCATGGAAGACTTCCGCGAAAACGCGGAAATTCGTTTTCTTCTGTTCTGCTTTTGGTGTTACCGATATCATTCCAAAAATGCAATAACATTTTCATGGGGGGGGGGGATATGCCTTGCTCTTTTGGAATGCAAAATCGTAATGACTTCGAACGACGGGATGGTTACGGCTGGGAATGACGTCACCTCTTCCAGGGATGGAAATTCTGCACCAAAGTGTGCCAAAACAAAAGTCTTGCGCCATCTTGCTACAAAAGGCAGGTTTTGTGCCATTGGGCGCCAGAACTTCTGTGCTCCGTCATCATCGTCGGGACTTCGGTACAGTAAATTCTTGGCGTGCGCTCTTCCGCTTGACGCTGAGTAAGTCCATGTGGTGGGAAGAATGATTCAGCGACTCCAAGTACTAGGAATTTTACTTAGTGAATGATGAATTTGTGAAAACATCAACAAATGTGGTATAATTTGAGGAACAGTTAGATAATAATCTATAGAGTTAAAAGCAGAACTGGTTTATACTGGGAGAAAGAGAAAGCAATTTACAAATGAGGTCAATGACAGACCCAACTTACAATCCTAAGAAAAAGTTCTAAGTGAACTTTTATTGCTCTATTTTCAATACAACAGTTGTAAACAAAGATTTGAATACACACACCCTGTGTTAGTTTTCTGTTTTACATTACTTTCATATGTGCATTGTGTGTGTGTCTCTCTCTCTCTCTCTCTCTCTCACTCACTCATTCACTCACTCACTCACTCACACAACATCAAAGAAATACTAAGACATTGTCCCCAACAAGAACTTTACAGGTTGTTTATGAAACAACTAATGCTGCAAGTTTGTCTAGAAAATTGTAATTCCTGTCTGACAGGCTGAAGTTTGCCCCAAGATATTTTGAAATTTTTCTGGAGCTTGATAGTGAGAATTACTAAAGGCAAAATGACAAGCACGGAACCAAAAAAACTGGCAGTGATTTTTTTTAAGAACAGTTATGGCTACTAACAGATGAACAACCAAGCAGAAGGACTTGTCATAATAAACTTTGAGGGCTTATACAGTATGTTGAAAAGCCCTAAACCAAAATATTCGGAAAACACGTCTTTAAACATGTTATCGAAGTTAAATCGACCGCCAGCTCAAGTATACATCCTGTGGATTTAATGTACTGTACTTTTTCTGTGAATTCCTTCCTATCATGACATACATATATACACTATATTAACAAAAGTCACCGGACACCCCTTCAAAACAAATGAACGGATCCGCTACATTGTTAAGATGTGCGGTACAGCTGCAAACGGTATAAAATTAAGCCTGCAGCTGACCACGATCATATTGCACTGTGAGGTTGAGTGAAAATGTCAAGGCGGGAGAGAACTGTCGACTTTGAGAAAGGAAAGATTGTTGGGTGTTATATTAGTGGGTTGTCCGTAAGAGAAACCGAGAGGCATTTAAACATGCACAAGCCAACTGTTTTGGATGTACTGAATAAGTGGAAGACACATGGGGTGCCTAAAGCATCAAAACGTATCGGCAGACCAAAGAAAATCAGTGATAGAAGATGTCAAAGCCTCGGGAGAGTCATTACAGCTAATTGACGGAGTACTGCACGAGACCTCAGTGTACAGGTGAGTAAAAATGCTGGAACCTTGGTATGTACACGTACCATTTGCAGAGAACTTTATTCCATGGGTTATCGTGTTCGTGGGGCAGCTCATAAGCCTTTCGTCTCCACTTCGAATGCTACTCGTCATTTAGCATGGTGTAAAGAACATTTATTGTGCACCGTAGATAAGTGAAAATGGGTTCTATGAACTAATGAATCCAGATACACGATCCATCAGTCTGATGGCAGTGTGTGGGTATGGCGGCAGCCGGGGGAACACTATTTACCACAGTGTACTACTGTTCCTTCGGTCAAGTTTGGAGCTGGCAGTGTACTCGTGTGGGGGTGTTTTTGTGGTATGGTCCCGGCCCATTGGTTATCGTGGACAAACATGTTAACCAGAAAGTCTACCTTGATATTCTGAACAATTATGCCTTACCAACTCTGTGGCAATACTATGGCACCAGCAGAATAATGCACCAAGCGATAAAGCAAGGACTGTTATGGCGTGGTTTGACCAAAATTCTGTATCGTTTGTGGATTGGCCAGCACGGAGCCCTGATCTTAATCCCATAGAGCACCCATGGGATAAATTAGAGCACCACATAGGAAGTTTGGAACCAAGGCCTACTGCTAAGCAACAGTTAGCAGCAGCATTATGTCCTGAATGGAAGCGCATACCTATCGACGTGTTCCAAAACCTTGTCAAAAGCATGTCTCAAAGGGTCAGTGCATTCATTAAGGCCAAAGGTGGACCGACAACATACTAATGTATGTCAATAAATGCTATGTTGTGTTTCTCTTCTAGGTGTCTGGTGACTTCTGTCAATATAGTGTATGTACAGGTGTTTATCAAAATAATGGAAACACTTACTATTTTTGGAGAACTTTTTATTAATTAGCTGTAGGTCCACCTTGGGCTTTCAGAACAGAAGCAATTTGACTTGGAATAGATTTATACAAGTGATGCACATACAATAATGGAATTTGGTACCATTTTTCTATAAAATAAATCCCAACTGTGCCAGTGATGTTGGAGGTGGAAAGTGTGATCTGACCTTTGGCTCCAGATATTCCACAAATGTACAATAATAATGAGGTGGCCAAAGCTTCATCTTCATGCCTGGAAACCACAATTTAACTTGTTTCGCACAAAGCACAGGTACATTTTCTGCTTGAAACCAGGGATGGTCATTAGAGAACAATGACTGCAACATTGAATGCAGGAGGTCCAGAAGAATGGATTCATACTTTGTAGATGTGTCACAATCCTGCAGAATGACCAAATGCCCTAAAAATGCCATGACATGGCATCCCACAGCATAGAGATTCACCTCATTGCTTCACAGTCAGAACCAACACTCAGCTGGTATGCTTTTGCAGGTTTTTGCCAGATGCACACTCTACCAGCGGTGGGAATCAATGCGAAACACGATTCGTCGGACCAAATGACACATTGCCAGTCTTTAGCATTCCAGTTTTTATGAGCTTTGTACCACCTTACACATCTTGTAGCATTGATGCTGGTAATCAGAGGTTTGTGAATTGCAGCATACCTGTAAATACCAGCACTGCAAACTTCCCGACTAACTGTTACGACTGAAACAGGATCATTCTGATTGATGTTCAACTCTGTTGCTATTTGCGACACCATAGTATTTTGTTTCCATTGTACAATCCATACCTTTTGCCTAACTCTATCTGACACCTTCATATGGCATCCACAATTTGCCCATTTAGAGGCAATGCCCTACAGTTTTTTGATAGGTAATCATGATCTTGATACAGTTCCTTTTGTTACACCCATTATTTCTGCTGTTCTAGTCACTGAAGCTTCTGCAAGATGTGCACCAATGATCATGCCATTTTTGAAGTCACTGAGATCTGACATTGCTAACAATTACTCCACAACAGTTGCTTCATGCAGCATGACTGTGGCACTGCTACAAGATAGCTGAAATCGTACTTCATATGCACCTCATATTGCAGGTGACGTTGTTCCTGTGATTTCCATAAAGTGTATTGCATGTACTCCTGTTGCAGTCGGGGTTTTCAATTATTTATTTTTTTGATAAACCATATATGTACATATTTACTTTTTATTGTTTTAACTACCATTTGTTCAGAAGTATACATATAATATTGAATTTAGATTCATATAGTCAGATGGTTCAGGATGTAGCATATTTGTTTTGTTTTTCAGTTCTTAGAACCTCAGCAAGGGGACCGCAAGAGAAAATTAATAACATCTGCAGTTGATACATTACTATGGCAAACCTTAGCATCAGTTGCAATCCCAGGATTCACTATCAACAGAGTGTGTGCTCTTTCTTTGTTCTTGCTCAAAAAGTACACCAAGTTGCCTTCAGTCACTAGAAAATGGACAACTACTGCAATTGGTCTTGGATGCATCCCATTTATAGTAAAACCCATTGATCACTCGGTTGATATTTTAATGGATTACTCCTTTAGAAAATGGGTATAACTATGTGATAGTAACTAATTATTCATACTGCATAGTAACTTAAAATATTAGTGATTTAAAATGCTGTGAACATATGTGATATGAGTGTTTGTAGAAAGTATTTAAATAATACGAGGGGATGCTGATAAGTTCTTGGCCTCACCAAGAAAGAAATGGGCTAGAGCCACGAAACTTACAGATTATAACACATATTCACCTCGAAGTTCAACACACGTGGCACAGCATTTCTGGAGTTTCTTTAACCCTTCCAAAAAATATTCTGAAGTCTGATCACTCAAATACTGCTCTGCTGCTGATATCACCTCCGAATCATTCAAAAATGCTTCCCTTTCAAACTTTTTCTAAGGTTTGGGAACAGGAAATAGTCCGATGGAGCAACGTCTGGTGAGTAGGGTGGATGGGCTATGCACGTAAACTCCAGATCCCTCAAAGCATTGATTACCTTGCCAGCCTTGTGAGCTGGCACATTGTCCTGCAAAAAGAGAACCCCTTTCTGCAGTTTTGATTGCATTTTTCCCTTCAACTCTTCCTTTAATTGGCACAGCAAGTTGGAATTGTATTCAGCATTTATTGTTTGGCCCTTCGGGAGATAGTCAGTAAAACGCCTTCCGAATCCCAAAAAAACATTGCCATGTCCTTTCCTGTAGACCTTTGAGTCTTGAATTCCTTTGGCCTGGAGAACCCGAATGCCACTATTGCAGGGACTGTTGTTTAGTCTCTGGATCGTTGTAATGTAACCACATTTCATCAACAGTGACAATTCGCTACAAAAAATTATCCGCAGATTGCTCAAAATGCTGCAAAACCAATTTGGTGTGTCCACTCGTTTTTGTTTCTCATCGGCTTTCAAATATTTGGGCACCCACTTTGCTGACATCTTCTGCATATCCAAGTGCTCATGAATTATGAACCCAACGTGTTCCCTGGTTATCTCCGGTGTCTCAGCTATTGTTCTAGCCGAGATTCGCCGATCTGACAAAATCAAATCATGAACACGATCAACAATTTCTGGTGGTGTTACTGTTGAAGGCCTCGCATATCTTTCTGCATCTTCGGTCTCAAAGTCTCCACACTGAAAGTTGGCACACCATTTCTTCACAGTGGAATATGAAGGGTACTTGTCACTTAATGTTTGCATCATACACTCATAGATCACCTTTGCAGTTTTCTTCTGCAGGAACAGAATCAACACTTTTCATTGACATGACTCAGTTCAGCACATCAAACATCTGCAAAAAAGAAAAAGAGCCATTAGTCTGGAAATTGACACTTTATAATACAAAAGAACACTCTTTCAAGCGGCAGCGACAAAATAATGCTACAATTGCAGGGAATGGGTTAGGCCGAGAACTTTTCAGCATCCACTTGTAAGTTCACAGATTATTTTCAAACTACCTCATGACTTTAAATGAATGCCTTCCTGTCATGAGTGTTTGTTTGCCTGTTAGAGTACAAATAATAATAATAGCAAATGAATAAAGAGTAAAGCAGTAGAGTTTTAAAGGAGATAACTTGAAAATGCTTTTTTTTTCTTTTTCTTTGTACTTCCACTTCTTTTTTTAAATTACGTTGTAAACTGCAAGATTCCTGCAGTGTTCTTATCTAGTTCTTATTTTAAATAAGTTAAATCCAAAAATGTGTCTGAATTTAGTTTCCTCATATATACCAGCAATTTATTTTGCATTTATTATTCTTTTAAAAAAGGCATGAAATATGAATAATGCTTTACTACCTGCCAACATGAATAATATGATGAAATGATGCCATTGGGTTGGAGATTTAGATATTTTAGATTTTGATATTTTTTCAGTTACAATGTGAAAGATACCAAAGATATTAAGTGATTTTATCAGAGATTTATGAATATTCTGTTTTGAAATTATATAACTTTGCATGAGAATACTTTATGCATGAAGAGATTATGAAGTGGTAATAAACCAACAATCTAATTTGGTGCTTAAAAACATCCACTAACAAAGTTGCCTACTTACTTATACATGCTCTGAAGTTGTTCATTTTGGTATGAATTTATAGCATATTTATTCCACAGTAGGCATTATTTTAAGTAATGTTCAGAACTTAGAAAAAATAAATTTGTATTTTTCTCATTAATCTTTTATCTTTATTTTAATATTGGTGATTAATCATTCATGTTATGTTGCATATAGGTAAATTTTTTCAGCATAGTGAAATTGTTGATGGGATAATGAAAAGAAATAGCAGAAATCTGTGTAACTCAAGAGTGATTGTAATATACTTTAAAGCGTTTCTGGTAAAATCAATCCTTTGTTATATAAAAAGAAATTTATAAAATTGGGTCATTTTTGTAGTAACTTGTATCTTCAGTCATGGAACGAATTAAAGTAACTTGTGATATGTCACATGTTGCCACATTTTAAAATGGATTTCCAATAATAGGACTCAGATGAGGGGAGTCTGTATTGCAGGTATTATGGCAAAGGCAAAGCACAATACCTAAGAGATTTTCAATAAATGAATGGAGCAATACATTTTGTGTTTTGTCAATTGGAAATATTAGAAGTACCATTGATAGTTAATTTCATTATTAACACAGCAGTAGATGAGTTACTTGTAACTCTTAACAACAGAAATGTGTTTTGAAACCATACAAATTATTGTTGTTTTGTATACAGTGGTATTTGCTACCAACAATGAAAAGGTTTACCAATGAGCTTGCTTCTTTCACTCTTAAAATATGTCAATGCAGCATTGTAAACGTATATATTCAATTAGCAGCTTCTAAATTAACATGCTTGTTAGTAATCGAATACACTTGGAGTCTACTCGCCTTTCAAATAAAGTTTAGAGGTTTTCACTTCATCTAATTAACATTTCCAACACGTGTTCTGTTTGCCCGCTATGGTTCGAGAATCTGATATTTCTTGTAAAGAATATTGTTTCCTATTACCTATTGAAATACATCGGTCTTCCATCATAATTTTTTTTTACTTTACGATTAGAAAGCCCCTATTTCCACATGCAAACAGGGGCTAAAAACATTGCACACAAAAACTTCACACACACACACAAAAGACGAGCACATGTCCTTTAAAAATGTGCAACACTTTAAGAGACTATGTAGCCAAATAGATTTTTAACTGGATGTCAAGGGTTTTTTTTTTTATTTTGTATTATAGTCTTTTAAAATGCTGCACATTTTTTAAAAGGGATGTGTTCGCTTTTTTGTGAAGTTTTTGTGTGCATTGTTTTTGGCACGTGTTTGCATGTGGAAATATAGGGGCTTTCTAGTCTTAAAGTAAAAAAAAACTTATGACGGAAGACCGATGTATTTCAATAGGCAATAGGAAAAAATATTCTTTACAAGAAATATCAGATTCTCGAACCACAGTGGGCTAACAGAAGACATGTTGGAAATGTTAATTGGATGAAGTGAAAACCTGAACTTTATGTGAAATGTGAGTAACCTCCAAGTGTATTCTTTCACTCTTGCTTACTGAAATTTATATGCAAAAGTTGGAAAAGTTGCTTATTGCTCCATCTCACTTAAAACTTACCATTTGGTTAAGTATGTAGATGGCATTATCTAGCCACATCATGAAATTCTTTAATGGCATTTATGTCATCTCTATCTTCCAAATCTCCAAGTATATAGTTCACTTCTAATGAAGAAGTTTATAATAATATAAACTTTCTTGATGTTAACATAAACATTAACTCTGACTATTCACTTGGCTTTTCTGTCTACAGAAAACTTGATCCTCTCGGTATCATTCCTTACCATTCATATGCCCTTTGAAAAATGCAAATTAGCAGCCTTCAAATCTTACATGCACTGAGCTAACCATGCCCTCCTTTTTTACAAGAAGAATATATTAAATGTTTAAACATTGAATAATCACATAACTTTCCACCCTCCTTGGTTGATGCAACAGTTTGATTAAGAAATTTATATCATGATAAAGACAACTTGTTTACTTCTTGATCTTTCCACCATCTGTTAATTTGTTGGCCCTATACCTCTCAACTCAGTTTTTACTTATAAGCTTTGCCCAGTCTTCAGATCCTATGGTTACATGTTGCATTTATGCCTCCTTCACAATTTCTAATTGTTATTTAAAGACAGAGATCCAAACAAACACTTTGACTCACCAGGCATTGCTTGCTGCATTGGAAGTACACACCATAGTATCAATTGGCAGAACAAATTTCCAATAATGATACTAATTTTATTTTGGCTATTTCTAGTTATTGTTTAATTATTTTAAATTTTGAGAATTCCTTGCAATTTACTTGAAATAATTTTTTAAAAAGTGTTTTTTTTTTTTTTTTTTTTTTTTTTGGAGATAACTTATTTCCTTCATTAGGCTGATTTAGAGGAATTCAGTTCTGTGATGGATGTTCAGGTGCTGAGTCCAACCAAACTGCATCAGATGCCTGATAGAGAATTTCTCATGACGTCATTGACAATGCACTTTGTTGTTACATCAAGGCCAAGAGAATTCTTCTGAAGCAGCCTGAGAGCTCCAAAAATGTGTTGAATTTTAACAAATTATTTCTAGAAAATCCCATGAAAAATAAATTATCAAAATAAAATTATCAAGGTTTCTGATGTAAAGAAAGATAACCCATCTACTTTTTCATTATTAACCATCAGTAGAACTTTTGAAATTCCTCATTGATCAAATTACAAAATACATTGCTCTGTTCATTAATAGGAAATCTTTCAGGTGTCATGAAAGTATTGAGATAATACCTGCAATTAAACTCACCTTATCAAATTTGTATAATTTGGAAATCCATTTTTAAATCTGCCAACATCTGATTCACCACTTGTTAAGTGGTGAAACATGAGATTTTTTTTTAAAGAACATTGGAAATTAATTAGTTGTCAAGCTTCTTTGCCCCCCCTCCCAACCACCACCCTTGCTTTTTTTCACTGGAACAGATTTCCCTGAGTACCTATACCATTAAAATTCTCTCAATGAACCACCACCTTAATGTGTGCCAACTGCCTATACCAGGCATGTATCCAGGATTTCTATTAGGGAAAGGGGGAAGGGGGTTCCAGAAAAATTGCATATACACTATATTATTGACGAAAGTCATCGGACACCCCTTCAAAAGCAAATGAATGAATCTGCTGCATTGTTAAGATGCGCAGTACAGCTGCAAACAGTATAAAAACAAGCCTGCAGCTGACCGCGATCATATCGTACTGGTAGGTTGAGTGAAAATGTTGTGGCGGGAGAAAACTGACTTTGGGAAAGGGGAAAGATTGTTAGGTGTTATATTAGTGGGTTGTCCATAAGAGAAACCGGGAGGCGTTTAAACATACCCAAGTCAACTGTTTTGGATGTACTGAATAAGTGGAAGACACATGGTGTGCATGAAGCAGTAAAACGTACCGGCAGACCAAAGAAAATCAGTGATGGGGGACGTCGGAGCCTCAGGGGAGTCGTTACACCTAATCGATGAAGTACTGCACAAGACCTTAGTGTACAGGTGAGTAAAAATGCTGGAGCCTTGGTATGTACATGTACCATTCGCAGAGAACTTCATTCCATGGGTTACTGTGGTCGTGTGGCTGCTCACAAGCTTTTCATCTCCACTCGAAATGCTACTTGTCGTTTAGCATGGTGTAAAGAACATTTATCATGGACCATAGATCAATGGAAACAGGTCCTACGGACTGATGAATCCAGATACATGATCCATCAGTCGGATGCCCGTGTGTGAGCATGGCGGCAGCCGGGGGAACGGTCAAGTTTGGAGCTGGCAGTGGTGTACTCCTGTGGGTTTTTTGTTTTTTTTTGTTTTTTGTTTTTTTGTTTTATGGTCCCAGCCCATTGGTTATCATGGACAAACCTGTTTACCAGCACATCTACCTCGATATTCTGGACAATTATGCCCTACCATTTCTGTGGCAATACTATGGAACCGAGACTTGTTGGTATCAGCAGCAGGATAATGCAGCGAGCCATAAAGCAAAGACTGTTACGACATAGTTTGAAGATAATTCCGTATTGTGTGTGAACTGGCCACCACAGAGCCTTGATCTTAATCCCATAGAGCTCCTATGAAATGAATTAGAGCACCACATAAGAAGTTTGGAACCAAGGCCTATTACTAAGCAACAGTTAGCAATGTACTGAATGGAAGTGCATACCTATCGCCGTGTTCCAAAACCTTCTTGAAAGCATGTCTCGAAGGGTCAGTACATGCATTAAGGCCAAAGATTGGACGACACCGTACTAATGTATGTCAATAAATGCTATGTTGTGTTTCTCTTCTAGGTATCCGGTGACTTTTGTCAATATAGTGTATATACATGATGTATGTGTGCATGCAATATGTTGTTTTTCTAATTAAAAAAATACACAGAGAAAAATAACTTTTCTTCATGCCTTTTAACTTTTAAAAAGTTATTTATAATTTTACAAAATGACTTCTTGCCTGTTGGTCCCTTGGACACTAAAACGGGTATTTTCTAAGGTAGTCCCTCACTGAAAATGTTTCACCTTCCCATTCACTGTATTCCCCTAGAGATTCTATGAAGGAGTATCCCTCTTCCTGGATGTCTTCTCCTGTCATGAAATGTTAAACAAGTACCAGAAATTCACCACTGATTACTCACACAAATCACTAACTCATCTCTGAATCACACTGGTGAGGCTACTGAAAATATACTTGGGCATTGAAAAAAAACGCAGAATTGTAGTGAAATTTTAAATAACTGTTAAGGTTCTATTTTTAGCATAACATAGTTAAGAAGCTGGCCCGTTAAACTACTTTTCATCTTTTTGCCTGGTTCATTATGCTTCACTTTCTTCATACCTAAACCCAGTCGATCAGTGCAGACTTCTACATCAGACCATGCATATTTACATAAATTTAATAATTTGCAAGAGTTCATGTTTAAATACATTGGTTTTTCAATCATTCAAGAGAAATGGTTGTGCTACTGCAAAAAATTATCTAAGATACATATTTAAACATTTGGGGAGGGGATCCGGACCTCCAGGTCCTTCCCCTAGATACATGTCTGGCCTATATGCTAAGAAAGTGTTTTAGAAGCTTGCTAAACACCCTTTTTGAGCTGCCATCTACATAGAAAAAAAAAATTAAAGTAGCTTATTGTGTGTACCTTTGGCTCACCTTTCAAAGAGTTTAATTCCTGTTCTTACTATTTCTACTTCCATGAAGCTCTGCCACAGGTGTTTTGTTACCCCCTCCCCTCTCCCTGCTGTTAGGTCATCTTTCATTTTTTGTGCAAGAGTGAATTAGTGAAATACTGTACTTTGAAGCACATCAATTATTTGAAGCCACGTGGCTAATAAAGTGCACATATGTTATTTTTAGTGTTCACCAGCAGCCATTAGTGTCTTGAAGATTTTGGAATTGAGGACTGTTTAGGATAGAAATCTTTACGTAAAAGAGACAAAGCCTCATTCTCTCCTGCATTTTTCAAGTGGATAGCAGCACTTTACTGTTAAGTGCATTTACTGCATTCCGATGCAGTGTGTCATGCGGGTAGAATATTATAATATCAAGTGTGACTCCAAATGATCTCAGTCTTGGTTTAGGCCAAATTCTCCAGCGATTAAGAAAACTCTCGAGTATCCATGAAAACAATTAAAAAATTAAAAAAAAATCATCCTTTTAAGCCAGCAATTTATTGTGAATCTTTTATTATTACTTTTTTTTATTTAAGAAATGTACTAGCAGGCAGATTATAAGAAATATCTCATATGAAAAAAACAAATGCATCGGCTTGGAAAAATCATTGCACTCTGTCAGTAAAGAATGGCAAACATGTTAATCTGGTACTAGCTCCAATGTTGTGGGTCGAACAAATAAATGGCAAACATGGTTTCACTATCGATGAAATTACGTGTTCTGGAAAAACTCAGCAATGTGGAATACAGCTGGAAATTTTTCTTTTATTGCTTTATAAAGTTTACCACTAATAATGAAATTTTAAATCACTATTATCACTCACCATTAATGGCTATACCTATCAGGACAGGGTTATGCGTTCCTGACATAATGTTCAGAAAATTCATGCCTTCCCCGTTTCTCGAAATTTTTGTTAGAGAGCTAAAAGAATTTTAAAGACACTGTCTGAAAAGGCTTTTAGTAATAGGAAAAACAATATTTTTTTAAGAATCGCTGTCACTGTTACTTGCCTTCTTTATAATGCCACCCGCCATTACCATCACACACACACACACACACACATGTTGGCAGTTAACAGAGGTTCAACTGTATTTCTTTTCCCAAGCACATAGTCTTAGAAACATTATTTGGACATAGAAATACCATTGGAAATAGTGGTGTAGCCAGAAATTTCTTAAGAGGTGGGAGGGGGTGTGTGTCATGGATTTGGTTCATTGGCGAAAGCCTCATATATATATGCAGTTACATTGCTTTAAATTTGTACTCAGTCCACCCCAGGAAGAGTTCAGACCCGAGCACCCCCACCCTCTGGCTACACCTCTGATTGGCAATTGTCATCCATGTAGAAAACTATAAAAATATGACACTCTGGAGTGTAAACCAAACCTACTTCTATTGATTTCCATCCAAGTATGCTGTCTGTTATGCCACAAATGCATTTCCAGGTAGTTGCATTTGATGGTGATTCTTCTACCAATTTGTTCTACAGAAGGGACTTCCCATGCTGTAGCCATGTAATGTGGAATACAATATTGTTTGGGCTTGCAGAAGACTGCATCTAAGAAAAATAAGTGTTGAGAGCTGTTTGGTATAGTTGCTCACAATAATACCTGCAAAAGGTACAATAGGTATTTGAAAGGTAATGAGACTACTTGTGCACTGTTTAATACAGTGGAACCTCAAGTATACATTTTTCTAGGGAATGATCTTAAAAAAACATACAAAAGAAATTTAAAAATGTTAAATACTATTGTAAAATTTATGCTTTGAAGGAGTATACGATATTCCTCAATGATAATTTCCTTAAAGTCGAATTGGCAGTAAAAGAAAAAAAAAAGTGTTACAAATATAATATATTTTATTGTATTGCAAAAATCATAAAGCCTATGAAAATCCAACTTCTTTTTCAGCAGCTGCATCTATTTATAAAAACCCTGATTCTGGATAAAGCAAAATCCTCACAACTAAGAATCAGAGATGAGTGCCTCAATATACAAAACATGAATTAATAGCTTTTTTTCTGCAAATCCAGGATGCATCCATTTGAAATCAGTGTTGAATATTGTTGATACATCTAGAATATTATTGTAGGGGTCATGCTGCTGATTGCATTCTTCACAATTCGCAAAAAAAAAAAAAAAAAAAAAAAAGACGTTTTGGCGAAGATATTGGCAGTTAATTTTTTTTTTACTATATTAAAACTTTTGCTAAATAAAATTGAATTCGACAAAAACTTAAAAAAAAAGCTAGAGCAACCACTGCTGCTGTTCTATGTCATGAAATGGTGGACCCACAAAGTTATGTCCCACAGATTTATCAAGTTTTAAATAGTACTTATGTGTGCGAGTCGTAAATTTTTCATCCAAACCGAAAGTAAACAACATACCCTTCTCTAATGGGACCAAGGCTAAACTTTGATTGCACCAAGAAGAAGCACAGCAGCGCTGTCTTAATTATTTCAAAGTTATGTAACATACTATGTTACGTATAAGAGAACCAAAGAACCGTGTGTTTTTTTAAAATCTGAAATTCAAATTTTAATATATAGTCGCAAAAGGCGTGTAAATTAATTATGTACAACCGAATTGAAAAAGTGATAGAAATTACTGTAAAATATTAGGGCTAGCGCAGAATTACTTATAACAGTGAGAAATGTATAACCGAAGTTCCACTGTATTTTGAGAATTCCCGAGGCTCTTGGACAGTGTTTCTTTTCCAAAATAATATTCTTCACATATTATACAATTATGGTAATGATATACCCTTTTTTCAAAAATATAGACCATTTCCTAATGTCTTGTGCAAAATATGGTGATGCCTTGTTTCACATTTTTGTCAGTGTCAAATTTCTATCAGCACAGCACAACTTTAAGCTTTGGAAATGCTCATCACATGAAAAGAAGACCGGACTTTTAATATAGGTGTTCTACAAAAATTCCACTGCTGTCTATTAGTGTCTCTACTACCATGTGCGGAATGTGTGTTGTGCATTGTCTTGCAGTGGAAATCGTTTCATCAAGAGTGGTAGTTTTTTTTATAATAATGTATCTTATGTGAATGTTAAGTAATTTGTATATTAACCACCGTTAATAGTTCATTTTTCTGAGCCCTTCACTCCATCCTGAGCTTTGACAAATAATTCCTTGTGACAATAGATATTAGTATAAATTTTTTTGTCAGTGGTACTGTCTGGTCATTATGCCTTACGTACGTAAGATTCATCACAGGTGATTATGGATGATAAGAAATCAGGGTTTTATTCAACTCAAGTCACACTTGTTGGTAGACTTCCACCACTCTGTTTATCCCCGAGATTATGACTAATCTTTCCTGTGCACTCACCTCATGCCTAATTCGACGCTAACAAATGCGACATCTTTGTGCCGTCGTTCACATTGTCTTCCACCACTGTGACACGTGATCCAGCCAAACCGGTCTGTAGTGTGATATTCAAACTCGTTGTCTGCCAAACTGCAACCTGCAAAGAGAAAACAATTGATGTGTGTTACTTTTCGATCCTCCCTCGCATCAGGAGCATATATATAAAATATATTTGGAAGGGAGGGGGGATAGAAATATGAAAGTTCTTGAAATCCACCAGAACAAAATAAAAGTTATTGAAGAAAATTTTAAAGCATTTTTTTCTAATGTAAATTGATGCATTTCTATGAAATTAAAGCATTTGCTTTCTAATGTACGTCATACAGTAGTGGCCAAAATTGTGGAAACCTTTTGGAAATAGTGTATTTTTGAGGTTTGATGGCTCACAACACCAGTTTTTTTTTTTTTTTTTTTTTTTTTTTTTTTGGAGTAATGCCATAAAATTTTATTTCAATGGAAAGATAATTTCATCAAGAATGTAATGCAATAACTTTTACGAAGGGTTTTGTATTAGAACAGCAGTTATGAAGAAGAAAACTGAAACACACAGAAAAAATGAGATATACAAAAATTCTCACCATGTCAATTAATACTTAGTTGGGTAACCTTTAACGTTAATTACGGCCTTACAATGCCTTCCCATGGAATGAACCAACTTTCTTAGTTCTGCAGCTGATATAATGTGAAACCACATTGCGATATAATGTGAAACCAATTGGGTTTTATTGCTGGGTTGCTTCTGACTAACAAGTTTCTTTAATTGACTCCATAGATTTCCGATGGGGTTAAGGTCAGGGCTATTCCCAGGCCATTACAGCAGTGGAATATGATTATCTTGAAACCGCGTTTTGCACACAGCAGCAACATGACATGGAGCTGAATTCTGTGGAAATATAAATGCTTCATTATCTTGGAAAAGATCACGTGCAGAACGCTTCAGTTTGGGCTCAAGTATTTTATTATTGTATTTTTGACCATTTATATTCCCATTAATCACGCAAATTCTGCCCACACCTTTTGATGTCGTACAACACCAGATCATAACACTAGCTGGGTGTTTCATGGTACAGGTAATGCAATCAGGATGCAAATCTTCTCCGATTCTTCTCCTTACGTATTTTATGCCATCACTACCAAACAGGGAGATTTGGTCTCATCACTCCAAATAACACTGTCCCATTGTTCCGCTGTCCAGTTAACATGGGTTTTAGCCCAGTTTAATCTTTTCAGCCTTTGTTTGAGAGGTAAGAATGGCTTTTTTCATGGAATTCTAGCTTTTAGCCCAAATTCCTTCAGTCTGTGCCAAACAGTCCTTGCACTTAACTTTACATTGCATTGCTCCATTTCATCTTGTATACACCCAGGTGATTTTCTTCTGTCACTATGGCACAGTCTCTTAATTCTTCTATCATCACTTGCTGTTGTGCACCTTTTCCTGCCTTTACCAGTCTGGTTTTGTAGTGACTGAGTCTCCTTATACCTCTTCAAAAATTTAGAAATGCCATCGTTGGTTCAGTTTCCACCAATTTTTCTTTTAATTTCTTCATAACTGAAGCCTTGTTCACTTAATAGTACTATTTTACATTGCTTTCTGGGTGACCAGTCAACTCTTTGCACCATTTCTTTAATTTTATTACGTTTTACAAGCTCAGTGAATGAAAGAACACAAAAAAAAAAAAAAAACTTGATAGCAATCACATAACACACTGCAAATGTCATCCTCTCAGCTTCAATACATGACATCAATAGCTGAATCCTACTGTCACCTGATTAGCTCTCTAAACACTCGTGCACGTTGGCTACATTCAAATAAAGGAAAGCTACTTCATATCAACCTACGCAAGTTGTGCTTCCTTTTTCTGGTTATTTGGATATACCTTTTCATAGAATACAGATAATTGAACAAACTTTGTTGCATTACATTCTTGATGAAATTATCTTTCCATTGATGTATAATTTTATGGTGTTAATCTTTAAAAAGTGGTGTTATGAGCCATCAAACCTTAAAAATACACTTTTTCCAAAAGGTTTCCACAATTTTGGCCACTACTGTATTTTAATCAAAAGCATAAAAAAAAAAAAAAAAAAAAAAGTTCTGATATTTAGAGACATATCGTATGTATCATAAAATATTGTTAGTGTTCTTTTTGTCTTTTCTTTTTTTCAAGTGGCTGTAAAAGGAGCAAATGCAAAGTGAAAGAGCATTAAATTAGATTGATGCTCATTATTGCTGTACGGTTACAGTGTATGTACTTTTATTCTGAAGTTCAATAACTTCAAGTGTGATTGCTAAGTTGAATCGGAACCGGATCTTAGATACCATAAAGCAAGCTGCTCTTTTTTTCAGTAGAATTTCACATTCAGTTTCACAGAATGTGGAATTCAAGGAACCAGTCCAAGTGCAAGAAAAATGTACAAAATAAAAATGCTGGAGAAGGAAAATGAAGCTAATATGGATGAAGATCAAACAGGTACTTTACAGAGATGAAGTACGACAACCGAAAATTGTAGAGTGTAAATAGAAAATCAAGAGCAGTGAAATGCTAACAAAATAACTGTCAAAGAATTAAACATACCTTTCCAAAGTGACCCTGAATGATGTGCTGCAACTTAATAGATAAACAAAAAAAAAATAAAAAATAAAAATAAGTACATTTAAAAACTGGTCAATCAAAATTTATGATATAAATTTTATTGCTGTAAAAAATTGATGGAATTTTAGTTAGCTGAATTTCTCACTTAAAAAAAGAATAAGATGGGGGAAGGGTGGTGATAGAAGTTTATTGTATTCCAATAGTGAACATTTTATACACCTCTTTCAGGATCACTTTTAGAACAATACGAAAAGGATGCTGCACCCTATGCTTAAAAATTACATTGATGAAAATAAAAATGCATGTGTGGTACAAAATTACCAGTATGCATATTTTCAGCTCATTAGAACCATTCGATCTAATGGTTAAACTGAACTTTTAAGATCCTATATCATCATCATCATCATCATTGTCAACCATTATCAATCCACTGCTGGACGAAGGTCTCCCCAAGTTTCCTCCACAACGGTCTGTCTTGTGCCAGTCTCCTCCATGTCACCCCTGCATACTTTCGAATTTCATCCACCCATCTCCCATGTGGTCTTCTTCTGGGTCTTTTCCTGTCCCTTGGAATCCAATCTAAAATTTCGGCTGTCCATCGATGATCTGTCCTTCTGGCAGTATGTCCAGCCCATTGCCATTTCAGGGATTTAACTCTGATCATGATGTCTTCCACTCTTGTCATTTTTCGGATCCACGAGTTCCTCTTCTTATCTCTCCTGGTTACACCAAGCATGCACCTCTCCATGCTACTTTGAGTTGTCTGCAGCCTTTGTATGTCTCTTTTAGTTAAGGTCCACGTCTCTGCACCATACGTAAGCACTGGAAGGATGCATTGATCAAACACTTTTCTTTTAAGACTAATGGCATATTGCTCTTGAAAATTATGCTGTTTCTTCCAAAAGCTCTCCAGGCAAGTTTTGTACGCCGATTAATTTCTTCATCAATGTGACCCTCACTTGATATCTGCTGTCCAAGATAAACGTACGTGTCTGTTATCTCCAGCTTTTCTCCATCAATCGATAAATCTTCATTTCTTGTAAAAGCATTGAACATCACTTTTGTCTTCTGAAAGTTCATTTTTAATCCCACTTCTTTACTCTTGTCAGCAAGTTCCTGGATCATACTCTGCAGCTCTGATGGGGTAGTTGCAAAAATGACTACGTCATCAGCAAAACGAAGGTGGGTTAGATAATCTCCATTAATCTTTATCCCCTTGTTTTCCCAGCTCAGCGACTGAAAAACACTCTCCAATGTGGCATTAAAGAGCTTCGGAGATATGGTGTCACCTTGTCTCACTCCCTTTCCAATTTTTACGTGTGTTGTATTTTCAAACAGCCTAATCTTTGCACTTGCATTTTCATAGATGTTATTAATAATATTAATGTATGCATCTTCAATACCGCAGGTTTTCAGAGCCATTGTAACTGCTGATGGTTTCACCGAATCAAAGGCTTTTTCATAATCGATAAAAGCCATGCACAATGGAAGTTCATATTCCCTCACTCTTTCAATTAGTTCTCTCAGCACGTGGATATGATCTATTGTGCTGTAGCCACTCCTGAATCCAGCTTGTTCTCTCGGTTGAGCCATGTCCAGTGTTACCTTCAAGCGGTGTGAAAGAACTTTAGTGAAGATTTTATAAACTACTGATAGCAGGCTGATAGGTCTGTAGTTTCCGAGATCCTCAATGTCACCTTTCTTATGTAGCAGGATCATTGTAGCGGTGTTCCAATCCTCAGGAATCTTTCCTTCATTAAGGCATCGAGTGAAAATTTGGGCGAGTACTGTTTCGATTTCTCCACTTGCTTCTTGTATGATGTCTACAGTAATTCCATCTTCTCCTGGAGCTTTTCCCCGCTTCATGTTCTTGATTGCATGTGCAACTTCTGCTGGAAGGACTGGAGGAACTCTGGTACTGGTATCTTTCATGATGTCTGGAGTGCACATATCATCCCTTTCATATAATTTGGAGTAGAAATCTTTCACTCTTGTCAAAATTTCGCCTCTATTTCTTGTTACCGAACCATCTTCTTTTCTCAGTGCCATAATCTGTTTTCTTCCCTTACTGAGATGTCCCTTTGCTATCTTTAGGCTTTGGTTGTTTTCAATTGCTTTCCTCACTAGTTCACAGTTGAATTTCCTTACGTCTTCAGTGATACTTTTTCTTACTATCTTGCATAGCTCTATATATTCCACTTTGGAAGTCACATCTTCTTTAGTTGTCCTCATCTCTCTTCTTTTTTGCATCAACATTTTGGTTTTTCCTGATAATTTGTTCACATGCAACTTGTTCTTAGACCCAGCTAATTTTGTTGCTGTTTCCATAAGAGCTTTGGTTACTTTTCTGTTAACTTCAGAGATGTCCACTTCTTCCGATGTTAGGCCTTCTAAAGCAGAGAACCTGTTCTTCAGTTCTAACTTGAAGGTATTATGGTGTTTTTTAAGGTTGGTTATGTCAATAGATTTTGTTTGTCTTATGAGCTTGCCACGTTCAAGTTTAGTGTTGAGGTGCATCTTACATCTCACCAATCTATGGTCACTACCTGTGTTGAACTTGTTTAGCACACTGCAGTCTTCTATGACGAATTTTTTGTTACACATAATAAAATCAATTTCACTTGTCGTCCCATTTGGATGTCTCCATGTCCATTTCCTGTGTGGCTTTTTCTTGAAGAAGGAGTTCAAGATGAAAAACTCCTTCTGCCTCTGCAAACTCAACGAGAGTATTTCCACGCTGGTTTCTGTTGCCGTGACCGAATTTACCTACTGAAGTTTCATTCTGTTGCTGTTGCCCTATTTTTGCATTGAAATCTCCCATAATTATTTTCAAGTGCTGCTTACCTTTATTATTTAGATGACAAATTTCCTCATAAAATTCTTCAATTTCTTCTTCAGGATGACTTGTGGTGGGTGCATAAGTTTGAATAATCTGAGCCTGGTATCTTTTCGAGAGTTGGATAACAAGTCGTGCAGCTCTGTCAGAGGAACTTTCAACTTCTACAACTTTATCCTTCAGTTTCTTGTTTATTATAAATCCAACACCACTAGTTCTGCCAGTATCTGTCCCACGATAGTAGAAGAGATGTCCACTTTTCAGTTCGATGAGATCTTCTCCTTTTCTCCTTACCTCACTTAGCCCCACGATGTCCCACTTGATCCTTTGTAGTTCCTCTTCCAATTCAAGAAGCCTTGAATCAGAAGATAGGGAGCGTCCATTGTAAGTAGCCAAGGTCAGCATCAGATGGCAGCCTAGTCCGGTCCTCCGGGGATTCTTAGCACCCTCTGCCTTCATGTCGCACTGGCCGCTGCCTTGGCCAGGTACATTCCAGCTGCCGGAGACTGAGGGCCAAGATTTAAGTTGTGGAATCATTTTGGAGGGGTTTGGCCATAACTCACCACGCTGGCCAAGCGGGTTGGTGAGTGTGGGATAGAATTTCCTCTAATCCCGATGGTATAGTTATACCGCTATGGGCGGTCGTCAGAGCCCCTTTAGTGGGAACAGGATGCACCACGAGAAGGCGGATTTGACATTTGTCAAGGAGAGGCTGTGATGTTACGCATCACCTGACCTTACATCCCTCACCTGAGCTATATATAGTTTTAATCTGTTTTAAATTGTGGAAGATAATGATGGTGCTATTTATAAAGCATAAAACATTGCCAATAAGTTAAAGAACATAAGATATATCATAGGGTGACCATATTTTCTTGAGACAAAAACGGGACATTGGGATGACAAAAATGGGACAAAAAAAGTAAGTCGATAAAAAAGTTTTATTACTTAAACATATTGAGCTTACCATTATTCTTCAGTTAACAGTGACAGAATCCATACAAAAATTTAGGTACACTTAGCGGGGACTGTATTTCACCACGATCGTACCATGAATATTTCTCCGATGAAGTAATCTTACGCAACAAACTTCGGTATTTCAACACCTTATCATGAAACTTCTCACACACCATGACACAATTTTGTCTTACAACTAACATAGCTCTCATTGTCTCAACACTTAACCTAGATTTCTCCTTTGACCACATACTGTTCATAACACAAAATATTCTCTCAGCAGGTTCTGTACTTCCTGGAAGACAAAGAATAAACTCTACAATATTATAAAAGTTCGGTGAGTCTATGCGTTTTTCGCTCATTTCAGAAAAGAAATTGTATTCATCTATCAGATACAGGAATGTTTTTTAGGCGTTTTTGCTCATTTCAGAAAAAATTTGCTTGACCAATATACAAGTATATTTATACTTTTTATTGAAAACGGGACAAAATTGACATTTTTATTAACACGACGGGACGGCCGGGAAATATGAAAAAAATACAAAAAAACAAAACAAAAAACAAACAAACGGTACGTATGGTCAGCCTAATATTATATCAGGTCGTTCGGAAAATACACTGGCGGAAAGTGAAAAAAGGACACCAAGAAGGAATTGGCGGACGATCATGAAATTTACGAATGTTAATGGGTCGAGTTTACGTAGGTATGATGTTAATTTCGGGACCAACCGGTGAGCGCTTACGCCACATCACGGCATAATATGCAAATTATCATCGGTGGTATTTAAGGAGTACGGCGAAGTGAATGTAATCAGTCTTCCGCGTACGGACACGTGCGAAGACCCTGAAGAAGCTGCAATGCCTGGACATGGAAGATGTGTACGATTTCAGCAGTTATCGGACTTTGAGCGAGGTCGTCTAGTCGGACTCCGCGAGGCCGGGTGGTCGTATTGCGGAGCGAATTGGACGGGAAGTATCGGTGGTGGCGTAGATGGTCCGAGGAACATTCCCACACGAGAAGACGTGGAACCGGGAGTCACAGACGGACTGATGAGCTGACCGATCGACACATAGGAAGAGCTGCGTTGTCAAGCAGAACATCCACTGCGACGCAAATCCGAGCTGCCGTTGCACCTGAGGTGACTGTGCGAACAATCCGCAACCGTCTACTGAACGCAGGACTACGTGCACGTGTGCCTCTGGCATGTGTACCTCTGACTCCAGCATACCGTCAGGAACGGCTGCAGTGGTGTCGCCAACGTCTGCACTAGAGAACGCAATGGCGATCTGTCGTGTTCAGCGATGAAAGCAGATTCTGCTTGGGAGCCTCCGCTGGCCGTATGCGTATTCGCAGACGCACAGGGGAGCGTCTCCACCCTTCTTGCATCCGCCAGCGACACACAGGGCCTACACCTGGTATCCTGGTGTGGGGAGCGATCAGCTATCACTCCAGTACACAACTAGTGTTTGTACCGGGTACGTTAAACACCACCTCCTACATCAACAACATCATTCAGCCCGTTATTGTGCTATTTGTAAGGTCGGTCCATCGTGGTGTTTTCCAGCAAGATAACGCACGCCCACACACGGCACGTGCAACGCAACATGCACTTCAGGGTGTGAGGCAACTTCCATGGCCTGCACATTCACCGGATTTGTCCCAAATTGAGCACGTGTGGGATTTTATGTGACAAAGACTTATCCGGTCTCCACGGCCAGCCACGACCATTCCCGATTTACGCGTCCAGGTTGAGGATGCTTGGAACTCAATACCCCAAACTTACATCCAACATCTGTACGACAGACTCCATGCCAGAATTGCACAGTGTGACGCAGTTCATGGCGGTTCAACCGCGTACTAACCATGTTACATGGAAATGTTATTTTTCAGTTTACCAGCAAATACAGCTGTATTTTGCCATAATGTTTTGATCACGTTATCCTCTGTATTCCGTTATTATGCTGTATAAATTTCGTTGGTATCAGACGTCTCCTTCTTGGTGTAGCCGATTTTCTGAGGTGCCACATTCAACTCGCCAACAATGTTTGCAGACCAATCCGCTCGGAGCGCAATTCGTACGAGTTGACATACGCGCCATAATCGGTTGAGATACAGTCGTTGCTACTCGTGTGAGAGTGGTCTGTACAATATGTTAAGAAGGGGTGAGTTGCGGGTGATTCCGCTTCACGAGTTCAAATTGGGTCGTAATGCAGCACAAACCTACTGTAATGTGGTCGAGGCACATGTCGATAAGGCAACATCTGAAGGTACTATTTGTCGGAGGTTTGAAAAGTTTCGTTCCGGTGACAAGAGCCTCCAAGATAAAGGCCGAGGACGACATTCGGTCATTGATGACGACGCTGTTGAAGGCAAATGTAGAGGCAGATTCTCGCGTCACAGTCAGAGAACTCGCCAAATAGTACAATGTGTCGGTGCCAACCATTTCCGAATATCACCACCAAATTGGTAAGATCAAGTAGCTCGATGCGTGGATACCACACGATTTCAGCGTATAAGTCACGTCTTATACGCTGAAAAATACGGTAATTTGGTTTTCGGTACAAAATTTTGGAAAAAAAAACAAAACAAGTAAGAATTGAGGATATTAAAACTACTGGATGGCTTTATGGTTTGCTGATAAAAATGTAGTCCTTTCATTTTATTTACAGTAATTTGATATGCCATGTTAATTGAAGTGAACAAAATAAATGATCCAATCTAAAGCAAAAATATTAAATATGATATGAATTCTAAATAATTTCAAAATATTTTTCATCACTTTTCAACCAAAATTTTTTTATATTTGAAACATAATATACAATACTTTACAGGAACGCGAACTTCACCAAATTAATGAAGGCCGCCCCGGTGGCGCGGTGCTCTAAACGATGGCTCTTGACCGTTCGTCCGGGAGGGGTACGGGTTGGAATCCCGGTGAGGCATGGATGTTGTGTTTGTCTTACGGCACTGGCTCTCTCCCTTCCCTGGAACCAATGACCCTAAATTAGGGACGGGCGACTGCTTATAGCCCAATGAGTTGGTCGTTAAACCTCCAATAAAAAAAATGACATACATACATAAAAACAAAAATTTATTTAATTAGGACGAAAAATGTTGGATGGGTTCTGACCCCAGTAAAATTATTCGGGGGGCGATGAGTGTGTCGATTCAGCTGGCTCCTCCATTGGCGGCGCCTATGATACTTTGACAGTTATTCATCAGTTCTAATATACGCTGAAGAGCAAATGAATTAGAGATACTTGTCTAGTAACGTGTAGCACCACCTTTCGCCCTGATGACGGCGGCGATTCGTCTCGGCATAGAGTCGACAAGACTCCGGAAGCGTTGGGGAGCCATACGGATCCACGAACCCTGAACAAGCTCCCACACTTCACGAAGATTTGATGGAGGGGGTCAGAGCCTCGAACATCTCTCTCGATGGCATTCCAGATGTGCTCGATGGGATTGAAGTCAGGTGACCTAGCTGGCCAAGGAAGAGAGGTCACGCCGGTGGAGAGTTCATCCAACCATTCGGATACAATTCGGGAGCGATGGCACGATGCATTGTCTTGTTGCAGAATGAGGTCCCCAGTGGGATGTTGAAGACGCACGAACTGAAGCAAATGGTCGTCCAGCATATCCCGGTAACGTTGACATGTGAGGGACGATGTCACACGTACCAGGGATCCCATTTCAGTCCACGTAAACAGTCCCCAGACGAGAATGCCACCCCCACCAGCTTGAAGAATACCCTGCTGGCAAGAAGAATCCATCGCTTCATGTGGTTTGTGCCGTACTCGTATCCTGCCATCCGCATGTACCAACGTGAATCTCGACACATCAGTCCAGGCAACATTTTCCCACATGTCTAGGGTCCAGTGGTGATGTTCCGCGCCCATGCTAATCTTTGCACCCTGTGATGTGCGGTCAGCAGCGGTACCCTCGTGGGGCGATGGCTTCTGTACCCGACAATGACACCGCTCATCCACACGCTGTTGTCCACGGCAGTTGGCTCTTGCAGGGATGGTTTTACCGGATTCGATGTACTCACGGTGCACCCGTGACACAGTGGCTCGTGAAAATCCCAGTGCCTGCACGACTTCCGAGATGGAGTGACCCATTCGTCGGGCCCCAACAATTTGCCCACGATCAAATGCCCTTAGATCCTACGTCTTACCCATACTGCGTCCGACTCTTACTGATTCCCGTCGCATCACTCCTTATATTGTCGGATCCCTACATATGTCATGTCGTTTCCGTTTACAGGGCCGCCCACAGCGCCACATTTGCATAACGCCAGCTGTCTCTAATTCAATTGCTCTTCACTGTACATATCTGTCTGAAAGGGTATCTTGCTTTAAATTTGTACAGGTACATTAATTTGGTATGATTACAGTATGTATTTTCAAAGATACTGCAGAGTTCTACTGTAGGTTTATATTAGTGAACAAATGCAATAACTAAAACGGATAGCTGTGCTAAAACATATTGGATAAATGATTGTGTGTGTTTATTACTGCAAATAGATACATAGCTGATCAGTATCAGATGTTTTTTGCTATCCTTATTGCAATTGTGAGGGAGAACTGTGATAATAAGGTTCTCAGTCTGTGAACCTTATTATTTGCATCTTGTCAAATCTATATTATTTTGAAAATATTGTAATTAAATTTTACCTTCTGAAATTTTAAATCTTTAAAATTTTACATTCCTCTCGAATAAAAATTGATGTACTCAGCTTTCAGCATACACTCACACACTGAGATGGATGTTATCTAACCATAAACCAGACACTCCCCATACCACAAGCAACCGTTGACTTTACACGGTACGTTTCTTTGTGGAGTGGGTGGATGGGGAGGAGTTAATGACCCCATGATCATCTAAGGCCAAAAGGAGCCGCCCCTCCCTAATTTAAAACCATTGGTTCAAGCCAGTGATGTAGTTCTAATTAAACAAGTTAGTAAAATCATGCAATGCACTGATTATAATACGCTTTCCAACATACCAGAAATCATTACTCAAGTTATTACTCAAGTTATGAGGATAATGGCTGTGGAATAAATCTCGCTTCTGTGCCCTGACCTTTCACCCCATTTCGATGATATTCAACAGAACCGGTTTAGTATACATCCGAAATAACATGATAACGTTTTGTCGCAATACAAGCATTTTTGCGTAAGTTATGATGCATAAGGGCTATGGAATAGATCCCGCTCCTATGTCCTAACCTTTGACCCCATTTCGCCCATTTTCAATAGGATTCGTCCCCATGCAGGCCCCTACAACATACTAGCATTTCATCCAAATCGAATCATTTTTACGTAAGTTATGACGCATAATGGCGATGGAAGTGATTCCGCTCCTGTGTCCTGATCTTTGACCCCATTTCGCCCATTTTCAATATGGTTTGTTCCCAAATAGTCCACTACCACAAACTAAAATTTCCTCGAAATCGAACCTTTTTTACTTTAGTTATGACGCATAAGAGCAGTGGAATGGATCCCGCTCCTATGTCCTGACGTTTTACCCCATTTCGTTCACTTTCAATAGGGTTCTTTCCCAAGTGGTCCCCTACCACATACTAAAATATAATCGAAATCGAACGATTTTTACGCGAGTTATCGTGTGGGCGGACATACGCACACAATGCATGACATGCATGAGGCAGATGGGAATCGCGACCATCTGCTCGCAAAAGTGTGACGTCATAAAACTTTAATAGGATCCACACACAACGCGTGACGTAATGAGACAGATGGCGAGACCGCTCGTCATAATCTCAATAGCGAGCATGTGACGTCATAAGATTTCTAAGCATGGGTTACATTAATGGAACGACGCCATGACACTGAAAACGTGGTAATTCGTGGTGGTTATTTAACCCAAAAAAAAAAAAAAAAAATTTCCCTAAAGTCGAGATCAAGCTAAATCGATTTCTAGCACCAGAAAACGGTAGGTTAACGACTTTCATCAAAATCCTTAGAGCCGTTTTCAAAATAAAATTTTCATGATACAAGAATTGCTCCTTTAAGGTGGACGTCAAGTAATTTTGCTTCCTATACTTCCAATGGAAAAACTTCTGTACACATTTTTTCACAATTTATGCGTTCCCAAGGAAGAAAATTTGAACATCGATTAAAATAGCTTCATTTTATAACTTGGAATACTTAATATTTTCTAAAACATAACCATAATTATGCAATCCAACATTTATTTGTCTACTGATGTCATCAAAGTACAGGTCGCGCCATCTTTTTCTGGTTTCAACACCACCAAAGGAAACGCTATTGTTTTTTAATATAATTATGGTTACGTTTTTAGAAAATGTTAAGTATTCCAAGTTATAATATGAAGTGATTTTAATCGATGTTCAAATTTCCATCCTTGGGAACACACTAATTGTGAAGGAAATGTGTAGAAAAGTTTTTCCATTGGAAATATAGGAAGCAAAATTACTTGACGTCCACCTTAATAGTATGGGATAAGGGCGATGGAATGGATCCCAATCCTATGTCCTGACCTTTGACCCCATTTGACCCATTTTCAATAGAGTTCCTCTCCAGTTGGTCCCCTACCACATACTAAAATTTCATCGACATCGAACCATTTTCACGAACGTTTTAACGCATAAGGGCAATGGAATGCATCCCGCTCCTATGTCCTGACCTTTGACCCCACTTCACCCATTTTCAATAGGGTTCGTCCCCAGCGGTCCCCTACCACATACTAAAATTTCATAGAAATCGAACCATATTTACACAAGTGATGAGGCATAAGGGCAATGAAATGGATCCCGCTCTTATGTCGTGACCTTTAACCCCATTTGTCCCATTTTCAATAGGGTTTGTCTCCAGGTAGTCCCCTACCACATACTGAAATTTTATCGAAATCGAACCATTTTTACGTGAGTTATCGTGCCGACAGACGGACGGAAAAAGCTGGAGCATATACGCTTCTTCAACCTACGGTTGAAAAGCGTAAAAAAGTGCCTTAGCGGTAAACTGATTAGGTAACAAGTTAGTAAAATCATGCAATGCATTGATTATAATACGCTTTCCAACATACCAGGTATTCATGAAAGAAATACGGGATTACGCCATATAATACAAATTTTGAAGATGACAATCCGATTTTTGGCGTAAATGTGACAAGGATGGTAAGTCAGATAATATCCGAAAACTAGAAAATTTTCATCGTCCTGGTGCGGGACTCGAACCCGCGTCTCCCAGAAAACGCCCGGGTATGCTAACCACTACACCGGATTGTCATCTTCAAAATTTGTATCATCATCATCATCATTGTCAACCATTATCAATCCACTGCTGGACGAAGGTCTCCCCAAGTTTCCTCCACAACGGTCTGTCTTGTGCCAGTCTCCTCCATGTCACTCCCGCATATTTACGAATTTCATCCACCCATCTCCCATGTGGTCTTTTTCTGGGTCTTTTCCTGTCCCTTGGAATCCAATCTAAAATTTCGGCTGTCCATCTATGGTCTGTCCTTCTGGCAGTATGTCCAGCCCATTGCCATTTCAGGGATTTAACTCTGATCATGATGTCTTCCACTCTCGTCATTTTTCGGATCCACGAGTTCCTCTTCTTATCTCTCCTGGTTATACCAAGCATGCACCTCTCCATGCTTCTTTGAGTTGTCTGCAGCCTTTGTATGTCTCTTTTAGTTAAGGTCCACGTCTCTGCACCATACGTAAGCACTGGAAGGATGCATTGATCAAACACTTTTCTTTTAAGACATAATGGCATATTGCTCTTGAAAATTATGCTGTTTCTTCCAAAAGCTCTCCAGGCAAGTTTTGTACGCCGATTAATTTCTTCATCAATGTGACCCTCACTTGATATCTGCTGTCCAAGATAAACATACGTATCTGTTATCTCCAGTTTTTCTCCATCAATCGATAAATCTTCATTTCTTGTAAAAGCATTAAACATCACTTTTGTCTTCTGAAAGTTCATTTTTAATCCCACTTCTTTACTCTTGTCAGCAAGTTCCTGGATCATACTCTGCAGCTCTGATGGGGTAGTTGCAAAAATGACTACGTCATCAGCAAAACGAAGGTGGGTTAGATAATCTCCATTAATCTTTATCCCCTTGTTTTCCCAGCTAAGCGACTGAAAAACACCCTCCAATGTGGCATTAAAGAGCTTCGGAGATATGGTGTCACCTTGTCTCACTCCCTTTCCAATTTTTATGTGTGTTGTATTTTCAAACAGCCGAATCTTTGCACTTGCATTTTCATAGATGTTATTAATAATATTAATGTATGCATCTTCAATACCGCAGGATTTCAGAGCCGTGGTAACTGCTGATGGTTTCACCGAATCAAAGGCTTTTTCATAATCGATAAAAGCCATGCACAATGGAAGTTCATATTCCCTCGCTCTTTCAATTAGTTCTCTCAGTACGTGGATATGATCTATTGTGCTGTAGCCACTCCTGAATCCAGCTTGTTCTCTCGGTTGAGCCATGTCCAGTGTTACCTTCAAGCGGTGTGAAAGAACTTTAGTGAAGATTTTATAAACCACTGATAGGAGGCTGATAGGTCTGTAGTTCCTGAGATCCTCAATGTCACCTTTTTTATGTAGCAGGATCATTGTAGCATTGTTCCAATCCTCAGGAATCTTCCCTTCATTAAGGCATCGAGTGAAAATTTGGGCGAGTAATGTTTCAATTTCTCCACTTGCTTCTTGTATGATGTCTATAGTAATTCCATCTTCTCCTGGAGCTTTCCCCCGCTTCATGTTCTTGATTGCATGTGCAACTTCTGCTGGGAGGACTGGAAGAACTCTGGTACCTTTCATGATGTCTGGAGTACATGTATCATCCCTTTCATATAATTTGGAGTAGAAATCTTTCACTCTTGTCAAAATTTCGCCTCTATTTCTTGTTATAGAACCATCTTCTTTTCTCAGAGCCATAATCTGTTTTCTTCCCTTACTGAGATGTCCCTTTGCTATCTTTAGGCTTTGGTTGTTTTCAATTGCTTTCCTCACTAGCTCACAGTTGAATTTCCTTACGTCTTCAGTGATACTTTTTCGTGCTGTCTTGCATAGCTCTATATATTCCACTTTGGAAGTCACATCTTCTTTAGTTGTCCTCATCTCTCTTCTTTTTTGCATCAACATTTTGGTTTTTCCTGATAATTTGTTTACATGCAACTTGTTCTTAGACCCAGCTAATTTTGTTGCTGTTTCCATAAGAGCTTTGGTTACTTTTCTGTTAACTTCCGAAATATCCACTTCTTCCGATGTTAGGCCTTCTAAAGCAGAGAATCTGTTCTTCAGTTCCAACTTGAAAGTATTATGGTGTTTTTAAGGTTGGTTATGTCAATACATTTTGTTTGTCTTATGAGCTTGCCACGTTCCAGTTTAGTGTTGAGGTGCATCTTACATCTCACCAATCTATGGTCACTACCTGTGTTGAACTTGTTTAGCACACTGCAGTCTTCGATGACGAATTTTTTGTTACACATAATAAAATCAATTTCACTTGTCGTCCCAATTGGATGTCTCCATGTCCATTTCCTGTGTGGCTTTTTCTTGAAAAAGGAATTCAAGATGAAAAATCCTTCTGCCTCTGCAAACTCAACGAGAGTATTTCCACGCTGGTTTCTGTTGCCGTGACCGAATTTACCTACTGAAGTTTCATTCTGTTGCCGGTGCCCTATTTTTGCATTGAAATCTCCCATAATTATCTTCAAGTGCTGCTTACCTTTATTATTTAGATGACGAATTTCCTCATAAAATTCTTCAATTTCTTCTTCAGGATGACTTGTGGTGGGTGCATAAGTTTGAATAATCTGAGCCTGGTATCTTCTCGATAGTTGGATAACGAGTCGTGCAGCTCTGTCCGAGGAACTTTCAACTTCTACCACTTTATCCTTTAGTTTCTTGTTTATTATAAATCCAACACCACTAGTTCTGCCAGTATCTGTCCCACGATAATAGAAGAGATGTCCACTTTTCAGTTCAATGAGATCTTCTCCTTTCTCCTTACCTCACTCAGCCCGACGATGTCCCACTTGATCCTTTGTAGTTCCTCTTCCAATTCAAGAAGCCTTGAATCAGAAGATAGGGAGCGTCCGTTGTAGGTAGCCAAGGTCAGCATCAAATGGCAGCCTAGTCCGGTCCTCCGGGGATTCTTAGCACCCTCTGCCTTCATGTCGCACTGGCCGCTGCCTTGGCCAGGTACATTCCAGCTGCCGGAGACTGAGGGCCAAGATTTAAGTTGTGGAAGTCATTTTGGAGGTGTTTGGCCATAACTCACCACGCTGGCCAAGCGGGTTGGTGAGTGTGGGATAGCATTTCCTCTGATCCCGATGGTATAGTTATACCGCTATTTGCGGTCGTCAGAGCCCCTTTAGTGGGAACAGGATGCACCACGAGAAGGCGGGGTTGACATTTGTCAAGGAGAGGCTGTGATGTTACGCATCACCTGACCTTACATCCCTCAAAATTTGTATACCAGGTATTATTACTCAAGTTATGAGGATAATAGCTGTGGAATAAATCTCGGTCTTGAGTCCAGACCTTTGATCCCATTTCGATTATATTCAACAGAACCGGTTCAGTATACCTCCGAAATAACATGATAAAGTTTTATCGCAATCGGCGCATTTTTACGCAAGTTATTATGTATAAGGGCTATGGAATAGATCCCGCTTCTGTGTCCAAACCTTTGACCCCATTTCGCCCATTTTCAATAGGATTCGTTTCCAGGCAGGCCCCTACAATATACTAACATTTCATCCAAATCGAAGCATTTTTACATAAGTTATGACGCATAATGGCGATGGAAGTGATTCCGCTCCTATGTCCTGACCTTTGACCCCATTTCGCCCATTTTCAATAGGGTTTGTTCCCAGATAGTCCCCTACCACATACTAAAATTTCATCGAAATCGAACCTTTTTTATTTTTTTTTTAATTGATCCCGCTCCTATATCCTGACCTTTGACCCCATTTCGTTCACTTTCATTAGGGTTCCTTCCCAGGTGGTCCCCTACCACATACTAATATTTCATCGAAATCGAACGATTTCTACGCGAGTTATCGTGCGGGTGGACATACGTGTACAACGCGGGACTTAATGAGGCAAATGGGAATGGCGACCATCTGCTCACAAGTGTGTGACGTCATAAAACTTTAATAGGATCCACACATAACGCGTGACGTAATGAGACAGATGGCGTGACCGTGCTCCAACATTCTCGATTGCGAGATTGTGACTTCATAAGATTTCTAAGCATGGGTTACATTAATGGAACGACGCCATGACACTGAAAACGTGGTAATTCGTGGTGGTTATTTAACACACTAAACGAATTTTCCTAAAGTCGAGATCAAACTAAATCGATTTCTAGTACCAGAAAACGGTAGGTTAACGACTTTCATCAAAATCCTTAAAGCCGTTTTCAAAATAAAATTTACATACATACAAGAAGTGTCCCTTTAATAGTATGGGATAAGGGCGATGGAATGGATCCCGATCCCATGTCCTGACCTTTGACCCCCATTTCGTCCATTTTCAATAGGGTTCGTCCCCAGTGGTCCCCTACGACATACTACAATTTCATCGAAATCGAACAATATTTACGCAAGTTATGACGCATAAGAGCAATGGAATGCATCCCACCCCTATGTCCTGATCTTTAACCCCACTTCACCCATTTTGAATAGGGTCCTTCCCAGGTGGTCCCCTACCATATATATAAAAATTTCATCGATGCCGAACCATATTTACGCAAGTTATGACGCATAAGGGCAATGGAATGGATCCCGCTCCTATGTCGTGACCTTTGACCCCATTTCGTCCATATTCAATAGGGTTCGTCCCCAGATGGTCCCCTACCACATACTAAAATTTAATCGAAATCGAACCATTTTTACGCGAGTCACCGTGCCGACAGACAGACGGACGGACAAAGCTGGAGCATATACGCTTCTTCAACCTACGGTTGGAAAGCGTAAAAAATAGATGTCGAAAGACGACTCAAAGGTTTTAAAACATCGTGAATTCTGATTTGCTATTTTTCTTGTCCAATATACTGTATTTATTAAAATTGTTATTACTAATTACTTTTATTTAAATCGCTTAATTTGAGCAATTTTTAATGAAGGAAAAAAAACGGCGTTTTTCAGTCACATCCTAAAGATATGTGTTTTATTTTTAAAGTATAACGCTCGGTCATTTCACACGATTTCTAATGTTCAATGGGATTATCATTTGAGTCACACTGAATAGATGTAACCACGTAATGTAGTCACACTGAATAACAATAAATGTCATTAATATTGCCATATCTATTCAGTGTGACGAATGTGCCTTTTTTCCTAAGATTCTGAGGTAAATGAAAGACATATCTGTTGTGTTCTCCTTACGGAATCAAATAAAGAGTAGCGTACGAAAAATATTTTTCGCACGCATAGAACTCGTATCACTAAGCATTAATGGCTACTTAATTTCTCTGCAGTTTTTTCTCCGTGAAAGGAAATAATTTTCAGGACTGCCGTTCGAACAATGGACTTTATATTCTCTTTACGCCATCCCGGTGAGAGGTATAGGTTTCTGGTTAGTGGTCTGGGCTTCGAATGAAGCATGAGTGGTACGCCTCCCCTTCCCAAATCAGGGACTGTCAACGGCATATAGCCCTGATAGCAGCTCACGGTGAAAGTTATACCCAGACACAAACAGCATTCTCTTTCGCTTTATGATCCGTGAGATGTCATGTTGTGTTATCCGACGGTTTAATTTCATCCTTGTAATACGAATATTTCGGTTATGATTGCATAGAAAACATATAGTATTCGCTGTTTTCGAATACATGATCATCTAAAAAATTTCTTTGCCGCCCCGGTGGCGCAGTGGTCTAAGGCGCTGGCCTATGATCATTCGTCCGTAAGGGGTCCGGGTTCGAATCCCGGTCAGGCATGGATGTTGTGTTTGTCTTACGGCACTGGCTCTCTCCCTTCCCTGGAACCCGTGACCCTAAATTAGGGACGGGCGACTGCTTATAGCCCATTGAGTTGCTCACGGTGGTCGTTAAACCTACAATCCAAAAAAAAAAAAATTCTTTACTCATCTTCTGCAACCATTTAACTGCGAAAAGAACCTTAGCGCCGCTAAGCCGCGCTAAGGGTCTTCTACACCCCTGGTTCAAGCAGGGGCAGCGGAAAGTGAAGTTCGTTGACCGGGCCCGAAATTCCGAATCGTGGTGCACCCCTTTCCTTCCCGCTTTCCGGAACAAACAGAACAAAAACAATGCCTAAGGAGATTTGTTGGGAATTAGGACCACCATACCACTTTTCTAGAGGAACGTTCATAAGGCGCACCACAACAATAGCACATATGCCAAATAAAAAAAATCAATCTTGGCTGAAATTATTGACCGGGGTCGGGTGGTTCCCGCCACTGGGTTCAAGGAAGAGATAGAACGAAAAACCGTTGGTTTGGTTCTATGCCTTCTTTGGAACCAGGTTTTTAACGTAAAACCACTGGTTCCGCAAAAGCAATAGAGCCACAGCTGTACGATAAACGCACCACTCATGTCTCATCTGGATTTCTAATGCAGGCACAATTTAAGCAGTTAGCCAGAAGCTTGCTTACAACTCGATCACCAGTGCAGCAGCGCTAGTCTTACACCATGATTCTGCGTATTGCAATGAACGGGATCTCTTTACGGTCCCTTAGGGAAACTGTAGTACGGTAGTACCTATAAAAGTATTATAGGAGCGGTCTGGTATTATTGGTAATTTAAAGTAAAACCAGCTGGTGAAAACAACATGACTCGCAGTGGCGTATCCAGGATTTCTTTAAGGAGGTAGCCCAAAATATTGAAGAAGCAAATGAAAATACCTCGGAGAGAACATCTCTCAAAATATTCGGAAACGATAAAAATATCTTCACATTAAAAGTGCGTTTTCAATGATTCGTTAGCTACATATATTTCAAAAGAAATACAAATATATTTAAAATTAAGCAGCCAATAACAAAGAACGAAGGACCAAGTGGTGTCTCAAAAGGAAGGCTCGTGCCGCGCCACTGATGAATCTTCCCTTACCCCTCATATGGGCATGCATAACTGGGAGCCGAGTGGTACGAATTGTGTTCGTGCTTCTAATCATTCGTCTGAGGTGGATCCAGGTTCGAATCCCCAGTGAAACATGGACGGTGTGTTTGTCTTACAGCACCACTGGCTCCGTCCCTTTCCTGGAACCAGTGGCCATAAATTAGGGATGATGACTGCTTGTAGCCCATAGAGTTACTCATGGTGGTCATTAAACCCCAAGCAAAAATAAAAAACAACAACGAAATAGCTGGAGCTAATTATGATGTTTGTGTGCATTTTTAAAATTATGTTAGTAGAATATTAATATAAAGGAAAACATTTTACAGCTAATATTGCTGCAGCTAGTTTTTGCGTATAATTTTTCTTTCATGATCAACATCAGAAAGGCAACTGCTGTCAATACAACGGAGCTGGAAGCTGTTTTTATTTTTCATTAGGTTGTTTGTCCATGTGTATCATGTGCTAAGGCAGGCAGATTGCCCCCGAGTAATCGATGATGTTCAGTCAGGAGAAACAGTCCATCCCTAGAAAATTTTCCCGTGTACTCACACCGTCCTCCTCTCACGTTTCTTTCTCTTTACACGGCGGATTATTCTGGTGCTTTCTGGAGGATTTCACTTTCATGTGCACACAAAACACAAATTGTTTTCATTACGGACTGCCAGGACACTATGAGAATTCGTGGTGGGCTGCCATATTCTGGGCCGGTAAACCCCATGCTAATTTTTCTTTTAAAAAAGGATATTTTTTCTTGTACTTCACTGTGCTTATAGAAGAAAATCAAGTTATGCTGAAAAGGCATCCTGTGACGCATTCGTAAAAAAAAAAAAAAAATCTTCGCACCAAATGGTCTGCTAAGCAGACGCTGTTTTTCATGCAACCCCTTGCTCTGACTCTCCAAGTTAATTAAGCTCTGTCACTTTCGACGGCGTTTTCGCTAATTGCAGTTGAATGGCCTTACAACATAATAGGGTGTTTTCCGCTGGTGAATATTCCTACACACGCACTTGCACTGAAAATGGTAGCCGAGGGTAACAGTAATCAGTAAAAATGCGTATGTGGTTTCAGAGCAGCGCCCTCTGAACTATGTCCGGTCTTGGGTATATAAAGAGCTCGCTCAAACGAGATGTTGCAATCAGTGAAGAGCAGATATTGAGTTGTAAGGGTGTTTCTTGTGTCTCGCTATGCTCCGTTCCCGAAGAAGGTCGCATCATGAACACGTGACGGATTTTGGGGGAGGAAGGATTGTTGTGATAAGAGAAGCTGGATTTTCCTACGGCAAAATTGCCACTCGCACGGCACGAAATGCCAGTACAGTGATGCGAACGTGGAGTTAGCGGCCAGATGACGCTCAGATGCACAGAAATCCGGGAAATGAACCGTCAAAATCGCACGACTGCGCGAGATGACAAACACCTCTACTACATGGCAGTGATCGATCGCACAACGACATCCGCGGTGTTACAGCAGCAGTGGAGCACTGTTACATGTCAGGCTTTATCCCCCAGCATAGTTCAACGTCGTCTGTTTAACAGATAACTCTCCGGTAACAGCTCATGGGTGCGCATTCCTTTCACCCTCAACTACACACTCCTCAGGGTGCAATGTGGTCTCGAACACGGACATTGGCGCCCTGATTGGCAGCATGTCGTGTTTTCTGACGACTCATGATTCACCTTGATGCACCATGATGGTCACATACGTATTGAAAGGCATTGTGGCGAACGGCGCCTTACAGCGTAATTCCGACTCAACGCCAAGTGTCGTGGTTTGGGGCCTCATTGGTTTTCAATTCGTGATCTCGCCTGATATGAATTGCACGGTCCATCGCCAAGTGTCATGGTTTGAGGCGCCATTGGGTTTCAATTCGCGATCTTGCCAGATATGAATTGCGCGGTCTATCGCCAAGCGTCATGGTTTGGGGCACCATTGGGTTTCAATTCGCAATCTCGTTTCATATGAATTGCGCGGTCCATCGCCAAGCGTCATGGTTTGGGGCGCCATTGTGTTTCAATTCGCGATCTCGCCTGATATGAATTACGCGGTCCATCGCCAAGCGTCATGGTTTGGGGCACCATTGGGTTTCAATTCGCAATCTCGTTTGATATGAATTGCGCGGTCCATCGCCAAGCGTCATGGTTTGGGGCGCCATTGGGTTTCAATTCGCGATCTCGTTTGATATGAATTGCGCTGTCCATCGCCAAGCGTCATGGTTTGGGGCGCCATTGTGTTTCAATTCGCGATCTCGCCTGATATGAATTACGCGGTCCATCGCCAAGCGTCATGGTTTGGGGCGCCATTGGGTTTCAATTCGAAATCTCCCCTGATATGAATTGCGGGAACCCTCAACAGCCAGCGATACGTCAGGGATGTTTTAAAGACACGGGTGACACCCTTCCTTCCTTCAGAGTTGCCCTGGCGCTATATTCCAGCAGGACAGTGCTCGGCCAGATATGGCCCGGAATGCCTAAGGCCTCTTCCATGCACATCAGATACCGTTTCTTCCCTCGCCTGCACGTTCGTCGGATATGTCTCCGATCAAACATGTCGGGACATGGTTGCTAAGAGACTGGCCCGTCAAGCGCCTCCGCCAGTCACCACAAGTGAACTTTGGTCTCGCATTGAAGCAACCTAGCAGGTTATTCACCAAGATAATATCAAAAACCTCTTCCATTCAATGCCACGCCTTCTAGAGGCTGTTATTGTAGGTGCATTTCACCAGCCCCCCACCACGGAATTTTTAATTTTTCAGACACCATTCGTTTGTACCACGTATGAACCGGAATGAACTCGTTTTTTTTCGTTTGAACCGCAAAAGTTTTGGAGATATTTAAAAAACAAAGTGGGGGGCTGGTGAAAATACACCTTGTTATTGTTGCTCGAGGTGGAATCACTCGATACTGAGTTGTGAAGCGAAAAAATCTTGTATAGCTCTACAATTGTAATTAGTTATCTTCTGTAACGTGAAGAATCTGTGATTAAATTTCATTTGAAACGCTCGATTCTTTTTTTATGTTGCTATTTTCACAGCAGTAGTGTACACTGAAGTGCCAGAAAAACTGGTACACCAGTCTAAAACTTGGTAGGTCACCCACGGGAGCGCAGGACTGCAGAAATACGACGGGGCATGGACTCCACTAGCTTCTGGAAATATGCTGTAGGCAATGCACACCATACTTCCTTCAGAGCGTTCCATAATTCGGGTGTATTCCGAGGTCTCGGATTCCTGTGTTCGATAGCGCGTTACATGCATTCCAAATGTGTTCTATCACGTTCAGATCTGGGGACTTGGGTGGGAATGGCAACACCCCAAACTCAGATGAATGCTCCTCTAACCATAATGTTGCGTCCCGATACTTGTGTGGAAGTGCATTGTTCTGTAGGAACATGCCCAACCCATCAGCATGAATGCAGGACATGAACGGATGTACCTCGTCAGAAAGGATGCGTACATAGCGTTGGCCAGTCACAGACGTTTGTAGACGTACCAGGGGTCCTAGTGAAGTCCAGCTAAACACACCCCATACTATTACGGACCCCCCACCAGCCGGTACAGTTCCCTGTTGATAGGCGGGAACCATGGCTTCATGGGGTTGCGCCACACACGAATCCTTCCATCCGCCCGATACAGTTGGAAACACGACTCGTCAGACCAGGCTACTTGTTTCCAGTCATCAGGTGTCCAGTGGCGGTGATGCCGTGCCCACGCGATCACCGATCTTGCCAGAAGCTCTGTGTCGTGCACCCATCAAGGGGACTCTAGTTGGGCGTCGGCTCCCAAAGCCCATACCGTGCGGGGTACGTTGCACAGTCCGTACGCTGATTCTTGTTGAGGCTCCAGCATTGAATTCCGATTATACCTGCTAGAGTGTTGCACGCGTATCGCGTGAAACGATTCTTGACAGCCGACGATGGTCACGTTCACCCAATGTCATTTTACGGCCACACTGGTATCGTAGGTTGGAGGTTTTGTCCGAATTCTTGTGGTCACGATACACCCTTGCAATGGTCATCCGTGAAAATCCGAACTTTGTTTCTACCTCCGAAATACTATGGCCAATCTCACCAGCGCCAACTATGACACCGCGTTGCAAATCGCTTAAATTGTTATTACTTGTCATACTCATGCCGAAAACAGCTCTGAGAGCTGGCAAGGATGTCTATCGCTTTACATACGCACTGGCGGACGCAACCGAGTACGCGCATAAGTGACGTTGCTATGTATTTTGCATAAGCTCGTTTGTGCCAGTTTTTCTAGCGCTTCAGTGTATAGCTTAATTGTAAATGCAAGAAATACACACTGAACGGGCATTTATTATGACCACTCCCTGAGTACTTCGTTGGGCCTCCTTTTGCCTTTAATACTGCGTCGATTCATCGTGGCATGGACTCCACGAGATGTTGATAGTTGGTTTGAGGAATTTGAGACCATGCTGGATGAATAGCACTTTCCAGTTGTGTAAGATTGCAGAGTTGTGGATCCAGCTGTCTGATGGCTCGTTCAACTTCATCCCACAAATTCTCAATGGGGTTGAGATCTGGAGATTGTGGGGGCCACCTAACAAAGTAAACTCACTGGCATGTTCCTGAAACCTGTCCTGTACAATACGAGCACTATTGCAGAAAGCATTATCTTATTGAAAGTAGCCATCGCCATTGGGATAAACCATCCACATGACAAGATGCACTTGGTCCGCAACGATGTTTAGATATGATGTGCCAGTCAGACGTTGATCAAAACGAATTAAAGGGCCCAAAGCATGCCAGGAAAACTTTCCCCAAACCGTAACGTTGCCTCCACCAGCTTGAAGGGTTGTAGCAATGCATTTGGGGTCCATGCTTTTGTGCTGTTTCCGCCAAATTCTCACTCGGTCATCGGCATGGTGCAACTGAAAACATGATTCATCAGACCACATAATTTGTTTCCAATTATCGACTGTCCAATCCCTGTGCTCCTGTACGAACTGGAGACGTTTTCTCTTGCTAACTGCAGACAGCAAAGGTGTTCGAACAGGCCATCGGCTGCCATATTTCATCCGATACAGTGTACAGCGAACAGTGCGTGCAGAGATCATTTGAGGGGATCCTTGATTAAGATCGTCTGTAATTTTCTGCACTGTTGCCCTTCTGTTGTCTGTTACCAGTCTGGACACTCTCCGTTCCGCCTGAGAAGTCACTAGTCGATGACGGCCACACGTTGCATGCAGAGATCCAGTTTTTAGGCTGACAGTCTAGTCTTTAAACACTTTAACAACAGCTCCTCTAGAACATTTCACGAATGCGGCGGTTTCGGTGATACTCGCTCCATGGCTACAAGCTCTAACAATCATCCCACGTTGAAAGCCCGTCAAATCGCATATTTTGCCCATCTCGCCACCCAAAAATCACTGCTACTACTACTGCCGCAAGCACTAAGCTTTCCCTTTTTATACTAGCCTCGCCCTCTGGCGGCAATAGCGTGCAGCCATAGCTCATTTGCTTAAAACAGTCAGGTGGTCATAATAAAGTGGCCACTCAGTGTATATGCGTAGCGTTTTCACCCTTCATCCAGCACTGGTGTGGAGAAGTAAGGGCGCCGCCTCTGAATTTCATTGAAAAAGGAGCTGTAATTCAAATCTTGTACTCTGTTACGATTCAGTTAAATCTAACCTCAAGAAATTTCACTACAATCCTAAAATAACGTCATGACTCGTGTGTTTAGCAAATAACAACAGTTCAGTAACAATTGCAGCAAAAAGGAACCTCCATTAACGGACACCTCCAGACAACGGTAACCTCCGAGAAATGGCAAGTTTTAGTTGGTACCGAACAGCTTCTGTAGGATTAACATTAACTAACCTCCGATCAACGAAACCTCTTAACAGCGGTCAACGGACACCCCAGTCTATTGACGGACACCTCCGAGAAATGGCAAGTTTGGTTGGTACCAAACAGTTTCTGCAGGATTAACATTAACTAACCTCCGATCAACGAAACCTCTTAACAGCGATCAACGGACACCCCAGTCTATTGACGGACACCTCCGAGAAATGGCAAGTTTGGTTGGTACCAAACAGTTTCTGTAGGATTAACATTAACTAACCTCCGAACAACTAAACCTTTTAACAGCGATCAACCTGAGAACAACTAAACCTCTTAACAGCGGTCAACGGACACCCCAGTCTATTGACTGACACCTCCAAGAAATGGCAAGTTTGGTTGGTACCAAAAAGCTTCTGTAGGATTAACATTAACTAACCTCCGAACAACTAAACCTTTTAACAGCGATCAACCTCCGAACAACTAAACTTCTTAACAGCGGTCAACGGACACCCCAGTCTATTGACGGACACCTCCGAGAAATGGCAAGTTTTGGTTGGTACCGAACAGCTTCTGCAGTATTAACATAAACTAACCTCCGAACAACTAAACCTTTTAACAGCGATCAACCTCCGAACAACTAAACTTCTTAACAGCGGTCAACGGACACCCCAGTCTATTGACGGACACCTCCGAGAAATGGCAAGTTTTGGTTGGTACCGAACAGCTTCTGCAGTATTAACATAAACTAACCTCCGAACAACTAAACCTTTTAACAGCGATCAACGGACACCCCAGTCTGTTGACGGATACCTCCGAGAAATGGCAAGTTTGGTTGGTACCAAACAGCTTCTGTAGGATTAACATTGACTAACCTCCGAACAACTAAACCTTTTAACAGCGATCAACGGACACCCCAGTCTATTGACGGACACCTCCGAGAAATGGCAAATTTGGTTGGTACCAAACAGTTTCTGTAGGATTAACATTAAATAACCTCCGAACAACTAAACCTTTTAACAGCGATCAACCTCCGAACAACTGAACCTCTTAACAGCGGTCAACGGACACCCCAGTCTATTGACTGACACCTCCGAGAAATGGCAAGTTTGGTTGGTACCAAAAAGCTTCTGTAGGATTAACATTAACTAACCTCCGAACAACTAAACCTTTTAACAGCGATCAACCTCCGAACAACTAAACCTTTTAACAGCGGTCAACGGACACCCCAGTCTATTGACGGACACCTCCGAGAAATGGCAAGTTTTGGTTGGTACCGAACAGCTTCTGCAGTATTAACATTAACTAACCTCCGAACAACTAAACCTTTTAACAGCGATCAACGGACACCCCAGTCTGTTGACGGATACCTCCGAGAAATGGCAAGTTTGGTTGGTACCAAACAGCTTCTGTAGGATTAACATTAACTAACCTCCGAACAACTAAACCTTTTAACAGCGATCAACCTCCGAACAACTAAACCTCTTAACAGTGGTCAACGGACACCCCAGTCTATTGACGGACACCTCCGAGAAATGGCAAGTTTTGGTTGGTACCGAACAGCTTCTGCAGTATTAACATTAACTAACCTCCGAACAACTAAACCTTTTAACAGCGATCAACGGACACCCCAGTCTGTTGACGGATACCTCCGAGAAATGGCAAGTTTTGGTTGGTACTGAACAGCTTCTGTAGGATTAACATTAACTAACCTCCGATCAACTAAACCTCTTAACAGCGGTCAACGGACACCCCAGTCTATTGACGGACACCTCCGAGAAATGGCAAGTTTTGGTTGGTACCGAACAGCTTCTGCAGGATTAACATTAACTAACCTCCGATCAACGAAACATCTTAACAGCGATCAACGGACACCCCAGTCTATTGACGGACACCTCCGAGAAATGGCAAGTTTGGTTGGTACCAAACAGCTTCTGTAGGATTAACTAACCTCCGAACAACTAATCCTTTTAACAGCGATCAACCTCCGAACAACTAAACCTCTTAACAGCGGTCAACGGACACCCCAGTCTATTGACGGACACCTCCGAGAAATGGCAAGTTTGGTTGGTACCAAACAGCTTCTGTAGGATTAACATTGACTAACCTCCTAACAACTAAACCTTTTAACTGCGATCAACGGACACCCCAGTCTATTGACGGATACCTCCGAGAAATGGCAAGTTTTGGTTGGTACTGAACAGCTTCTGTAGGATTAACATTAACTAACCTCCGATCAACTAAACCTCTTAACAGCGGTCAACGGACACCATAGTCTATTGACGGACACCTCCGAGAAATGGCAAGTTTTGGTTGGTACCGAACAGCTTCTGCAGGATTAACATTAACTAACCTCCGATCAACGAAACCTCTTAACAGCGATCAACGGACACCCCAGTCTATTGACGGACACCTCCGAGAAATGGCAAGTTTGGTTGGTACTAAACAGCTTCTGTAGGATTAACATTAACTAACCTCCGAACAACTAAACCTCTTAACAGCGGTCAACGGACACCCCAGTCTATTGACGGACACCTCCGAGAAATGGCAAGTTTGGTTGGTACCAAACAGCTTCTGTAGGATTAACATTGACTAACCTCCGAACAACTAAACCTTTTAACTGCGATCAACGGACACCCCAATCTATTGACGGATACCTGAGAGAAATGGCAAGTTTTGGTTGGTACTGAACAGCTTCTGTAGGATTAACATTAACTAACCTCCGATCAACTAAACCTCTTAACAGCGGTCAACGGACACCCCAGTCTATTGACGGACACCTCCGAGAAATGGCAAGTTTGGTTGGTACCAAACAGCTTCTGTAGGATTAACATTAACTAACCTCCGAATAACTAAACCTTTTAACAGCGATCAACCTCCGAACAACTAAACCTCTTAACAGCGGTCAACGGACACCCCAGTCTATTGACGGACACCTCCGAGAAATGGCAAGTTTTGTTGGTACCAAACAGCTTCTGTATGATTAACATTAACTAACCTCCGAACAACTAAACCTTTTAACAGCGATCAACCTCCGAACAACTAAACCTCTTAACAGCGGTCAACGGACACCCCAGTCTATTGACGCACGCCTCCGAGAAATGGCAAGTTTGGTTGGTACCAAACAGCTTCTGTAGGATTAACATTAACTAACCTCCGAACAACTAAACCTTTTAACAGCGATCAACCTCCGAACAACTAAACCTCTTAACAGCGGTCAACGGACACCCCAGTCTATTGACGGACACCTCCGAGAAATGGCAAGTTTGGTTGGTACCAAACAGCTTCTGTAGGATTAACATTAACTAAGCTCCGAACAACTAAACCTTTTAACAGCGATCAACCTCCGAACAACTAAACTTCTTAACAGCGGTCAACGGACACCCCAGTCTATTGACGGACACCTCCGAGAAATGGCAAGTTTTGGTTGGTACCGAACAGCTTCTGCAGTATTAACATTAACTAACCTCCGAACAATTAAACCTTTTAACAGCGATCAACGGACACCCCATTCTATTGACGGATACCTCCGAGAAATGGCAAGTTTTGGTTGGTACTGAACAGCTTCTGTAGGATTAACATTAACTAACCTCCGATCAACGAAACCTCCTAACAGCGATCAACGGACACCCCAGTCTATTGACGGACACCTCCGAGAAATGGCAAGTTTGGTTGGTACCAAACAGCTTCTGTAGGATTAACATTAACTAACCTCCGAACAACTAAACCTTTTAACAGCGATCAACCTCCGAACAACTAAACCTCTTAACAGCGGTCAACGGACACCCCAGTCTATTGACGGACACCTCCGAGAAATGGCAAGTTTTGGTTGGTACCGAACAGCTTCTGCAGTATTAACATTAACTAACTTCCGAACAACTAAACCTTTTAACAGCGATCAACGGACACCCCAGTCTGTTGACGGATACCTCCGAGAAATGGCAAGTTTGGTTGGTACCAAACAGCTCCTGTAGGATTAACATTACCTAACCTCCGAACAACTAAACCTTTTAACAGCGATCAACCTCCGAACAACTAAACCTCTTAACAGTGGTCAACGGACACCCCAGTCTATTGACGGACACCTCCGAGAAATAGCAAGTTTGGTTGGTACCAAACAGCTTCTGTAGGATTAACATTAACTAACCTCCGAACAACTAAACCTTTTAACAGCGATCAACGGACACCCCAGTCTGTTGACGGATACCTCCGAGAAATGGCAAGTTTTGGTTGGTACTGAACAGCTTCTGTAGGATTAACATTAACTAACCTCCGATCAACTAAACCTCTTAACAGCGGTCAGCGGACACCCCAGTCTATTGACGGACACCTCCGAGAAATGGCAAGTTTTGGTTGGTACCGAACAGCTTCTGCAGGATTAACATTAACTAACCTCCGATCAACGAAACCTCTTAACAGCGATCAACGGACACCCCAGTCTATTGATGGACACCTCCGAGAAATGGCAAGTTTGGTTGGTACCAAACAGCTTCTGTAGGATTAACATTAACTAACCTCCGAACAACTAAACCTTTTAACAGCGATCAACCTCCGAACAACTAAACCTCTTAACAGCGGTCAACGGACACCCCAGTCTATTGACGGACACCTCCGAGAAATGGCAAGTTTGGTTGGTACCAAACAGCTTCTGTAGGATTAACATTGACTAACCTCCGAACAAGTAAACCTTTTAACTGCGATCAACGGACACCCCAGTCTATTGACGGATACCTCCGAGAAATGGCAAGTTTTGGTTGGTACTGAACAGCTTCTGTAGGATTAACATTAACTAACCTCCGATCAACTAAACCTATTAACAGCGGTCAACGGACACCCCAGTCTATTGACGGACACCTCCGAGAAATGGCAAGTTTTGGTTGGTACCGAACAGCTTCTGCAGGATTAACATTAACTAACCTCCGATCAACGAAACCTCTTAACAGCGATCAACGGACACCCCAGTCTATTGACGGACACCTCCGAGAAATGGCAAGTTTGGTTGGTACCAAACAGCTTCTGTAGGATTAACATTAACTAACCTCCGAACAACTAAACCTTTTAACAGCGATCAACCTCCGAACAACTAAACCTCTTAACAGCGATCAACGGACACCCCAGTCTATTGACGGACACCTCCGAGAAATGGCAAGTTTGGTTGGTACCAAACAGCTTCTGTAGGATTAACATTAACTAACCTCCGAACAACTAAACCTCTTAACAGCGGTCAACGGACACCCCAGCCTATTGACGCACGCCTCCGAGAAATGGCAAGTTTGGTTGGTACCAAACAGCTTCTGTAGGATTAACATTAACTAACCTCCGAACAACTAAACCTTTTAACAGCGATCAACCTCCGAACAACTAAACCTCTTAACAGCGGTCAACGGACACCCCAGTCTATTGACGGACACCTCCGAGAAATGGCAAGTTTGGTTGGTACCAAACAGCTTCTGTAGGATTAACATTAACTAAGCTCCGAACAACTAAACCTTTTAACAGCGATCAACCTCCGAACAACTAAACTTCTTAACAGCGGTCAACGGACACCCCAGTCTATTGACGGACACCTCAGAGAAATGGCAAGTTTTGGTTGGTACCGAACAGCTTCTGCAGTATTAACATTAACTAACCTCCGAACAATTAAACCTTTTAACAGCGATCAACGGACACCCCAGTCTATTGACGGATACCTCCGAGAAATGGCAAGTTTTGGTTGGTACTGAACAGCTTCTGTAGGATTAACATTAACTAACCTCCGATCAACGAAACCTCCTAACAGCGATCAACGGACACCCCAGTCTATTGACGGACACCTCCGAGAAATGGCAAGTTTGGTTGGTACCAAACAGCTTCTGTAGGATTAACATTAACTAACCTCCGAACAACTAAACCTTTTAACAGCGATCAACCTCCGAACAACTAAACCTCTTAACAGCGGTCAACGGACACCCCAGTCTATTGACGGACACCTCCGAGAAATGGCAAGTTTTGGTTGGTACCGAACAGCTTCTGCAGTATTAACATTAACTAACCTCCGAACAACTAAACCTTTTAACAGCGATCAACGGACACCCCAGTCTGTTGACGGATACCTCCGAGAAATGGCAAGTTTGGTTGGTACCAAACAGCTTCTGTAGGATTAACATTAACTAACCTCTGAACAACTAAACCTTTTAACAGCGATCAACCTCCGAACAACTAAACCTCTTAACAGTGGTCAACGGACACCCCAGTCTATTGACGGACACCTCCGAGAAATAGCAAGTTTGGTTGGTACCAAACAGCTTCTGTAGGATTAACATTAACTAACCTCCGAACAACTAAACCTTTTAACAGCAATCAACGGACACCCCAGTCTGTTGACGGATACCTCCGAGAAATGGCAAGTTTTGGTTGGTACTGAACAGCTTCTGTAGGATTAACATTAACTAACCTCCGATCAACTAAACCTCTTAACAGCGGTCAACGGACACCCCAGTCTATTGACGGACACCTCCGAGAAATGGCAAGTTTTGGTTGGTACCGAACAGCTTCTGCAGGATTAACATTAACTAACCTCCGATCAACGAAACCTCTTAACAGCGATCAACGGACACCCCAGTCTATTGATGGACACCTCCGAGAAATGGCAAGTTTGGTTGGTACCAAACAGCTTCTGTAGGATTAACATTAACTAACCTCCGAACAACTAAACCTTTTAACAGCGATCAACCTCCGAACAACTAAACCTCTTAACAGCGGTCAACAGACACCCCAGTCTATTGACGGACACCTCCGAGAAATGGCAAGTTTGGTTGGTACCAAACAGCTTCTGTAGGATTAACATTGACTAACCTCCGAACAACTAAACCTTTTAACTGCGATCAACGGACACCCCAGTCTATTGACGGATACCTCCGAGAAATGGCAAGTTTTGGTTGGTACTGAACAGCTTCTGTAGGATTAACATTAACTAACCTCCGATCAACTAAACCTATTAACAGCGGTCAACGGACACCCCAGTCTATTGACGGACACCTCCGAGAAATGGCAAGTTTTGGTTGGTACCGAACAGCTTCTGCAGGATTAACATTAACTAACCTCCGATCAACGAAACCTCTTAACAGCGATCAACGGACACCCCAGTCTATTGACGGACACCTCCGAGAAATGGCAAGTTTGGTTGGTACCAAACAGCTTCTGTAGGATTAACATTAACTAACCTCCGAACAACTAAACCTTTTAACAGCGATCAACCTCCGAACAACTAAACCTCTTAACAGCGGTCAACGGACACCCCAGTCTATTGACGGACACCTCCGAGAAATGGCAAGTTTGGTTGGTACCAAACAGCTTCTGTAGGATTAACATTAACTAACCTCCGAACAACTAAACCTTTTAACAGCGATCAACCTCCGAACAACTAAACCTCTTAACAGCGGTCAACGGACACCCCAGTCTATTGACGCACACCTCCGAGAAATGGCAAGTTTGGTTGGTACCAAACAGCTTCTGTAGGATTAACATTAACTAACCTCCGAACAACTAAACCTTTTAACAGCGATCAACCTCCGAACAACTAAACCTCTTAACAGCGGTCAACGGACACCCCAGTCTATTGACGGACACCTCCAAGAAATGGCAAGTTTGGTTGGTACCAAACAGCTTCTGTAGGATTAACATTAACTAAGCTCCGAACAACTAAACCTTTTAACAGCGATCAACCTCCGAACAACTAAACTTCTTAACAGCGGTCAACGGACACCCCAGTCTATTGACGGACACCTCCGAGAAATGGCAAGTTTTGGTTGGTACCGAACAGCTTCTGCAGTATTAACATTAACTAACCTCCGAACAATTAAACCTTTTAACAGCGATCAACGGACAACCCAGTCTATTGACGGATACCTCCGAGAAATGGCAAGTTTTGGTTGGTACTGAACAGCTTCTGTAGGATTAACATTAACTAACCTCCGATCAACGGAACCTCCTAACAGCGATCAACGGACACCCCAGTCTATTGACGGACACCTCCGAGAAATGGCAAGTTTGGTTGGTACCAAACAGCTTCTGTAGGATTAACATTAACTAACCTCCGAACATCTAAACCTTTTAACAGCGATCAACCTCCGAACAACTAAACCTCTTAACAGCGGTCAACGGACACCCCAGTCTATTGACGGACACCTCCGAGAAATGACAAGTTTTGGTTGGTACCGAACAGCTTCTGCAGTATTAACATTAACTAACCTCCGAACAACTAAACCTTTTAACAGCGATCAACGGACATCCCAGTCTGTTGACGGATACCTCCGAGAAATGGCAAGTTTGGTTGGTACCAAACAGCTTCTGTAGGATTAACATTAACTAACCTCCGAACAACTAAACCTTTTAACAGCGATCAACGGACACCCCAGTCTGTTGACGGATACCTCCGAGAAATGGCAAGTTTTGGTTGGTACTGAACAGCTTCTGTAGGATTAACATTAACTAACCTCCGATCAACTAAACCTCTTAACAGCGGTCAACGGACACCCCAGTCTATTGACGGACACCTCCGAGAAATGGCAAGTTTTGGTTGGTACCAAACAGCTTCTGTAGGATTAACATTAACTAACCTCCGAACAACTAAACCTTTTAACAGCGATCAACCTCCGAACAACTAAACCTCTTAACAGCGGTCAACGGACACCCCAGTCTATTGACGGACACCTCCGAGAAATGGCAAGTTTGGTTGGTACCAAACAGCTTCTGTAGGATTAACATTGACTAACCTCCGAACAACTAAACCTTTTAACTGCGATCAACGGACACCGCAGTCTATTGACGGATACCTCCGAGAAATGGCAAGTTTTGGTTGGTACTGAACAGCTTCTGTAGGATTAACATTAACTAACCTCCGATCAACTAAACCTCTTAACAGCGGTCAACGGACACCCCAGTCTATTGACGGACACCTCCGAGAAATGGCAAGTTTTGGTTGGTACCGAACAGCTTCTGCAGGATTAACATTAACTAACCTCCGATCAGCGAAACCTCTTAACAGCGATCAACGGACACCCCAGTCTATTGACGGACACCTCCGAGAAATGGCAAGTTTGGTTGGTACCAAACAGCTTCTGTAGGATTAACATTAACTAACTTCCGAACAACTAAACCTTTTAACAGCGATCAACCTCCGAACAACTAAACCTCTTAACAGCGGTCAACGGACACCCCAGTCTATTGACGGACACCTCCGAGAAATTTCAAGTTTGGTTGGTACCAAACAGCTTCTGTAGGATTAACATTAATTAACCTCCGAACAACTAAACCTTTTAACAGCGATCAACCTCCGAACAACTAAACCTCTTAACAGCGGTCAACGGACACCCCAGTCTATTGACGGACACCTCCGAGAAATGGCAAGTTTGGTTGGTACCAAACAGCTTCTGTAGGATTAACATTGACTAACCTCCGAACAAGTAAACCTTTTAACTGCGATCAACGGACACCCCAGTCTATTGACGGATACCTCCGAGAAATGGCAAGTTTTGGTTGGTACTGAACAGCTTCTGTAGGATTAACATTAACTAACCTCCGATCAACTAAACCTATTAACAGCGGTCAACGGACACCCCAGTCTATTGACGGACACCTCCGAGAAATGGCAAGTTTTGGTTGGTACCGAACAGCTTCTGCAGGATTAACATTAACTAACCTCCGATCAACGAAACCTCTTAACAGCGATCAACGGACACCCCAGTCTATCGACGGACACCTCCGAGAAATGGCAAGTTTGGTTGGTACCAAACAGCTTCTGTAGGATTAACATTAACTAACCTCCGAACAACTAAACCTTTTAACAGCGATCAACCTCCGAACAACTAAACCTCTTAACAGCGATCAACGGACACCCCAGTCTATTGACGGACACCTCCGAGAAATGGCAAGTTTGGTTGGTACCAAACAGCTTCTGTAGGATTAACATTAACTAACCTCCGAACAACTAAACCTCTTAACAGCGGTCAACGGACACCCCAGCCTATTGACGCACGCCTCCGAGAAATGGCAAGTTTGGTTGGTACCAAACAGCTTCTGTAGGATTAACATTAACTAACCTCCGAACAACTAAACCTTTTAACAGCGATCAACCTCCGAACAACTAAACCTCTTAACAGCGGTCAACGGACACCCCAGTCTATTGACGGACACCTCCGAGAAATGGCAAGTTTGGTTGGTACCAAACAGCTTCTGTAGGATTAACATTAACTAAGCTCCGAACAACTAAACCTTTTAACAGCGATCAACCTCCGAACAACTAAACTTCTTAACAGCGGTCAACGGACACCCCAGTCTATTGACGGACACCTCCGAGAAATGGCAAGTTTTGGTTGGTACCGAACAGCTTCTGCAGTATTAACATTAACTAACCTCCGAACAATTAAACCTTTTAACAGCGATCAACGGACACCCCAGTCTATTGACGGATACCTCCGAGAAATGGCAAGTTTTGGTTGGTACTGAACAGCTTCTGTAGGATTAACATTAACTAACCTCCGATCAACGAAACCTCCTAACAGCGATCAACGGACACCCCAGTCTATTGACGGACACCTCCGAGAAATGGCAAGTTTGGTTGGTACCAAACAGCTTCTGTAGGATTAACATTAACTAACCTCCGAACAACTAAACCTTTTAACAGCGATCAACCTCCGAACAACTAAACCTCTTAACAGCGGTCAACGGACACCCCAGTCTATTGACGGACACCTCCGAGAAATGGCAAGTTTTGGTTGGTACCGAACAGCTTCTGCAGTATTAACATTAACTAACCTCCGAACAACTAAACCTTTTAACAGCGATCAACGGACACCCCAGTCTGTTGACGGATACCTCCGAGAAATGGCAAGTTTGGTTGGTACCAAACAGCTTCTGTAGGATTAACATTAACTAACCTCTGAACAACTAAACCTTTTAACAGCGATCAACCTCCGAACAACTAAACCTCTTAACAGTGGTCAACGGACACCCCAGTCTATTGACGGACACCTCCGAGAAATAGCAAGTTTGGTTGGTACCAAACAGCTTCTGTAGGATTAACATTAACTAACCTCCGAACAACTAAACCTTTTAACAGCAATCAACGGACACCCCAGTCTGTTGACGGATACCTCCGAGAAATGGCAAGTTTTGGTTGGTACTGAACAGCTTCTGTAGGATTAACATTAACTAACCTCCGATCAACTAAACCTCTTAACAGCGGTCAACGGACACCCCAGTCTATTGACGGACACCTCCGAGAAATGGCAAGTTTTGGTTGGTACCGAACAGCTTCTGCAGGATTAACATTAACTAACCTCCGATCAACGAAACCTCTTAACAGCGATCAACGGACACCCCAGTCTATTGATGGACACCTCCGAGAAATGGCAAGTTTGGTTGGTACCAAACAGCTTCTGTAGGATTAACATTAACTAACCTCCGAACAACTAAACCTTTTAACAGCGATCAACCTCCGAACAACTAAACCTCTTAACAGCGGTCAACAGACACCCCAGTCTATTGACGGACACCTCCGAGAAATGGCAAGTTTGGTTGGTACCAAACAGCTTCTGTAGGATTAACATTGACTAACCTCCGAACAACTAAACCTTTTAACTGCGATCAACGGACACCCCAGTCTATTGACGGATACCTCCGAGAAATGGCAAGTTTTGGTTGGTACTGAACAGCTTCTGTAGGATTAACATTAACTAACCTCCGATCAACTAAACCTATTAACAGCGGTCAACGGACACCCCAGTCTATTGACGGACACCTCCGAGAAATGGCAAGTTTTGGTTGGTACCGAACAGCTTCTGCAGGATTAACATTAACTAACCTCCGATCAACGAAACCTCTTAACAGCGATCAACGGACACCCCAGTCTATTGACGGACACCTCCGAGAAATGGCAAGTTTGGTTGGTACCAAACAGCTTCTGTAGGATTAACATTAACTAACCTCCGAACAACTAAACCTTTTAACAGCGATCAACCTCCGAACAACTAAACCTCTTAACAGCGGTCAACGGACACCCCAGTCTATTGACGGACACCTCCGAGAAATGGCAAGTTTGGTTGGTACCAAACAGCTTCTGTAGGATTAACATTAACTAACCTCCGAACAACTAAACCTTTTAACAGCGATCAACCTCCGAACAACTAAACCTCTTAACAGCGGTCAACGGACACCCCAGTCTATTGACGCACACCTCCGAGAAATGGCAAGTTTGGTTGGTACCAAACAGCTTCTGTAGGATTAACATTAACTAACCTCCGAACAACTAAACCTTTTAACAGCGATCAACCTCCGAACAACTAAACCTCTTAACAGCGGTCAACGGACACCCCAGTCTATTGACGGACACCTCCAAGAAATGGCAAGTTTGGTTGGTACCAAACAGCTTCTGTAGGATTAACATTAACTAAGCTCCGAACAACTAAACCTTTTAACAGCGATCAACCTCCGAACAACTAAACTTCTTAACAGCGGTCAACGGACACCCCAGTCTATTGACGGACACCTCCGAGAAATGGCAAGTTTTGGTTGGTACCGAACAGCTTCTGCAGTATTAACATTAACTAACCTCCGAACAATTAAACCTTTTAACAGCGATCAACGGACAACCCAGTCTATTGACGGATACCTCCGAGAAATGGCAAGTTTTGGTTGGTACTGAACAGCTTCTGTAGGATTAACATTAACTAACCTCCGATCAACGGAACCTCCTAACAGCGATCAACGGACACCCCAGTCTATTGACGGACACCTCCGAGAAATGGCAAGTTTGGTTGGTACCAAACAGCTTCTGTAGGATTAACATTAACTAACCTCCGAACATCTAAACCTTTTAACAGCGATCAACCTCCGAACAACTAAACCTCTTAACAGCGGTCAACGGACACCCCAGTCTATTGACGGACACCTCCGAGAAATGACAAGTTTTGGTTGGTACCGAACAGCTTCTGCAGTATTAACATTAACTAACCTCCGAACAACTAAACCTTTTAACAGCGATCAACGGACATCCCAGTCTGTTGACGGATACCTCCGAGAAATGGCAAGTTTGGTTGGTACCAAACAGCTTCTGTAGGATTAACATTAACTAACCTCCGAACAACTAAACCTTTTAACAGCGATCAACGGACACCCCAGTCTGTTGACGGATACCTCCGAGAAATGGCAAGTTTTGGTTGGTACTGAACAGCTTCTGTAGGATTAACATTAACTAACCTCCGATCAACTAAACCTCTTAACAGCGGTCAACGGACACCCCAGTCTATTGACGGACACCTCCGAGAAATGGCAAGTTTTGGTTGGTACCAAACAGCTTCTGTAGGATTAACATTAACTAACCTCCGAACAACTAAACCTTTTAACAGCGATCAACCTCCGAACAACTAAACCTCTTAACAGCGGTCAACGGACACCCCAGTCTATTGACGGACACCTCCGAGAAATGGCAAGTTTGGTTGGTACCAAACAGCTTCTGTAGGATTAACATTGACTAACCTCCGAACAACTAAACCTTTTAACTGCGATCAACGGACACCGCAGTCTATTGACGGATACCTCCGAGAAATGGCAAGTTTTGGTTGGTACTGAACAGCTTCTGTAGGATTAACATTAACTAACCTCCGATCAACTAAACCTCTTAACAGCGGTCAACGGACACCCCAGTCTATTGACGGACACCTCCGAGAAATGGCAAGTTTTGGTTGGTACCGAACAGCTTCTGCAGGATTAACATTAACTAACCTCCGATCAGCGAAACCTCTTAACAGCGATCAACGGACACCCCAGTCTATTGACGGACACCTCCGAGAAATGGCAAGTTTGGTTGGTACCAAACAGCTTCTGTAGGATTAACATTAACTAACTTCCGAACAACTAAACCTTTTAACAGCGATCAACCTCCGAACAACTAAACCTCTGAACAGCGGTCAACGGACACCCCAGTCTATTGACGGACACCTCCGAGAAATTTCAAGTTTGGTTGGTACCAAACAGCTTCTGTAGGATTAACATTAATTAACCTCCGAACAACTAAACCTTTTAACAGCGATCAACCTCCGAACAACTAAACCTCTTAACAGCGGTCAACGGACACCCCAGTCTATTGACGGACACCTCCGAGAAATGGCAAGTTTGGTTGGTACCAAACAGCTTCTGTAGGATTAACATTAACTAACCTCCGAACAACTAAACCTTTTAACAGCGATCAACCTCCGATCAACGAAACCTCCTAACAGCGATCAACGGACACCCCAGTCTATTGACGGACACCTCCGAGAAATGGCAAGTTTGGTTGGTACCAAACAGCTTCTGTAGGATTAACATTAACTAACCTCCGAACAACTAAACCTTTTAACAGCGATCAACCTCCAAACAACTAAACCTCTTAACAGCGGTCAACGGACACCCCAGTCTATTGACGGACACCTCCGAGAAATGGCAAGTTTTGGTTGGTACCGAACAGCTTCTGCAGTATTAACATTAACTAACCTCCGAACAACTAAACCTTTTAACAGCGATCGACGGACACCCCAGTCTGTTGACGGATACCTCCGAGAAATGGCAAGTTTGGTTGGTACCAAACAGCTTCTGTAGGATTAACATTAACTAACCTCCGAACAACTAAACCTTTTAACAGCGATCAACCTCCGAACAACTAAACCTCTTAACAGTGGTCAACGGACACCCCAGTCTATTGACGGACACCTCCGAGAAATGGCAAGTTTGGTTGGTACCAAACAGCTTCTGTAGGATTAACATTAACTAACCTCTGAACAACTAAACCTCTTACCAGCGGTCAACGGACACCCCAGTCTATTGACGGACACCTCCGAGAAATGGCAAGTTTGGTTGGTACCAAACAGCTTCTGTAGGATTAACATTAACTAACCTCCGAACAACTAAACCTCTTAACAGCGGTCAACGGACACCCCAGTCTATTGACGGACACCTCCGAGAAATGGCAAGTTTGGTTGGTACCAAGCAGCTTCTGTAGGATTAACATTAACTAACCTCCGATCAACTAAACCTCTTAACAGCGGTCAACGGACACCCCAGTCTATTGACGGACACCTCCGAGAAATGGCAAGTTTGGTTGGTACCAAACAGCTTCTGTAGGATTAACATTAACTAACCTCCGAACAACTAAACCTCTTAACAGCGGTCAACGGACACCCCAGTCTATTGACGGACACCTCCGAGAAATGGCAAGTTTGGTTGGTACCAAACAGCTTCTGTAGGATTAACATTAACTAACCTCCGAACAACTAAACCTCTTAACAGCGGTCAACGGACACCCCAGTCTATTGACGGACACCTCCGAGAAATGGCAAGTTTGGTTGGTACCAAGCAGCTTCTGTAGGATTAACATTAACTAACCTCCGATCAACTAAACCTCTTAACAGCGGTCAACGGACACCCCAGTCTATTGACGGACACCTCCGAGAAATGGCAAGTTTGGTTGGTACCAAACAGCTTCTGTAGGATTAACATTAACTAACCTCCGAACAACTAAACCTCTTAACAGCGGTCAACGGACACCCCAGTCTATTGACGGACACCTCCGAGAAATGGCAAGTTTGGTTGGTACCAAACAGCTTCTGTAGGATTAACATTAACTAACCTCCGAACAACTAAACCTTTTAACAGCGATCAACCTCCGAACAACTAAACCTCTTAACAGCGGTCAACGGACACCCCAGTCTATTGACGGACACCTCCGAGAAATGGCAAGTTTGGTTGGTACCAAGCAGCTTCTGTAGGATTAACATTAACTAACCTCCGATCAACTAAACCTTTTAACAGCGGTCAACGGACACCCCAGTCTATTGACGGACACCTCCGAGAAATGGCAAGTTTGGTTGGTACCAAACAGCTTCTGTAGGATTAACATTAACTAACCTCCGAACAACTAAACCTCTTAACAGCGGTCAACGGACACCCCAGTCTATTGACGGACACCTCCGAGAAATGGCAAGTTTGGTTGGTACCAAACAGCTTCTGTAGGATTAACATTAACTAACCTCCGAACAACTAAACCTTTTAACAGCCATCAACCTCCGAACAACTAAACCTCTTAACAGCGGTCAACGGACACCCCAGTCTATTGACGGACACCTCCGAGAAATGGCAAGTTTTGGTTGGTACCGAACAGCTTCTGCAGTATTAACATTAACTAACCTCCGAACAACTAAATCTTTTAACAGCGATCAACGGACACCCCAGTCTGTTGACGGACACCTCCGAGAAATGGCAAGTTTGGTTGGTACCAAACAGCTTCTGTAGGATTAACATTAACTAACCTCCGAACAACTAAACCTTTTAACAGCGATCAACCTCCGAACAACTAAACCTCTTAACAGCGGTCAACGGACACCCCAGTCTATTGACGGACACCTCCGAGAAATGGCAAGTTTTGGTTGGTACCGAACAGCTTCTGCAGTATTAACATTAACTAACCTCCGAACAACTAAACCTTTTAACAGCGATCAACGGACACCCCAGTCTGTTGACGGATACCTCCGAGAAATGGCAAGTTTTGGTTGGTACCAAACAGCTTCTGTAGGATTAACATTAACTAACCTCCGAACAACTAAACCTTTTAACAGCGATCAACCTCCGAACAACTAAACCTCTTAACAGTGGTCAACGGACACCCCAGTCTATTGACGGACACCTCCGAGAAATGGCAAGTTTTGGTTGGTACCGAACAGCTTCTGTAGGATTAACATTAACTAACCTCCGATCAACTAAACCTTTTAACAGCGGTCAACGGACACCCCAGTCTATTGACGGACACCTCCGAGAAATGGCAAGTTTTGGTTGGTACCGAACAGCTTCTGCAGGATTAACATTAACTAACCTCCGATCAACGAAACCTCTTAACAGCGATCAACGGACACCCCAGTCTGTTGACGGATACCTCCGAGAAATGGCAAGTTTTGGTTGGTACCAAACAGCTTCTGTAGGATTAACATTAACTAACCTCCGAACAACTAAACCTTTTAACAGCGATCAACCTCCGAACAACTAAACCTCTTAACAGTGGTCAACGGACACCCCAGTCTATTGACGGACACCTCCGAGAAATGGCAAGTTTTGGTTGGTACCGAACAGCTTCTGTAGGATTAACATTAACTAACCTCCGATCAACTAAACCTCTTAACAGCGGTCAACGGACACCCCAGTCTATTGACGGACACCTCCGAGAAATGGCAAGATTTGGTTGGTACCGAACAGCGTCTGCAGTATTAACATTGACTAAACTCCGAACAACTAAACCTCTTAACAGTGATCAACGGACACCCCAGTCTGTTGACGGACAACTCCGAGAAATGGCAAGTTTTGGTTGGTACCGAACAGCTTCTGTAGGATTAACATTAACTAACCTCCGAACAACTAAACCTCTTAACAGCGGTCAACGGACACCGCAGTCATCCCCGAAGGAAATCTAACGGAAACCCTACACTGTCCCTTAGATTTTTACGTAGTTCCTTCGGTACTACGGCAAGAGGGATAAGATAGGGACAAAGACTATATTTATTGGTAAAAGCATAATGGGTTGGATTGCGATTGGCACAGTTATATGCTTAAGTGAAAAGAAAGAAGTTGAAAGATTAGTTCTACGTGAGGCGAGCAGTTCCACATATGTTTCAATCGCTCCCGGGGGCTGCAGAGGTGGTTGATCGAGGATGAAATTTTGCTTGTTGGAGCCGATGTTTCTTGGTTTGGTCCCTGTAGTCTCCGTTCCTACTTTAAGGCACGAGACCAGATAAATGTGCAGTTTACGCTTTACTATCTAACATTTTTCTTTTTCTTTCTTTCCCATAACGTACCTGAAGTCTAATCTCCTAGCTTGCTATTTCTAAGGGCACCAGACGTCAGACACTGCTCCCTTAAAATCCTCTACACCATGAATTATTTAATTAATTATTAAATTAAGTTTTATTCAGGTCAGCATTTGAAAATAGCACTGCAACGTTTTCTTTATTGTGTATAAGCTTCATATATTTATTATGTTTTTGAAGAAACGCAACGGTCTAGTAATTTTAATGGAGGCTTAACCTCCGAACAACGGCCGCGTCCTAACAACGATCATTTTTTTGCAGCCCGAGAAGTGACCGTTATTCGGAGGTTTGGCCTGAGTCAGTATGTCGTATAGCCGCCATGCATGGCTATGCCTTCGGCAACACGGCTTGATATCGATTGGGAAAGTCCCGGATGGTGTTCTGAGGTATTTATTACCACGCATCGTTGACCTGTGTCCATAATTCGTCAACATTGCAAGGGGTCGTGCAGTGACGTGAAGTCATCTATTAATGGAGAGATCGCACTGGCCAATGCAGCACCTGGATACTTTGTATGCACTATTTGATGATGTTGGAAGTGTGAGGGCGGGAATCATATTGTTGAAACTGGGTATCAGAGCTTCTACGGCGATACGTCTACAAAACGGTCTGCAGCCCCTCGTCGATATATCGCCCAGCTGTTATTGTACACACTGTGAATGCTAGCAGTGAACGGTGTTGGAACTGATTTCGCACCAAACCATCTGAGGAGCCGTGTGACGCTCTCGGATGGTATCAAGATCAGCCCCGTGACCACGTCGTCTTCAGGCTCCCAATCGGCGCTGATACAGAAGCGAGACTCGTCGCTGAATACGACATGGTTACATTCATCTCGCCACGCATGTCTGAAGGGAGATGCTAAGTTCAGAAGGCTTGGATACCATGCTGACGTCACAGATTTAGTCAGTTGCGCCTGTGCGATAAAAGATACCGAGAAACGATATACAACCGTTCGATAAGGTCTTCATCACATGGTACAACGTGGAACGGGACTCACATTAGCGATTTCGAAGTTTCTATGAAGGTTATGGAGGTAAATAAATAAATACATCGCTCTTTGGACCATGGAAAGAGCGATGTATTTATTTATTTACTGACGCCACGTATTTGGAGGATTTTCACCGGTTATGGAGGCTTCTTTAAATGACGTTTTTCAGAAATTTTTGAGGGAATACAATAGTGATTTTAAAGATGGCTTCATTTCTAGTTATTTAGAATTAAAGGAAGACAGTAGCACATCCAGAAATTTCCCAAGGGAGGGGCCCGTGTGCCGTGGCACACATAAGTTTCCCAAGGTGGGGGTGACCCTTCCCCTAAATTTACCGGGAAAAATAGTCAGGTGCTATAACAATTAAGGAGGCTGGCTTTTGTACATTTATTCTTATCCAGTTACTAGTAATATTACAGTGCAAGAAAGTTAAATGATTAGAAGAAGCAGTAGATGAAATTTTTTTCCTGGTTAGATTTTTCTAAATTTATTTAATAGAACTACTCCCTTACTATTATTATATGTTATAATTATACGGTACATGATTAAGAAGTATATGTAGATCGCGTATCCTGACTTTTTGTTTCAAACTTCGACATAATAATTTTCCGCTCTTACAGCCTAAGGGGTGGTCTGAGCCAAACCCCCTGTAATCTTTAGGTGGTTTTGCCTGAGCCCCATCAGCCATCTCCGTGGGTGCGCCACTGGAGAGTCTTTAGATTACCTCATGTGGCGACATCTACCAGTGGTTATAAGTCAAAACTCGAATAACCAAACTTATTTAATCCGTCAGGAGTTTAGCGTTCCCAGTATACAGTTTCACACCCAGGGTCCCCAAATTGGTGGCAAAGTTTATTTATTTTATTTCATTGTGTGGTTTTTTTTATTTTGTAGATTGGAGGTTAAAATTAAGCAGTACATAACACAGAAGAGTGAGAGCTCGAAATTTTCCAATAAAAGTTTAAAATGAAGAATACAATGACATGTTCATAATATGAACATACCATTGTATTATATTTTCATATTCTTAAGTTATAGGTTTTAATTGATACTTTGATGCGCTATCACTAAGCAGTGACGCTTCGTTTTAGGAAAAAAATTTCTCTGTTGATTTGATTTCGATATAACGCCATTATTATGCGGGAAAATGTTAATTTAATTTTAGTTGTTCTTATTTAATTTAAATTTCGTTACTTATTTATTTTCTGAGTTGGCTTTTATCAACAGATAAAAGCCAACTCAGTTAAAATCCAACTGTTTGTTAAAACAACATATTTTTCTAATTGCTAAACTTTGGAAATTTAATTAGGTTGAAAAGGGCCCCCAAAATTATCGGGCCCAGGGACTCCGATTGTGTTAAGACGTCTTTGTTCGCACCTTTTCAGTTGGCACCGGTTTTCATCAACTTTGTTCAAAATATGAAGAATAAAATATTATTTTAAAAATTATTTGCTGTAGGTTTAGTGGAATTACCAATATCTATGTAATTTACAATATCGTTAATTTTATTAATAAATTGTGTTCTGCATACAGTAATGTCAACTATCGGATTACTATTCTCATTAACAAAAGCAACGTTACTCAAAAAAATTCCGAAGTTCTTTAATTTTCAGTTCACACCCCATTCAAGAGAACGTATGTCGCCATCTATGGTATGCACTAGTCATTAGAAAAAAACAACTGTATTTGTAACTTTGTCGCGAATGAGAATCTCTACAAAATAAACGAAAAATATTTTGAATCAGAAATTTACTGAAATCCTGCGAGCTTTCCTTAGAAAGTGATTGTTTAAAAAATCGCTGCCCAAGCAATGTTGTCTAGTACCATTAGGCTTGCTCACATATAACTGTTCAGTGAATAATGCTAATAATAGGAACGTTGGAATAAAGAAATGGAGCAAGATGCAAACTAGTGAATAGTTATTTGTTGCATCTGCTTTATATCCGCATTGGTCAAATGAAGACCACGGAGAAACAAGATACAAACCAGTCTTTTATGTTTGCATCTGCTTTATTTCCGCATCAGTTACACGAATTTTCTGACTGCTTCGAAAAACACAATGTTTACATCTGCTCTGCCCTTAGTGATATTATATCGGTTTATCGGTAGACGAGGCATATCATCCGTGACGTCAGCATGGTATCCAAGCCTTGTGAACTTAGCACTCCCCGTGTCCGAAACAGCACAACTGCAACCTTGCGCGACCACCTTGACTGGGCATGCCACCCTCGATGTCGACAAAGCTGGCCTAGGGCGCAAACCTACTTCAGCCACCAACAAACGACAAGGAGAACCAAAAATGTCGGTTAGTCATGCTCCCAAGGCCACCAGACCAAACACAAAACAGACCTAAGATCTCATAATGCAATAATGTAAACAATGATTAAAAAAAAAAAAAAAAAGCTTACCGGCAGACCAAAGATTTTGACGCCACGAATGAAATCCAAGCACTATACCCACAGATATCATATACAAGAAGCTAGATCGGACACCCAGCTCTTGAGGCGTGACAATGTAGGCGCCATTTTCAGCGGGTCATCGCTCTCCATTTAAGCAAGAGTATTTTACATTAAGTCAAAGGAATATGAGTTTGGTACTGTGATTTGTTATTTATATTAATATTCTAAGCAGTTAGTACACATTTAACGGTGGAAGTCATACAATTTAAGTTAAAAAACAATAATATTCCACAGCGCAAACTACAAAGCTAAGGCTCTTGTAAAATATTGCAGTATTTCAGATTCGGTCAATGCTTAAATTCAATAGAAACGGCATTCTGTCATGTGCTGTATAAGAAAAAAAAAGCACACTATTTTGTATTTGTTGAGACATAATATAATTTTGAGATTTTTTGTTACTGAATGCTTAACATTCAATGCGTCCTTTGGTTGCATGCTTGTCTTAATAAATAATTTAAAATGTTAAAAACTGAAATTTCCTTGGTGAATAACAAAATATCGAAATCTTTAATAAAATTAATATTTTTGAGTAAAATTATAAATAAACCAGAATGGCACAGGTAACCGCTAGCAAGGAAAACGATTAACATCATTTCAACTTTCCTATGTAAAGTATCTGGAAGCCATTATTTTTCGGGTTTAAATCAATAGTTTTCTGGATTTAATAGCAACTTATTGATATCAAATGTATCGCTTGATTTTTCATTATTTTAAATATTTGCCTCATTACAGTCGTAAAAATGTTTTCCAGTTATTTTCAGTATTTGCATACCATACCAGTTTTAAATTTATCTTGCGAACTAAAGCCTTCCCAGATATATTCTTTTAACATTGGAATAAAGACAAATAAGTAAGCGCAATTATACTTTCGTCTCTTAGAGTACGATTTATATCCGAGAAAGTTTTTACCACGATTTACGCAATAACCAAGTCCAAATTACCCTTCTTAATATGCCCCACTCCAACATCTTGACCAGCTCAATGTGGCTCCACGGTTGTCAAAGCGCAAGCGTTTGCTCAACAGAGCAGACAGCCAATCTAGTCCCTTATATGATATCTGTGACTATACCGACCACAGAGAAGCCGACGTTCAACAAGAACACAAAGATATACTGAATCGTAAAAGAAGTGGTCACGGTTAAATATCATCCTAGCAAGCCAAAATGTGTGTGACAAGACTAGATGCAAGACTGTGTATGTAAATAAGAAAGAAAATCTTCAGCTACTAGTGACCCACCAAGTGGCACTTTGTATTGCCTGATTTACTTAATATTGTTAGGTCCTGGATTAGTAAAGCATGTCTGTGTATAATTTGAAGCTCTTTGAAACTGAATTGAGATTTAGAAGTAAATTTTTCTACATAGAATTTTAGAAAATTTATGGGAAAATTGTTAAATTGCAATTTAGTTAGAACTGTTTTAAGATTTTTTATCATTAAAACCTGTGCAGAGTATATTTTTGCTATTCTGTGAAATTGAGAAAGAATTAGGTTGCGATATACTTTTTTAGAAATGTTTGAGGGCCAATGTGTGTAGTGAATGATATCGAAATCAAAAGCATTTTTTTATCGTAAAGATTCACCACACCCCCTCCCTACTCGTCTACCTGCACCTCCAAGTCGAGTAACAAACGTAAGTAGACGAGCTATTGTTTTGTTCTAAAGTGAGGTCCTCAGGATACAAGTCAGCAGCGCATTGCAAAAAGTCCGGCATGTTAATGACAATAATGTCATCAACATACCCCAGGCAAAGGCCGAGCAGAAGTGAATCTGTCTTCAAAATAGTGCAGATAAAGGTTGGCTAGGCTACTTGAGAAGCGACTTCCCATTGGAATACCAAGAGTTTGGAGGTACAGCCCATCGCCCACGGCAACAAAATTGTTATTCATACAGAAGTCCACTAAAAATTCCCAAATTGTTCTGTAACTTCGGACTCTAGCTTTGGTTGTAGACTGCCACAAGAGATGAAATCATCATTCGAGGACCTATGAGTCACAAAATGAGCAACGAAAACTATCCAAGAAATAATGATGGACAGCACTTTTCCAATATACACTTTCAAAGAGTAATGCCAAAAGGGGAAACTTTTGAAAGAAGATGGCTTGTTTACTCCAAATCTGCAAATAAAGTGTATTGTTTTTGCTGTTATTTGTTCTGCGCGAGCCCCCACTCCAGTTTGGGAAAAGAAGGATTTTACGACTGGAACCACTTATCAGCACGTCTCAAAAGTCACGAAACATCTCCAGGTCATCGGCTTGCTATGAGCAGTTGGATAGAAGCGTCGAAACGACTGAAGCAATTCAGCGGAATAGATAACAGGGTGCAAAAACAGATTGAAGATGAGAAGTCACGGTGGGCCGCTAAACTGGAACGGATGATGTCTATAGTTTTCTTCTTAGCAGGCAATAATCTATCATTCAGAGGAAGTTCTGGCTCTGAAACCTTGTATACCCCTAATAATGGCAACTTTCTAGGTTTGGTTCAACTGTTAAGAAAATTTGACCCAGTAATGGTGGAACACCCTCGGCGCATTGTCAATAAGGAGACCAATGTCCACTATTTTAGCAAACGCATTCAAAACGAGTTAATCAGCTTACTTGGAGGCGAGCTTCGAAATAAAATTTTATCTATGGTAAGGATAGTCAAATACTTCTCTATCATACTGGACTGTACTCTTGATGTGAGTCACATCGAGCAATTATCATTCACATTGCGTTTTGTTGACACTAAAAAAGATGTAGTCAAAGTGCGAGAGTGTTTTATTGCTTACAAGCCAGTAAGTGACTCCTCGGGCGAAGGACTTACTGGCCTTTTTCTTGATGAAATTGTGCAACAGTTTGACATGAACATGAACGATTGTCGAGGCCAAGGATACGGTAATGGCGCACATATGGTAGGAATAAACAAAGGCATGCAAAGAAGAATTCTGGACCAATATTCTCGAGCATCTTTTAATCCGCGTGGTTGTCATAGCTTAAATTTGGTCATAGCAGATGCCGCTAAAACATCAGTTAAATAGGTTTCGTTGTTTGGGGTCCTCCAAAGACTGTTTGTTTTATTCTCTGGAACACCGAAGCGATGGGCCATAATATCGAAGCACGTAGATGGACTGTCACTGAAAAAGTTTGCGTTGGGAGAGTAGGGTTTCTAGCATTGCTACAGTTCGGCATCACTACTCTTCTTTTCGTGATGCCCTTCTGGAACTCCACGAAGAAACGAAAGACTCAGTCGCAGCATCAGAGGCGTGGTCACTAATTCAGCACATGGAGCAGTTTGAATTCTTACTTACGATGGTGGCTTGGTATGACATATTGTTTCAAGTTAACACTGTGAGTAAGGCTATGCAGTCTGAAACTATGGATCTACCAAATGCATCACATTTGCTAAAGAATTGCTCGGAATTTGTGAAACAGTTCAGGAGGAGTTACTCACTTGCTTTAATAACAGCCAAGGAAATAGCTGCTCAGGCTTGTAACGTATACTCTATATTCACTTTCCTTTTGATTTTACTATCTCTGGTTATTTTATTTTACTATGTAAATTATCTTCTTACTGAACGAAATATTATTTCACCCGATGAATGAGATCTGGCAATGAGTGTAAGTCATGACGTGGTGGTAGCTAGTATATAGGCACGTTCATGGAGACTTAGAGAGAGCTTTTGTTGTTGTTATGAGAGAGCGTTGTTGTTTACGGAGAGCGTTTATAATACGAGGAGAGATTGTGTTGTTATGAGGAGAGATTGACCAAGAGTCTTACAATAAAGAAGTTTGTGTAGGTTAGTTTTTCTCAATTCATAGTTTTTGTCAGACCTCTGTCTAGCTGTTAGGTTTACAATTAGTTTCTTACCATAAATAACCAGCGTTAAGACTTTGTTTACGTTCATAATTAACTAACAACAACTATTTTGAGTTCACTGTTTTGAAGCTTAGAATAAGTATATCATTAGCTAGCTGGTAGGTAGAGCATTATTCATTCATAATAATTAGCTTAGCGGAAAAAAGATAAACAAAGCTAATCCATTATAGGCTGTAATAGAACCAGTTTTTAAAGCAGTCCGATCCCGAAGAAAGATGAGGTTATTCGATTACGAGGCAAGAGATGAGACACCAACAGATCCCTAAGAATTGTTTAAAACGAGCGTCTTTTATCTTATGATCGACACAAATGCACTGGTCACTCGATTGGAACAACTATCAAAATTCAATGACACATGGTCATTTTTATACAACATCAAAACAATTCCTCAAAAATCTAAATTGGAAAAAGTGTGTGCGGATTTACAAATAAGTTTGACGGATCGTGAAAAATGTGACATTTCTGGTTCTGAATTAGTTGAAGAACTTTTAAGCCTTAACCCATTATTAAAAGAATCCGATTCAGCAGAACCGTTAAAAGTTCTTTAACTTATTAAACAAAATAATTGGTAGGATATTTTCCCGAGTGTGTGGACTGCTCTCCGGATCCCTCCAACTATACCTGTCACTGTGGCTAAAGGTGAACGTAGTTTTAGAAAATTGAAACTCATTAAAACATATCTACGCTCCACTATGTGTGAGGAAAAGCTATCTGATCTAGCAATTTTGTCCATCAAAAATGATATTGCCCAGGTAATAAATTATTCTGATTTAATTAATAAATTTGCCGGTGTTAAGGCGAGAAAGGTGCCCATGTAATAATCGTAAATAATCTTTTTTTTAATAAAACACTTACCTACCAAAACATTTTTTTCCTAAGCAAAATATTAGTCATCCTAATAGCCATTGCGGGGGCGCAATCTGGAGATCTCGCACCACCTAGAAAAATTGCTAAGGCCGCCGCTGTGTGTAAATTTAAGGCTACCTGCCATAAACCCTTCAATGAAATCTCGAGGTGAATAGGTTTTAAAAATCGTAGGTATCAACAAGGGGGAGGAGGTGTGGTGAATCTTTACGATAAAAGAAATGCTTTTTATTTCGATATCATTTACTACACACATTGGCCCTCAAACATTTCTAAAAAAGTATATCGTAATCTGATTCTTTCTCAATTCCACAGAAAAGCAAAAATATACTCTACACAGGTTTTAATGATAAAAAATCTTAAAACAGTTCTAACTAAATTGCAATTTAACAATTTTCCCATAAATTTTCTAAAATTCTATTTAAAACATTTACTTCTAAATTTCAATTTAGTTTCAAAGAGCTTCAAATTACACACAGACATGCTTGACTAATCCAGGACCTAACAATACTAAGTAAATAAGGCAATACAAAGTGCCACTTGGTGGGTTCCCAGTTGATGACAGGGGGTCAGATGGAGAAGGAAGAAGTCGGTAATCTTGCCGATTTATCGCAATTTTAGTAGTGAACATATGTGTATGTCAGCCCATAATGCCATAAATAGCTAAACGCTTTAACACAAATGCTCGCCCCGACGACGGCGGTGTGGCATTAGTGAGGCTCTGGAAGGTTGCCCGAGGCACACGCGCCCATTCGGACTGCAGCAGAGCACGGAGGTCCCGGAGAAGACATGGCTGTGGGTCGTCACGTCGAACCTGTCGATCCAAATAGTCCCACAAGTGCTCTATGGGATTGTGGTCAGGCGATTTTACCCGCCAAGGGAGAACGGAGACATTGCTGTCGTATTCTTGGAACCAGTCACTCACCCCTTAGCGACGTGGCAAGGCGCACTGTTTTGTTGGTAGACACCATCACCACCAGGTTGAACGTCCAACGCGAAGGGATATATGTGGTCAGCGAGGATGGACAGGTAGCCACTAGCATTCAGGGACCCATCGAGTGGTACCAGCAGTCACAGGTCATACCAGGAAAACATCCCCCAGACATGCACACTGCCACCGCTGGCCTGAACTTGACCAACAAGCGTGTGCAGGTGTTGGTTCTCGTGTGTCTGACGTCATATCCGCCACCACCCGTCATTTCTGTGAGTAGAAACCTCGATTCGTCGGGGAAAGCAACCTTTTTCACTCTTCCACTGTCCAATGACTGCAGTCCCGTGCGGACTGCAGGCGGCGTTGCCGATGGACCTGGGTTAACATGGGCGCCTTGACGCAGCGTCGACTCCGTTGACCCATGCGCAACAGGGTTCGCTCTACTGTTATCGGAGACATGCACCTGCATGGGTGCTCCAGCGTTCATTTTCATGGTTAATTGCTGCCCTGTTGCGCGTCGATTGCTCTTTACCAGTCGACGGAGACGACGTTCTCCTCTGAGTTTTTTGCAGTGAGTAGCCTAACTCCCGACGTCATAACTGTGAGGCCTATGGGGCTACACAGTTATGACGTCGGGAGGTAGGCTACTCAGTGTGCCAGCGGTCCATTCTTGGTACACCCTTAATAGAGCACCTCGCGAACAACCCGCGAAGTCTGCTGTTTCTGAGACCTTCCATCCTTGGCGCGATAGCCGATGATCTTCCTTTTGAACTTCCGTCAAATAACTACCTCTGCCCATTGTGCTCACGTTACGCACTTTGGCTCATCTATACTGGCCGGGCGCTTATATCTCCGTGTGGTCGACCTTGTCACATGCGTGCCTGGGCGGGTACACTGTGTGTATGTGTGGTCGACCTTGTTGTGACGCGCCTAGGCGAATGCACTGTTATTCCGGGGTTGGCCATGTTATTCCGATACGACCGTGTATACTGACTGTACGTTCAATGGAAGACAAGTGCATTGGATAAATAACAAAACAATTTAGTATATATTTGTGTATTAGTATATATTTGTGTTCTTGATGATCGTCGGTCTAGTGTTTGGTTTTCATTCGTGGCTTTGAACTCTTTGTTCTGCCGGTAAGCCTTTTCTATCATTGTTTACAGTATTGCATTATGAAATCTTAGGTCTGTTTTGAAGCTTCCTGATGCCTCGTCGCAGAATACGGCAGTCATTCCAGCACGTTTCGGAGTTCGACAGAGGACGAATAGTGGCTTATCGCGACAGCGGTTTATCGTACCGAGATATCGGCGCCCGTGTGGGACAACATTCAGCCACAGTGAAGCGAGTATGGATTCGGTGGGTGCAGGAGGGACGGACGGACTGACAAGAGCGATTGCCGCAGCCGCGGCACACCACCGAGCGAGAGGACCGGCATGCTGTGCGGCGGGCATTGACGGCTCGCACCGCCACATCACGAACGTTAGCGCAGGAATTAGGATGTGTTGCGCAACAACCTGTGTCAGCACGTACCGTTGGACGTCGTCTGCAGGAGCGGAGACTTGTCGCACGGCGCCAATTGCTCCGATTACCATTGACGTTACACCACCGGTGATAGCGGCGGCAGTGGGCCGTTGAACGCCGCAATTGGACTACGGAATGGCACGACATTGTCTTCTCCGACGAATTCCGCTACTGCCTGCAACACCACAATGGTCGGATCCGCGTGTGGCGGCACCGCGGCGAGAGACTGTATGACACCTACAATATGCATCGCCATACCGGTCCGTCGCCTGGCGTTAAGGTTTGGGGCGCAATTGGATATGACACTCTCACCGCTCTGGTACGCATCGCCGGTGCACTCAACAGCCACAGCTACATTTCCGACGTTTTGGAGCCTGAAGTCCCCACTTACCTGCAAAGACCTGCCAGCGGCCACGTTTCAACAGGACAATGCGCGCCCGCACGCGTCACGCATCGTGCAACAATTCTTCACGGCCCACCAGGTGTCACCGCTGCCGCAGCCCGCCTCTTTCCCCGAGATGTCGCCCATCGAACACGTCTGGTCGCTGATCGGCAACCGAATGGCTACGCCTGATGAACTGTGGCAACGTGTGGAAGCAGCCTGGACTGACATACCCCAATCCCACATACAAAGCCTCTTTCGTTCGATGCCGCTGCGTGTAGCGGCCGTTATTGCCAGCCATAGGGGCCACACAAACTATTGATGTCTACGTGCTCCGCAAGTCGCACGGGCCTGTGAGCTAAATCGTTTCATCTATCTATCTATCTATCTATCTATCTATCTATCTATCTATCTATCTATCTATATATATACACTGGTGTGCAAAAATTAAGGACGAAGAGGAGAAATCAGCATAACAGCGGAACGAGCAGGCAGAACGGACCGAAAGACCACTCAGGAGATAGACTAGTGTCCGGTACGGTAGGGCATGTGCATGTAAGCGGCATGACGGTCGGTGTACTCTCAGCAGGGGGGTGGGGGAGTGTCGGAAGTGTATAAAGCACACGGGCGGTGTACGCTCAGCAATTCGGCGAAAGCTACTGTACAGTGTACATCGGTTTGAACGACGTCGAGTTGCTGCCACCGTGTGATATGGCCAACAAGCAATCCAGTAGACGACATCTGGATGACTTTACCCGAGGTCGCGTCATTGGGAAGTTGGAAGAAGGTCGAAGTATGACTATTGTGGCCGAGGAGTTCGGGATCGCTCACAGCATCGTTTCACGAGCTTGGAGAGCATTTCAAACGACAGGAACAGCTATCCGAGAGTTTAGCGGTGGTCGTCCACGAGCAACCACGGCGGCGGACGACCGGTATATTGTCCTACAGGCGAGAAGAAACAGACGGCAGACAGCGGAAGAAATCGCAAGGCACATGCAACAGACAACTGGACGTCGGTTATCGCATTTTACCGTGGCCAGGAGGCGAAACAAAAGTGGTCTATTTGCACGACGACCAGTATGGTGTGTGCCATTAATGCCTACCCGTCGGAGACAGCGGTTTCTTTGGTGCCAGGAACACAAGAACTGGACACATCAGCAATGGGGTCGAGTTCTCTTTACGGATGAGAGCCGATTTAGTCTGACGAGCGATTCTGGACTTGTACACATCTGGAGAGAGCAGGGAACACGCAATCAAACCTCCAACATCATCGAAAGGGATCGGTTTGGAGGTGGCAGAGCTCTCATTTGGGGCGGTATCATGCTTGGTAGCCGTACTGACCTCCACATCTTCCAAGGAGGTTCAGTCACTGGTGTCCGCTATTGTCCCTAGGTTCTCCTGCCTCACGTGCGTCTGTTTAGAGGTGCTGTGTGTCCTGAGTTCCTCTTCATGGACGACAACTCTACACCTCATCGTACCGTGGCTGTCGCAGAGCTGTTGGAGAGTGAAGCTCTTCCGGGAGCTTTCTTCACCTTTAGTTTTTTGATGTGTAGAGTTACTTCGAGGTAACTAACAGGCGAGATGACCTCGTTTGTATCATCAAGATCGTATGTAGCTAAAGACTAGATGACTCTATCCGTGTGACTAAGATTTTGGATGTCATAAGGTGAGAACTGCTCCTCCTGGGCACCAGCAAGGACCCCAGCCTTCTCGTCATCACCGTACACCAAACCCTGTGAACCGAGAATGGGTGGTATGACAGTCTTACTACACCGCAGCTTTCGCAGGATGGTCCACACATCATCCTGACGATGTTGACCGCGTTGAGAAGGTACTTTTCACATTGGAGTGCCCTGAACACGCGAATTTCTGTCCTGACGAGATCACGACACGAGTTATAGCGAACCGTGTCGTCGGCTGATCTCGACCGCTGCCAGATCATCCGGGACTTGTTCTTCTCACGGATCATCCGGACAATACGTGGAGGAAGTGCATAAGGGTTTCGGGCAGGGGCTGAGGGCTTACTGCATCGATCCAAGATTACCTGTATGCAACGAGTGAGTTCCTCCACCGCACTGTCGACGTTCGAGCAACACTAGTGTCAACCGCAGGCGGATCAACCTGAGCAATAGTTTCCTGGAACAACTTCCAGTCAGTATACATCATCGTCCGCCGGGTGGCAGCGACTCCGTTCAATCTCAGTAGGACTGGGTCATGATCAGAGTCAAGCCCGAAAACTACAGAGACCTGATGAAAGTGTCTCACAAACTGCAGGACAGCAAAATCAATGACATCGCCAACCCCGTGTGACGGGTGCAAGTAGAATGGACCGGATTTGCAACTGTAAGATCCAGCTTGTCAAGGTAGTGCGATAGTGCCACCCCCAGCACTATTAGTTGAACGACAAAACCAGTCAGGATGTTTAGCATTCCAGTCACCAGCCAATACAGTGGGGATGGGGTCCCCAAAGAGGATGTCAAGATCATTGTCAGAAGGTACCTTCCCTGGACTGTTATAAACGGAAGCTAATTTAATCAAGCCTGAGCTCGTTTTTAGCTTAACATCCAGTGCTTCAATATCCTTGAGATCCTTGAAGGGTGCGGTGAATGCACTTAAACCATTTCTAACTAAAATGACTTACCTCCTGCCGCGTGCCTGTAGAAGGCCGGATCTCTGTCCTGCCGGAACACCTGGTAGTTCGCAACACTGACTCGCTTGATCTTAGGTGTGAGTTTGGACACACAGATAAGAGCAACGTCGATGTCATGATCTTTCAGAAAGCTTGCAAGTTCTGCAAGTTTGTTCCTGATGCCGTTCGCATTCCAAAAAATTATGTTAAAACTGTCCATAAGGCGCTACTATGCACGGGAGCTCAGGCTTAAGCCACCAGACAGGCAACCAAAGCCGTTTGAGGACAGCGGAATCAGTGCGCTCCACAAGTTCTGAGAGCAGCTTTTGATCCGTGACCTCGGTATAGAGGCAAGGTGGGGAGCCACTTTTGTTACCGCCTGAGGGGCAGGCGTAACTTTTGCTGGTTGACCAGTAGTCTTGTTTTTATTCTTTTTGCATTTTCTTTTCTTCCTCTTAAAACTTGTAGCAGAGGTGGAAGGCATGGAAGCAGCTGGGGGACTCTCCTTTACCGGTTTGGGGTCAACAGCAGTAGGTTTAGTGGGGGCCTTGCTTTTTGACATCTTCTTCTGCTTCGGCTCTAGTTTCTGCCTGTTGTTTTTCGGCAGCTTGTTGGCAAGCTGCTTGTAAATGGGGCAACCACGCCAGTTAGTCCCATGTTCACCATTGCAATCGACACAGAAACGCTGTGTCTTCTTGTTAGCCGTGCACTCCCTGCTTCAATTATTCGCAGTGTACACATTTTGGCTTCTGTATGCAGTTGGACATGGCATGACGAAAGCCTTGGCAGTTGAATCACTGCTGTATCCTGCCCTTAATTCGGTAGGGTTCAACCGAGATTGAAACCCCAAGGAGAGATACCAACCGGAAGATGTTCCTGCTTTGTTCAGTGTTAACGAGCTGAACCATAACAAATGGAAGGTCCTGTTTGCGGCTGTTTTGAAGCTGACACACCTTTGTGATAGTAAAGGGATTCTGCAACTGTTCCCTGATGCTATCGACTGGTACACCCAATCCCAGTCCTTTAATGACAATACGGAGCAGTTTTTCTGTCGTGAAAAACTCAACCTTGCAGTTTTCAAGGAGAGATGTCAACCGCCGATGATCGGCGATTGTCTTCACTTTTATGGTGGTACGATCCCCCACCATTTTTACCGACGCCGTCTCCTCAAGCTCTTTTTCTATCCCCTCATAGATCAGAGGCCAGTTGCTAATTCCTCTGCAAACCACCGGTGGCACCCTTTTTGAGATGTTAAATGCCAAACATGTCTCCGGGTCTTTGGTGACCTGTACCTATTCCGCGATCACGGAGACGCTTGAGTTGACCTATTGCATCTCTACGCATAGTGTATCAGAATAGTGTTCAATGGCGGCCTCGATTAGGTCAACCCGTTTCCCATTTTCGAAGTGTGAGGGAGACGTTTCCTTCCTTGGCCTTTTGACGCCACCATTTCTTTTAGGAGCATCAACAACCGAGGAAATTGGCTGAGGCAAAACTTTGGGCTTTGCTGTACCATTTCTTTCCAGCACCGTCAACCTGCTGGGAGGTTTTATGGACGCTTTGGGTTTGGAACGAGGTTTAGCTGTAGCCTCAGCATAGGTTGGCCTATGCTCTGGATCAGAGACTTCACTGCCAGACCTCGGCTCTTCCGCATGATTACGGGAGACATCTTGTCCTGAGTCGTCACTGTTACTCGAAGAATCATTCGACTCTGGAAACTCCTGGGATCCCCTTGGTCTGCCATTTGTCCGAACATTCTCACGAACAGGGTGTTCCGAGCTAACGGCTGAATTCCACAGTAGGTCATCTTCGCTCATGGCATGTGCCATCTTGCCCTTCTGCTGAACTCCTTCTGCGAGGAATTCAATAGCACCGCAGAGGGAAGCCAGGATGGTGCTCATCACACCACGGCAGTCCGAGCTTTCATCCAGTAAGGAGAGGAGGTCCTTAGCTTCATTCACGATAGCAAGGGTACTCGCTACTCTCTGGATGCAGACAGTTGAGATTCGCTCAAGTGAGGTCATCATCTCTGAGTTGTCTTGGGAGTCAGCCATATGTGAGCAAAATACAAAAGAAATCACAATTCAGAAAAATAAAAGCCCTGAAATACACCTCGACCCTAACAAAAGCTAAAATCTTTTGAACAGGCCTAACTGTAAATTAGAACTTAGAACATTACTCTAGAACCTAGTATCCGAAACCTATCGCTAAGCACTTGCGCAGAACAAATACAGTACTGCAAAAGGCACTACAGCATATAATAAGCTACAAGATACACTGCTGACTAACTCCTATGTAATTGATGTACAGAAGAACTGCAGTGAGCACTAGTTCCTAACGCTACAATGGCAACCAAACTCCTTGATCGAGATAGCTAACCAGCTAGAGAAGAACCTGACTAACTGCCTATCAAAAACTGATTCCTATCACTATACGAAAAACAGTCTAACTCCAGTCTAACTCCTACTAAACACAAAATTAGCAAAACAAAGCACAAAAAAGTTTTTCATAAAGCTTACCTTGCTGACGTCTTCTTCTTGACTTGCGAAGTAATCCACAAATTAAATGAAGAAAACACAAAAGAATTTGGCTGGTGCGAGTCAGTCCAAATAATGACGAAAACACAAAATTTGGTAGAACGAATCACAGGCCAAATAAACACGCACTAGATGATTTCAGACACAAACCTATGACGCACTCACCGAAGCACAAAACACACTACACAGGCATACACTTCACAAATCGACGACTTGAAGCGCACCGAAGAATTGCAGAAGCACCGGAATAACACACACAAAGAACTTGGAATCGCGAAACACTCACAAAACGCACAAGAATCACTGCACGAGGCACACCCTTCACGTTAAATGAACTTTTTGATCATGATCATATGTAGAGGATTTTAGGAAAGGAGTGTCTGACCTCGGGTCTTAAACAACCCTTAGAAATAGGTAGCTAGGAGGTTTGGGCTGGAGTACCCGATAGGAAAGTGACACGGAAGCGAAGCAGAAAGGGGAAGGAAGACGCCCTTATTTATTACCGGTGGGTTAGTACCCTGGGTCCGACGGCTTAACGTGCCCATCCGACGCACGGCGGATATTTAATGGATCGAGCGTTCATACCTGCTGGGATCGAACCTGAGGTCCTTTCTGCGGCAGTCTCGAACGTTGCCCACCCGCGGCCCTAATTAAATGATCTTAGAAAGGAACTTGATATTTTAAACAAAGATATTACAACTAAAAAGTGGCGATTACCTTTGCTTATTGCGACGTACTCAGCTGCATTAAAAGTCGCGTCTCTGAGCATGGTATTTGCATTATTCTTTCCAACCCCTGTATATATGTATATCATCAAAGAAAAGCTGTCAAAACTCTGTAGCACCTACCTTTATTTATCATTTTCTGAAATTATTTTTATAAGTCGGTGCATTGCGAAACCATTTTACATCAATACATTTTGAAGACCATTGAACTGGACAAATTTGGAATTGAATTTCTCAAATTCAGAAATTAATATATTTGAAACGGAGTTCTCGCGCTGGCGCGCACGCATGTGTATGGCGGCGGTGGGGTGAGGGTGGTGGTAAATAAAGTTCGAATTGCCTTTTTTTCACAGTTTCAATACTTTCAGTATTCGTACTCTTTATTCGGCATTTTTGATATCCTCATCCCCCCTTATGTTTACTTCGGGCAGAAGCACATGTATCCAAAAGGTAATTCGGTAGATACGCTACATTTGTATAATGTTGTCGATGGAAGACACCAAAGGGATTTACGATCAAAAGGAATCCGAACCGTGGTTCAAAAATTCCTTCTAGCCACAAAGCACGTTCTCTAAAACTAAAACCAACTTCATGTTGTGCGAATTTCATCTTAATAATTTTGCACACAACACAAGAACGCCCGACAAGGTAACAAGATCAAGGGAAAATGTGAGTTCAGTAAGCCAGGAAGACAAAGAGAGTGGGGGGAGGTGGCATTTCTTTAACAAAGCTCGCTGAGAGCTGCGCGTGAATAAGAGTAGTAGATGTATATTAGGACAAAGTCCTCTATAATACTGTTACACACGTAGTATATGAGTTTCGAAAAGACAAGTTGACTTCAATGATAATGGGATATTTATAGTTGAACTTAAGAATATTTCTTTATGTACGGTATATATACATTTAAATGTTGAAACCTCACATAGGTTATATTTTGTGAGACATAAAAACAGCAATGAAGCAAATGGAGCAACACATATTGCGCTCACCTTACTCCGGTTTCAGTCATTCTGGTTTTAATCGGTCATGCTTCTTGTCTAGTGTTGTACAACATCATTAAAGGTATTCCACGTTCAAAGTTCAACATAAAAAGGAACATCAGCACAATTCCACAAGAAGGGGTGATGAGTTAAAATAATTTTGAGACCATTGTCAAGACTAGGTTACGTTGACGCAGCCAGAATTTTAGCGGTTGAAACATTTCGTTGTTCTATGCCAAGCCATTATGAAGTATCAAAATTAAAAGATTTAAAAGAATTTAAAAAATTAAAATTTTTTAAAAAGTCAACAAGTCCCTCCTCGCTCGTCCGGACATGTTTCTGGCAATACTATGCCCATCTTCAGTGGTCAGTTGTAAGAGACATCCGTATGCTTTTATTGTACTGATTACCTCCCTGTTCAATTTTAAATTTTTTAAATTCTTTTAAATCTTTTAATTTTGATACTTCATAATAGCTTGGCATAGAACAACGAAATGTTTCAACCGCTAAAATTCTGGCTGCGTCAACGTAACCTAGTCTTGACAATGGTCTCAAAATTATTTTAACTCATCACCCCCTTCTTGTGGAATTGTGCTGATGTTCCTTTTTATGTTGAACTTTGAACGTGGAATACCTTTAATGATGTGGTACAACACTAGACAAGAAGCATGATCGATTGCAAGCCAGAATGTCTGAAACCGGAGTAAGGTGAGCGCAATATGTGTTGCTCCATTTGCTTCATTGCTGTTTTTATGTCTCACTAAATATAACCTATGTGAGGTTTCAACATTTAAATGTATATATACCGTACATAAAGAAATATTCTTAAGTTCAACTATAAATATCCCATTATCATTGAAGTCAACTTGTCTTTTCGAAACTCATATACTACGTGTGTAACAGTATTATAGAGGACTTTGTCCTAATATACATTGCCTATCTCCCAAGTAATTTAGTATTCAAATATGTATATGCATGTATAGATTGAACTTCTAAAATAAGAGTAGTAGGCTTAGAGGCTACAGTAAGGTGACCAGTAATCGGGACACCGATTTGAGGACAAGGGCGTGGCGTCCCCAAATCGGTAGTTCATTTGGGGACACATACGTACTTAAAATAAATAAATAAATATGCAAATCTTTTTGTCACAAAACTGCATTGCTTCAATAAGTGTGATATGACACATTAAAATCTGTGTCTTAAAAGTATATATCTTGTAGAATGTTGGTAATTTGTATTGACAAAACAGAACTATGATGGCGAGAACATATTAGCAAAAGTGAAATGCTTTAGCTTAGGTACATGCGCTGAATTAAAATTAGGCTGCACACCATAGTAATTGCATGGCGAATTTTTCATTTTGCCAAAGTTTTTGGAGAAACTCAAAACAAGTACAGTCGAAATTTGACCGCGCCAGTGGTGCATTGACCTAGTGACTACTGACCATTCGTACAAGTTGGTACGGATTCGAGTCCCGAATGAGGCACGGGCGGTGTGTTTGTCTTGCAGCACTTGGTATCTCCCTTTCCTAGAACGAATGTCTCCAAATTAGAGACAGGTGACTGCTTATAGTCCTTAGAGTTGTTCGTAGTGGTCGTTAAACCCAGAAAGAAGAAACAACAGCCAAAATTTGTTTTCACAAGAAGCATGTTGGAAAATTAGTGCAATGGAAACTACTTCTAAGAATATTTTTCATTGAAAATCTAAAGGGTTAATAAGGAAGTGTAAATTCGAGGACATTTGGGGACAAACATTAAAATTTGAGGACAATTTGCGTCCCCTAAGGCTTCAGACGTTTTTGGGGACAGTAAACTAATTTCGAGGACTGTCCTCAAGAATTGGGGACGTCTGGTCAGCTTAGGCTACAGCGAATAGTTTTTACAAGGATTTTAACAAATTTGACGGTGACTGTAGGTAGCCCGAAATTGAAATATTTTACTCCATAAAGCAGATTTCTACAAGATCAAGTCCTGTCAGGGTAGTGTGTGTGATAAGGAAGGAGAGCGAACTAATTGCACAATACAGCCTCAGTTAAGTTATTTTTCTAAATTCGAACAAGAGTTTCTACATTTTCAGAAATTTTGGCATAACGTAGATAAGCAAACGACAGATTCAAGTTTTCCTGTTGCTGATATGTTGCAATATTATCAGGAAAAAAAGAAGAAAAGAAAAGGAAAGGAATTGATTCAACTTTTTCGAACATTGATGTTATTTTTCCTAAGCTAATGCATGCACATCAGTAACGCTTCTATATTGAAAGTTTTCTCCTTTGAAAATCGTTCATAATTGTTTGAGGATATCTAGTTCTGAGGAAAAAACAGGGGCATTTTTTTTGGGTGTTTAACTACCATCATTAGGAACTCGATGGACTCTAAGCAGTCGCCTGACCCTAATTTAGGCCACTGGCTCCACGGAAGGGAGAGAGAGCCAGTGACATAAGACAACCAAAACATCCATGTCTCACCTGGATTCCAACCTGCACCCATCTCAAACAAATGATCAGAAGCAAGCGCTTAGACCACTGCGCCACCGAGGCTGTCGAGTGCATTTTCCACTTTGTCATTTAATTCAAGGATTGAGAAAGCATTTACATTTGATAATACAGAAGGAGAGTTTACCACAAAGAAATCGAGAAAAAATGTCTTTTAGTTGTAAATAATTTTACTATAACTTACGTTTATTAATTTTCTCTTAACGTTCAATCGATTTGCAGTCACTGTTATTAGCAACACTGTATTTAAAAAAATCTTCAAAATAGTATTGCTTATGCTGAAAATTTAAATCCAAAATCTGCAGGCAAATGTTTTTAAAGTATGTTAAAATAAAAAACATTCAATTGTAAATATGAAAATTAACGATGAAATGAAATTTCGAAACTGTAAAATTGAACTCACGAGAAAATGATATATACATTTTTTATTTTAGTTCCCAGTTTAAAATAATGAATGTGTTAAAAATCCTGCATTGTTGTTATTGAGAATATGATAATCTTTTTATTATAAAATAATATTTACATAATTTAAATGCCGCTCCGGTGGCGCAGTGGTCTAAGCGATGGCCTCTGATCATTCGTCCGTAAGGGGTCCGGGTTCGAATCCCGGTGAGGCATGGATGTTGTGTTTGTCTTACGGCACTGGCTCTCTCCTTTCCCTGGAACCAGGGACCCTAAATTAGGGACGGGCGACTGCTTATAGCCCATTGAGTTGCTCACGGTGGTCGTTAAACCTCCAATAAAAAAATAATTTAAATATGAAATTCAAATTGGAAGCACGGTGTGATTGGAAGTAAATAGTTTACATCAAAATACTACTGCTTAGGGTGCGTCTGATATTTCCTGGCCCAGGGCGCTGTATTGTTTAAACTCGCTTCTGTGGAATGGGGTGTGAAATCGTGACCTTCTTATTTTGGATTTTTGTGATCACTCCTTTTCCTCGAAGGAAATAATGTTCAATAACATTAAGGTGGTGACCAGACGTCCTCATTTTCTGGGGACAGTCCTCAATTTCAATACGTCGCCCTCAATTCCGTAAAAACTGATTGAAGATGTCGAATGTCAATTTCTTATTTTTTGTCCTCAATTTTCGAAATTTTCCCAAAAATTTAAATAGAAAAGAAATATGCTATGCAATAATCATCGAATTCAATTGGATCTACCAAATGCAACCAAATTTAGTATCAATTACTTATTTAATTGCAAGAAAATGGACCAATGTTGCATCCAGAAAGCTTTTCCAGGGGGGTGGAACTTGTTGACTAATTTATATACATATAATCACAATTTTGTTAACACATATAAAATTTTGAATAGAGTATACAATTTTTCTTATGCTCGTATATCGCACATGCGAATTCCAGAAAATTTACAGATACAAATGATTAAAAATGTAAAAATGTTATATCTTTGCTTTAATTCAGTAACGCACCACGGATTTCGCCACGGGTGGTATAAAACATTGAGGATGCTACTAAAATAATGCTGTGCTGGAAAAATGTCCTCACTTCCAACAATTAGTAGTGGTAACAATGTCCTCGTCTTACTACAAGTGTGTTTCTGATTACTAAGGAATCATTACAGCGTTACCTGAAAACGTATGGTGTAAACCATTCCCCTGCCATTTGGTTTCAGCCCTTTTAGATTATTATTCAGATTAGCACATACTAAAAAACAAAACAAAAACTAACTAACCATTTGTGTGTGGATGACAGTTTGAGGTGCCTTGACTTTTTTTGTTGTTGTTGTCACAGAACGTAAATCATCCACCGCCATGGAAAGAAACCTCTTTTTATGGGAACAATTTCTCATAATTTGCTATTGTTAAAAAGCAGTTAGCAAATATTTTGTTGTATTAGAAGCACTAACATCACGTTAGCTACACTGAGGCTTAACCGTACACATGGAAAGTCAACATCCAGAAGACTGAAATAAAGCTGAATCATGTATTAAAGCTGAATGATCGTCCAAAATATGATGTACTGCAGTTCAAACATCTGTACTCTGTTGCATTGGGTTTTTATTGCGGAAGTAGTCTGAGTTGTCAGTGCTTGAAAAATTGTCCCTTCAGTGAGGATTGTTTAAGGTTTTATTGAAGGATGATAGAAATTTCAGATTGAAGTCCATGCGGAGGTTGTTTTATTATTATAATATTTTCCCCCATTTTCTTATGTTCTCCCTTTTAATTAATTTCCCCAAATATGCAGCTATAAATGAAAACAATTAGATTAAATACAAGGAGAGATCGTCCAAAAACCTACGGGGGGGGGGGGTGTCATGGATTTTCGGGAAGCTAAGCACTCCCGAAAAGATGCCTGAATATAACACTGCAATGGACTCATAGAGGTACGGAACTATTTTCTGAAGTGGATGAATTTTTTCTTGAATTAAGTTAGAAATTACCAACGAGATAGAAATACATAGAGTGCTTCTGTGATTGGTTCTCTGCCGAGGCAGCTGAAGCCAACGCGGGGAGAGCCCGCCATCTTTGATGAGGTACAAATTCTGCGTGTGTCAAGGAGTCACCTCGGTTCTTTCAGCTGTTCGGCGATCGTGTTATGCTTCATTACAAATTTAGTGTTACAGTTTCGTGAATAATCACAATTATCAGCACATTGTTGATATTTAAAATGCCATAGTACTGCGCAGCTTTTGATTGTAAGAATAAAAGGAACAAGGATTGTGGAACTACATTTCACAAGTAAGCATTTTAAAATAAGGTTGAGCTGTAAATGCTCAGGTAATCAAACACAAAAAATAAAACATCTAATCCGTGTAGCTGGTGATTAAACCAGCAGATAAGCCATTTCAATATCTGTGTTATCTTAAGACTTTTTATTTCTTATATTTTGTAAACAGTCGTACTCAATGTGAAAACTGAATGATGTTTACTCTGGGAAGCTGAGGTTAACTGTGGGTTACCAACTTTGAGGCTTTTTGGGTACAATTTCTACCTATGTAAATGTTTTTTTTTTTTTCAATATACTGAGGATGTCTTGCAAATGGTATTTGCATATATATTCTAGAATCTGTACAGTGTACATGCAACTTGTCTGACAAGACAACAAATATTTCAAAATCTCAGGAAGCAGCAATTTCTTTTTATGTGATAAAGATCATGTACCCATGGCTAATGCCCATTAGATAGCAAATACTGGTAAAGCAATCAATTTATGGTTACTTAAATTGCAGAAGTAATAATTGTGATTGGTAATATAAATTTATTGCTTGCTGACACCTGTCAGGAAACAATCTAGTATTTTATCTGAAAGCACAGGGTCACCCAGCTTGTGTTCTAGGCATTTGTCTCTGATTACTGATTAATCTGTAGTATTACTTCAACAAAGTGAGAGTGGGGAGCTTGAAAATTTCTTGACAGAATACTCTTTATTTGTGAATGTGTTAGTCAATGTGTGTGGTTTTTGGGTAGCAAAAATACAGGCAATATTGATTTAAAACTGAAAATAGGAAACAGGGAGTACAATGGTACCTCAAAAATGCAAACAACATAAAATATTTATGAAAACTGGCACAAACGATTATGAAATGGCAATTGAAAAAAAAATATGGAATAATACAAAAGAAAGGGACTAGCAACATTTTGTAATAAGTACTTGCATTTGATTTTTGCGTGATAGGTAATGTTTTTTTTTTTTTTTTTTTTTTTTGAAGAATGTGACCTCTGATTCATGATGAATGTACAGTCAGTATGTCCATGTATAAATTGCCAGTTATTCCTTTTGCATCAACCATATATATGAGAGGTTAGTATTGAACAAATATCACTCACGTAAATCAATCTTTCTTTGAATTGAACAAGTTGTGCCTGTATTTCTCTAAAATACAAATCAGACGCACTTGTATTTCCAGCAAGACTGCTGAAGGAACCCACAAAATAACAACACAAAACATAAACATTTGCTCGCCAAACTTTTTGCACATCATGAATGCAAATCAGTAGTTGTTAATTTCTCACTTCATATTAATAAGAGGTTGTGCCCTTAAAATTGAAAAAAAAAAAAAAAAAAACTATGTGCAGTACATCTTAACAATTGCCAAAATGTGTCCAAATATCAGGTGAAAACTACAAAATTTCAGCTTTGGGACAACAAAAAACTAGGCTTCTTAAAAAAAAAAGTAAAATATGAAAGTGCAAATAAAAAATATTAAATACTTAATACTGAAACAAAAAAAAATACAATTATTTGTCCCATAAAAAAATTTAAGTCCATAATCTGAATTTTTTGGTCACTCAGCCCAGAGCTTGAATAATATCTAAAATAATACATGCCCAGAGAAAATTTACCTGCCCAGATATTAAAAGCAGGATGTGTAGAAAGATTTTTTTATACCAAAAATTATGTCTTTTTAGTTTGAAAAAGTACATAAAACTATTTTTAGCTACTCGGTACTGGTGTTGCTAACTGTAAATACCATTTGGAGCATCATATTGCCCCAATGTCTGTCTATACCTAAGTCACAGGGTAGTTACAGAAGTGATATATACATATATATACATATGACTACAGCATATATTAGGTCACCAAGTTTATTTAAACTGCACTTACGAATAATTATTTTCAATTATTTTTCTTAAGGATAAGCCTTGGAAGATAGTTAAATAAAACATAGCAAATAAACATATCATCATCATCATTGTCAACCATTATCAATCCACTGCTGGACGAAGGTCTCCCCAAGTTTCCTCCACAACGGTCTGTCTTGTGCCAGTCTCCTCCATGTCACCCCTGCATACTTTCGAATTTCATCCACCCATCTCCCATGTGGTCTTCTTCTGGGTCTTTTCCTGTCCCTTGGAATCCAATCTAAAATTTCGGCTGTCCATCGATGATCTGTCCTTCTGGCAGTATGTCCAGCCCATTGCCATTTCAGGGATTTAACTCTGATCATGATGTCTTCCACTCTTGTCATTTTTCGGATCCACGAGTTCCTCTTCTTATCTCTCCTGGTTATACCAAGTATGCACCTCTCCATGCTGCATTGAGTTGTCTGCAGCCTTTGTATGTCTCTTTTAGTTAAGGTCCACGTCTCTGCACCATACGTAAGCACTGGAAGGATGCATTGATCAAACACTTTTCTTTTAAGACATAATGGCATATTGCTCTTGAAAATTATGCTGTTTCTTCCAAAAGCTCTCCAGGCAAGTTTTGTACGCCGATTAATTTCTTCATCAATGTGACCCTCACTTGATATCTGCTGTCCAAGATAAACGTACGTATCTGTTATCTCCAGCTTTTTTCCATCAATCGATAAATCTTCATTTCTTGTAAAAGCATTGAACATCACTTTTTTCTTCTGAAAGTTCATTTTTAATCCTACTTCTTTACTCTTGTCAGCAAGTTCCTGGATCATACTCTGCAGCTCTGATGGGCTAGTTGCAAAAATGACTACGTCATCAGCAAAACGAAGGTGGGTTAGATAATCTCCATTAATCTTTATCCCCTTGTTTTCCCAGCTCAGTGACTGAAAAACACCCTCCAATGTGGCATTAAAGAGCTTCGGAGATATGGTGTCACCTTGTCTCACTCCCTTTCCAATTTTTATGTGTGTTGTATTTTCAAACAGCCTAATCTTTGCACTTGCATTTTCATAGATGTTATTAATAATATTAATGTATGCATCTTCAATACCGCAGGTTTTCAGAGCCATTGTAACTGCTGATGTTTTCACCGAATCAAAAATGTAGATACATAAATAAAAAAAATTTCATTCATAAAAAATTGGATTCCAAGGGACAGGAAAAGACCCAGAAGAAGACCACATGGAAGATGGGTGGATGAAATTCGAAAGTATGCGGGAGTGACATGGAGGAGACTGGCACAAGACAGACCGTTGTGGAGGAAACTTGGGGAGACCTTCGTCCAGCAGTGGATTGATAATGGTTGACAATGATGATGATGATGATATATATGTATACTGTATGTATGACCTTAACTAAAAAAGAAAAGCAGGATATATAGAAATATTTTTCTTTTGATACCAAAAAAAGACATGCAAAGAATGCAGACAACTCAAAGAATATATATACAGAGAGAGATAGAGTGACATCACTGAAATGGCAATGGGCTGGACATGTTGCCAGAAGAACAGACCACCGATGGACGACTGAAATTTTGAACTGGTTTTCGAGGACAGAAGACTCATGGGAGATGGGTGGATGGAATTCGAAAGCATGCCAGAGTAATATGGAGGAGACAGGCTCAAGACAGACCATTGTGGAAGAAACTTGGGGAGACCTTCATTCAGCAGTGGATTGATAATGCTATATATATATCATTGACAATGATTATGCTATATATATATATATATATATATGGTTGACAATGATGATCATTGACAACTATTATCATTACAATATATGTATACTGTATATAATCAATATATATATCATTATCATTATTGTCAACCATTATCAATCCACTACTGGATGAAGGTCTCCCCAAGTTTCTTCCGCAATCGTATGTCTTGAGCCTATCTCCTCCATGTTACTCCGACATGCTTTCGAATTTCATCCACCCATCTCCCATGGGATCTTCTGAGGTTTTTTCGGTAACACCTAAACTATGATTTAACTTCGGGGCTCCAGATGTCTTTCCCTGAAGAGTGGTTTTGGGGTTCCTGAGTTGTTTTATTCCATGTCATTTTTGTTTAGAACCATGAAAGTGGGTTACTTCTGGTTAATTCTATGTTTATTTCTACTACGTCTGATTCCTGCAGCAAGGTGCAGTGTTGACGTGGTCTAATTACTACATGAGTGTGCTTTTTTACTTCTTTTTACTGATAAATATATAACATCAACCATTATCAACCCTCTGCTGGATGAAGGCTTCCCCAAGTTTCTTCCACAGCTGTCTGTCTTGAGCCTGTCTCCTTCGTGTCACTCCTGCATGATTTCGAATTTCATCCATTCATCTCCCATGGGGTATTCTTCTGGATCTTATATATACATAGAGAGAGAGAGAGAGAGAGAGTGAGAATTATATTGTGTTAAGTATTTAGTGTATGTGCTGGGAGATACCTTTATTATGGTCAAGTTACCACAATTGCCTTGCGTACCCACGAATAAGGCTTACAGATTTGTGTTGTTGAATGTCAAGACTAACAAACAGATTAGAAACATGCCCAGTGCTAAGGACTTTTAATTTTTATTAAATAAAAACCAGGTAAGTAGTAGTTTTCTTCTGATTATATAAGATAGGGGCAGTTGGTAAAAGTATTTTAATATTGGTACCTCTTGGCTGTGTAAACTCATTGTTTGCTTTCCGTTTTTCTTCGAACTTTTTTTTTTCATTTAAAACTCTCATAAAATATTTGGCGTCTATGTATTTGGAGTGATAAGCTGTGGGATGATTGAACATTCTCATGGTGATTACCCACGAATATCTAAAATTTTTACCGAAATTGCGGATTGAGTGCAACTGTATTTTTTATTTTTGTGTTTCTTTTTTTTTTTTTTTCATTTACTCTATTACCGCTGACTTATATTTCTCTGAAAATTTGCTCCAAAAAATTTGTTAAATGTCAAAAAATTACGGCATGAGATTTTATTCAACGACAGCAAGCTGCATCCATTAAAATATCATTTTTTTTAAAAACACTATTGTCGTCAACTAACAATGAAAAGCGTTATTTGATACGTTAAAGTTTTAGTCTCATCCCCTAGGTGTTTATAACAACATTTCTGAGTTATATCCTTATTTAACATCAAACCATATATTACGAAAACTCCCTTGCTTAACACGGAACGGAAATCGTTCTGTACCTCATCAAACATGGCTGCCACTTGTTTCCGGTGGCTTCACCCGTTCCCCGACGTAAGCGCTCTACGTATTTCTATCTCGTTGGAAATTACACAGTGCCGAGACATCGAACTCGTTTATCGTAATGTATATTATATCGATTCTGTTTTAGCTGAATTTAACTAAAATATTTATAGGATGGGGAATAAATCTCAACTTTTTAGCATCCACTTTCTTGCAACTAAAAAGGAATTGATGCTAAACTTGGTCGAATTTGGTAAATTCCATCGGTGCCACCCCGGTGGCGCAGTGGTTTAAGCGATGGCAGTGGTTAAGCGATGACCCGAGATGGATCCGGGTTCGAATCCCAGTAAGGCATGAGTGTTGTGTTAGTATTTCGGCACTGGATCTCTCCCTTCCCTGGAACAAGTACCATTTTGCGTGAAGCCTATAACCGTGAGCGACAGCCGTCAAAGTGTGAGAAAGCTCATGGTTTTCAAGGCTATTTTGTGTTGGCCGAATCGCCTTCTTTCATTACAAATGTTTCCAATTTCACATTGTAACTTGCTGCCGATGTGTGAAAACATGCTGAATTTATAAAATTCTTAATTACTTTCAAGCTCCTTCCCATTTTTATTTTAAATTGAAATACACGAACGTCAGTGCGAATTCTAAACAAAACATAACGCTAAAAATGAAAATTTCACTGGTATAAGAAGCAAAATTCATTCCGGTTTGATATCAACACGGTTTCTGCAACAAAAAAATCACACAATTCCAAAATACAAACAGTCGAAATTACATAGGTATTATGTAAACAACGTCAAATTCCCACGATTTGCGGCTTCACCGTTAAGAGACTTAGGACATCTCGAGAAGTATTATTCTAACCCCCTTGGTTGCCGCCCCGGTGGCGCAGTGGTCTAAGGCGATGGCCTCTGATCATTCGTCCGAAAGGGCTCCGGGTTCGAATCCTGGTGAGGAATGGATGTTGTGTTTGTCTTACGGCACTGGCTCTTTCTCTTCCCTGGAACCAGTGACCCTAAATTAGGGACGGGCGACTGCTTATAGCCCATTGAGTTGCTCACGGTGCTCGTTAAACCTCTAATCAAACATCCCCCTTGTTTGGTCCGTAGAAACCCATTTCTGACATCATATGAATGAGGTCCTTTAAAACCCACGATTATTAGTGCAAATTTTAAACAAAACATAACGTTAAAATTGAAAACTTCACTCGTGTAAGAAGTATAATTCATTCCGGTTTGATATTATCACGGTTTCTGCAACCCCAAACCACGATATTCCAAAATAGGCACAGTTGAAATTACATGGGTATCATCCTTGGGTATAATGTAAACAACATCAAATTCCCACAGTTTTCGACTTCACGGTTAAGAGACTCAGGGCATCTCCAGAAGTATTATTCTAACCTTCTAGGTTGCACAGAAATTCATTTAAGAATCTTTTGGAATTTTTCTACCCAAGATTTTATGAACACGTGCTTTCACGTGTCCTTAAAGCCTTCGAAATATCAAATAATATACAAATTTTGAAGATGACAATCCGTTTTTTGGCGTAAATGTGACAAGGATGGTAAGTCAGATAATATCCGAAAACTTGAAAATTTTCATCGTCCTGGAGCGGGACTCGTATTTCTTTCATCAAATAATATGTTTCCCAGTTGTCCATAACATTATTCATTTTCAAATTTAACCGTTATCAAAATTCTTTCAGGAATTGGTGCTTTTCTAAGTATAGTGAGTCTGACATTTGTACAAACCGCCCTTTTAGAACAAACATTTTTTCTTTCAGTATCAGAATCTGGTTGGAAGGGACAAAATATCGCGACAAGCGTGAACTCGCGTTAACCGCGAGATTCTATTCAATTGGCGGTATTTACATCAATCTTACGGCTTCAGGCGACAGCCATAAATGTGTATTGGTTGATGTGCTGCTGTTTACGCTATTGATTGACACTTAACTTCTCCATTTTCGTCGTGTGTGTTACGCTGCTGTGAATTCGTGCACAATGAATCCCAAGAAGCGGAAAGGAAGCGAGGAAGAAACTAATTGTGGTTCGAAAAAGAGAACTGAAGGTGTGGAAGTCGTAGGTAACAACACCGAGAACACAAATACGTCCGATTGCGGAACTGAGAATCGTGGCAACTCAGACGGTCAACAGAAATCGGACAATGGCGGTTCGTCGGAAGAACCTGGGACCAGCGAAGACACTTATTCATCGGACTCTTTAGTGGTTAACGAACTGAAAACAACTGTCGAAAACAGTGAACAGGCCAGCAAGAAATCTGTAAGTTACCACGTGCTTTTGTTTACGGTGTAGTTAGCGTAGCGCCGGCGTAACAGCGTCTTAATGTGTTATGTCAGTTAAAGGTTGTGTAACTGATACAGGGAATAACATAAGAAGAGATAACCGCTGCTGTAGCGAGAAGACGGAGGAGCCGATCGATTTTGATCTGCGGTGTTTCTTCAGTTATGAAAACACGCGTGGCTTTTTTTGTGTGCTCTGCAGTCGTAACAACGAAAGATCCGCTCTTAGTCTTCTGTTACTTAGAGCGTGTTCACTTAACCGGGTGTGTAAATCTCGGGTTTTGTGGTATGTCCGTGCGAAATCTGTAAGTTATAAAATATAATTTCGTCATTATTTTTTTAATTGGGTGAGGATGGTACTTTTCGGATACAGGGATATTATTAGCAATATTCATTCCAAGGAGCGTGTTCAGTGAAGGCGATTTGCGCAGAAAAAGATCGAGTTGATTTAAATTTGTCTGACAATCTATCAGGCCTCAAAATGTGTCCTTGAGGGCCTATTTTCATGGAAAATTTTATTTTAAAAACTAGTTTTAAGCTTTCACAACGTTTCTTTAAAAATACAATGAAAATTTATTTTGTTAGTAACAGATATGGAAGCATGAACAGCTTAATGAAATTTAAATCTGCTCTGAGGGTTTGGATAATGGTGTTTTTGTTTAGCCACTTAACTGTTTAATTCCAAACAGTACTGCTTTTACTGTCATATTTATAAGTAATCTTGATTGGTGTTTGCAATTCTCACTGATTTGGTAGTGATAATGGTTATACTTTAAAAGTGCACTAGTTGGCTTTTGATAGCTGATATCTCTGATCAGGAGCAGTGAGGTTTCATTTTCTCACAGGAAGTATACTTCCTTCCATACACTGAAACATCACATTCTTGTCAATGCAGATTTCAAAGATGTGAACCCAAAGTTGTGTAAAAAGCCAGGAAAAGAAGTAACTTTCTTAGGCTGCTGCATTTTCTTTTTTATCACAACTGACAAAACAGCTGACAGGTACAAGCAGTGTTTGTCCATTATAGGTAGAAGTACCATATTTTTTGAGTTCAAAATTGCCCCGTAGCAGAAAGTTCCTGGTCAGTCAGATATCATTGTGCCACAAAATAATCTATAGGTGGTCACTGTGCAAGATATCTACTAAATGTGAAAAATAATAAAAATTGCACAGACATATTTTTCTACCTAACAAAAAGTAACCTAGGTACTACAGCAATTGCAATGTTAATTAGAATCAAGAACATTCTGGTCCTCTGTATCTGGAATTTTACCAATATTTTCAAGCTGAAACACAAAGATTTAGGGAACAAAATATTTAACAACAACAAAGCGCAGAAGCATCACTAGGAAAAAATTGTCATACAAGGAGAAATCTTCGCTCTGTTCTATTTCCGTTTTTGGAACATTTTTCTCCATGTCCTATCACAAGTGCAAACATTTATGTAATTAAATGATGATTTTTCACATCTTCTGAGTTCCTTTGTTTTTACAGATGTTTCTGGCCTTTGGATTTTATCAAGGCCTGTTTCAGTGTATAGGAACTGTATCAAAAGTTTTGTTTACATAGAAAGAATTTAAATTTTATTGCCAGGTTCCTCTTCCAGTTGCCAGTTATTAAATTAAAATCTTTTCCTTATGTATTTTATGATTTCTGAATCACGTTGAAAATGCTATTTATAATTTTTGAAGGTTCCTTTATGGAACTGTTTTTCTGGATATAAAAATTTTCTTTAGTCCCTTGTTTTTTTATGAGGTTCATTGTCCAATATTTTAATATTTTTCCATAAAAAAACATTTCACACACATTGCTACACATTCAATTTCAATGTACTTAATTTCTCCTCATTAAGATCTGCAATGTTTTAATAATTATTTATTTGTAATTTTTCATTAAATTATCTTTTTACTGTGGTTCGTGCTTCGTGGGTTTGCAGCAAGTCTTCTGTTTCAATGGTTGTGTACGCAGATACATTTTATTTTTATACAGCTCTGGTGACAAGTAATTTCATTGAATATATCAATTAAAATTTTCATTGAGTATATATCTATTAATTTTTTTTTTATGGATTTCGGTTTCTGAAAGTTGGCAGGTATGCTATTTAAAACTTATTCAGGTTGAAACCATTTGTATTTGATAGCAGCTTAAACCTTTTTTAAAAGTGATTTTTGTTCTTAAATTTTTCATAAATTTCAGTACAGTGTAATTTAGTGATTACTTTGCAGTGCATTAGATCTTTCTCTGTTGATTCAGCCATTCTTCCTTTCTTTGGTTCATAGAACAGCCTTTAAACAGAAACATTATTATAAATACACCAGACTGTGAGTACTTAAAGACGCACATATCATATTAAATCCGTTTATTTTTGTGGTGTGGTAAGCACAAAGATTCGCCAAGCTTTCATACTCTACTGGGAGGCTTTTTCAAGGCCTAATGGTACACATAAAAATGCAGGGAATTCGAAAACGTAAGGAACAAAGATGATTTTTGAAAATAATGTCAGAAACTTGATGTTATACACTGAAGAGCAATTGAATTAGAGATACCTGTCTAGTAACATGTAGCACCACCTTTCAGCCTGACGACGACGGCGATTTGTCTCGGCATGGACTCGACAAGACACCGAAAGCGGTGGGAAGCCATACGGATCCACGACCCCTGAACAAGCTCCCACAGTTCATGAAGATTTGATGGAAGGGGGTGAGCCTAGAACATCTCTCTCGATAGCATCCCAGATGGGATTGAGGTCAGGTGACCTAGCTGGCCAAGGAAGCCAGGCCACGTTGGTGGAGTGTTCATCCAACCATTCGAATACAATTTGGGAGCGATGGCACGGTGCATTGTCTTGTTGCAGGATGAAGTCCTCAGTGGGATGTTGAAGATGCACAAACAGGAGCAAATGGTCCTCTAGGATATCCCAGTAACTTTGACCTGTGAGTGACGATATAACAATTACCAGGGGTCCCATTTCAGTCCACGTAAACAGTCCCCAGACAAGAATGCCACCTCCACCAGCTTGAAGAGTAACCTGCTGACAAGAAGGATCCATCACTTCATGTGGTTTGCGCTGTACTCGTATCCTGCCATCCGCATGTACCAACGTGAATCTCGACTCATCAGTCCAGGCAACATTTTTTTACATATCTAGGATCCAGTGGCGCTGTTCCCGCGCCCATGCTAATCTTTGCTCCCTGTAATATGTGGTCAGCAGCGGTACCCTCGTGGGATGATGGCTTCTGTACCCCATAGCGAGGAGATGGTTCTGGATGGTGTGGCTGCTTACACGTTTTTGTGCACCAGCGTTAAATTGCCGAGTGATTTCTTGCACTGTGGCCCGTCTATCCTCTGTTACAATGCGAGCTAGCCGACGATGACCCCGCTCATCCACACGCTGTTGGCCCTTGCAGGGATGGTTTTACCGGATTCGATGTACTTACGGTGTACCCGTGACACAGTGGCTCGTGAAAATCCCAGTGCCTGCACGACTTCAGAGATGGAGTGACCCATTCGTCGGTCCCCAACAATTTCCCCCTGATCAAATGCGCTTAGATCCTTCGTCTTACCCATACTGCGTCCGACTCTTACTGATTCCCGTCGCATCACTCCTTATATTGTCGGATCGCTGCATGCGTCATGTCGTTTCTGTTTACAGGGCCGCTCACAGTGCCACATTTGCATAACGCCAGCTGTCTCTAATTCAATTGCTCTTCAGTGTATGTGATAACGGGGTTAGAGACTTCATTGATATTAATAATTATGTTGTATTTACGTAATACATTCTTTAACCAATATGTAAAGCCTGGGACATATGTGATGGATCCTGCGTATCTCGTCATCTTACTAAGTGATTTTGCTATTGCTGACATTATACATAGAACTGTTAGGAATCGTATAATGTCAGCAATAACAAAATCACCTAGTAAGACGATGAGATACACAGGATCCATCACGTATGTCCCAGACATTACATATTGGTTAAAGAATTTATTATGTAAATACAACATATTAGCAATGAAGTCCCGGACCCCATTATCACATACAATATCAAGTTGCAAGGAGAGACAGTGTGAGAAAGAAAAGGCGGGTGTGTATGCTATACCGTTGGTATATCCTGACAACATGAAAAAGATATACTGTATATCGTAATCAGCCATTGCAAATGTCGGTAGCCAGTCACCAAATGCCAACCAGATATTTTGTAGTGGTTAGTAAATTTTTTAATACAGTGGCCGATGATGGCCAGTAGATCTCCCCCCCCCAAGTGAGCAACTGTTTTGTCCAACTTTTCCTCTCACTTGTGAGTGAATATTGAGTTCAGTTTTCTAGCCTGATTTCCTGCAGCTGCATCGAAAATGAATGGAATTGAAGGTTGGCTTCAAGAGAAACTTAATCTGCTGACGGATCAGCCTGGAGTGACCAAAGGGTCAAGGTTACTAAAGCAACCTTTGCCATGGTATACCTTGGACAAAGTATAAATGCCATCCATAGGTAAAAGCTTTATTTATCTTTGAATCTCTGTTTAGTCGCATATATGGTGAACAAAAAGAAACAAACTGTTATGGCCCTGTTTTTTAAGATGATGCAGCTGCTACATCTAATGCCATGCACTACTGCTCCTAGTGAGCATAGCTTTTCAGCAATGAACCTCATAAAAACGAGTAATCGGGCATGTCTAAATAGTGACACTTTAAATGAGTAACACTTTAAAGTACGCTTTCGCTGCCAGCGGGCGCACGCACCTTTTGCAGAAATTGCCGGGGGGGGGGGGGCAGATAAACAGAAGTAAATATCTGAAGTTCCAGTAATGGGATTCCCAAAATATTTATACCACCTACTAGTTGGCTGACCATAAGTTCATTTATAGCAAACCATGCAGAAGTTGCTTGCGACTGACGTGGCCCAAAAGTTAAACGTGATATATATTTAACGTGATATATATATATATATATGCAGGCGCGGGCAACTTCATACAAGCTTATGTAAACAAGTTAGTAAAATTATGATACGCTTTCCAACATACTAGAAATCATTGCTCAAGTTACGAGGAACATGGCTATAGGATAAATCTTGCTCCTATGCCCTGACCTTTGACCCCATTTCGATTATATTTAAACAGAACCGGTTAAGTATACTTCCTGAACAACATGATAAAGTTTTGTCTCAATCGAAACATTTTTACCTAAGTTATGATGCATAAGGGCGATGGAATTGATCCCGCTCCTATTTCCTGACCTTTGACCCCATTTCGCCCATTTTCAATAGAGTTCGTCCCCAGGTGGTCCCCTACCACATACTAAAATTTTATCGAAATCGAACCATATTTACGCGAGTCATCGTGCGGACGGACAGAAGGACTGACAAAGCTGGAGCATATACGCTTCTTCAACCTACGGTTGGAAAGGAAAGCGTAAAAAAGGAATTGTAGAAAGTCTATAAATAATGAGTGCTCCTCCCTCTTTCCTTTCTTTGTGTTAGTGTGTTGTGTCTAGTTGAGGTTGAGCTGGGACACCGCGTCGGTCGGAGACAATGGAAATATAATACCCTACTGGGGGAGGGCGATTCCCACATAGGTGGTTCCACACACTGATTCCTTAGCACAGGGTAGCTGCTGGAAGCAAAAAAAAAAAAAAAAAAAAAAAAAAAAACTAGGTGAACACTTTTCTCTTTCTAACAATATTCCTCTGCTCGTATGCAGTTTATATGAACAAATGCTGCAGAAAAAGTAGCCGCCTTCCTTCCCTTTTGTACTATAAATTTCTTTTTTCCATTAGACAGCACTTACTTCACTTGAGCATAATAGATTTCGGGATGCTAACAGACACACCTTTTCTTTCTTTCTTTCTTTTTTTTTTTTTTTTTTTTTTCGTTTTTCTCCCCAGCCGCACTAGTTTGTAGTTCGACGAAAATCCCGTAACTGCTCTTGTAATCAAAGCATGGGGATGGCCGACCCCATAAATAGCAAAAAGTTTTACTCCAAAAGACAAAAATTAGAATCCGTTGTCAGACTTCCTTCTCCATGGATACTTGATTCCACTGCTGGTCTATCTGGAATTATTAACCCCACTACAGATCTTTCTGCTAAAGATGATCCAACAACAACCGATTCTGTTGAATCGGACACAAGTGACCATGAATCAAGTCTTTCCGGTTTTGAAATTTCTTCTGCATCTGATCCAGATTATGAAATCAGTACTGAAGAATATGATGATGATTGTGATTTCTTGCAAACAATGGAAGAACATCGGTGTTTAGACGTGAATCCGGTACATCACGAACAGCAGCAGATAATTTGGGGACCAGTTGATTCGTCAAAGCAAAAGGAAATTTCATTGACAGCACCCTCAGGTATATGTCCCGATGTAATGAATTTAGACCCCCTTACAGCTATTGACATTTTCCACTATCTAGTGACTGATGATATTCATCTTCTAATGGTTACTAAAACAAATAAAAATGCACATCAAGTCATTAAAGGTGGTATCCTATCACCACATTCGAGGATGAAACAATGGCTGCCAAGATCTGTAACTGAAATAAAAAAAAATTCTTGGTCTGCTTATTTGGATGGGCCTGGTTAGATTTCCGAAGATTACAGATTATTTATTAGTCCACTCATGTGTTGTTCCAAAACCGAACTGCACCTAACACTTTCAGCAGAAACAGGTCTTAACTCCTACTAAAGTTATGGCACTTTGCTGACAATTCTTAAGATCCAGGGAATGATCGCACTTATAAGGTCAAAAGGCTTATGGATATACTGCTGTGCAACATGAACGAATAAATTGAAACAGCCGGAAAAATAAATTTCTGTGGATGAAAGTCTTGTGCTGTTTAGAGGAAGACTTGGTTTTAGGCAATACATTCCCGGAAAAGCCCACAAATATGGTATAAAAATTTATAAGTTATGTAATTTATAAGTTATGAGTAACTCCACATAAAATTTGCACTCTATATTTTACTTTAACAAAAAAAACTATTTGTAATATATCATGAAAATTTCGAAAATATGTACAAAAATCTACGGAATTATGGCCATCTGATTTGCGCTGTATTTCTTCAGTATGTTGCGTAGTAATCTAATGCTTCCAAACATGGGTAAATCTAGTGAAAGGAATACAAAATAAAAACCAAATTAATTGAAATGTTTTAGGTGCCTGCACCCAGTGTAGCTTTCCTTTTATTAATTTTACTTATTTTTTCCAAACGGGATAACATTTATGCCTCATTTTTTTTACATGCTACTGCCATAAAAACAATATAATACAAACATATATATATATATTATATGTTTATATATGTGTAGCTGAATATTTAAAACACCAAAAATTTCGGAAATAAACCTGATGTTTTACGAAATGTATAAAAAAAATAATAACAGCACATTCCCAGGCCACGGAAGTCGCGTGCACCTTCTTATCCTCAGGCCATCTGCGTTATTACACCTGCACTGTGTTGCCTAGCAACCTAATACTTCAAAACATGAAGAATTTGCGTCACCTAGCGGAAGTAATACAAAACCAAAACCAAAACCCATTAACAATTTGAAGTTGCTGGCGCCAGCATGGCCCCTTACAACGAATTTTTTTGCTGGCGCCTGCGCCCTCTAGCAGCGAAAGTGTTAAATGAGTGACACTTTAAATGACAGTGGCCCTTCAATTGAAGATTTTGATCCTCAAAATGCTATTCAGTTGTGGTGGGCAGATACCTCTGATGGGAAGATCAGACGCAGTACATATCAGTTGTAAACTGTATCAACATTTTAAGTGCCACTTTATGTATATGCGAGGTCCGAAAAAAAAGTTCCGAGACTGGGCCGATATACTTGTACAACAAAGAACTTATGTTACTTTAGTCTGGCTGTGATCTCCCTCAAAGTAGTCTCCTTGGGCAGCGATACACAGCTGCCAGCATTTTTGCCACTGTTGGAACGCTCCCAGGAAGACCTGTTCTTGAATCGCGTCGAGCACCGTCTGCAATTCGCGTTGGATCTTTTTCACGGTTTCAAAACGGCGACCCTTGAGCTTCAGCTTCATCTTCGGGAACAGAAAGAAGTCACAGGTGGCCAAATCTGGCGAGTTAGCAACATTCCTGTTGCGGCTGCAAAACTAGTGTATTGCTAATGCTCTGTAAGCTGCTGCATTGTCGTGATGAAACAATGTCATGATCTTTGCATGGCGAGTAGATTTTGTCATTTGGCTAGTAAAACTTTTATTCCACTAGCCGCATTGTCTTGTAGAAATTTCAGCAGTTTTGCAAGGGCTGATCGGAATGACAAAGTGATCCTTGGACACTAAATGTAAAGAACATGTGCAAACGGTTATCCAGGACTTGCAGAATACAGTCCTTGCCAGAGAAGTCATGCATTCATTGGCCGCTCCTGTATGGAATAGTATTAGAAGAATTGCCCCTTATACAAACTTTAAAGAGACTGCCATCAGTGAAACAGTTGAAATCCTATCCAGCAAACTAGTGTGCAATGATATAGTTTCTACTGAACTACCAAGGGTTTGGCATGCGTTATTAAAAGATGAAAACACATCGCAATGCACCGTATAATTGCATGATAAAAATTCATGTAATATGCTCATGATGCCACCCACCTTATTTTCAAATATCATCTTTGTTCCTTGCATGTTCCAATTACCTGCATTTTTATGTCTACATTAGGCCTTGAAAAAGCCTCCCAGTGGAGTGTGAAAGCTTGGCAAATCTTTGTGCTTACTACACCACAAAAATAGACGGATTTAATACGCTATATGCACTATATATGTCTCTTCAGCTTTCAACAGAAGCTGAAGTGCCTGGTAGGCTAAAAATGTGCTGCAGAACTCAGCTGAATTTTGAAGAACTGGCAGTTGCGACTAGCCTTATATCTTCAACACAGGGCAGGATGGAGCTATTGCGGGGCCCTGGGCGAAATTTCATTTCGGGACCCAGAGCAAAATTTCATTTTGGTCACTAAAAAATAAATCTCGTATTTCAATAAAGTCGTTTCTGAAAATTATTGTTCGTGAGGAAGACACACGAACACTACCGTAAAGACAAAATGATTATCTCAAAGAAGTATTTGCTTTAAGCTTAAAAAAGACCATAATACGGACTGAAAGTTCAGAGAGAGAGAGAGAGAGAGAGAGAGAGAAGTGAGATAAAGAAAGAGAGGGAAGAGGGAGAGAGATAGAGAGAGGGAGAAAGAGAGAGAGAGAGAGAAAGAAAGAAAGAGGGAGAGAGAGATTAAAAAGTGTTAAAATCTACATTTTCTTTCCCGGGAGAAGAGGTTTAGGTTGCATTGTGACTCTCATAACAGCTTATTCACAAAATGATAAAAAGATACCTGCTTAGCGAATATTTTTGTATAGGAAATATAATAAGGATCCCTCTAAAATAAATTGGTATAAACAGTTTTTTCCCTCGATACATGTTTAGTGACTGATTTTTAATGCACGGTGGAGTAAATGACGAATTAGTGACATTCTAAACTTTTGTACGCGTTCATATATGAAAGTTGCCTTTTTTTTTTCTTTTTTTTTTTTTTTTTAATTTCTTTTAATGTTGGAAAAGTGGCCTCCATATGTAGTCCGAAAGTAACTTGGATATTGTTCTTTTTATTTCCTTAAATTTAAGTATCAGGTTTTCACACAAATTGTTGGATATATAAAAGTAGGGGACCACAAAATGATGAAATTTAATAAACAAATACATCGCTCTTTCCACGTTCCAGAAATACATAGCAACCGAAAAATTGTTATTTGGTCACCGCTGGAGAAGAGAATCCACGGATCTCTCGATATCTAGCCGAGCGCGTTAGCCTTACACCACATCGAGAGATCCGTTGATTCAATTCCCCGGCGGTGGCCGAATAACAATTTTTTGGTAGCAATGTGTTTCTGGAATGTGGAAAGAGCGATGTATTTGTTTAATTCTAGTAATTAATGACTTCATGGCTTCCTCTTATTACTTTCAGTATTATAAATATTTAACGGGAATTATCGAGGATAAATTTATTAGGTACATTACCTCTCAAATTTTTCGATCTAAACACTAGATCTTCGTCAGGAGTTCTTGCTTCCTTCTACTTCCACAGGTCTGGTGACCAAGCCTGATGGATTTTCCATCCAGCATGGTCATTGATGTTGCCACCTTGTGTCTTGTAAATTTCCAGGGATTCCTCTAATTTCCAGAAATTTACAAGACACAAGGTGGCAACATCAATGACCATGCTGGATGGAAAATCCATCAGGCTTGGTCACCAGACCTGTGGAAGTAGAAGGAAGCAAGAACTCCTGACGAAGATGTAGTGTTTAGATCGAAAATTTGAGAGGTAATGTACCTAATAAATTTATCCACGATAATTCCCGTGAAATATTTATAGTATTTGTTTATTTACTGACAACACGTATTTGGAGGATTTTCACTTTGCATCTCGCCCGATGAAATTTAATTTGCTATTTCATGAATGCGAAAAAGATTAAGGTGGTCACAAAAATCATTTCGAATCTGCAAATCTCAGTGTCCGTACGACGAACGGGGGGGGGGGGGGGGATAACGTATTAAAAAATGGGGAGATTGGAAACAAAAAAAGTTCAAAAATATATTTTTAAGGGCCTTGAGCGCCAAAAGTAAAAAAAAAAAATGTAGTTTAAAATTTTTTTACCGAAAATTATTTTGTTTTCTAAACTGCGAGGCCCCCTGAAGGCGCGGGGCCTGGGGCGACTGCTCCGGTTGCCCCTATGGTCTAGCCGGCCCTGCTTCAACATTTCAGATCACCTTATATGTCGGAATGCCCACCATAAGACACTGAAAATTAAGATGAATACTGTTCATGTTATTCCTATCAACATAGCCACAACTTTTTCAGAAAACGGTATTCTTCTTTTAACAAGTTGGTCAAATATATTTGCATTTTCTTTACAGCATTTTTATACTGTAAATTTAAAGTTAAAAAAACACAGATCAAAATGTAAAATGTCTTTCACAGATGTGACAAAATAACCTCTCTTGACTTTCTTATTAAGTCATTTGGTAGGGCCCACAAAACAATTTTTACTTAAAATTTTCATTAATATGTCGATCCTGCAGTAAGTCTATCGGGCTTTCAACAAGTAACCCCCACAATGTGACTGCCTGTTGTCCGGATCAGGAGGAATTCTTTACTAAACAAGAGCATCATGTATAATAAACTTGTTTTTCTAATGTTATTTTAAATACACCAGACCGTGAATACTCAAGAAACACTTATAGAACATTAAGTCCATTTATTTTTGTGGTGTAATAAGCACAAAAATTCGCCAAGCTTTTACACTCCTCTGGCTTTTTCAATGGTAGACATAAAAATGTCCTTCTTTTGTCTAGACATTTTAATGGGTGGCTTTTTCAAGGTAATGGTAGACATAAAAAATGTCTACCATTGCCTTGAGAAAGCCTCCCAGTGGAGTGCGAAAGCTTGACAAATTTTTGTGCTGACTACACCACAAAAATAAATGGATTTAATACGTTATATGCATTTTTTGAGTAATTGTTTTTCTAAATTCTGACTTGGACTAAACAACTAACTGGCTGGAACACTTGGGCAAGACCTGAAAACTAGGACATACGGTAAGCCTATTTATAGGGCTTGAACAATATTTAAAGAGCAGAACATTACATGCCAGATTACAGTGGTTACATTTAACTGTATGTAAGTACACTTCTAGAAGTGAATAGTTTATGTGATAGCCAATCATTCAGTTTTTCTTCTTAATTTCAAGTTCTTTTATTATATTTTACAAATGACCAATAATTTTTTAAATTGTCAGCAGGATTATTAATTACCATTATGATTAATAAGTAGGAAAATAAAAGGACATAAAATTGTAATGTATTATGTTGTCAGTGATCACATGAAGTGAATTCTCTCACAAGACTAGTTCTATGTGGTTAACCCACTACAGTAACAGTGTTCTGGTATTGATGTTCTGATGAAGAACATGGTTAGCCTTTATTAATTCAACTGTAACTATTGATTGATTTAGTTTAAAAAAAAGTATAACAAATTACCTTTCAAAATAATACACTCATCGTCAAAAAAATACTTGCACCCAGAAGGAAGCAACTGACAGGAATGAAACTTGGTGGGTAGGTTTGACATTGTAGGACATGCAAGTGATTCTAGTATCACGCTCAGCCGCGCATGTGACACAAGCAAGGAGGGGTCATAGCGCTGTGCCTTGCCAGCTATGTATGGTCGTCCCGTTCAGCGTGCTTGCTGTTTTGACTCACGTTGTGTTGGTTGCATCCTTTGCAAGTGAAGAATGCCTCAGAGAAAAGTTTGGAAAAAATTCTAGCAGTTGGAGGAGTTCAAGAGTCGGGCTCCGGGAAGCGGGATGGTGTTATCGCAGTATTGTGTGGCATACTGATCTTGCAGATATCACCATAGCATGCTTGTTGGTGGCAGTGGATAGAACAAGGCACGCAGCAGTGACAAGAAGGGTTTGCGAGACCGAGACAAACCACGGAGAAAGAGAACCGATGGGTTGTCCGACATGCGTGGAGTGACCCAACAGCTACAATTGCGGATATTCATTGAGCAGTGGTGCCCTCCATGCATCATCTGATTAGTTCCAGCATCATTGGCAGATGGCTGCATGACGTAGGACTACACTCACCCAGACCGTTACGACGACTGCCCGTAACACCATTGCATTGTCGCCAAAAACTACAATGATGTCGTGCCAGACTGTCATGGAGCCACTCAGAACAGCAACGAATGATCTTCAGTGACGAGTCCCGCTTTTGTCTTGGAGGAGCGACCAACGAATCCGTGTCTGGGCACCGTGGTCAACGCCAAGATGAACAGTTTGTTGTTGAGCGTCTCACATCTAGAAGGCCTGGTGTCATGGTGTGGGGTGCAGTTGCCTACGATGCCAGATAACCTTTGGTGTCCATTACAGGCGCTTTGACAGCCCAGCGTTACGTTAATGAGGTCCTGCAACCAGTGGCTCTACCTGAATGCTCACTCCGATGCGATTTTCCAACAGGACAACACTCGTCCGCATACTGCTGCTATCTTGAGAGCTTGCCTTCAAGGCACTGACACTCTGCCATGCCCAGCCGCATCGCCAGACCTATCGCCGATTGAAAATGTGTGGGATGTTATTGGACACACTATCCAACCTACCTCACAATCTGCAGCAACTGCGTTAGAAAATTCAAGATGCATGCGATGGCTTATTGCAGGACACCATTAGGAACCTGTACAACTCCATGCCAAGACATCTGGTATGCTGTGTGAGCAAACCTGGCGGCCTGACACCATACTGAGACACACTACTTATTGACGTGTAGCTCAATAAATATTGCCCATATCAGGCTCAATGTTTAATCATTTATTGTTCCTGGTCACCTTTACCTTCCTCCCAAATAGTATTGCAATCCGACACACCCTTCTGAGCGCAACTATTTTTTTGATGACGAGTGTATTTACAGGTAGTCAAGAATTTTAAAAAATAGATTCTTTATACCAGCAATGCATCTGTTAGAGAATATTCAGAAGACTAAAGGATTTGAAAATAAGGTTCTAGGAAATGCAAAATAGTATAAACAAAATTTGCCAGCATTTTGATGTTCATTCTTTTAGAATTAATTAGGTGTTCTTTGTAATTATCAATGGGGTTGGGGTGTTCATGCATTTAGCACTTTCTCTGCCATGTGACGTCGAACATCCAATACCTGCCAATGATGCCAAACGGCATCATGATTGTTGCTTAATATTTCAATTTCTATAACCTTCAGCATTTGAAGAGAGTTACCTGTTTCATTGTTTGCACTGAGAATGAGTCTCCAACTCGTGTTAAAATTAGAAATACATCTTTTACTGCCCAGTGGACTACTAGATTTGCAAACCACTGGCCCAGCAAAATAGCCACAGGTTCGTAGAAAAAAAAAAAACTTACAAGGCTAACTATTTGACCTCCCGACGGCATGTTCTGTGGTGGATAAGCACGACACCAAAGTAACAGGAGTGAAATACAGGGTCATTCCATGTCAAATCAACAAGGCTCACAACCCGACATTTTTTGATTTTTATGAAACTTGGTATAATTGTAGTATTATTCATCAATATAAACAAACATGATTTTTTTCAGAATTTTTAATGCATCCGTTTTTGAGTTATTGATTTTTGAAATTTCAAAAAAACCCCTGAAATTTCATTATCTGAGCAAACTTTAACTGCCAATAACTCGGGTTCTAGTAGAGCTCGAGGGTCATGAATTATGGCTCATTTTAAAGATCTTGAATTGGGCTTTCATTTGATATGCCACATGACACTATTAAAAAAAATGTCAATTTTAAAATTTTGAAATTGAAATATTAAAAAACGTGTTTTTTAAAAAATCTGAAAAAAAATATGTTTAACAAACATTATTTTTCTACATATCCTGAAAGTTTCATAATGGGATCGCTATGGGATCACTATAAAAAAAATAATAACGTAGAACAATGCAACTGAAATGTGCCAGATGTACTTTACCGGTTCTACCCATTACTGGAAGGAAGGGAAAAAAAAAAAAAAACATATATATATATATATATTTATATTTGAGTACACTGTTTTTGTCACTTGGATCATGGAAATATGCAAGAAAGTAGGACAAGTGGAACATTTTTTCCAGATTAAAGCTCTCTTAAAACAAGCTCTAAATGAAATGAAAGCAGATATTCTAAAATTTATTATTTTTGTTGTTTTTATTCCTTCTCTGCCTGTCTCCTAGGCTATCTGTGAATCCTGGGGTTCAGCAATTGACATATTGTATAAGTAAAAGACCCAATACTAATGACAGAGATGATGTTATAGTTGGAACAAATGATAAATGAATGCTTATAATGTCAAACAGAGCACAGTTTGGACATAAGTCAGTCCAAAAAAAAAAAAATACTGAAAGCTGCCCTAGTTTCAATGTATGGACCAAATTAACACAAACACTTTGTAAATAATTCATCTGCAACAATGGCACACTATTTAACTTCAAAAGTTATGAACAGAATATCAAATTCTAAATACATACGCTGGTTCTAAATTTATTTGATTTAAATAACAGGTATATGTATTGTTATATTTAACAAGGGGTTTCAACTGATGGTAATTTTTTAATGTTTGTTTTACTGGGATTTATTCACATATTATTATTATTTTTTATGAAATTTGGTCAAAGTGTTTCGCGCTTTGTCTGAAGAACATTTACAACCTTTGGAAGTCATGTTGCAGAACACTGAACATAATTCTGCTCCTGGGGAAGAAAGTAACAATTCTTTGCTCTGAAGAAAAACACTTAATGCTTTGAGTTTGTTACAGAAGTCCAATAAGAAAGTTTGTAAAGCAATTTTACAAACTGAAACTGCTTTATTGATTTCAGCAGTCCTCTGGCTTTTGAGCCATCAGACTCATTGGTGGCCACTGACTTCAGGATGAGTGACTACAACTTTCCAGGAGTGGATAAAGGCTTTTTCTGCTTGCTAACCACCTTACATTATGAACATCACCAAGTTTGCATATTTCTTCTCCAAGGGCATTAGCTGTCTCTTTCAGATTATGAAGCCTTTTTTTAGCAGAGTCATAAAATTTGCAAACATTTCTTATAATGTCATCAAATGTTTGTAGGTAATCAATGATGCTTTTACTAATATCTAGCACAAGCTGCAATCGATGTGCAATATGGTGAACATTTATTATCTTGGGGCATGTTTCCTTCATTTTGACAGACAATCCTGATTTGCAACCAATCATATAAGATGCTACATCAGTTCCTAATCCAACAATGTAAGCCCGGCCCTTATAATTTTCTTCCTTTAAGTGCTTGTTTAATAAGTCTGTAAGGGCTGTGAAGTAGCTTTCAGAACTAGCAGTTGCAAAATCGACAATACCTAAAAAAGTCCTCTTTCATAACTCCACTGTCTATGTATCTAGCTCACACACAATTGCAGCATGCTCATGTGAAGCCCTATCTGTCGAACCATCAATTAAAACACTTATAAATTCAGAGTTCCATAAATTTTCAATAAGGCAGCAAAAACTTTTTTGCCAACAGCCCAGATATTTTTCCATCATCATGTGTAATGCAAAAATTATAAGGTGTGCAACTTAATTCTCGACCCCTAACCGCAAGCGATCATAGAACGTCGGCAAATGCAAATAGCTGTGTGCGATAATGGCTGATTGCAGCACCATCCAACAGCTTTCCAGGCAACCATAACCACTCGCAGCTGTAGTGACAGAAGGGATGAAAGTTGACGGTAAAAGCAATGTCGTTCGAGAAGCAACATTTGAGGCACTGCCTCCTGTCCGCGTTTCAGCTGAAAACAAAGTGCCGCCGAAGCCCAGCAAATGATCTGTGCTGCTTTGGTGAGGCTGCTGTGTCCTACAGTATGTGTAAAAAGTTGTTCCAGCGGTTTAAGCAGTGAAATTTTGATCTCCGTGATGCAGAACATCCGGAACAGCCACAGAAAGTTGACGATGAGAAACTTGAACAACTGTTGGACGCGGATCCCTGTCGCACACAGTCAGAGCTCGCCCAGGAACTCGGAGTAACACGGCAAGCCATTGCAAAGTGCCTGCTCAAGTTTGGACGGATTCACAAGCAGGGCTGTTGGGTGCCCCAGCAACTCACAGCTGCCAACAAGTCTAGGCACTACGATGTTGGTGTCCTTGCTCTCCAGATTCAAGAAGAAGGATTTCCTCCCCATGATTTTGACCTGTGATGAGAAGTGGATCTTCTACGATAATCCTAAGCGGCACAAATCGTGGGTTTATCCAGGTCAGCCTACCAGGTACATTTCGCCAGCCCCCCACCCTGGCAAATTCAAAATTCAACAGTGCCATTCGTTTGTGCTGGTTTGTGCCGCAAACCGTTTCGTTTGTGATAGCATAGTTTTTGAGATATTCAAAATATAAATTGGGGGGGCTGTGGAAATGGTCAGTCCCCCACCCCGGCAAATTCAAAATTCAACAATGCCATTCATTTGTGCTACGTTTGTGCTGGTTTGTGCCGCAAACCGTGTCGTTTGTGCTAGTGTAGTTTTCGAGATATTCAAAATATAAATTGGGGGGGGGATGGTCAGCCCCCCACCCCGGCAAATTCAAAATTCAACAATGCCATTCGTTTGTGCTGGTTTGTGCCGTAAACCGTGTCGTTTGTGCTAGTATAGTTTTCGAGATATTCAAAATATAAATGGGGGAGGTCAGCCCCCCACCCAGGCAAATTCAAAATTCAACAATGCCATTCGTTTGTGCTACGTTTGTGCTGGTTTGTGCCGCAAACCGTGTCGTTTGTGCTAGTATAGTTTTCGAGATATTCAAAATATAAATTGGGGGGGCTGGGAAAATGGTCAGCCCCCCACCCCGGCAAATTCAAATTTCAACAATGCCATTCGTTTGTGCTGGTTTGTGCCGCAAACCGTGTCGTTTATGCTAGTATAGATTTCGAGCCCCCACCCCGGCAAATTCAAAATTCAACAATGCCATTCGTTTGTGCTGGTTTCTGCTGCAAACCGTGTCGTTTGTGCTAGTATAGTTTTCGAGATATTCAAAATATAAATTGGGGTGGGGGCTGGGGAGATGGTCAACCCCCTACCCCGGCAAATTCAAAATTCAACAATGCCATTCGTTTGTGCTGGTTTGTGCCGCAAACCGTGTCGTTTGTGCTAGTATAGTTTTCGAGATATTCAAAATATAAATTGGGGAGGCTGGGGAAATGGTCAGCGCCCCACCCTGGCAAATTCAAAATTCAACAATGCCATTCGTTTGTGCTACGTTTGTGCTGGTTTGTGCTGCAAACCGTGTCGTTTGTGCTAGTATAGTTTTCGAGATATTCAAAATATAAATTGGGGGAGGAATGGTGAGCCCCCCACCACGGCAAATTCAAAATTCAACAATGCCATTCGTTTGTGCTGGTTTGTGCCGCAAACCGTATCGTTTGTGCTAGTATAGTTTTCGAGATATTCAAAATATAAACGGGTGGGGTTCAGCCCCCACCCCGGCAAATTCAAAATTCAACAATGCCATTTGTTTGTGCTGGTTTCTGCCGCAAACCGTGTCGTTTGTGCTAGTACAGTTTTCGAGTTATTCAAAATATAAATTGGGGTGGGGGCTGGGGAAATGGTCAGCCCCCCACCCCGGCAAATTCAAAATTCAACAATGCCATTCGTTTGTGCTGGTTTGTGCCGCAAACCGTGTCGTTTGTGCTAGTATAGTTTTCGAGATATTCAAAATATAAATTGGGGGGCTGGGGAAATGGTCAGCGCCCCACCCTGGCAAATTCAAAATTCAACAATGCCATTCGTTTGTGCTACGTTTGTGCTGGTTTGTGCTGCAAACCGTGTCGTTTGTGCTAGTATAGTTTTCGAGATATTCAAAATATAAATGGGGGGGAATGGTCAGCCCCCACCCTGCAAATTCAAAATTCAACAATGCCATTCGTTTGTGCTGGTTTGTGCCGCAAACCGTATCGTTTGTGCTAGTATAGTTTTCGAAATATTCAAAATATAAATGGGGGGGGGGGGGGGAGGGGGCTGGGGAAATGGTCAGCCCCCACCCCGGCAAATTCAAAATTCAACAATGGCATTCGTTTGTGCTGGTTTGTGCCACAAACCGTGTCGTTTGTGCTAGTATAGTTTTCGAGATATTCAAAATATAAATTGGGGGCTGGGGAAATGGTCAGCCCCCACCCCGACAAATTCAAAATTCAACAATGCCATTCGTTTGTGCTATGTTTGTGCTGGTTTGTGCCGCAAACCGTGTCGTTTGTGCTAGTATAGTTTTCGAGATATTTAAAATATAAATTGGGGAGGGGGGGCTGGGGAAATGGTCAGCCCCCACCCTGGCAAATTGAAAATTCAACAATGCCATTCGTTTGTGCTACGTTTGTGCCGTAAACCGTGTCGTTTGTGCTAGTATAGTTTTCGAGATATTCAAAATTCAACAATGCCATTCGTTTGTGCTACGTTTGTGCTGGTTTGTGCAGCAAACCGTGTCGTTTGTGCTAGTATAGTTTTTGAGATATTCAAAATATAAATGGGGGGAATGGTCAGCCCCCACCCCGGCAAATTCAAAATTCAACAATGCCATTCGTTTGTGCTGGTTTGTGCCGCAAACCGTGTCGTTTGTGCTAGTATAGTTTTCGAGATATTCAAAATATAAATTGGGGGCTGGGGATGGTCAGCCCCCCACCCAGGCAAATTTAAAATTCAACAATGCCATTCGTTTGTGCTACGTTTGTGCCGCAAACCGTGTCGTTAATGCTAGCTTAGTTCTTGAGATATTAAAAGTATAAATTGGGGGGTGGGGTGGGGGTGGAGAATGCTCAGCCCCACACGCCGGCAAATTCAAAATTCAACAGTGTCTTTTGTTTGTGCTGGTTTGTGCCGCAAACCGTGTCGTTTGTGCTAGCTTAGTTTTTGAGATATTCAAAATATAAATTGGGGGTTGGGGATGGTTAGCCCCCACGCCGTCAAATTAAAAAACCAACAGTGCCATTCGTTTGTGCTGGTTTGTGACGCAAACCGTGTTGTTTGTGCTAGCTTAGTTAGAAAAAATTTGTGCTAGCTTAAATTAGAAAAAAAAAAATGTTAGTTTTGCTCGCGGTAACTGTTACTGAACAAAACAAAAATTATTCTGATTTCAAGTTGTTTTCCAATGAATTATATAGTGAATTATTTTTACTAAAGAAATAAACGTGCCACACGTAGCAGTACGATTTCTCACAGCAAGACGTTTTCTTAACTTTGCTCATGTGATTGATATTAATTTTTCAACCATAAAATTGGATTGGGGGTCCTGCCGCCCCCGGAACTTTGCTCGTCCCTGCTTGCAGTAGCTTAAATCGATATTATGAATTATTTAGTATCCTAAGATTTTGTGTTGCTCTGGATCAGTCCTCTACTTGTGTCAGGCATTACATTGTTTTCAGTATGGACCAAAATTGCTGGAAGCTGCTCTTTGAAAAGAGAAATGCTTTTTTGGTGGAAATAAAAATATCTGTCTCATAAATACAAAACATTAGGACAAAATTCTAATGCTCAATTTTCTTTTAATACATAAGAAATGACACTTTAATATCCAGATATCAAACTTTCGATGTGATAGTGAAATATAGAACACCCAAATTTCTGCACAACACTACAAATTGTGATGATTTATATGACATTTTGAACGCCAACACAAAAGACATGCATTGCGAATTACACGAAAAGATAAAAAAAGAAATTTGTATTGAACTATTAAAGTTTTATTTTCAATGTTGACGACTGTACCAAACAACACTATTACTTAAAAGAAACTTCAATGTTCTCCTCCTCAGCGGAAAATGTAACACTATAAAAACACAAAACATTTTGGAGAAGTTGAAATGCTCAGTTTGCTTTAATAATAAGGGATGGGTTCCAGTTGCTCTGTGCATTATTTTCACTGACTATATATCGTGTCCTAAGCAACGGTAATATGTCTTTTTACTCGTTCTATAAATCATAGCACTGCAATTGCACATTTTGATACAGTATTAAGGAATGACACTTTAATACAGTATGTTTAAAAAACGTACGGAACAAAACTTCATTGAGAACATTAAACTTTTGAATGTGAAAACAAGAGATTAAAATCACACATTCCATCGCAACAGTGAAATGTGATATTTTTTTATAAATTTTGTTACGACGCAAACGGCATACTTTGCATATGTGATGAAAAATATGGAAATTCTATTTAACTATTTAAATTTCATTTACAGTCTGGCTGTCAATATCAAATAACACATATATTTAAAATGAACTTAAATTTCTTATTCTTAGCAGAAAACATAATACAAAAAATACAAAACGTAAGAAAATTTAAATGCTCAATCTGTTTTATTATAAATTGAGTTAAACTTTAATATCAAGAAATCAAAATTTAATAGTGAGATAAAAAAAAACAGATTTCATCACAACACTGTAAGTGTGGTAATTTATATGATATTTTTACTTGTAACACAAATGACATACGTTGCAAATTACATGAAAAATAGGAAAATCATATTCAATTTCAAAAAAATTATTTACAGTTTGGGTGATTGTACCAAACAAAAGATATGTATAAATCAACATCTACTTTCAAACTGCAATGCGCAACGATTTGTACAATATTTTCAATTACAACGCAAAAGGCATACATTGGAAATGACATGAAAAAGAAAAAAATCGCTTTTAATTAATAGAATTTTATTTATAGTGCATCTAACTGTTTTCACATAATATGTTCTCAGCAGAAAATGGGTAGTATAAATATATAAATTCAATGGTTAGTATAAAAATATGAATTCAATGGTTAGTATAAAAATATAAATTCAATGGTTTGTATAAAATATAATTCCAAATTTTCTGTGAAAATTTGGAATGCTCATTTTTTTCATTCTTTTTAATTTTAATGCTTATGAAACTATGTAGTTAGGTGTCTTGACCAAAAAGATATAGCCAAGATACTAAATTACGAACCATGGTAATGTGATGCCAAATATGAGTTACTAAATTCACGAAATAAAGGGTAACTTCTTCAAGGCCACACATTTTCGCTGTAGGACTTCTCTATCTAATCAACTGTTCTGAGATTCAACATTGACATGAAACTGACTGCTTTCAAGGGTTAGTGCTGATATAATGCTGTGTTTGGAAGACCATTTGGCACAGCTTGTTAGTGTTGATACTTCAGTAGTTCTTCTTTCCTAGTAGCTTTTACGACTACCGTGAGCAACTCATTGGGCTATAAAGCAGTCGCCCGTTCCCAATTTTGGGACACTGACTCCAGAGAAAAGAAAGCGACAGGTCTGTAAGACAAACACGACATCCATGTCTCACCGGGATTCGAATCCGGACCCATAACGGGCGAACCGTCAGAAGCCAGCGCTGCGCCATCCGGGCGGCTATGCTTCAGTGAAAGCTCTCAAGGTATACCGAGAATCCTAAGGAGGATGAAATAGGTATGGCATAAACTTTATGGGTGTCCAGGGGTAGGACAGGATCTTTGTCTTTTAGCGGACACTTCATTATAGGAAAGTTAGGTCTGACAGTGAGGGTGTAGCCCATAGTTCTGAAGAGTTTGAAAATCTTATAAGAAAAGGAACCAAGTTAAGGGGCTGGACCAATGAATTGGGTTTCTATGTAAGTGTTGGTGTAAGAGTTGTCAGTTTTTAATATGGAAATCCTGGGTAATTTTGTTTATTGTAGATGAGGGGAACTGATAGATTTCAGCAATTTTCTTCATTGCAGCACTTTTTGTTCGAAGGATGATTCACTATTGCAAATAATTCTGGCACAATTATTAAAAATTTTTTAAGCAGCAAATTTTGAGTAATGGGGCAGTAGGATACACCACAGGCACATACCAAAACATCAGCACAAAACTGGGTGAATACAAACTCGATATGTCAGGAGATCTTTCAAAAACAGCATTAAGTCGTGGACACTTTTGCAGTCTCCTTAAGAAAGAAACAAAAAGCCTTTTCTCCTTTGTACACAAAGCAACTCCACTTTTTCAAGAAAGTAGTGAAATATTTCTAACCTAGAACTGCAATTCAGATATTCCTTACCAAATACCATTTATTCAGATCTCTCTAATGAAATTTGGTAAATACTGTATATATTACACATACGTACATATAATACAAAACTGACCACCGATAGGCAACTGAATTATTAGACTGGACGTCAAAAGACAGAAATCCATATGGAAGATAGGTGGATGAATGACCGGAGTGACACGGAGGCTGACCCAAGATGGATAAATGTGGAAAAGACTTAGAGAGAAGAAAAAGGGTAAAACATATAGAGAAACAATTCCACGCCGATTCATTCAACATCATAAAAATGGTGGCAAACAGTGCCGGCCACCATCTGTAGTTCAGCCAGCTGGAAACTCACCAGCGAGAACATACGTATATATATTGACATGTTAATATTTGATCCAATATAATAATTTTTCTCACATAATGTTTCACACATTTCATATAAATCAGTATTAAGAAAAAAATATTTTTTCAGTACCACATGTGAAGATATAAAATTGTACAACATTCTGTACTATGAAATTAAAAGTTGCTGTCTTTAGCACGATATATTAAAACAATTTACCAAACCGTAAACACATTTTACATTTTATTCACGATCCAAAACCGTTCAATGAAAGTGACAAGTACTTTCTAAGCCACAATGGCTTCATCATCAGGCCGACTAAGGCATGGTACAAGAAACAAACCAGTCAATTTGTACTGTAATACGAGGCGCATCTGTTCATGAGTTTGATCGAATACGAGGCGCATCTGTTCATGAAATGCGCCTCGTATTACAGTACAAATTGACTGGTTTGTTTCTTGTACCGTGTCATAGTCGGACTGAGGATGAAGCCATTGTGGCTTCGAAAGTACTTGTCACTTTCATTGAACTGTTTTGGATTGTGAATAAAATGTAAAATTTGTTTACGGTTTGGTAAATTGTTTTAATATATCGTGCTAAAGACAGCAACTTTTAATTTCATACTTCATCAGCAAGAAAGAAACTGATATCATTCTGTACTAGTTCAACAATTGAAACAAATAGACACCAAATCAATTCTGCTAAAAAAATCTGAAATACCAAAATTATTATTCTCACATACATAACACCCTCTTGAGCCTTTTGAGTAGTTTACAACCACTAAATTAATTAAATGTAATAAATATACAATACTAAGAGGTAAGTCATCTGACAAAACATCATCTGACTTTCATCAATCTATACATAAACAGTGTTGCCATTTTAAGATTTGCTATCAGGGTTGCATAATTTATACATAGAAGAAATATAATATATATATCATCACACACAAGAGCAAACCTACAAATTCCAAGTGAGCATACATTTGCCTACACAGGACATGATTCTTATATACATTACTTAAATATAGCTGTTATGTCTTCACCAGTTAAAATAAAATATAAATATGAAAATACTATAACCATAATTTCTGCATTAAAGAAAGCTAAAGCAAATAATCATCATTACGAAAACTTTCTGTAATTGTGATACACTGTTATTAATATTTAAACCAGTGTGTTCACGTTCCTGCCATCATAAATTTTCCCACATTTGAAGCAAGCCAGTAATTAGTAATTTACCATCTACACATGTGTATACACCATGGCTTATATGATGCCCAATGCTTAGTATCATTCAAGTCATTATTTAGAACATAAACACTACATATCTAGACAAATTAATTAACTGTAGATATTGTACATACGCGTAACAGAAACAATAACATATATAGGCCAAACCACACTACTCGTACTTTTGTTTCGATACCAATATTGCGTACTTCTTTCTTCTAGTAGCTGGTAGTTATCTTTCGCGTTCGTTGTTCAACGTTACACGCCAACGGAATTGTAGCAAAATTGCACATCCAAAAATAGAGATATAGAATATATCATCATCATCATCATCATAATTGTCAACCATTATCAATCCACTGCTGGACGAAGGTCTCCCCAAGTTTCCTCCACAACGGTCTGTCTTGTGCCAGTCTCCTCCATGTCACTCCCGCATACTTTCGAATTTCATCCACCCATCTTCCACGTGGTCTTCTTCTGGGTCTTTTCTTGTCCCTTGGAATCCAATCTAAAATTTCAGCTGTCCATCGACGGTCTGTCCTTCTGGCAGTATGTCCAGCCCATTTCCACTTCAGGGATTTAACTCTGATCATGATGTCTTCCACTCTTGTCATTTTTCGGATCCACGAGTTCCTCTTCTTATCTCTCCTGATTACACCAAGCATGCACCTCTCCATGCTTTCTTGAGTTGTCTGCAGCCTTTATATGTCTCTTTTAGTTAAGGTCCACGTCTCTGCACCATACGTAAGCACTGGAAGGATGCATTGATCAAACACTTTTCTTTTAAGACATAATGGCATATTGCTCTTGAAAATTATGCTGTTTTTTCCAAAAGCTCTCCAGGCAAAATTTGTACGCCGATTAATTTCTTCATCAATGTGACCCTCCCTTGATATCTGCTGTCCAAAAGAAACGTATGTGTCTGTTATCTCCAGCTTTTCTCCATCAATCGATAAATCTTCATTTCTTGTAAAAGCATTGAACATCACTTTTGTCTTCTAAAAGTTCACTTTTAATCCCACTTCTTACTCTTGTCAGCAAGTTCCTGGATCATACTCTGCAGCTCTGATAGGGTAGTTGCAAAAATGACTATGTCATCAGCAAAACGAAGGTGGGTTAGATAATCTCCATTAATCTTTATCCATTTGTTTTCCTAGTTCAGTGATTGAAAGACATTTTCCAATGTGGCATTAAAGAGCTTGGGAGATATGGTGTCACCTTTTCTCACTCCTTTTCCAATTTTTATGTGTGTTGTATTTTCAAACAGCTGAATCTTTGCACTTGCATTTTCATAGATGTTATTAATAATATTAAGGTAAGCATCTTCAATACTGCAGGATTTCAGGGCCATTGTAACTGCTGATGGTTTCACCGAATCAAAGGCTTTTTCATAATCGATAAAAGCCATGAACAATGGAAGTTCATATTCCCTCGCTCTTTCAATTAGTTCTCTCTGCTGTAGCCACTCCTGAATCCAGCTTGTTCTCTCGGTTGAGCCATGTCCAGTGTCACCTTTAAGCGGTGTGAAAGAACTTTAGTGAAGATTTTATAAACCACTGATAGGAGGCTGATAGGTCTGTAGTTCCTGAGATCCTCAATGTCACCTTTTTTATGTAGCAGGATCATTGTAGCGTTGTTCCAATCCTCGGGAATCTTCCCTTCATTAAGGCATCGAGTGAAAATTTGGGCGAGTGCATTTTTCGATTTCTCCACTTGCTTCTTGTATGATGTCTACAGTAATTCTATCTTCTCCTGGAGCTTTTCCCCGCTTCATGTTCTTGATTGCATTTGTAACTTCTGCTGGGAGGACTGGAAGAACTCTGGTGTTGGTACCTTTCATGATGTCTGGAGTGCATGTATCATCCCTTTCATATAATTTGGAGTAGAAATCTTTTACTCTTGTCAAAATTTCGCCTCTATTTCTTGTTACAGAACCATCTTCTTTTCTCAGTGCCATAATCTGTTTTCTTCCCTTACTGAGATGTCCCTTTGCTATCTTTAGGCTTTGGTTGTTTTCAATTGCTTTCCTCACTAGTTCACAGTTGAATTTCCTTATGTCTTCAGTGATACTTTTTCGTACTGTCTTGCATAGCTCTATATATTCCACTTTGGAAGTCACATCTTCTTTAGTTGTCCTCATCTCTCTTCTTTTTTGCATCATTATTTTGGGTTTTCATGATAATTTGTTCACATGCTACTTGTTCTTAGACACAGCTAATTTTGTTGCTGTTTCCATAAGAGCTTTGGTTATTTTTCTGTTAACTTCAGAAATATCCACTTCTTCCGATGTTAGGCCTTCTAAAGCAGAGAATCTGTTCTTCAGTTCCAACTTGAAGGTATTATGGTGTTTTTTAAGGTTGGTTATGTCAATACATTTTGTTTGTCTTATGAGCTTGCCAAGTTCGAGTTTAGTGTTGAGGTGCATCTTACATCTCACCAATCTATGGTCACTACCTGTGTTGAACTTGTTAAGCACAATGCAGTCTTCTATGACGAATTTTTTGTTACACATAATAAAATCAATTTCACTTGTCGTCCCATTTGGATGTCTCCATGTCCATTTCCTGTGTGGCTTTTTCCTTAAAAAGGAGTTCAATATGAAAAACCCTTCTGCCTCTGCAAACTTAACGAGAGTATTCCCACTCTGGTTTCTGTTGCCGTGAGCGAATTTACCTACTGAAGTTTTATTCTGTTGCAGTTGCCCAATTTTTGCATTGAAATCTCCGATAATTATCTCCAAGTGCTGCTTACCTTTATTATTTAGATGACGAATTTCCTCATAAAATTCTTCAATTTCTTCTTCAGGATGACTTGTGGTGGGTGCATACATTTGAATAATCTGAGCCTTGTATCTTCTCGAGAATTGGATAACGAGTCGTGCAGCTCTGTCAGAGGAACTTTCAACTTCTACAACTTTATCCTTCAGTTTCTTGTTTATTATAAATCCAACACCACTAGTTCTGCCAGTATCTGTCCCACGATAGTAGAAGAGATGTCCACTTTTCAGTTCAATGAGATCTTCTCCTTTTCTCCTTATTTCACTTAGCCCGACGATGTCCCACTTGATCCTTTGTAGTTCCTCTTCCAATTCAAGAAGCCTTGAATCAGAAGATAGGGAGCGTCCATTATACGTAGCCAAGGTCAGCATCAGATGGCAGCCTAGTCCGGTCCTCCGGGGATTCTTAGCTCCCTCTGCCTTCATGTCGCACTGGCCGCTGCCTTGGCCAGGTACATTCCAGCTGCCGGAGACTGAGGGCCAAGATTTAAGTTGTGGAGTCATTTTGGAGGGGTTTGGCCATAACTCACCACGCTGGCCAAGCGGGTTGGTGAGTGTGATAGCATTTCCTCTAATCCCGATGGTATAGTTATACCGCTATTGGTGGTAGTCAGAGCCCCTTTAGTGGGAACAGGACGCACCACGAGAAGGCTGGGTTGACATTTGTCAAGTAGAGGCCTTGATGTTACACATCACCTGACCTTACATCTCTTTCAAGACATACTTCTCTGTATGCACACATATATAATGTATCCATAATTATTATGCATAATTATTATAAGACAATTGGTTGTATGTACACATACATAAAATTGTCTAATAATTATTGGGGTTGCCTTTGTTTTTAATTGCTAAGACACATCTCCTGGGCATACTACTCAAAAGGTGTTCAAGTTCATCCTTTGATGTTAGATGATACCAACATGAAATCATAGCTTCAAGTAAGTTTACTTAATAATTAGGATTTCTCGCACTCACCTGTTTCAGTTTCATCCAAAGTTTTTGATCGGATTAAGATTCGGCTATTGTGTAGGACACTGCAACCTCCCGACAAATTTAGAAACCAACCACCTGTCCACTACTCGTGTCCGATGGCAGGGCACGTTGTCGTCCTGAAAGATGATATCACTATTTGGAAACTTTCTCCAGTACTTGTATATAATGGGCAGCATTCATGTTACCTTCAATGTTACGCAGTCTACCCACTCCATGAGCTGAGATGCCACCCCACATCATAACGGCAGTAGGATGCTTTACTGTTTGAATGTAGGTACAGTAGGGTTCGGATCATGTTGTCAGCGTCATACGTACAAATGTTCTCCTTTTGTTATGAATCAAATTATTTCGTCACTCCAGATGATCTAATGCCACTGATCCACAGTGCATCATTTGTGACCTCGTGCTCACTGTAGAATCATGATCTGTTTGTTATTAAAGAAAGGCTTGTTCGCAGAAATATCTCGAAAACTAAGCTACCACAAACGACACGTTTTGTGGCACAAACCAGCACAAACGAATGGCTGTGTTGAATTTTGAACTTGTGGGATGGGGGCTTTCCCCCAACCCGCCAAATTTATGTTATATTCAAAACAGGCTGGGGAAATGGTCCACGCCGAAATTTGGGTATTTAATAACTCGGAAGCTAAGCTAGCACAAACGACAGGGTTTCCGGCAAAAACCAGGACAAACGAATGGCTATGCTAAATTTTGAATTTGCGAGAGGGGTGGGGCTGAGGAAATGGTTGACAACGAAATTTAGGTACTTAATATCTCGAAAACTAAGCTAACACAAACGACACGGTTTGTGGCACAAATCAGCACAAACGTAAGACAAACGAATGGCACTGTTGAATTTTGAATTTGCCGGGGGGAGCCTACCACCAGTACCACTAAACTGAATATCCATGCCAGGAAGTTGTTGTACATATGGTTGGATCAGCACGGTGTCATACACTATGAGTTGCTCAAACCTGGTGAAACGGTCAGTGCTGAGCGTTATTGTCAGCAACTCATTCGTGTGAGTGACGCAGTGGAGGCAAAAGACCATACACTGGCAAGGGCAGAAGGTCGGTCCTGTTGCTTCAGGATAACGCTCGTCCTCACACAACGAAAACGACTTTAAACATGATCACCGACCTGGGATGGGAGATTTTGTCCCACATGGCATATTTTCCGGACTTCGTTTTGTTGGATTTTCACCTCTTTCACTCCCTGCAACATCACCTTCCCGACAGAAGTGAAGTGATACGCACTTCACTTCTGTCGGGTAGGTCCACACAAGTATTGATGACTTTATCAACTCGAAACAGCCCTCTTTTTCCGCAGTGGCATTCGGCAGCTCCCTGACCGATAGCTCAAATGTATCCAACACGACGGAGATTTTTTCCTTGATTAGGTACGTATTTGATTTGCTATAATTTTCTGTCAACGTGTCGTGCCTGTGGCCGAGAATTAAGTTGCACACCTAATAAGTTAGTGCAGCTGTTACCATGCATAAAACCATTCTGAATATCTCACACTTTCCCTGATGTAAGACCTCATACCTTTTTGATAATGACTTTACCAAACACTTTCCCTGGTACACTTAGTAAGCTAATACCACTGTAGTATTTGCAGTCAGTCTGATCACTTTTTCCCTTATACAAGGGCACAATGATACACTGCTGGACAATTGCTAAGGACAGATCATAAACGGCTATATAGCGCATAAAAAAGTAAGTGTGGTTGGATGCCAAGTGAAATAAAATAATGTCAGAATGCCAGGACATTACAAGAAAGACAATTTATTGTGCTCTGAAATCCAGAAGGCTTTGGAATGTGTTCAAGGGACAAACAGGCCATTTTGTGCAGAATACGTAAACGTGAAAAAAATGCAATTACCGTCCGCAGGTGTTCCGGCGTAAGAAGTCAATACGGGATATGGCCACCATGGAGGGCGATGCAAGATTCCACATGTCGTGTCATGCTTTGCACAACATTATCAAGCAGCTGTTGGGGTAATTTATCCCATTCCTCTGTCAGTGCACGGATGAGGGTGTCCTTGTTTATTGGAGGGCATTGGCGACCAGTAAGACTCCTCCCCAAAGCATCCCACACATTTTCAATGGGATTCAGATCTGGAGAACGTGCTGGCTATACGAGGCGTTGAATATCCTCGCTCTCAAGACACTCCTGGACAGCGACTGTTCGATGATATGTTGCGTTGTCGTCCATGAAAATGAATCTATCACCGACAGCACCGCGGAACATGCAAACATGAGGTAGCATAACATCATTAATGTATCGTTGGCCAGTCATAGTCCCAGTTGGAAGCACATAGAGGGACGTACAGCCATTGATCATGATGCCAGCGCATACCATGACACTACATGTCGGATATCGGTCCCTTTGCTGTATGTTTGCTGGACAATATGCAGTACCACTATCACGCCAGATCAGTTGTCGTCGACAATAAGACGATAGACTGTATCTACTCTCATCTGAGAAGAGGACAGCAGACCAGTCGTTATCAGTCGAATTGCGATGTTGATGGCACCATTGCGAACGGGCGGTACGGTGACGTCTGGACAATGGGATGCACACAACAGGACGGCGGGCGTATAATCCTCCTTCATGCAAACGTCTGGCGACAGTTTTTCGGGAGATCCGCTTGCCAGTAGCAACCATAAACTCATTTGCTACCTCACTAGCTGTGCTGCGCCGGTGTCTTTTTGTTGATAGCACTATGTACCGATCTTCTGCAGGTGTCGTATTGCGAACACGACCTCCCCCGTGACGTTTGCTACACTCTCCATTTGTTTAAAATGATTTCCAAAGCCTTGAAACAACACTGTGGCTGACGTCGAACACCCTGGCAACATCTGTTATTTTTCGCCCTTCTTCAATCTTTCCAATAATACGGCCACGCGTAAAATCATCTAGGTGATGTCGGGAAGACATACTGAAAATTGCAAGTTCGTCAATTGATTCTTTCCCTTTCAACTTTGCTTTTGAACAACAACTGTCAATACGTGTCAAATCCTTTATATCTCTTATCAGCGCTATGACGTCACGAACAAGTTCGGCAATCCAAAATTTGCATACGCACAACACATCTTACTGTATCCTGCACTTATGCTAATTTCCACATTTTCCTGCCTTCCATTTTATAGTTGCTATCGTTATCCGTCCTTAGCAATTGTTCGGCAGTGTAGCATCCCTCCAATCCTTTGGTACCATTCCTAACTCCCAGCACAACTGGCCAATTTCAGTTAACCAGTCAACTACAATCACCACCATATTTCAACATCGCAGCAGTTATGCCATCAATTCCCGGATCCTTACCATTCTGAAGAGATTATAGAGCTTTACACACTTCTTCTCTCGAGATCCCTCCTGTGCTTCCATCTCTCACTGTGACATCATTTGCTTCTGCCTCAGAATCACCTTTGCTCTCCTGATCTAATAACTCACAGAAGTATTCACCCCATCTTTCACTTAACTCATTGGGCTCATATGTCATTTCTCTGATCCTATTCTTCACACAACTTGCAACTTTGTTTCCCCTATTTCTCCTGTGTCTCATATACTTCCAGAAAGTTTTTCTATTTTTCCAAAAAGCCAATTCACGCCTTTCCACCTTTTCCTTCCTATCTTTAACCTTACTTTAGCAAACCAGCTTAGCTGCTTCATGCTTCTTATAGCGATATTCATCCTCAGAAACTCTACTTTGCAACATCCCCAAATATGCTTTCTTCATCCTCTTTACCGCCTCTTCGATCTCAGTATTCCACCAAGCATCACTTCTAGTGCTACCTGCTATTTTAGTGCCACAGACCTCTTCAGTGGCAGTGACAACACAGTTCTTAAAACAAGCCCATTTCTTTTCTACATCCCTCTCACATGACTTCAGCTCCTTCAGTCATTCACTGAGTAAATTAGAGTAATGCTGATGGACTTCAAGGAGCCTTTCAACCTTTATTCTTTTCATCCTAGTCCTCTTCCTATTCCTTTTCTTCCAACCAACATTCAGTTTCACTCGTGACACCACCAAGTAATGATCAGAGCCAACATCCGCACCTCTCATCACACGGGTGTCAACAACTAAGTGTTTCAGACGCTGATCATAAACAACAAAATCTATTACACTCTTTTGACCAAGAGTGCGATTTTTCCAAGTGCATGTGTGGATATTCTTGTATTTGAAAAACGTGTTAGATACACACAAACCATTTTCAATGCAGAGTTCAATTAATCTTTCACTACTACCATTCACACAAGGATCATTAAACTTACCGAGAACATTATCAGAAATGGCATTTTGCATGCCTACTCTAGCATTGAAATCCCCTGGTATTATAACTTTTTCTTTAGCACCAAACTGGCTCAAAACAGCTTTTAGCTCGTTCCAGAAATCTTCCTTCATATCAGAAGGTTCCGAGTCATAAGGAGCATACACTACAACAATTACTATTCTCTGAAGTTTTACTTTCAAATGTATCTAAAGAATTTTCTCACTTATGCAGCTATAGTGAATTAAGTTCTTCATCTTTTCACTTAAAATCACACCTACACCAGCGTGTCCTCTTACAATATCCAGCTCTCCAGACCACACATTCACAGTATCAATCTCACTTCTTCTGTCCCAATTTCCTTTTTAGTTTCACTCACACACAGCACATCCAATTTATACTTATTAATTTCTTCAATCACCTCATTCATCTTTCCATTTATTCCTGTAGTATTCCATACATCAATTGTACACTCACTGAGCCGGGATCTCTTTCTCATTCTCTGTTTTCCAGTTCCGTATTGCTTCCGTGGTGGACTGTCCTAAAGTGTGTGGTCCACCATATCCCACACTAGAATCTTTTAATTTCTTTCTTTGAGTCTTTTTAATCAGAAAGGTACACCAGTATGGGGGATTAGCCCACAGCTGACAGTTCCAATTGGTCATTCAACCTTGGATTCTGGAACAAAACCCAGTGAGTTGAGGTCTTTTTGCCAGTGTCACAAAGAACTAGCTGGCACCTCTACTCTAATTTATACTGAAGCTTAAATTTAATCAGTTTCCGAGAATCACAGAGGCCCTTGTTGCTGTTGTGTGCGCCATTGTTGCCCAGTGGAGCTCCCCGTGGAGGCAAACCCATCTCTCACTGAGATCGCCCGGTTGCACTTTAATGATTTTGATTAACAAGACCGGAGAAAAGAATGAAGTAGGCTCTCTTAAAAACCTCAATAAAAACTCATAAAAAATAACACTTCTGATATTATTTATTGTTCAACATTTCATGTAATATATTTACAACTTTTTGGCACCCATTGAGGCCCCTGTACCAATAAACACAAATTAGTCAACTAGAGTAGCAGAATGTAGACATACATGCGTACGCCATACACGGATAGTTTCCAAATTATTAGCAGATTTTGCAGCTGATAGTTTTTGCTTGTAAATTAAAAATAAAATAAAATGCTATTTACAGCAATTAAGACACTTTCTCAATATATTAATCTTTACTCAGATTAATATATATAATTCTATTTTAACTTGAAGAATTTTGAATTTTTTTCACATTTTCTGAGTTCTTAATGTTTTAACAGATGTTTCTGGCCTCTAGATTTTATCAAAGCCTGTTCTCAAAGTATAGGAACTGTATCAAAAGCTTCATTTACACAGAAAGAATTTAAACTTTGCCAGGTTCCTCTTGCATTTTTCAGTAATTAAATTAAAATCTTTTCCTTGTATGTATTTTGTGAGTCTACTATTTTTTAATTAAGTTGCTGAAAATGCTATTTATAAATTTTGAAAGCTCATTCATGGAAATGTTTTTCTGTATATAAAAACTTTTTAATTAGTCTCTTTGTTTTTATGAGGTTCGTAGTCCAATATTTTAATATTTTGCCATAAAGGTTCATTTCACACACATTGCTGCACGTTCAGTTGTAATGTACTTATTATGTCCTCACTGGAATCTGTAATGTTCTAATAATTATTTCTTTTATTAATTTTTCTTTTTTCTATTGTTATCGTGTGATCTGCGGGTTTGCAGCAGGCTTTCTGTTTCAGTGGTTGTGTATGCAGATGCATTTTCTTTTTATATTGTGGGAATTGAAGAAATTTCAGTTAGGAGGGTCAAGCATCTAAGCAAGCCTACTGGCTGAGGACACCTCTGATGGCAAGTTTCTTGCTGGAAATATGTGGAAAAAGAAATTTTATGATTTTTTCATTTGTTTTGTTTCAGTGGATTGCTGAATATTTGATCTACCACTGAGCTTTTAAGTTGAGTTTGGGCTATTTTCTTGCTTTTTTCAAGTCTTGGGATATTGAAACCTGTTTTTCTCCCCCCAGTAAGCACATGTTAAATAGGGTGCCCACGCATCCTTGAAAACCTGGAAAGTCCTTGAATTTCAAATTTTTTTTCAAGGTCTGGAATGTCCTTGAATTTTAAAATCCCACAGCCGAAAAATTTCGATCGGAATTTCCGATCTATTTCCTTTTGTTATTTTTCACTTTTTTTCTGTAATCCCCCATTGACATCGGCAGTCAAAAAGAGTAAACTTCACAGCAGTTTTGTCACTGGGAGAAAGGGTGCACTGCGGTCTGACGTGGAGTTAAGTAGGTCAAGATTGGATCCGTGAAAAGCAGATAATGGAATTTCATATAAAATGCAGATCAATTTTGCAAAACCTTGTCAAAAAATTGCTCACTAAATGCCCGCTGCAGTATGCTCTTGTGCGGCACATGAAGTGTTTAGATCCTAAATTAATGAGTGCTGAGAAGGAACCTTGCTTAAAAAGTTTCAAGATTATTCTAGAAATTCTTGTGGATGTAAATCATCTGAAACCTGGTGTTGTTGACACTATTATGCTGCAGTTAAAGGATTTTATAAGTAGTGTTGCAGCCAGTGACTTCAGATTTTAAACTTTTTGATAACAATTATGAGGAATTGAGAATAGATGTGTTATTTTATGAACATTTATCCTCAAGTAAAAACTATGATCTGTTGTGGGAAGGGAAGTAACTGAAAAGCTGCTGTTGCTCTCGCATGGACAGGCATCAGTGGAGAGAGGATTCTCCATTAATAAGGAACTAATAATTGGCAATATGAAAGACAACTATTGTTTCACAAATAATAATATATGACCATCTAAGTAACATTGGTGGCATGGAAAAGGTCGAGTTTTCAAAATTGTTTCTGAGTAATGTTAGATGTGCTAGGCAAAGATATGTAATTATAAATTTAGAAAAAAAAAGCTCGGGACAAGGCTAATTCTGCTGTAGCCCAAAACAGAAACCAAATACTGGATGAAATAGAAAGTATGAAAAAAGAAAAACATGTGTAGAAAATGAAGTATTAGATTTATTAAAATCAGCTGATGACTTGGCAACAAAAGCAGAAGATACTCATAATTTTAACTGCATTGTTAAATCAAATAGCTTTAGAAAGACAGCTCAAGACAAACAATCATTGATAAAAGAAATAGATTCTGAACTCAAGAAAAAATGGATTTAGTGAATAATTGTAAATAAATTATTCGCCCATTTGCTTAATATTTTTTTAATATACTTGTTAATTATATTTTAACAATGATAAATTTAATGTTGTGTTAAAAGTACGGACATTTGAGTAGAAAAAATTCTAATTATTTAAAAATTGATTACAGTATCTTCATTTGTTAAATATTTTCACCTGAAGAAAGTTTGTCATTCAGTAAAGAACTTTTGGCCTAACTACTAATAACTAAAACTGTCTATCATAAAAACTTGAAGATAAACTGAAAGTAAAAGAAAAATTTAAATGCTGATATTGTGTGTCGTTTCTCACATTTAGTGATAAAATACGACTACTTCATATTGTCCGAAAATATTACCTCCTAAAGAAAAGATCATTCAGTCTCCTCACCTCATGCCTGTGTTTCCAAAATTCCAAAATGTTTAAAGTATCTGTTTTCATTCTTAGTATTTAATTCAATGTGTACAAAACTGGTTACCCCACAGAAGTATTTGAAAAATGACATGCATCCAAAATCCATCAATTATGTTAAGACTTGTGAATATGAAGGCTTCTTAATGTGAAAGTGAAGAAAGGATTTTATTTCTGAATGACATGAAAGTTTTCTAATTTTGCTGTGTTGAAATTTCAATATGAAAGTGAGCTAATATGTTATTAAAATCTTTTGTATTTTTTTTTCAATTCATTAAATTTAAATATTTTTTATTAATGGTAAAAAGGTAAATGTTATATTATAAAGTATGATATAAATAATTAGATGAAAATTTGGTATTGGCATAAATCTAAAAATCATACAAAAGTGACTTAATGTGTTATACATACCTGTACATAATTCTAAAATAGATATTAAGTGCTTTATTTTTATAACTTTGTGTTTGAAAAATTGGGAGTTTTGAACATACAAAAAGAATTAATGCAATGCATATAGATCTTTTATGAAGATAATGAATATCATAATACAACACACATAATTCTTGATATCATCATCATCATCATCGTCAACCATTATCAATCCACTGCTGGACGAAGGTCTCCCCAAGTTTCCTCCACAACGGTCTGTCTTGTGCCAGTCTCCTCCATGTCACTCCCGCATATTTACGAATTTCATTCACCCATCTCCCATGTGGTCTTCTTCTGGGTCTTTTCCTGTCCCTTGGAATCCAATCTAAAATTTCGGCTGTCCATCTATGGTCTGTCCTTCTGGCAGTATGTCCAGCCCATTGCCATTTCAGGGATTTAACTCTGATCATGATGTCTTCCACTCTCGTCATTTTTCGGATCCACGAGTTCCTCTTCTTATCTCTCCTGGTTATACCAAGCATGCACCTCTCCATGCTACTTTGAGTTGTCTGCAGCCTTTGTATGTCTCTTTTAGTTAAGGTCCACGTCTCTGCACCATACGTAAGCACTGGAAGGATGCATTGATCAAACACTTTTCTTTTAAGACATAATGGCATATTGCTCTTGAAAATTATGCTGTTTCTTCCAAAAGCTCTCCAGGCAAGTTTTGTACGCCGATTAATTTCTTCATCAATGTGACCCTCACTTGATATCTGCTGTCCAAGATAAACATACGTATCTGTTATCTCCAGTTTTTCTCCATCAATCGATAAATCTTCATTTCTTGTAAAAGCATTGAACATCACTTTTGTCTTCTGAAAGTTCATTTTTAATCCCACTTCTTTACTCTTGTCAGCAAGTTCCTGGATCATACTCTGCAGCTCTGATGGGGTAGTTGCAAAAATGACTACGTCATCAGCTAAACGAAGGTGGGTTAGATAATCTCCATTAATCTTTATCCCTTTGTTTTCCCAGTTCAGTGATTGAAAGACATTTTCCAATGTGGCATTAAAGAGCTTCGGAGATATGGTGTCACCTTGTCTCACTCCCTTTCCAATTTTTATGTGTGTTGTATTTTCAAACAGCCGAATCTTTGCACTTGCATTTTCATAGATGTTATTAATAATATTAATGTATGCATCTTCAATACCGCAGGATTTCAGAGCCGTGGTAACTGCTGATGGTTTCACCGAATCAAAGGCTTTTTCATAATCGATAAAAGCCATGCACAATGGAAGTTCATATTCCCTCGCTCTTTCAATTAGTTCTCTCAGTACGTGGATATGATCTATTGTGCTGTAGCCACTCCTGAATCCAGCTTGTTCTCTCGGTTGAGCCATGTCCAGTGTTACCTTCAAGCGGTGTGAAAGAACTTTAGTGAAGATTTTATAAACCACTGATAGGAGGCTGATAGGTCTGTAGTTCCTGAGATCCTCAATGTCACCTTTTTTATGTAGCAGGATCATTGTAGCATTGTTCCAATCCTCAGGAATTTTCCCTTCATTAAGGCATCGAGTGAAAATTTGGGCGAGTACTGTTTCGATTTTTCCACTTGCTTCTTGTATGATGTCTACAGTAATTCCATCTTCTCCTGGAGCTTTTCCCCTCTTCATGTTCTTGATTGCATGTGCAACTTCTGCTGGAAGGACTGGAAGAACTCTGGCACTGGTACCTTTCATGGTGTCTGGAGTACATGTATCATCCCTTTCATATAATTTGGAGTAGAAATCTTTCACTCTTGTCAAAATTTCGCCTCTATTTCTTGTTATAGAACCATCTTCTTTTCTCAGAGCCATAATCTGTTTTCTTCCCTTACTGAGATGTCCCTTTGCTATCTTTAGGCTTTGGTTGTTTTCAATTGCTTTCCTCACTAGCTCACAGTTGAATTTCCTTACGTCTTCAGTGATACTTTTTCGTGCTGTCTTGCATAGCTCTATATATTCCACTTTGGAAGTCACATCTTCTTTAGTTGTCCTCATCTCTCTTCTTTTTTGCATCAACATTTTGGTTTTTTCTGATAATTTGTTCACATGCAATTTGTTCTTAGACCCAGCTAATTTTGTTGCTGTTTCCATAAGAGCTTTGGTTACTTTTCTGTTAACTTCCGAAATATCCACTTCTTCCGATGTTAGGCCTTCTAAAGCAGAGAATCTGTTCTTCAGTTCCAACTTGAAAGTATTATGGTGTTTTTTAAGGTTGGTTATGTCAATACATTTTGTTTGTCTTATGAGCTTGCCACGTTCCAGTTTAGTGTTGAGGTGCATCTTACATCTCACCAATCTATGGTCACTACCTGTGTTGAACTTGTTCAGCACACTGCAGTCTTTGATGACGAATTTTTTGTTACACATAATAAAATCAATTTCACTTGTTGTCCTAATTGGATGTCTCCATGTCCATTTCCTGTGTGGCTTTTTCTTGAAAAAGGAATTCAAGATGAAAAATCCTTCTGCCTCTGCAAACTCAACGAGAGTATTTCCACGCTGGTTTCTGTTGCCGTGACCGAATTTACCTACTGAAGTTTCATTCTGTTGCCGTTGCCCTATTTTTGCATTGAAATCTCCCATAATTATCTTCAAGTGCTGCTTACCTTTATTATTTAGATGACGAATTTCCTCATAAAATTCTTCAATTTCTTCTTCAGGATGACTTGTGGTGGGTGCATAAGTTTGAATAATCTGAGCCTGGTATCTTCTCGATAGTTGGATAACGAGTCGTGCAGCTCTGTCAGAGGAACTTTCAACTTCTACCACTTTATCCTTCAGTTTCTTGTTTATTATAAATCCAACACCACTAGTTCTACCAGTATCTGTCCCACGATAATAGAAGAGATGTCCACTTTTCAGTTCAATGAGATCTTCTCCTTTTCTCCTTACCTCACTTAGCCCGACGATGTCCCACTTGATCCTTTGTAGTTCCTCTTCCAATTCAAGAAGCCTTGAATCAGAAGATAGGGAGCGTCCGTTGTAGGTAGCCAAGGTCAGCATCAAATGGCAGCCTAGTCCGGTCCTCCGGGGATTCTTAGCACCCTCTGCCTTCATGTCGCACTGGCCGCTGCCTTGGCCAGGTACATTCCAGCTGCCGGAGACTGAGGGCCAAGATTTAAGTTGTAGAGTCATTTTGGAGGTGTTTGGCCATAACTCACCACGCTGGCCAAGCGGGTTGGTGAGTGTGGGATAGCATTTCCTCTAATCCCGATGGTATAGTTATACCGCTATTGGCGGTCGTCAGAGCCCCTTTAGTGGGAACAGGATGCACCACGAGAAGGCGGGGTTGACATTTGTCAAGGAGAGGCTGTGATGTTACGCATCACCTGACCTTACATCCCATTCTTGATATATTATATATATTCATTGCGGTTTAGGACATTGAAAAAGTCATCCTTGAATTTTTTCCTGAAGTTCCTTGAAAGTCCTTGAATGTCCTTCCCTGAAAAAGAGTGGGCACCCTGGTTAAAAGATCAAATAAACTGTAAAATTGTTTTTCTTGAAATATGCATTTTTACTGGTAATATGCACACTTTTTATGCAATTGTGTGTTCTAACATAAAAAATTACTAAAATATGCAGTTTCATATTTACATATCATGTGCAAATATGCATATGATCCTGACTGTACTTATGATTTTGGCACAGTGTGGACCTGTAAAGCCTCAGTTTTGTTTTGCTTATTGAGCACTGTGGGCACAATTTTAGTCACTATTCACAAGTCTTGAAATAATTTTTTTCCAGTGTCATTTTAAAATTACATTGCTTTGAAATTTTCTGATGCTGATATTTGTTAAAGTTGATGTGTATCGTGAAAAAAAGAAAAAAAAAGAAATTGAAAGTTTGGAATGTGTGATTGGGAAGTATCTTTTATTGAGACTTCAAGTGTATAACTTCCTATTGATAAGTTGCATATTACTGTTGCTGATTTTTTCCCATTTTGCCTGAGAAAAATGATTGGTAGTATTGGCTGTCAGATAAGTTTGTTCGTTTTTTCTTCCAATTATTGGAATCCATATTTTTCATGAAAATGTTTTTACAAATCAGTCATTAATATATTCTCCTTCATTGTTCATGACCTCTTGACAACGTTCCAATAGCTTGTCAATGTCTCGACAGTAGAAATTCCCTGGTTTTAACTCGAAGAAGTAATTGAGCCACCATTTCAGCTCGACGTTGTTGTTAAACGATATGCCTCGCAGACTGTTGGAAAGTGACCGGAAAAGGTTATAATCTGAGGGCGCTAGATCAGGAGAATACGGTGGATGCGGTAGAACTTCCCAACCGAGATCTTTAATAGCAGTTTTTGTCAGATTAGTGATGTGGGGGCAAGCATTGTCATGTTGAAAAAACACACCATGCCGCCGGTTGGATCATTTCAGCTGGATTGCCTCGTTGAGCCGGTGCATTTGCTGAACACAAAGCTGTGCATTGATCGTCTTGTTCTTTTCAAGCAATTCATAGTGGATTACACCTACCCAATCCCACCAAATGCAGATCATGGTCTTCCGTGGATGCATCTTGGACTTGGCTTAAGGTGTTGCTTGCTTGTGATGACTCAGCCATTCTTTCCTCTGTTTCATATTAACATAGAGACACCATTTTTCATCGCCAAGGACAATGCTATAAAGAAATCCCTGTTTGTGCCCATGAGTAGCCTGGTGTTGAGCGAGCAAACTGGCGGCGATAGTGGAGCGCTGGAGTTTGTCTCTTGCGTTCAGAGAATGTGGCACCCATGCACCGAGTTTTTGGACCTTACCCATCGAGTGAAGATGATTGGTGAGTGGTGACGGTATCATGAGAGCATTCCACCTGCTGGGCTAATTCCCTAGTGGATTGACGCAGATCCTTGTGGATGAACTCATTCAATCCATCCTCACTGAACCGAACAGGTTTGCCACAACATTGAGTGCCTGTGAGGTTGAATTTCCCCTTCTTGAAGCATGAATACCATTTCTGCGCAGTTCTGTCAGTAATAGCACCTTCTCCGTACGTAGCACAATTGTCTCGAGCAGCTTTGGAAACTTGATTGAAAGCGAAGATGAGCAGGTGTCGAAAATGCTCATTTCCGTCTACTTGGCACTCCATCTTCATATGGCTAAAAAGAGTTAAACCAAATATAAAATCGAAACCAATGAACAAAAATTGTACAGGAAGAATAGAGCTACAAAAAAAGTATAACACTATGATCAAAATATTGTTCGTGTTCCTTCAAATAACATTGGAAAAACTGAATGAACTTATTTGACAACCCAATATTTACTGTGCACATGATATAAAATCTTCCTATTTCACTTGCTTCATTTGGTAATATGAATTTACTGTGAACTTTGAAAGATGTAAATGCATTTTTTTCTTAAGCATTTTCTTTTTTCATCACTGTAGGATCCAGAGAAAGCAAAAGTAGTTGCTGGCACTGTGCTTTTCTGCGGGGGCACAAATTGGGATCTCATTGGTCGCAAAGAATTGCCAAAAAATGGTGAGTTCTGCTGTGTATGTGAATCACAGTACAAATTCTTTATTTGTGTACTTTTATCTCCATAAAAAGGTATATTAAATACAAAACACTGCACTGAAAGAATACAATGAGGTAAATTCCCAGTTATGCCGTAAGTTTTCAAGACCTTCCACAGAAAAACTTTCTGCTTAGTGTGTCGTACCAATCTACAAATGCAGCCAAAACTGGCATGCCTACAGAGACATGCTTTTCAACCAACGTATGTAATGCAAAAAAGTCCATTATCAGAAATCTTATCTTGAGAGTTGCACCAGATTTAGTCTAATGCTGATATCTCTTGTCTGTTTGGATTTGTTATGATAGTGGTTTCATAAAAGTGACTGTTTTTGTGTGCCATTTTCATAGTACACCGTGTCCCATAAAGGTGTAACCAATTTCAAATAATCATAACAGTATTAATATAAATGATCTAAATACACAACTTGTGTTAATTGACCGAACAGATCATGAAGTTTTATAGACATTCGACATGGACACCATTTGTCACCCAAACAATGTCTAAACGATATTCCAGTTCCAACCATGTTCGTTCGAGACTGACTGTATTAACTTTCTGCATTGCATGTGTAATCCTCCTCTTTAGATCAGCAAGGTCTGCAACAGGGGTGCTGTAAACCTCACCCTTGATGAATCTCCCCCCCCCCTCAAGTCACAGGGTATTAAGTCCAGCAAACGTTGGGGTCATGAAATGGGACCACCATGCCCAATCCATTGATTGGGAAATTTGACATCCAGAGACCTCCTCACTATCAAAGCCTAATGAGGTGGCACCACATCTTGTTGGAAAATGACAGGAGTTGCAAGTTCATCCAACTGGCGACACAAACCGCTCAATCATGCCCAGGTAATTATCAGCTCTCACGGTCGCTTCCTGAAAGAAAAAGGGTCCAGTAACACGGTCGACCATTATGCCACACCAGACATTCACTTTTGGTAATTGATTTTGGTTAGTAAAATAACCAAAAATAAAATACGTGGTATTATACTAGGGGTGTTCAAATGAAAAGGTACGAAACATCATAAGAACGTAACCGTTATCATATTTGCCTATGCCACTATGGGAGAACGTAGCGACACATCTAGGGATGCGATTGGAGTCGCCGGCGTGGATCGGAGCATGCGCGGGCGCCCGCATGCGCAGGAGAGAGCAGAGGCTCTTATAAAGAGCGCCGTCCAATTGACGCGGCAGTGCGTGTGAGGACAGGATGGCGTTCACATTGCAAAATTCGATGATTGAGGAGCAGCGAGGCGTTATCCGATTTCTGACAGCGGAAGGTGTTAAACCGGCCACTATTCATCGCGGAGGGTGTGGTTCTGCTCCATGATAACACGCGTTCACACATCTCCATTGTCGCGGAACTGGCCAAGTTCCAGTGGGAGCAGCTTGACCATCCGCCCTACAGCCCGGACATGTCGCCCTGCGATTTCCATGTGTTTGGTCCCTTTGAAAAACATCTGAAAGGGAAGCGCTTCCACTTGGACGCCGAACTCAAGGACGCTGTGCAGGACTGGGTCTCGTCACGGCCACAGGAATTCTGGGAAAAGGAATCCTTCGGCTCGTTAATCAATGGGATCGTTGTGCTACGGCCTATGGTGTATACTTTGAATAAAGTCTTCATTTATACCCACAGTGTCGTTTCATACCTTTTCATTTGAACACTCCTTGTATAATAGAATAATAGCTATATACTATATTCACTACTGTTTCACACGTTATATACGTTCTGTGCGTTGTGTGCACATTTGCAGCAAAATCATCCTGGCATTTATATATCATATGAATAGGAATAATATTATAAGTTTTAATTATGATAATATAATAATTAAAACTTATAATATTATTCCTATTCATATGATATATAAATGCCAGGATGATTTTGCTGCAAATGTGCACACAACGCACAGAACATATATAACGTGTGAAACCGTAGTGAATATTGTATATAGCTATTATTCTATTATTCACTTTTGGGCTAGCATGTTCATGTTCCATTGTTCAATGCGAGTGTTTAGTTCCCCAAATTCTCACATTCTGTTTATCAACCTTTCCAGAAACATTGGAAAGTGCACTCATCCGAGAAACAGATTTGTCGCGGGGAAAAATTCAGGACTTGCAATGTTCTTCAACATCTCCTCTGCAAACTGTTTGCGTTTCACATGATCATCTGGGGACATGTGATGGGTTATTTGCAGTTTATACGGGTGCATTTCCAATCTCTGACATAACACTCTGTGCACCAATGACTTGGGGATGGCCAGCTGTCATGCTGCTCGTCTGATTGACTTTCAAGGTCTGCGAGTGAATGTTTGTCTCACAACCTGTTCCCTTTCTGAAACCAGCGATGGTCGTCCAGGGCTTTTCTTTTTGTGAGGATGCTACCAGTTTCCTTGAATGACTTATACCACTTTCTGATGCTGTTACGTGTGGACGGTTTACACCCATATTTTGTTCTGAAATTCCACTGAATCTGCATTTCGGATCGGGTTTCAATAAAGCTCTCTACAATCTGTGCTTTCGTCGCAGAATCCGTTGGGTACATTTCTAGAAAACTTAAGGGTATTCCTTACCACCTGCAACAAACAGAATGCTGATATTAATTTTGTATCCTAACTCCAAAGTTATCATTTGAAATTGGTTACATCTTTTTGGGACTGTACTTTCCTGCTACCTCTAGTGAGAATGTTTTGAAGGCTGTTGTTACAGTAATGGATGGTTGTAATAATATGTGTGCAGCACATGGTAGGAATGGGAACAACTCTGACTTTACCAGGATGTCTACTGGGCTCAAAAGCCTCAAATTCAGAAAAGGCTCATGAAAACGTCACAAATTTTGCTTTGGGGTCACGAACGTCTTTTTATTTTTAGTACAATTGAATCTTGATATCTCGAATCCCTCGATATCTCAAAAAAATATTTTTCCCTTCACTTTAGGCATTAAGTCAGCATATTTTCCGTAGTTACCTCAAAGTATTTTCTTCAAAATCCTTGCTATCTTGAATTATTAGAGACTCCTGTGCTGGAGAAATGCAAGGCGTTTACAAACAGGTGTTCAGGTGTCTTTGTGTTCATCGTTCATCTCCTTTAGGGGGATGAGAGTCTGTTGTTAGAATCTGAAAGGAATGCGTTCTAAGAATTCTATTCTAGGGTGGGGGTGGGGGGATTCTCTGACCAAAAAAAAAAAAAAAATGTACAAAAACACAACAATGAAAAAAAGCGAAATTGCTGCAAAAGTTTGGAATACCTTCGAGAACGCTTTCAACAATCATAGAAAATAGAGAAACTATCGAAAGGAACTATGATAAAAACAAGAAAAAAAGCCGAGGACTTGGCTAAGGAGCTTGGCTACAGTGAATTCAAAGGTAGCAATGGGTGGCTGGGAAACTTCAAAATTTGGCAGAATATTGTCTTTAGGAAGCTTTGTGGCGAAAGTGCGTCAGTAAACCAAAGTGTTTGTGAATAGTGGTTCAAAGAGCTTCCTTCTCTTTTACAAAGATATGAGCCAGATGATGTGTTTAATGCCGACAAAACAGGGTTATTTTTCTAGTGTTTGCCAGATAAAACAGCTACATTCAAGGGAGAGGAATGCCGCTGTAGTAAACAAAGCAAACTATGTGTAACTATACTCTTAGCAGCAAATCAAAGTGGCAGTGAAAAACTTCAGCTGTTAATGATTAGGTGAGCAAAAAAACCTAGCAGGTGTATCGCTAGGGTTAAATCATTTCCCATGACATACAGTGCAAACAGGAGAGCCTGGATGACAAGTGAAAGTTTTGGTGATTGGCTGAAGAGAGTTGACAAAGCTATGGCTCTGAAAAAAAAAAAAAAAAAAGAAAGATTCTCCTTTTTATTGATAACTGTAATGCCCACTCCAATTTTCCAAGTTTAAAAATATCTGTGAAATTTTTGCCTCTTAACATGACATCGAAGTTACAACCTCTGGATCAAGGTATCATCCATAGCTTCAAAGTCGGATACAGGCAGCAGCTGGTTAGGAAACTTGTAGACATTATTGGTGAAGGTAAAGCCCTCTCCTCCATCAATGTCTTGAATGCAATGTAATGTGAATGGCTGACTTCGCTTGGAGAAATGTTACCAAGGAAAAAATAAAAAAAATAATTGTTTTTTCAAAACTGGATTCGGAGAAAAAAGCAAGAATGTAAACATTTGGTGTGGGTATTGATTTTTGATTTAATGAAATGGAACAGTAAATATTCATTACCAATTTTTCTTGACTAATTCAGTCTACTAATTTGAAGCCCTATGAGCATGTAAAATTTTTAAGTGTTCAAAACAATTTGTGCACACAAACAGACTTGCAATATCATCCTACATCGGACCGGTAACTAATTTATCTGCACGTTGTGATCCTTTTTTGCATGGCGTTGAATCGAACTATGCAAGCATGAGCAAGTTTTCAGTCAGTTTGGATTATGACTGTGAAGTTGCCAGTTTCTTTTATATTTTAATTTGGCTAAGAATGTTTTGTAGATCCATAACTGTTTAGCGATTTAGAACAGGTTTGTGGCATCAATGTGTACGGTTTCATTTGAAATGGTAGCAGGCTTTTGCGCCCTTAATTTTAAATGAAAATTTCATGAATTTTTACAGGATTTTAACATTTCTGGCATAATTATCTTTAAACCTATCAGCATTTTGAACAGTAAAGCTAAGCCAGCCTTTGGATTTTATGGTTTTCAGACTTTTCTAGGTGTAGAAGTGGTAAAAAAGTTCAAGCAGACAACATTCCAGAGCCACCATTTTGATTTTTTTGGTTTTCAGACTTTTCCAGGTCATTTAGAAGTGGTTGAACAATTCATGGACAGACAGACAGGCACATATTTTCCCACTTTGCTTTATATATGTATTGATGTATGAAAAAGGCCAAACGCTTGAAAAAGCTGAACAGTAAAAATTTATCCTTAAAGGATTAAGTCTCAGTAAGAGAGGTCAGGTTTTTTGGGGATTGAAAAGTTATAAGTGTACACACAGAGGCAAACAGCGTCTTAATTGCTTTTATATGCAAACAGATATGTGATAAAAGTAATGTAAATTTTGAGCAGTCCCTTAGCATTTTGTATTATGTATATGAATTTAAAATTATTTATAGAAAAAGTGTGAAAAATTTGACAGAAAGAGATGCTAATCAAAAACAACTATTATGAGAATTTTACTAGGAATTTTTTTTATTTAAATTGCAAATTTTCGGAGAAAACTCTTCTTCTTTAGGCTGTCTTTTTGTTGTCACTTATTCCAGTCACTATTGCGGTTACGGTTAACCTTGAGCGTTATGGTTACTTTTCATCAAATCCTGCCAGATGTTAGGCAGGGAAAATCCTTTGCAGCCATTGATGATGGAATTTTGATTTTTCTCAATCTCTATTCCTTCTTTTAGCTTTCTTTTTGAAAATTGCTTTGGAAACTGATGACTTTAAGGGAATTCCAATCCATGCTGTGACTAGTTTCTCTAACATGCATATCTAAATCAGTCTTGTTGGAGCAATTTTTTATAGCAGCTTTATGCCCTGCTATACAAGTTTCTAGTCTGTGACCTGTTTCACCTATGTAAGACAGTCCACAACTACATTTTACTTCATAGACTACACCTTGCATTTTTAAAATATCTTCTTCTCTTTGAACTATTTTAGGGAAATTTTTTTAAACTTTGTTCTCTAAACTTGGAGCTAGCCTAATATTATACTTCTTACTAATTCTCTTTAAAGACTCAAACAAACCTTTGTGATAAGAAATTTTTTAGTAAATTTTACTTGTTGCTTTTGCGGGTTCTTTGTACCATTAAAATTCAGAAGCTTCTCAATTTCTTCTTTAGGATAATTATTTTCTGCAAGTATGACTTTAAGTTCTTCTTTATGGGCTTCTTTCTTATCTGCTGTAGAAACTATTTTATTATTTTTTTCTAAAAACTGACTTGCTACATTTTTCTTAATAGAAACTGGATGATAGGAATTGAAATCCAATAGTCTATTAGTATTCATTGGTTATATATAGCTTGTGGGAAAGCTTTATCTTTGTTAGATTTACTATTTTTGTTTTTCAGTTTTCCTTCAATTTTGGAATGCAGATATGAATTTTCTTGTATTTAATCCCCCCCCCCCCTTTTTGTATAAAAACACTCTGGGGGAGCTCATGGACATGTGATTCTTTTTATTCAGATAGCCTAGTTTATATTAGATGTACTGTTTTCTTTCAGTTATGCAGTGTAGAATTGATATTTTTATACTCTTTCAATGCTTTTTTTTTTACATACCCCACCTTTGTTTGTTTATACCAACTAGTGAGGAATTTGTCATCTTCCTAATAGATAGTAATATCTAAGAAGTTAATTCTTCTTTCTTTTTGAAGTTCAATAGTGAACTTAAGCGAATCCATCTAATTCATTGAATAAGTCTAGAATTCTTTCTGGAACAATTTCTGAGCTATCTATTATAAATAAGATGCCATCCATGTATCTGCTATATAGGCAGAAGTATGTGGGTTGTACTAGTATCTTTTCTTCTAGTTTTCCCACATAATCGTTAGCTAAGAGTGGGGAGAGCGGGGAGCCCATAGCTAAACCAGATTTTTGAATGAAAAAGTGACAACAAAAAGACAACCAAAAGAAGAGTTTTCTCTGAAAATTTGCAATTTAAATAAAAAAAAATTCCTAGTAAATTTCCCATAATATTTGTTTTTGATTAGTAATTGAATTTAGAAACTAGGAAGCCAATTCTCAACATGAGTTGTATTCAAAGAAGAAAGAGGTGTTTTAAAGAAAGAGAAGTGAAACCCAAAATATTATTTGATTTTAAAGGTCTGGTCTGAAAGCATACATTAACACTGCTGTTACACAGCTATAAGGTGACAATGGTATTTATTAAACAAAGGGATGATTTTATCTGTATTAAAAAAACCCCAATAAAATGAAAAAACATTGCAGAATGCGAATGAGGTGTAAAGATATGGATTTTCTGTAATACTGCATTCTTTTTATTGGTAATACAGCATTACAGAATTAATCTCTACAATTACTGAAAAATGCTTTTTAATATTTGTAGAAAGAAGAAATTCGTTGGCAGATAGTTGCATTATTTTTTTTTTGAACAAAACTGTTAAAAAAAAATTAACTTTTCATTAGTTTTCCAAGCTTTTCTGTCAAACAAATCAAATTGCTGATTTAGGAATAGTAGTGGTGTAAATACTACTTCAATATTGGCCTTAAAGGTTTTAACTATTGCCGAAGTTCATGGATGTAATTGTTTTGTAATCTGTTTTTTTCCAGATTGCATAATCTCAGTCAAATTTGCTATTTTCTCCAGTTTTGGAGCATGGAAATGCACTTTTCATGTATCATAACTCACCCCTTATCTCTGTATCTCTGTGACTTTGCATTCATGAAGCTCATGGACACAATTTTTCTTTTTACTCTCCTTTTCTCAGGTAGCTTCATCTTGATCAGATTTATTAATTTCTTTCAATTCTGGAGTGCATGAATAAAATTTTCTTGAAATTTTAAGATTTTCCATTTTTATACTGTGGCAGTCTGGGATTCACAATTAGCTTTATCTTTGTTAGATTTACTATTTTTGTTTTTCAGTTTTCTTTCAATTTTGGAATGCAGATATGAATTTTCTTGTATTTAATCCCCCCTTTTTGTATCAAAACACTCTGGGGGAGCTCATGGACATGTGATTCTTTTTATTGAGATAGCCTAGCGAGGGAATATGAACTTCCTTTGTGCATGGCTTTTATCGATTATGAAAAAGCCTTTGATTCGGTGAAACCATCAGCAGTTACCACGGCTCTGAAATCCTGCGGTATTGAAGATGCATACATTAATATTATTAATAACATCTATGAAAATGCAAGTGCAAAGATTCGGCTGTTTGAAAATACAACACACATAAAAATTGGAAAGGGAGTGAGACAAGGTGACACCATATCTCCGAAGCTCTTTAATGCCACATTGGAAAATGTCTTTCAATCACTGAACTGGGAAAACAAAGGGATAAAGATTAATGGAGATTATCTAACCCACCTTCGTTTTGCTGATGACGTAGTCATTTTTGCAACTACCCCATCAGAGCTGCAGAGTATGATCCAGGAACTTGCTGACAAGAGTAAAGAAGTGGGATTAAAAATGAACTTTCAGAAGACAAAAGTGATGTTCAATGCTTTTACAAGAAATGAAGATTTATCGATTGATGGAGAACAACTGGAGATAACAGATACGTATGTTTATCTTGGACAGCAGATATCAAGTGAGGGTCACATTGATGAAGAAATTAATCGGCGTACAAAACTTGCCTGGAGAGCTTTTGGAAGAAACAGCATAATTTTCAAGAGCAATATGCCATTATGTCTTAAAAGAAAAGTGTTTGATCAATGCATCCTTCCAGTGCTTACGTATGGTGCAGAGACGTGGACCTTAACTAAAAGAGACATACAAAGGCTGCAGACAACTCAAAGAAGCATGGAGAGGTGCATGCTTGGTATAACCAGGAGAGATAAGAAGAGGAACTCGTGGATCCGAAAAATGACGAGAGTGGAAGACATCATGATCAGAGTTAAATCCCTGAAATGGCAATGGGCTGGACATACTGCCAGAAGGACAGACCATAGATGGACAGCCGAAATTTTAGATTGGATTCCAAGGGACAGGAAAAGACCCAGAAAAAGACCACATGGGAGATGGGTGGATGAAATTCGTAAATATGCGGGAGTGACATGGAGGAGACTGGCACAAGACAGACCGTTGTGGAGGAAACTTGGGGAGAGCTTCGTCCAGCAGTGGATTGATAATGGTTGACAATGATGATGATGATGATATTAGATGTACTGTTTTCTTTCAGTTATGCAGTGTAGAATTGATATTTTTATACTCTTTCAATGCTTTTTTTCCCACCTTTGTACTTTAGCACTCTGTGGGGAGGGGAGGCCAACACTACGATTTAAAGCTGTTATAAATTGTCATATTCATTATTCTGATGAATGACCCATGGCGGCCTGGCAAATATTTACAAGAGGGTGTCGATTATTTTAAATATTTACAACAGGGTGTCGATTATTTGGTTCACATTGCATGGAGTAATTTTCTGTGTAATTGTTTTAGTTTTCTTTCAAAATTTTTTTGCGGTACTGTGACAGGCACTGAAAATTTTAATACTGGACAAATTTGATAAGTGATGGTTTCTGAAAATTACTGAAAACAATCGCCTTGATACTGATAGTTGCTTCCAGAAGGTGGCATCCCCGGGAGCAGAAACAGCGTGACACTGCGACGCCTTTTCCAGATTCTCGAAAAGGTGTGCAGACTGTTTTTCTATTTTCTTAACATTAACTATTTTTTACATTTCTTTAAATTTTAAAACAAAAGAAGAGAAATTAATATGCGTTTTTAACTTTGGCTCTCATTCCAGACGTAAAGCTGTTATCAATAGATCACGCAGGCAACTATCCCCCCCCCATTTCATTCTTCCAAATTTTTTCAAACAAATAACTTCAATTTGATGACAGGAAGCAATATTTTTGTGCATTTCAGTTAGATTAATGCTGACTTCTTTTTTTCTTCACAAAATCCATATTTGTTAAGTGTTTGCAGCATTCCCTTCTTCCTTCTGCAGCCATGCGGCATTTTGGAAGTTGATGGTCGCATTTTATTTTATTTATTTATTTTTCCCTTCCAGATAGCTCTATCCCAGATTATTTTTTTACTAAAACCATATTTTTACACATTTCTTAACACTCCCTTGCTTTGTTTTCAAGGGCAGGGCTTGAAAGGAAAGGGCTAGTCCTTAGCACTCCACCCCCTGAAACACGCACCCGAGGTTGATGATGTAGTTGCGCTGGCCTTTCCGAAGCCAAGAGGCACAGGAAGCTGTGTGGAGCTCCCTAGGAAAGGCACTTTCAGTCAATGTTATTACTGTTTTTAACATATTACAATGTGCTATCTATTTCAATGCGCATGCAAATGTTAGAAAATGGTCTTTTTCGAGAACAAACGTTAAGGATTTTGGGTCCTAAAATCAGAAAACATTGATGCAGTAGTATAAATGCAATAATTTTAAATGAACAAACTTCTATCATGCACGCTTTTTATTTAAAAAGTATTTTGCTTAATATACTAATTATATTTTTTTTATGTCAAAAACTCAGTGTATCTTTCATTATTATTATTATTATTATTATTATTTTTTTTTTAATTCCATAGAAAAAGTTTGTGGTTGGTTTCAAATGTTTTTCTCTCTGTCACAGACATTATTTGTTTAAAACTTTTAAGGCATAGAAAGTTACCAATTGGGTTCTTCAAACTCCGCAAAAGTAGTTCAATCACTGTTAAAGGAACAGTAAACTCATTTCGGGCATTTTTTTCTCCACGTGAAAATTTAATTTCGAAAGAGACATGAAAACTGGTGCAATCAGAAATGCTTTATCGTAAGTAGTTCTCCTGCTACAGCGTTTTTTAAATCAGCAGTGACGCCACACTAGACAAGAGACCGGACGCTCAGCGTGCGTAGAGCTCCAGTCGGTGCTCTTTACCGTTCTGTGCAGTGCAGTCGATCGCATCAATCTGTAAAATGGCTAGTGTAAATCCTTATTCATTTGAACCACGATATTCTGCCGGTACAGTACGAATGTTTAACAAAAAATGTGAAAACAAATTCGAGGGTAGAAAAGGTAATCTTGACTGGTGCCAATGCTATAACTGCGAGAGAATGTCAATAAACGCTGAGTGTTTGTGTTGAAATGAGAGTGATCAGATGCTGAAAATAAAAGGTAGTGTCCAATGTATAATAAACCACGAATCATTCGACCGTGTTGTTTAAACATCCACATTTTACAGGCAAGTCGTTGTCAAATGATTCTTCGGGCTGAAAAAAACGAGAAAAAATATACGAACTTGTATGTTAATGTAGCAAACTATGGAGACGCATTGCGTACGAACAATTCATATATTGGATGAATGCCTGGATACCTGTAGGGCGAAAAATCAGAAAAGTAATCCCTTCTTGTGTTGTTAGAATGTTTTCCTGAATCTAATGAACAACAGTATTCGGGTTTTGTTTGTTGCCCTGGAAATGACAGACTATTTCGATTAACTCCCACTGTCACTAAAGATTTGTCAGCTACTGTCTATATACGAGTATATAAAGGTATTTTTCATTGAACTAAATGCATATTTTTTTTTTTTTTAAGTTTCTCCTATTGTCATGGGAGAAACAACTTTATGAGTATTTCTCTTAGCCCAAGTTCAAAGTCATTAATGCCCCCCCCCTCTCCATGAAAATAAAAATACCGCAATAGTTGAACATGATATGGAAAACTAGAAGAAAAATATGAACTAGACATAACAGTTAGATGAAAAGGCAGTTTATCTAACTGTTATTTCTACTGTTATTAATGTTATTACTGTATGGCAGGTTAGTCAGAGATAGAAATTTTTCTACCAGCAGCTCAGCATCTCCATTACACGTTTGAGCTGACCACCATAAATGGTTGGTTATAGTAAAGAAGCTTTCTTTTCAGCAGCTTTTAAATTTTTAGTCAAAGTTTTGGCCATGTGATGAGCAATTTGGGATATATTTTCTTTATGAGGGCACGCATGCTTCTGTCTATCTGATAAAAAAACCGATATCTTTATTTCTTCATAGAGGCCTGAGACTAATAAATCGCACACATTATTTTCTAAGTCCCCGTCAAAAACACCTTTTCGGATGACAATAAAATCTACAATATTTCCCTTGCGAATATCCATAATGGAATACGTACAGTATTTGGCGCAAAAACCTGGCGAATCAAACTAACTGTCCATCTCCACTCACCCAAATTTTGGAATCGCATAATTTTAAATCGTCAGTAATTTGTTTTTTCATACTGTGCCACGTAACTTTGATTATTGGCCCAATTAAAAATTTCACCACTTTGTAAAAAATATTTACTGAATGCTTGAATACCAGGGGTTCCGGCAAAATCCGTAAACTGCTTAAAATTCATTCCGGTTGTGTAAATTGCAGGAGAAAGTTTGATGACTAATGATCAGGACACATGCAACACATGGAGTGAAATTCCTGACACCAATTACCTCATACTTTCCCTCACAACCCCTACCGCACCGAGTACACAGATGCCTCTGGTGCGAGAAGTGGTCTGACTGACCGCTTGTCTAGTGTGACGTCATCACCTGAAACTTTGTCTGCTGTTTACTCAGCTCCCAATGGCCGTAGGGAAACACATTTCGGCTCTATGAGCATCACCCGGTCACCCGCATAACATCGTATTTTTGAGAACCTTTTTTTTAAAGTTTACTGTTCCTTTAACGTATAAAATAAAAATTATTTATTTACATTTTACGTCCATCATGATTTCTGAAGTTACTGCGTTCAAAAAGTGATGAACAAAATTAACTTCGTGAAATGAAGATGTGTTCCTTATTGCAGAAACTGGGAAAATGTTTTCTTCATTGCAGAAAATGTGAAACATTTTTTTCATTGCACAAATGGGACCCCCCCCCAAAAAAAAACCTCATAAAAACTTATGTTTTTCTCACTGCGTTTGAGTCAATTCAATTTTTCATTTTCGGGAGAGCTTTCAAGCACAGCACTAATAGTGAATTTGTGTTTAGAAAACGTATTTGAATAAATGTTCAAATTCTGCGAAACAGATGAATAGCATCTTTCTTGACAGATGGAAAACATTTTTCTAGTTCATTTATGAGTTCCCGAATAACACCTTTCCCTTTTTTAAATGTCCTGCAGTGCACAGAAAATCTGCTCAAACTGTTTCACAACATTATTCCAAGAACATGATAGTACTGTCAAACAGGCAGCAGATATTAATTAGTCTTACACAATTGTCTTGAAGAGAATTAGTTTCGGGACAGTTTTTAGAAATACTAGTTCCTAAAGAAGGATCTTTATCAGAACACGATTAAGATCCTTCTTATAAACACGAAAGGATGTGGAAGATGATGTCCCATCCTTTCGTGTTGATATGTTTATTTCAGCATGTTACATCGACACATGACGACATTTCGTTAAAAAAAAAAACGGAAATAAAAATCAACACTCAGTATGCACCTTAAATAAAACACAATGTGAAACAAATACTATAAATCAAGAAAAGGCTTGGACCTGCAAAACCACAACAGAGGAAAATCGGGTTTGTACGGAAGTCGACAAACGAAGCTCGGGGAACGGGCCAGCGTGATGACGTAGAAACAAGTGGTCAGCCCGTTTTCCACCCACCTTTTCAGACACAAAGGGTCGGCAGTCAGTTCCTCAAAGGGACGGACTAGCCCTTTCCTCTGTAAAGCCCTGTTCCAAGGGGACATATTACACGGTATTCCGAAAGTTGATGATCACATTTTTTTTTAAATTATTATTTTCTTCCAGATAGTTTCTTTTCAGATTGATGAGGTGAATTTTTTTGCTTTAAAGAACCATTGCTGTTCTTCTCACTTGCTCCCATCACATTTTCACTAATTCACTAAATTTTTCATAAAACTGTGGCCAATTCACAAATTGGGTTTCAAAAATCTTATATGAACCCCTGTTTTACAAATAAAGTTAAATGTGGCAAAATTGCTATTGTTTTCAAAGATGACATGATCCTTATCCCCCTAACACACTAACACAGTCACCTAAATAATCACCTGGTGAGACCCCTAGTACAACGTAATTGCTGCAGGAAATACATAGTAAGAGCAGAATGTCTATCAGGCAAAACATCCTTCAAAGGAGGGGGTTAAAGTTTAATCAATTAACTAAATGCAAAATGAAAAAAATATGGATTTCAAATTATTCCTTATACTTTCTGACCATTATTTTTAAAAATCCAAAAGTATTAAAGCAAATTTTAAGTTGTGAATGAAATAAAATACAGTCGAGCCCGCTTTTAACGAGGAGCTCAGGACTGGCGAAAATGCTCGCTAAATCCGTTTCAGTGCGAAACCAACCCAATGTGGAAAAATAAGCCTTAAATGATAATTACAAGGTACATAGTACATGTAGTATGTATTTTCTTGCATACAGTCCGCGAACTATCTGTGTTTTTTTGTCTGCGAAACTGTTGGGTGCAGACAATCTGGCAATAGTATCGTATTTTTTTTTTTTAATTGTTGCACTCAAATACAGTAACATACATACTGCATGTATGTACCTCAATTTTTGTGCCCACCGCACCTTGAACATTAACATTTAAAAAACAATAGTTTTGCATTTGTAGACGGAAGCGTACCAGGGCAAGCTCAGAAGAATATTAAAACTTCACTGCCTGCATCTTTTTCATACATGTAGAGCGGCAGTAGCGAAGTCTGGGAGAGAGAGGGGGGATCCCTCTTCAAAGCAGCTGTCGGTCTTTGGCTGGGCAGTGTTTGATTGACGGAGGTCTTTCACCTACCCCCTGTTTCATACCCCCTCCCATCTCCCCTACTTGTTTATGATCAAGGCTCTGTCTCTTCCGAGTCACTGCTGTTTATTTGAGTTGGGGTAATAAAGAAGTAGGTAGTTATACTGCTGGATTCACACAAAAGAAAATGTATGACACCATTTGTAGAGAAAACAAATAATTGTGCGGCAGTTAGGGAATTTAAAGTGAACGAAAAAACGTTTGGGATCTGCACAGTTAAAGAAGTCATTTCTTTTAGAACTTCCAGAGGCCGATTATTTGTTTAAAGCTTTTTTCAATCTGTTTGCAGGTAGTCTTTCCCTTTTCCCCTTCCTACCCCTACCCCCATCGAGAATGAGCGCGGTGCAACTTTTATCTGAGGAACGAACATGACTGACGTTTTAACCTCGTTCTTCTAGGCGATTTACAAACAGGGTCAAGGTCGCATCCGGATCCATAAAAAGTCTTTAAAGACATCAGTGACAAAGGAAGGTTTTCAATCAGTGAAAAAAAAAAAAAAAAAAAAAGGCACTGCTTTGGTACAAATGCAATAATTATACCCCCCCCCACACACATTTTAACGAAGTACAGACTATCTGGTAAATTTTTCTTTTTCGGAGGCGCAAATGGTTTTGTTCGGACTCTACGTGGGGCAGACTATATGCAGGGAAATACAGTATACAATTGTATACTGTACTATCCATAACAATTGCATATACAAATTAAATAAAATGAGTTTTTTAATTAAAGAAAAACTAACATGAATTCTAAAGTACAGTAGCAACAAAACCTGAAGTGAATGAAACAGTAGCAGCAAATCCACTAATTGGAAACATTTTTTGAAGAAACAGTCTATAGTTGTTTGTTTTGTTTTATTGGTGTACTTCTGTTCCCTTAATTTTCTGCAAATAACACTCAGTGCAGTAAACACTTCGTCATCGCAGTGATCTGTTGCCTCGAAGAAATGTTGGAGGATTTCCGTACAATCAATGGTGGATGCATATGACGGTGGTTGAGTACTTTCTTCTTCACTTTCCTGTGCAATTGTTGATGCTTTAATTTCCTCTACAATGTCATCTCCAGAAACGATGCCCGATGTAGTGACAGCATCATCAGCGGTAACAAAGTCATCAATTTTAGGGACATTATTAAAACGTGTAATGTTCTGTAGTTTTAACCACTCAGAAAGGGGGATATCATCCATTTCGTCATCACTGCGAGTTGTGTTATTCAACCTTGATTTTCTGAAGCAGTTTTGAATACAAGATTCTGATAGTCGTCCCCAAGCATCAGCCAGCATTCTAATTGCAAGAATGGAAATTTTCACTTCAACCTTTTTTTCCATCCTTTCTAACACCAGTAGGATTAATTCCCGTCTGTAGTAGTATTTAAGGCTTCGAATAACTTTTTGGTCCATTGGTTGTAGGAAGGCTGTGGAGTTTGGAGGCAAGAAGATAAGCTGAATGTTAATCAGGTTTTGAACATGAGGATGTGCTGGGCAGTTATCTATAACCAGAATAATTTTACGATTTTTTTTCGGAGTTCTTTGTCCCACTCCCTAAGATAAGCTGTAAAAATGTCCGATGTCATCCATGCTTTCGAATTGGACCTGTAAAAAGGGGGAGACATTTCATGTTTTTAAAACATCTTGGTTTTGCAGATTTTCCAATCACTAGCAATTTCCTCTTGTCCTTGCCGGACATATTAGCACACACTAACGCAGTCAGGCGATTCTTTTGAAGTTTCCCCCTGTGCACTTCTTACCTTTGAACTTCATTGTTTGATTGGGAGTTAGATTATAAAACATACCTGCTTCATCCGCATTATAAATGTCATCATCACTGTAGTTCTTCTGAAGATCCGGCCACACTGTTTTCAACCATGATGAAGTTTCTTTTGTATCCACTGATGGTGCTTCCCTGCTAATTTTTCCAGAACAAATGTTGTGTCACGTTTTGAAGCGGTGAAGCCACCACCCATTAGAACATGAAAAATTTTCGTAACCAAGTTGAACTGCAAAATTTTCAGCTTGAATTTTCATTATTGGGCCATTTATTGGTGAGCCAGTGTTTCGTTGAACAGTGAACCATTTTAATAAGGGTTCATCTATGTCAGTTTTTTGGCATTTCTTCAATCTTTTGCTAGACGTAACATTGCATTCAAAAGCCTGCAACAATGTTTCCTTATTTTTAAAAAAGGTTGAAACGGTGGAAGATGACATTCCATATTTTTTGCATATCACAACATTTTTTTCGCATGTTTTCCAACTCCCTCATGATGGAGACTTTATCGTTCACGGATGAAACTTTTCTCTTAGACATTTTTTAAACTTTCTATGTTATTCCTGTTTATACAGTAATTAACATCGCACGCAGCACAGAGTAAGAATATACAGTACAAGAAACGCCAAATGTGAGAAGGTGACATGTGAGAAAAAATTCCAGGAAGTTGACTCTTGTTTCTCCTAAGGTGCGACTTTCACATTCCCTCACTCCCCCACACACCTTTGTTCTCTAAGCACAAAAGCTGCTGGGTGCGACCTTGTAGCCTTGGATCCTCCCCACAACACAGATCCTCTTTCTACCCCATTCAAGAAGGTGACACATGAGAAAAAATTCCAGGAAGTTAACTCTTGTTTCTCCTAAGGCGTGACTTTCACATTCCCTCACTCCCCCACACACCTTTGTTCTCTAAGCACAAAAGCTGCTGGGTGCGACCTTGTAGCCTTGGATCCTCCCCACCACACCCATCCTCTTTCTATCCCATCCCAGGGAAAGAGGATTTGGTTTTCAACTTTTACTTTGGGACCCACTATTCTCCCACTCGCTCGCACTGGGGGTGGGGATTGGGCTAAGTGTTTTGTGCATACCTTCCACATTCTTTTTCCGTTACTGAGCTTTCACTAGTAAAAAGAAAAAAATTACTCAGTGCCTTTCCCTTCCCTCTAGAATCCTGAGCGTCAGATTTTTTCTTCCTCACGTTAAATGTGATTTCCTTAAATTCTGTTATTTTTTGTTCTTCTCCCTCGTTAAATCCGGGGTTTTTATTAAACTTTGTTCGCTAAAAGCGATTACATTTGCCTTGAATTAGCATTTTACCAAACAAAAGTTGTGTTCAGTTCGTTAAATCCGGAATCTCAGTAAATGCGGGCTCGACTGTAGTTCTAAAATACTGTGATAGCTTTTTCTTATCAGGAAAAAGCTATCATAGTTTGACTACTGTAACTAAATACTAATTTGCACTATTATCAAAATCTTAAATTTACATATTTTTTAAAACTTCGCTTTGTCGCAGTGCAGAACAATAAATTTTATGGGAAAATTAACATTTAATCATCCCCTTACCTTGCAGACAGTTTTTAGGTTTTCCTTTCTGCATTGCAGACCTCTGAAAAAGATTCTGCTCGTGGGGTGGCATCTGTGGAGGTGTTGTGTAGTGTAACAATTTTTTGTCTTTAAAATTTTGCCTTCTTTAGTAGCGTTTTTAACGCTTCAAGTGTGATAATAAAATAAAAGAATTCCCGAGACATAAAGTGAAATCTGTGGAACAAGCTGCAATTACAAAGTTATATAAGAAAATAACAAGTTTGTAAAATCATGCAATGCATTGATTATAATACGCTTTCCAACATACCAGAAATCATCACTCAAGTTATCACAGTTATGAGAATAATGGATGTGGAATAAATCTCGGTCCTGTGCCTTGACCCTTGATCCCATATCGATGATATTCAACAGAACCGGTTCGGTATACCTCCGAAATAACATGATAAAGTTTTCTCGCAATCAAAGCATTTTTACGTAAGTTATGATGCATAAGGGCTATGGAATAGATCCCGCTCCCGTGTCCTAACCTTTGACCCCATTTTGCCCATTTTCAATAGAATTCGTCCCAAGGCAGGCCCCTACAACATACGAACATTTCATCCAATCGAAGTATTTTTACGTACGTTATGATGCATAATGGCGATGGAAGTGATTCCACTCCTATGTCCTGACCTTTGACCCCATTTCGCCCATTTTCAATAGGGTATGTTTGCCAGGTGGTCCCCTACCACATACTAAAATTTCATCGAAATCAAACCTTTTTTACGTTAGTTATGACGCATAATAGCAGTGGAATGGATCCCGCTCCTATGTACTGACCTTTCACCCTATTTCGTTCACTTTAAATAAGGTTCCTTCCCAGATGATAACCTACCAGATACTAAAATTTCATTGAAATCGAATGATTGTTACGCGGGTTATCGTGCAGACGGACATACGCACACAACGCGTGACGTAATGAAGCAGATGGGAATCGCGACCATCTGCTCGCAAGAGTCTGACGTCATAAAACTTTAATAGGATCCACACACAACGCATGACGTAATGAGACAGATGGTGTGACCGCGCGCCAACATTCTCAAACGTGAGATTGTGATGTCATAAAATTTCTAAGCATTGGAAACATTAATGGAACAACGCCATGACACTAAAATCGTTATAATTCAGTGTGGTTATTTAACCCACTAAACGAATTCTCCTAAAGTCGAGATCAAGCTAAATCGATTTGTAGTACCAGAAAACGGTAGGTTAATGACTTTCATCAAAATTCTTAGAGCTGTTTTCAAAATAAAATGTACATACATACATACAAGAATCACTACTTTAAGGTGGACGTCAAGTAATTTTGCTTCCTATACTTCCAATGGAAAAACTTCTGTACACATTTTCTTCACAATTAATGCGTTCCCAAGAATGAAAATTTGAACATCGATTAAAATAGCTTCATTTCATAACTTGGAATACTTAATATTTTCTAAACAATAACCGTAATAATATTTTCTAAACCATAACCGTAATAATATTTTCTAAACCATAGCAGTAATTATGCAATCCAACATTTATTTGTCTACTGACGTCATCAAAGTACAGGTCGCGCCATCTTTTTTCTGGTTTCAACACCACCAAAGGAAGCGTTATTGGTTTTTAATATAATTATGCTTATGTTTTAGAAAATGTTAAGTATTCCAAGTTATAGTATGAAGTTGTTTTAATCAATGTTCAAATTTCCATCCTTGGGAACACACTATAATTGTGAAGGAAATGTGTACAAAAGGTTTTCCATTGGAAATATAGGAAGCAAAATTACTTGACGTCCACCTTAATAGTGTGGGATAAGGGCGATGGAATGGATCCCGATCCTATGTCCTGACCTTTGACTCCATTTGTACCATTTTAAATAGGGTTTCTCTCCAGGTGGTCCCCTACCACATACTAAAATTTCATCGAAATCGAACCAGTTTTACGCACCTTATGACGCATAAGGGCAATGGAATGCATCCCGCTCCTATGTCCTGATCTTTGACTCCACTTCACCCATTTTCAATAGGGTTCGTCCCCAGGTGGTCCTCTACCACATAATAAAATTTCATTGAAATCGAACCATATTTATGCAAGTTATGACGCATAAGGGCAATTGAATGGATCCTGCTCTTATGGCGTGACTTTTGACCCCACTTCACCCCTTTCCAATAGGGTTCGTCCCCTACCACATACTAAAATTTCATCGAAATCGAACCATTTTTACGTGAGTTATCGTGCCGAAAGACGGACGGAAAAAGCTGGAGCATATACGCTTCTTCAACCTATGGTTGGAAAGCGTAAAAAAGACTAGTTGTAAATGAATTTATGGCACCTCTATTCATATTGTACTGTGGAATTAACTTTTTTACAGGTCTTATAGAGGTTATTTTTAAAAAAAAGTTGTCCTGATGACGAACTAGGCTTTAGTTCGAAAATTTGACCACCAACTTTTTTGAAAAATAACCTCTATAAGACCCGTAAAAAAGTTAATTCCACAGTAAAAAAAGACTGTAATGATCATAGATTATTTCTGATTTGTTTGTTTTTATTTTTTGCATTCCTTTGTTTATTCAAAAATGCATTAAATATGTTTTTTATGTACAGCATATCATTCATTGTGATATATTTTAAATGTTATATATATATATATATATATATAGTGTAACTTGTCTAATTCAAACGTTTTTAATTCAAATTCTTGGTTAATTCGAATTTTTGTTTGGTCCCTTGAATTTTCTATATAAATAATGTTAAAAAAATACCTTTAATTCGAACTTTTTTTGTTTAATTTGAAGAAAACCCCATTTTCGTAATCTCATATTTTCAACAGTTACTTTTCAAAATGGGTACATACTGTTCTGGATGAAGTTCCGAGTGTTACGATGTCAAGGTCACAAGCTCCAATTCTGCTCGCTCTAGGTTTATCGGAAAGCTGTTGTCATGCAGCTGGTGGCGAGAAGGGGTCAAGGTCATGACACTTCCGCTGTAGGCTGTAACCGTAGGTGTTTAGTTTGTTTGCATTTACGCGAGGTGAACAATGTAACTGCCTGCTCTGGTTGTTTTAATGTATGTTTGTGTTTATGAGTAGTGCTGTAACCTGCTGTACCCAAGTTTTTCACCATGTCTTTGTGAAGACCAGCCCGTGGTGAGTACAAACATTGACTTTAGCTCAAAAGGTGGAAGTGATTCATGAAGTGGAAAAGGGATTTAAAAAAAGGCTTAGATTGCAAAGGACTTTGGCATTCCTCCTAATACGTTATCCCTTTTATTTAAAAAATAAGGATACAATTTTGAATACTCTTGGGATTCAGCGTAGTGGTGGAGAGAAAGGAAAAGGGTAAGAGGACCGGACAATCCTGATGTTGAGGAGAGCGTGTTGAAGTGGTTTAAGCAGGCACGTGGCAAAAGCATTCCACTAAGTGGCACCCTGATTAGAGCTAAAGCTGAAGAATTTGCCACTAAACTGGGGAAAAATGATTTTAAGGCCAGTACTGGCTGGCTTGATGGATTTAAAGAAAGAAATGGCATTTCTTTTAAATCTAGTTGTGGGGAAAGTGCAGATGGTAACCTAGAAGCAGCTAATGAGTGGAAGGGAGAACTGTTAGAAATGATTGGGAACACAGCCCCTAGAGACATTTTCAATGTCGACGAAACAGGTTTATTTTTCAAATGTACCCCAGACAAAACATTAGCCTTCGAAGGTGAACACTGCAGTGTTGGAAAACAGCAAGAAACGGAAAACGATTTTAGTCGGAGCTAATATGGATGGATCGGAGAAACTTCCTTTATTAATGATTGGCAAATCAGCTAACCCACGCTGCTTCAAAAATGTAAAAACTAAGCCAGTTGAATATGAAGCATATAAAAAAGCGTGGATGACAAGTGACATCTTTGAAAAATGGCTTCTAAAAATAGATAAAAAATTTCAGAAAGAAAACAATGATTTTGTTGTTTATTGACAACTGTACAGCACATAACACCATAACCTCTGCTGGAAAATGTAGAGGTTTTGTACTTTCCGCCAAATATGACCAATAGTTCAACCCATGGATCAGGGTGTGATTAAGAACTTTAAGCACTTCTACCGACGCCATGTAGTCCAGACAATTCTATCAGGTATTGATACACAAGATCGCTTCAAAATTGCCCTTCTACAAGCTGGTCGTATGACTCACAGTGCATGGCAACAAGCTAAACCTGAAACTATAGCCAACTGTTTCTGAAAAGCAGGCTTCCATCACCCCGATGATGAGTCTCAACTACATCAAGACAATGGTGGTGAGGAGATAATACCCACTGTGGAGTACTGGGAAGACATTGGCAGTGATGTACCGTATGAGGCTTTTGTGAGCATTCATGACAATTTAGCTGTTTGTGGTGAGCTCACAGATTATGAGATCTTGGCTGATGTTTTGAATAAGGCCTACTGTGTATCTTCAGATGAAGATCTGGAATGGCCAGAAGTTCCTGAAGAGCGCCTTCCAAATTCAGTAGATTCCTTGGTTCACCTCCAACAGTTAAGGAAGTTTGTTGAGGGACAGCAGAATGTAAGTGACTCTCTATTTCATGCACTCGATAAATTTGAGGAATTTACACTTACCCATAACATAAATTCTAAGAAACAGGCCAAAATTTCACGTTTTTTTAATAAAAAATATGTAAATTTAATCAGGGATCACATTTCTCCTAAAATTCCTAATATTTTGTGACCCTCCTTAAATTCCTAAAATTATAACTAAAATTTGCTATTCTTCCTAAAATTTTCGTAAGCTTATTTTTAAAAAATACAACTGTTATTAACGCCAATAAATTTACCATTACGGTAAGGTAAAAAGACCTGTTATTGTAGAAACACAGCCTATATGCTGTGCTGCTGAAGGGAGGGAAAATGACGCCATCGAGATGCGCTTGCTTCGGGGCAGGCGCTCCACTTTTGTGCCTTCGGACAGTTTTCGAGAGTAACAAGAGATCTAAGGAAAAGGGGGAGGGGTAATTTTCACCCCTGGTATGCGCTTTGCAGACGAACTCAGTGGCATGCAGAAGATCGTACTTTATTTTTGGACATGCCTCGTGGAACCTCCTCTTTCTGCTGATGTTTTGTTATTGTAAACCGCAGGTGGGTGGAAGCAAAGAGGAAACATGTGGTCTCCTTCCGTAACCTCCGGTAATGACGATGGGATGGTAGCTGAGTGTTATCGTGGCAGGCAGTAGAGCACGTGATCATTAACCTTCCATCGTGTGTCGGCGACAGCGACCTTCGATACGCAATATATCTCGGCTCCGACTCGCTTTGACTGAACTTGCGTGAGATGCGTATGATAGTTTCTGCTTTTGCATCTTTTATGGTGTTCTCTGTGCTGTGTGCAGGTTCAGTTCTCTAGTGGTGACTTGCTTTTTTTTTTTTTTCTATCTTCTGACATCCTCGCAGCCAAACTTCAGGAAGTTGTCTGGTTTTGCAATATTGGAACGTGTTTTTGTACTTCCCTTTCATTTTCTGGTTAGTAATACAAGTGTTTAAGATGCCTAAATCCAAAACGAAATTTCAAGATGCGTGGCTCGCCAAATAATTGGACGGAGTGAAGTTGAAAGAATGGTGTTCTGCAACTGAAACAATATTTTCTGCTAAGTGTATATTGTGTTCAGAAATTTTCAACATTTCTAATAGTGGCTTTTCACAAGTAAAAGCACATCATAAAGGAAAAAAACATTTGCAGAAATTTCAAAGTAAATTTCAAAATAAGTCCATCCTGAAAGCCTTTGGAGGACGGGATCTTCAGCCCAAAACAAATATTAGTGAAGTACTGAGTCATGATTTACAGTTGGCTAAAGCCGAAGCATTATGGGCCATGAAAGTTGCTAAGGACAATATGTCTTTTGTTTCATGCGCTGAAACAGTTGAACTTTTCAAAGAAATGTTTCCTGATTCTGCTATTGCAGCCAAAATGCAACTTAAAGAAAAAAAGTAGCTTATGTGATATCACATGGATTGTCAAAATATTTTGAAGAGGATTTGAAAAAAGACATTGCATCTAGTAGCCCAGGAAAGGTTACTATAGCATTTGATGAAACTACAAATGCACAAGTGAAACGGCAGTTGAATGTGTATCTCAGGTACTGGTCTTCAGAAATAAATTCAGTTTCTTGCCGATACCTAACAAGCGTTTTTCTGGGTCATGCAACAGCAGATATTTTGCTAAAAGAAATTCTTGATGTGTTATCATCCTTCAATATTTCGTTGAACATAATTATTTGTGTATCCATGGACAGCCCAAATGTAAATAAGTGCTTTTTACGCAAATTCAATGAAGTTGTAAAACAAGAAACAGGCCAGAAATCTTTGGAACTAGGTTTTTGCAACCTGAGTGTTGTTAGTAATGCATTTAAAAAAATTTTGACAAGCTTAAATATAGATTTTGACGAATTTGCTACTGATATGCATTACTTTTTAAAGAGTAGTGCTGCAAGACGAGAGGATTATAAATCTGTCGAGGATATAACATTGGTCACAGCCAAATTTCTTTTGCGTCATGTCAGCAACAGATGGTTAACCGTTGGTTCTGTAGCCCAGAGGCTCTTGGATCAATGACTAAATATTACAGAATATTTTTTAAACTTCTTGCCATCTCAAAAAATATTTGAAAAACAACTACGCAATTCAGCAAGGTATAAAATAATTCACTGTTTCCTGAAAAATGAGCTAACTCCTTGCTATTTAGCATTAATTTCATTTTCACGCCAAAATTTTGAAAAGTTTTCATTATGTTATCAGAGTGAAGAACCAAAAATACACCACTTATATTCTGATTTAAATACTTTAATGAGGAATGTTATGGCTCAGTTTATCCAAGATGACGTTATAGCAGGGAAATTTGGAGAAAACCTAAAGAATGTAGATTTTGAAAACAAAAATTCATGGAAAAAACTAGGGGAGTTAGAAGTTGGTATGAAGACAAAAAATCTCCTCAGGAATGTTCAGGAGACCAGGCAGAAATTATTTATCTTAGATGTAAGATCATCACTGATTGCAACCACAAAATATTTAAAGTCAAATTTGCCATTCTGCAATCAAAAGCTAATAAGAGACATAGAAGTTTTAAAGGTAAAAGAACCAAAGAAAGAGTCAACTCAACTTTCAGTCAGTGAAGGACTTTCGGAAATAACCAGAATTTCAAGTGTTTTGCATCTTTCTGAGGAACAAATTGATAGAGTAAGAGAAGAGTGGAAACTTTTAAATTCTGATAAGCCAACTCTAGATGAACTAGTGAAATTTTCAGATTAAGGGCATATTCCAGTGCGGATTGATCATTACTGGCGTAATATATTTAGTATTAAAGACTCTAGCGGAAAAGAAAAATACTCAAATCTTGCTAAACTCATCAAGTCAATTTTAGTTTTACCTCATGGTAATGCTGATGCAGAAAGGGGATTTTTGGTTAACACTGCTCTGTTAAGGAAGGACAAGGCTAACTTAAAAGACTCAACTATAACATCATTAAGAATAGTTAAAGGGGCCATTAAACACTATGGATGTGTAAGTAAAGTTCCCATAACAAGAAATTTGTTAAATAGTGTTCGTGATTCACATAAATTTTATAAAGAGTATGTTGATAAGCTGAAGGAAGAAGAATCAAAAAAGGTAAAAGAAAGAAAGCAGAAAGAGAAGGAAAATAAGGAAAAGCAGCTAGAGAAAAAAAGAAAAGCTGAGTTTGATGACAAAATAAAAGAAAATGATTCAGAAATAAATAGGCTTAAAAAAGATAAAGAAGCCTCCCTAGCAGTAATTCAAGAGGGAACAGAAATAATGAGAAAAGCTGTAGAAAAACAAAATACTGTTGAAATAGCAGTTGCCTCTAACTTGATCATACAAGGTTCAGCTGAAATAAAGAAAACTGAAAAGAAATTAGTTGTGGTGGAAGCAGAAAAAGATAGGCTTATCAGGAAAAGGTTGAAACAATAATATGAAAAAAGTAATTCAGTTAACAATTGTACATAGTTCTTGGTTTTTAATTACCTTTTTAGGATATTATAATTTAATGTGAGACCTGTAAACTTTACTGTGAAAATCGTGAATTGCTTCTGGTTCAACAGCATATTAATGTTCAAAGTGAAACTTGAATGTGGTAAATGTACTTGAATATGATAATAACATGTGAAAAGATAAGAACTGAACATTGGAAGTAAATCATACTTAAACTTTAGACATTAGACGTTATGCAAAAAATTTGGGTGTGAACTTCGACCATATATACTAATGGACTGCGCATTGGCAATAGCTGCATCAAAGCCGCCATGGCTCCAACATTGGGCACGTTATCATCAGACTCTAAATTTCGTGTAAAAATGCTGTTATGATTACTAATTTACGCTGCAGAACTTCAGTGTTTTCGGTGTATTATGTGAATGCGCCTCATATATAATGAAAACTCTTCAGGTAAGTTTACTTATGAGCTATATACATGCATGATCGGGTTGTTTACATTTCGTGATTTATAATGTGATGAACATTTGCGAAGAATTTGGAACATGCATTCCATTTTTTTTCTTAAGTTACTATATTTTTATATCAATAGCTGCAAGTTTCTGGTTAAGTAATTGAACTTTATTGACTTAGGTATTTAATTCGTTTCTTACCCATGAAAAATCAAAGAACTTCCTTTACTATATCACTCAGAGCAACCATAAGCACAGCAGGCGTAACCCATCTTTATGACTGATGTCATGTGATTTTATGTTGGAGCCAGAAATTTTGATGTCATGCGCAGTCTATCAGTATATATGGTTGAAGGGTGTGAAGCAAACTCTTTACAATGTATACGAAGTTGTTTTACTAGATGTATACAAATATACACCTAGTTTTTATTGAAATACACTCCTAAAATTTTCTTAAAATTTTTCCAAAAATTCCTAAAATTCCTACCTAAAATTTTCCAGAAGTATGCTATGATCCCTGTTTAATGTACTGTATTTTTTTTGTATGTTATGAATAAATATGCTGGTTTTTACAGTACTTGAAGTGATTTTTGAATGTACCCATATTCAAACTTGCCTAATTCAAATTTGTCGATAATGCGAATTATTTTTGTGGTCCCTTCAGCTTCGAATTATCCAAGTTACACTGTATATGCTTATGTTTTTGTATGGATGGATATAAGTGAATAACAAACAGCTATAATGTGGGGAAATCTGATCCTGTGGTGTTCCACATCTTTTGTGACTGAGTTTTACTGTTATTGCTTTGTATGCAGACTTATTAAAATCATTAGCATTCAGAGCATGTTTTGAAAGACAATAAATATCTTCTTTAAGATTAATAATGCAGAAAATAAGAAGAACTTGTAAATAGATATTCTTCTACTTTTAAATGTATCACAGAATTTGTCTTGCACCTAAGTGTTTCTGATTTAGAAGTGTTCAAATGAAAATGAGCCAATAGACATAGAACTGTCACATGGGTGTACTGCTGCAAAGTCAATACCAAATGTAGGTGGCACCACTGTAGTATTATGGTGCAGTGAAATGTGGCGTTGTGATGACTCGAAGATGGAAGCAGTTGGTCTTTGTACAGAACCTTGTGCAGGTGTTTGGTCCAACTAGTCATGATTGAAGCAACAAACATTGAACAGAGAACAGGTATTCAGTTTTTAACCATGGAATAGAAACTTATACTGCATGTCTTTGTCATGTGTTAAATACTGGAGTAAATATTCTGAGAGGGGTGATCATCATTAAGTGATGATTCGAGGCTAGGGCAAGCACGCCATGTCAGCACTAATGTTTCCGTCGTTGAGGTGGATCGTTTCATTTGGGAAGACAGGAGAGTCATGGAAGCTCCTGCCGACAGAGTTGGAATCTGTGTAGGGAGTGGGCACACCATTATCTGAGATCGTCTGCAGTACTGGAAGATTTGTACACAGTGGGTGCCACACAACTTGCAATCTGTGCAGGATGATATTTGCTTGGGTGTGTCCTTGGAACATTTACTGCAGTATCGTGTAGAAGATTACCGTTTCATCGACAGAATCATTGCGGGAGATGAAACGTGGTGTTTTCATTATCAACCTGAAAGCAAAAGACAAAGTGGTCAGTGGCAGAACACATCATCTCCACTGTCAAAGAAATCAAAGGGAATGCAGACAAGTGCACGAAAGGTCATGTTGACCTTCATTTTCGTACACAAGGGCTCCCTGTTGATCAAGTTTCTTACTACTGGAAACACTGCCTGGTATGCAGGCATATTCAAATCTCTATGAGCATCGCTCAAGTCCGAGTGGCCCGGGTAGCTCACTGCATGAGTCATTTTTCTTCATGACAACGCCCGCCCCCCACACTGCGAAAATCATCCAGGATTACCTTTCCAAATTCAGGTGGAAATTACTCCAGCATTCAGCCCAGATTTGTCCCCCTGTGACTTTCACATTTTTGAGGAGCTGACGAAGCATCTGCATGGTCACAGATTTCAATCAGACGAAGAGGTGCAGGACGCTGCTTAGGGATGGTTCCACCAGCAGCCCACCGTCTTGTACTTGTGAGGAATTGAATATCTAGTGTCACAGTGGGATAAGTGCCTTAATAGCCACATGGATTTTTTTTAAGGCAAGTCGCAATATCTTTCTCATGCCTTGTTTTCATTTGAATAACCCTTATAATTGGGTCCAGTTTTTTTGCTTTAATAATGGTGCTTTGTGAAGTTCTATTCAATGTTGATTTTTTTTTTTTTTTTGCATGAATCAGATTGAACTCTTTTAATGAACACTTTAAAAATAATCTTTGTTTTGTTTTAAACAGCAAAAGGTGCAACAGGAAGGAACCTTTGGGGGCCTCACCGATTATCTGCACTCAATGGGATCAAAGTCACAAAAGTAGTTTCCTCAAATACAGCTTGCCACAGTGTTATAATCACAAATGAAGGGCGGGTTATGACTTGGGGTATGTATACCAATAGGTTTGATCATTTTTTAGATTTTGTATGAATGTGATGAATAAACTGCGGCAACTATGTACCAAGAATTATGTAAATTTGATTTTTGTTGTGTATTGTTCCAACTTTTATTTTTATGATTTTTTTTTAAACATGACGATTATGGGCAAAACACGTAACAATATTAACAAATAAAGGTAACTTGATCACGCTAGTTACGTTAACTGAAAACTTTTACAAAAAGTTCGTAAGTTGGAAGCTTTCGACCTTATCTTAGGTCTTCATCACGCCAATGGAGGACTAAGATTGTTGCCAGATTCTACATTTGAATTTTTCCTATTTTTGTTGCCAAAACTTAGAATTGATCTCCAGATCAACGGAATGTAGAGAGGAGATTCGGAGTTGCAAGTCATTGAGTTGAAAATAATTTCTATGCTTTCACGGTAACAGAGGGCAAAACGATTGTCAAAAGAAGCAATTCGTTTTGCTTCGTTCCAGTGGAGAACTGCAGATGTGTCTTCCATTGTCAAAATAGACAAGGCAGTATTAGGATTGGCTTTCGAAGCATCTTTTCTATGTTCTAAAATTCTATGGTTAATGCTCCTGTATGTGCTTCCAATGTATAAGTTATCCCCAGTAGAAGAAGAGATAGGAATGCAGTAAACTCCTGGGAGGTTCAGGCTTTCAACTTTGTCCCTATCCCTTTGTAGAAGTTTCAAGATGTTTGGGGTAGATTTAATGGCAAGATGGTAACCAAAACTTCTAAAAAGAATCTGTAACTTATAAGCATAGGAAGGATGGTAAGGAACAGAACCACAGAATTTCAGGTCTTCTTTCTTGTGAGGAAGGAGGCATTCGATTTTCGAATGGTTTTCATATTTCTTTATGAGGGAGTTGACTGTAACAGCAGGGAAACCATGGGAGAGGGCTATTGTAGAAATTTTGGAGAGTTCTTGTTGAAGAGAGAGTTGGTTGTTGCAAATGATATGAGCCCTGTGGATGTAGGACTTCAATGCTGCAAGCTTGTAGAGATGCAGGGTGCAAGATTTGTAGGGAATGATGTTAGTGGCCGCAGAAGGTTTTCGATAGACGGAACGAGTAATGGAGAGATCAGCGTTTCTGCAGATAGATACATCCAGGAAATCAATTTTGTGATTTATTTCCTTAGATATAGTGAGCTTAATGGAAGGAAATTTTTCCGTAATGGAGTTGATCAGTATCTGTAGTTCAGACTCGGAATGTGGCCAGCTAATGAAAATGTCGTCTACATATCTTAACCATAGGGAAGGTTGAAAAGGGTGTAGAGGAATGATGGAAACTTCAATATGTTGCATGTAGATTTCAGCAAGCAGAGGGGAAAGAGGTGAGCCCATGGGGAGACCAGATTGTTGCCTATACACAATTTTGTTGAAAACAAAACAACTGTGTTGATGAATAGTGTGGAAACAATCATAAAGATCTTTGATAAGAGGACCGGGGGGTTCAAAATGAAGAATCAATTTCTTCATGAGGAGCATGTAGGAATCAAAATATGGTACAGAGGGAAACAAAGATTCTACATCAAGAGTATACAGATTATCACAAGGAGAAAAGGAATTAGGAAGGTTGTGGATGAAGTTTGAAGTAGAGAAAACTGTATGAGGATGGTTGGCTGCCAGGGATTTGCATTTGAGGACCAATCTCTTTTCAAGGTTTACTGCTGGAGAAAAAGAATATTCCACTCAATGACTTGCAACTCCGAATCTCCTCTCTACATTCCGTTGATCTGGAGATCAATTCTAAGTTTTGGCAACAAAAATAGGAAAAATTCAAATGTAGAATCTGGCAACAATCTTAGTCCTCCATTGGCGTGATGAAGACCTAAGATAAGGTCGAAAGCTTCCAACTTACGAACTTTTTGCAAATGTTTTCAGTTAACGTAACTAACGTGATCAAGTTACCTTTATTTGTTATGATTTTTTGTCTGACTTACAAGATATCTGTTAAAAACGCTTTGCATACTCAGATAAAAAAAAAGTAATATGGTCCTGAGAAAGTGTGTTTGAAAATGCTTTCTGACACACAACACACACACAATAGGTATAAAACCTGTACCCTGATAGCTACTTCTGTGCATAAGTTGATTCTTATCAACATCTCTATGTGATTTCTACAAAAAATTTCACAGACTAGTTAGCTTTATGTCTGGTCCAACTAAATATATTGGGTTGTCAGAAAAGTCATGACATATTTTAGCCATGTTTTGCAAAGGTCATTTATTGATAGAAAGAACAAAGATCAATCAATGATATAATGCCCGTTTTGTTCGATAACCTTTTGCCATCTTTCAGTGAGCTGCAGAATGCCTCGTTCATAGAAGGACCTGTCTTTCATGGCAAAAAACTGTACAAGGTGCTGATTTACAGCCTCATTTGAATTGAACGTTATACCACGCAAGGACTGTTGAAGAGAGCGAAGCAAGTGGAAGTCTGATGGCGCAAGGTCAGGCGAGTATGCTGGATGTCACAACACATTCCACCCAAGCTCCAATAATTTTTGGCGGGTGATCAAACTTGTGTGTGGTCTTGCGTTGTCGTGATGGAACACAACTTCTTTACGATGAACGAGCTCTGGACGTTTCTGAATGATGGATTCGTTCAAACTGTCCAATAGCCGACAGTGCACATTCGAATTGATTGTTTGGTTCTGTTGGTTCTGTGGTAGGAGCTCGAAAAACACGACACCTTTAAAATCCCACCACACTGAGACCAGAACCTTCCACTGATGAATGTCTGCTTTGGATGTCGTTTGAGGCGAAGCAGCACGTCGGGACCAAGACCGTTTGCGCAGCACATTGTTGTACACAATCCACTTTTCGTCACCAGTTATCAGTCGCTTTAAAAAAAGATAGTTTTCCTCACGTTTAATGAGCATATCGCAGATGTTTATACGCGCCGTCAATTGAGCTTCTTTGAGTTCATGAGGAACCCACACATCGAGCTTGCTTACATATCCCAGCTTCTTCAGGTGGTCGTAAACACTTGAATGATGGATGTGCAATGTGTCTGCAATCTTTTGTGTCGTGTAACGTGGGTTTGACTCGATCAATGCCTTGATTTGGTTGTCATCAACCTCGGTTGGCCTCCTGGACCGGGGAGCATCGTTGAGGTTAAAATCAACAGCACAGAATTTTGCGAACCACCGCTGGCACTGACGTTCTTGTAGAGCATTATCACCATACACTTTAAGCAACTTTTCACAAGATTGGCGCGCATTCTTTCCTTTACGGAAGTAAAACAGTAAAATATGGCGAAAATGCACAGTTTGGTCTTCCATCTTCAACTTTGTCAAATCTCCGCAAATCAACCAAATCGCTCACAATTCCTTTTAGACTGCAGCTAGAACTGGCACCTGTTGAATGCCATAGCGATAACAGAGCTGTGCGTGCCTGTAGTACTTCCAAAACCGCCCAACCGCCATCGGGTGCCAAAATACGTCATGACTTTTCCGACAACCCAATACCTTTGGTTAAGCTGAAAAGTAGCTTCAGTAGCAGTGGAGATAAAGGCTTTTTACTAGTTGTGTTACTCTGTAGTGAGATATTTGGCCTGACTTAGGACTGTAGATCTTACTACATCTGAAGGCATGGAAATAATATATGCAGTGCCACCACTGTTACTATTTAAGTGCTTTTTCTGTCCCCCCTTCCCAAAAAAAAAGAAATTACCTTTGGCCTCTTAAATTAAAACTTGTAAGCCTTCATTTTGTTCTTTTGCTTTCTTATTATGTGTTAATGTTTTTATTCATTCTTCGGTACTTAAAAAGACTGGGCAAGTACAATAGTTTTAGAAATAAAGTAAAAGCTGTTCTACTTTCTTGCATTGTCTGTGAGGGTTTTGGCAGAGGTTGTGGTGGTTAAAGCACTGCTCAGCTAACATTCCTCACCACTTTGCAAAACCAGTTTTCCAGGGAGAATAAATACTACATTGGCTCAACTTTTGGTACATCAAGTACATGAAAGTTTTGTTTTCTTCTCATGGTTGATGCGTATGCGAACGTACTGAACCCAGAAAATGTTTGTTGATTTCCACTTCAGGATGATGCAACTTTATAAGGCCTTCTGGTAGGTTTACTGCAAACACACACATAGCATTTCTTGTCTTATTTTAAGGCATGATCAAAAAGTTTCCATTTGGAGTGGGTAAGTCCAGATAGGTTACAGATATTTAAAAGTACTTGCCATAGGCATTAAGACAATTGTCCCATTGATGAACAAGGTTGAATATGCTGTTGTAGTAGAAGTCTGTTGGCTACAAAAATCCAATACAGCTTTCTTCACATCATTGTCCGATTGGAACTTGCCTCCTCTCAGTGACCTTTTTCAGCGGATTAAAGAATCGGAAATCGCAAGGGGAGAGATTTGGACTGTAACGAGGGTGCCCCAGTGTCTGTTATTTAAGGGCTTGCAATTTGTCCTTTACGATGTTGGCAACATGTCGGCACACAATATGTCACAAGCCAGGGATTGATTCAGGTGGCATTTGATACTGTTGGGCAATATCTTCACAAAAATATTTTTAGTTCAAATGGTATCTTTACAAAAATATTGTTAGTTCAAATGGTACTTCACAAAAAATATATTTAGTTCAAATGGTATCTTCACAAAAATATTTTAGTTCAAATGGTATTTTCACAAAAATATTTTTAGTTCAAATGGTATCTTCACAAAAGTATTTTTAACTGTGATGGTGTCTTCACTTTTAGTAAAATTTTATCTTAACAGAAATAGTTTAGTGTAAGAGGCATCTTGAATATTGTTGTGTTTAACTAATGTGTTTTTATTTTCATCATTATGAACTGTTTTCAATAAAACAGTCTCTGATGAATGACTGTCAATCATTGTGTCATCATCACTGGCAAGTAAAGTGATGTTTGCTGAAATTGCTCCAAAGCATTATGGGGGTATTTTCTTTCCTGGTGGCAGCCCCACTTTGCATGCATTTTCCAGGGCTAACTTAGTGATGGCACATTGGTGCTACTCATTCCCGAAACATGCATGCATCGATAGTATGGGGGAAAATTTTTGATGTATCAGTAAAAAACTTCGACGTTATGCTAAAAAGCTGAAAAATTTGCAACTTTTCTATCTGGAGCGATAATGAGCACATCAGTGACTAAAATTTCTATTCAATATATCGGTGATAACTCTTCCAATTAATATTGTTAAAATGGTTGATATATTTGCTCCTGTAACATTGAAGATAAGAACTTGATTTTCGGCAACAAAACAGCGAAAACATTGCTAATTCCTGACACAGAAAGGTGACAATTCCTTTCTCTTTATAAGAATTTAGCAAAAAGAAATTCATTTACTTCACGCAGAAAAATTCGAGTGGATTACGCTTTTGTCAGTCGTGAAACTTCGATGTGTTTTTTGGGGCACATGGGTTCCTGTAACATCGAGTACAAGAACTCTATTTTCGGCGATGAAACATCAAACAAAACTGTGAAAATATTGCTAATTCATGACATAGGAAGATTATTTTACCTTCCTCTTTAAAAGAATGTGACAAAGAGAAATTCATTTACTCTACGTAGAAAAGATTCTTTTGCAGTTCAAACATTGATTATCACTAGCAAAACATTGATGCTCAAAAACACAGATTGTTTTTGCCTATTTCCACCCAGTCAGATTAATCTTTGCCATACTGGCCGGGATTCTGGGAAACATATTTTTATAATTATGAGGACAGGAGTGTGGTTGGAAAGTTCTGACTGTTTGCTTTATGAGGGGGGGGGGTCAGGTTGTGCCATATGTGCGACTTTTTATTACTATTTTCTGTTATGTTATTTTTGTTTTAATGCTTTAATGAGTTGTTTCTTTTCCTCCAGTTCTTAAAAATTTTGACCTTTGATGACTTTCCTGGTTTAATGCAACTTGGAGTGTTATTATTTCCCCCTCCCTCCAAATCTCAGCTGGAACATAATTGCAGTTGTATGAAAAAAAATCATATTTGTGTGCACAGTCATCAAAACAGAAAACTTACTGCAAACCCAAAAAGTGTGAACCATAATTAGGAATAGAATTCAAATAAATTAATAAATAAAAAATAATAAAACAATTACTGCAAAAATAATAATTATAGATGATTAAAATTATTCTAAGCAGAAAAATAGGCAGATTTTTAGAAATAAAAAAAAGGGGGTAAATTTCACAAAAATAGGCAGAATTTCACAAAAATTGGTATCTTTAAAAACCTGGAGCAACCCCTGCAGTCACAACTCTAAAACAGCCCCATTAAATATTATACAGAGATAAATATGGCAGTATGGAAGACGAAAGAATGAAAAAACCTAACTGAATTCAGTTCCACTGATTACCCCCAGTGACACATGGAAACCCAGAAGCTGGACATTCCTTCAGAGGACTAAAATATTCTGCACCTGCTCTTCACTGTCAATTTTAAGAGGAATAAAAACTTGTTGCCCATGATCTATTTTAAACAAACATTACTACTCATATATAATTTATGACTACAAAACTTCTGGTTTTGACATAAAATAAAAATACCAACGTTTACCACAATCAAACCTTTGATTGTGGTAAACGTTGGTATTTTTATTTTATTTCATTACTACTCATTTGTCCAACAATTGAAAGGATATGGATTTTGTGTTTTAAGGATGCTACTTGAATATTATTTAATTGTAATTGAAATATTAATAACAAAATTGACAAGTACCATTTTCTATTATATATACACAGTGTAGGATGCCAACTCTTTTATTGAGTTGTATGGTGGCATGTATCTTTTAAACAGGAAGGACATTTACTTCTTAATATGTTGAATGTGTAAACATGAGATATCTTTATTGTACCACTTGCTTCGGGAAGCTTATATAAATTTTTCCCAAACAGTGTTAGTGCGACACATCTTTTATAAGTTTCATCTGCAATCTTTTATGATTTCCAAATGCACAAAGAACTTAGTCCTTTGAATTTCTTATTCAGCAAAGGCAAACAACTGCTGTGATGTCAATCAGGGCTTGAACTCACCCCCCTTCCTTACGAGCAACAATTGCTAGTGCTAAAAATTCTCCCAAGAAAATTTGACCTATGCACCAAGTAGCAAGTATCTGAGAAATGTAAAGTTAAGTGTGTGATTTTTGAAGTACAGTCAACCCTTGATGTACTGCCACTGTTTGTTCCATACATTGTGGCATTGTATCAAATTTGACAATTATTTTTAAGTGACCCTAATTTTATTAATTACGATTCCTCAAAAATCCTAATTAGCATTAAATTAAAAACATGTTAATTAGAAAAGGTGCAGTTACACGTTTACCAAGTGCACACTGTAGTTTGGAGTGTCTGTTTTGATCTCGGAAGCTTCTAGTACGCATTAAATACAGAAATTTACTTTACATAGTAGAAAGACAAAATTAACATTTCAATTATAAGGCAATGAATAAAAAAATTATGCTATGTTGCTAAAACTTTATCAAGTAAAAATTAATAGCATTACACAATCGTTTTACATACCTTAGTTTCTTTTGAAAAAAATCGTGTATTTTCATTTATATTTCAGATTTCAGTGTTTTCATTTTGATATTTGCAAATTACAGGCTTGTGCTTTATGGTAAGGGCTGTTCCTTTTGACATTTTCTTTTCCAAACAGCAAACAACAACAAAAAAAACTTTTTCATTTCTAATTACGATACATATAAACAATTGCAAACTGATTTGCAGAATGCAAAGAAGATAAACTAAAGACATCTAGAATCACGTGGGGTAAAAGAAGCATTATATCTGTGGAAAAAGGTGTCAACTCTTTGGTCATTTTAATTGAGAGTTGGTAGAGGGTAAAGAACGCAAGCACGTCTCTTCCGCCAAAGAGGACAGGGTGGGCTAAGACAGAGTTTAATCTGGCTCAAAAAATGCTGTAGCAAAAATGCTAAAATGGGAAAAAAAGTTGTAGCAAAAAGCTAAAGAAAGTTAGCCGCTTCCGCTTTTGTCGCTCGGAAAATTGTATAAAGTGAATCTTTCACACCAACAATGCTTTGAACATCTGTAGAAACTAATGTTTATGATGGCCTTGGGGAATGCTGTAGACATCACAGCTGACTCTGGTTTGAACTTGAGCAAAAAAGTGGTTATATCCACCAAACCAAGCACATTTTTGCACTCGTGATATTTTTCTAGAAACATCCTTCTCCAAAAGTGACTGAATCCCTTTGAACAATCGTTGTTATTGTGTGCATCTTGTTTCTTGTTTTAGTTCAAAAATTTCCCACAATGTTCAAAATTTGAAAACTAGCCACCTCTAAAGGTGTTCTGAAATGGTGTGCTAGTGCTCACATTTCATGACTTCTGTACATCCACAGATCTTTGTCATTTCTGGGCCAGTTGGTTAATTGACACACTAATGATCATTTTGGTACTATTCCATTGACAAAAATGCTGATAATTGCTTACCAACTTCCTTATTAAGCTACTCATATTTTTCTCTCATATCTGACTTTCCAAAACTCACATAGGAGCTTGAGGGAAGAATGTTTTCTTAAATTTCAATAATCAGTGCCTTTCTGTTAAAAGGAATGAGCAGCACAATGCCTTTCTCATAGTGCTTGGTCTCAAAATGTATACATACATGCTTTCGAGGTCAGCCTTTAATCTTTTTAATTTCATGCCATTTGTGATTCTCAAGAGTGATAAGTTTTCCTTCACACTACAGATACAAGCAAGTGCTTGTAAATTTGTGTTATGCTACTGTAAACAAAGGGAAAGTTAGTTAATTTCACCTAAAATATTCGTGAAGAAATTAAGGTGCAACAAGAATTCGTTAAGTTAAAGCATGCTTCAAAATATTCTTATCTGCTACTTGTTCATCTGAAATAGCTGATGAAGGAACACCCTGTAAATGGATAACAATTGACTTTCAGTTATGAATGTAGCATTTGTAAGCACTGTAATGATGAGGAGCCATCCAGTCTTGTAGGCTTTACAATGCTTACTTCGTACAGAGGAGTTTCTTTCACTGAATTGATTCATTTAGGTGATCTAGAATACCAGTGTTTCATTACTTCAAATGTATTCATATAGCTTTTGAAAAACGCTGCTTTAATGCCCAGCTTGAGACTAGTGAGCATAATGTTTTAACATTTTAATTATGAATTTCTTTCAACATACATAACAGCTATACAAAATCTGAGTGCTCAATTCAAGCCATGATACAACCTTTTTCTTGATTTCATATGAAATGACATAGTAGCATTTTCACATCATTTAATTGAAAAAACTTTTATAAATGCCAAAATGTGTGTGGCCTGTTTTCTTTTTCAAATGTATTTTATACCCCTCTTCAAATTTAGCATAACAATGCAGTCTCTTGATTATTTTTCATATATGAAATCTAGCTCCATGACCAAACAGGTTGTCACTGTAAAAAAATACTTAACTGGTAAAAAGAACAGGAATAAAATTTTCATTTATCCACTTTGAAGTATTTTGAGAGATGTTTGAAGCAGATTTTTTTTTCAGTGATATGTAAAATTTATTAATCATTATAAAACCAAATAAGTTTTCATGTCAGTTTTTCTAACTCTAATATTATTTTTAAGAATTTATTAAATGGTGAGAACTGTTTAGAAGTGTTGTTAGTAGCATGAAACATACAAAACAGTGGGCTTACCCTGAAAGCATTTTATGAGAAAAAGGGATTTTATATGGTATGGTATTTGAAATCCACGTACTGCTTTAATTAGAGTAGAATTCCCCTTCCCCCAGTGTGTGTGTGTGTGTGTGTGTGTGTGTGTGTAAAATGCACTATATTATCAAACAAATTCGGACCCACTATGTTTTGGTACAACTGGCTTTATTTTCTCAATTAGTAGTTAGTAGGTCCACTTTTTGCTTGTGTGACAGCGGCAACATGCCGTGGCATGCTATTCAACCAACTTCCAGTAACTCTCGACAGGAATGGCTTGCCATTTGTCCTGCAAAGCTGCTGTCATAGCGGAGAGCGAAGATTGTCGTGGTTGATTTCATATCCATTGCTCCAGTTCACCCTAGAGGTGTTCTATGAGATTAAGATCAGGACTCTGAGCAGGCCAGTCTAACAATTGCACCTCATCTTGAAAAAACCAGTCCTGCACACACTGTGCAGCATGGCAGAAAACTTGATCGTGTTGGAAGAGACAACGGTCTTTTGCATAATACTGCCACATTGTTTGTTAGGGCAGATTTATCCTGAACGTTGAGGTCAATTTCAGAGTTCATGGTTTCTTGTGGTATAATAACCAACAGGCTGAGTGTCATCCGCGAAAAAAAAAAAAAACAACAACAACAAAAAACTGTACCTTGCTGGAGCCTTCCCCAAATTTAACACAAGGAAAAACATTATCTAAAAAAAATCATTCGCCGGGCTGTTGTCAAATCCAAACATGCCCATCAGATTTGAAGAGTGAAAAGCATGGCTCATCACTCCAAAGAATAGCTTCCCAGTCATCCACATTCCAGGAATGACAGGAAACACCATTCCGAACGACGCTTCACATTCACAGTAGTAGTGCGTGGCTTGTGTGCCGCTGCTCTACCATAATAACTCACACTGTGCAACTCTCTTTGGATAGTTAGGGTGCTAACCGAGCCATTGCAAGCATTTCTTACTTCAGCAGCGAAAAAAATGGCAGAGGAAGAACGGGATTTGTTAGCATTTCTTATCATGGCTTTTCTGTCACGTTGCATCAGTTTGCGCAGCCTTCCGAAACTTTTTTTTTGCAGTAGTTGCACCGTCCTGCTTCCATCTCTTCACGATATCACTCACAGTAATTTTTGGTATGAGTAATTTAGCTGCCACACTCCGTAGGGAAACGCTTCTCAAATGTCATCCTATGACCAGCTTATGCTGGAACTTGGAAAGTTTACATCCATGCGACATATCCACTTCAAAGTTATCGATAACACGATAGAACATCTCAGTTATGTATAATTTATGACTACAAACTTGTGGTGTTGAGATAAAATAAAAATACCGATGTTTATCACAATCAAAGGTTTATTATGCATTTACTAGTTTTGCAGAGCGTTTGCCTTGGCTTCATCAGGACAACGAAGCCGAGCCAAATGCTCTGCGAAACTATAATTGATGTATAATAAACCTTTGATTGTGGTAAACGTTTGTTTTTTTATTTTATTTAGAACATCACAGCTTTATATATGTACCTCCTCACTTATAGCACACCTTCCTGCACAACCATTCTTTTCACTTATGCAAATATTTCATAGTGTCTGAATACTTTTGAGAATAGAGTGTATTTCTAAAATGAATTTGAAGTAAAATAAGTCATTGGTTTCTGTCAAGTGCTTTATGGTTATTGATGCATGCATAAATATTTCAGAGCTAGTAGACTTGATGTGATGCATAAATGAAAATATATATGTAATACATAAATTCTAAATGCAAATAATGAAAAGTTGTCATATGACTTTAGATGGCTTTTTTGTTTTTATTTATCCACCTGAACACTTTTCTTTGTTGCACAAGCATGATAAGTTTATGTGCTTAATCATCCTAATGAAATTCACTTCCTGTTGTACGATGTTGATTAATATTTGTTTTGTACAGGGAGGAATGACAAGGGACAACTTGGTGTAGGTGACACCATCAGGAAAGATGAACCTACCCTAGTAGAAGGACTAAAAGATCATTTTATTGTGTCAGCAGCTTGTGGACGTTCCCATACACTTTTTCTCTCTGGTAATTATTTTGGTTTTATTGCTTAGTTGTTTAGCACCTGTGTCATATGATGCATATTTCTGATGCTATGACTTCTTCATAACCATCACAGAAATTGGATGTGAAGTGTGGAGGATAACTTGCAATAGTCATTCCCTGCAGTTGTTTGTTCTGCTTATACTGCTACACTAAAGCTATATTAGGCCAGAAACTTAAAGAAAAAGTCCCACCTCAGAAAGAAAAGACGAAAGTCCTTGAATTTTGCTGTCGTGACAGTTTGTTAACATTGTGAACGTCGATTTCTTTACCTCTGCGATACTTGGAGGTAGCTGAGAGCAGGGGGTGGTGGGTTTAAGCCCCCCCCCCAGTCATTGGTATAGCCAAATTTTTGATAAATTTAAAACACTTAAATAGACGAAACCTTTTCTTAAAGCATTTTTAAAAATAAGACATTACTGAATGATTGCAATCATCAAACTTCTTTATGTTTGTTGTATTTTGGTATCTTGTACATTTACTAAAATGCTTGACAGCCTTGAAAAGAGGTAAAGATTTTTCTTAGCCCCCTCCCTTCCCCCTAAAAGTACTCATATGGGCATCACTGGCTGAGAGCTTGTACTATTATTGCCAAGATGGCTGATTAAAAAAAAAAAAAAAAAAAAAAAAAAGAAGCAATACATTCACATCTCAAAGGCTAGTTGAAAACAGAGTATCATTTTATGAGACAATTTCTTTTTGCTGGGACTTGTGAGATGGTTCTCCTGGATGGTGATCTGCAAAAAGATTCCTTTAAGGTGTTTACACTTAAAATCTCTTACACCTTACAAAATGTTACATGAACTTATTAAAGAGAATCAACTTTTAAAGAGATTCAGTCATTTTTATTTCTCTTACAGCTCGAAAATTTTTTTATTTGTTCTAATTTTGAATATACATTTACAAATATTTAAAATTTACCAGTTAGGTAGGTAGATAGAAAGGGAAAACAAAAAATAATTTATTCCAGGAAATATTATCAGTTCAATGTTACATCCATGCTGCATATGCTTTACTTTGAAAAGCCTGGCCTGACCTAACCCTTAGCTAAACTTTAGAGGGCCTGGCCCAGACTTTCTGGTTTCCGCTCCAGCCCTTTTTAGATTTTTGTCCGGCATTCTCAGCTACTTATTGCAAATAATGCAAGGCTTCCTCTTCAGAAAAAGGCTGTTCTGATGAACTGCTTTGTTTCTCTTAACCTACCTCTGTAAGTAAATGACATGTAATACAGGGAGATGTGCTATTTGTCATAGGAATTCCTCTCACAGATGAGGTTTAGACCTGACTGCGTGCTCCTGTTACAAATGTATTTCCTGTTCCACACTTTAGTATGAACATCCTACATTATGTAAACAAATGCTGCAAACTTCCTCATCTGTGTTGCAGCAACATATCGTGTCAGAAGCGTGGCCAGATGTTTTCATGCAGCAGAAAAGCCTGTTTATGTAAATGTTTTGCCGAAAAGAAATGGTCACATATTTTAGTTGCTAACTTTTTCTATATAACCATCGCACAGAAGCAAAGGTCAAATGTTGTGTGACATCCGGAGATCCTAACTAATGTCAAATCCTCTGTAATGATCACATTTTACATCTCATTTGTAGCAGTCAAGCTGATTGCTGATACAGTTCTAGGTGTAAGTGGTCATAACTGGGTTTCCTTTCCAAGATATGAATTACAAGAGAAATATCACAAAGTCGTAACTGCATCACATGTAAAAATTGTGCATTAAGTATTATAATATTAACGTATAAACGTTAAACATTTACTGTTCATCACGTTGTTCTTGGTATAAACGTAGCCCTCCGACGTGACCTCCAACATATAATGCACCATAAAAGTTATTCCTACACCATAAAAGTTATTCATATTGACACATATAATGCACCATAGAAGTTATTCATATCAACACAATAAACAGCACACTCTGAATCACATACGTACAAAGAAAGTGCCTTACCTATGATGTCTATGAATATGTCCAAAAATCATCCACTGCTAATGTCTTATGTAGGCCAAGTCAAATATTCTGCTGCCTTTCAACACTCAGGAACGCTGCTGGTGAAATCTTGTATTCCATGCATGTGATAAGATATGCAGCCCTCCTACTAGACCAAGTCAAAATTAAAACAAAAAGCACCATAAACGACACTAAAATAAAAGACTTCACAATATTAAAAGAAATCAAGAGTGAAATGAAGTAAAAGTAGATGGAAGGTCACAGTCGCCAAACCACATCTCACGAGACCGGTTTCAGCATGTTTCATGCTATCTTCAATGGTACTCCTAACAATGCTTCTTCATCTTATAAATGTGCACACATCAATGCTGAACTAGTCAGACACTGCGGCCACACCCTTGGTTATCTGAACGCAAAGTATCCTGGGATCGTTAGAATACGACACCCAAGGTGCCATCTATGGTGAGATCAAGGACTTATTTTCTTTTGGGTCATCAATTCTGTCATTCTGTATTTTCCTTCTTTTACCATAATAACGTTTCTTCATTTTTTCTTCAATTTCAAGCAAATATTTCCAGGCGTGTAGTAATTCAACTGGCACATTTTGGTTACAACTCCTGTTTTTCGTTTTCTCGATTACAATAGCTTCTGAAATAAACTGCTGGTCATGTTTTTTATGTGATGTAATTAATTTGACGTTTGACCAGTCCGGTGATAAATTATTTTTGAAACAATATTGCATCAGAGAGATCTTCGTCTCACCTTTGCACCAATTTGAAATATGTTCATTCAACCTGTATTGTAATCGTCTTTTGGTGCTCATGGTTTGACGACTGACCTTCCATCTACTTTTACATCATTTCACTCTTGATTCCTTTTAATATTGTTAAGTCCTTTATCATAGTGTCATTTATGGTGCCTTTTGTTTTAATTTTGACTTGGTCCAATAGGAGGACTGCATATCTTATCACATTCACGGAATACAAGATTTCACCAGCAGCGTTCCTGAGTGCTGAAAGGCAGCAGAATATTCGACTTGGCCTACATAAGACATTAGGCGTGGATGATTTTTGGACATATTCATAGACATCATAGGTAAGGCACTTTCTTTGTACGTATGTGATTCGGATTGTGCTGTTTATTGTGTTGATATGAATAACTTTTATGGTGCATTATATGTGTCGATATGAATAACTTTTATGGTATGGAGGTCACGTCGGGGGGACTATGTTTATACCAAGAACAATGTGATGAACAGTAAATGTTGAACGTTTATACATTAATATTATAATACTTTGGGCCACATAAAGAATCTGCTCGATTTAGCATATATATTTGTGCTGGTTTGAGTAGATAATGTAATAATTTGTGTGTTGCTTAAACCCCAACAAGGTGAAAACAGAATTTGATTTCATCTTTTAATGAAATAAACTGGGCCGTTTCAGTCTCATCTTACAGCCTGGCATGTTGAGCTCAGCTGTAATTAATCGATTAATAAATGCATCTAGTGGCAAATACACTTCCAAAGTTGTATAAAAATAAAATGTACCTGCATACACAACCGTTGAAACAGAAAACTTGCTGCAAACCTGCAAGGCTCGAACCACAATAAAAATATAATACTTTAAAGAAAAATTAATAAAACAATAAATAATTAATATCCAAAAAATTTCGTGCTAGATAGTAACACAATCTAATAGCTGTCGAAGCACAATAAAACGATGTAGGTCTTAAAGCGTTTAATAAAATCTAAAATATATTCACACTAAAAAATGCTAGATCTTTTGCATGTGCTACACATGCATCATCAGGCTGTGTACTGATCAAGTCCGGTGCATGCAGGTATTTGTATCAGAAAATGTATGTGCATAAATCTGTGCAGGGTACAATAACTAAACATGGAAAGAGGTATGTATGTGATTTCAAACACTAAATTAAAACTGAATCTCTTACCAAATGTTTCCAAGAAGAAGGTATAATAACTGGGGTTTCATTATTGCAACATTGCTTACCATATGCAATAATAAACATACTTTCAGAAAATAAAGTTAGTCTTTTGGTATGAGTTTGCAAGATAATAAATGCGTCGTTCCATAATGGTGTGAAAGAGTCTTCTTTCACTAGGCGAGCAAGGGCAGTAGCAGATGAACCAGATTGTCTTAGGTTGACCATATACACCACATTGTCTTAGGTTGACAACCTAAGACAATGTGGTGTATATGGTATTCCCTTGGTGAGTAATGACTCCCCACGTACTACTATAACTTACATCGGATCCACCCTTCGTAGCTTATCGACTCGAATCCAAGAGCACAAGTATTCTGTAAGAACTGGTTCATCTGCTACAGCCCTTGCTCGCCTAGTGAAAGAAGACTCTTTCATACCATTATGGAACGACACATTTATTATCTTACGAATTCATACCAAAAAAGACTTACTTTATTTTCTGAAAGTATGCTTATTGTCGCATATGGTGAACAATGTTGCAATAATGAAACCCCAGTTATTATACCTTATTCGTAGAAACAATTGGCAAGGGATTCAGTTTTAATTTAGTGTTTGAAATTATATACATACCTCTTTCCATGTTTATTTATTGTACCCTGCGCAGATTTATGCACATACATTTTCTGATATATTATACCTGCATGCACCGGACATGATCAGTACATAGCCTGATGATGCATGTGTACCACATGCAAAAGATCTAGCGTTTTTTAGTGCGTATATATTTTACATTTTATTAAACGCTTTAAGACCTACATCGTTTTATCGTGCTTCGACAGCTAATAGATTGTGTTAATAAACAATTATTAGAACATTATGTACTCCAATGAGGAGAAAATAAATACATTACAGTTGAATGTGCAGCAATGTGTGTGAAATGGACCTTTATGGCAAAATATTAAAATATTGGACTATGAACCTCATAAAAACAAGACTAATTACAGAAAAGTTTTATATCCAGAAAAACAGTTCCATTAATGAACCTTCAAAAATTATAAACTGCATTTTCAACAACTTAATTCAAACATAGTAGACTTACAAAATACATAAGGAAAAGATGTTAATTTTATAACTGGCAACTGCAAGAGGAGCCTGGTGATGAAATTTAAGTTCTTTCTGTGTAAACAAAACTTTTGATACAGTTCCTATACATTGAGAACAGGCCTTGATAAAATCTAGAGGCCCAAAACGTTTGTAAAAACAAAAGAACTCAAATGATGCGAAAAATAACACTGAAAAACAATGGTTTTGTTACAAAGAAAACTGTAATGGTTTTGATTATTATATTTGCACTTTTAAGGTATTAACCTCTTGCAAAGTGCGCATAGTTTACGTGCAATTCATAAATGAAAAAACCATGAGGAATAATCACTCACCATAAAGATCATGGTAACCTCCAATGGACCAAACACTTCCAACACGTCAATTCATCGTGATGTAACTGGGCTTCCACAGGTTTACAGACCTCTTGCTTACGCTTCTTATTTTCGGGTGTGAAACATCGTTTTTTTCCTTTGCCTTATAGTATGTTACTATAATGCTTGTCAATTCGATAAAAATCATACATACAACTCATTCATACAATTCAAGTAAAAACTATGTACATAAACCTTACATTCACAGGTGATTAAACCTTAGTCAACTCTAATTATGGAACTCCTCCTTCTGTTTCACAACCTCTGCTACTCCCACTGCAATTGTCACACCCATTCAGCCCCGCACATCCAATCCTCTAGTACTTTCGACAGATCCCTGTCATCTTCAGGAGGCAGGTGTGTCTCATCCGCCCACCACAGCTCAAGTGAGCAGAGCCATCGAGGCCTGGGCTCCAGTCGCTATCTCTGAATCGTTGTGTCTCTGGCGCCATCTATTGTCCCTGCTGCTCTTTTTTCTCTCTTTCTTTTTACGCTGCTGTTCAATTTTTATTATGGCTTTCCATTGTTCGTTTAAGTTATTTGGCTCATTAATGTTGCATAATCTTGATCTGTTTTTTCAATTAACACTGATTCTGCAATTCTTAACTGCTTTTCGTTTTTACAGCTCTTAATAATTTTAATATCTTCAAACCTTGGACATTTTTGATTTTCCATACAGTATTGGGTCAATGCTGTCTTAGCCTCTTTTTGTTCCAATTATTAATATGCTGATTCAATCTATACTTTAATTTGTTCTTGGTGCTGCCTATATATGACACAGGTGGTTGCTGGTTTATTGGGATTTCATAAATTCCTGCTCTATCTAATTGGCTAATTTTTTCATTTTTAATCACTAAATTTTTTACAGTAAGTACCTGATTTCCTACCTGTATGCCATACTTGCCACAAACTTTATTAATTTCTGCTGAAACATTTTCTATATATGGTATTCCTCCCACATATTTTACAAGTTTTTTATCACTCTTGACCTTATTGTAACCTTGAGTTACTTCATAAATCCATTTTTTTAATACCTGTTTTAGGGTATCCAAAAGCATATGCAATTTTTTCAATATATTCAATTTCTTCTTTTCTATACTGTTCAATTGATGAATGTGTTAAACGTCTTTTAATTAGTGTTTTAATACTATTTCTTTTATGTGTTAATGGATGTGATGACTGAAATGGTATAAGTACTGGGATATATGAAGATTTTCTATGCACTCTGAATTGTAAACTCTCCTCTGTTTTAATAATCAAAACGTCCAAAAATGCCAAAGTATTGTCATGTTCTTGTTCTACTGTCAGTTCTATAGATGGATAAATTTCACTATACTTTTTTGTCAAGTCCTCAAGTTCATCATTTTTTAGCCTGGATAACAGAAAAATGTCATCAACATATCTGCAGTATATCAGTGGTGGATCCTCGAGTTTACTTATTATTTTTTCCTCAATGTCACTCATTATAATTTCAGCAAATAAAGTTGACAGTGGTGACCCCATATGTCCACCATGATTTTGTTTGTACATCTTGTTGTTAAACTTAAAAATGTTATTTTCATATATGTACAATAAAATTTCTCTTAACTCCTCTATTTGTATTGCATTCATTGTCTGTAGCACATACAATTTTTCAATAATTATTTCTATTGCCTGAGGTACTGGTGTGCTAGGAAAAGAGCTCTCACATCCATACTAGCCATATGATATTCACTTAAATCTTGTTTAATTACTTTAATTTTCTCAATAAATTCGTATGTATTCTTCACAGTGAACCTTGTCTTCATGAACACAGGTGCCAAAAATTTGTAGATATTCTTTTCTAGTTTTATTAGTGGGGAATTCCTTTTTGATACAATCACTCTCATAGGTGTATCAGGCTTATGAGTTTTTATTTTTGCAATCATTTTTGGTATTCCAGTACCCATTGGTGGGTATGCTTTCTTTATTTCATCAGGCAAGGTGCTGTGATTTCTTATTCTAGCTAAGTACCTTACTTGAGATTCTGTTGGGTCTTTTGTCAGAATGCTGCAATTTAGTTCTTCTATAGCTCTATTCATCTTTAGATCATATTCAGTTGTGTTTAATATTACAATTTGCCCTGTTTTATCAGCTTCACAGAATTTAATTGTTGGGTCATCTCTTAATTTAATCAGTTGTTCTTTCTCATACTGAATTTTATCTATATGATATTTCTTTTTCTTACTTTTTTTCATTAAATTCTTTCAAAACAATTCTATACAGTTTACTTCGAAAATTTTCACGTTCTTCTGCTGGTACACTGCGTGCCATTTCTTCTAAGTTGGGTATTAATTCCTCCGTCCTCGGAAGGCTCCGTGGAAACGCAAATTTTTACCTCTCTGCAAAATAGCTCTTTGCGTGAAGCTCAAGGTCAAGTTGGAGTTATTCTGATATACCTCATACATATTCTCCCGTTGTTCTTGTACATGTTGTCTGTCAATCATCACGTGCAACTTTTTTCCATGACTGCTCTTGAGCATTTTTTTTCGTATTCCACGATGTCAAAAATTTCTCTGAAGGTTACATCCAAAATCTCATCTCTCCAATTACCGTCGAACTTTCTATACTTTTTATAACATATCAAATCGATTAAATGTAAACATTTCATATTCAAGTTAAAAATCAGTTTCCTTTTATTGACAATTTCAGCTCTTAATCTCTTTTTTTGGCATTCCTGAATTATTCTATTATCCTTAGCAGTGACTGGGCAATTCCGTATTTTTAAATACTTTGGTGTTATTTCTAGGTCACGGCACGTCACCAAAATTCTTCTTGATTTTCTGACTTTACTAATTTAATTTTAGCCTTCTTAAACGCCTTAATATCTCTCATCTCGAAGTTGTGAAATTGATTCCTATAGCGCATAATACCAGAGTATGATAGCGACTGCAAACCCCTCACCTCAACTATCCCAGCTCAGAATTTTGCGTGTAATTCTCAATTATTATATTTGCACTTTTAAGGTATTAACCTCTTGCAAAGTGCGCATAGTTTACGTGCAATTCATAAATGAAAAAACCATGAGGAATAATCACTCACCATAAAGATCATGGTAACCTCCAATGGACCAAACACTTCCAACACGTCAATTCATCGTGATGTAACTGGGCTTCCACAGGTTTACAGACCTCTTGCTTACGCTTCTTATTTTCGGGTGTGAAACATCGTTTTTTTCCTTTGCCTTATAGTATGTTACTATAATGCTTGTCAATTCGATAAAAATCATACATACAACTCATTCATACAATTCAAGTAAAAACTATGTACATAAACCTTACATTCACAGGTGATTAAACCTTAGTCAACTCTAATTATGGAACTCCTCCTTCTGTTTCACAACCTCTGCTACTCCCACTGCAATTGTCACACCCATTCAGCCCCGCACATCCAATCCTCTAGTACTTTCGACAGATCCCTGTCATCTTCAGGAGGCAGGTGTGTCTCATCCGCCCACCGCAGCTCAAGTGAGCAGAGCCATCGAGGCCTGGGCTCCAGTCGCTATCTCTGAATCGTTGTGTCTCTGGCGCCATCTATTGTCCCTGCTGCTCTTTTTCTCTCTTTCTTTTTACGCTGCTGTTCAATTTTTATTATGGCTTTCCATTGTTCGTTTAAGTTATTTGGCTCATTAATGTTGCATAATCTTGATCTGTTTTTTCAATTAACACTGATTCTGCAATTCTTAACTGCTTTTCGTTTTTACAGCTCTTAATAATTTTAATATCTTCAAACCTTGGACATTTTTGATTTTCCATACAGTATTGGGTCAATGCTGTCTTAGCCTCTTTTTGTTCCAATTATTAATATGCTGATTCAATCTATACTTTAATTTGTTCTTGGTGCTGCCTATATATGACACAGGTGGTTGCTGGTTTATTGGGATTTAGCAGGAATTTATGAAATCCCAATAAACCAGCAACCACCTGTGTCATATATAGGCAGCACCAAGAACAAATTAAAGTATAGATTGAATCAGCATATTAATAATTGGAACAAAAAAGAGGCTAAGACAGCATTGACCCAATACTGTATGGAAAATCAAAAATGTCCAAGGTTTGAAGATATTAAAATTATTAAGAGCTGTAAAACGAAAGCAGTTAAGAATTGCAGAATCAGTGTTAATTGAAAAAAACAGATCAAGATTATGCAACATTAATGAGCCAAATAACTTAAACGAACAATGGAAAACCATAATAAAAATTGAACAGCAGCGTAAAAAGAAAGAGAGAAAAAAGAGCAGCAGACAATAGATGGCGCCAGAGACACAACGATTCAGAGATAGCGACTGGAGCCCAGGCCTCGATGGCTCTGCTCACTTGAGCTGTGGTGGGCGGATACCTGCCTCTGAAGATGACAGGGATCTGTCGAAAGTACTAGAGGATTGGATGTGCGGGGCTGAATGGGTGTGACAATTGCAGTGGTAGCAGAGGTTGTGAAACAGAAGGAGGAGTTCCATAATTAGAGTTGACTAAGGTTTAATCACCTGTGAATGTAAGGTTTATGTACATAGTTTTTACTTGAATTGTATGAATGAGTTGTATGTATGATTTTTATCGAATTGACAAGCATTATAGTAACATACTATAAGGCAAAGGAAAAAACGATGTTTCACACCCGAAAATAGAAGCGTAAAGCAAGAGGTCTGTAAACCTGTGGAAGCCCAGTTACATCACGATGAATTGGCGTGTTGGAAGTGTTTGGTCCATTGGAGGTTACCATGATCTTTATGGTGAGTGATTATTCCTCATGTTTTCATTTATGAATTGCACGTAAACTATGCGCACTTTGCAAGAGGTTAATACCTTAAAGTGCAAAATAATAATTGAGAATTACACGCAAAATTCTGAGCTAAGATAGTTGAGGTGAGGTTTGCAGGCGCTATCATACTCTGGTATTATGCGCTATAGGAATCAATTTCACAACTTCGAGATGAGAGATATTAAGGCGTTTAAGAAGGCTAAAATTAAATTAGTAAAGTCAGAAAATCAAGAAGAATTTTTGGTGATGCCGTGACCTAGAAATAACACCAAAGTATTTAAAAATGCGGAATTGCCCAGTCACTGCTAAGGATAATAGAATAATTCAGGAATGCCAAAAAAAGAGATTAAACTGAAATTGTCAATAAAAGGAAACTGATTTTTAACTTGAATATGAAATGTTTGCATTTAATCGATTTGATATGTTATAAAAAGTATAGAAAGTTCGGCGTAATTGGAGAGATGAGATTTTGGATGTAACCTTCAGAGAAATTTTGACATTGTGGAATCTGAAAAAAAATGCTCAAAAGGCAGTCATGGAAAAAAGTTGCACGTGATGATTGACAGACAACATGTACAAGAACAACGGGAGAATATGTATGAGGTATATCAGAATAACTCCAACTTGACCTTGAGCTTCACGCAAAACTATTTTGCAGAGAGGTAAAAAATTTGCGTTTCCACGGATTAGGACGGAGAATTAATACCCAACTTAGAAGAAATGGCACGCAGTGTACCAGCAGAAGAACGTGAAAATTTTCGAAGTAAACTGTATAGAATTGTTTTGAAAGAATTTAATGAAAAAGTAAGAAAAAGAAATATCATATAGATAAAATTCAGTATGAGAAAGAACAACTGATTAAATTAAGAGATGACCCAACAATTAAATTCTGTGAAGCTGATAAAACAGGGCAAATTGTAATATTAAACACAACTGAATATGATCTAAAGATGAATAGAGCTATAGAAGAACTAAATTGCAGCATTCTGACAAAAGACCCAACAGAATCTTAAGTAAGGTACTTAGCTAGAATAAGAAATCACAGCACCTTGCCTGATGAAATAAAGAAAGCATACCCACCAATGGGTACTGGAATACCAAAAATGATTGCAAAAATAAAAACTCATAAGCCTGATACACCTATGAGAGTGATTGTATCAAAAAGGAATTCCCCACTAATAAAACTAGAAAAGAATATCTACAAATTTTTGGCACCTGTGTTCATGAAGACAAGGTTCACTGTGAAGAATACATACGAATTTATTGAGAAAATTAAAGTAATTAAACAAGATTTAAGTGAATATCATATGGTATGGATGTGAGAGCTCTTTTCCTAGCACACCAGTACCTCAGGCAATAGAAATAATTATTGAAAAATTGTATGTGCTACAGACAATGAATGCAATACAAATAGAGGAGTTAAGAGAAATTTTATTGTACATATATGAAAATAACATTTTTAAGTTTAACAACAAGATGTACAAACAAAATCATGGTGGACCTATGGGGTCACCACTGTCAACTTTATTTGCTGAAATTATAATGAGTGACATTGAGGAAAAAATAATAAGTAAACTCGAGGATCCACCACTGATATACTGCAGATATGTTGATGACATTTTTCTGTTATCCAGGCTAAAAAATGATGAACTTGAGGACTTGACAAAAAAGTATAGTGAAATTTATCCATCTATAGAACTGACAGTAGAACAAGAACATGACAATACTTTGGCATTTTTGGACGTTTTGATTATTAAAACAGAGGAGAGTTTACAATTCAGAGTGCATAGAAAATCTTCATATATCCCAGTACTTATACCATTTCAGTCATCACATCCATTAACACATAAAAGAAATAGTATTAAAACACTAATTAAAAGAAGTTTAACACATTCATCAATTGAACAGTATAGAAAAGAAGAAATTGAATATATTGAAAAAATTGCATATGCTTTTGGATACCCTAAACAGGTATTAAAAAAATGGATTTATGAAGTAACTCAAGGTTACAATAAGGTCAAGAGTGATAAAAAACTTGTAAAATATGTGGGAGGAATACCATATATAGAAAATGTTTCAGCAGAAATTAATAAAGTTTGTGGCAAGTATGGCATACAGGTAGGAAATCAGGTACTTACTGTAAAAAATTTAGTGATTAAAAATGAAAAAATTAGCCAATTAGATAGAGCAGGAATTTATGAAATCCCAATAAACCAGCAACCACCTGTGTCATATATAGGCAGCACCAAGAACAAATTAAAGTATAGATTGAATCAGCATATTAATAATTGGAACAAAAAAGAGGCTAAGACAGCATTGACCCAATACTGTATGGAAAATCAAAAATGTCCAAGGTTTGAAGATATTAAAATTATTAAGAGCTGTAAAAACGAAAAGCAGTTAAGAATTGCAGAATCAGTGTTAATTGAAAAAAACAGATCAAGATTATGCAACATTAATGAGCCAAATAACTTAAACGAACAATGGAAAGCCATAATAAAAATTGAACAGCAGCGTAAAAAGAGAGAGAAAAAGAGCAGCAGGGACAATAGATGGCGCCAGAGACACAACGATTCAGAGATAGCGACTGGAGCCCAGGCCTCGATGGCTCTGCTCACTTGAGCTGCGGTGGGCGGATGAGACACACCTGCCTCCTGAAGATGACAGGGATCTGTCGAAAGTACTAGAGGATTGGATGTGCGGGGCTGAATGGGTGTGACAATTGCAGTGGGAGTAGCAGAGGTTGTGAAACAGAAGGAGGAGTTCCATAATTAGAGTTGACTAAGGTTTAATCACCTGTGAATGTAAGGTTTATGTACATAGTTTTTACTTGAATTGTATGAATGAGTTGTATGTATGATTTTATCGAATTGACAAGCATTATAGTAACATACTATAAGGCAAAGGAAAAAAACGATGTTTCACACCCGAAAATAAGAAGCGTAAGCAAGAGGTCTGTAAACCTGTGGAAGCCCAGTTACATCACGATGAATTGACGTGTTGGAAGTGTTTGGTCCATTGGAGGTTACCATGATCTTTATGGTGAGTGATTATTCCTCATGGTTTTTTCATGTAATGGTTTTGTGTGTATTTACAGGTGCTGAAATCAAATATGAAGTTAAAATTGCTCCACTGAGCTCCAATTTCTTTTAAGGGAACTCTCTATTGGGGTGAATGTTCTGTTACTTAAAGGAATGTGTTTCCTAATGGAGACATCTGTCTGCAGCCAGGATAGCTGTGTCGCTGAGAGTAGACATACTGGCACCATTGCTTCCTGTTGTGCAATTCCTTCTGAGGAGTGAGAACAAAGCATAATTTTTGTCATTTAAATACATTTAATCGGTATTGAAGGACGTGCATTTTCTCGTGGTTTAAAAAGTAATGTGGATTGTGCAAAGTGTACATTAAATAATGCCGTGTACTTGTGTGAACCATCCAAACAGTTTCTGCTACATTTGTGGACAATTTACTTTTAAAGTCTCAAAGGCGACAGTTCACACCATTGATTAGAAAATCGCATGAACTTTATTTCCAGTGCAGAATAGGCGATGGAGATAAATCATGGGCACCTCACATTTGTTGTAATTCATGTGTAACTTTGTTGACCGGCTGGTTGAAGGGATCACGTCAAATGCCATTTGCGGTACCAATGGTTTGGAGAGAACAGAAAGACCACTCAACAGATTGTTACTTCTGCATTACTAAGATACCTGGAATTACAGCTGAAACCAAAAACACGATTCAGTGTCCTAGTATTCCTTTGGCCATAAGATCTGTTCCTCATGGTCCAGATCTTCCTGTACCTCCACTGTCATGGAGTTTAGATGATAGTGATACTGCTGAAATAAATCCTCACAGCGAAGAAGATATTAAAGTGCAACAAAGACCCTGATTTCTTGGAAGATTCTGTGCATCACCTTCAAGAAGAATTAAATCAGGAAAAATTAAGGTCAAAATATTTGCTTCAAAATTGAAGGGATGGAATCTTTTACAGTGCAAAGGTATGTAGTTTTTGTTGACGACAGCAAGAGTTTGAATTTTTTTTTCAAAGAGTGGTGATCTTGTGTACTTCAATAATATATTGTAGACTTATTGTTTGAAGCCTTACGACAGCAACACAAACCTGAAGAATGGAGACTTTTCATAGATTCCTCAAAAATAAGCTTAAAAGCTGTACTTCTTTTTAATGGAAACATGTATCCGTCAGTACCTGTTGCATATGCTGCATACATGAAAGAAACATATGCAAATATGAACCTGTTGCTTCAAAGTATAGTATACAAAAAAAAAAAAAAAAAAAAAAACACTCGTGGAATATTTGTGGCGATCTTAAAGTGATAGCTTTACTCCTTGGTCTACAACTTGGAAACACAAAATACTGCTACTTCCTCTGTGAATGGAACAGTAGGGACAGAAATTCTCATTACAGTAAAAAGACCGGACCTGAAAGAGAGTCCTTAATTCCAGGTAATTAAGATGTTGTTGCTGAGCCTTTAGTAAGTCTTCAGAACATGTACTTACCACCGCTTCACATCAAACTGGGTTTGATAAAAAAAATTTTTGTAAAGGCATTGAATAAAAATGGAGAAGCCTTTCATTTTCTAAAGAACAAGTTCCCCAAAATATCTGAAGCCAAAATTAAGCAAGGCATTTTGTATTGGTGCACAAATAAGAAAACTTATGCATGATCTTGCATTTGAAGGCACTTTGAATGAGACTGAAGCTGCTGCATGGAAGTCCTTTAAAGATGTGGTACTGAACTTTTTAGGTAACCAGAAGGGAGCAAATTTTAAAGAACTTGTTGCTGAGCTTCTAGAAAACTATAAGGCCCTGGGATGCAATATGTCCCTTAAAATACATTTCGTTCACTCGCATCTGGACTTCTCCCCACAGAATTTAGGAGCTGTAAGCGATGAGCATAGAGAACATTTTCATCAGGACATATGTACCATAGAAAACCATTATAAAGGAAAATAGAGCTCTAAAAAGTACAGAATAAAATCTAAAATAACTACTTTTTAAGGTAAGTGTAATTAATTGCTTGTAGCGAAATACACATGCCAAAATGAAGGTATTGAAACAACAGGTTACTCGAGAACTATGCCCGATAGCACAATTTAGCAAGCAGATTTGTAATCAGCATGACAAATACTGTATGATTTGGTATATGTAGTCTTTGCAACAAACAAAAAGTTAATTTTTGTTGTTCAGTGTAATCAGTGTTCTTCAAGTTAAAATAGAATTAAGTGTATTAATCTGTGTAAAGCCTTGAGAAAGTGTTCTAATTGCTGTAAATAATTTTTTTTTAAATCTACAAGCAAAAACTATCTGCAAAATCTGCTAATAATTTGGGAACTATCCGCGTACAGCGTACATGCGTTCATCTGCATTCTGCTACTCTGTGCACTTCTATGGGAACTATCCGCGTACAGCGTACATGCGTTCATCTGCATTCTGCTACTCTGTGCACTTCTATGTCTTTCGTTTCACTCAGTGATCTTCACCATTTGATTATCTGACAGGTCAGTCTTCATTTTGTAAGTTTTTCTTTAATCCAGGAGCAAAATGTGAAACTTTTCAGTACAGGTCCCAGCAGAAGCTCTGATGAATTTTTCACTTAACTGAGAAGGGGGGGGAGCATATCGTCACTTAGATTAATCAAAAGCAAAAGATGTAATCACCTATGAGGCCACTACTCCACACCCCCCCCCCCCCAAAAAAAAATTACCCCATTACAGCGCTGTGTAGCTACCCAGAAAAACCTCTCCATTAGTCATATTAGATATAAACATAATCTCTTGTTTAGATAACAAAAATTGAATTGTCACATAGTTGCATGTGCACCAATTTAGAACACTTATATAATAGCTTACTCTGGAACACTTCTCATTTTAGTTGTGTGCATTTTATACCCTTTCAAGGTGGCTCATCACTGACTGTAACCAGTTATATTGAACTTGTTTTTTTTTTTTAAAGTCATTAGGAAAAATGGATCAACTTTTTAAGAATATTAATAAAAATGCAGTTATCCATTTTTATGAACCAAAGCTCATATTTCACAACTCTGTATCTTTTCTAAGTGGTAAGTCTGTTAAACAAAGGGAAGAAAATTATTAGTGACATGGAAAAATGTTAAGTTTGACTAATATTTAATTTACTTTTTTCTGAAGTAATGAGGGAATTTTGAAATGTATTAAATAAAGAATTATCTCACTCCTTAAATATCCCCAATGTTTTTAATTCTCATTCTTTTCTTTTTCCCCTTTTTATGCTCCATTTTTTATTTTCCTCCTTTGGTGGTGAAAAGATTCCTATTTTCTTCCTGGTCTGAGATCCGTGATCTTGTTGATATTTTGTTCTGGAGGTTTGGCTAGCAATGAACTTCAGAAGTTTCTCAGGGTTCCCACGCAACCTGGAAAACCGGGAAAACCGGGAATTCTCAGGGAATTTGAAAATTGTTCCAAAAATCAGGGAAAACTCAGGGAAAATTGTGTTTTTCCGTAAAAATCAGGGAATTTTTTATCAGGGAACTATAAAGGCAGGGAATTTTTTATTTTGCCAGAAAAATATTTTGTTTCAGACTTTTGTAAAAAATATTTCTGTATTGCTAAGTTTTAAAATAATTCCGAGTTGTTTTATCCTTCGAGGCAACTCCGTAACCCACCGACCGATTAAAGTGCAGCTGTGCAGGGGAGTGCGTCTCTTTGCGGTTTCCCCGTCTCCAGATGATCTAAACTACAACCGAACAAACATACAAGTCAAAGCGTGAAAGAAAGCCACTAATCACACACCCATTTCACAGGCTCTTATCTGCTGGCGTTCGCGAAGAGAGGCAGTCATTTGTTCCTGAGTAGGTGCCCCGGTTCTCTGCGTAGACTGGGAAAAAAATTATGAAGAAGCTATTTCCTCAATTTTTTAAATAACCGACTGAAGTTTTTACAGTTTTTCCCCCTTTTGCATGTTCTACGTGTCTTTTATCAAACCGTACAAAAACATTTTATTTTGCCGGATGTTGGTCATCCTAATAAATCCCACCCCCTTCCCCTTCAACAGCAGTGTGGATGAATGTTGCAAATTGAGGGCACCTAATTTATTTTGAAAAAGGTTCGTATCACTTACGAACTAAAGCTTCACTTTCGTAATTCTGTAGCAGAGTTGGTATAGTTGGAAAAGTATGTACCTTCAAATGTTTGAACAGGGAAAATATTATGAAATAGGAAGATTCTTCAAAGAGGGGGAAAGATTAATTTTTTTCATAGTACTTATGAGTATTTTGACATAAAATATATGAAAAATACCATGCAATGAAGCCGGGTACTATTGCATACCTACCAAATTTCCCAGATTTCATGGCCGTTTTCTAGATTCGTTGTTCTGTCATATTTCTATTTCATAATGCATGAAGAAATTTATGATTCTGTCATATTTCTATTTCATAATGCATGAAGAAATTTATTTATAGCTATTTTAAGACGATATTCCGATTACTGCAAGAGCTGGCTGGTTGCGAAAAATAGGGTAGTCCGACGCCCGGACCATAGATTTTCACATCTGGGTCATTGTACGCAAAATCGTCAGATATTGAAATAATTTTCCACCAACACATCTCCGATTCTTACGATTTTTTTTTTTTTTTTTTTGCCTCCAAGTTATAAAAAAAACCCCTAAAAGTTTCAACTTTTTATGTTTCCGATAGATTAGAAGATATTATTTTTTGAATTTTTGTGCATAGTGGAATCGTTTTCCGTAAAAACGGATATTGTCAGGGAATTTTTTTCTACTTTTGAGTGGGAACCCTGTTTCTTCTTTTTCAAAATTCACTGATTGGTGTACTAACCTCACCTCTTTTTATCACTTCTTTTGTAAAAAAAGATCGTGCTTATGTTATTGGTTTGTCCGCCTGTCTGTACCCACGATATCTTTGCAACTATTAGTCTGATTCGAAAAATTCTTTTTGCATTGGAAAGCTTGAAATATGCGAATGATGATCCTTCATTTTATTTTATTTTTACGATGTGCAATTTCACCACTAGAGGGCATAAATGCAGAATGCAGATGTTGAATTCAAAAATACGTTTTATTCCACATATTTGCTTCTAAACATCCGATTGAAAAAAACTCTTTTATCTTTCGATTCCATTTATGTTGAAGAGTATTTTAGATATAGTTAATTTTTCAAATTACGTATAGATTTTTTGCTAGGGCGTAAAAGTAAATGACATTTTTCCCGATAACTCTTCTTCTAAAACTCCGATTTGAAATTTTTTCTCTTCAGTGCATACACCTCCTGATAAAAAATGTTTTGCTTATAATTTCTAATTTTTGGTAAAGAATACTTTGGCCACCAGGGGACGTAAGTGTTAATTTTTGCTTCTGATGTATTTGCCATAAAATCTGAGTTCTAAAATGTCGATTGAAAAAATTCTTTCGTGGACTGATGCTACTCACATTGATAAACCTTTTCAGAACATTTTCTTCTTAAAATATTTCACAGTTTCTCCACCAAGGGGTGTAGATGTATATCTTATTTTTGTCAATATCTCTACTTCTAGGAGTTTGATTTGAAAAATTCCTTCTTTGTTAGATAGTGTTTTCAGTGTGACACATTTTTCATATAATTTCAAAATTTTCAAGTAGTTGATAGACTTTCCGCTAGGGGCGTAGGGGTAAATTGCGTTTCCCTCTATATTTCTGCTTCTAAATCTCCGATTTGAAAAATTCTTTCTGCACCGGATGCAGCTCCTGATGGGAAATTCTTTGCACATAATTTCTAATTTTTATAAAAAAGTGGTTTGGCCACCAGTGGGCGTAAATCTTAATTTCTGCTTCTGATGTATTTGCAGCAAAATATGAGCTTCTAAATTCTCGATTGAAAAAAACTTCGTTTGTAGACCGATACTACTCATGTCGACAAACGTTTTAGGAACATTTTCTTCTTGAAATAATGCATGGTTCCCACACCAGGGCGTAGATGTATATCTTATTTTTGTCAATACCTCTACTTCTAAGAGTCTGATTTGAAAAATTACTTCTTTGTTGGATGGTGTTTCTGATGCGAAACGTTTTTCCTATAAATTCAAAATTTTCAAGTAAATTATAGACTTTCCGCTAGGGGGCACAAAGGTAAATTGCGTTTTCTGCTCCTAAAACTCTGATTTGAAAAATTCTTCCTGTATCGCATACAAGACCGAATTGAAAATATTTTTCACATAATTTCTAATGTTTGGTAAAGAATGGTTTGGCCACCAGGGGCACAAGGGTTAATTTCTGTTTCTGATGTATTTGTAGCTCAATCAGGGCTCCTGAAAACTAGAGTAATTTTTTTTTTCTTGGACCGATACCGCTCATATGGATAAACCTTTTGAGAATACTTTCTTCCTAAAATAATGCATGGTTGTTTTCCCATTGGGGAATGTAAAGTCACATCTTATTTTTGTCGATATCTCTGTTTCTAAGAGTCCGATTTGAAAAATTCTTTCTGTGTTGGAGAGCGTTTCCAGTGCGAAATGTTTCTCATATAAATTAACGTTTTTCTTAACGCACAAGTCTGCAACCAGAGAGCGTAAGCTCATGATTCCGTTTACAGCAATATCCGAGGGATTAAAAATCTGATTCAAAAGCTTCTTTCTTCTGTCAGATACTATTGTTTTCTATACCGGTTCTATTGACTTTGAATAGCTTTGATAAATTTAATTTGCATCAAAACGGATTCAAAAGACGTGCTTATTACACCCGGAAATTCGGTGTCATCTTTCTTGTTTTATTTGTTTTCAGACCTGTTCAAAAAAGATTGTATTATGTCACATAGCCTGCTCTTTCTTCACCTGTAGTTGGCAGAGACAACTGTCATCTTCGGTTTGAATACCAAATTCAAGACAAATTAAAAAAAAATATGTAGTGCTTATTCTACTAATCTGAAAGCCCATTGTTTTGGATTGTGTTGGCATTGACCTTTGTCTTTAGGTCTGCCACCAAGTCTCTTTTGTTATTCATTGATCCAATATAGAATAGATTTTACTTTTTTTGGGGGTTTGTGATTGCTATGGATTGAGCCCCCCCACGCAACTCTTAGAATCTGTACCCCTTGAGAACTGTGTCAGAAGTGTGTTACATACAAGAAGGGGACCAGAATGAACGTTTTTTACTGCATATCTTTCTCTCAAATCAGTCCATTGTGCCTGTGTAGTTTGCCTTTAAACTTATGCTGTGAAAAAAAAAAATCACAAGCATTGGGGAAAAGAAAAAGAGTGAGACAATTCATCATCAAAGGGATCACTAGAATTGAAGAAACACCTAGAAAAGCAAGCATTTGGTTTCTGAAACATATTCATATTTTCCCCTTCTACATTGCTTCATAGTTTCCCAATGATGTTGGGGACAAATTGTTAAACTTAAAACTTCATAGCTAAAATTCTGATCCACTGCTGTTTCTTGGTAATTTCTGACTTCAGGGCCACATAGGCAAGTAATTGGAATGGACAATTATTCCCAAATAAAGAAACAGGGTTAAAAAAATGATTAAAAAAAATTGATTTGATTAAAATCAGAATTTTTTTTATTTAAATTCCTGTTGTGTTTCAGTTCAACTTTGAAATACCTCTTCATTCTTCAAGGTAAACATGAAACATAATATTCTTCTCTGATGAACTTGATGGTATATGTTTCTAAAAATTAAGTAACTCTGCATTAACGAATAATGAATGAGAATGCAATAAGAAGAGAACAGTCTTGGTTAATGTCATGCATTATATTTATTGTACTGATTTATGTCTACTAAACTTCTCAGTGATTACTGATATGCAAATGAAGTTTTGTATTCAAAAATTATTTTTTTTTCTTACTTTTAAAAGTAAATCTGAATGTGCACAACATATATGAAACAGGAAAAGTGTTAGTCATTATACCATTGGTGTAGTTTAAAACCCATAACTTACCCATTAAATTTGAACCACAAAAACTTCAAAATAATAATATATTGATTGAAAAACATTTCATTAGTAAATTTTAATTGAATTAAAAAAAACAGCAAGTAATGAGAGAAACTATTTGTTCAGCAGTTTGAACAAAAACACAAGTTTTGTTTCTTTTTGAATTCCTAACCTATTTCTCAACTTTGAATGCATAATGTTAAACATCAAGAAAAATTTTTTCAATTCCAGCTGAAGCAGATGTTGCAGTTAAGTAATTGCAAAAGACTTTGCAGTTTTTTTTTCTTCTATGGACTCTCACTATGGAAAAAGAATCTGCACTTTTCTTCCATCATCATTCCAACAAATGGTGCAAATTTTGTCAGAAGCTGAGTGAGAATAGTCAGGAATGTGTCTCCATATTGTTCACTGGCAAGTTGTAAAGCAACTTCTTTTTCTTCAGGTTTTTAGTCACATCCATGATTTTTGCTTGAAGGTGAAAATCAAAGAGGAAAGCAATAATAATAATAAAAAAAAGCTGCAGATAAAGCCTGAACAAATCTTTTATGAAACAATTCCAATTTCTTCTTTTCATCAGAAATATCATTTAATACAATTTCCAACCTTTTTCACACTACAACTGCCTCAGAAATTTTGCAATCATTCCCCAGGACTCTCAAGAGCATTGGTTGTTGATTGATATATTGCCAATAAATCATCTGCAGTTTTTTCTATACCCAAATTAATTACTTTTCTTTGATTTTACATTCAATATTGCCATTTTTATTGTTCACCACTTTTGTCATGAGTATTGGCCAGTTATTGACGTAACTTCTTAAACAGTTACATATGGAATTCCAGTGTACATCCTGGGGCAATACAAGAGCTAATACACTAACTTGTTTATGTCCTGCTCATTACAAAAATAATGATTTCTGAAATACTTCACAGTTTATGTAACCAGCTCTTTGATGTTTGAAATCTGTAGGCCTTTTGCCAGAAGGTTTAAAATGTAAGCTGTGCGACCATTTGTGATAACATCAGCACCCCCCCCCCCCCACATTTCCATCCTTATCTTTGTCATATTTGAATCATTGTCCATTGCAAAACTCCTAATTTTACATTGGAATCTACTGATTTTAAATTTTAAACTCTCCATATAGTAATAAATTTGTTCAAGGTAATCACTTTTGGGGCTACCAGAAGTGTCAAAACTATCCATTAAACAGACATCACCATCTGAAGTTGTTACAGAAGAACAAACAAGTGGTTCATGATGGAGATTGGACCAGTCTTCCATACTCATGCAGACTATCTTATCTTTTAAAGGCTGACAACATTTCTCAATTTCATTATCAAAAACTTCATCTGACTAACAACCTGCTATATTCTGTTCTGTTGGAGGCTAATAGCCAGGGTGTAGATTTCAATAAGGTTCTTGGAACTCTTTATTTTTAACCATTTGAAATGGAGAGTTTGAAGAATAGATCATTTGAGCTGTTTGCACATCAAACATGTTTTCCTGTTCAGCTGTGGTTTGGGTCACGAATGAATCCGTTTTCAGTTTTTTAAAACTTTTCTCATCTGTCCCAGATTTAGTGGTTGCTTCGGGTGCCAATGGAAGTTCTCTTATATGTTGGGATTCCTTAGCAGGTGAAGCCTCATGAACTTCAGCATATCTTAAATTGGTTGAAGTGCTTGGTAAAGTTTTATCAACTTCATTTTTATTTAATGAGCACCATGTGTAATGGTTTTTCATGCATACAACACGTTTCTGGATATCTTTTTAATACAGTTTGCACTTAGTACATGAACCTTTGCCACTTGTAGTTTTAATTTCATCAAAATACTTCCCGATGATATCTTCTTTCCTTCCAGCAATGTTGACTCTTCAGCACTTGTCCTATAATGCACTAAGCATGAAACCCTTAACCATACAGTACAGTTACAGAAACTAACTGAAATTGGTACTTTCAAAACTGCCATTGGTTCCTGTCTATCTGTTCTTTATCACCCTTTACTACCACCCACTGAGATAGTCCTCTTGCTGATTTCATGTACAAGAAAGGGAACACTGGTGAAAGTCAAAAGGTCAGATTCCTTTGCCACTGACAAAACCCAACTTATAAACTCCATGAAAGTAGATTAGTGGTCCTGGGAGCCTGGGACTTTATAATCTCATGGGAAAGAAACATATCTTACTTTTGAAGTTTTAGAATTAGTGTATGCCTTTATGATCAACATTAAGAACTGGCACAAAGAAACATTTTTTGTGGAAAAACAACAACCATATTTACAACAAAATGTATTTTCACTTTCATCGTCAATAATATTTCGTTTTATTTAGTTTCAGCATGAAGCTGATTTTGTTTAACCAATAACAGTACTAAATTTATTTCCTACATTTAGCACCGTTTTTAGATTACTATTTTCAAAATAGCTTCTTTTCAGATTACTATTTTAAAAATAAAAATTGATAATTTGAATAGACTGCAATTTTAATTTTTAATGGACTTAACATAATGGAGATTTAAATATTTCTATTTGTGATTTAAATCAAGTGATTTTAATTAGCAAACACTGCAAAGAAATGCTGTCAAACAGATTAGACGCTGAAATTAATAGGCAAGTGAATTCATCTTTGAAAGTCATAGATAGATGCTTTAGGAGGATTTCAAAGGACTGATCAGTTCTCAAAAAGGTCCTAAAGGACCATGTGTGAAGTATAATTGTTCCTACTCCGACGTACGGCAGTGAAACCTGGATATTGAAGAAGGAGTCATAGGAGGTGTTTGTGTGATGGAGAGATGCCGTACTTGTGAGGTTTTTGTGGCAAGACATGTTCAGATCATGAGAGGAACAAAGATATGCTTTAGATGTGGAATATGAAGCAAATTTTTTTTAAGTAAAGTGGAGACATCTGAGCTTGGCCTCCTTGTAGTTGTGTGGCAGTTTTCTGAAGGTATTTTATGTAGATGGATTTGTAATTGTAGAAATAACCATGTGGGTTGAATGCACGAGGAAAGTAAATGTCACCATCCATTTGTTTCCTAGGTGGATGAAATGTGGACTGCATTGAGTTTTTGCCAGGATCTCTGGAAAAACTGTTCACATAGCTGTTTTTTTACCACTGTCTTCCAACTCTTTAGTGTTATGCACTCCCTATGAGTTTTACATGATGGCCGAATTCCAAAAGTAAATCATACCTTCCAAGGTTTTGGTTTGCCTGTAAAATTTACCGAAATTCTACTTGTTTTATGGCTATTTTATAGACGACATATATTACAGATTTTAATTTCTTTTTTACTGTCTCTCTCTTCAGGTTAGTACCATTTTGTGGGGAGAATAGTGTCCTCAAGGACCACCACACCTGTATTTTCAGATTTACCTGATCACAATTTCATCCACTTTTACATCCCCTACCTTCTGTACTTGCCACCTAAAGGGAAAGTCTCAGTAAAAATACTATAGGATTGGTGAAAACTGCTAAGAGTAGGAGGGGGGGAGAGAAATATCTATCTCATATAAGACTTTAAATTAAGTTTCTTTAAAGGTATTCTAACATGTTGGCACAAAAATTTAAGGTCAAAACCTCAGTCAGTTAAAGTAAAAAGTTACTGCACTATATGATGCAGTAATTTCAAGGTTACAAATAAAATTTTTACCTGTGTATGTAGCTTAACGATAGCATACTAATTAGATGATTATGTATTGATTGCATTTTAATAACTGCAAGCATGAAGCACTACCAAAGATCTTAATTACAGCATATGAGATCCATTATAATTTACCCATTTGCATAATACAGGGTGATTCATAAAGAAGTATACAGTTTCAACACACTATAATAAAACAAGAACAATGTAAGATATTTTATGTTACCTGTAACAGAATTGTAGGGGAATGTTTCAAGTTTTTGTAGACAGTCGCAGATGTTCTATGTGTGCACCCTTAGTCACACGACACACATCGAGCCGGTAATCCATTTCTGCCCAAACGCGAGGTAAGATAAGACATCTGAATCAAGTGCAGTGATAGTGGCTGTGATACACTGTTTCAACAGGAGGGGGGTGAATACCTTGTCCTTTACGTACCCCCCCCCCATGGGAAAAAGTCACAAGGTGTTAAGTCAGGACTTCTGGGTGGCTATTGGGTCAGTTTTGCTCAATTCAAGAACACAAGACTCCTTCTCCACTGTAAACGCTGCCAATTTGACTGACTAGTCACGTGACACGCGCTATCGCTTACGTCACTTCCCTCAGTAGCAGGACACAAACTTTATGAGTACATCTACCTGACGGTTCGCAGTTGTGGTACGTGTCTTCAACTCTTACTGTTTTACAGCATCTGGAAACTGTATACTTTATGAATCACCCTGTATATTGGCTTTAAAGAGAGATGTTCGTTATAGTAAGCCAATCAAATGTATCAATTAAACATTCACTGAAATTTGTTTTACTGATTTCAATTCTAGAAAGCTGGCTGGTCACTTATAAAAAGCTAGTGCACAGAACATTGTGATAAGTGGATGAAAACAATCACACAATCTTTCGGAATGGTGAGAGAGAGAGAAAGAGAGAGAGATAGAGATAGATAGATAGATAGATAGATAGATAGATAGATAGATAGATAGATAGATAGATAGTGAGAGAGAGAGAGAGAGAGAGAGAGAGAGAGAGAGAGAGAGAGAGAGAGAGTCTGTTTGATATAGTATTTTTAGCACGTCTTTTGTAAAAAGAAGATTGCGCTTATGTAATCGGTTTGTCCGTCGGTCCATACCCTCGATATCTCTGCAACTATTAGTCCGATTTGAAAAAATTATTTTTGCATTGGGAAGCTTGAAATATGCAAATGATGATCCTTCATTTCATTTTTTTACGATGTGCAATTTCGCCGCTAGAGGGCGTAAATGCAGATGATGTCGAATTCAAAAATACGTTTTATTCCACATATTTGCTTCTAAACATGCGATTGAAAAAATTATTTTATCTTTCGATTCCATTTATGGCGAAGAGTATTTTGGATATAGTTACTTTTACAAATTACGCATAGATTTTCCACTAGGGGCGTAAAAGTAAATTACATTTTTCCCGATAACTCTTCTTCTAAAACTCTGATTTGAAAAATGTTTTCTTCAGCGGATACAGTTCCAGATGGAAAATATTTTGCATATAATTTCTAGTTTTTGGTAAAGAATACTTTGGCCACCAGGGGCGTAAGTGTTAATTTTTGCTTCTGATGTATTTGCCATAAAATCTGAGCTTCTAAAATATCGATTGAAAAGCTTCTAAATATCGATTGTTTCACATCGATAAACCTTTTCAGAATATTTTCTTCTTAAAATATTCCACAGTTTCTCCACCAGGGGGTGTAGATGTATATATTATTTTTGTCAATATCTCTACTTCTAGGAGTTTGATTTGAAAAATTCCTTCTTTGTTAGATAGTGTTTTCAGTGTGACACGTTTTCATATAATTTCAAAATTTTCAAGTAATTCATAGACTTTCCGCTAGTGGGCGTAAAGGTAAATTGCGTTTCTTCTGAATCTCCGATTTGAAAAATTCTTTCTGCACCGGATACAGCTCCTGATGGGAAACCGTTTGCACATAATTTCTAATTTTTGTAAAAAAATGGTTTGGCCAGCAGGGGCGTAAATCTTAATTTCCGCTTCTGATGTATTTGCAGCAAAATATGAGCTTCTAAATTCTCGATTGTAAAAAACGTCGTTTGTAGACTGATACTACTCATGTCGACAAACCTTTTAGAAACATTTTCTTCTTCAAATAATGCATGGTTTCTACGCCAGGGGGCAGAGATATATATCTTATTTTTGTCAATATCTCTACTTCTAGGAGTCTGATTTGAAAAATTCCTTTGTTGGATAGTGTTTTCAGTGTGACATGTTTTTCATATAATTTCAAAATTTTCATATAATTCATAGACTTTCTGCTAGGGGGCGTAAAAGTAAACTGCTTTCCTTCCTATATCTCTGCTTCTAAATCTCCAATTTGAAAAATTCTTTCTGCACCGAATACAGCTCCTGATGGGAAATCCTTTGCACATAATTTGTAATTTTTGTAAAAATGATTTGGCCACCAGGTGGCATAAGTCTTAATTTCCGCTTCTGATGTATTTGCAGCAAAATATGAGCTTCTGAAATCTCATATAAATTCATGTTTTTTTTAATGCACAAGTCTGCAACTAGAGGGCGTAAGCTTTATGATTCTGTTTACAGTAATATCTGAGGGATTAAAAACCCGATTGAAAAACTGAAGTCTTTCTTCCATCAGATACTATTGTTTTCCATACCAGTTCTATTGACTTTGAGTAGCTTTGATAAATTTAATTTCCGTCAGAACAGATTCAAAAGACGTGCTTATTACACCCAAAAATTCAATGTCATCTTTCTTGTTTTTAATGTAATTGTTTACCACATTTCATTGTATTTCTGAGTGTTTGTAACTGTAAAAATTTCAGATGTTTAATTTTCATTTCAGATCGAGGGGCAGTCTACGCATGTGGTGACAATAAAATGGGCCAGTGTGGTGTTGGAAATCAGAATTCACCTATTACTGTTCCTACCAAAGTAAGCAAATTATACAATAATAATAACAACAGCAAGAACAAAAAAAAAAAATTGTCTCCTTTTTTGTACGTTCATTATTTCAGATTTTTTTGTTGTTGTTAGAAACACCTAGCTAATTATACCAAAATGCCTTGATTTAATTGTTTTAATTATGTACTTTATGGAGTTTACTGAATGATTTAATTTTCTGACATGTTTTTATGACAAGAGAATACCAGTCAAAATAAAAGTATTCAATGTACAGTATTTGAGTCAGTCTTTTTTAATTAGGAACTGTGTGTAAAAGTGTTAAAACGAGTCCCATGACCTTTCAGATACATAGATAATTGTACACTTAGGAATAATTTGTTCTGCTGCTGTTAGTTTCCTATTCATGAATTTTTTGCAATTCATGCTTTTCTGTAGTTAATACCTAGTTTTGAACCTTCACTTAACATGGAAAGCAGTTTCTCTAATCACAGAATTGGGTTATCAGGTTGACTGAACAGAAACCTCTTTACAATGTGTGCAAGTTTATGTACAAAGGGAATGTGAAACAGAGTTGGCTTCTTATTGTTAAAACATGGCACATTGCACATGGTCACTCTTCACTCTTCATGATAGAATGTTGTGAAGTCTGCTGATGATGTATGATTTAAGGAAATTACTCACACTTTTCAGTCCACTCCAAGTGTAATGTCGGATTTAGATTAGGATTGTGAGCTGGCTAGACAATTAAGAGGCCTGTTCTTACATCAGTTCATAGTAGACCGTATTGTTGACAGGATGTGTTTCTCTTTTTGTTTTACTTGGAGGGGGGGGTGAAATTTCATAAATGTAGCATTAATCAGGATTTTAAGATTCACTATTCCATTCACTGCAGGCTGCAGGATTTGATAAAAGCCATTGGAGTTATCCATAATCTCTTCTTGAATATCAGGCATGATTCTGATTCGGAATTTGTGAGGATCTTTCGCTGGAGTGGAGAACATGATGTATTTCTAATATCCTCCAAGAAAAGAGTTTAGTAGGGTTAAATCTGGAGAACGAGGTGCCAAGAAATCAGCAAACCTGGGTCAATCCATCTGCCAGGAAACTCCTTATCAAGAAGTGCTCTCAAACAGAAACAAGCTCTCTCAAAACATAGAAATTCCTTATCAAGAAGCTTTCCCAAACAGTTCCAACATGCCTCATCTTCTTGGAACATGATGCCAGGTTGCAGTTCTTGAAGCTGTGATAAAAAAATTGTTCCAACATATCAAGATAAACAATTTTGCTCACTGTCTTTTTGATAAAATGAAAAAAATTCGCTAATTATCCAATCATGAATCACATCATACCAGACATTGGTTTTTGCACTGTTTCTCTCATGCTTGCATACAGGACATGGAGGTTCAGAACCCCATATGCAAATGTTTTTATGGTTAACATGACCTGATGCATAAAATGTTGCTTAATCCGAAAACATTGCATGTTGCAGAAATGTGTTATCTTTATCAGTTTTATCCAAAAGCTCTACTGTGAATTAGGTTGTCCTGTGGCTTGGAGAGCTTGCAAAATTTACCCTTTGTAAGCAAACAATTTGAAGTCTTTTTGGATAGTTGAGTGTGGTATTCAGGGGTGCTAGTGGCGACTAATAGGCGACTATTGCTACTATTTTTGGTGACAGGCGACTATGGCTACTATTTCCTACAAAAAACAGCCAAAAGCAACTATTTTCAGAAAAACCCTGAACTATTTTAATTGTAAGGCTACTATTAAAAAACAACGTTATTTGTGTTGCATATATCGATTTGCTTGTATGACATCAGTTTTAATATCGATACACATGAATATAAACTTTGATATCGATATGTCTTGTTCAGTTTCTTTCTGCTGTATTGCAAGTATCATGGAGGAAAGTAAATGACAAGTATAGACTAGACCTACGTATGATTAGAGGAACGACCTACACAAATCAAGATTTCATCTATTTGAATGAGATTCTTGATATACCTCATATCAGATAACTACAATTATGTCTACAGAACAAAACAAGTGATCATCATGCAGGGTTGCCAGCCGATTGGAAAACCGGGAAAAATCAGGGAATCCGAAAATAAGGCTAAAAATTCGGGAAAACTCGGGGAGAAATTTTTTTTTTTTGCAAAAACCTGGAAAAGTTAGGGAAAATAAAACTGATAATTTTTTGCGTAATGCATATCCAGTTACCAGGGATGGGAATTCTGCGCTAAAGTGCGGCTAAACAAAAATCTTGCTGCAAAAGGCAGATTTTGCGCCATTGTGCACCAGAACCGCCGTACCCCTTCATCATCGTCGGTACTTCGGCACACCACATTCTCCGTGCACACCAAATTCCGCTTGACGCTGAGTAAGACCATGCATTGGGAAGAAAGATTAAGTGATTCCAAATACTAAGGGTTTTATGTAGTTACTATGGAAATTCTCGATCCGCTACGGACGACTGAAAACATCGAGTATGCTATGGAAATCGTCGGTCCGCTATGGACAACGTAAAACGTCGAGCATGCAATGGAAAGCAAAATTTTCAGCCAGCAGTTAATCAAGTGCACAATGATAGCTTTTTTTAGCACGTCTTTTGGGGAAAAAAGATCAAAAGGTGGTGCTTTTGTTATCGGTCCGTCTGTAGACACCATATCTCTGCAACTACTAGTCCGATTTTAAAAATCCTTTTTGCGTTGGGAACCTTAAAATATGTGAAAGATAGTCCTTAGTTTCATTTTATTTATGGTGTAAAATTTTGCTGCTAGAGGGCCTAAATGCAGATGATGTCGAATTCAAAATACATTTTATTCCATACATTTGCTTCTAAATGCCCGACTGAATTGAAAAATTCTTTTATCTTTCGATTCCATTTATGTCAAAGTATTTTAGGTGTAGTTACTTTTTTTTCAAGTTGCATATAGATTTTCCGCTATGAGGCATAAAAGTAAATTCCACATTTTCCCCGATATCTCTTCTAAAACTCCGATTTGAAATTTTTTTCTTCAGCGGATACATCTCCTGATGGAAAATCCTTTGCATGTAATTTCTAATTTTTGGTAAAGAATACTTTGGCCACCAGGGGCGTAAATGTTAATTTTTGCTTCTGATGTATTTGCCATAAAATCTGAGCATCAAAAATCTCGATTGAAAAACTTCGTTCGTGAACCGATGCCACTCTCGTCAGCAAACCTCTTAGGAATCTTTTCTTCTTAAAATAATGCATATTTTCACCACTAGGGACGTAGATGTATATCTTATTTTTTTCGATATCTCTGCTTGTAATGGCTCGATTTGAAAAAATTCTTCCTTCATTAGATAGAGTTTCTGATGTGACATGTTTTTCATATAATTTCAAAATTTTCAAGTAATTCATAGACTTTCAGCTAGGGGGCGTAAAGGTGAAATGCGTATCCCCCGTTATCTCTGCTTCTAAAATGCCAATTTGAAAAATTCTTTCTGCACCGGATACAGCTCGTGATGGGAAATCCTTTGCATATAATTTCTAATTTTTGGTAAAAAATGGTTTGGCCACCAGGGGGTTTTAATTTCCACTTCTGACGTATTTGCAGCAAAATCTGAGCTTCTAAAATCTTGATTAAAAATTTTTTTGTTTGTGGACCGATACTACTCGCGTCGACTGTCCTTTTAGAAAAATTTTCGTAAATTAATGCATGGCTACTACATCAGGGACAGTAGATCTGTATCTTATATTTGTCAATATCTGTACTTCTAGGAGTCCGATTTGAAAAATTCTTTCTTTGTTGGATGGTGTTTTTGATGCGAAATGTTTTTTATATAAATTCAAAATTTTCAAGTAAATCTTACACTTTCTGCTAGGGCGCAAAGATAAATTGCGTTTCCCGCGATATTTTTGCATCTAAAACTCCGATTTGAAAAATTCTTCCTATATCGTATACAGCTCCTGATGGAAAATGTTTTTTTTATATAATTTCTAATATTTGGTAAAGAATGGTTTGGCAACCAGGGAGCATAAGTTTTAACTTCTGCTTCTGATGTATTTGCAGCAAAATCTGAGCTCCTGAAAACTCAACTAAATTTTTTTTTTTTTTTTTTTTGGTCTGATATCGCTCACATCGAAAAACCTTTCGAGAATACTTTCTTCTTAAAATGCGTGTTTTTCCAGCCAGGGGACGTAGATTCATATCTTATATTTGTCCATATCTCTGCTTCTGAGAGTCCGATTTGAAAAATTCTTTCTTTGTTGGAGAGCGTTTCTGCTGCTAAATGTTTCTCATATAAATTCAAATTTTTCTTAACGCACAAGTCTGCAACCAAGGGGCTTAAGTTCACAATTCTGTTTATAGCAATAACTGCGGGATTAAAAACCCTATTGAAAAACTTCTTTCTTTGGTCAGATACTACTCTTTTCCATTTCTGTTTCATTGACTTTGAATAGCTTTGATAAATTTAATTTGCGTCAGAATGGATTCAAAAGACGTTCTCATTATACCCGAAAATTCGGTGTAATTTTTCTTCTTCTTGCATGGAATATATTGCATTATAGATGTGGCATTTAGTATGAATATTATCATGGAGTTATACATAATCTGTAAATTTTACCTGAAATTCCCCGCAAAATTAACTTCTGAAAAACTCTGGGAATTTTTAAAGCCAATATGAGTGGCAACCCTGTCATAACACTGAATGACCACAACTGTGGCCTTTGAAAGAAGAAATACAAATTTTTTCAACACAGTGTATGAAGCCCACTTGGGAAATCTTAAATTTTTTTACAAACCACACAAAGCTCTCCGTGTACTGGCTTGGTACAGATGAGAACATCTGACCTCCAGAACAATGTCAAAGAAGGAAGTGTTTTCTAATTCCAAAGTTTGTATCAGGTTAGTTTATGTAAGTAGTTTTTGATATATAATTGAGTAGAGTACTTTTTGGGTGTAATTTCCATAACCTTTATAGTTCTGAGTATCTTGAATAGCATTATATTGAAACTTAGATGCCCTTTTTATAGTGTGTGGGTGTCTGTATGTATATGTAATTTTTGTTTATTTTGTCACCGTGGTTTGAAATTAAAAAAAAAAAAAATAACAAAAAAATTTATTTTAGTGTGGAGCACTTACATTCTGAAACTCGTACACTTTTTTGGGAAACTATTTTAGTCATTAACATAAGTTGTTAAGGCTACTATTTAGGGTACTAAGGCTAATATTTAGGCTACTATTTTTGCCATTAGTTGCTACTAAAGCAACTATTTTCTTGAGTGGCTGGCAGCCCTGGGTATTTCAAGTTTCTGAAATGCCTGCCCTGTTGATTTGCAGGGCCATGTTGAAATGCTTGCCTAAAGGATTCCACCTTCATGTCAGTGACATGTGGCCTTCCTAAGGACAAATTCTTTGCAACACTAGCCATTGCCATAGAGTAATCATACTAGTTTCTTGTGTCACATCATAAGAAACAAGTATGTAGATTACGCACTGCATACATTCAAATAAAATTCTGGTGTACTTGTTTTATTGATTTGGTCTGGATGAACCATTTCACATACACAACCTTATGCTGCATAGATAATGACATCTCTAAAGGAATGTTGGTCACTTTCTTCTTGACTTTACCATTTGTTTGATGCATGCAGCACTATCTCTTAGGACACTAATAGAAAACTCCCATTCTTGCTTTATTAGCAAAATGTGCATGATGATAGCTACAATGTTTTTTATTTTTTACAAATTTTTCTTTTCTTTTTATACACTTTGTAGTACGAAAAACTGCTACATGATATATATACAAACTTGTGTCTAACTGTCCACATTCCTAGAGTTTTTTCAGTCTGGACTGCAAAAACAGAAAATGCTTTCTCAACAATGAAACATGTAAAAACTGATTTCAGAGACAGAAAGACTCTTGAGACTTTAGATGATCTGATTTTTTTTTCAGCAGGAAACAAAGATGTTTTAATATAAAGCCACATGTTAGCAAAATTCGCAGTGAATCATAAAGTGATTCTAAATTTTGACACCTATCACCACACCAGTGTCTACTACATCACGTAGCTGTTTCTTGACATGACTTTTTTTCTGTATATGTCTCTGATGAATTGCATTTTCTTTTCCAAAGTATTAGTTTTGCTTGTGCAATTTTTATTTTGAACATTTAAAAAAAAATCTTTGAAATCATTTTGTTGAAATCTTTGAACATTTTTAAGTGTTCTAGAGGGAGGCCTGAAAGGCAAGAGGGATCAAAGAAAATCAGTGTGGAAATTTGGGTACTATTGCAGAAAATATACTGAAGGAGTAAATGTTAATATTGTTACTGTTTCTATTTTTTTCATAAGCAATTGTTAATGCTAAAAATACCTTAGAAGAACTGTTTCTAAATTTCTTCATTGTGACCAGAAATAATGAAATGAAGAAATTGGGGGAGGGGAGGGGACTTACTTTTCAAAAGTAAGATACTGCTATTCAAAAAGTTATTGCACAGCAGATTTGGTACACAAAATTTTTAAATTTCACTCTAGTTTGAACTGAAAATAAACTTGGAGATTCCCAAACAGCTCCATCAAAGAGGGAAGAACAGGACACGATTGAAATGGAACTATTTTAAAAAGTTGTGGAACTAACTCCCCCCTCATTTAGACTGTTTTTATTATAATCTTATTACAAAGACTTTGGATCTAACTGAAATTCATATTTCTCACATATTTGTCTTTTATGACGAAAATGTGTATCTTTTTTTAGAGGGAGGAGTAAAATTTTTTTCTTAGAAGGTTATTTCTTTTTTACATATTTCAGGATTTTTATTCCCCAGAGTAATTAATTCATTCTCTTTAAAAAATAACTTGATTTTTTTCTGTAACAGAACATGACCATAAAAATGTTAATGATAATTTAAGTGACTCAGCATATTTTTTCGGTGACTTATATCTTTCTGGCAAACATTTTTTCTGTTGGTGGGTGACTTGATTTAACTTGATTTTTTTCTGTAACAGAACATGACCATAAAAATGTTAATGATAATTTAAGTGACTCAGCATATTTTTTCGGAGACTTATATCTTTCTGGCAAGGATGGTGTATATTGCACAAGAAGTGGAAATCAGCATTTTATTTATATCTATGTCTACACATATAATTTTTGCATACTACCAGCAATCATATTTTGAAAAGGGTTTTATTTCAATAAATTATTTTATCATGCTTGCATGATACATTTATAAAAATGCAACTTAGGTATTTCATTAAATTCTGTACAGTATAACTTGTGCATAACAAGCCGGTATTTAGGGAGATTACGGATTCAATAAGTGAAACAAACTTTTGTTTGATATAGTGTTAATTTGATCATTTTTAATGAACAAATTTCTACAAAATGCCTGGATTTCATAAAGGTGAGAAAAGCTGAAATGATTCCTTTTAAAAAGCAAAGTAAAAAATAAAAATAAAATGAAATTCCATTTTTAAAGAAGCAGAAATATTCTGCTGCACACTCTTCTGGAATGGAGTAAGAGAAATAGTGGCATACAGAACAAAATTGCAATAGCATACGGAAGTCTTGGTGTGCTAATGGAACAATGTTGTTAAAAAAGCAATGATGAGGGAGTACATCAAATGCTCAACAAGAGAGTTGTGCAAGTCTCCCTGCCACCCACACCAATAGCTTATGCTTTGGTAGTATTGCATCAGCAGAGTGGAAAACAGGTAACCCACACATAGGCAGATAGAAGATAAGTGGAGTTCACACTCATGCAAGAGAAAGATAGGAGAATAATGGAATAGGATGTTGCTGGAAGTGTAACAGGGTGTAACAATTCCTGGAATTGTGTCTGATGTCCCTTTCACCCCTCAAGTGAGCATTGCGTTGGAAGGATTGGTGCTGCTTTTGCTGTGTTGTTAAACAGTGGCCAGTCTCGTGTAATCATCAAGTAGAAAATCCTAAACTTTTATGAGTGACAACATGTTTGAGAGAAAAATGTTATCCATAAACTACAAAGTGTCTTATCATTAGAGAGCTAGAAAATCTTGGGGGGGGGACTTCTGCAGTGTGACCATCTTGCTTGAAGAGTTATTTCCACCATTCAGGGAAAACTCAAGAAAAGAAATTTTTTCTGCTTTTGAAAAATTCTCAGCTAGTTGAGATCCCAGTTATTTTTTGTTACTTCAGAAACATTGTTACTTTGTTAAGATGTCTATATTAAAATTTCCTTCCCCCAAATTTTTCAATAAAGATTAATAGTAATTTGTGTCTTCATATGTTTTTTATGTAAATTGTTACTTGTTGGCATATTCTTTTTCTGCTCAGATGTAGTGTGTGTGCAGTTATATGAGGTACTGAATTCTTTGGAATTTTGTGAAATACTTTTTTACTAATTTTAGATTCTTTATTGAATGTGTTTATTTTTAGGTAAACTACAAAAGCAGGCCGATTGGTAAACTGGCTTGTGGTGCAGAATTCAGTGTTATTGTTGATGTCAAAGGAGGATTATATACATTTGGCTTGCCAGAATATGGTCAATTAGGTTAGTACCACAGGTCCCATCCTTTTTTTCTGCATAATTATAGAGGGAAAAATAACAGCTATATACATGTGTGTGTCTATAAGATATAAAGAGATGTTAAAAGTTGTGTAGTTGTGTAGCCATACATATTTATTTCACTACACATCATAACAGGATTTTTCTCTCTGTACACACACACACACACACACACACACACACACACACACACACACACACACACACACACACACACTCTCTCTCTCTCTCTCTCTCTCTCTCTCTCTCTCTCTCTCTCTCTCTCTCTCTCTCTCTCTCTCTCTCTCTCTCTCTCTCTCTCTCTCTCTCTCACTCTCTCTCACTCACTCACTCACTCACTCACTCACTCACTCACTCACTCACTCACTCACTCACTCACTCACTCACTCACTCACTCACTCACTCACTCCCTCCCTCCCTCCTTCCTTACTTCCTTCCTTACCTACCTGTATGTGTGCGCTCATAGAACTTAATCACCACAGGCAAAAGTGTGCAAACATTTGATTGGGAGAGGAGGGTTGTGTTGATAAACAATGCAGATTTAAATCCTTGGCTCAAGTCCTTACGTTATAAACAGCACCTGTGTGGTGTGGTGTGTGTGCATGGATATATACATGCAGGTGCCATCTGATATATTAGTCCAGTCCAAAAGGATCTTAGGCAAGAAATTTAAATATTTCACTGCTTATCAACACAACTCACCTCCCCCGAAATCAAATGTCTGTACACTTTCGTCTATGATGTTTAAGTTCTGTGATCCCTTTTAGGAAAAGCTATTCTCTTTGCTGATTTCTTCATTGACTTATTCATCTGTCAGAAATGCCTATCCTTTCAGGTAGCATTTTTCAAATATGAGAAAAGATGAAATTTCAATTACACTGAATCTAGTGAACACAGTGGATATGAGAGCAGAGTGGCATCACATAGTTGCACTGTTTGAGTTCTTTTAAGCTTATGTGTAAGGGGAAGGGGTTGTCAGGAAGGACTGTGCTTCCACTTTCTAAATCTGTAGTTGCATGCATCACTGATCTGATGAAGATCTGAGATAATAATGCAATTTTTCATTTTAGAGCAGATGGCCAAGAGCACCTTAATAGCATTCCCTAGCAGGCTGATTTGATGTGATGGCCCCAAAACCTCCCCCAATACATCAAGAAACCTATTGCAAACAGTGCAAGATGTACATCTTATTGATTGGAATAATATATCCAGAGGGCAAGCATTTTGCTTATGAAAGTGCATCTCATCATCTTCATAGTTACTAAATCAGTTTTTCTCAGGAAGTTACCGATTTACATTGTCATTTACATTTTCCAATACACTACCTTAATCTCCCAGTTCTTCTGAAAATCTTAAGAATCTGAGAACCTCCCCTCCACAATTTTATAAAATTCTTGTCCCCACAGATGCATGCAAGGAGGAGAGTGTGGGGAGATAAATAAGGAAACTTTTTTTACCTTGAATTCTGAACCCTATCTTTATTATATTTTTGTCAAGTTTTATGTAGCGAATCATGTAAAGTAGGATAATGGCGTATTCACTATGCACTTTTTTCTATCATTTTTCTTATCAAATGTTTTTATAGAAGCAAATCTTGTGTTTTTGGTGTTATGGCTCATCTCAGTGAAGTTGCATTATCATTCATTTTGACCAGAAAATGGGATCTCCAGTGATGGGAGAATTATGGCCTTTTATGAGTATGAATGACTTGCACTTAGTGTATTTCAGCCAGCGAATGTGATTTCCAGTCATTTCCAGTCGTGTGAATCACGTGAAATACTCTTATTTTGACCAGAAAACATGATTTCCAGTGATGAAAAGATTATGACATTATTTTAATGATGATTGTGGAATCAGTTTATTTCAACCAGAAAAGGGGGTAGCAAGGAGTGTTTAATCAAATTCAAATAATTTAGTAGCAGTTTATTTTGGTTGGAAAACATAATTTCTAGCAGTAAGAAGGTTATGGCCATATTTGAATGAAATTGTTTGGCAGAATTAATTTATTTCAACCAGGAAAGGGGATTTATGATGGCAGGCAGGTACAATATTTTTTATCTTTTTTACCATCATCTTGTATGTGTAATATAGTGTATTGGCACTGTTTTGTGCTCAAACTACAAAAAAAAAAAAAAAAAAAAAAAAAAAAAAGAAAATGCAACAAATGTTTTTCATTTTGTTCTATTTATGGTGGCAGTTTCTGCCTCTACTGGATTGCTTTCTTCCCTTATCACTAATGGTGATTTCTTACTCACAGTCCACCTTATTTCAGGTCTGTGTTCTTATACCACAAAATGTCTATCTATGTAGTCTTTCATTTATCATTTGACATAATCTACATCACCTCAGTGTGCATTCTTTAACTTTGAAGAAATACCCAGTTCAATCTCGCTCTTCATATTACTAATTGTGTTTTGCCAACTATTGAATTTGTTGCTTTTTCCTGGATATTCCTCTAACCACTGTCATGCTGCCATCTTTTTTACTTTGTTTTACCTCTCATTGATATAATAAAGGGTTGGTCTAAAGACTTCATTTTGTGTACAGCCAGTTTTGATTTCAGGGAAACTTCTTTTTTAAGAAGGCATTTTTATACAGGTGATAAAAAACTTACCCTATTTTGCTGATTCTGTTGCTCAATTCCTTATTAGGCACCTGCCTCCTCATAATAATCTCACCCAATTGTAACCGTTGATATCTTCCCAAGATGAGGCAACTGTTCCGCAAAGATAAAAATGTACATAATATTTTTTGTTTTTTTTTGTAGGGCATGTTTTTAATGATCATTTATGTTAAAATCTTAACAGTATGCCATTGTTCACAACATTAAGATACCTTATTAAAAGAGTAACTGCAGATAGTGATGGAAATTAAAAGAATCACATCAGAAAGGTTGCTTGCTCTCTCTTTTCAGCATGCATGTGATGTGGGCTTTGTTTAGTTTTTGTTTGAATAAATTTTGTGTTTGAAGGGATTAAGCATTTTGTGATCATATGGCATTTCTACACAGTGTTGTGCTTGCTTTTCTGTTATGTGAAATACTGGCTTTATTTACACCAGACATTGTTATTAATTTTTCAAGCAAATGTTTTTTCAGTTTTACAAGATATAGTGGCCTTATTTTGGGTTGAAAGTGACCAGTTGCATGTATTAGACTTTAAATAAAGTTTGGAGAAGTATTTAGTATTTGTTGCCCTCTAATCAGTATTTTTAGCACGTCTTTTGTAAAAAATGATTGTGCTTCTGTTATCGGTCCGTCCGTCCATCCGTACCCACGGAATCTCTGCAACTATTAGTCCGATTTGAAAAATTCTTTTTGCATTCGGAAGCTTGAAATATGCAAACGATGATCCTTCATTTCGTTTTCTTTTTACGATGCACAATTTTGCCGCTAGGGGGCGTAAATGCAGATGATGTCGAATTCAAAATTACGTTTTAATCCACATATTTGCTTCTAAACATCCGATTGAAAAAATTCTTTTATCTTTCGATTCCATTTATGTCGAAGAGTGTTTTAGATATAGTTTCATTTTCAAATTACGCATAGATTTTCCGCTAGGGGCGTAAAAGTGAATTACATTTTTTCCGATAACTCTTCTCCTAAAACCCTGATTTGAAAAATCTGTTTTTCAGCGGATACATCTCCTAATGGAAAATCTTTTGCATATAATTTCGAATTTTTGGTAAAGAATACTTTGGCCACCAGGGGGTGTAAGTGTTAATTTTTGCTTCTGATGTATTTGCCATAAAATCTGAGCTTCTAAAATATTGATTGAAAAAATTCTTTCGTGGACTGATGCACTCACATCGATAAACCTTTTCGGAATACTTTCTTTCTAAAATATCCCAAGTTTCTCTGCCAGGGGCGTAGACGTAAATCTTATTTTTGTCAATATCTCTACTTCTAGGAGTCCGATTTGAAAAACTTCCTTCTTTGTTGGATAGTGTTTTCCGTGTGACATGTTTTTATTATAATTTCAAAGTTTTAAAGTAATTCATAGACTTTCCGCTAGGGGGAGTAATGGTAAATAGCGTTTCGCCCTATATCTCTGCTTCTAAATCTCCGATATGAAAAATTCTTTCTGCACCGGATACAACTCCTGATGGGAAATCGTTTGCACATAATTTCTAATTTTTGTAAAAAAATAGTTTGGCCACCAGGGGTGTAAATCTTAATTTCCGCTTCTGATGTATTTGCAGCAAAATATGAGCTTCTAAATTCTAGATTAAAAAAAACGTCGTTTGTAGACCGATACTACTCATGTCGACAAACCTTTTGGGAACATTTTCTTCTTAAAATAGTGCAAGGTTTGTACGCTAGGGCGTAGATGTATATCTTATTTTTGTCAATATCTCTACTTCTAGGGGTTCGATTTGAAAAATTCCTTTTTGTGGGATAGTGTTTCCAATATGACGTGCTTCATATAATTTCAAAAATTTCAAGTAATTCCTAGACTTTTTGCTAGAAGGCGTAAAGCTAAATTGCGTTTCTCCCTATATCTCTGTTTCTAAATCTCCGATTTGAAAAATTCTTTCTGCACCGGATACAGCTCCTGATGGAAAATTGTTTGCACATAATTTCTAATTTTTGTAAAAAAAAAAGAAAAAATGGTTTGGCGACCAGGGGCGTAAACCTTAATTTCTGCTTCTGATGTATTTGCAGCAAAATATGAGCTTCTAAATTCTCGATTGAAAAAAAACGTCGTTTGTAGACCGAAGTACTTGTGTTGACAAACCTTTTAGAAACATCTTCTTCTTAAAATAGTGCATGGTTTCTGCGCCAGGTGGCGTAGACGTATATCTTATTTTTGTCAATATCTCGACTTCCAGGAGCCCGATTTAAAAAATTCCTTCTTTGTTGGATAATGTTTCTAGTGTGACATGTTTTTCCTAAAAATTCAAAATTTTCAAGTAATTCATAGACTTTCCGCTAGGGGCGTAAAGGTAAATTGTGTTTTCTGCTCCTAAAACTCCGATTTGAAAAATTCTTCCTGTATTGCATACAAGACCTGATGGAAAATATTTTTCACATAATTTCTAATGTTTTGTAAAGAATGGTTTGGCCACCAGGGGTCATAAGTGTTAATTTCTGCTTCTGATGTATTTGTAGCAAAATCTGGGCTCCTGAAAACTCGACTAAATTTTTTTTTCTTGGACTGATACCGCTCATATGGATAAATCTTTTGAGAATACTTTCTTCCTAAAATAATGCATGGTTTTCCCACCAGGGGACGTAAAGTCACATCTTATTTTTGTCCATAACTTTGTTTTTAAGAGTTCGTAAGCTCAAGATTCCGTTTACACCAATACCTGAGGGATTAAAGACCCGATTGAAAAACTTCTTTCTTCCGTCAGATACTATTGTTTTTCATACCGGTTCCATTGCCTTTGAATGGCTTTGATAAATATAATTTGCGTCAGAACAGATTCAAAAGACGTGCTTATTACACCCGAAAATTCGGTGTCATCTTTCTTGTTACTATTGAAGGCAGTTTTCTCATCTTATTTATGTCCTGAAACTCTTTCTATCCTTGTAATTATTGTTCTTATCTGTTTATTTTTTTCATGATTTTTTCACTTAGTTTACAACACAGCACCAACCCTTTTAGGGTTGGTGCTGTGTTGTACTACTAATCGGCAAAAAAAAAAAAAAAAAAAAATAATGTAGAATCTCAATAAAATAACCCCTCTGTTACAGTTACAATTGCAACAATTTCTCAGAAACAAAAATTCTTGGCTAGTAACCAAAAAGATTAAATTTTCCTTCTGGCATGTTTGGATGGAGTGTTTATCTTTATAAAATGAAGCAAATTGCACATATTACAACACTTTGCCACTAATCTATCCCTTGTTCAGTTTAAGTACTGTAGAACCTGCTTATAACAAGCCCATATTTAGTATTTTGTGAGATCCCAGATTTAATGAGCAAAACAGTTTTGTCTGGTATGATGTTAATTCAAAGCCACTTTGATCATTTTTAATGAACAAAATGTAATGAAATCCCCAGATTTAATGAGGGAGAGGAAATCTTAGATGATCATTTTTAACAAGTGAAGAATTAAATTTTATGACATTCCACATTTATTGAGACAGAAAAAATCTACTGCATACTGTCCTGGAATGAAGATAAATATAAAATAGAACAAATTACATTAGATTCATGTCTTAAAAATGTTTCTGCATGATGTCTGCTTCTGGATTACCAGCTACTATGTATTTATGTAAGTGCTTATTTTATTTTTATTTGTAATATTGTAGTAAACTAACTAAATTTAAACAGACTAAAATTGCACCTTCTCTAAATAATTTGACTGTGTCTTGCAAAGGGGGAAAAAAAGGAAGAAAAGAAAAGTTTTTCAGCTTCTATATTGTAATAACACTACAACAGCCATTGACACCTTGCAGATTTTGAGGTGTTCAGTTGTGCTCACATTGTGCCAAATGAAAAGAGATAGAAGCAAACATTTCATTATTACTGTGACAAATTCCTCTAAGCAGATTATAATTATGAAAAAAAAATAATAGTTGAAATTTGATTTGCTAAGGATCACAATTTCTTGCATTTCTTTATTAATTTTGTTGTCATGGCATTAAATGTTATATAGAAGATTTGAGGTATTAAAAATAGACTTATGCTAATGTTGCAATTTATATGGAAATTACAGAAAATTATCATTTGGGAGATGGGTAGATGCATTTCGAAACAAAACTGAAATTTTGAATAAGGCCATGAAACAAAATAGAAAAATAAAATGCACCACTGAATTTGGAAACTCCCAAAAGTTACTATTGTTTTGTTTGCGTTGTTTGCGTTAGACGAGTAGATACACCTGAAAGTGGAAGAAAGGTAACTATTGTTTACATGTGTACCAAATTTGTAAACACTAAAAATTAATGGTATACAATGTACACATGTAATAACTTTTGGAGGCAAAGAAGTCAAGTATAATGGTTAGGACAAAAACATTGATTTTTAAACACAATAACCTAAGATTACTTTCCTCACCTCAGTCACTGCTGAGAGGGATGCATTTAAACCATGTGATGAAAATTCACCCTGAAAATATCTAAAACTTCACTGCACTAAGGTTTGTGTTTTTGACAGGCCACTTGGCCTATATTTATTTTGGAAACTTAACAAGTTAAATTTTTAGGTCACAGATTTTATGCCTGGCCACTGGGCCCAATAAAATAAACGGCTGACAGCTTAGTTGTGAAAATATAAATCTTGCACCAGGCACACTACTGATAAAAATAATAAACACCAGAATTTCATTGAATTTCACAGCACCAACAGTTGATTTAACATGGTGTACAACTTAAGTATTTGAAGTGAAGATATCTCTCACTCTCTCTCGAAAAAACAAATTATAAGCATATCTGTACACTACGTTGTTCTAATTAATTCCTTCGAACAAACCTCAGACCAGTCTTCTGAATTCACTTTTAATTTTAAACTACCGTAACAACTAAGTCAAAATTTTATGTATAATGGAAAGTTACTTTACTACAAGATTCTACACCTCCAGGAAAATTTGTCTTTAAATCAACAACCTTGTCTTAAATCAACATTTGTCTTAACTCAACATAGCATTACCAGATACTCAACCCATTCTACACACCCTACAAAACCTAATGCACTAGCTACCTTATTCAATTTACACAAAGTTATCATTAAATTGCCACACCGACAAGATAATCTTACTTCACACCATCATCATGAAAATCCAACTTTTCAAAATTCCATACTATAAGTTTTCCAATCAACTGGCACCCATATAGTAACCAACTTGGGCATGAAGCCAAGCAAACAGCTCAACCACTGAGTCCCATTTCTCTAGAAAAAACACGATTTTTCTGGGAGAACAACAAAGTTTGAGTCTAAAGGCAAGAATGGGTCGTGAATCCATTCCCAGCCTACGTAGTGTAGTGGAGCAAAGTGCGACCTAACCCTGTACTGTTCCTTCGCCTCTGATTTTGGGACACCTCACACCCACTCCTTTTGTAGGAACCACCTCCTATGGGCCAACGAGCTTACTCGGGCAGAAAACAAATCCCCCAATTTGTTTCATGCACCCTTTCAGACCCGAGGCATGTCCACATAGGGTAAAGTATCCTACAAGAGTTCACTTGCCCCCAAAATATCTCAACATCTATTTTCCAGAAAGCTAACTCACCATCCTTATTTCCAGAAAATTCAATACCTCACCTTTTTTCCCAGAAAATTAATTCATATCCTATTTTTCCCAGGAACACACTTCATATCTCTATTTTCCCAGGAACTCATTTCATGTCCTTATTTCCCAGAAAATCACTTATCTTTATTTCCCAGGAACACACTGTACTACTCATTTCCCAGAAAGCTCAATAACACCATACTTGACACACTATACCAAACCTTATTTTATTTCCAGAAAACTATAAATCACCATATTTCCAAAATCACTCTTTTCCAGAAAAATCATCACTTCTTGAAGAAACACAACAGCTATTCAGGTTCTTTTCAGTTACACTACACATATGCTCCTTTATTCTGCCAGTATGCCCATTTTTATATTTTTTCCCCATAAAAATCTGTTTTTCTAATCCACGGGCTGAAACTAAAAATTAGCCCTCACTACTACACAAATTTTAAAGATTAATTTTGCACTTAAATTTACTAAAACACTAAACCAAAATAATTACCAGCCTACAAGAAAAATTCCCAACTACATGGCACCTACACTAAGCTCATAAATACAAATTCTATTTCACAAATATAAAAATCACTAAGCACAAAATGAGTTAAATTTCACTTAAGAGAAATACTGGTCTGAGAGGTTGTTCATCAAAATATCTTAATACAATTATGATATCATCTATCACTACATGACCCAGAAAATCATTCACTTCCATTCTTTGTTTTGTTTTGTTTTTCAATTGCCTATCCACAGAAGATGACAAGAAATTTATTAACACAGCCTAACATTAAATCAGGTGGTTTCATTCCTTAAGCACACCAGGACACTAAAACACACACGCAAAAAAAAAAAGCTGAATGAAAACATTTACAACTCCCCCCCCCTTTTTTTTGCAATATATTTTTCCGACAGCCCCCATTTTAAAACCCACTCGTTTCATAATTTTAAAGAAACCACAACATAATACTTAAAAAAAGAATGCCAAGAGAAATTTACCTTTAGGGCTGGGTCAGCAACCCTGCTTGATCACCCTAACCGCAGAATATTACCACACCATCAAAAGGATTCACAGCCGCATTTTTTAAAACTTGATTTAAAACAGTCTCTCCTTGAGATAACATCTCTGTCCTGGGTGATTTTTCTTTTTGCTTTTCTTCACCTCTCAAAAAAGTTTTTTTTTTTTTTTTCGCTGACACCGCGTTCCTGGCCAACTCAACAGGAAACAGGACAAAGGCACTTTCTCTGCTGGTCTTTATGGACGGGAAAACAAAGTATCGGCTCCTAGGTGAAAGGCCACTGACAGGAATCTTTCCCCCGGTTTCAGGAGGGGCTTTTCTTTCAGATGGTTGAAAACCGGGCTTACTCTAAGTTTACTTAGGGGTCCTCCACACTGCCTTCTGGGTCAAGCGGAATCAGCCTCCCTCCATCATGGAATTCACAGGATGGTCCAGTCGGGTCATCACTAGCAGATAGCCAGCAAACTGAGAGCGAGAACATTTTTTTTTTTTCCTTTCTTTTGATTCAGATTCACGTTTTCATTCCAAAATATTCATCCCGGCGTGGGACACAGGGTGCACTCACGCCTTTTCCTTTCAATCAATCCGAAAATCAGAACAAATTTTTATTTCGCCCAGCAAGCCAAGCTAAAAAAAAAGCTGGCTGGGCCCCCAATGGAGCCTTTCCGTTGCCCTCCTTACATGCTGCTGGCTGAAAGACAAGAATCAGAGTGAGTATTTCTCAGAGAACTCGGGGGTGTTTGAAAATGCTGGCCCCTCATTGGCTGGTATTGTGCATGGTTACAGCAGTCCTCCCAACGGAATTTCTCTCTCACGCCTGGAGAGTGACCCCTGACCTCTACTCGGGAAGAATCGCTGTAGCATCCAGTATGCTGCCGTGACCTCGTTTCCGAAATAGAACAACGCTAACCCAAGAGAGCCTTCTGTGAACACATTTTGGGCGACAACTACAGATTTCCTTAAAATGGCCCATTCAAAAGAAAGATTTTTCTTGCTTGCTTTTCTTTCGCACGTTTTTTTTTTCAGAAACGCTTTCTCCTCGTTCCGTGATTAATACAAATAATTTTGTTTTTAAAAGGGTTGATGGTGACTTCTTTTGCTCGCCCTTTTTTTTTTTCTTTTTATATAACTAACTAAAGTAAAAACAAGTTAGTAAAATCATGCAATGCATTGATTATAATACGCTTTCCAACATACCAGAAATCAATTACTCAAGTTATCACTCAAGTTATAAGAATAATGGCTGTGGAATAAATCTCGGTCCTGTGCCCTGACCTTTGATTCCATTTCAATGATATTCAATAGAACCGGCTTGGTATACCTCCGAAATAACATGATAAAGTTTTGTCGCAATCGAAGCATTTTTACGTAAGTTATGATGCATAGGGGCTATGGAATAGATCCTGCTCCTGTGTCCTAACCTTTGACCCCATTTCGCCCATTTTCAATAGAATTCTTCCCTAGGCAATACCCTACAACATACTAACATTTCATCCAAGTCGAAGCATTTTTATGCAAGTTATGACGCATAATGGCGATGGAAGTGATTCCGCTTCTATGTCCGGACCTTCCCCATTTCGCCCATTTTCAATAAGGTTTGTCGACAGGTGGTCTTCTACCACATACTAAAATTTCATCGAAATCGAACCTTTTTTACGTTAGTTATGATGCATAACAGCAGTGGAATGGATCCCGCTCCTATGTACTGACCTTTGACCCCATTTCGTTCACTTTAAATTGGGTACCTTCCCAGGTGATCCCCTACCAGATACTAAAATTTCATCGAAATGAACGGTTGTTAGGCGAGTTGTTGTGCGGACGGACATACGCACACAACGCGTGACGTAACGAGGCAGATGGGAATCGCGACCATCGCTCGCCGCAAGAGTGTGACATCATGAAACTTTAATAGGATCCACCCACAACACGTGACGTAATGAGACAGATGGCGTGACCGCGTGCCAACATTCTCAAACAACGCGGGATTGTGACGTCATAAGATTTCTTCTGTACACATTTTCTTCACAATTAATGCGTTCTCAAGAATGAAAATTTGAACATCGATTGAAATAGCTTCATTTCATAACTTGGAATACTTAATATTTTCTAAACCATAACCGTAATAATATTTTCTAAATCATAACCGTAATTATGCAATCCAACATTTATTTGTCTACTGACGTCATCAAAGTACAGGTCGCGCCATCTTTTTTCTGGTTTCAACACCACCAAGGAAACGTTATTGTTTTTTAATATAATTATGCTTATGTTTTCACAAAATGTTAATTATTCCAAGTTATAGCATGAAGTTATTTTAATCGATGTTCAAATCCCCATCCTTGGGAACACACTAATTGTGAAGGAAAATGTGTACAAAAGGATTCCATTGGAAATATAGGAAGCAAAATTACTTGACATCCACCTTAATAGTGTGGGATAAGGGCTATGGAATGAATCCCGATCCTATGTCCTGACCTTTGCCTCCATTTGTCCCATTTTCAATAGGGTTCCTCTCCAGGTGGTCCCATGCCAAATACTAAATATTCATCGAAATCAAACCAATTTTATGCACCTTATGACGCATAAGGGCAATGGAATGATCCCGCTCCTATGTCGTGACCTTTGACCCCATTTGTTCCATTTTCAATAGGGTTCGTCCCTAGGTGGTCCCCTACCACATAGTAAAGTTTCATTGAAATCGAACCATATTTACGCAAGTTTTGGTGCATAAGGGCAATGGAATAATTCCGCGCCTATGTCGTGATCTTTGACCCCATTTGTTCCAATTTTTAATAGGGTTTGTCCCCAGGTGGTCCCCTACCGCATACTAAAATTTCATCGAAATCGAACCATTTTTACACCAGTTATCGTGTGGACAGACGGACGGACAAAGCTGGAGCATATACGTTTCTTCATCCTACGGTTGGAAAGCGTAAAAAATGAATCAAGCCAAAAGAAAAAAGAAGTTCAATGCCTATTATTCCCCTTTCTTTTAAGAAATTTTGTTTGCTAACAGGGCTGAGAAATGAGCAAAAATGGCCATTTATTCCCTCATCTCTCTCCTCCTTCCAAACACAATTTTGAAACGTGGACTGTAGAGAATTTTCATTCTATGTATTTTATTTATTTATTTTCTATTATTTTTTATTTTTTGTAAATCCCAATGAGGTGATAAATTTCCCTAAGATTTACGAACATGAAAATTCTCGACAGAATACTTAAGATATTAATACAGTGTAACTTGGATAATTCGAAGCTGAAGGGACCACAAAAATAATTTGAATTGTCGACAAATTCGAATTAGGCAAGTTTGAATATGGGCACATTCAAGTACTGTAAAAAACAACATATTTATTCATAACATACAAAAAAAAAGTACAGTACCGTAAATTAAAAAAAAATCTAAAAAAAAAACGTGAAATTTTGGCCTGCTTCTTAGAATTTATGTTATGGGTAAGTGCAAATTGCCCAAGTTTATCGAGTGAATGAAATAGAGAGTCACTTACATTCTGCTGTCCCTCAACAAACTTCCTTGACTTTTGGAGGTGAACCAGGTCCTCTACTGAACTTGGAAGGTGCTCTTCAGGAAATTCTGGCTAATCCAGTTCTTCATCTGAAGATACACAGCAGGCCTTTTTATTCATAACAGCAGCCAAGATATCATGTGTGAGCTCACCACAAACATCTAAATTGTCATCAACTCTCACAAAAGCCTCATACGGTACATCACTGCCTACATCTTCCCAGTACTCCACAGTGGGTATGATCTCCTCGCCACCATTACATTTATGTAGTTGAAACTAATCATCGGGGGTGCTGGATGCTGGAAGCCTGCTTTTCCGAAGCAGTCGGCTATAGTTTCAGGTTTAACTTGTTGCTTCACCTAGAACTCGGAACTTCATCCAGAACAGTAGATACCCATTTTAAAAGGTAATTGTTGAAAATACGAAAATGGGGTTTTCTTCGAATTAAAGGTTATTTTTTTTCACATTATTTATATAGAAAATTCAAGGAACAAATGAAAAATTCGAATTAACCAATAATTCGAATTAAAAAAATGTTCGAATTAGACAAGTTACACTGTACCATGATAATACATACAATATTAATGACAACTGAAGATAGATGTATATCAATTCTGTCTAACTAGTAACAATGTCTGCCTTTGATTGCAGAAAAACAATCAAATATAGTTTTCATTTTCCTGTATGCATGGACAATGAATTAGAGCGTTTTGTGTCTGCTTTGTATGAACATCTTTATGTATTCAGTTTATATCTTATTATATTTGGTCATAATTTTGAACTCTTTCTCATAAGTAAAACTTTGAACTGATATTTTTGGCATAGATCTATACTCTTTATATTGCAGTTTGCCCATGTGCAGTGTAATTCTGATTTCTTTCTTAGGACATAACTCAGATGGTCGATATTTTGTCACAAGCAACAAATTATCATTCAGGTGTGAGCTTGTTCCTCGTCGGGTGGTTGCATATATTGAAAAAACAAGGGAAGGCCACGTTACTTTAGTTGATGATGTGCAGATAGTTGATTTAGCTTGTGGAGCAAATCACACGGTGAGTTGACCTTTCTTTCTTTGAAGTCATTTCTTGAGTAAGGGTTTGTAACAGTGTATGTGCCTTTTCAAAGTGAAACTGAAATTAATTTTACTTTGACATGTGTCCGTAAAATTAGAGGAGTGGTCAATCCTACATGGTCTTTTATCACAAAATTGATAAACAACATCAGTGCTTTTGGAGAAAAATTCTGAAAAAATTGGTGGGCAGTGCTGCCACCATTGGAAATTTCATTGTCATAATCTTTTTGCAGACTTGTGTTCATGAAATTGTTAGATGTTGAAGTATCGCTAAGCACTAACAAGAGCTAATTAAAAAATGATAAGGGTATGAAATTTTTTTTAGAAACTTTCCTCATAGCTGTTGGGCCACCAAAATTTCTTCTACCTCAGACATATTGCTACCTTTTCAGTAATGGGGAGTTTCCCAAATTTTCTTTATTTCCTTTGTACCACTGCTAGATTTTCTGTCTCTGACATGCTGTTACTTCTGTCAATCTATTTGTTCTAGCTCTGTCCCGTGATTTTTGATGTGCTACCTTGGGATGTAATGCCTGTCATTTTTACCTTAATCCTTTAATAACCAGCTGAAACAAATTAACTCAGGTTTAGCAAAATGGGCTGAAATCACCTTGAACAAATACATTCGCTATCAAAGAAACTGGCCAAATGCAGCTGAAATGAGTGATCTTGCACATCAGAAATATTGTTTTCCCTTAGCTTTGTCATTCAAAGTGGTCATTTAGGGAAACGATTGATATCCTTTCTGGTTGATTACCTGCTAAGAGAGCTATAACCATGACAACAAACTTAAGAAAGGTGAGAGGATGTTTGAGTCAATTGTTTCTCCCCAGTGGCGTCTGTGTCAGTGAGACTAGCTCTTCCTCCGTCATGCCTTGAACTATGGAGCAGAAAATAAAGGCAGGGCTACCAGACCTGCGGCAATTGCGCCAGCCCGTCAAAATGTTGTTTTTGTGCCATTCTGCTAAAAAATCATGATTTTGACGAAATCAGCACCAATTTTGCGTCAAAAGTTAACATTTACCGGTCATCGATATTTTAGCGTAATCTTGCGACATTCGAAATCGCCCAGCGGTTAACTTGTACGTGAGATTCTTCCGCAGATTTGCTTGTGGAGCCCCCCCCCTGTCATTTTCGAGTCGATGCAAGAGTGAAGAAATTTTCGGGGTATTAGTTAGAGGAAGGGGGGCCGCATTCCATCTGCGGATGTTGTTTTGTCTTTTTAAACGTTCTGAAGCGGAAGTTAAATGGATTGCAGATTTTCCTCATAATCATATTTTTTTCTCTCTCGCAATGTTGCTTCTGTTCAGTATTGTTGTTAAATAAAATTTCATTGCATAATTTTTTCATCTTGAAATTGTAGGCAATGATTTCTGAAAACGGAAGTTAGGCCGCCCGAAAATTTCCCCGTAATCTTCGGCCATGAGATTCTTATGCTGATTCGAGGAATTCCGTCTTTTTTGTTATCATTTGGACCATTTACGAGATCGATGCACAACTGAACGGAAATTTTGGGAGGATTAGTGGCGGGGGTCGGGGTTGTTTTCTCCATTGGAGGACATAATTTCATCCTTAGAAAACGGAGGGAAAATAGGCGGAGGTAAGATTTCTCTTGTAATCGTAATTTTTTTCTTGCGGTGTTTCCCCTACCTAATATTGTTAGATATCATTTTATTCCATAAATATTAGTATTTCAGCTTGAAAATGTTGGATAAATTTCCGAAAACGGAAGTTCAATGGAGCAACCGTAATGTTCCCACTCCTATGCAGTTGTTAAATATCATCACCCTCATAAATGTGTGTGCATTTTAGCATGATAAGGGTGGTGGTGTAACTTTCCAAAAACGGAAGTGATGAAGTTTGGAAATGTGTAAGAATTGATGCATGGTGTTAAAAAAAAGTATTCATTCTCTGAAAATTACACCATTTATCTAAAATAGTGAAAGCTCTGACATCAGAATTCATGGTTCTCAGGCTGAAAGTTCTTTAAGCATGATTGATAAAATTGTCATCTGAGGGAATTAAAAAAAAAAGAAAAAAAAAGAAAGAAAAGTAACAAAGAAAAATGATAAGGGAAAACTATCAGCAGAAAAAAAAGTAAACAGTAGATGCTGTGCAGTGGCAGAGTCAACAAAAGACAAATATGGCTGTGGAACTTGCTGAGAAGAAAGTAGTGTTTGTTCGCAAGAGGAAACCAGAGTTAATGTTCCAGCAAGTACAAGAACAAAACCAGGAAAAAAAAAACTGTTTGAAGCTATGTCTTTCAAAACCACCCTAGTTTGTTTGGAATTCAGTAATTTTATTATTGTGAATAATACAGTGGTGTGATCTAGTTAAATATTTTCATAAATAAATTACAGTGAACGATTCAGTTTTGTTCATGTTGCATAATATTCACACTTTCTCACTGCGCAGTCTGATTTTTCACCAAATTAAAAAGTACAGCTTTCTTTTTTTTTCTTCGTCAGTCTCGTGTGTGTTAATTAAAATTGCTCACGAGCACTATGGAAAAATGAAAGGGTTGTTTATATCACATAACTTGTAATCAATTATCGAAAATACTAATATTTTTGGTTCTTACTTAAAGTCTGAGTTTTGCCTCGTATGTTCAGGGAGCAGAATTTTTAGGTTTTCTTTGTCTCATTTTGACCTACGTTGGGGAACATCTTCACCCTCACACTTCTTCTTTTTCCAGATGGAAGGTGCGTTGAACGCTTGAACTACTTACTGACTCGCAATTGTCTGCTTAATGTCCATGTCCATACATGCAGGACCCCATGTATGCAAGAGCAGTGGCTCTTTCAGACAGCAAAAAAAAAAAAAAAAAAATTACACTAATTCTACTACTGAAGAAGGAGGGGCAATCCTGTGCCAAAACGTCACTGCCCAAGCATTCAGCGATGGAAGCAGCTTTTATCTAACCAGCTTTTTCTAAATCTCACTGTTATCTTATAGTTTTGGTTCCAGTTGTAATTGTTCGCAGCAATAACGAAAGTTTGACATTGATAATTACTGGATGAAAAACATTGTATGAAGAGTATCATGGTGCAACTGCTGAAAGGGGATTTTACAATTTGATTATTAAATGTTACATTAGTTTTCCTTTTATATCGAAGGTACGCTTTCCTTCAGAATACCGTAGGAGTTTGTGATGCCACACGCAAACCACGTACACGTGGTTCGCCAGTTGGTTGGTTTCAGAAATAATATATTTTTACCTGAATGCCATGAATCTCGAAAAATATGCTGCTAAAAACCAACCAAAGAACAAACAGTAATTACATATTATTTATTCTTATAATATATCAGCATCCTTATTCGTGTTACAGCGAAACAAATGCATTCAGAAAAAATTCCCAGATATTAATGTGTTACGTTTAAAATATTGCAGGTCATGTAGTTTTCAATAAACCGTGGGTAGTATAATTATTTTCCCATTTATCTCACTGTAGGAATGACAGTAATGCTAATTAACAGTCGTAAAAGAAGCAGTAAAATGTCAACAAACCTGAAATATAATATTTTTTCATAGTTCATAAAATAATGGTAATTCAGTATATAAACATAACTTAAATTACAGCATGGACTTAAAACAATCAAAAATACTATCATTAGCTGCTCCAAAACCTGAGCTCTGCTCCAAAATACAAATTTTCTCGCTCCAAAACCCAACGTTTGTGCTCCAAATTACATATTTTCCTGCTCCAAGAATTGCTCCGAAACATGGTAGGGGCTCTGACAGCCCTGTAAAGGACTGGAAGTGAATTCTTGAAATCATTGGCAGGTTTATAGTTGTTACTGCTGGGATGCGAGGGAGGTAAGAAATGGTTTACAGAAGACTAGAAGCAGGCCAAAGTCAGGTAGAAGTTGCAAGATGATGGTAAGTGTGTCCTTCTGTGGTCCACAGACTGTGAACCCAATTTCAAAATGCACAGCTTCCTGAAGGTACAGCAAAGGAAAACCTGGAGCTGCAATATTCGTGGTTGATTGATATCTCTAATATTAACTGCATGGAGGAATATGGTGGCTATCCTCACACAGTTGCAATCTGCCCTTGCTGTGACTACAGGATTGGTGGTATCTGCTTCCACTGTGTGCAGAAAACTTCATAAAGGAAGTCTTTATGCTAGGCAACTAACACTATGTGTGCCCCTTACCCCTGAGTGTGTGTGTGTGTGTGTTTTAGTCAAGACTTTTCATTTGTTGGACTGAAAACCAGGGACTTTCTTCACAGATGAGTCCAGATTTGCCTTTTGAAGCGATTCTGGGCTTGCCGTGATCTGGAAAGAACAAGGGTCATGCCATCATCCCTCTGTGAACTGTGCAAGAGACACTTATGGTGGTGGTAGCGTGCTGGTTTGGAATGTCATCTTGTTAGGTGGATTTGCAAACCTCTTCGTGCTTCCAAGAGGAAGCATAGATGCTCAATGCTATAGGGATGATGTCCCAGACCCCAATGTTCTTCCTTATACATGTGTCATAGGAGATACATTTCTCCTACAAAACAATAATGCTTGTTCCCGCCAAGCAGTGTCTGAAAGAACAATATCTCCAAGAGGGGAGACCATTGTCCTTGTGATTTGGCCAGCCAGGTCTCCTGACCTTAATCTGGTCAAGCATATCTAGGATGCTCCAGCAGGGACGTCGCTAGACTTTGAAATCAGGATGGACGAACATTATTTTTAGTGGGGCAAGCTCTATAGCAACTTTTTTTTTTTTTTTTTTTTTTTTTTTTTTTACGAAGCACTGAAAGAACAAATGTTGAATGTTTTTTTTCCCCCTTTTAATTGAAGGTACTCTGACGTACGACCACCGTGAGCAACCCAGTGGGCTATAAGCAGTTGCCTGTCCCTAATTTAAGGTCACTGGTTCCAGGGAAGGGAGACAGCCCATGCCGTAAGACAAACACACCATCCATGCCTCACTGGGATTCGAACCCAGACCATTCTCTGATGAATGGTTATAAGCCAGTGCTTAGAGCACTGCGCCACCGGGACAACTTCAATGCTTTTCAGTACCGGCTACAAAAGAATTTGTGCAATTTTGACCCCCTCCACCTACACACACATGCATACACGGACCTTACCAATTACACCACGGGTGTAAGATACAAGTGTTGGTGGAATGAATTTTGTGATCAACTCTAATATGCCAATCATCCCAAGGAGTTGATATATAAAACAAGGTTTGGAAATTTTTTTGAGTTCCAATGAGTAATTTTAAGCATCAGTATTGTTGCCTCGTTGGATGCATTCAGTGCGCTTCTTGTGTAAGTCAATAAAGAACAACTTAAAATCTTTTTGGAATGTTTTGTATACTCTTAGTTCACTGTGAACAGAACGGGTTTGTTGGAATGATTTCAGATTCAAAACACCCACTTGCATTTCATCTGCTAAGCAATTCTTCATAGCCAATGCCCCAGTTGTAATTTTTCATTAGATTGCCTACAATTTGAGCTTGATTGTTAATCCATGATAATGACTGAACTTTACGAACATCATTTAAAACACACTCTAACCTATGAGCTAAGTCCCACATTGGAAGTAAGAAGTCATGATTGACATTTTCACAAAGACTTGCCAATTTTTTTATCCACACCAAGATCAAAATATTGGCCATCAAAAGCCATTCCGTTTAGCCGTTTCTTTAACTTAATTTTAAAATTTTCCAGGGCACATTGCAGTTGTTGAACAAGAACATCACCAGTGTGTGAGGCACCACATGGTGAAATGTCAATCACAATACATGCCTGAACCCCATCTACAAGCGTAATCAGACAAGTTATTTGGTATGTCCGATGCAATTTTGTGATTTTGTCAGCTGTGACTGACACGAGAGGTAGATGGTTTGTCACTGGATTTTTTGTACATAAAAAATCACATATTTTGGTGTTCATAGTAAAAAATATGTTTTTTATAAATTCTGTGTAAAATTCTCTGGAGTGATTAAGTTCACCAACATCGGCATCATTTAAAACGTTTAAACTTAATAAACGTTCAAAAAACTTGCCCCTCTTACCTTCTTTAACTGCACTGTAAGCAGCTCTGGCAACCCGCAGTCCCACCATGTCATGTTCTTTCTTTACCAAGATCTCTTTCTTTTCCATGGCTTCAGTAAACTGTATACACCATTTATGTGCATTTGATTGCAAATGATCAATGACGTGGGTTTTAAAATTTCGAAATTCAATACTTTGAGTTGGTTGCATTAACTGCTGTTCACTTGGAAGAGAAAAAATACCAAAAGTGTTGGTTTTAAGAACGGCCACCTCCTTAGGAATGTTTTTATAGTTTTCTACACATGGAGAGCTTTGCACTGTCTCTATTCCCCCTTCTAAACATGGCATCAGTTGACAAATTTCTGGAACCGATTTGCTGATTCTAATTAACTTAATTTTTACTTTAAATTCTTCTTCTTCCTGTGCTAAAGTGTTGGGACTGAATGGGCCTGGTACAGTTAACACATGTTCTATATTAAAAGGAAGAACCTTGGACTTATTTACAAATTGATTCGGTTTCAATAACTTATCAACTTTATGGGAAAGACCCGATAACACTTGAGATATAGTTGAAAACTGTTCATTGATATCAGAACACTTTTTGGCATCAACACCAACATTGTCCACGGACTGTAATTCTGATGAGACTGACTGTAATTCTGGACTAAGCAGTCCATCAAGTTGGATTTCATCAACTTTTCTTTGTTTGTTTGGAGGTTCACAACTACTACTGCAAGGCAAAACATTTTCAATTGCATTTACTTCAAGATCTTGAGTTTTAGGTTTTAAAAATCCGGAAATACTACACTGATCCCTGGTTCTAGGTTTATCATCCGGATGTTTATTTGAAACATGACTCATGAGCTTACACGCCTGCCATGCCAATCACAATAAGCGCAGTTCACTGTTACTTTTAAAGGTTGACATAATTACAAATCACCCCAGTATTTTCGAGCACACACAACAAGGAGAAATATTCTGGAGAAATATAGAGCGCCACACACTTTATAATAAACTGCACGCAAACAAAGGCACAAATAATATGCATAGCACATAAACAGCAACTGAAGAACAGCGTGTGTCCCAGGTGAATGGCTGCCAATAGAACTCACTCACTGTGCATGTGCTTGAAGTTGAAGCTTGGTGTTGCACATCTAAACTTATAAATATAAATACAGCAGACCGTCCAAAATCAGAACTAATTGGGATCACTGGTAGTTCGGATTTCCGATGTGATCGGATGAGGATGATTTGGTTCTACTTTCCATCTCATCATTCCATAGTTCTGGCTTTTAGATCAAAGGACAGAGTTTGCTTGTGTTCACAAGGTCTTTGGGTCAACCTTTTAACGACACAGTGGGGCACAACATTTCTGACCTCCCCTTCCTTCCAACCACTTAGATCTGAGCGATTTATCGTACCCCCACCCCCAAGTCTACAAATGGTGACACTGTTCTGAACAGTCTGTTCGGTATTTTAATCTGTTTTTTCGCATTCTTCCCTTTCCTCTCGGACAGTGTAGGCAAAGAAAGAAGGCTGGGTGGATCCCCCATCCCTGTTATTCCAAACAAAAGTGATGCAGTCCTGGAAAACAGTGGCAGGGAAGAGAGGCTGAAAAATAAACAGCTAAAACATTCTGTAATTAACTATAATTTATTTCATTCTAGCATTCCTGGAGTCTAATTGTGGTAGATAATTTTACCGAATGAAATTTAAATTAGACTTAAATCCTTTGAAAAATGCATGGGTCATCATTCGCTTTAAAATGTCCGGAACCCCCAATAATTATTCAAATCGGTGCCTATGACACATTCGCTGCCATTAGTTTTATTATTATTATTATTATTATTATTATTATTATTATTATTATTATTATTGTAGGTTTAACGATCACCGCGAGCAACTCGGTGGGCTATAAGCAGTCGCACGCTCCTAATTTAGGGTGACACGAGACAAACACAACATCCATGCTTCACCAGGATTCGAACCCGTACCCATCTCGGATGAATGATCAGAAGCCAATCCCTTAGACCACGTGGCACATTAGTTTCGGAAACGTTTATTAGCATGACTAGTGGTTGCGTCGTACTTGTTACTCACGCCACTCTGTCTCCGCCTTGGCATTAATAAAGTCATTTGGGCTCTGTGAATTGTTTGCGAGCGGCAGTTCGCAGTACTTCACAGTGCTCTTAACCTCTTGTATTCATAACGACACATTTTTCAAAATGATTACCTGATTACCGTGTTACAACGTTCAAGGTATGAGCTCATCACAATAAATATTAAAAGGGTGTGAGACAGTGGTTAGACCAGACAACAACCATGAATTAAATTACACTCCTATTTTTCACTTTATATTCGTTGTCAATAAGTCAATTTTTCATTTTATTATTACTATTTAGTATTATTACAGAGTTGCCAACATTTGATAACACCTGTCAGGAGCACCACCCATATTCGACATTTAGTTGATGAAGCGCGACAGAAAATTTTCAACATGTTGCAAATTTACATATATGTGAAATGTTAAAAACTGCTTACTTCTAATTATATTAATACTTAAAAAAATAAAAAGCCTTGGAGTGGCTAATCTGCATCACTTTATATGACTCAATAATTTTTATGGAATTACTACCATCTGTAGCCAAGCAAAACTTGGATATCTTTAGAACTTCCGTCAGTTGCTGCACTGAAGTGTCAGCAAAACTTCTTATAATTGCAGAGGTTTTTGTGGGCGCACTTTCATATTTTGCAGCAATTGCAGAATCTGGAAACATTTTTTTAAATAATGCACTTGCATGGTCAGAAATGGCAATTGGGAAGTTGTGCTCTATTAAAAAAATTGCAAATAATGCTTCTGCTCTAATACTAAAGAGGTCATCAGATTGCGCAAACATTTTTGTTAATGTTTGGTTTGATGCTTTTTTTTTTGCATTCTCAATATGACGGTGACATTCCACATGACGTCTGCAGTCGTCTTTTCCACCATGTGCAACTGAGAAGGAAATATCACAACAGGTACAATAGGCATCATTTGCTGATTCTTCCGATCTTTTTAAAACAGGCAACATTTTCTCATAAGCATCTTTAAAAACTTGGTTATGTTTTCTCTTTCCCTTAGAGAGACATGATAAAAAAAAAAAAAAAAAACAGCAGACTAATTTTTTTTAAGGAAAAAAAGCAACCAAATTACGGAAATGAAAAAAACGAACAGACACATACAAATAACATCAACTTTTTATTCTCACGAAAGAGAAGAGCAGCGTAAGAAGGACCAACAGGCGTGCGCCATTCGTCAGTAGCATCCGAGACCCACGGGGGCATTGCGTGCTCACGTAATCTATTATGTCGGTGTGGGTCGCGTCTCCCCTTTCTTTCACAATCCCGTTGGCAACCTGTTGAGTTATTCCTCCTCCTCCCTAACTAAGGATAAAAATGCAAGAAAAAAAAAATCAGAATTTTCATTTAATAGAGCTGAATTTTTGACAGATTCCGTAACTTGGTCTTATATGATTACCCTGCAAATTTCGGTTGAATCCAATGGAAACTTTAAATTACGCATTTTTCTTTTTTATTATTAAGATGTTCAGAGAAAGAAAGATCAACTTCACGGGAAAGCGCAGATGACCGAGAACTACGGGCTTGCAACATTCATCCCCCCCATTACTCTGAACCACGTTTGCCACCTGCTGTTGTATTGCATCTTTGCTTAACTGAGGATAAAAATGGGAAAAATTAATTTTCTGAATTTTCATTTAAAAAAGCTGATTTTTTTCTAGATGCTCTAACTTGGTCAAACAAAGTTATCCTGAAAATTTTGACTGAATCCGGTGAAAACTTTTTAAATTATACACACACACACACACAAATTGGATACTTAGAGAAAGAGGTATTAATAAAAAAAATAGCATTTCTAACTCAAAAAGTTTTTAAGTTATTAAGGTGAAATTTTCAGGGGCACTTTGTTTTAATAAATGATGGCATCTGTAAACACTTCTGTAAATTCAGGAAAAAGATAATCCACAATTTTGTTTCCCAGTATGTAAAGACATCATGCTGCCCTCACTTCAGTACTTATCTTGGGGTCATTCATCTACTTACGGACATTGCAACGTGCTTCCAACAGCTGCATGCCGACCGAGTGATGCAACTTAAACAAAAACATCGGGTAGAATGCCAGCATGTAAAGCGCAATTTCCTTCTTTCTTCCCCCCACCCCCATTTTTTTGTCGGATTTTAAATTTAGAAGAAAAATAGTTGTGCCGACCCTTGAATTTTTTAACAATACGCAACAATTGTGAAATAAAATGCAAGCAAAAATTTTATCATATCCACATCAAGATTAATCATTTTGTCCGGAGTTTTCAGAAAACTTCCGTGGTGGCTGGAGCAACTCCGGGCAAAAATTTCCCCAGAGCTACCTTAATTTCTCCCGAACCTTGTTCGCGAGTTCGGACATATTCTGCACCCCTGTGATTAATTTCCTTATTTGATTAAAGACATCGTTCTGTACTAAGGTGAGTGATTTTCTATGCACGTGATCTCATCAGCAATTTTTTTCCCCCATACATTATATTGCACTATATATTTAATTGTTTGGAAACAAAATACACACATTAAATTTATTTAGAAACAAATACACACATTAAATCCAATACATAAATGTCATGGTTGTATACATTAGAGAGTGAAATGCAAGATGATTCTACACTTTGTTAAAACGCACACACTTGTGGAAATTCAGCATTCAGCTTTTCCTATTACTGCCCACTTTCATGCCTGTATATCAGTGGGTTGTCCATAAGAAAAACCGAGAGGTGTTTAAACATACCCAAGTCAACTGTTTTGGATGTACTGAATAAGTGGAAGGCACATGGCGTGCCTGAAGCAGCAAAATGGACTGACTGACCAAAGAAAATCAGTGCTAGAGCACGTCGAACCTCACGAGAGTTGTTACAGCTAATTGACGGAGTACTGCACAAGACCTCAGTGTGCAGGTAAGTAAAAATTCTGGAACATCGCTATGTACACATACCATTCGCCATGGGTTACTGATTTCGCCATGAGAACTTAATTCCATGGGTTACTGTAGTCGTACGGCTGCTCATAAGCCTTTCATCTCCACTCGGAATGCTACTCATCGTTTAGCATGGTGTAAAGAACATTTATCGTGGACTAAGAACAATGGAAACTGGTCCTATGGACTGATGAATCCAGATACATGATCCATCAGTCCGATGGCTGTGTGTGGGTATGGCAGCAGCCAGGGGAACGCTATGTACCACAGTGTACTGTCCCTACGGTCAAGTTTGGAGCTGGCAGTGTATTTATGTGGGAGCATTATAACAGAATTAGCAGCAGCATTATGTACTGAATAAAAGCACATACCTATCGCTGTGTTCCAAAACCTTGTCGAAAGCATGTCTCGAAGAGTCGGTGCATGCATTAAGGCAAAAGGTGGACCGACACCATATTAACGTATGTCGATAAATGCTATGTTGTGTTTCTCTTCTAGGTGTCCAGTGACTTTTGTCAATATAGTGTATATATACTGTATATATACAGCGAAACCTGTCTTAGCGACCACCCTTATTTGATGACCACCCCTCATTACGACTGTTTTTCTGTGGAACCGATTTCACAACCCATAGAACTAATGCTAACCTTCCCCTTATTAAAAGACCACTCACCCCCTCTTAATGACCATCAATGCACAAAAACTGTGATGTCCGGATTACTATTCCCACTGAAAATTTTCTCTATATCCTGGAACCATGAAACAATAAATTAAACAACTGTGCATTAGTATGGAGGGGTCACTTTAAATGGCTAGCAAGTTTTCTCCTGCAGGTAAGTGAGGGGGTGGGGTGGGGGGTGAAGCAGTTCTCGGCGATGACATGCAGTTCTAATGGTTTACCTAGTAATGTAAAGAAAAACAGATATTCTGTCTCCACACACTTCCTACAAAGGCTGAAAAAGGGAGTGACAGGTAAAACTCATCTTTACATCACTCCCCTTTTTGGCCGGAGAGGACACTTTAAGAGATGGGGGATAGGTTCCACCTTTTGTGGTCGTTAGCTGCCTTGAGGGTATTGTCTTGACCTTTTCAGTCAAGCAGATGGCAATCATTGTGCGGCATGTTTATGCTACAACTCAAATCCCCCTTAGTAGGATTGACTTCTCTCTCTCTTGTTATTCATTCTTCATTCTCTTTGGCTCCTTCTTTTCTATAAGAGCATATCATGTAAGAGAGTTGTTCTAAATTAGAGGATAGAATGAAAGATATCAAGCAGAATCAAAATCTGGTTGATATGCTTAAGTGTGAAAAGACACAAATAAACAGCATTTTGAAAAATAAGGAAGTGATTTTAAAAGAATGGGAGGAAAACAAAAACTGATGTCAAAAGAGAAAAAGTGAAAGGAAGAATTTGAGAATGCCAACAATTCACTTCTGGAATGATTCAAGGTGTCAGAAAAAAAGAAATGCTGTTAGTGATACCATAATGAAAGAAAAGGCCATTCAAATTGCAAAGGAATTTGGGGTTGAAGATTTTTCAGCTAGTAACGGCTGACTCGAACGAGTTCATGTCTACCATAACATTGTTTTTTAAGCTATAACTGGCAAATTAGCTGATGTTGATAAATAACTATGCTATGACTGGAAATCACAACTATGACAATCATCAATAACACTCATGGACAATGAAATTCACGCACCTGGAGAAAAACATGCTACAACCGCAAAACTTTGCAGATAGCTAGAGTGCGTGCTTGTGTGCAAATGATCCATGTTTGGTGCAAGTGCGCATGACCGCACACTCTGTGGTGGTGCTGCAAGCACGAACTGGCAGCCTTATAAACTGGTGTGTAGTTGATGCCCTATGAAAGTGAAAAGCACTGGCCGATGCAAACAAGAGTATAGAGTGACAAGAATGCCAGGTAGATCCCAGAGACGTCGATTTACGCAACTTACTTGAGAGAGGCCTGATCATCGGGCTGAAAATCGCAGGGTGGTTGGTGCGCTGTATAACCCGCCACAATGGATCATTCTGATCATCCTCTCCGACTATGTTGGGAGCAGTGGACACGTGACGGCACTGCCACACAGTGGAGCAGCTCCGGACAGACCAGGAGGACCACTGGCAAAGAGAATTGACGGATCGTGTGCCACGCATGAACGGATCCCATGGGGACCCGACCCACTATACAGGCAGATGTAGCGGCTCCTTTGTGCCAACAAATCATTTCCCGACACCTCGCGGAAGCAAATCTGTGATTACAGCACCCCTTACATATGCTGCCATTAACACTGGAACATCGCCGGCTCCTTGTGCAGTGGTGCCGGGCAAGAGTGACATGGAACGCCACAGACTGGTGACGTGTTTAGCGATGAGTGCCGCTTCATTCTGGGAACAGGTGATCATCGTGTCTGGGTGTGAAGGTCCCCAGGTCAATGGCACAATCCCAACCTCCTTGTCGAGCACCACACCTCCCCCGCTGCAGGCATTATGGTCTGGGGAGCCATTGCCTACGATAGTTGATCAGCTGTAGTAGTGGTATGTGGATTGTTGACAGGCCAGCAGTATGTGGACGAGATCCTACGGCCCCACGTGCTCCCATTCCTAGCCGGGATTCCAGGTGCGCTATACCAGCAGCATAATGCCCACCCGCACACGGCTCGGGTTGCCCAGGACTGCCTATGTCATGTCGAGACACTTCCATGGCCTGCCTTCTCCCCGGACATGTCCCTTATCGAGCATGTGTGGGACCAGTTAAAACGCCAGCTGCTGCCGTGCCGCACTATCTGGGATTTGGAGCACACTGTCCAATACGCGTGGGCCAGTCTGCCGCAGGACAAGATCAGGCATCTGTTCGCCTGCATGCTGGACCGTATTGCAGCATGTATCACCACACTAGGTGGTGTGACGCGCTATTGAAGATGAGCGGACTGCGTGCCACAGATCCCTCTGTAATTGTCCTGCAGCTTTGTTTTTGCCATACGTGTATCATTCATCTGTATCATTATGTCCATAAAATTTCAGTTCAACCTAATGTTTCCTTTTTGGTGCGCAAATTTCATTGTCTGTGAGTGTATTAAAGGTTACGCTGTTGAAGATATTTACAAAATGGATGAAACTAGTCTTTTTTCCCTGCACTCTACCAACAAAAACTATGACAATTAAATCATGAGAATGTGAAGTAGGAAAATTATCGAAAGAAAGTTTGACAATAGCTTTTCGTGTCAGCCCTGCAGTATGAAGGTAATTTTTTTGATAATTTGGAAGTCTCGATGACCAAGATGCTTAAAAAATGTCGATCCATCATTATTAGGTGTTTTTTTTTTTTTTTTTTTGATTGGAGGTTTAACAACCACCGTGAGCAACTCAATGGGCTATAAGCAGTCGCCCGTCCCTAATTTAGGGTCACTGGTTCCAGGGAAGGGAGAGAGCCAGTGCCGTAAGACAAACACAACATCCATGCCTCACCGGGATTCGAACCCGGACCCCTTACGGACGAATGATCAGAGGCCAACGCCTTAGACCACTGCGCCACCGGGGCGGCCATTATTAGGTGTAACATGGCGAGCATATAAATAGACTTGGACGACATCAGTGATCTTTGAAGAGTGGCTGGAAAAATTTAATCGAAAAATGGCTGGGGAAAATCGAAATGTTTAGATTTTTCTGGACAATGCACCATGTCACATCCATCAGACTGCTTTGACAAATGTTAAACTGGTTATCTTTGAGGTACTTTGTTTCCTAATTGCTAGAACGGATGATTCTGACAGCATTTCTGAACTGGTGAAAAAAAAATTACGATAGCTGATGCCATTTCATGGATCAAATCTTCATGGAAACAAGTGAATTCTAATATGATTTTAAATGTTTTAATTCCTGTGGTTTCACATCAATATGCCTAGAAGCGCTGCCATCCTCGACCTCTTTCGTATTGGAAGGATAAAATATGACTCGGAAGCTATACAGGAAGAAAACGATCTGGGTTGTTGCAAAGACATGAGTGAGAACTGGAAAGAACACTTTCTAAAAGACAGCAGAAGTGCTGCATTCTTTTTTGTTTTTTTGTTTTTATAGTCTACGGCAAAAATTGCATTCTCCCAAAAGGTAATCTTCATAGCACTGATATATCCCTTTTCTCTCCAGGCATTCCTACAGAATCTGGATGAAATTTCAGCTAAGGAAATTTATACCACCAAAATTATCAATTCAAGAGACATTGAAGGAGGTTGATAATTTAATGTGATTACTATCCTGAATGGGGGGGGGGAGAGGCAAGAAACCATTCTGTGAACTGAAAGTAGAAAAAATCATACTGAAAGAAAAGTGATAAACTTACGCAGATGACATTACATTCCTTTTTCAAATGATTTTTTTTTAGATTACCACTATAGGTGCCTTCCAAACATGTAACTGTACTACATATGCTGTAGTATTTGTTCATTATTTATACACATACATACATACATACATACATACATACATACATACATACATACATACATACATACATACATACATACATACATACATACATACATACTGTACTGTACTGTAAATAAACTGGAATACATCATGTTTGGAATGTAGCAACTCAGAGTATGTAATTTATAAAAGTAATGCAGTAGTTTACTAAGATGTAATCTCAAAACTGTTCACTGGATATGCCATTAAAACCTTTCTGTTTTTCAGAAGAACCAGCAGTGGTCACCTTAAGGAGAATTCAGTGTGTGTGTGTGTGTGTGTGTGTGTGTGTGTGTGTGTGTGTGTGTGTGTGTGTGTGTGTGTGTGTGTGTGTGTGTGTGTGTGTGTGTGTGTCTGTCTGTCTGTCTGTTTGTTTATGTACAAATATGTATGTCCATTTAGGTACAGTTAATTTCATAAGTGTAAGCAGATGCCTTGCAGTCATTATTCATGCACTCTTACATTGTATGTTAGTTTTCTTTGACAGAAAATAGACACACATTTCTACATTTCACTCTGTCTCTCTGTTTTCTTCAGTGCTGTGTTTGTTTATTGTTATATGTGAATGTGACTGAACTTTTTGAACATATCTTAATGTTTATTTATCTTCATATGGGGATAAATAATTGTATTCCTTTAAATTTAATTTTACTAACTCGAATTTAATTTTACTATATTTATACATCAAACAGATTTGATGATAAGCTTAACTGATTATAATGCTTATAAATTGAGTCATTGAGCTTCGTTTATGGATGATTTGTCCTACTGTAGGAAATGTACCGTGATCATAAAATGTTTACTCAACATTTTCTGGACTTTAAACAGCAGCTGTATTTATGTGCATGCCGGAATTTGAATTTGTTTGAAATCAAATATTTAGTAGCAGTATTTAATTATATGTTTGCAGGTGAAATTTATTAATTTTACAATGTTCGTATGACAAATATTAGGTTGTGATGGATTCTCACAAACGCTGCTTCTCCTGGGGTTTTGGAGGATATGGGAGACTGGGTCATGCAGAGCCAAAAGATGAAATGGTACCTCGATTAGTTAAATCATTTGATGGTCCAAATAGAGGAGTGAAAGCTGTCTATGCTGGTGGTCAATATAGCATGGCCATTAGTGAATACGGTTAGTACAGACTCCTTTTTGTCGTTATAACATTATTTGTCATACTGCTTTATAATCTTTTGTTTAATCATTTGTTCACACTTTGGTTACATATTCAAGTCAGATTGGTGTGCGCCGCAATTTAGAAGTAGTTGCGTCCTTGTGAAGTAGTTGTGTCCACATGTAGTTTTCTGGAGTGGAATAGCTATAAGTTTATAAACTCTTCAAGTTGTTTTATTTGTCATTTAGTCCATTGATGACTTCATGCTTATGTGATCAAGTAACACCTGAACTAGCAATTGTAGTTTTCTAACTTTTCAGATAAATTGTACCTTTATGAAACCGAATTGGTGCACTTTTTTTTTTTTTAATGCGAGGTTGAGATGTACTGATGTGAAGTTCGGTTTTCCTCAAGAGCAGGGTTGATGTACTTTCATTCATTCAAAAAAAAAAAAAAAAAAAAAAAAAAAACCCTGACATTTCTGCATGTGCTTATAAAGCCAGTGAATGGGCTGAACCATGTGTTTCCTTTGCCCCCAAAATATAAATTGTATCACACAATTAGTAACAAACGTTACGCAAACATCTGTTCTTCACGTTATTAAGGACTTTAATTAGTGAAAGGAGCTCAATTATACAGTCTTACTAAAATATTATTATTTACAAATAAAAACAAAATAATACATTAATAATCTAAAGCAACTTATGAGAATTTACTAGGAAATTTTTTCATTTATAGCAAATTTTCGGAGAAAACTCTTCTCCTTCTTCAGGCTGTCTTGTTCTTGTCACTTATTCCTGTCACTATCACGGTTACGGTTAACCTTGATGGTTTACGTTATTTTTCAACAAATCCTGCCAGATGTTAGGCAGGGAAAATCCTTTGCAGTCATTGATGATGGAATTTTGATTTTTCTCAATCTCTATTCCTTCTTTCAGTTTTCTTTTTTGGAAATTGCTTTGGAAACTGATTACTTTAAGGGAATTCAATCCATGCTGTGCCCAGTTTCTCTAACATGCCTATCTAATCCAGTCTTGTTGGAGCAATTTTTTATAGCTGCTTTATGCTCAGCTATACCAGTTTCTAGTCTGCGACATGTTTCACCTATGTAAGATAGTCCACAACTACAATTTACTTCATAAACTACTCCTTGCATTTTTAAAATATCTTCTTCTCTTTGAACTATTTTAGGGAAAATTTTTTTAACTTTGTTCTCTAAACTTGGAGCTAGCCTAATATTGTATTTTTTGAATACTAAAAGACTACCAATGAATACTAAAAGACTACTGGATTTCAATTCGTATCATCCAGTTTCTATTAAGAAAAATGTAGCAAGTCAGTTTTTAGAAAAAATTAATAAAATAGTTTCTACTGCAGATAAAAAAGAAGCCCATAAAGAAGAGCTTAAAGTCATACTTGCAGAAAATAACTATCCTAAAGAAGAAATTGAGAAGCTTCTGAATTTTAATGGTACGAAGAACCCACAAAAGCAAGAAGTAAAATTCACTAGAAAAATTTCTTATCACAAAGGTTTATTTGAGGCTTTAAAGAGAATTAGTAAAAAATACAATATTAGGCTAGCTCCAAGTTTAGAGAACAAAGTTAAAAAAATTTTCCCTAAAATAGTTCAAAGAGAAGAAGATATTTTAAAAATGCAAGGAGTAGTTTATGAAGTAAATTGTAGTTGTGGACTATCTTACATAGGTGAAACAGGTCGCAGACTAGAAACTGGTATAGCTGAGCATAAAGCAGCTATAAAAAATTGCTCCAACAAGACTGGATTAGATAGGCATGTTAGAGAAACTGGGCACAGCATGGATTGAAATTCCCTTAAAGTAATCAGTTTCCAAAGCAATTTCCAAAAAAGAAAACTGAAAGAAGGAATAGAGATTGAGAAAAATCAAAATTCCATCATCAATGACTGCAAAGGATTTTCCCTGCCTAACATCTGGCAGGATTTGTTGAAAAATAACCTAAACCGTCAAGGTTAACCGTAACCGTCAAGGTAAACCGTAACCATGATAGTGACAAGCAAAAAGTGACAACAACAAGAGAGCCTGAAGAAGGAGAAGAGTTTTCTCCGAAAATTTGCTATAAATGAAAAAATTTCCTAGTAAATTCCCATAAGTTGCTTTAGATTATTAATTCAATTAAACTAGGAAGCCATTTATCAATATGAGCTTTATTCAAAGAAATAATACATGTTTCAAAAGTTCTGCATGTTCATGATATGGGACAGAGGACCTACTAAATTGCAACAATTTATTGTTGAATATAATAGAATGTATGAAGAAATTAAGGTGTCTGCTCAAGTAGAGAATGACAAACAACAAATTTCTGGATATACTTTTTACAAGTAATGACTCGCCAATTTCGTACCAAGTCTATCGTAAACCCGGATACGTGGCAAATATGCACTGCTGGACAATTGCTAAGGACGGATCATAAACGGCTATATAGCGCATAAAAAAGTAAGTGTGGTTGGATGCCAAGTGAAATAAAATAATGTCAGAATGCCAGGACATTACAAGAAAGACAATTTATTGTGCTCTGAAATCCAGAAGGCTTTGGAACGTGTTCAAGGGACAAACAGGCCATTTTATGCAGAATACGTGAACGTGAAAAAAATGCAATTACCGTCCGCAGGCGTTCCGGCGTAAGATGTCAATACGGGATATGGCCACCATGGAGGGCGGTGCAAGATTCCACACGTCGTGTCATGCTTTGCACAACATTATCAAGCAGCTGTTGGGGTAATTTATCCCATTCCTCTGTCAGTGCACGGTTGAGGGTGTCCTTGTTTATTGGAGGGCATTGATGACCAGCAAGACTCCTCCCCAAAGCATCCCACACATTTTCAATGGGATTCAGATCTGTAGAACGTGCTGGCCATACGTGGCGTTGAATATCCTCGCTCTCAAGACACTCCTGGACAGCGACTGTTCGATGACATGTTGCGTTGTCGTCCATGAAAATGAATCTATCACCGTCAGCACCACGGAACATGCGAACATGAGGTAACAGAACATCATTAATGTATCGTTGGCCAGCCATAATCCCAATTGGAAGCACATAGAGGGACGTACGGCCAATGATCATGATGCCAGCCCATACCATGACACTACATGTCGGATATCGGTCCCTTTCCTATATGTTTGCTGGACAATATGCAGTACCACTATCACGCCACATCAGTTGTCGTCGACAATCAGATGATAGACTGTATCTACTCTCATCTGAGAAGAGGACAGCAGACCAGTCGTTATCAGTCCAATTGCGATGTTGATGGCACCATTGCAAACGGGCGGTACGGTGATGTCTGGACAATGGGATGCACACAACAGGACGGCGGGCGTATAGTCTTCCTTCATGCAAACGTCTGGCGACAGTTTTTCGGGTGATCCGCTTGCCAGTAGCAGCCATAAACTAATTTGCTACTTCACTAGCTGTGCTGCGCCGGTGTCTTTTTGTTGATAGCACTATGTACCGATCTTCTGCAGGTGTCGTACTTCGAACACGACCTCCCCGTGACGTTTGCTACACTCTCCATTTGTTTGAAATGATTTCCAAAGCCTTGAAACAACACTGTGGCTGACGTCGAACTCCCTGGCAACATCTGTTATTTTTCGCCCTTCTTCAATCTTGCCAATAATACGGCCACGCATAAAATTATCTAGGTGATGTCAGGAAGACATACTGAAACTTGCAAGTTCGTCAATTGATTCTTTCCCTTTCAACTTTGCGTTTGAACAACAACGGTCAATACGCGTCAAATCCTTTATATCTCTTATCAGCGCTATGACGTCACGAACAAGTTCGGCAATCCAAAATTTGCATACGCACAACACGTCTTACTGTATCCCGCACTTATGCTAATTTCCACATTTTCCTGTCTTCCATTTTACAGTTGCTATCGTTGCTATTGTCATCCGTCCTTAGCAATTGTCCGGCAGACTCTGCACTCCCAAATAAATACAAAAGATCAGCATTACTAGCATTTACAAGATGAGCATACACCCACTCTTCAGATACAGAGGCCTTTTGGAAATAAATAAAATGGATCCGGGACACGGCTAAACAATTTGGGTACAGACCCAAAACTATTAATAGTATCATCATGCAAAGAAACCCTAATTGAAAGATAACAATGCTTAAGTTGACAACTCAAGTTACATTCCATGGAAGTTTACCATATATCCCAGAAATATGTAACATCTTAAAAAATGTCTGCTTAAAAAACAGCATAAACTTTGGGATAAAAATGCAGGATATCAGAACTCTCATATCTCATTACAAAGAATATACATCTGCCATTGCAAAGGCAGGAGTTTATAGCATACCCATCAAGAATCAAGAAAATGAGATAATCTCTCGATATATAGGTAGCACAAAAAGAAGTCTTAAAATTAGATTACGGGAACACAAAGCTAACTGGCTTAAAAGAGAAAACAAGACATCTCTAATTGACTTTTGCCTCAAAAACCAAGCTACATGAATGTGGGAAGATGCAGAAATATTAATTCAGCAAAAAACTTGGAAGACAATTCTACTAGCTGAATCAATTATGATAAAAAAAATGTGCAATCTAAACTGTAACAGTAATAGCCCTACTATCTCGCCTTTCGCTTGGAACAGCCCGATTAAAATTGAAAGTATTGTCAAAAAGCAAAAAAAGGAGAAAATGAGAAAATATCCGGCAACACTTGACCTTAGAGAATGAAATTACATCCAATAGATGCCGCCAGACTGAGGACATGTACACGTAACCCGAATGTGCACATGCCCACCGACTGAGATGAAATTATGTTGAGGTCATTTCAGTTGTATTTTGTCTGCTGAAGATGCCGGGCTATTTCCCGAGTGAAACACGTACAGAATTTAAGACCACGGACTAGAATAGAGGTGGAGCAAGCTCAAATATTACCCTGTCGATTATGGTGTGCCGTACTTAGTGACTCATGATTGTAATATACTCAGCATAGCTAATTTTGAGTTTGCTATTATTTTTATTATTATTATTTAATGAGCAATCCGTATAACTGAAAGACTAATGGAGTATACCGTCATGATTGTGTCGGCATTACGTTTAAAACTGTTCTGAGAAGATTTTCACACTCAAGCAGTGCTGGGCAACATATTCGTATGTGGATAAAAGTTAGTGCCGGTGCACTCAAGGCTGAGCTGTAGTATCGCTGAGTGAAAGGATAACAGCAATGTAAGTCTTCCGGGAGAACATATCAATAAACTTTGAACACGCATAACTCTTGAAACATGTATTATTTTGTCTTTATTTGTAAATAATAATATTTTAGTAAGACTGTATGATTGAACTCCTCAACAATTAAAGTCCTTAATAACGTGAAGAACAGAAGTTTATGTAACGTTTGTTGCTGATTGTGTGAACTTTATTTATACCCACGTAAAACTTGCTTTTCATTGAAAGATGAATTGCAGGAAAATACATTTATGATTAATTGTATCATTATGTTTTTACTTCAAGTATTGAAAGCAGTATGTTCCCTTATTTTCATTTTCATTCCCATGGGGCATGCCTAATGTGCTGTATAATGTTCATATACTAGAGTTTGCAATTGCAAAATGGTAAAGTCAGAAACAAAGCATTAACTAGGATTTTGTGAACTTGTGGCCATACATTAAAAATGTGTCATAATGAAAAAATATATATTACTAGGCTAAGAACTGTGGCTCTTATGTGAGAGAAAAAAAAAAAGTGCAGGTTGTCCTCCCTGTGGCTCTCATGTGAAAAAACGGGGAAAAAATAAAATAAAATTGCAGGTTGTCTTTCTTGTGGCTCTTGTGCTTCTGAGGTGTTGCTTAACTCAAATGTTTTTTTCTAAACAACTGCTAAGGAAACAGCCATTGTAATTTTGTGGGTATAACTCTCACAGTTAATAGCCATGGATTTCTCCCTGTTTTTGAACCACATATAGGGTGTCCGAGAATTATTGGACAAATTTCAAAATTATGTGTACAAAAAAAACTATGAGCATTGTCTGTTTTTCTTTGTCACGTATTATTAGCACGGCTTCTATATTTTTGTTTTGCAGAATTGCTATTCCCAGAATCCGATAGATAGCGCTAGGTGTGGCCTGATGAGGAATGTATGAGAAATGCGCAATCAGTAGTCATGTCATCCGTACAGCAAAAGACGATGTGTGTGTTATAGCTTGCAGAATTAAAGTTAAAAGACGGTACCGTTTACAGTATAGTTGTAATCCTCCGTCAATGAATTCAATTAAGCGGTGGACGAAACAGTGTAAAGAAACTGGCAATGTGGAACATCGTGGAGGAGCTGGTAGGCCTAGTGTCAGCGGTGAGATGGCTGTCCAAGTTAATGAAAGTTTCCGACGAAGCCCCAGGAAATCCGTTTGTAAAGCAAGCAGAGAACTGTGCATTCCGAAATCAACAGTTCACGATATCTTGCACAAGAAATTAAAGTTTCATGCTTATAAAATTCAAATAGTACAAAAGATACATGCAAATGATCACACTCTGCGATACGATTTTACAGTGGATATGCTGAATCGAGTGGAAAACAACAAAAACTTTCTCAGTACTGAAATTTTTAGTGATGAATCCACATTTCATGTATCAGGCATTGTGAATCGTCACAACTGTAGGATATGGGGCAGTGAACCACCTCATGCTGCTATTGAACTGGAACGTGATTCTCCCAAAGTTAATGTGTGGTGCGCCCTATCAAAAAGAGAAGTGATTGGCCCTTTCTTCTTCTGCGAAAAACCATAAACAGTGACGTTTACTTGGATATGCTAGAAAATTTTGCTATACCCCAGATCAAAAGATATGACATCATTTTCCAACAAGACGCACCTCCACATTGGTCAACATGTGTACATAAGTGCCTAAATGAGCATTTCCGCAACAGATGGATTGGGCGTGGTGGTCCCATTCCGTGGCCTCCTCGCTCTCCAGATCTAACTCCATTGGATTATTTCATGTGGGGTTATGTGAAGGATCGTGTCTATCAGACGCCTTGTACTGATTTGCAGGAACTTAAGCAGCGTATCATGGCTGCTATTAATTCCGTAATTCCTTGGATGCTTGCCAATATATGGCATGAAATCGAGTATCGCTTACAATGTGGTATCATTGTAAGTTAGTACAGTCAGTTTCTTTCTATCTGTTTAATGTTTTGTTTTATATAATTTTGTAATGTGTCCAATAATTCTCAGACACCCTGTATTTATCTCTTCAAGGTTATTGAGAATGAAAGAAAAATCCAGCACCACCATTTTTTACCCAGTGACTTGTTTTTTCCACTTTTTTCTGTACAAAACTGCTCTGGGCAAAAGTTTTAAAACACACCAAAATTTATCAAAAATACTGAAATTCAGAGTTGTTATGTTACTTAATTTTAAATTTGTGAGAAAAGAATAGCATGATGATGTTGGGGGACATTTCTCTTACACGTGGTCAGCAGTAACTTAAAAGCCAAATATAAACAATCAGAATTTATAGCAGCAGCACCACATTTCTGTCATGTCACAGTCTGCAGCACTTCTGAAAGTTTAGTTTTTCTACAAAACAGGGTTAAAACTGTTATAAAAAAGAACGTAATTTTCACAAATGCAGTGAAAGCACTTGAAATTAAAAGTACTTTATTTTTATTTCTTTTTGCCAGCACATTCCTGCTTCATTCATTCATTTATTTTCACTTTTTTTCATGAATATTCTTCTCTAAGAAATGGCTGTTTAGTATTTCTCACTACATTTTTATTCAGATAGCTTTTTGATAGCACAAACCAATTTTTTCAACTAAAAATAATATCAGCAATTTGTGCCATTAAAATCGTATTTATAAGCTGGAATTCATAATCTGAATCAGTATCACCCTCTAAGAATGACTTAACTACAAATAATGAAATAATAAAGGAAAGAACATTTGGGGTTTCAATGCCATCATCTATTTCATTTTTATATTATTTCTTTAAATTACCAAAAAATAACTTAAAAGATATTATGGAAAAATGACTTTAAAAATATTCCGGTAATGATCCAGACGTGTTACAATGTTATTTGTCGAAGCTCTTACATTGATACAAGGAAATAACAAAATTTTGGGGTGCAGCACCCATGCTGGTCCAGCTCTTACAACAAGTTTGTTTCATAAATAGCAGTTTTTGTTGGGTGCTGCTCTTACTCTGATGTGGTGCATAGAAAATTATGCTAATTTAAAACACAGTTATTATAAAATAATAAAACTGCATGAAAATTAATACTTACACAAAAAAATTTAATCACAGTTACCTCTTAAGAACAATATAAGTATAATCTTTGATAATGAAAATACTTTATTGCTATTTTCAGTGTACCTGACAGAAACAAATGACTGTCTAGAAATAAAATGAACTTAACTTTTCGTGCCCTCAATTTTTTACAGATGTCACTGTCATCAAAATCTGTTTCTGTACACTTGTAATTTTGGGAACCATTCAAAAATCTTCCTTCTATTTCTATTACCTGCATAACTCATGTCATATCCACCAATCGTTTAGGTTGACCTTCCCCTCAGAACTTGATCTTCCATCAAACAAACCCTGCCCCCCATATCGAGGAATACAAAACACATGCTCACTCCATGATCACAACGTGGAACTAATCAGCTTGGTTCGACAGTCAAGAAAATAATTGAAATATGCCTGGCCTGTTTGTCTTCCTAATGTAGTCCGAAATTCTTGGTTTTTGTAATCTAAACCCGGAAATTCAGGTTTTCAGTAGGAATTCGGGAATCCACAATCATGTAATTTTAAAAGTGCCATGAAGTGATAATTATTAATTAAAAGTATCTTTTCAGATTCAAAACTGTTGTGTATGCTGAAAGGAAGGCTGCTTCTATAAATTTTGCAGCTGTATCTATATCAAATAACTTTGTTACGTGAGTTTCATTGAATCCAATGAGCTAATTGCAGAATTGACGAAAATCACTGTAGGATGTTTTGGCAGCAGGACTTAAGCATCCAGAGCTGAAAAGACCCCTACAGTTTGCCTAAATGTTGAAGAGCAAAATTTGACTTCAAAAATCTAATTTTTGAAGTCAAATTTCACAATTTTTGAGAGAGATCTAACATCACAAATGAAGTTTGCAAATTAATTTTTTGAAAGATTTCCAATGCTCTGGGGGAAAAAAATTGGTACAAAAAAGGTACAAAGTTAAACTCACAGGCACTAGTGGTTAATTGTTGTGTAGCTAGTTAATATAATGTGTGTGTCATATATAAACAATGTGCACCTGTATTGTACTTTACATATACACTGAAGTGCCAGAAAAACTGGTACAGACGAGCTTATGCAAAATACATAGCAATGTCACCTATGCGCGTACTCGGTTGCTTCCGCCAGTGCGTATATAAAGCGATAGACATCATTGCTGTCCGAGCTATTTTCGGCATGAGAATGACAAGTAATACGATTTAAGCGATTTTCAACGCAGTGTCATAGTTGGCGCTCGTGAGATGGGCCATAGTATTTCGGAGGTAGAAACGAAGTTCGGATTTTCACGGACAACCATTGCAAGGGTGTACCGTAACTACAAGGATTCCGGCAAAACCTCCAACCTACAATACCAGTGTGGCCGTAAAAAGACATTGGGTGAACGTGACTATCGTCGGCTGACAAGAATCGTTTCACACGATAGGTGTGCAACACTCTCGTAGGTATCATCGGAATTCAATGCTGGAGCCTCAACAAGCATCAGCGTCCGGGCTGTGCAACGTACCCCGCACAATATGGGCTTTGGGAGCCGATGCCCAACTCGAGTCCCCTTGATGGGCGCATGACACAGAGCTGTGCGCCTCGCTTAGGCACGGCAACACCGCCACTGGACACTTGATGACTGAAAACAAGTAGCCTGGTCTGACGAGTCGCGTTTCCAACTGTATCGGGCAGATGGAAGGATTTGTGTGTGGCGCAAACCCCATGGAGCCATGGATCCCGCCTGTCAACAGGGAACTGTACTGGCTGGTGGGGGGTCCATAATGATATGGGGTGTGTTTAGCTGGACTCCACTGAGACTCCTGGTACGTCTACAAATGTCTGTGACCGGCCAATGCTATGTGCGCATCCTTTCTGACGAGTACACCCGTTTATGTCCTGCATTCATGCTGACGGGTTGGGCCTGTTCTAACAGGACAATGCACCTCCACACAAATGTCGGGATGCCACATTATGGTTAGAGGAGCATTCATCCTAGTTTTGGGTGTTGCCATTACCACCCAAGTGCCCAGATTTCAATGTGATAGAACACATTTGGAATGCCATGCAACGTGCTATCGAACACAGGAATCCGAGACCTCGTAATACACCCGAATTGAGGAACGCTTTGCAGGAAGTATGGTGTGCATTGCCTACACAGCAGCATATTTCCAGAAGCTAGTGGAGTCCATGCCCCATTGTATTTCTGCAGTCCTGCGCTCCTGTGGGGGACCTACCAAGTATTAGACTGGTGTACCAGTTTTTCTGGCACTTCAGTGTATATCATCATCATCATCATTGTCAACCATTATCAATCCACTGCTGGACGAAGGTCTCCCCAAGTTTCCTCCACAACGGTCTGTCTTGTGCCAGTCTCCTCCATGTCACTCCCGCATATTTACGAATTTCATCCACAAACAAAGGGATAAAGATTAATGGAGATTATCTAACCCACCTTTGTTTTGCTGATGACGTAGTCATTTTTGCAACTACCCCATCAGAGCTGCAGAGTATGATCCAGGAACTTGCTGACAAGAGTAAAGAAGTGGGATTAAAAATGAACTTTCAGAAGACAAAAGTGATGTTCAATGCTTTTACAAGAAATGAAGATTTATCGATTGATGGAGAAAAACTGGAGATAACAGATACGTATGTTTATCTTGGACAGCAGATATCAAATGAGGGTCACATTGATGAAGAAATTAATCGGCGTACAAAACTTGCCTGGAGAGCTTTTGGAAGAAACAGCATAATTTTCAAGAGCAATATGCCATTATGTCTTAAAAGAAAAGTGTTTGATCAATGCATCCTTCCAGTGCTTACGTATGGTGCAGAGACGTGGACCTTAACTAAAAGAGACATACAAAGGCTGCAGACAACTCAAAGAAGCATGGAGAGGTGCATGCTTGGTATAACCAGGAGAGATAAGAAGAGGAACTCGTGGATCCGAAAAATGATGAGAGTGGAAGACATCATGATCAGAGTTAAATCCCTGAAATGGCAATGGGCTGGACATACTGCCAGAAGGACAGACCATAGATGGACAGCCGAAATTTTAGATTGGATTCCAAGGGACAGGAAAAGACCCAGAAAGAGTGTATATACAGTATGATATATATGTGGCGTCTATCGAATCACAACACTTAAATAATGGACTGGACGAACACTGAACCCACCCACATTTAATATGACATACACTTACAATTGATATCAGGATACACTAACCACGGAACCTACTCCTTCCACTAAAAAATACAAAATGGGGAACGCAACACCCTTAGGCACATAGCCCTGTCTCGGTGTTCACGCTTCAGAAGTCTCTGCAGCTCTGACTCTAGTCTCTGGGAGCATGTTTTAGTGACGCACCGACGTTCGATGCTCACGCTATCCAGCGGCCGTTCCTCTGTGTAGTGATCTGGCCGTTGCACCATCAGGACGACACATACCAAAACCCCGCAGTCTTGGCCATGCTGACCAGGCGCTGTCCTCAGTGGCACCTGCATACGTTAGTGTTCATTGCGGCATTATTGTTCTGGACATTTAGACAACAAAAGAAAACAGTCAAATAAAACATACTCACAGTCATTGAAAAAGGGATTGAAAGTCCTTCAGTTACCCCCTGTAGGCCATGGCTTCATATATATGGTCCACTGCGGTAGATGTGTTGTTCGGTCCTTCGTGGTTTCCCACTTTTTCGACGTCGTACCGATCCTTTGGCTTCACTGCCTTGACACGATAAGGGTCAAAGAACTTTAGTCGCAGCTTTAACCCTGCACCGAATTGCAACTAGGTCGTTGACTTTATACAGTTTAGGTGGTTTTCATTTCCAGTTGAATTGTCGACTATTTTTCTGTTGCAGTCTCAAGATATTGCTCTTGGCATCTTCACGCATATCATCTACACGTTCCTCTTCTAACAGTTCTCTTATCTTTTTTAGATTTTCAGTATTCTTCATTTTAAAATTGGTACATTTGGTTTTGTTTGGCTTGATGCCATGCACAAGATCCAAAACTTCCCTGCGCAACTCCAAATCTCGTATATGATCCAAGTTCAACATGCCCGAATCTTCCGTCACACTCGCGAAATGCAGCAAAAAACTATTAAACACATTCTCATTTCGCTCTCCTAAAGCGGCGATAACAGTCTGCTGTTCTGACAGGCTCCCATGACGCCAGCATCTGACCTGGACCCACTTTTATCTTGGCAAACAAGTTTGCAGGGATTATACACTGAGCGTTGAGGTTATTCGAAACTGCTGCTGTTACCTCGACAACATGAGAACTCTTGAGTGAGATCTGGAACTTTGCCAGCGGAACTTCATGTTTATCATTAAAACAACTAGAAAGAATTACTCTACCCTCTGTTATTTTTTTGGCGGGGACCACATTGCTATTCACTACCGCAATTTGGGCGCGGTTTTATAAACAAACTGGAGTATGTCAACATACTCCAGTTTGTTTATAAAACCGTATCTCTCAATGGGCTGTTCCGATTCCAGTACATTGACTGAACTTTCACGCCACCCGCCTTGCTCACTTTCGACCTCAGGTTGTCTTTGGAAACGTTTTGAACATGATTTTTGCCAAATGTGTTGTTCCTAAACAAACGTAGCAGTTGGGTTTTCCCTTATTTTGCCCGTAGTTATTTTTGTTGGACCTTTCGTACCGTACATTCTTAAAATTTCCGCTTCCACCTTTACTCGTATATTCCACCGATTTGTACTCATTTGCTTGAACGTCGTTTAACGATTTTCCTTTCGACACAAAATAAACATTGCACTCTTTCGCTAATCTTACGGGGTCAAACCAACTTTCTCCCTGCTTCGTCCCTATGTGAGATGCCGTGTCTCTGTCCAAGGTTTGGGACAGTTTATCCGCCACCATCAATTTGCATAACGAGTTAAAATCACTAACCTCACGCAGTTTACAATAATACTCAAAGTTTGCTGTTAATCTCGATGCGAATTGAATATGTGTTTCACTCGGCTGTCGAAAAGCTTTCCGAAAATTATTCAAGCATTCCTGTGCTGTCGGCTGAAACTCTCTTAATATTTAGCAACTTAAGCTTATCATAATCTTTCATCTCTTCCTCCCCGATGTAAAGCAATACGTTGCGTAATCCGCAGGCGATTCGGGACAGATCTCACTTGCTGACACCAGAATTGTGGGGTATTGGGAAACTTCCCCTTTGTGGGTCCATCAAATCACAACACTTAAATAATGGATGGGCTGGACGAATACTGAACACACACACATTTAATATGACTTACACTTACAATTGATATCAGGATACACTAACCACAGAACCTACTCGTTCCGCTAAGAAATACAAAATGGCAAACGCAACACCCTTCGGCACACAGCCCTGTCTCGGTGTTCATGCTTCAGAACTCTCCGCAGCTCTGATTCTAGTCTCCAGGAGCATGCTTTAGCGACGCGCCGACGTCCAATGCTCACGCCTTCCAGCGGTCGTTCCTGTGTGTAGTGATCTCAGCGTTGCGCCATCAGGACGACACATACCCAAAACCCACATATGTATATATGCATTATTTAAATATGTAGCACTGAGGTCAGGGTTTTTGTTTCATCTCACAATCACCTCCTGATAAGCTTTCCATGGCTTTGTGACCAAAAGACGCTGTTGACGTGCTATCTGGGGGATAATTTTTGTTCCCAATAATCTTCTATATTTAGGTTACATTTCATGTTATATATAGCTTTGAGAAACTTAAGTTTATTTAAAAATACATGATATTAAAAACAAAGCAAAACAAAACCAAAAAAAAAGTGTGGAAGTAGAAATATAGTATTTTTGGGATAAGAACCACAGCTTTTATGGTAAAAAAAAGGCTGTTTGCTCATCCTGTGGCTCTTATGCTGAAGTGGCGCTTACCTCGATTTTTTTTTTTTTTTTTTTTATTTCTAAACAACTGCATGGTAAACAGCAGTTGAAAGTTTGTATGTGATATCTCTCATAATAAGTAACCCTCAATTTCCTGCAGTTTTTGAATCATATGTTTACCCCTGCAAAGTTATTAAGCACATCAGGAAGATCTGTCACCACTGTCTTTTTCCAGTGTGACTTGTCCTCTTGTCTTTTCTCTTACAAAACTGCACTGAGCAAAATTTTAGAAAACAGTGAAATGTATCAAAAATACTACTCTCCAGCAGCATTATGTCACTAAATTTAATATTAATGAGAAACAAACCAGTTATCTGACCTTGAACTCATTAATACTTTTCCATTAATGAAACTCGCAGTGTTCCTTAACCCTGCCTACTAAAGAATTTAATTTAGAATAATAAAGGTATTTCTATTTAACTATACGAGCTCATAGAAATTTAGGTCCTCTAGAGTCACCTCCTGGGTGCATGAACTGTGTAATGACACATCTTCCATTTATATTTTATAGTTTCTGGGCTTTTGCCTTCTCTCATGCCCACTCTTACCTGTAGGAAGTGGCAGGCTACATTAGGCTATCTCTTTGTTTTTATGAGTATTTTTTCTCACTGCCCACTAACATACTATGATCCTGACCCTCGAGTGATTCCCTCTTTTCTCCCCTCCTTAGCTGGGAGTTTAGAGCAAATGATGGCTACTACCATTTATGATGAGGTTGGAGGACATTTCTCTCATACATGTTGCAACCTACAGTTCCGTGAATTTGGCAGTGTTTTATAAAATAGGGTTGAAACTATTATAAAAAATAATATTTGTATTTTTTGCACAGGCAGTAAAAGTACTTGAAATTAAAAACAGAATCTATCTTTATTTATTCTTTCCAGAACATTTCTGCTTCATTCATCCGTCTGTTTGCCCCTTTTTTCGTGAACATTTTTCTATAAACAATGGCTATTTAATATTTCTCACTTTACTTTCATGCAGATGTTTTTTGATAGCTCAAACCAGTTTTATCAACTAAAAATAACACTGGAAATTCATGCATGAAAACTGTACTTACAAGCTGGAATTCTTAATGACCCTCTGAAAACTACTGTAAACTGCAATTAAATAGATAAGATCATAAAGGAAACAACATTCAGGATTTCCAACACCATCATGCATTTAATTGTTTGTTAACTTTTTAAATTCCTGAAAATAACTTAAAAGATTATGAAATTGTGGGAAAATGACTTTAAAAATATGCAGGTAGTTATAGTTCAGATAGTGATCCAAAGGTGTCATGATGTTCTTTGTCAAAGCTTTTACATTGTTAGCTAAGAGGTTGCAAAATTTTGGGTGCAGCACTCATGCCGAGCTGACTCCAGTGCAGTGCTTAACCAGAAAATTACGGTATATGAAGGTCATAACAAAAGTTCCTCACACGTTAATCAAAAATGATGATGTAATCTGGAAAATGATTGCATCATGTCAAGGGCAGTACAGGGTGCGCACGCAGCCTGGAAAAACCTTGAAAAGCCTTGAATTTCAAAATTTTGTTTTAAGGCCTTGAATATTCGGGAATTCTTGACATTCTCCAATAAATGCCGGGAAAATCCTTGAAAATCAGAATCCGAAATTTTTAATTGGTTTACCTGGTAAAAAAAAAAAAAAAAAGCTGAAATTAAAATTTATTTTGTTTCTTTTATCTGAGAAACAGAATCTGCAGTGAACTTTTTTTTTTTTTGTTAAACACAAATTATTTTTTAGGTCAGCTGCATTCTTCTACCTTGTTGGGAGAATACTTCCCGTCCTGTCATACAAGGTTAAACGGCAACCGTCGATTGGAGAAGGCGGTGGCCTTGGCTTGGGGCAGGAAACTTGTTTTCTGGTTCAACCATGCATTTCTTGCTGTTCTTAGTTACGCATGCGCAGCTGGGTGCGCATCTGCAGTGTCTGCGCTGTGTTGCTCCTCCAGCTTTACTGTGTAAGTATGTTCGTTTGTGCGTTTTACCGGCCGGTTGGAGCTTGCTTTTGAAGTGAGAGGAAGTAAGAAGGAAATGTTACTGAGCTTCAGAACTTGTGCTCTTTTTATTACGGATATTAGCATCACTTGGAGCTGTCCCTCTTCTTCTGGCTACTCATCTGCACATGGCTTTGTAGCAGCACGTGTGATAACGATTGTTCACGCAGCGCAGAGCAATCTGCGGAAAAGTTTTAGTTTCACAGAAATCTGATTTTTTACGGGTTTACTATGGGTAAGTCTTCATTTCAGGAACTTTGTATTCGAAGTGGATAACGAAAGGAAGCAGTAATGACTGTTACAAAGTGTGTTTGGTGTTGCAAAAATGTGGATATTTCAAGTATGGGCAAAATCCACTTTAAAGAACCACACGAAGAGCAAAAAACATATTTCACTTTCTCAAAGTACTTCGAGGAACATGGCTATAAATGAAATGATGTCAGTTAGGATCGATGCTGCATCTGTGAAATCACCAACTTTAAAAATTCTGCAGAATAATGCCGTTATTAAAGCGGAAACTTTATGGCTGTTGAAAGTTATTAAATCACATTTTTCGTACCTATCATGTGCGGGTATAGATGCTCTATTTCGGCTGATGTTTCCCAACAGCATCATCACGACAAATTTTTTGTGGGGGAAAAAAACTGCTTACATCTGCTGCTTCGGTTTAGCCCCACATTTTATGTCACTTCTGGTACAAGAAGTGAAATTTGAAAACCAAAACTTTGTGGTTTTATTTGATGAAAGCTTGAACAAATTCACTCAGTCAAAGCAAATGGATGTACATGTAAGGGTGTGGGAAAGCAGCAAGATACTGACGAAGTACTTTTCGTCCGTGTATTTCAGTCGCTCAATGGCGGAGGTAAGGATGACCGAATTCCTGGAATGTATCGAACCTTTGCCGTTGTTTATTATTGTTCAAGTTTCAATGGAGGGTCCCAGTGTCAATGGTCCAAAAAAATCTGATGATCACAACATTTCAGTTTTGAACACAGGATGTTGTGGTCTGCACATAGTTAATGCTTTTAGGCATGGGGCTACAGCCACTGAGTGGGAACTGGAAAAACTGTGTGTTAGTCTGTATCGACTCTTCAAAGACGCACTGGCCAGGAGAGAAACATTTGCCGAAATAGCCCCTGAAGCAAAAATGCCCTTAAAATTTTGTCTCCACAGGTGGCTTGAAAACTCATCTGTATGTGAGCGCACTTTGGAAATTTTGCCACATATCAAATTATATCATCGCCAAGTTATGGGAAAAAAGCTAAAAGACCCAGGTACAACATCGTTTGACAATGTGAAACGCTTTTTGAAGGACCCCTTTACCGATGCAATACTGCAGTTCTTTAACTCTGTGGCCAAACAACTGTCTCCTTTTTAAGAGGCTATCAAAGCGATAAACCCAGGCTCCCATTCATTGCCAGAGATCGAGAAAAATGATAAGAAGTGTACTGATCCGCTTTGTAAAGAAAGATGTCCTAGAAGTGGCGGCTACATCCTGTGTGAAGCTACTACTTGTTGATGTTAGGGATGTCAGTCAGTGCTGTCATCCTAAGAAAATTGACATCGGTTTTCAAGCCGAAAAGGCCATCAGTAACTTAAGTCGTGTTAGTGAACAAGTAATAGAATTTCAAATACAGTGCAGGGCCTTTTTGCAAAATCTAGTGTCTAAACTAATAGAAAAAAATCCACTGAATTACTCTCTCGTTCGCCACATGAAATGTCTGCATCCATCCCTCATCTCTTCTGCTGGTGAGGTGTGTGTTACAGATTTAAAGTGTATTTTAAAACTTCTAGTTGACACACACAGTGTTGAGCCTGACCAATATGACACAGTCCTGTGGCAGTTTCAGGATTTTATCACTAGTGTGGCTAAAGTGGAATCCAGATTCAAGGATTTTGATCCTTCCAGTGAACAGCGCAGGGTAGATGCATTGCTGCACGAACGCATGTTTTCCTGTGCACCTTACAAGGAGCTGTGGAAGGTTGTTAAACTACTGTTGTTATTGTCCCATGGGCAAGCATCAGTTGAAAGAGGATTTTCCATCAACAAGCAACTAATTGTTGAAAATCTGTGTGAAAATTCCATCATTGCTCAGAGGCAGATTTATGGCCATATATCCAATGCTGGAGGTGTGGAAAATGTAAAGCTAACGAAGGCCCCTTTTACTTAGTGTCAGCAGTTCCAGGCAAAAATATGTGACATATTTAGATGAACAGAATCAAGAGAAAAAGAAATCTGCATTATTACTAAAGCGAAAAGCAGTGCAAGACGAAATTGAAGAACTAAAGAAGAAGAAAAAACGTGTTGAGAGTGAAGTATTTTCATTGCTGAAGCTGAAACTGAACAGAACTTCACCTTAATTACAAAATCTAACAGTTTTCGTAAAACTGCTCAGGAAAAAAAGCTCTCCTCAACGAAATTGAAGGTGAACTTAGTTCATAATTGGATGTTGCTAAGAGTATATAATATAACGTGACGAAAAATGTATTACGTACAGTCCATAATGATTTCTAAATTCTGTATAGCTACAAAACCTGTGTATATATGTAAGTCAGAAAAGTGTGTCACTCAAATAATATTTATACAATTCTGATTGACTTTTACTAAAGCATCACATCTAAACTACCAAAAAACTGAAAGGGGGGTGATATGGTAACTGCAATGGCAATTTTCAGACAGTTGACTGAGTGGAATTTTTTTGTATATTGCAGTGGTTATTTTTTTTTTATATTTGTATTCAGATTTACACCCAATTGTGAATAAATTATTAAATTTGTAATTTATATGTAAAGGCTTAGTAATTATCCTAGCAACTACTTTTTCTTCTTTGGTGAATATTTGTAATGTCATTTATTTTAGGAAACCAGTAATTAAAAAATAGCTGGAGAAATTTTTAGGGCAGCATATATGTTACTAAAAAATTTTCCTTTTTTTTAATAGTTGTGCTAAGAAAAGATGCCACACATCATTTTTAAAACACCCTGACTGTGCAAGTCCTGAAAAAGGAAGCAAACAAATCATTCATCACGAAGTTAGTTAGTTATTCAAATTTCGTATGTTTGCGAGCAAGGGCCTTGATTTTTGTGTTTCAGTGTCCTTGTAAAACCTTGAATTTTTCTTCTTCCAATGTGTATGAACCATGGCAGTAGTATCAGAATGACTTGCTATCATTTGCTGTGTGGACATGGGAGGGTTTGGAAATGGAAGCGTGAAGCTCCTCAGGTCGAATCACGGCATTTGACCAGCACTCGCATGTGAAAATGGAAACTCTGCAGGGAAAAATTCTGACACAGATCCACACTGCCTTGCAAGAAGTTTGTGGGGAAGGAACTCTTGATTGAAGCACAATTTCTTTCTAAAGACAAAGATGAGACCGAAAATTCACCAGAATCGCCCCAACTTGTTTGGAAGTGGGAGCAATCTTGCTGCATGAAAACACATGTCATCGTGCAGCGCCGGTACGGGGACTTTTGTAGGAATACAGCAGGGAGACTTTATCCCACCCACCATAGAGCCCTGATCTCAGTCCACCCGACTTTGATCTTTTTGCTAAGTTCAAAAATCGACTCACCTACCTGACCGCTGGGAGGCTGTCATTAGCAGCGGAGATTGAACTGCAATAAGGTAAGTTTTCTCCGTTACTTCACACTTTTCTCAAAAATGGACAGTGTTCTTTTGTTATGATTCCCGTATATCAAAAGCATGCAAATGTATCTTGATTCTTCAATGTGCAACATGAATAAGAAACTTGAAATGTTATTTTATATTAAACTTGAAATCAACTTATTCTATTTGCTTTGCAATTGTTTTTTGGTAGAACACAGGCTTTGCATGTGAATGTGATTCTTCTCTAAGCTGGCATTGTTCACAGTAGGAGCAAAACATTATGACCCCAAATGACCTTTGAATTGTAATTGGCTTGACAGTGCACATGCAGCATTCTGTGGCATGCAGTTGTAGCAGTCATTGTTGAAATGATGGTTGTAATGGAAAAGGAATGAGATTCAGCCCCCTGGAACAAGACTGGATCATTGAATACAAAGCAAAAGGTGGTAGTATCTGGAGAACTGCAAACTTTTGTTCATGTACCAAGACTTGGTGGAAAGAGATTCAACATATATATAGATTCAACATGTATATAACTGGTGGGTGAGTGTTGGACAGACACATCTGCCATGTGTGGAGAGTAGTTTGGTCATATTGTCTGGAACAATAGGCATGCTCCTTGTCACAGCAAACAGTGGTGTGAAGCAAGAGAGCGCAAAGTAGCATATCCCAGCTGCAGTGACCCTCCACCGTATGTGCCTACAAGTGTAAACACATGGCCACAGCACCCTTCACTGCAGCACATCGTCAATGACAACAACTGGAATTTGACTGAAAACATCGGGTGTGGATCATGTAATATTGGAAAAAAGTTGCCTTCTCTGAAGAATCGCATATTTTCTACAGCATCCAGCGATGGACGTGTTGGGTAAGGCAAACAGTTGCGGAGCAGATGATACAATATGACTTAACCCCATGGGTACAACAGGCAGGTGGCAGAGATGTAGCGCAGAAAACCATGAAAAAAATAATACATTTTAAGTTCAGATGTATCTTTAGCTTTCAGAAACATTTTGTGTGTATATGTGAGTAAAAGTGTGTAACAGTGAAATGCTTGTGTAGGTGTGATGCAGTTTTTATAATTCCATATCTACTCAGTGCAACTAGCATGTTGAACTAATTTTTTTAATGTATGAAAATGCTATTTTAAAAATTATTGGACTTAAAACGATATTTTCAGTAGTTGATATTCAAAATTCTGGTTAAAATTTGAACATTGAATATTTAAATGTTTAAATGCAGACCACATATTAAATTTTTAATTGTTTACTATAAAACATGTACAAATAATTTGATGAAAAAATTATTCTAGGTGCACTTTTCTTCTGGGGACAAAACAAGAGAACTGGTGATGCCACTATGTACCCCAAACCTGTAGCTGACCTTGCTGGATGGCAAGTTCGTGATGTTGGATGTTCTAATTGCAGTATTGTTGTTGTGGCAGATGAAAGTGTTATTTCTTGGGGACCAAGTCCTACATATGGAGAATTGGTATGGTTTTTCTTCTTTTCTTTTGTAGATGTGTGTGTGTGTGTGTGTAGAGAGAGAGAGAGAGAGAGAGAGAGAGAGAGAGAGAGAGAGAGAGAGAGAGAGAGAGAGAGAGAGAGAGAGAGAGAGAGAGCTTTACACTAGTGATTGCTTTGAGGCATGATTTCTTTCACTTGACTAATTGCTACACATCACCATTCATTTTCAGTCCACTGCTGGATGAAGGTCTCCCCAAGTCTTTTCCACAACTCCCTGTCTTGAATAACACTCTTCCATGTTACTTCTGCATGCTTTTGAGTTTCACCCAACCAACTTCCAGATATCCTCCCCCGGGTCTTTTCCTTCCCCTTGGTATCCAATCTAATATTTCAGTTGCCTAATGGTGGTCAGTTCTTCAACAGCATGTTAGGCACATTGCCACTTGAGGGTCTTTTTTGATCATGATGTTAACTAATTCATGCCATTTTCTTGGACCATGAGATCCTTTTCCTGTCTTTTTTTGTTATGCTAAGCATGCATTTCTTCATGCTCCTTTGAATTCTCCTCAATCTCTGTATATCTTTATTTTTAATTAGGGTCCATGTCCCTGTTCCACAAAAACCAAAAAGATGCACTGATTAAACACTTCTTTTAAGACGTAATGGTAAATTACTCTTGAAAATTGTACTATTTCTTCGTTCTTCAGATAAGTTTGATATGTCTGTTAATTTCTTTGGTGTGGCCTTTGATTGATATCTATTGTTCTGTAGGAATTAGTTGCTTCTAAATTTGTTACATCAGCCTCTATTTCTTCTGTTCTTGAAAAAGCATCATATACAGACTCCCAATTACTTTGAATTCTCCGTAGTCATTAGGGAAATTGTTAATCTGCTATGGGGTATGGAAATAGTCAATTATGCCACAGAAACAAAGCATCTCACTGAAATAATTCTTTCAGACTTGTGTAAAGTTTATTTTCATGTTTTCTAGGTTGTAACATTCATTAAACATTTTTGGGAGTGTTTCTTGGATGTTTTCAATATCATGACATATTTCTTCAATATTTTTTCGATGTGTGTATCTGGTCATGTTATAATTTGCATAGCCCGTGGAATCTTGAAAAAGTCCTGAAATTTTATATCAGTCTGTTCCAAATCTTGAAATGTCTTATGATTTTTCGTATTTTTACAAAAAGTCCTTAAGTCGCATGGAAATTCGTTCCTGCAATGAAAAATTAAAATAAATGAATAAATTGGGACAGGGTGACTAATAAAACTGGGAAAAGTCTGCAAATCTCGCAAACGTGGGAAACTATTGAAAATGACTGTTCTACATGCGACAAGAGTGTTTTGTCGTTTTCCATTTCCACTTTCCAAATTTTTATGACCCGGTTCCATTTATTTATTTATCTATTTTTTCTTTTTTGTTAATCTTCATGCTTGTTATCTTTGTTTTATTCAAATATTTTTCTCATTATGTTCCTTGTTTTTTAAGTATCTTTAGTAATAGTGAAAAGAAGTGACTTTGTATTTTTTCAAGAATTTCTCCTGATGGAATGTGTTTCCCTGTTTCTGTTAGCACTTTTTTAAAATTCTTGAGCTCTACTGGTTAGTAGAGCTGAAGAATTTTGCCTTAGTACCCTTTTAAAGTGAAATTTAACTTCGGAACCAGTACTTAATCTGTTAGTGGTGGAATCTGTGTCATTTTTATGGCCTTTAAAAATTGTTTCATAACAGAGTGATTAGTGCCGTACTGGTTTTTCACATTTAATTTAACTTGAAATACTGTTTTTCCATTTCTTAGTCATTTCTTGCTACATCAAGGAACAGAGCAAATATTTTTTCTTTTGCTTAAAGCGAAATTGAAGTTAAAAAATGCTATTGTTCACACATTGTGCAGATAAAACTATTTTACTAGGACTGAAAGACTAATGGAGAATTGAATTAATAGCGAGGAGAATTGAAGTTCTGATTTTGAACTTTACTTTCTTTTTAAACTATAGAGAAAAGGCTTGTACATTTTGTTCCTTGATATAGCTAGAAGTAATGGAAAACCACACATTTTCATAGAAATCGTAGCTTAAAAAGTGATAATGCTACTCCACACTCTGCTGCGAAAACAACTGTACAGTTCATGGAAGTGGCGCAGTTTCCTGCAGGGACAAGGTAAGTTACGATTTTCAATTTGAATTTTCATTTAATGAAGCACAAAAATGCCTCCACCATTGATTATTGTAGAATAAAAGTATTGTAAGGAATAAGAAAAGGGGTATTTTATTAGGAAACCTTTCTGAACATGAAATCACTTTTGTGCACCATTGCTAATTTTTTATGATAATGTTTTTTTGTTTGTTTGTTGTAGTATTGGTGGTTTAAAGATTGCCACAAACAACTTCTAACCTATGTAAGCATTTATTATGTTTATCGCTAGACTCTCATTGGGAATCTTAAAGGTCCTTTCCGGTACGTTGTGAGGGCCTGACCGGTGCTCACTGCTTCGCATTTTATCACTCTCTTGTACGGTCAAGGTTGGACTATTACTGTGTGACTTACAGATTAGCCTGGCCTTCTGTCTTGAAGCTTCTAAACCCCACTCATCACCAGGCTTTGCATCTTTGCATTGCAGCTTTTCCGTACATCTCCCATGCATAGTCTTTATGTTGAGTCTAACGAACTGCCACTATGTCTTTGCCGTCAGCAGCTGTCTCTCCAGTTCTTCACCAAGCTGAAATCTCTCTGTGATAATTCACTGCATGCTCCCATCTTCCAACCACAATATGTTTGCTTGTTTCCCAGTCGCCCTTCTTGTGCTCCCACTTACGAGATTCATCTGTCGAATGTGGCGTGTGATGCTGGCCTTGACCTGTTGTTGATTGGTGTGACCAAGGCTTTCATTGATCCCCCTTGGTAGCCAGTTCAGACAAGTGCTGATCTTTCTCTTTCTGTGTGACCCCAAGTCTTCCACGCCTGCACAGGTGTACCAGCAGCTTTTTGCCGAGCACCTTTTGCTCCATCCCGATTTTGTGCCTGTCTTCACCGATGGCTCAAAATCCGGTGATGGTGTAGGCTCAGCATTTGTTTGTGGCGATGAGACCTCTGCTGAGAGGCTTCCTCCGGAAGTGACTGTCTTCTTAGCAGAAATGTATGCGGTGCTTCTCGCCGTGTGTCGCATCCAGTTTGGATCCCATCGTCGCACAATGCTTTGTATTGACTCCCAGTCTGTCATCCATGTTACATCTTCTCCAGAGGGTGATGATTCTCTGGTCACCAGAGATGTTTTTCGCCTCCTGCGGACTTTGACTGGTGCTAGATTCCTGGTCCGATTCTTTGGGTTCTTGGCCACGTTGGGATTCAGGGTAATGAGCTGGCGGATGCCTCTGCCAGATCTGGCTCCTCCTTGACAATCACCCGACTGCTGCTGTGTTTTCGAGATTTTCTTCCTGGTATCCATCAATTCATCATGGCTGAGTGGCAGTCCCTCTGGTCTCAATAGGGCAGGAACAAACTTCTCTTCATCAAACCACAGATCAGACTATGGCCATCTACTGTAGTTTGTGAACAAACCGCCACGAGGAAGTTGTCCTTGCACTTCTCCGCATTGGGCATTGTCGTTTCACCCACCACTTCTTGCTGTGTAGCGACACTGCCCCGATGAGTGAGATGTGTGACTGCCAACTCACTGTCACTCATTTTTATGTAGTTGTGCCTGTTTTCGTGATGCTCGTTTTCACTATTTTCATTCTCGTTTGTTGGACATAGGTGCTGCTACTCTGCAGAAACTGTTATACAACCACCGCAATACATTCGCAGTTTTTTCATTTTTAAAACAAATTGACTTTTTAAAACTTTTCTAGCTTTTACACTTTTCATCATTCCCATTTTTCACTTTTACTACATCAACCAGCGTTTAACTCTCATACTACCTTTTTAAACATTTTTCTTTGATTATCTTGTGTCTGGTGCTCTTTGGCCAAACATGGCTCTTGTACCACAAAAATTAATCAATCAATCCCATTGGGAAACATGTGTTTACTGTAGGATTCCCATTAGAACAGACATACATTGATCTTCGAGAAAAACTAGGAAAAAAGTATTGGTGCCATTTAGAATTTCCTACAAGAAATCTTTAATTTATGGGCAGCTTTTAAAGCAAAAATTCACTTTTTTTATGAATTTGCACTATGTTTCTGCCCCAACAATTAGTTTGTTACAGTGTGTAGTACAGTTTTATCCATTACTACTGAAAAATGCCAAAAAACTGCAGATTTTTTAGTATTTGCTGCTGAAAAATGCTAAAAACTATATATTTTTGTAGTGTTTACTACTGAAAATTTCCAATGAGGGTTGGTGTTTCTATGTATATTAGTTTTGTTTTCTGCTTTAATTCCACTTTCCTTTTTTTTAGTAAGTTTTTTGGATCATGCTCGTCAACCAAAGGGGGTGCTCACAAAAAATTGCTGTAAATTGGCAAAATGAAAGTGGGTTAAACTATCTCCATTAATCTTTATTTCCTTGTCTTCCCAGTTCAATGATAGAAAGACATTCTGCAATGTGGTATTGAAAAACTTTGAAGATGTTTTGTCCCCTTGTCTCACACCCTTTCCAATTTTTATTTGTATAAAAATTGGAAAGGGTGAGTTTAAATTCACTGGCTGATATATTCATGTGTATATATATACACTGCTGGCCACCCAAAATGCAACACCAAGAAGGAAGCATCCGATAGGCCTGAAATTCGTGCAAACGATTAGCATTACAGGGCATATGCAAATCATGGGTGCTCGGCACGCCACTGAGAAGCACTATAAGAAGGGCGCACAGAAGGCGGGGTGTAAGTAGTGGAAGTGTGTTCTGCTGCCGGACCTGTGCGTGGGGAGCTTCCTGATGCCTCGTCGCAGAATACGGCAGTCATTCCAGCACGTTTCGGAGTTCGACAGAGGACGAATAGTAGCTTATCGCGACAGCGGTTTATCGTACCGAGACATCGCCGCCCGTGTGGGATGACATCCAGCCACAGTGAGGCGAGTATGGATTTGGTGGGTGCAGACGAGATGGACGGACCGGCGTGAGCGATGGCTGCGGCACGCCACTGAACGAGAGGACCGGCATGTTGTGCGGTGGGCATTGACGGCTCGCACCGCCACATCACGAACGTTAGCACAGGAATTAGGGTGTGTTGCCCAACAACCTGTGTCAGCACGTACCGTTCGACGTCGTCTGCAGGAGTGGGGACTTGTCGCACGGCGGCCATTGCTCTGATTACCATTGACGTTACGCCACCGGCGAGTGCGGCGGCAGTGGGCCGTTGAATGCCGCACCTGGACTACGGAATGACACATTGTCTTCTCCGACGAATCCCGCTTCGGCCTGCAACACCACGATGGTCAGATCCGCGTGGGGCGGCACCGCGGCGAGAGACTGTATGACGCCTGCATTATGTATCGCCATACCGGTCCGTCGCCTGTCGTTATGGTTTGGGGCGCAATTGGATATGACACCCGCACCCCTCTGGTACGCATCGCCAGTAAACTCAACAGCCACCGCTATATCTTTGACGTTTTGGAGCCTGTAGTCCTTCCTTACCTGGTCACGTCTCAACAGGACAACGCGCACCCGCACCCGCACGTGGCACGCATCGTGCAACAATTCTTCAAGGCCCGCCAGGTGTCACTGCTGCCATGGCCCGCCTGTTGTCCCGATATGTCGCCCATCAAACACGTCTGGTCGCTGATCGGCAACCGAGTGGCCCGGCAAACACCACCCCCGGCTACGCCTGATGAACTGTGGCAACGTGTGAAAGCAGCCTGGACCGACATACCCCAAGCCCACATCCAAAGCTTCTTTCGTGGGACGCCGCGGCATGTAGCAGCCGTTATTGCCAGCTTTGGGGGCCACACAAACTATTGATGTCTGCGTGTTCCGCAAGTCGCACGGGCCTGTAAGCTCAATCGTTTCATCTTTGCATCTGTTGTTATGTGTCCTGTAAATCTGGCTTTGCTATCTCGTGTCCTTCTTGGTTTTGCATTTTGGGTGGCCAGCAGTGTATATACAGTAAAACTCGATTATAAGGACACCAAAGGGGTCTCATTAAATAGGTTCATGCTAACCAATGACAGAGATTCCTAATTTATCAATGGAAATTTAATTAGTCAACTTCTCACATTCATAGATGACCTTTTTGCTGCCTTGTGTGCCATCATTGCACAACAGAGTGCATCTGGAATGTAAACCCATCTATCACTATGAGACCCAGTGAATTAATTTGTATATTTAGGAAGCGTGTTTGACAGAGCAAACAGCGTAGATAGTGAATAGTAAGGCAAGCGAATTCATCTTTGAAAATCAGAGCTGCCCTTAGGAGGATTTCACAGGAATAATGGATTCTCGAAAAAGTCCTGAATAGCTGTGTATGAAAGTGTAATTGTTCCTACTCTGACGTACAGTAGTGAAACCTGGATAGGAAGCAATTTTGAGCAATTATTGTAAACATTGCTGTAAAGAAGCACTTGTCAACGATGCTGTAAGTACGCAATTTATGTTTTCTTTCATTTCTCGTGTTTATGCCTCAACGCTTCGCTTGTGTCCATACATTCCTATACAAAAAATGTATGTTGCAGCGTGCTGTACCACCCCTTAAAGTTTGTCCCATGATTCTGAATCACCCTGTATATAGTAAAGAACAGCATTTTTATGAAGCATCTAACGTTTCACCGATTCATATGTTTTGTAAGATGTGATGCAGTGAAACTTCATTTTATTGCAGCCATGGCAGCCGCGATGATTGCAGGCGTCATGTTGGGAGCAAGAAGCATAGAGATTATATGAAGCTGAAATCCAAGTCTTTAGTGAAATTTTTTTCTGTGAAAACTAATGATTCTACTGATGCAGAGCTCTTATTTATGTTATTCATCATTCAACACAACTTGCCTATCGCAGCAGCCAACCATGCCAAAGATCTGTTTCATAGGATGTTTCCGGAATCTGAAATCTCAAAAAATTATGTGTGTGCTAGAACAAAAACATCAGCAATCATCCATTGTTTAGGTGATTCAACCAAAGAAAAAATATTGTCTGCTGTTAAAGAGCAAGCATTTTCTTTAGCAACTGATGAAACTAATGATACAAATGATGAAAAATATTATCCACTTATAACATACTTCAATACGATAAACGGCTGCAATAAAACAGTTATGCTTTCATTGATGGAAACATCAGACAACACAGCTAAAGGAATTTTCACTGCCATTAATAGTGAACTGAAAAAAAATAACATATCTTGAAAAAACTGCGTAGTATTTTCATGCGACAATGCGAGTATGATGGTGGGCAGTATAAAAGGTGTGACAACTCTAATAAAAGAGATTCAACCTTCTGTCGTTATAGCCCCTGGCACTTGTCATCTTATTCCTTTGGCTGTAAAAAAAGCTTCCTCGAAGCTTAAAAATTTTGATGTGGAGCAATTTGTAGTTCAGTTATTTTTCTACTTAGGTAAAAGCTCAAAAAGAAAAAAATGCATTAAAAATAAGCCAATTAATCTGCAATTTAAAACTACACAAGATATTGAAGTACATAAGTATACGATGGTTATCCCTTCTTGAAAGTGTCAATAGAATTTTATAACCATGGGAAGCTCTTGAAATATTTTTTGATGCTGATGTAGATCATGAACAGTTTAAAAACTTGCAGTTTAATAAGGAACCCATTATCCAAGTTGAACTGTTTGTTCCTATCTTCAACACTTCCAGTTTTCACTGCTATTAATCAAGAATTGGAGTATGAAAAACCATTGATATTTAAGCTTAGAGGTAAGGTGGACAATTTATTAACGAGTTTAATTTCAAGGTTTATTAAACCTCATTCTTTTGACACTACCAAAAATGTAAAACTTATAGAATATGACAAGGCTAAAAACCAGAAAGCTGATAAGGATTTGGAGATAGGAGCAAAGATGGTGATGAATCATTTTATTATTGTGTGAGAAATGCTATGCTGCTGCATGTTGTTATATCACAAAAAAAATTCCCTTAGATGATGAGTTTTTGTCACATGATGCAGTTGCTGATATTACTTTGCAAAAAGAAGTTTTTTTTCATCAATACAATTTTTATCATCCATCTTTAATTTCTCCATTGATGGAATGGATAAGTTAGAAGTAGAATTTGCTAACTATGATTTTGATAAATTAGGTAGTAGAATGGATAAAGTGTGGCATGAAATTTCTGTAATGAAAGACGATAATGGGGAGACTAAATACGAAAATTTAAGTAAATTGATGAAAAATATTTTAGTTGTTCGTCATAGCAATGCTGTAAGTGAGAGTTTTCTCTTTGGTTTGGAAAAATGCCACCAATTTCCGACTCAACTTGTCGACACTAACATTAAGTGCGTTGATGGTTGAGAAAACCGTGAACATTGCAAAATCTGAACTTTGCTATGAGAAAAAATTTACAAAAGCAGAAGTGAACAGAGCTAAAAAATCAACTAAATTGAGTCTTAATGCCAATTAATCCTTTATGGAATTTTAAAATAAATTTTGTATTATAGAGGGTTCTCTGTTTCATGACTGAAATATATATATATATATATATATATATATATATCATCATCATTGTCAACCATTATCAATCCACTGCTGGACGAAGGTCTCCCCAAGTTTCCTCCACAACGGTCTGTCTTGTGCCAGTCTCCTCCATGTTACCCCTGCATACTTTCGAATTTCATCCACCCATCTCCCATGTGGTCTTCTTCTGGGTCTTTTCCTGTCCCTTGGAATCCAATCTAAAATTTCGGCTGTCCATCGATGATCTGTCCTTCTGGCAGTATGTCCAGCCCATTGCCATTTCAGGGATTTAACTCTGATCATGATGTCTTCCACTCTTGTCATTTTTCGGATCCACGAGTTCCTCTTCTTATCTCTCCTGGTTACACCAAGTATGCACCTCTCCATGCTACTTTGAGTTGTCTGCAGCCTTTGTATGTCTCTTTTAGTTAAGGTCCACGTCTCTGCACCATAAGTAAGCACTGGAAGGATGCATTGATCAAACACTTTTCTTTTAAGACATAATGGCATATTGCTCTTGAAAATTATGCTGTTTCTTCCAAAAGCTCTCCAGGCAAGTTTTGTACGCCGATTAATTTCTTCATCAATGTGACCCTCACTTGATATCTGCTGTCCAAGATAAACATACGTATCTGTTATCTCCAGCTTTTCTCCATCAATCGATAAATCTTCATTTCTTGTAAAAGCATTGAACATCACTTTTGTCTTCTGAAAGTTCATTTTTAATCCCACTTCTTTACTCTTGTCAGCAAGTTCCTGGATCATACTCTGCAGCTCTGATGGGCTAGTTGCAAAAATGACTACGTCATCAGCAAAACGAAGGTGGGTTAGATAATCTCCATTAATCTTTATCCCTTTGTTTTCCCAGCTCAGTGACTGAAAAACACCCTCCAATGTGGCATTAAAGAGCTTCGGAGATATGGTGTCACCTTGTCTCACTCCCTTTCCAATTTTTATGTGTGTTGTATTTTCAAACAGCCTAATCTTTGCACTTGCATTTTCATAGATGTTATTAATAATATTAATGTATGCATCTTCAATACCGCAGGTTTTCAGAGCCATTGTAACTGCTGATGGTTTCACCGAATCAAAGGCTTTTTCATAATCGATAAAAGCCATGCACAATGGAAGTTCATATTCCCTCGCTCTTTCAATTAGTTCTCTCAGCACATGGATATGATCTATTGTGCTGTAGCCACTCCTGAATCCAGCTTGTTCTCTCGGTTGAGCCATGTCCATTGTTACCTTCAAGCGGTGTGAAAGAACTTTAGTGAAGATTTTATAAACTACTGATAGGAGGCTGATAGGTCTGTAGTTTCCGAGATCCTCAATGTCACCTTTCTTATGTAGCAGGATCATTGTAGCGTTGTTCCAATCCTCAGGAATCTTTCCTTCATTAAGGCATCGAGTGAAAATTTGGGCGAGTACTGTTTCGATTTCTCCACTTGCTTCTTGTATGATGTCTACAGTAATTCCATCTTCTCCTGGAGCTTTTCCCTGCTTCATGTTCTTGATTGCATGTGCAACTTCTGCTGGAAGGACTGGAGGAACTCTGGTACTGGTATCTTTCATGATGTCTGGAGTGCATGTATCATCCCTTTCATATAATTTGGAGTAGAAATCTTTCACTCTTGTCAAAATTTCGCCTCTATTTCTTGTTACAGAACCATCTTCTTTTCTCAGTGCCATAATCTGTTTTCTTCCCTTACTGAGATGTCCCTTTGCTATCTTTAGGCTTTGGTTGTTTTCAATTGCTTTCCTCACTAGTTCACAGTTGAATTTTCTTACGTCTTCAGTGATACTTTTTCGTACTGTCTTGCATAGCCCTATATATTCCACTTTGGAAGTCACATCTTCTTTAGTTGTCCTCATCTCTCTTCTTTTTGCATCAACATTTTCGTTTTTCCTGATAATTTATTTACATGCAACTTGTTCTTAGACCCAGCTAATTTTGTTGCTGTTTCCATAAGAGCTTTGGTTACTTTTCTGTTAACTTCAGAGATGTCCACTTCTTCCGATGTTAGGCCTTCTAAAGCAGAGAACCTGTTCTTCAGTTCCAACTTGAAGGTATTATGGTGTTTTTTAAGGTTGGTTATGTCAATAGATTTTGTTTGTCTTATGAGCTTGCCACATTCAAGTTTAGTGTTGAGGTGCATCTTACATCTCACCAATCTATGGTCACTACCTGTGTTGAACTTGTTTAGCACACTGCAGTCTTCTATGACAAATTTTTTGTTACACATAATAAAATCAATTTCACTTGTCGTCCCATTTGGATGTCTCCATGTCCATTTCCTGTGTGGCTTTTTCTTGAAGAAGGAGTTCAAGATGAAAAACCCTTCTGCCTCTGCAAACTCAATGAGAGTATTTCCACGCTGGTTTCTGTTGCCGTGATGTATATACAAGGAATGTTCAAATGAAAAGGTACGAAACGACACTGTGGGTATAAATGAAGACTTTATTCAAAGTATACACCATAGGCCGTAGCACAACGATCCCATTGATTAACGAGCCGAAGGATTCCTTGTTCCCAGAATTCCTGTGGCCGTGACGAGACCCAGTCCTGCACAGCGTCCTTGAGTTCGTCGTCCGAGTGGAAGCGCTTCCCTTTCAGATGTTTTTTCAGGGGACCAAACACATGGAAATTGCAGGGCGACATGTCCGGGCTGTAGGGCGGATGGTCAAGCTGCTCCCACTGGAACTTGGCCAGTTCCGCGTGTGTGACCCTTTAGACGTGTGGACGTGCGTTATCATGGAGCAGAACCACACCCTCCGTGAGCAGCCCTGGTCTTTTGTTCTTGATGGACCTGCGTAGGCTTTGGAGTGTCTCACAGTACACATCGGAGTTAATGGTTCGTCTGTGCTGGAGGAATTCAACAAGTAGTGGACCTTGGACGTCGAAAAAGACGGTGAGCAACACCTTGCCTGCTGACGCCACGGCTTTGAACTTTTTAGGGGAGGTGACGACGCATGCTTCCACTGCATGCTGTCCCGCTTTGTCTCTGGCTCGTAGTGATGGCACCAGCTCTCATCACCTGTGACGATCCGCTCCAGGAAAGCGGGGTCTTCATGATACCGAAATAGATGTTGAAGTGCTAGCCCCATACGCAATTCCTTTTGCTGGTCGGTGAGCTGCTTCGGAACCCACTGCGCGCACACCTTCCGATAACGCAACCTGTCGTGAACAATTGTCCACACTGTTCCAACGCTGACATCCACCTCCACTGCCAACATTCGCAATGTGACACACCGATCACCTTTCACTAGGTCGTCCACCTTGTCAATGAGATCGGCCGTGATGACTGTGTTTGCCTGGCCTGGTCTCAGGTCATCAACCAAACTCTCACGGCCTGCACGAAACGGGCACTCCATTTTCTCACTGACTTGTCGGACACACAGTCTTCCCCATATACGGTCACCATCCGGCGATGAATAGCGGCCGGTTTAACACCTTCCGCTGTCAGAAATCGGATAACGCCTCGCTTTTCCTCAATCGTCGAATTTTGCAATGTGAACGCCATCCTGTCCTCACACGCACTGCCGCGTCAATTGGATGGTGCTCTTTATAGGAGCCTCTGCTCTCTCCTGCGCATGCTCCGATCCACGCCGGCGACTCCAATCGCATCCCTAGATGTGTCGCTACGTTCTCCCATAGCGGCATAGGCAAATATGTTAATGGTTACGTTTTTATGACGTTTCGTACCTTTTCATTTGAACAACCCTAGTATATATTACATAACCTTTTCTATGTTGTACTTGGTATGAGTCAAAAAAAAATATATTTTTTTTGCTTAGGTCTCTTCTTAATAGAATGTGAATTCTGAATTTTCATAACTGCTGCGTTGCGCGTTTTGATCTTCAGGTTATTTTGCAACTTTCGTTTTAAATTCTAAAGTTTTTCCTTAGTTTTCAGCTTTGCTCTTCAGTATATATATATACATATATATGCTTTTGGAAGAAACAGCATAATTTTCAAGAGCAATATGCCATTATGTCTTAAAAGAAAAGTGTTTGATCAATGCATCCTTCCAGTGCTTACGTATGGTGCGGAGACGTGGACCTTAACTAAAAGAGACATACAAAGGCTGCAGACAACTCAAAGAAGCATGGAGAGGTGCATGCTTGGTGTAACCAGGAGAGATAAGAAGAGGAACTCGTGGATCCGAAAAATGACAAGAGTGGAAGACATCATGATCAGAGTTAAATCCCTGAAATGGCAATGGGCTGGACATACTGCCAGAAGGACAGATCATCGATGGACAGCTGAAATTTTAGATTGGATTCCAAGGGACAGGAAAAGACCCAGAAGAAGACCACATGGGAGATGGGTGGATGAAATTCGAAAGTATGCAGGGGTGACATGGAGGAGACTGGCACAAGACAGACCGTTGTGGAGGAAACTTGGGGAGACCTTCGTCCAGCAGTGGATTGATAATGGTTGACAATGATGATGATGATGATATATATACACACAGTTTTTAAGTAAAACTACATTTTTAGAACTTATTCATTTTATTAAAAAGTAATATAAACGATTCTGAGATTAAAAAAATATTTTTGGTATATTGAAAATCTTACTGAAGGTCGAAATGGTTTTAGTGAAAACTACTGAAAATTTCGGATTTTTTTACTGATGACCCCTTTCTCAGGTTGGCATCTCTGCATTTTCAGCTATGTAGACAGGGTTTGCTTTGTTAAGACTAATTAGTATGCCATGCATCATTTTCTAAATGGATATTGCTCTCTGCAAAGGCCATGTAGAAATTCAGATTTCTTATTTTTATACAAATACTACCCATGATAGTGAAAGTGCCACGACAGAATTCCATGCTTCATTTTGATTGTTTTTCCAGAATATTCCTACCAAGCTTGGTAACCTGTCGTCTCATAGATGTTTTATTACAGGGCTCTTAACACCTATAATTGTGATCACCTAATACATACTTCATATATGGCATTAAGGGTAGAGTTTCAGGTTTTTTTTTTATTGTTTCACATTACAATGTCTCTTGTCTACATGAACTGTTTCGACTATTTTATTGTCAGCAATGTAGCCAACATTAAAATCTTCCTCTGTCAGAATTGACAGTATCTTTATAATAGACATTGTTAATTCTGATAGAGGATACCTGGGAAAACTTCCTTGGAACATTTTGCCAAACCAGAAATCTTACAAAAATTTGTTAGAATCAGACCAAAAGATGTTAGCATAAGCCAGCAAACCCTATGATGAGAGATTTGAAGATGACACAAGCATCATATGTACTCTGATGGCTGACGAGAGCACAAATGGCTAAAACCATGGTACCAGTTAGTACCTTTTATTGAATTTTAAAAATGAAATAATTTTGATCTTAAACAATCTTCTCTGCATCTTAAAGTGGCATTAGCAATATTTGCTTTTCTATTTCTCCTGTTCCATTCATTCATAATTTTTTTTATATGTATATATGTTGTGACTAATATATACTTTTCATGTTCCACTGATATGTTCGCATACTATTAATTATTTCAAGGACAAAGCATTAGGAAGATCCAAACTTTAGATAGTATTACTTTATATAGTTGCCATTTTTATAAAACAAAAAGGTTTTATATTTATTGTTCAGGGTGTCTCACTCGCTACCAAACCCGGCAATTATTTAATAATATTAACACAAATAAATATATTGCAATGATATTTGAAATGGACTTACCTCATTTTGTGCAAAATGTGATGACATCACAACATGTGCAGGAAGTGGCCACCATTTGCAACCAAGACAGCATTGAATCCGGCGCTGTTTGCCAGTCAGCCGGAGTGCTCTTTAGTGGCAGACACATTCCAAAGTGTGGAGCCACTGAGGATCAGTCTGCTAGCCTGCCAGACGCGCTTCTCTGCTGCTTTGTTATGCCGTTTCACCGAGCATGTCTAAATACGGTTGTTGATAGTGAGTGCTCCTGCCTGTTCCCGTACGTTTTAAAATGTATTGGTATACTCTGGAGGAGCGAGTGTTTATTGTTCGCACTTATTCGAAAACAGAATCGATGAAGTCTTGTCAACAGCAATTCCTGGAGAGGTTTGTAGGCAGACATCCGCCAAGCAAGTCCACCATTTGGGCATTGTCGAAGAAATTGGAAACCAAGGGGCTTTATTAGACTACCATACAGGAGGTCGTCCACAAATGTCCAAGGAAACAATCCAGAATGTAAAGGGCCGACTACTTGCGTCTCTCAGGAAGTCACTTCACTGACTGTCACAGGAAACAGGGTTGTCCAAAAGCACTTGTCAGCGTGCTGTGAAAAAAGCGAAGATTCATGTGTACCTTATCTCCGTGACGAATGGCATACTGTCTAAGGTTTCAAACATTTCTTCAGGAAAATCCGGGCATTCTGGACTACCCGTGGTTCTTAGATGAGGCGTGGTTTCACCTGTCCGGATACGTTAATTCTCAAAAATTCCAACGCAATACATGAAGAAACCCTTCATTCACAGAATATTAGTGTTTGGTGTTTTATGACCCGGCACCGTATAACTGGTCCCATCTTCTTTGATACAGTCATCACAACAGCTGCATGTATGGAAATCTTCAACACCTTTGTATTGGGTATATAAATAAGTTTTGAGGGATTTGAGGTGAACAAAACACGTTGTTAGAGAACAGAAACAATATTTTAATATTAATCGAAGTATACTCCCTCTGAAACTACAACTTTACCCCATCTTTCGGGCAGTGAACATATGTCCCGAAGGAAGAATTCCGGTTCCTTGGAAGAGATCCAGTTATCCAGCCAATTTTTGATGTCTTCATAAGAACTAAACCATTCTCCAGAAAGTGCCAACTGCATCGACCGGAACAAATGGTAATCCGATGGCGTAGTATCCAGGGATGGCAACTTCTACGCATTTCTTTAGCTTTACTACGCACTACGCATCATATGCCTAATACTACGCCTTTGTTGCTATGACGCCACATTTTTTCCCTGCTAACTTTATTTAGCATAATTTTTGTGTTATTTGCTGACCCGCTTAGCGTTTATCATGGACCCAAGTGCTTTAGCATATTCAGACAACTCATTAACAGGTTGCATATAAGAATAGTCAAAAAGCAAAATGCAGGATCTTCATTATTCAATGTTTTACCAGCTATACTTTGGTATCTGGCCTGCGTCGTCTGCTACAACGAAGCAACTGCCGATAGGTGGCGCTTCCGCTGCTTCGCCGCCGAGGCTGGTAACTGCGCATTAAAGACCGGAGGTTACGCGCTGATCCTCGGCTACGTCACAGTCCCACTCAATCACCTGTGTCTCCGTTTCTCTTTGCTACTTCACACACACACACACACACACACACACACACACGCACACAATAGCCGACTGGAACTGGTTTCACCCTCCTGTGATGGGTAGCAGCGTCACGTAGGAATGCGAGTGCGCACGCTCTGTGCTAAGGAGTATTATTCGAAGTGTTTTCACTGAAGTAAGCACATGGTTTATTTTAGCATATCAGTTGATCTTGCATGCGTGCGCACACACACGTTTCACGATCTTCTAATCGGACAACGTGGGAGCGCCGCCGTGTCGTTCGCATAATAGTACAGCTTCGGATTGGATTTTATAGTGCTTTTCTTTCTTTATGACCTAGTGCGCCTGCTTGCTTTCCATGTACTTTCGCGACTTGTGAACACATATAGCGATTACACGTTTTAATATGGCTGAACAAGCTAGAAAAAAGGTAAAGATTGCAGATCAGAAATTTAAGTCATCGTATTCAGAAAAATGGCCATGTTTGCGTGCATCAGATGTGTCATTGAATGATGCATTTTGCACTGTGTGTAACAGCAATTTTTCTGTTAAACGTGGTGGTTTCTATGATTGTACCCGTCATATTGCATCAAAGAAGCATCAATCGATGAGTAAAATTATAACTCAGACAAAACCTTTGTCTACTTTCTTGGTGAAAACTGACTTGGAACTAAGGACAACGAATGCAGAAATGCTTTTTACTGCATTTCTGGTTGAGCACAATTTGCCACTGAGTGCAGCGGATCATGCTGGGCCGTTATTCAAAAATATGTTTACAGACTCGGAAATCGCAAAAGCTTATTCATGTGCTCGTACAAAAACTACAGCTGTGTTAAAATGTATGGCTGAAAAACAGTGATCAGAATTCTACTAAATTATATCCTGTTGTAGTAAGATATTTTGATGTAAATAAGCAAAAAATAGTTTCTGCAATATTGTCTCTCTTGGAATGCAGTGATAACACTGGTTATGGTATTTTTTGTATTCTGGATAAAGAAATGGAGAAAAAAAAATTCCATGGAAAAATTGTATTTCTTTTGGTTGTGACAATGCAAGCACCATGTTAGGGCGTTTGAATGATTTAGCTGCACATATAAAAAAAGTAAACTCTAACATTTATGTCCAAAGTTGCATCTGCCATTTGCTTCACTTGTGAAGTTGAATTACTGCTGTTGGACATTTATTTTTATATTGACAAAAGTTCAAAGAGAAAGAAAAGGCTGTTGGACTGTCAAGAAATGTGTGGGCTTAAATCATATAAATTCTTAAAATATGACTCAATAAAGTGGCTGTCATTGTTAGATGCTGTAAATAGAATGTTATCTCAATGGGATGCTATAATAGAGTTTTTTTTCTCAAAGTCGGACGATTTGAAAGACAATGACCGAGTCAGAAATGTGAAAAAGATGCTTCTGTCTCCAGATACAAAGTTGTATCTGGTATTTCTGCAATCAACATTACCTGTATTTACATCATTAAATGTTAAACTACAAAGTGAAGCACCAATGATCCATCTTGTTAGAAGAAACCTTTATTCTTTCCTTACTGATTTATTGGTAAGATTTATCAAACCTTCTGCCATACCAGACTTTTCGAGTGACTTAAGTAAACTAAAATTTCTGAAACTGAGCTATCAAAAAGCAAACGAAGATTTAGTTATTGGTGCTAAAACCAGAGCATATCTAATTGAAAATAAAATTAGTGAAACAGAAGCAAAGAACTTTTATTGTTGTGTAAGAAAGTTTTATGAAGCTGCATGTACATATACTATCAAAAAGTTCCCCTTGTGTGGTGAATTTTTGAAACATGCTGAAGTAGCTGATCCAAATTTAAGGAAACGAGTCTCTTTCTCTTCAGTCAAGTATTTTGTAGATACTTTCACTGGAATTGTAGCTATTGATGACCTGGACAGTCTGGAAATGGAATTTTCCAGGTATCAAGCAGATCAATTTGACAGTGATTTTCTATCTTCAAATGCGGATATAGCTTGGGCAAAAATTTCAGAATTGAAAGATGGAAATGGGGCAGCAAAGTACTTTTTTCTTCCAAAAATAATGCTAGCGATTTTAGTTGTGCCGCACAGTAATGCTGGGGCTGAAAGAGTTTTCAGCATTGTAAAAAACAATATGACTGAGTTTCGACCACGTTTAAGCATAGAAACATCAAATGCACTATTGGTTGAAAAAATCAATATGCTGAATAACAGTGAGCCATGTTATGGTAGGAAATTTTTAAAAGAAGAAATTCAAAATGCAAAGCATGCAACTGTTCAGCAACTGAAACAGGCAGAATAAACATGCTCATATATTATTCTTGTTGATTCAGACCATGCTGATTGATAGATGGCAGACTTCTACTTTTGACTTTTTTTTTTCCCCCTCTCTAGTAAACAGAGGGTCAGTCAATTAGAAGTTGTGAAACGAGCATGGTGAATCATTTAGTTTGCTATTATAAATAATTTGTGTACAACCAGGAGATATTATATTAAATCATGTGTTCATGCCTAACCTGTGATTTCTTATTTGTGTGAATCCTGTCATTTATTCTAGCAGGAATAGGGGTAAGTAAAACACCCTTTTTAATTTTCTCCATTGTCGATGTTTCGTAAGTCGCTAATTGTTTAAATCAAAATCTCAAATCCGCACATACAGTTCTCAATATTGATTTTTTTCTGGTTATTTTTATAACTGTCTAGTCTGTAGTAAATTTACAACATCTTAAAATACTTTTTCGTAATATTTCTTGTGTCTACACATGAAAGCTCAAAACTACACATTTGTATGGCTTGGACTACACATGAATGCTGTAAGAGGTTGGCATCCCTGAGTATCGGGTGAATATGGCGGGTGGGGTAGAATTTCCCAGTCGGATCCTTCTAAGTACTATTTCACAGGTTGAGAAACACGTGGTCTTGCGTTGTCATGCTGTAAGATGACTTTGTTGTGTCTATTCTCCCATTCCGGCCGTTTTTGCATGAGAGCTCGTTTTAAATGCATTAATTGGGTTCGATACCGATCACTAGTAATAGTTTCTGACTGTTTCAGCAGTTCATAGTGGATCACACCCTTCTGGTCCCACCAGATACACATCATTACCTTTGAACCATGGATATTGCGTTTTGGCATTGAAGAACCTGGTTCACCTGGCTTCACCCATGCTTTCTGCCATTTAGGGTTATTGTACCATATCCATTTCTCATCGGCAGTAATAATACGATGCAAAAAAACCTTTCTTTTTGTCTTGTAGCAGCAATTCGCAAATGTTTTTTTGACGTTCAAGGTCTCTTTCCTGCAAAGCATGTGAAACCCAATTCCCTTCTTTTTGCACCATTTTCATGGCAGCTAAATGTTGTGAAATGCATGGTTGACTAACATTTAATGCTGCTGCTATTTCTGTTTGGGTCTGGCACGGATCCTCGTTGAGTAAAGCTTCCAATTCGGCATCAGCAATTTTTTTGGGTGGCCCAAAACGTTCTTTATCACTGACATCGAAATCGTTCCTTTTGAATCGTCTAAACCAATACTCACATGTTTTTATGGATGGGGAATGTTCACCATAGATTTCTGACATTAAGCGATAGCTGTCGGCAGCACTTTTCTTGACAATAAAGTAATGCACTAACACTTCCCGCAAATGCTGTTTTGTCGGGACGAAAGTTGCCATTTTCCATCGAGTAAAACAAATACGTCTTCGCACCTCAATCGAACGTTGTATACTGACTCTGACGGTTGGCGTCTCGTGCTGCGATATCGCAGTGTTGCCACCTTAAAATACATGCGAGCAGTAATAAGTGTGACACCGAACGGAAATCCCTCAAAATTTATTTATATACCTAATAAATCAAATGGACAATGAAGAACTATTCATTGGATTTTACCAGCATGATGGAGCAACATCACACACCAGTATGGCCAAAATTCAATCCTTTTTCGGCGACAGCGTCATTTTGAGGGGTCTATAGCCACTGCGCTTGACTGATCTGAAGCCTCCTGTTTACCTTTTATGGGGATATCTAAAAGGGAGAGTTTACTAAAAGAAACCGCGAACTATAGATGCCTTGAAAGCAAACGTCACCGAAGAAATTCAGGCAGTGACGGCGGACGTACTGGCAAGGGCTTTCCACAATATGGTGCGCAGGGTTCAGTTCTCTCTGGATGCAAATGGTGGCCACTTCCAGCACATGTTGTGATGTCATCACATTTCGCAGGAAATGAGGTAAGTCCACTTCAAATTTTGTTGCAATATCTTCATTGGTGTTAATACTGTATTATTAAAGAAATGCTGGGTTTGGTAGCGTGTCAGACACTCTGTATTACTTGTGCCTGATTCCTTTATAATTTCACATAAAAGTGTTAATTATTAGAAAATATTCAGAGTAGGCATTTATAAACAAAACAATTTTTTTTTTTTCTCTTTTTGATAATGCAGGGATATGGTGAGAACAGGCAAAAGTCATCTACTACTGCCATGGAAGTTAGACCATTAGAAGGAATTCACATTCACGCAGTGTCATGTGGTTATGGTCACACTTTATTCATTGCTAGAGATGACACTGAGGAAGACCGAGCTAAGCTCAACAAATTTCCAGAATTCACTCCGTAGTGACGCCTTTTTTTTTTTTTTTCTTTTTTTTCTTTTTTTTTTTATTATTATTTTGTTTTAATAGACTGATGTGTACAATACTTGTACCCTTGCTGGAAAATACCTTTGTTAAAGTCAAGGGTATGTGGCATTCACACTGAGTTATCATAACTCTTTTAATAATCGCACATGGCGGGCTTTCGTTTGAATGTTTTCCCCTCTCCCTTACGTACTGTTTTTAAACACATTTGTTCTACTGTTTTGAGGCACTGTGTGCCTTTTCTGTAGTTTTAGAAAAATTCGAAGCTGATTTTTACATGTATTGTGTTTCTGTATTTTCTAAAGTAACTTTCTTTTTTTTTTGTTTAATTTGAGTTGTATGTGGAAGTTCATTTCTTTTGGTATGCTCTGAATTCACTGTAAATGTCATCTTGTGTGAATACACACTCATACACACATGTACATGTGTGTGTGTCCATGTGTGTAGCTTATATGTTTATTAGAAACTGTATTTTTCTTTATACTTTCACTTTCATTGTGTGGAAGAAAACTAAAATGAAAAATGAACAGGAGACTGCTTTTGTGTTAAATTCTTAGAAAAGTCTTAGTATTGTATCTCAGGTTGAAAAATAAAATGTGAAAATTCACTTTGTACATCTGTGTGCTCTTCATTCGCTGCTAGATAATAGCATGGTTAATTCCATTTACCTTATTTGACATGAAATTATATGTTTTATGAAATGCATGGCTATTTTATGTTATGAATGTTATACAAAGTTCAGTATTTTAATTATGCACACCAGTATCATTGCCAAACATGTAATGGAAGAAAAATTGAAAAGGAAATGTCACTGTAAAATGCAGTTCTTTAGAAAAATTGAAAATGAAATGTCACTGTAAATGCAGTTTCTAGTAATCTGTGTGTTTGTGCATTCTAGAATGCTTTCTCTCTAAGCACTCAGAGCCAATGGAAGGTATGTGAAAGTGCAGAGCTGCTTCTTTATGTTTATGCTGAGTTCCACATAAACTGCAAAACCTGGACGCAGAGAAGAAATTGAAGCAGATGATGTTATTTAAAACATCTGTTGCAGGGCTTGAAAAATACCATGCCCGGGGCATGTAAATTATTGGCCCGGGCAGGGAAAAGAAATCTAGTTGCCCAATCGGGCAACTAGATTTAAAGGGAAAAAAGTTTGGAATGGAGAATTTTTTGCTCTAGAAAAAAGACGGTCGTTGCATGTTTTTCATTTTACTGCAGTTTTATTATTGTTACGGAATGAGTACCAAGGCCAGGAGAATAGCGCTTCTTTAATTATATTATGCTCTACGTCAAGAAACTGGGACCATACGTAGTTTTTCTCCAGATGTTGTTTACAGTTAACGATGGGATGCATGCCTTGGATGAAACTAGCCTTTGGTGTTTAGTGACAAAATGTGTAAAGTGCCATCAAAGAGGAGGACGCAGGCTGATGGGCAAAAGCTGTGCTTTATGGGGAGGGAGTGACAACGGAATATTTATTGCACAGCCCCAGGTGGGGCTGGGTCTCTGATATAACTTGTGCAAGTGAGGGAGGGGGAAAGTGGAAGGAAGCCTGCGCGCACTCCCACACACATGAACTGACAGCGGGACTACTGAAACAAAAGCTAAGTTTCGTTTAAGAATGAGCCTGCACAATGCGTTCCACTTAACCAGGAGAAGAGCGAAAATTACTGACGCCAATAACTTAGTTTATCGGAGAGAACAGTAGCTCGTGTTAGCTGCGGATATACATGTAAGTTGTAGTTAGTAATGGATATACAATGTTTTTTTTTGGGGGGGGATCCAACACTGAGATTATATCTCATAGTAAGCAATTATATGAAATTCCCAATCTGTCAGCGGTAGTTGCAAATTCGTCTTCCGCACTGTTGGGTGATGTAATTTCAGAATCAGAATCTACATCGTTGGCAAATCTGAAACTTATTGCAAGCGGACTATGATAACAAAAAAAAAAAAAAAAGAATGAAACAATAAAACACTGTTGCACAGTTGAGAAATCTTGGATAAAAACATTTAATTGGCTAAAGTCAAATGACAACACTATTATGTGGTGCACTGTTTGCGAAAACCATCCTAAAATTGCCGATACCACCAGTAATGTTTTCAGGCAATGTGGGGTGTCAGGTGATAATATAGTATAATAACCAAGTGCACACAACAGTAGTCGAAAACATAAGATTTGCCTTTGTTTCTAAACAACAATTCTTAGGATATTTTATGATGCAAAATCACTTCTGTTTGCACAAGAGAAAAAGGTAAATAATTTTTACATTCAAAATTGTTAAAAACTACTTAAACTGCTATACAGTTAACTATGATTATTTAATTTTTTTTGTAAAACACAGGACATATATTCTTGAACATGACATCACTAAATTTCTCAAATGCCATTGATTACCTTTCTTAAAACTTGAGATATATGCTTTTGTGCATTTTGAACACAGGCACTTTAAGGTGATGCAAAAGATTTATAAAAAGTTTATCATGATTTTTAACTTTAAAAAAAATGAGGCTTCTGTTTTGTTATCTTAAAAGATAAATTTTTCTGGCCATGTAGATTTTACTTCTGCGCAAGTAAATATTTTCTGCACATGCCCAGCTGGGCATGTAACTTTTCAGATATTTTTCAAGCCCTGTGTTGTATGGGAACCATACTCTCTGTTATTTACTACTTTTGCTTCTTAGCTTCTTGGACATAATATTCCAAGTCTAAGAAGAACACTAATGCAAGTTGGTAATGTATTTCTTCTGCTACTCATTGTAAGCTATTTTTGAGTATTTAATTGGTTCTTTTCAAATGTGAAAACTTCAGTCACCAAATCAGTATTGAAAAATATTTAATGAATACTGAGATATAATGATATTGAATTGATATATTAATATTAATTAATGATTTGGTGGCTTCATGTTCTGGTTAGTGAAGAAATGCATTTTATTGTGCCAGAGTATGCTTCCAAAACTTTATTTTGCAAACTATCATGTTTCAAATGTAATAATGTGTTACATAGTTAAGCACAATCAATGTATTTGCAGTGGTTCTTAAATCAGATGGTTAAGAAAATATTTATAGCTGAAAAGACTTTACCATCTATCCAGTTTAAATGCTGAATTGACAAAGTTGAGTTTATATTGTCATCTAAAAATCTCTTCGCACAGTCTCTGCGTACCTCAGGTGCCACAGCCTTCACTATATATTACTGCTAATCCCTTTAATCATATATGTTTGTATCTATGTTGAATGATATAATTGAGGGGCACTGTCATAACAACTTTATAACAGCTATGTGTTGTTTTCAGGAGGTTGAAATCTATTCTTTCTCATGAGATTATATGAATTTACTGAATGAAGTTCTGGCATACACAAAATATATTTTTTTGCTTATTTCACAATATGGATTAAAATTTCTTTATTGTGGGGGGAAATAAGTGGCATCAACCTTTCTTTTTATATTGAGAAAGAAGAAACATTTGTTAAATTGTAAACGTAATTGAAACATTTGTTAAATTGTAAACATAATTTAAGATAGAGGTGGGGAACCTTTTCATGTTGGAAGGCTGCATTACATTAGCTGTAATCTAATAAGGCCGCATTCAAGAAACTTTAATTACAGAGGGTGAGTCGAAAGTTATGTAATATTTGGATCACTTTATGTCTTCTTATGTACCTTTATGATAAGAGCTGACTAGCATTCAAAGTATAGGCCATCATGTTGTACCGTCTTTACCCATCTGCCTGCTAGTTCTTCGATTCCGCGGCAGTACCAGTTCTTATCCTTCGAGGCGAAAAACTCCTTCACCCCAGCTTCCAGCTCATTCTGGTTGTTGAAGTGCCGCCAGCGAAGGAAGTGGGCCATGGACTGGAGCAAGTAATAATCCGATGGGGCAAGTTCCGGACTATATGCTGGATGTGGCATCAGTTCGATGCCCTCAAGTTCCTGGAGTTTTGCCCGGGTTGTTTGTGTGGTATGAGGCCGAGCGTTGTCCTGCTGTAGGAGAGTGTGCTTTCTGTTGACCAGTGCCTGGTACTTCTCCAAAATGGCATACATCCGCTTCAGCTGCTCACAGTAGAAATTGGTGTTGATGGGCCGACCGTCTGGAACAAATTCGTAATGGATTATCCCTTCGAAATTCCACCAGACGCAGAGTATCACTTTGTGCTCGAAGCTCCCATGTTTGGCAACAGGTTCTGGAAGCTGGCCTGGGCTCAACCAATGCCGCTGCGTGTTGGGATTACGGAAGTAACCCCACTTTTCATCGCATGTAACAGTTCTGTTGATGAAATGTACATCGCACTGGTTTTCTAGGAGTTTCGTGCACACTTCCACTCGGAGCTTCAGCTGGCGTCAGTTCGTGAAGGACAATGTGGCAGTTCCTGTAGACCTTGCCGAGGTCCTGAACGGTGGTCTGTGATGTGCTCGCCTGATAATCTCCGCGTGCTGGTTGTTGGATTTGCGTCTACGGCCTGAGGCACGGCTTTTGAATCCATGGGTCGCAGCCTACCTGACCTTGGCTGATCGTCGAGGTTCCTGCCAACTGAGTGAAATTTCTTGAACCAGACAAATGTTAATGTTATTAATGTTTCGCATGACAAATGTTTTGTGTTGCTTGAGCAGTGTTATGGCCGAGTTCAAACTCATAAAGCAAAAGTTCCCTAATTAGCCGGTTGTGGCTGTTCATCTTTTAGGTGTCCCAACCACTGACAGAATGACAACATGCAATGTTGTTCACGGCAACGACTATCACTTTATATTCCTTTTGACTTACTGCAGTGTGCGACTTGAGCTAGTTTAAACACGTGACATACCCACCACAGCATGTGCGTTTATGCAAATATTACAAAACTTTCGACTCACCCTCTGTAGATATACTTCAAAGTGCACATTATTTTGTAAAATCTAAATACTATGTACTTAACTTCAAAACTGAAAAAAGAATGGTTAATTCTAAAGTTAACTAGCCTTTTAATGACTTCGTTGTGACTGCTTTCTGTTGGAAAGCATTTGAATATTTGGTTTCAGCTGTTCATCTAGATGAGTATCTGTCATTTGTGACCTTAAGGGCATCTTGATTTGGGTTAGGTAGGAGAATGTAAATTCTCAGCAATAAGTGGTTGAAAAGCAAGAAAGCATATTTCCATATTTCAATTGGATTATTCTTAGCATCAAATAAGGACTTTAAAATGTCATCTTCTGAGAGCTCAACCAACGCCATCTGTAGTTTTTTAGGAGCAATGGAGACATCAACCAGTTGAGGTTGAAATGCTCATTTGAGTGTGATGCCATGATTCTTAATGTCAGCGAACCTTTCACTGTATTCTCCAATTAATAAGTTTATAACAGCTGCATATTCTTCAAATGATTTGTATGAATCCTCATGATCATCAGTGACCTTTGCTAACTTCATTCGAAATTTCCTTTTGAAGAAGTAATGTTTTAATTGTGGTCAGTCGGGGAGCATTATTTCGTTAAATCTTTTTTTACTCTTTGGTATTTTAAATATGGTTGTTTTAAGGTTCAAATAAGACTAATAAAATTTGAACAAAAACATAATAAAAATAAAATGATTTGTTGGGCAAAATTTGGATTTACTCAAAAGACTGCACTTTAATGGCCTAGAAAGCCGCAGGTTCCCTCGCCGTTGATGTAAGACTAGTCAACTGTTGAGAGCAGATGCCCTCATCAGTTCTTCTAATTGCAGTGTGATCTTACTTCAGCTTTATAGTCTTTCAACTTGGTGATTGTTTTTATTAGGCTAAGAGAAACATACGTGATTTGATGTAAAGCATATTATATATATAATATAAAATATTAAAATCATATATAAATCCATTCAGAAATATTTAAAGAAAGAAATAGCACATAAAAAAAAAGCAGCACTACTCTGGTTAAAAGTATCATTGTTTGTAATCAAGCAGACAACTCTGTCATTAGGTAGACTTAAATTTCTGAGTTTTATATTTTGATGCCAAATGTTCCTTTTTCTTGTAAAAATTGGTTTTGAATTTAAATATATTTTATGATGACTTAAGGATGCATGTCATGTGCAAATGGTAAATGAAGGAGCAGTTATTTTGCAGTGATGTTTTTCTTGATAATGAAATGATATATGGTCACCAAACTGAATAATCGTATCATTATACATAAATGTCAACTATTCAGTTGTTGCATTATTTACTGTTTCTCACGGTGTTGTTGAAGTGCTTTCGGGAAACGTCTTTGTTTGACCAAGGGTTATAATCATATAACATGCCCTAAAGTTGAATAATCATATGTTTTTAGGGGAAAGGAAAGGTTAATAACTTTTCCCATTGAAGTTATCACAGCTTTTTTTTTTTTTTTTTTTTTCCAGTTAAAATTACACTGCCAGACCATCTAAAACAGCAAAAATTAGGAAATATCTCATTTGGTTATTGCTGTATTTAGTGTAATAGCCAATGGAATGGTTGAATGTTATTCTGCATTTTTAAACATAATACAGATTATAGAGAGCCTAGTAAATTGGGAAAGTTGAATTTGAAATGTTCAGACATGCCAAGTTATGATGGCTTGTATGTATGCGCACATGTCTGTCAAATTCCTTTTTGGCGATATGTATTAAGGAAGTTATTTAACTGGGCTTAACATGTACAGGTATTCCCATTAACAACTGTTAGAGTCATCACAACATAATTCCTTTTCTTAAACTTCATTCATTACAGAAGATCAGTATTAAATTTTTATATATTTTTCATTTCATTTGGTGTATCATAGCTATTTCTGATTTGCAGATAATACAAGATCAATCACTGTGTAGCCCCTGCTGCATACATACATACATGTGTGTAATCCTAGGTTGAAGCAGCATGTGCCTTTAGAATGGTTGCAACCCCATGGGCTTACCTCACTATTTATGTAATCTTTAACTTTTCTTCTACTATTAAACTTGAGTGCTTGATCTTAAAGCAATTTTTTATTATTTCAATGCCAGCACAATATTTTTGGAATCATGCTATACCTTTCTGTACCACTAAGAAGAGCACAAAATCTCAGGGTAAATGTTTTCCACAAAGTGTTCTTTCCGAGATAAGCCTTTTTCTGTTGAATTAACTGTATGTAATCCCTTACAAACTTATGTACTTGAATTCATTTTGTTTGTGATCAGTACTATTGTATTTCCTCACACATTTTTGTTCTTTCAAGAGTTCTTGACAAAACGCATAATACACATTTAGAGAACTTGCAATGTAAGTTATGCATCCTCTTTTTTGTAAGCCTTGGTGAATTGGATATTGAGCTATGGTTCTTATTTTGTGCAATTCAGTGTGTTCTCTTTTTGTTTGAGAATTTCTGGGATTTACAGTCTACTTTAACGTAATTTTTGAAACATTTGGTGCATTAAAGGGCATGAGTTATATATATATAACCTATATGTTTGTTTGTTTCTTTTTTCTTGTTTGTGTTGGACATCATATCCAAAGTATTGCTAATTTTTTTTTAAATAGGAAATCCCATGCACTACAGAAAGTGTCACTCATTTTGAGTTCCATAGCTTCTTTGTTCTACTAGGTGTTGCATTTTTTAAAGAAACTCTTCAGGAACTTTAATTTTATCTGTTTTGAAAAGTAAAGAAAGTTACCTAAAATTATTTGAAATATTAAACATTTCACAAAGATCCAGTATATATAGTGTCAAAAACCATATTCATTAAAACTAGAAACATTTGAGTCTATTATACTTTAATCTTATGATCAGTTAAAAGGTTTAATGCAAACATTTTTTTGAAATAATATTGAAATATATTTTAATTGTGCTTCAGAGGTTTTGGTTTTTATCTTCATGGTGATTTAAATATGATTTAATGTAAAGTCCTTGTCCTTTGTTTTCATTTCTGTTAGGTAAATTAGAAATTTTGTGACACTTTGTTTATTTGTAACTATGAGCACAGTATTTATATTTTCTTGTGATTCATTAACTAAAATTTTTGGCACAAGTGCTTCTAGATATATTTGAAAATAATTTTCCATATGTGGCTTTGTGTTATATGATTGAGTATATCAAGTATTTCTATCATATTTATCAGCTATTCCAAAGTGATTTCCATTTTTTTGTTTAAACCAACCTTTTTCTCTGGGATGAACTAGTTGTCCTTTGTCTTTGTTTCTTTTAGGTAAACTAGAACTTTTGTAACACTTCGCCTAATTGTAACTGTGCCATAGTTATTCACCCACTATTAAGTTCTTCAGTGGCCCCCAATGCTGCATACATGTTACTTAGTTTGCATGTATTTGGTTGACTGACCGACCATTGCATTGAATATCATTTTAATGTGTATTTTTGACATATTTTAACAAGGACACACTTGTTGCACAGAAACAGAATCTTGTTTTATTTGGGGGAGCAAGGGTTATAAATTGCATATATTTAACAGAAAAATAAGATCTAATTACCTTTGTTTTTATGTGTATTATATGTGATATATGTGATGTTTTAAAGCTGAATTGATGTTTTTTTGGAATGTTTTCTTAGACTGTATAGTGACACACACATATTTTAAATGCATAGAAATCTTGACTTTTGCTGTTTCATGTTGCCTAAATACAAGGCTTTAAGTTGGCTGCTTTAAAAATAATTCATTTTATTTATTTATTATTTTTTGTGGTGCAGGTAGCAATTGTTCACACCTCTTACTGACAAAAAAAAAAAATCATAAAAAATTTGTTTTCCGTTAAGTAATATTTAACAAAGTTTTCTGCTTTAATTGCTTATGTATTTGTGGAAATAAAACAAAAGCATAATCTAATGTATCGTTTCTTCATATTATGTGAAACAGTGTTTATAATATAGACTTACAAATGGATCTCTGTGAAGTGCGACCTTCTGTCTTTCTTAGTTTAATAAAAAAAAAAGAAAAAAAAAAGCTTCTTGTGTCAATGTATGGATGTGTGCTGGTTCTATGTGTTTCACTGATTGTGTATATGCACATTGCTCTTTTTAGTTTTCCTTCTTTTATTTTTGCCAGTACATCAGGGTAAAAAGCACAGGCACTTTTTCAAAATGAAAAATTAATTTTTAGGGATATAGTCACTTCTTAGAAGGTAGTCACACAGATTGATTAAATAAATATTTTTAACATAGTGGGCTAGGTGCTGTGGAGTGAGTATGTAGTTTTAAAAGTTTGGATTTCCTGATTTTTTGTTAGTCCACCTTTTTCATGGAAATAATAGGGACTCTTATACTTTCTTTCTCTATCTTCTGATGGAAAGTGGTATTGTGTACAGGTAACATGTTGTAGTGATTGTGATGCTCAGAAATTAAGTGTTGCACAATTGTATATTTGAATATCATTGTGAAATTCTATTGTAACTTGAAGAGTTTTCCATTCTTCATTTGTTCTGGGTTCTTTTGTATTTTCAGATGTTTCTGGGTTTTTATCAAGGTGTATTCTCAGTGATTAGAAATTGTGTACAATTGTGTACACAGAAACTGTATGCAGTTTCTAATCATTAAGAACAGGCCTTGATAGCGATCTAGAGGTCAGAAACATCTGAAAATACAAAAGAACTCAGAAGATATGAAGGATAATGGAGAGCTTTTCAAAAGTTAAAATAGAATTTAATTATTTTAATCTAAGTCTGTGAGTAAGTGTTTTTTTATCATTGTTGTAGCCTTTTGCATAAGATGTCAACAAGCATGATATTGAAGAAGCTTTAAAAAAAGGGAATAAATTCTTAGTGGTACACCCTGGTACTCTAGAGTGGTTTCTGATGGTCTGTTCTGATTCTTGTCTGCTAACTGTCACTTAATTATAAATCATTAATATTTTCCAGATTCTGTTACACAGTGATGAGAAAATCTTTAAAACAATGTGAAACCACTGTAAAATGTCATAATCTATCAATATTAAAAGTTTTTCCCAATATAAAAGTGAACATTGAGTCACCTACACATAATCTGAGTGCTCACTTAATTGCTACCACCCTTATGTGAAGTGAGTTACACCCAGCAGTGGCATAACGAGGAGGGTAATAAATAAGGCCCGTAGGCTATATATATGTATATTCTACAAAGTGACCAGATTGCGGGTGCATGAAGGGTTGGTACATCCATTTTGGAAACGCAGACTCTTGTTTGTTGCCTGAGGGTCTCTGTATTTATAGTTTGCCAGGTGTGGTGCCAAAACAACGAAAAACAAATCAGTGACACAACTGTAAAGGTGACAAAATTTGGATTCCAGAGGTTAATGACTAGTGGATCACCATGTACAGGGCAATTGGTTCAGCACAGTTTCTCAGTCGATGGCCCAATACAATGTAGGTCAACCACAAACAATATCCCATGTATTATACATGGATAGGCTACAAGAGCCAACACCTTGTACACCACCATCTCCTAACAACAGTCAGTTGGCATAAACAACTCGCCTGGCGCCAACAGCATGCGGATTGGACAGTAGAAGACTGGAAGCAGGTGTGCTGCTCCAATGAATCACAATGTGTAATCCATTCTACAAAGTGGATCTGACTTAGTATATTCAGTCATAGTTACTGAGTAGACAGCATTGCATAACAGATACAGAGTAACTGTAATTTATAATGATCCTTATGACAACATGAGCTTTTTCTGTATTATGCTCCAATCTTGCAGTTGCACTGTAAAAAACAGGAGAGTTAGGCTTCAAACTTGATAAAAATATATCTGTTGTTTTAAATATTCCTTTAAACATTGGAATACACATTATCTGCTTTGCTAAAGACAAGTTATTTCCAAACTGAAGTTTTAAGCCATTTCTTTACATCCAGCTGAAGAACTGTGGTTGCCACTGATTGTTTCTGAATGACTAAGAATTCTGAAATTGGTTAGTTAATGTCATAAAATTTAAACAAGTTGGTGTCAGAACACTAATATTTTAGTTGTTGTTTGTATTACCAAGTTCATGGCGATCTCAAGTTTGCTGTTCACTGTTTTTGCTGCAGTTAGTAATATTGTGGAACCACTGTCTTTGGAGTAACGTTGGATTCTTTTGGATACATTGTTAAATATGTGCAAATACGTAATTTAATTTTTTTGTCAGAAAACAATGCAAATTATACTATTTTTTCAATTTTAAGAAAGTTGTCATTATTATTCCAAAATTTAAGGGTCATTTCATTCTCAGTCTGTTGAGGAGGATCAGCAGTTTTCACACCCCGTTCTAGCATATACCACAAATCTTCAAGTGGGTTACATTCAGAGAAGTTTGGAGGCCAAGGCAATGTGGTGAATTCGTTGTTGTGTTCCTTCTACTACTCAGTAGTTATATGAGCCTGATGACACAATGTGTTGTTCTGTTGAAAGATGGCACGGTGGTCTGGCTTTTAAACCTGCAGATATGGATGGAGATGGTCTGCTAACAGGTTGCTGTAGCATCCACCAATAATTGTTTCTGGGATGATAACCAATGGCATACCTGCCAACTTTTACACATTACGCGTAAAATTTACGCATTTTTAACTGTTCTTTACGATTTTATGCGTAGATCGCTATTTTTTACGCATTTCCGTATATTTAAAAAAACATGTTTTTTTTTTTTAAATCTTCCTTGATAAATATTTGTTAATGTTTCAGTTAAATCATACCTGCCAACTCTTCCGGAATTTGCGAAAGTTTTCCGGTTTTTTTTTTATACCGTTTTCCAGCCGGAAGAACTTTTCTTCCGGATTTTTAAAATTTTCTGTATTTTTTGTTAAAAATATCCCTATACATAAAATATATATAACAGAGATGGGAATTTTGCGCCATTGTGCACCAGAACGCCCGTGCCCTGTCGTCATCGTCGGGACTTCGGCACAGTAAATTCTCTGTGCACACTGTTATGCTTGACGCTGAAGAAAGATTATGCGGTGGGAAGAAAGATTCAGAGACTCCAACTACTGCAGATTTTACGTAGTTACTATGGAAATAGTCGGTCCTCTATGGACGACGGAAAACATAGAGTATGTCATGATAATCGTAGGCCCACTACGAATGACGGAAAACATTGAATATGCTATGGAAATCGTCGGTCCGCTACGGACGATGAAAAACTTTGAGTATGGTATCAAAATGTGATATAATTTGTTTATATTATAAACATTTAAAAATTATAAAAATGCACAAATATTTGCATTTATTTTTACTTGTACTAAATTCATTATAAATGTTGTTTGCGCATAGTTTAAAAAAAAAAATCATTAGAAATGTCATTCACGTACAATTTTACACATTTGGATTTTCTCGGGTTGGCAGGTATGCAATGGACCTAGGGGTTGCCAGGAAAAAGCTCTCCAGACCAGAACGCCACCTCCACTGGCCTGTTGAACCCTAACTGTGCAACCAGGGGATAAGGCTTCAGGATCATTATGCGAACGAGCCATCAGCCTGGTATAGCAGGAAATGAGACTCGTCAGTTCAGATGACCTTCTTCCATCTGTTGGAGGTCCATTGCCAATGTTCCTTGGCCCATGTGAGTCATTGTTTGCAATGACTGGACATTATCATGGGTATCCTCATTGGTTTCTGGCTGTGGAACCCCAGGAGAAGCAAGGTAAAGTGCATGGTGCATGTGGAAATAGGTTGAACTGTACTGCTGTTTGTACTGGTGGGTGGGCTGGGCAATACTGTTACATGTCATTACTGAGATACCAGTTGTGACACCCGATGCTCACCTCTCGGATCAATCGCGCATGGATGACCAATGCGAGCCCTTCTGCTGGATTCTGTGCATGGTTAATCCAGTCGTGGATGCAGTAGTATGGGAGCAGCCAACAAGTGCAGCTGTTTCTGAAATACTGCACCTATTTTCCAGGCGCTAATTATCTGGCCACAGTCAAATTGGCTTATGTCGCCATGTTTTCTCCATTACTGCCAAATTTTTACTGTTTACGTAGAGAGGATAGGTGCACACAATTTGTAGTAGCTGCATGCGATGTTGATATCACGTGGTTCTTTGTTATCGTTCCGAATATGTAAAACTAGTTGGGTATTCCTGATGCAAAACTAACTCAGTGTATGTAAACCTGCTTCTCAGAAACATACTGTATGCAGCATGTTTCCAAAAAGCAGGTTTTTGATCAAGTTATTTCCACCTCCTCTTTCAACACACTTAATGTATGACTCTTAAATTAGATTTTATAAGTGCTTCGTATGAGCTTGAGTAGTTCATGTTCTCTTTACAGTAATTTATATTCACATAATTGTATGAATCATATAGCCTTTCACTTCCCCTTCAATGGATATCAAGAGATATCTTGTATTTAAGTCTCTGGATATCCATTAATATATATCGTATTCGATATATATTAATGGATATCAAGAGACTTAAATACAAGCTTTGTTCACAACATACACTAGTATTGTACTAAATTGCTTTATGTGTACAAGTACTAACAAGTTAGTAAAATCATGCAATGCATTGATTATGATATGCTTTCCAACATACCAGAAATCATTACTCAAGTTATGAGGATAATGGCTGTGGAATAAATCTCGCTCCTGTGCCCTGACCTTTGACCCTATTTCAATGATATTAAACAGAACCAGTCCACTATACCTCCGGAACAACATGATAAAGTTTTGTTGCAATAGAAGCAGTTTTACGCAAGTTATGAGAATAATGGCTGCAGAATAAATCTGGCTTTTGTGCAATGACCTTTGACCCCATTTCGTTGATATTCAACAGAACCGGTTCACTATACCTTCGGAACAACACGATAAAGTTTTGTCGCAATCCAAGCATTTTAGATAAGTTATGATGCACAAGGGCAATGGAATGGATCTCACTCCAGTGTCCTGACCTTTGACCCCATTTCGCCCATTTTTATAGGGTTCGTCCCCAGTGGCTCCCTACCACATACTAAAATTTCATCGAAAGTGAACCATTTTTATGCAAGTTATGACGCATAAAGGCAACGGAATGGATCCAGCTCCTATGTCCTGACCTTCGACCCAATTTCACCCATTTTCAATAGGGATCGTTCCCAGGTGGTTCCCTACCACATACTAAAATTTCATCGAAATCGAATAATTTTTACGCAAGTTATGACACATAAGAGCAATGGAATGGATTCCGCTCCTATGTCCTGACCTTTGACCCTGCTTCTCCCATTTTCAATAGGGTTTGTCCCCAGGTGGTCCCCTACCACATACTAAAATTTCGTCGAAATCGAACCATTTTCACGTGAGTTATCGTGCGAACGGACGGACAGACAGACGGACAAAGCTGGAGCATATACACTTCTTCAACCTACGGTTGGAAACCGTAAAAACAGAAGGTCAATTTACAGTGCTATCTTTCTAAAAGTTCAAAACGGGTCAGTTTGATTGTGGGGAGAAGGGGAGATTAATAATGATTTAGTGGGTGCTTGTCACTCAAATTTCAATGGGTACTTGAGCCCCAGAGCACCCACTCATTTTGCACCTGTCGGTGATTTAGTTTAGAGTCGGTGAAATAGTGAAAGTGGGTTTTATTATATGATACAATAAGCATTTAAGTATTTTTTTTTTATGTGTTATGGTAGAGTTTATTACTAATCAAATCTTTATTTTGTAAAAAGAAATGTAAGTTGTGTTTTTCTAATAGAATGAACAGAAATGCTCATATTGTGAAACATGATATATTGTTTAGGATAAAATCTTAGCTAGCTTGTACGGCGTGATTCATTTTGTTGTGGAACTTAGAATTTTGTCATCTATTTATGTATGAAACATCAAAATTAGTTGCAACATATGTGAGGTAGCTGAAGTTGCAGTATGATTACTGGATAATCTTTGTTTCAAGTTGTTGTGGTTATATTTGTATGAATAAAAGTAAACACAATTTTTGTTTGTATAACTGCAGTTCCTGATGTATGTCAAACAAGAATAGCCCACCTCATTTGAGAAGATTTTCCAAAGGTTGTCTGATAATCATGTGTGTGATTGGAATGAAGGCTATTTACATGTGATTCGTGGTGCTTTTTACATGTGCATGACTGAAGAGCAGGTATTTGACATCTGAAAATGCTTGTTGAGATTATTAAAAGGTACTCAGAAGGGTTAAAAAGTGAGAGTACCCTGTCTTGCATCTTTATTTTTTTCGTCAAATGCAAATGGCTCTCTGAGTTGCAAGTTGTTGGATCTGAACCTACATTATGAATCCTTCATTTGTTCTTAGATCATAATAATGAGTTAAGTGCATGTATGAAAAAACTTGAAGAAGCTTGTATGGAACACGCTAATGCAGTTGGAATAAAAACAGTTAACATATGATTCATGAACTATTTATACCATATGTGTGTGATTGAAGAGCAAATATTCATTTTCTGGAAATGTTAGTTGTTGGGGTTGATTTGTGTTTGTGCAGAAAGCTTTCAAAAACAAACCAGAGTTGGTAAATGCATTCTTAAAATATATGTTCATCATGTGGTTAAGAAACTAAAGACTACATAAAGTGTGCTTGATGTACATAATGGAGGTTGTAAGGTACCAGAGAAACCTGATGATGTGAAACAGGCAAGACGCTACAGATGGATGCCCATCCAACTTTTTTCAGCCCCCTTTAGCCCCCTAGAATATTCAAGCAGTTAAAACACATGCAACCAAAGTTTTATGGATCTTCGATAAACTTACGTGAATTTTTCGAATTCACAGAAGTTTCTTATATAAAATGAATTTTTTGTTAAATTTAGTGTATTATTCTGTGAAATGGAGTGATTTCTCTGAGCAAATGTCTGGAAGAGTAGTAGAAAGACATTTTCATAATTATAGTTTGAAAAGATGAGAAAAAGAAAAAGATATTCCTTGTCAGGTTACAAATTAAAATTCATAAACAACTTTTTATGACAAAAAATATAAGAAAAATGATGTAGGCTAAACTTGCAAAGAAATAGTAACTTGTAAAGGCCATGGAGGTTTGTATCCATGGTTACTAGTACTATATACATTAAATAAATACTACATAAAATATGTACATAATTTTTTTTTTTTTTTTTTTTGTGCTGGGTATAACATCATCAATCAGTGTTGGGTAAAATGTATATGAATAGAATTTTTGGGGAACATTTCTGCCAAGCACTTCAAAATTGGTACCCTTTCCCCCTGTATGATACTTAGACCCCTAACAGCTTCCCAGTTCTGAGCTGCTGGCATCACCGTTGATGTGGAATGGCTATTGATCTCTCTCTGACTTGCTGAGGTAGTTTACCTTTAAAAGAAAGTGGCGTACTTCATACGTCATGTCAAAGCTAGATGTCATACTGCAAATATGTTAAAGTAGAAGTTTATTGACCAAAATAAATAAATAAAATGAAAATGTGCTATTGCAACTGGTTCCAGCAGCTTACCAGATGTCAAAGCTAGATGTCATCCTGCAAATATGTTAAAGTAGAAGTTTATTGACCAAAATAAATAAATAAAATGAAAATGTGCTATTGCAACTGGTTCCAGCAGCTCACCAGATGTCAAAGCTAGATGTCATCCTGCAAATATGTTAAAGTAGAAGTTTATTGACCTAAATAAATAAATAAAATGAAAATGTGCTATTGCAACTGGTTCCAGCAGCTTACCAGATGTCAAAGCTAGATGTCATCCTGCAAATATGTTAAAGTAGAAGTTTATTGACCAAAATAAATAAATAAAATGAAAATGTGCTATTGCAACTGGTTCCAGCAGCTTACCAGATGTCAAAGCTAGATGTCATCCTGCAAATATGTTAAAGTAGAAGTTTATTGACCAAAATAAATAAATAAAATGAAAATGTGCTATTGCAACTGGTTCCAGCAGCTTACCAGCACAATCCAAGAATTAGTGGTGCATTGTTTCATCTTACTGGTGGTTCAACTTGCAAAATTTATGTGTGTGCATTTCTGTGCATAATTTCCATGTCATACATGAGGAACTATTGAATTCTTAAAAAAAAAAAAGAAAAAAAAAGAAAAAAAAAAACTGTGGTGTGCAGTTTTGTGAAGCCATATTGTAGGACTCGTAGAAAAAAGAAAAAAAAAGCTACTGTAATAGGGGTAAGCATACTTTCTACTTTCCCACACAAGTTTTTTAGAAGTTTTTCTTCAAAATATTTTTTCCTATTTTGTTCCTAATTCACCTGCTTGCATGGAGGAATTTTCAGTGCTATTCTCAATATCTGTTTATGGAAAAAGTGATGCATTGTTTTTCTGTAAGGTGTTCTTAATTTATCTGATTGTAATGCAACTGCTTTAAATTTTGATATTTAAGTGGCCTTAACTTGTGATTTTTAGATGCAGGGGTTTAATTTCATTATGTCATTGTTTGCTGCTTATTAGTTAAGTTTTTCAAAGCAGATACATAAAAAATGGCTTAGCATAGTACCTCCAAATCTGTGGAAAAGGATATTGAAACTGCTATTTATCTTTTGGTATTTTCAGAAGTAGGTATGTCTTCTGTGTTGTCTTGGATTTTGTAGTTCCATAGATATTTTACTCCTATGTATTTTGTGCTAGCATATTATGTGGTATCTGACTTCGGTAGTGTATCAGTCTTTCTGTGTACAAACCAATTGTTTTCATTGTGGAACTATTTTAATCCTGTGTAGAATCAGTGAGTTATGCACAAAACAGTTGATTATTGTTTTTGCTTTTTTTGAAAGTCTTGAAACTCATTCTTTGTACAAATATTTCTGTGACAACAATGAACACCTCAGCATCTTTCCCATTCAGTGAATTATATTTAGTGTTTTCAGACATGTTTTGATGTTGAAAGTATTCCTTTCATTAAGTGTTAATTTAATGAACAAGAATATATTCTATTAAGAGACTGAAGCAAAAAAATATTTTTGACTCTCACCAAGTACAACATAGAAAAGGTTATTTATTGACCGGTGTGAGTAAAAAGAGGAAAATAAAACAACTGAATGTAGAAAGTGTCGAGAATACTGAGCCTTGGCTTTATCAAGGACCAGCAAAAACTCTGCGTTTTCTCACTTCCACAAAGACCTATTTGGAAATGGGTTTCTGCAAAGTCATAGATGCAAGTAATCATCATTGTCAACCATTATCAATCCACTGCTGGACGAAGGTCTCCCCAAGTTTCCTCCACAACGGTCTGTCTTGTGCCAGTCTCCTCCATGTCACTCCCGCATATTTACGAATTTCATCCACCCATCTCCCATGTGGTCTTTTTCTGGGTCTTTTCCTGTCCCTTGGAATCCAATCTAAAATTTCGGCTGTCCATCTATGGTCTGTCCTTCTGGCAGTATGTCCAGCCCATTGCCATTTCAGGGATTTAACTCTGATCATGATGTCTTCCACTCTCGTCATTTTTCGGATCCACGAGTTCCTCTTCTTATCTCTCCTGGTTACACCAAGCATGCACCTCTCCATGCTTCTTTGAGTTGTCTGCAGCCTTTGTATGTCTCTTTTAGTTAAGGTCCACGTCTCTGCACCATACGTAAGCACTGGAAGGATGCATTGATCAAACACTTTTCTTTTAAGACATAATGGCATATTGCTCTTGAAAATTATGCTGTTTCTTCCAAAAGCTCTCCAGGCAAGTTTTGTACGCCGATTAATTTCTTCATCAATGTGACCCTCACTTGATATCTGCTGTCCAAGATAAACATACGTATCTGTTATCTCCAGTTTTTCTCCATCAATCGATAAATCTTCATTTCTTGTAAAAGCATTGAACATCACTTTTGTTTTCTGAAAGTTCATTTTTAATCCCACTTCTTTACTCTTGTCAGCAAGTTCCTGGATCATACTCTGCAGCTCTGATGGGGTAGTTGCAAAAATGACTACGTCATCAGCAAAACGAAGGTGGGTTAGATAATCTCCATTAATCTTTATCCCTTTGTTTTCCCAGTTCAGTGATTGAAAGACATTTTCCAATGTGGCATTAAAGAGCTTCGGAGATATGGTGTCACCTTGTCTCACTCCCTTTCCAATTTTTATGTGTGTTGTATTTTCAAACAGCCGAATCTTTGCACTTGCATTTTCATAGATGTTATTAATAATATTAATGTATGCATCTTCAACACTGCAGGATTTCAGAGCCGTGGTAACTGCTGATGGTTTCACCGAATCAAAGGCTTTTTCATAATCGATAAAAGCCATGCACAATGGAAGTTCATATTCCCTCGCTCTTTCAATTAGTTCTCTCAGTACGTGGATATGATCTATTGTGCTGTAGCCACTCCTGAATCCAGCTTGTTCTCTCGGTTGAGCCATGTCCAGTGTTACCTTCAAGCGGTGTGAAAGAACTTTAGTGAAGATTTTATAAACCACTGATAGGAGGCTGATAGGTCTGTAGTTCCTGAGATCCTCAATGTCACCTTTTTTATGTAGCAGGATCATTGTAGCATTGTTCCAATCCTCAGGAATCTTCCCTTCATTAAGGCATCGAGTGAAAATTTGGGCGAGTACTGTTTCAATTTCTCCACTTGCTTCTTGTATGATGTCTATAGTAATTCCATCTTCTCCTGGAGCTTTCCCCCGCTTCATGTTCTTGATTGCATGAGCAACTTCTGCTGGGAGGACTGGAAGAACTCTGGTACCTTTCATGATGTCTGGAGTACATGTATCATCCCTTTCATATAATTTGGAGTAGAAATCTTTCACTCTTGTCAAAATTTCGCCTCTATTTCTTGTTATAGAACCATCTTCTTTTCTCAGAGCCATAATCTGTTTTCTTCCCTTACTGAGATGTCCCTTTGCTATCTTTAGGCTTTGGTTGTTTTCAATTGCTTTCCTCACTAGCTCACAGTTGAATTTCTTTACGTCTTCAGTGATACTTTTTCGTGCTGTCTTGCATAGCTCTATATATTCCACTTTGGAAGTCACATCTTCTTTAGTTGTCCTCATCTCTCTTCTTTTTGCATCAACATTTTGGTTTTTCCTGATAATTTGTTTACATGCAACTTGTTCTTAGACCCAGCTAATTTTGTTGCTGTTTCCACAAGAGCTTTGGTTACTTTTCTGTTAACTTCCGAAATATCCACTTCTTCCGATGTTAGGCCTTCTAAAGCAGAGAATCTGTTCTTCAGTTCCAACTTGAAAGTATTATGGTGTTTTTTAAGGTTGGTTATGTCAATACATTTTGTTTGTCTTATGAGCTTGCCACGTTCCAGTTTAGTGTTGAGGTGCACCTTACATCTCACCAATCTATGGTCACTACCTGTGTTGAACTTGTTCAGCACACTGCAGTCTTCGATGACGAATTTTTTGTTACACATAATAAAATCAATTTCACTTGTCGTCCCAATTGGATGTCTCCATGTCCATTTCCTGTGTGGCTTTTTCTTGAAAAAGGAATTCAAGATGAAAAATCCTTCTGCCTCTGCAAACTCAACGAGAGTATTTCCACGCTGGTTTCTGTTGCCGTGACCGAATTTACCTACTGAAGTTTCATTCTGTTGCCGGTGCCCTATTTTTGCATTGAAATCTCCCATAATTATCTTCAAGTGCTGCTTACCTTTATTATTTAGATGACGAATTTCCTCATAAAATTCTTCAATTTCTTCTTCAGGATGACTTGTGGTGGGTGCATAAGTTTGAATAATCTGAGCCTGGTATCTTCTCGATAGTTGGATAACGAGTCGTGCAGCTCTGTCAGAGGAACTTTCAACTTCTACCACTTTATCCTTCAGTTTCTTGTTTATTATAAATCCAACACCACTAGTTCTGCCAGTATCTGTCCCACGATAATAGAAGAGATGTCCACTTTTCAGTTCAATGAGATCTTCTCCTTTTCTCCTTACCTCACTTAGCCCGACGATGTCCCACTTGATCCTTTGTAGTTCCTCTTCCAATTCAAGAAGCCTTGAATCAGAAGATAGGGAGCGTCCGTTGTAGGTAGCCAAGGTCAGCATCAAATGGCAGCCTAGTCCGGTCCTCCGGGGATTCTTAGCACCCTCTGCCTTCATGTCGCACTGGCCGCTGCCTTGGCCAGGTACATTCCAGCTGCCGGAGACTGAGGGCCAAGATTTAAATTGTAGAGTCATTTTGGAGGTGTTTGGCCATAACTCACCACGTGCTCTTCATCTGTTACTATTAAACAGAAAGAAGAAGATTATAGAAGACTCAAGTTGTAAGAGTGACATAATAAATCTGATTTATTATGTCACTCTTACAACTTGAGTCTTCTATAATCTTCTTCTTTCTGTTTAATAGTAACAGATGAAGAGCATGGGTCGGGCCAGGAAAGTTATGGATGCTAGCTAAATTGTTAACTAAAGCTTGGTCATGCAACTCTGCGGAGGTCATGACAATTATATATATTCTTTAAAATATATATTTTTAAAAATTTTTTTAGGTGGGCTTATTACTTGCATCTATGACTTTGCAGAAACCCATTTCCAAATAGGTCTTTGTGGAAGTGAGAAAACACAGAGTTTTTGCTGGTCCTTGATAAAGCCAAGGCTCAGTATTCTCGACACTTTCTACATTCAGTTGTTTTATTTTCCTCTTTTTACTCACACCGGTCAATAAATAACCTTTTCTATGTTGTACTTAGTGAGAGTCAAAAAAATATTTTTTTTTGCTTCAGTCTCTTAATAGAAAAGAATGTGAATTCTGAATTTTCATAACTGCTGCGTTGCACGTTTTGATCTTCAGGTTATTTTGCGTCTTTCGTTTTAAATTCTAAAGTATTTCTTTTGTTTTCGGCTTTGCTCTTTTATATATATATATATATATATATATATATATAGTCATATTTGCAAAATAAGAATAGATATCTAAATTGAAACACCTTAATTAAAAAAATCAAATAAAATAAATAAAGCTAGTACCATGTGAAGCGCCAAAGGCAGCTGTAAATAGCATATACAGTGACTTTTTAAGAAATATAATAAAATTTATAGAAAATTGAAAAAAAAATACAAAATTGAATTCATAATTGAAATTCAGAATTGAAAACCAAAAATTATATACACAAAAAAAAAAAAGGTTGCCGTCGTCAGGAGAACATTAACCTGCGGGAGTGGTCTTTCTAGTACCAACAAATGACAAGGAGAACCAAAAATGTTGGTTATGCTCCCAAGACCACCAAACACAAAACAAGCTGTGAGTACAGAAGACACCAGACTCATTCCTCAAATCAGCAAGCCATCTCAGGATTCAGCAGGTCAAGGAAGATCTTCATGTCCAGGTTCTGTTGAGCTGATAGCATCATCTCCTTACAGGAAACAATTGCACAATCCAAAGAGAAGAGAGCTGCAGTGGAGTCAAAGAAGACAGTGGTGAAAAAGTTGTTCGTGAAGGAGACGCGAAAACATTTAAATAAAAAGAAATATACAAGACGAGTCATTGAGTGACTCTGACATTCATGTTGTTGAAAGTGACAATGCAGATGCCGAAGATGACGCAGAATGCTTATTCTACACTGGTCGTTTTCCCCAAGATGCACATGGAGAGAAATTGGTACAATGCACAAAATGTTATCGCTCGGCTCACGATTATTTTATTGCAGTGTTGAAGAAGAAAATTTTGTGTTTCCTGAGTGTACTATATGGAGCCGCAAATAGTGGAAAATGTTGACTAATAGAGAAAAATACTTTACAGTGTAACAACTATTATTTTTAGTTCTTAATATTAACTAGTATTAGAAACTTTTCTAACTGTCCCATATTAGGACACCTTTTCTCATTTCATAAAAATTGACTTGTTTGTATTTTCTTAAAAATTACATCTTACCGTGTTTGAGTAATGCAAATTCAATTATTGTATTATAAAATGTAATGATGTCATGCACTACAGACATTCCCAAAATATTTTTTTTACAAATTTAGCTTTTAAAAATATCAATTTCAAAAACTGTGTCACATATTAGGAACCTTTCCTGTATGTAGTAGGATGGTTGTTAAATGTTACAAAAGATCTTTAGTTTCTGATTTCTTTTTTAGAAATGGATAGATTTATACTTTAAAACAGCACAAGGCCTAGTGTTCCCTGGGTTTATCTAAATTTATGGGCCAAACTTGTCTGCATTTTCCTTAATATCTTCCAAAATGCCAAAGAAAAAAAAAATCAGGTTGCTTTTTCTGACACATTTGTCTAACACAAGCAGGTGCTCTGACTTTTGCTGTGTACAGAAAAATTGTAACAGAAACTGTTCACAATGCGTGATACACCATAAATACACTCTCTCCTTCTACCAATGGCTTTATGTGGCAATAGATTTGTTTTAAATTAACGTTATGTCTTAAATTAAGAAAACAACGACAGAGAGAGGGGGGGGCTTTCCCCTTACATATTAAGCAGTTAAGCCTACTTTCCAAGAGAATGAATGTGCTGCCATCTATTGGTAACATTTGTTTTAGCTGTTAGTATTCCTATGGAGGTAATAAAAAATATAGTTAAAAATTTTAGAAATTTAAATTTTCAAAAGTAGAGTTGGGGGCATACACATGCACACACTTCTCTGCTAGTTCATGCCAAACTTCAAACCTCTATAGTCTGTAGCGGACATACTGGCCATTTTATTATGGTAGATCAAGACCCTTCTTGTTTAAATCTAGATGAAGAAAGGACAGCAAATTCTTAATCAAAATTCTACTCTGTGCCTGACTGTAGGTTGGTGAGAGAAATGTGTGTCATTAGAAGTGTATGAATGTGATAAATATGCACTGTTGAGGTCTATACTTAATAGACATTTTCTTCATCTTTACTCGCCTGTCGTCAAAATTGTTTCTGACTTAATTTTTGGGACATATTTTACTTATTTGTGGGACACAAAATTATGCACTTAGAGTAAATTCCAGATGTGCAATTAATGTTGAGTGATTTGAAGGATGTTGTGATGTCACTGCAGTAGTGGAGGGTGCGGGGAAGTTCTCACTTAATGTTGCATTTATGTTTACACACACGCACACACAGTGTACTTACAGTAGATGTTCCTCATAAGATATAAATGGGAAGAAAAATGCCACTGTTATTTTCCTTGCCTCTGCAGTTAGTTTCAATTAGCATTTAAGATTCAGTGGTATATAGGGGGTTAATGGGTAACAGTTTCCTCCACTCATTACTGTTTTCTCAGCCAGCTGTTCGCTCATCCATCCAAGCACTCGTGCAGGAACCTTCCCACCCACACATATTTTTCCATTCTTATGCAGAAAAAAACATGCAATTTTGAACTCATTTTTGAGGTACATTTTACTTTTTTTTTTTTTTTTGTATTTTAATGGTATTACACAAGATTTCTATATTTGTGTTATACTTTAATGGTGATTTCTGCCGTCTTTACATGATCATTATTCACATAACAGATTCAAATAACACATTTGACTGTTTAGATGATTTAATGTGACAAAGTTAATTATTATATTCATATAGTAAACATTAGAACTTTCAGGCCTGCAACAGACCCATCTTCAGATGTTATTAGGAGAATGGAACTGAGTATGATTTGAATACATTAATGATATGTGGTTTTCTTGATATTGTCACCTGCTCGTGATGGACATCATATCTCGTAGATGGTTTGTTAACATCGATAAATATATTACGTGTCAAGCAACATATTAAAAACTATGTGTGAAGGAAATAATTGGTGTAAGTCTCTATATGTTATAACTCATTAAGCACCGTTTTCCAAGGTAAAGGGATGTGACAAGGAGTATCATCATTGCAACATACTTCACCATATTTGTAAATAAATAGACTTTCCATTAGGAGGATTGATGCTTTTGAGTAGGGCGTGGCGAGGATGTTAGCTTCGCTCCAACATGGGTAATGTAATCCGTTGTATGATAGCCTTGATAGGGAAGTCCTTGATGAGTTTGTCTTTATGTTATATTGGTGCTCTTTTAAACGAGTTTTTAATGAGTGAAGTGTAGATCCAACATACATATATACGATCTTCATCTTAAATGTCTATTGTCTTCAGTGGGATGACATATACTCCATATCGGTTGTCCAAAGGAACATCGTCTCTATCATTTTTTATTCCTGATAGTACATTGTGTGTTCGTACACCAAAGCCAATCTTGTGACGACGACAAACGCTTTTGAGTATATTGATGATGCTGGGAATGCATGGTAGTGATCCCACATATTTAACTGGTCTACAATCTTTTATTAATGTGATATCTAATGTGCGATTTATTTTCTTTACGATAGAATTAATGATGTCATCTGAGTAGCCATGATGAGATGCAGATATTTTAATTTTGGCTATTTCTTGATTTCGTAATGTTACTGTCGATGAGTGGCTAAATGCTCGTCGTACTTGGAATTGGATGGATGTGAGTTTTTGGTTTAATGGATTAGATAATTGAGATGGAATCATGATGGTAGAGGATGTGGGTTTTTGATACACTGAATATTGAACAGTTTGTCTATGAGGTTCTCGTTTTAAATAAGAATCCCAAAAATGGTAAGGTATAATTATTTTCGAATTCCACGGAGAACAACATCATTATGAACTTTGTGAACTGGTTCAACTCTTCTTTAGTGGAATGCCAAAAAACGAGAACATCATCCAGGTAGCTTAAATAAAGTCCAGAGGGAGTTGGAAACGATTCAAGTACATGATTCTCCAATTCCTGTAAGAGAATTTCTGCTAAGATAGGCGAGAATGGGGAGCCCATTGGTGCACCTTCCAGTTGACGATATATATTGCCATTAAATCGGAAATATGAGCGGTTTTGTATTAAGCGTAAGGCAGAGATAATGGCTTTAATCTCCAATGTAGAGAAAACTGCTTGTGATTCTAGTTTTGATTCAATAATATTATGCACCGTGTTTATTGGAACACTCTGAAAAAGGGATATGACATACAATGAAGCCATCATGAAATTAGCTCCTTTAGATGAAAATTCTTTGATTTTGGCCAGGGCTTGACATGAACTGAAAACTGAGAAATTAGAGCATTTTGTTGATGGTGAGAGTAATTTAGCTAGAGTATCTTCTAATGTCCTAGTTGGGCTGGCATAACTAGACACTAGTGGTCTGACAGGATGTCCTTCTTTATGTACTTTTAATTTCCCAAAGAGTTCAGGGACTCTGGGACCCGGAGGCGGATGCATGTTCTCTGAGATAGTAGGTGGAAGAGTGTGTTGACTTTTCAACCTACTTAATGCTGCTATTGTAGCTGCTGTAGGGTCAGTAGGTATAATTGCATGTGGAATTTTTTCTAAGGCCTGATTCATCTTTGCATCATAGTCAACTTTATTAAGTATAATAACTTGAGTAGTTTTGTCCACTGTAATTATAGCAAGTCTCGGGTCTTGTTGGAGTAGTCGTAGTTGTTTTTCTTCTTCTTGATTGCACTTTGATGTAGGGTAATGTTTACTTTTTGCCGATGAAGTGATGGCTTTGGCCACTTTATATCTTGTTTCTTCTTGGATGGGCTGAGGTAGTGACTTGATTATGTTTTCAACGTCCGGAATAATTTTGTACCTGTTGATTTTTGATACTGGGTAGGCATATTTTAACCCTTTTTGAAGAGCTATTATTTGGGTGGAATTAAGCTGAATGTTGCTGAAATTTATAAAATATTTTTGTGGGTTAGTACGGTTTGGTTTAATTCCATGGTTATTTGTTTTATATTTGGTTTCAAGTTCAATTGCTACCAGATTTCGAAGTTTTTTAATATGAGTACATTGAATTTTGGATATTTCGGTATGTCCATCACGAGCAGGTGACAATATCAAGAAAACCACATATCATTAATGTATTCAAATCATACTCAGTTCCATTCTCCTAATAACATCTGAAGATGGGTCTGTTGCGGGCCTGAAAGTTCTAATGTTTACTATATGAATGTAATAATTAACTTCATCACATTAAATCATCTTAACAGTCAAATGTGTTATTTGAATAATAATCGTGTAAAGACGGCAGAAATCAACATAGAAAGTCAACGTAAACACGATATGAACATTTACTTAGTTTGTGTTATACATTGAACTCATTCACTCAAAGAATTTTGGGAATATAACACAACAGCAAAAACTGTGCAAATGATATTGCACAGACTTTAGGGAATTTTCAAGACAAAAGATCTGATGTGCAGATAACATGCAAGTAATGCATATCATAATGCAAAACAATAATAGAGGTAACAAGGCATATAACATTTTATCTTTGCTTAATGTTATGGTGTTGTATTGGAAAATGTACTGATGTTTCATATGGCTCTTGTTTATCCTACCCTTAAACAATGTAAACATGAAAGCATTTCAATGGAAGTCAGACTGTTCCAATTTGTTTGACAACATAATTTGAAAATATTGTGAGATCAGGCAGTATTCTTATGTATATTTGTTCACACTCTACAGAATAATAAAGATTTTACACCATTGAATTACTGTAACCAATCAAGCAGCTAAATGGGGCAGTGTTGAATGGGGGCTCTTTGTATATATATAACTTTCCCTAACATAGGGTGCTGTGAAAATATTAACTCTTACCTGTTTAATGATGGATAACACTTCTGATGATTACGTCAGGTGCTAAGATTATTGAAAGCTGTGCCCATTTTGTTTTTCAGGTTTTGATCTGGTATGAAAACATGAACCATACAAACTTTTTTGGCTATATATAATCTTCATATTCATATTAAGTTGAAATCTGGCAGACACAGTCAGTAGCCATATGTTTCAAAGCTCTAAAAATTCATAGAAAATTAGTTTCGTATATGTACCTGTTTTAACCTGATGGCACCAATAATTGCACAAAAAATGGATGTCTTTCATATGAACATTTTGTAACTTTTTACTGTTTTTCATAAAACTGTTACAAAAATATTGTGAAGTAAATATAATAAAAACAATTAATTCTTGTGAGTGCAAGCATGTGTACTTGATAGTGCATCGTGAACAACACGTATTTTAGTTTACTTTTCATATTTTTGAAATTACAAAAATTGTAGATATTAGTGGTCATGTGGAAAAAAGAATTAAAAAGAGACTACACACAAGATAATTCTTAATGGTTTCAAGTTACCTTACTTTTATTATGAGGTGTTAGTACATTTGGAAAGCCATATAACCAAGTAATAGAAGCAAAATAAAAATCATCTGATATGTTAATGTATGATGTACACTGATGAAACAAAATAATAATTCTTTAAAATTTTTTTACTGTAATTAAAAAAAGATTAGAGTTGTTCCGATCATGCTGTGTGATGCCTTGTTTTTTTTTTTTTTTTTTTTTTTGCAAATTGTAATCAGTGTGAGAAAAACTTACTATTTTGCTAGTGAGTGAATTTCAGTTAGTTCTGAAGACTTTCCTTGGGTAAACAAGTAAAGATTGAATATTTTAACTATTGGTGTAATTTGATCTTTGAAGTTGGTTGTTTATATTTTCAGCAAGTTATCTCAGTGAAAAAGACATATTCTACCTCCATTAACTGTACCTCATGTATCTGGGTGAAAAGCCCACATCATTCCGTTCTGCTGACCACTTATGGGTAATCTGTCATGTTTGATGAAGACAACACAGGAACATTATTTTTGTACCTTGAAAAAGCCACCACAATGTTGTACCCATGTGGAGAACTCAGATAACTTAAAAATTGTTTTGTTCTGGTGCATATTCTGGCTCGAATTTCCTAATATTCATCCAGTTTCGCTAGCCACTACACTGCCCAGTTCAATGCATTTCCATGTATAATTCAGGTATATAATATGCTAGAAGCTTTTTTCTCTCTCTTTTATGTGTTACTTATGTGAAGTAAGAAACATATTGTACTGGAATTATGAAAATATGAAAAACTCATTTTTTTCATATTTATTTTATCCTGAAATAGTGTGCTTTTTAACTTCTGTAAATGCAGATGGTGTATTTTAAAAGTAACAGGTAAAACTTTTGATATGAGTATTTTGAAACATGAAATAATGCTGCCATGCCTTTCATTCTAAATTATTTGTTATGGTCTAGTACTTAATTTACTGTCAAGCAAACAACATAATATAACTTAATTTTTTGTTACATGGTTTAAAATGCACTCTTTGTGGAAATCTTTCAAGTTTTAGTTGCAATATATGTATTTTACATGATCAGCCCTTTTTCTATGCCTCTGTATTATTTGCATGTGCAGATTTTGTAATACTATCCATAAATTCATTACACAACTTTTCAGTATCTTAAACTAGTTATTAGGAATTAAGCTATGTCAAAGGATTTTATTCTTTTTATAAATAAATGGAAACTACAATTTTGTTAGTTTTCTCTAAATTTCATGTTTTGCAATTTTAAATTGCATCAGGTTTTGTGCTACTGTAATTTCTATCATAATTTGCAAGTTATATGTAATGTTGTTAAAAGTACACAAATTAAGTGCTGTGTATTATCTGTCATAATTGAGTGTATGCAAGGTTCAAGCCTTTCTATCCTAAGTGTGTCATTCTCTTCAGATGAGAGAATAAAAGGTATCAATTAGACTGGTGTATTGCAGAGAGGAGAGAGCTTGTGCACTGCAAGCTTCTGATATCAGTTTTCCATGATTGTAATCCACTGTCTTGTGCAGTAAATTTTGCTTGCTTTAAGAAGTTAAACTCAAAATTATTTTAATCAATAGAGAACTTTTAATGTATGGCATGTGTAGTGGTATGATTCAGAATGTTTGGCTTTTTAAATAAAGAAATGATAACCACTGCTATCTGAAATTTGAGAAAAATTAGGTACTGACCCAAAGCATAAATATTAAATATCAAATACCAGAATTATAATTATTTACTTTATTATTTTATTAAATTAAAATGACCCTTAATTTATTTTTTCAGCTGAAGCATATACATAAATTTGTTGGACTGTAGTAACACGCCTAAAGATGACAGTTAAACTGAAATAACGGGATTATGCCTCACATAGCCTTCCCATGCTTAGTAGGTAAATTGCTAACTTCTTGCTCATCACACCAATATAAGATGCCCCTGTGGCACAGTGCTCTAAGCACTGGCTTCTGACGAATCAACCGAGGTGGGTCTGGATTTGTTCCTGGTGAAGCATAGATGATGTGTTTGTTTTGGGACACTGTCTCTCTCCATTCGCTAGAACCAGCTGCCCAAAATTAGGGATGGGCGATTGCTTATAGCCCATTAGGTTGCTCATGGTAGTCGTTAACACCTCCCCCTAAAAAATAAAAAATGGGGGGGGGGGTCCATCGGAGGTAAAGGGATTTTTTTAATCTTTTGTATTTGTCCTTTAGTATCGATTCATTCCCTTTTCTGGAGCCAGTGATTCTGAATCAGGGCTGAATGTACCCTGCTGGACTGAAGCCTGAAAGTAGTTGTTAAACTATTTTTCCTCCTACAAAAATAGTACTGCATGTTTTATTAACAATTAAATTTATATTTTCTAATCTTAACCTCATTCTGACACATATTTGTACCAGTGAGAAAAAAATGCTGTTGTGTGAAATGAGTGGGTGCATTTGTTTCACATAAAACTGTCAAAGAACTCACTCACTATATGATCTTTCGGAGAAGCAAGTACAGTCCCAGAAAGATATTTGATTAATAACATATTCAGCAGTTTATTTTAGCAGCATTATAATGTGGCATATGTGTGTGTATGTGAACAGCAAGGTTTTGTATGGGGAAATTCTGGCTCTTCAGTTATATATATAACTGAAGAGCCAGATGAGAGCAGTGTTCCTGATTTAGTAAAGTATAGATCTCCGAAGGTTCGTTTAGCGGTAGCTTTCGTTCATCCTACGACCTTGATCACCCGCGATCGACTAGATGTGCTGGTTGCCAGAACTACAATTTGAAGTTGGGGTGTTGGAACTGTTGCCAGATTTTAGAAGAGAGATCCAAATAAATGGGATTTGGTGAGGGGTCTCTGAATTGCAGTTTTTGGTGAACAAAATTTCAATGCTCTCTTGGAAACACAGAGATGCCTTCTTGATGAAAGGGGCAACTTTTTTTTGGTTTATTTCCAAATGTGAACTGCAGAGGTGTCTTCAAGGGTTAGTGCAGATAAAGCTGTCTTTGGAAGACCATTGGAAACATCTTTTTGGTGTTCACCAAATCTTGTTTTGATGCTTCGGTATGTGCTTCCAATATACATTGAGAGACCAGAGGAAGTTGAAGTGGGAATAGCATAAACTCCAGGGGTGTCCAAGGGTGAGACAGGATCCCAGTCTTTAAGCAGGTACATTATTGCAGAAGGGTTTGGTTTCACTGTGAGAATGTAGCCAATAGTTTTGAAAAGTTTACACATCTTATAAGAGAAGGATCCATGGGAAGGGATAGAACCAATGAATGGTGGTTTTTCCATTATTATTGGTAAGAGAGCAGACAGATTTTTCAAGTGGGAATTTTGGAGGAATTTTTGAATTGTAAAATGGTGGGAACTAATGGGCTTTGGCAATTTTCTTTATGGTGTCAATTTCTTCGTTGAAGGAAGATTCAGTGTTGCAGACAATCCTGGCTCGATTGACATAAGTTTTAAAGGCTGCAAATTTGTGAGCAGTTGGGGAGTGGGATGAAAATGGGATTATGTTTGCTATTGCAGAGGGTTTTCTGTAGACAGATCTGTTGAGATGATTCCCTTGCCTTGCCAGGTGGACATCCAAAAAGTCAATGCCTTGCTGTGATTCTTCATTGATGGTGAATTTTATTGATGGGAACTTTAGGAAAATCTTTTCAAGAAGAGATTCAAGGTCAGTTCTATTGTGTGGCCAAATTACAAAAATATCAACATATCGAAGCCAAATGGAAGGTTGCAGATTGTGTTCCATGACTATGTTTTTTTCGATATGTTGCACGAAAACTTCAGCCAGAAGTGGAGAGAGAGGTTAACCCATCGGAAGTCTTTCTTGCTGACAGTAGTATTTGTTGTTGAACTTGAAACAATTAAGATCTCTCAGAGTTCGAAGGCAGTCATACAGGTCTTTTGTTAGTGGGCCAGAGAGTGATTGGTTTTCTTTTAGCAATTCTACTAGCAGCATATGAGAGTAGAAAAGAGGGGCTGAAGGGAAGAGAGAGACTACATCCAGAGTGAACATTTTGTCAGAGGGTTCAGTGCTAGGAGGGATTTTTCTAATGAACTCTTTAGTAGAGGAAATTGACAAAAGATGGCTGGAGGTGAGATTGTCAGATTTCCAGAGGAGAGCTCATCCTCCTATATGGGTGCCTGTGTTTGTATGTGCAAGAAGTTACATAAAATATTACTAAATTTCAAAGAATAATGTCATCAGCAGATATTATTTATGTTCCCTGTAGGGTAAAAAATTGATGACGCAATGTAACTTTCTGTATGTAATCATTGATACCTTTGAAATGCTGGCTAGGGATTGCAGAATTCCACACTTTTTTTTTTTTAAAGCTGAAGGTTCATATCTAAATTACAATATCAGCTTGTTTTAACGGAAACAGTGTCATAGGAACTTCTCACTGGCTGAGGGCAAGTGTATTTTTTTTATTTAGCCCCAATAGCAAATAACCCCTGCAGCGGTGCATATCTAAATTATAATGAAACTATCTGAAATGTTTGTATCAGATCGTTAAATGCGTTGACAGTGACTTGTAGTGCAGAAGTTTTTGTTGTTGTAGTAATTTCCTTTTGCATCCATTAAGATCAAACATTATTCAATTGGCTCTAATGCCAGGTGATCAGCTTGTGTGAAGTTCACCTGGATTTGAGTGTCAATGAGGCATGGTTATTGTGCTTGTTCTTTTGGATAGGCACCATTTCTGGAGCTAGCAACTAAAAATTAGGGATGGGTTATGGCTCCTAGTCAGTGTTTAAGCTGTCGCTTGCATTTTCGCCAAATCGCGATAAAGACGGTAATTTTGCGACAAAGTCTCTACTGAATCACCAAAAACAGCGAATGTTTCCTGCCATTTTTTTGTCGTTATCCCGCCCACCCTATTCGCCCTTCGTTCTTTTCCATCTCCGTCATCGCTGTTTCGTCCCCCCCCCGACGGTTTCCTTTCCCGTCATTTTTCTTTTTGCCATCCCACCCACTCAAGCTTCGCCCTTGCTTTGTTTTTCATCCCCGTTATGTTTTCGTTCCATCATCGCTGCTTTGCCCCGCCGACCTGGTTTCCTTCGCCATCATTTTTTCTTTCCGTCATCTCGCTCCTGCGTTGTGTTTTACCCTCGTCCACTTTTCTTTCTGTCATCGCTGCTTCGCCTCGCCGACTGTTTTTTTCCCGTCATTTTTTTCGTTCTGTCATCGCTGCTTCGCCTCGCCAACCTGGTTTCCTTCGCCTTCATTTCTTCTTTCCGTCATCTCGCCCTTGCGTTGCTTTGCCCCCCTCGTTAACTTTTCGTTCTGTCATCGCTGCTTCGCCCGCCAACCTGGTTTCCTTCGACGTCATTTTTTCTTTCCGTCATCTCGCCCTTGTACTGTTGTTCCCCACCCCCGTCAACTTTTCGTTCCGTGATCGTTGCTCCGCCCCGCCGACCTGGTTTCTTTTCTCGTAATTTTTTTGTCCTTTATCACTGTCACTGCTTTGCCCTCTTCTCGTTTCTCTATCCCTATTGTCTTTTCTCCTATTGCAGGTGAGCATCGAGAGTACCTTCCGCAATGGCTTTGCTGCAATGGATAAGGAAAGAAGCGTTTCGCTTGTTTTTTGGTGGTTCGCTGCTGCAGCAGCAACCGCGCGTGCAGCACGCGCCTTTTCGATTCGGGTCGGTAGGTGTGTCGTCGGTTGTGGTTTTGCTCAGTCCTTGTCTTTGTACATATTTTCATAAACTGCATGCATCAACAAAGGACTTTTTTTTATTAAAATTAGAAGTGTAATGACCTATTTGTTTAAGTACAAACTTATGTAGCCAATGCATTGTGTTTGTATTTTCATACGTAAATATAACGAATAATAGAACCGCTAATTTGGCTAATCTGCATAAGCATTTTGTTACAACTTTTGCTGATAAAATAGTTAAATTGCTACAAGCGGAAAAATTCCAGCTTTAACACTGCGCCTAGTCATTTATTAATAACAGTAATTAAAGCACATGATGGAAAAAAGTTGACATTCCTGTAATAAAAACATCAATGCTGGTTGTATGTATCAGAGCTTAGGTTGTTCATAATTGAATGCCATCATGTGCAGTTTATCATGTTTTGCTCACATGTTTAATGCTAAGAACAGCATTTACTTGTTATATTTTTATACTGAGTTATGAATGGAAGGTTAAAAGAATTTTGTGCAAAATATGCTTGTTTTGACACCTTATATGACAAGTCATTTGTATCTTTCCTGTTGAAATCATTTAGTTTCTACCTCTTCTAATGTGTTTTTCATTATGTATCTGTCTGGGTTAAACTGTATTGCTGAAAACACATGACGGTTGTCAGAATTTATAATATGTTAAAGTATGTCATGTGATTTTTTTCAAGATAATTTTGCTTTATGTACTGATTTAAGGAAAGTGGTTATAAAAAAAGAGCGTTAGGCAATTTTACTCTAAATGAGGAAGAAGCCACCTAAGCCGGTGATGTAATTTGTGTGTCTTCAGAAAAATGCCCCATAGAAGCATGATTGTGCATGAGGAAAATTTTAAAATTATGTGGACAATCTTAATTATGGTTGTAATCATCCACTGCACCAAAACAGATTTTTTTAAAGTCTTTACTACTGCAAGCAGAGATCAGAGCCAAATATTAAAATATTCTGTGGTACTTAATAGGAATATTATATCTGAAAAAATGATATGCATGGATAAGTTCCGCTGCATTCACAGCTTTTTAATGCAAAAAGAATTTTTCCAATCCAATGTGTAGTAACAAAAATGCCGCCCCGGTGGCGCAGTGGTCTAAGCGATGGCCTCTGATTATGTTCGTCCGAAAGGGGTCTGGGTTCGAATCCTGGTGAGGCATGGATGTTGTGTTTGTCTTACGGCACTGGCTCTCTTCCTTCCCTGGAGCCAGTGGCCCTAAATTAGGGACGAGCAACTGCTTATAGCCCATTGAGTTGCTCACGGTGGTCGTTAAACCTCCAATCAAAAAAATAAAATAAAAAAAAATATGCAAAAAGCAAATGCATGAGTTAATGTCATTTGGCAGCAAAATTAATCAAAAATGTTTCAAAGGGTGTAAAAAATATCAATTGTGATTAGCTGTTTGCTAAAAAAATGGATGTTCCTAATATCTCTGTTATAAGTGAAGATACCATAGTAGTTCCAAATGCAATAGAACTATCTTTTGATACGCACTTCTCAATAGCATTTATATTACCCAGCTGTGTGGTATTTGATCTTGTGGGATTTCACTTCCCAACAATGGACTTCATAAGTAACGGAGGCAGAAATCTTTCAACTTCAACTAGCGAACAGGAATCAAGAAGTAACCGTGAGCATGTATGAAGAAGTAACAGTGAGCAGCCATGTTCACTGTGAGCTTGGTATATTACTAGAACAGTTTTTCCCAACCAAGGACTGACATGCTGTGTTGGAGAGGGAGCAGGTGGGACACTGCTAGGGATCATTTAAGTTAAATATTGTTCAGTTATGTTTGCAGATATGTAGAGCATCTCCCTTTCTTATCTTATTCCCCTAATTTTTTTAAGCTAAGGCTGCCAGGAAGGGTAAGGTCAAGCAATGTTAGTCATTCAAGCGATGTTTGCCTTTTACTGTATGCAAGTTTTTGAATTTCTATGATTTTTTGTAGTGAAGAGTGAATTTCTGTTAGATTTCTTTACAAAAAATAACATACATAAATGTTCAACACTAGGTGAAGAAGTTGACACATATGCCACCCCGGTGGCGTAGTGGTCTAAGCGATGGCCTTTGATCATTCGTCCGTAAAGAGTCCGGGTTCGAATCCCGGTGAGGCATGGATGTTGTGTTTGTCTTACGGCACTGGCTCTCTCCCTTCCCTGGAGCCAGTGACTCTAAATTAGGGACGGGCGACTGCTTATAGCCAATTGAGTTGCTCACGGTGGTCGTTAAACCTCCAATCAAAAAAAAATTGACAGCTCAGTTAAAAATTCGATTCAAAGTCACTGGAATTTTAAAAAATAAAGCCAGAATTTGGAAATCATGAGCAGAAAATTATTTCCAAATTCTGAGCAGGGAACATGCCTTAAACAGAGGTACTTAAATCAGCTTATTTTTCTATGAAACACATTTTTATACACTTGAACAACGTTTTAGTATTGAAAAAGAAAAAATGCAAAATCATAAAAATCTTTGCCCTATTAGATAGACGCGGTAAACGAGAGGTTTCTTGCCAAGGTTACTGATGCGCAGTGTCACCTACTGCACACCGGTGTGATATCGTTTTAGCGCGCTATCATAAAAGTTCGGAAACTTCTTGAACAGACCTATTAAAGCAAAATTGGCATCCTTTCAGGATGTATCAACATCTATGATGCTATGCTTTGAATATAACTGCCATAAATAAAATTTCCTGTGATACAGTAGTGCACCGCTACTGTTCGAATATGGATTATTTTTTTTTTTTTATCCATATAAATGCTTCATCCACAGTTAGTCTATTTGGGGTTCCTGTTAATCCCCACTTAGGAAAGTTCCTGAAGTTCTATGGAGAATACACTGGAAATCTGTAGCAACAAAAAATCAGTACACTGAGATCATCAACCTGATTGTTTCTGTGAAAAATGCCAATGTAGAAAAATACTGAAAACAGAACTGATGATGTTGCAGGGTAGCAATGACCAATGGGACAATGCATGGGTGAAGGGGGCAATGACCATTAAGAGTGCTATTGAATGTGTAAGGAGATTAATAAATTTTTTTTGCAAAAAAAATGCCTAATGACTTGGAAACGCTCTTTGAAGTACAAATTCCTTCAGTGGCGCAGTGGTCTAAGCGATAGCTTCTGATGATTCCGAGTTCGAATCCCGGTAAGGCATGGATGTTGTGTTTGTCTTACGTCGCTGGTTCTCTCCCTTCCATGGAACCAGTGGCCCTAAATTAGGGACATGCGACTACTTATAGCACACTGAGTAGCTCACGGTGGTCGTTAAACCTCCAATCGAAAAATCCTTCAGAAGAAAAATTAGCAAAAGAATGTATTAAAAAATAAGAATTTTGGATTTTCTTGTGCCTAGATTTTTCTGCAATGTTACAAAAAAAAACATTAAAATTAATTTAAATTTGGAATATTGGTCTTCAACTGATGTAAACTGCTTTAACGGTTTTCTTTCATTGTATATTTCCCAAAAACGCACGTTGCATAATAGCAAAAAGATTCGTCACACACACGCACACACACTACTGATTGTGAAAATTGCAGCACCAAAAAAGAATCGCGCCATTCAAATGAAATTTACATCACAAATTCGTCATGTTACAGGAGATAACTGATTTTACAATTATGGAGCTACACAATACTTTTTCGCGTCAAAACTCGGTATCGTGCGAATCCAACCTCGAGCAACAATAGCAGTATTTACACGACATAACTCTGAATGGAAGAGGTTTTTGATATCGCCCTGAGGAATAGGCTGCTTCTATGCGACACCAGAGTTCATTCGTGGTGACTAGCGAAGGCGCTTGACGGGCTAGTTGTTTAGCTACCATGTCCTGGACATGCTCGATCGGGGACATATTCCGCGAACGTGCAGGGCAGGGAAGAAGTGGGATCTACTCTGTACGGAAGAGGTCTTTGACATTCCGGCCCTCATGTGGCTGAGCATTTTTCTGCAGGAAAAATAGCGCCAGAACTACTCTGAAGGCAGGGTATCACCTCTGCCACTAAAACATCCCTGCTGTATCACTGGCTGCCGATTGTTCCCTCAATTCGTATCAGGCGAAATCGCGAATTGAACCCAATGACGTTTGGCGTTGGGCCGGTAAGGCGCCGTTCACCACGATGTCTTCGAATACGTATGCTACCATCATGATGCATCAAGTTGAATCGTGAGTCGTCAAAAAATATGACCTGCTGCCAATCAGCGTTCCGGTGACTGTGTTCGTTCATTTCTGGCACTCTACCAATTTCCTTCAGGCTTGCGACACGCGCAATATTTGGCTTCGACGAGTTGCCACATCAATTAGTTAAACTTCTGCTTACAGCGTACACAATGACTTTGAATTCAAGATTTCGGGAACATGACGATCACACTCTACTTTTTAGACGGCCTTGGTAAGATACAGTGATTGGAAAGCTACTTTTTAAAAGTATATAGTTACTGCAACCACTAAGTTCTTGAAAAAGTAGATACAACTACTGAAAAGTAGCTACTTTTCTGCGCTTAGGTTTAAGTTGAAAATACGAATTTTGAGGATCTTCATATGTACATTCTTACATATGGCATTAGGAGCCAAATACCAAGACAAATGAGTTTTGTTTGTACTCTTATTTACATCAGTTCTGATCATCACATGTAATACACTTTACATATTCCTACATTAGGTGCAACGCCCAGGGAATTCAAGTAAAAAACTTATCAAGAAAGATCTGAGAATTTATTCTCTTTCATAAGAGGGTCAGTGTTCTAAGCGATGGTCTCTGATCATTCGTCCGAAAGGGGTTCGGGTTCGAATCCCGGTAAGGCATGGATGTGTTTGTCTTACGGCATTGGCTCTCTCCCTTTCCTGGAGCCAGTGACCCTAAATTAGGAACGGGCGACTGCTTATAGCACATTGAGTTGCTCATGGTTGTCGTTTGACCTCCAATAATAATAAAAAAACAAACAAACGAGAATTGAATCTCGGTCAGCGTTCCTCAACAAAACCGGTAGTGGTACCGAGATAGTCTTGTACGCCTGGATTATTTTAAAAGGCTTATTTAAAAAGTACGGAAGATATTACTTTGTGTTTAACAGTTTGTCTAGTTTTCATATTGGTCAAGTCAAGTACGTGATTGTAGGTAGGCTACACTCAGCCTTGCTGTATACTGCCCTGGCTCTCTCCCTTTCCTGGAACCAGTGGCCCTAAATTAGGGACGGGCAACTGCCTCATAGCCCACTGAGTTGCTCAGTGTGGTCGTTAAATCTCCAATAAAAAATGCGTCAGCCACGTCCTGCTGCTCCCTCCCTTGCTGACCTTTTTTTTTTTTTTTTTTTTTTTGGATTGGAGGTTTAACGACCACCGTGAGCAACTCAATGAGCTATAAGCAGTCGCCCATTCCTAATTTTGGGTCACTGATTCCAGGGAAGGGAGAGAGCCAGTGCCGTAAGACAAACACAACATCCATGCCTCACGGGATTCGAACCCGAACCCCTTACGAACGAATGATTAGAGGCCATCGCTTAGACCACTGCGCCACCGGGGTGGCCTTGCTGACCTGAGGAAGGCTTAAGAAAGCTGGTATAGCATTTTTGTTTGCTGGTTTAACGACTTCCGTGAGCAACTCGGTGGGATATAAGCACCCGTCTCTAATTTTGGGCCATTGATTCTAGAAAAAGGAGCGTGCCAGTGTGGTGGACAAACACAACATCCATTCCTCACCGGAAATCTCCCCTGGACCCGGCTCAGACCACTGCGCGGCGCCGTGGTCTAAGGCGCTGGCCTCTGATCATTCGTCCGTAAGGGGTCCGGGTTCGAATCCCGTCAGGCATGGATGTTGTGTTTGTCTTACGGCACTGGCTCTCTCCCTTCCCTGGAACCAGTGACCCTAAATTAGGGACGGGCGACTGCTTATAGCCCATTGAGTTGCTCACGGTGGTCGTTAAACCTCCAATCAAAAAAAAAAAAAAAAAAAGACCACTGCGCAACCGGAGCATCATAATACAGCTTGACCACTTCCCGTGTTTGAATGCCTTAGTAGCACAAACAAACAGCGGATCCATTAGTAATGACCGCCCACAATGAATTCGTACACACACCCCTCATTCACCCCTGGCCATACTAACGTGACAAAAAGGATTAAGGAGAGCGTAGGCAATTACATTTTTATGGTGCTGGGGCTGCTGTTTTGATGACCTTTCCACGGAGACTTAAACAAAGTGCTTTCTAGGGAAAAACACGTAAAGCTACAAGACTAAAAACACAAATCTTATTCTTACTTGGCAAAAAGATAAATAAAAAAAATTGAAATGTGGCAAACCTTGAATTGGGTGAGCAACACTAATCCCATCCTCTTTGCGACATTCCGATCGTAGAGGATATTTAATTTTAGAAAAGGACAAAAAATAAAATAAAGTGTGGGGAGTTTGTGAAGCAATGAAAATATAAATGTTTGACAAGAGCAGTTTTTGTCATGCGTCTTTCTTGAAGTGATGATGTATTTTGTATGCTTCTGAATACCAACTCTGTGTGTGTGTTCCATTGTTAAAAATCATGAATTCAGATGAAACTTATTCAATTTATTGTTTGTAGTGGTTTAATTGTGGTGGGTAAACTTATTATTATCAGTATTTTTTGTTGTGGTAGATAAAAATATGTTTTCTGATATAAAAAAAAATGGAAAAAACAAATGTGTTTTAAAATGTTTATAATTTTTTTCCCCACAGTTTCATAACACAATTATTCAGCATTTCGTTGTTGCTTAATTTTGAAAATTACTGTGACGCTGTCAAAGATATAGTGTAATGTGAATTGTGTTTTCAAAGGGAAAAAAAGAAGTTGCACGAAGATTTAATGACCTCATGTTTACATATATACATGTTTTTGACTTTCCTTTATGTGTCGTCATCGTGTATTTTGTAGCTCTTTTAGTCAAACTCACAAGGACAATACTGTGCCTTGTACCACCGAAGCCATTTGTACTTTGTGTGTGTAGGACATTTTTTTTGCACAAACAGTTCTTTGAAAAGATGCCTTAAAGCACACTAATACTGTCTTCGTAAATGTTGAAATGTATATTTAGAAACATGTTTATCATTAAATTTGGAAAACGTTTGGTAAAAGTGTTACTCAGAGTTTTTTATGTGTTATCTTGATCTCCAGCACAGAGACAAACCTCTCCCTTCCTTGTCGAGAATGAAAATACATGCTAGCTCCGCGGTTATAATCCGGGACTATATCAGCTTTGTTTCACATTCAAGAAAAAGATTAACAGTTTTTTTTTTCGTGCTCTGGTGTCCTAAAGACTTGTAGTCAATTTTTGGAGAAATAATGACTCTTCATGTCCTGCTAAAATGACAAACTTCAGACACACGAAAGTATTCAAACATATAGAAAATTCATGCTCTTGCTGCTGTTTTAAACCATACAGTTACTCATAATTATTTATTTAATTATCTGAAACCTCATTCGGGGCCTTTGTTTAATTGGAGCATATGACTATGACAGGAGCCACATTGGTGATTTTCTGGTTGCAGTCCTGAAGCGCTGTTTTCATTGAAATCATTTGGTTTTTAAAATAAGTGAGCACATCTACAGTAGATTTTCCTCTGTTCCTTCAGTTATACACTCACGGATAATGAAATTTGCTCACCAAGAAGGAAGCATCGAATTGAACTGAAATTTTATGTACTGAATGATACAGATGAATGATACACACGATGGCAAAAACAGAACTGCCGGACAATTACAGAGGGATCTGTGGCACGCAGTCCGGTCATCTTCAATAGCGCGTCGCACCTCCTCGTGCGGCGATACATGCTGCAATACGGTCCGGCATGGAGGCGAACAGACGCCTGATGTTGACCTGCGGCAGACTGGCCCACACGTGTTGGACGGTGTGCCCCAAATCCCGGAGAGTGCGGCACGGCGGCAGCCGGCGTTTCAACTGTCCCACACATGCTCAATAGGGGATATGTCTGGGGAGCTGGCAGGCCATAGAAGTGTCTGGACATGACGTAGACAGTCCTGGGCAACACGAGCCGAGTTCGGGTAAGCATCTTACTGGTATAGTGCACCTGGAATCCCGGCCAGGAATGGGAGCACATGGGACCGTAGGATCTCGTCCACATACCGCTGACTCGCCAAATGATCCACGTACCACTACTAGAGCTGATCGGATATCGTATGCAATGGCTGCCCAGATCGTAATACCTGCAGTGTGGGAGGTGTGGCGCGAAGTTGGGATTGTGCTGGGAACCTACACACCCGGACACGATGATCATCTGTCCCCAAAACAAAGCGGCACTCATCACTAAACACCACATGTCGCTACTCTGCGGTGTTACACGTCGCTCTGGCCTGGCACCACTGCACACGGAGCCGGCGACGATCCGGTGTTAATGGCAGCACACGTAAGTGCCGCTGAGATTGCAGATTCGGTTCCGCGAAGTGTCGGAAAATGGTTCGTGGGTACACAGAAGCGGCTACATCTGCCTGTATAGTGGACCGGGTCCCCGTGGGATCCGTTCGTGCCTGGCGCACGATCCGTTGATTCTCTCTACCGGTGGTCCTTCTGGTCCGTCCGGAGCCGCTCCGCCGTGTGGCAGTGCCGTTACGTGTCCACTGCTCCCAACACGAACGGTATAGTCAGAACGATCCACGTGGAGGGCTATACGGCGCGCCGACAATCCTGCGGTTTTCAACCCGGTGATCAGGCCTCTCTCAAAGTCCGTAAGTTGCGTAAATCGACGTCTCTGGCGTCCACCCGGCATTCTTGTCACTCTGTACTCTTTCTTGCGTCGGCCGGTGCTTTTCGCTTTCACGAGGCATCGACTACACGCCGGTTTATAAACTGCCGGTTCATGTTTGCAGCGTCACCACAGGGTGTGCGGTCATGCGCACTCGCACCAAACGTGGATCATTTGCATACCTGCATGCACTCTAGCTATTTGCAAAGTTTTGCGGTTGTAACACGTTTTCTTCTAGGTGCGCAAATTTCATTGTCCGTGAGTGTATATATTCATATAGAAATAACCACATCTTACAGAAGTTTATTGTAAAAACATTTAATTATACAGAATGTACCAAAATATACCTACCGATAGTAAGGCGATATGACTGAGGAATGAAGAAGACAAGAAAGAGGAATCGAGTCTGTAGGAATATTTTAATGCCAGGAATTTACATGATAACATGCTCAATGTGTCTGCCTTCGACTGCAATGACATTACGCAACCCTAGTACAAAATTGGAGACTACACGGTCCACGAGGTCAGTGGAAATGGCGCAGATTTAATGTTCAGTAGCTGTTAGGATCTCCTGCAATGTCTGTGGGTTGGGCCGGTACGTCTGGTCTTTAATATAACTCCATGAGAAATATTCACATGATTGAGATCCGGAGAATATGGTGGCCAATCCACTCCGGTGCCACAGTGTTTGCGATAGTCCAACGTAATGACACGTTTTCCGAAATATTCGTGGAGCAGTGCAAATACCGGTGCTGTACGATACGGACGTGTACCGTCTTGCACGATAAAATGACCTTGCAAGTCACCACCAGTGTAAACCTGCAGACGTGGAATGAAAGCCATTTCCAGTACTGTCTAACATCTTGTGGATGCTACAGTTTCGTTGATGAAGATAGGCCTGAAGATTCCACATCGTGACAATGCACACGACACAGTCACACGCCGTGGGCGAAGGGTTCCAAGATGCGAGTTTGTGGACCGCCAGTTCTGTTTGTCGACAAAGCCATCGAGGTAGAAATGAATTTCATCCGAAATCGAGGTGAGCCCTGTGTCGATGGTTTGTGTCTCCATTGTGTTGAGCATTGTCTCGGCAAATGTCAGCCTTGCATGTATTCCTTGATATTAGAAGCTGTTGTGTCTGGATCTTGTACGGGAACATATGCAGATCTGTTGTGAGAATGTGATGAACACTCTTGCGTGTCAGCCCCAACTAATGCGCAGCCCGTCGGATTGACTTTTTCGTGCTTTTGTCAAATGTTTCCTGCACCCTTACCAACATTGGTTTCCGTCCTTGATGTTGAAGGCCTGCCACTTTGGGCCGATCGTCCAACACAGACCCTGTCGTATGAAATTTGTTGATGATTAATGACAAGGAACTGTACACCAATTACACTTAAAATAGTACTAGTAATTCAAAATTCCTTAGCGTAGAATATAAATAAAAGTTTCCAAGCTTTCGCACATTAACCAGATGGCTTTTTCGAGGAAGGTAGACAGCTAACTGCAAGCTGGATAATAGAACACTTCAACAATTTGAACGCGGTGACTTGACTAGACAATAAAGGAATAAGCCCAAATGTGATGAGTCATTCGAAAAAACGAGGTTAAGCTGGTTGGCAACGCAGTACCGTTGTAGAAAACATAGCATTATTTGATGAATTGATTCCAAATGATTTCAATTTTATAAACAAATTTATATATGATGCTTAAGAGAAATATTGACAAGCCCTCTCTTCTCAATGAGGCAGGTGTCTAGCCATCCCACTACAATATCCGGACGGCTCCAGACGATACAACATCGGAATGACCAAACGTTCGTTTGAAATTAGAATCAACAAACATAAAAGGGATACAATAGACGGTAAAATAACCACTGCCCTATCAAGAGAGGTCAAGTTCAAGTCAGCTGATCCTATGTGGAGTGATATAAAGAAATTAGCTTCATACTCCACACCCACATACACTGCCATTCGCGAAACCTTGGAAACCTTGACCAGCAGCGATGCTTTTAATGATAGCGTCTCTCTCGAGGGGCCAGGAATTTGGAATCAATTCTTCAAATACCACGGTACCGCGTCCCCAACGAACGTAACCTCGTTTCTTTGAATGACTGATCACATTTGCGCTTATTCATTTATTGTCTAGTCAAGTCACCGCGTTCAAATTGTTGAAGTGTTCTATTATCCAGTTTGCAGTTAGCTGTCTACCTTCCTTGAAAAAGTCATCTGGTTGATGTGCGAAAGCTTGGAAACTTTAATTTATATTCTAGAAATAATTATGTTTATATACACTGAATCATACAACAATTTCATACAACAGTCTGCAGTTAGCTGTCTACCTTCCTTGAAAAAGTCATCTGGTTGATGTGCGAAAGCTTGGAAACTTTGATTTATATTCTAGAAATAATTATGTTTATATACCCTAAATAATTATATTTGTTATACGCCAAGAAATTCGGATTACTAGTACTATTTTGTTGACGATGCTTCTTATAGTGTGTCTGTCTGGTCTGGCTTTGACGCTGAACTTATGGAGCGCCCTCTTTCACTTTTCCGGAATCCTCGATGACCGATAATAGACTTCCACGCTGAGGATACGCTGCTCTGTGGTATACGTTGTCACTTTCTCGACTGCTCGAAAGAAACAGAAACACTGGTGTATCACAAATTCCAACTATCTCTGAGAACAATGTTAATATTGCTTTATATTCTCTGCAGACGTGTGGTGTTTATGTACTTTCAAACTTGGTAGGTATTTTTGGGACACCCGATATTTCATTTCTTTACCAGGTATTTCAAGGTATTTAACAATATTACGTGGAATAATTACATCATTTAATTCTATGTTATCATATTCTTACTTAGAAAATAGATCAAAGTGTTCTATATAGTTATTTTTAGGATCATTATAATAACAAACCCATTGAGTTTCAGGTCCAATTGCTGTATCTAAGTTAATAACACCATTTTCAATTTTGTTTATATTTTTAGGCAAAAATGAGATGCAAATAGCACTCTAAATCCTTCAACACCTTTCATGTTATCTTCTATCGTTCGTACTGTTGGGAATTCCTAGTTTCAAAAAAAAAAAAAAAAAAAAAAATTCACTTTCCAGATTTTTTTCTGTAAACTGATCATTGAAATATTAATTTACATTCCAACCAGAAGCCCCACATAAAGCTCCTGTTTCTAAAGAAACAAAAATTGCTTTGAAAAGGGTAAAATGCATCGCTTTCTTTAATTTGTCTTGATTAATTTAATTGTTTTGTTTTTTTGCATTTGATCAATTTGTGTTTTGGTTAAATAGGTCACAATCAGGTGTTTTACTTTAATTAATTTATAATGTAATTTCTTTTTTTAGCAGCTGATTTTAAATTATTTGACCTTCACTCAAATGAACTTTTGTTTTAATATAATTACTCATTTATTCAATCTGAAAAAACTTAGATTAAAAACTGCTGATAATGATACTGTTAATGCTTGTTCATTTATACCAATTTCAATTTCGCCTTCTTTCAATAAAATATCTATTATTCTAACTACTTGATAACACAGTTTTCAGATCATATGTAGAGGATTTTAGGAAGGGAGTTTTTGACCCCAGGTCTTTAAACAACCCTTAGAAATAGGAAGCTAGGAGATTTGAACTAGAGTGCCCGATAGGAAAGTGACACTGAAGCAAGGTAGAAAAGGGGAGGAAGACGCCCTTATTTATTACTGGAGGGCCAGTACCCGGGGTTCGACGGCTTAATGCGCCCATCCGACGCACGGCGGGAATTTAGTGGTGCGAACGTTCGTACCTGAGGTTATCTCTATGGCAGTCACGAACGCTGACCACTAGGCCAACCGCGGCCCCATAATGCAGTTTTTTCTTTTACTTCCTTTATACACTGAGTGGCCACTTTATTATGACCACTCCCTCATTACTTCGTTGGGCCACCTTTTGCCTTTAATACTGCGTCGATTCTTCGTGGCATGGACTCCACGAGATGTTGATAGGTGGTTTGTGGAATCTGAGACCATGCTTGATGAATAGCACTTTCCAGGAGTGTGAGATTGCAGGGTTGTAGATCCAGCTGTCTGATGGCTCGTTCAACTTCATCCCATAAATTCTCAATGTGGTTGAGATCTGGAGATTGTGGGGACCACCTAAGCAAAGTAAACTCACCGGCATGTTCCTGAAACCAATCCTGTACAATACGAGCACTACGGCAGGACGCATTATCTTGTTGAAAGTAGCCATCGCCATTAGAATAAACCATCCACATGACAGAATATACTTGGTCCGCAACGATGTTTAGATATGATGTGCCAGGCAGACGTTGATCAACACGAATTAAAGGGCCCAAAGCATGCCAGGAAAACATTCCCCAAACCATGACGTTGCCTCCAGCAGCTTGAAGGGTTGTAGCAATGCATTTGGAGTACATGCTTTCGTGCTGTTTCCTCCAAATTCTCACCCGGCCATCGGCATGGTGCAACTGAAAACGCGATTGATCGGATCATGTAATTTGTTTCCAAATATCGACTGTCCAATCCTTGTGCGAACTGGAGACGTTTTCTCTTGTTAACTGCAGACAGCAAGGGTGTTCGAACAGGCACTCGGCTGCCATATCCCATCCGATGCAGTGTACGGCGAACAGTGCGTGCAGAGATCATTTGAGGGGATCCTTGATTAAGATGGTCTGTAATTTGCTGCACTGTTGCCCTTCTGTTGTCTGTTACCAGTCTGGACGCTCTCTGTTCCGCCCGAGCAGTCACTAGTCGATGACGACCACACGTTACACGTAGAGACCCAGTTTTTTGGCTGACAGTCCAGTCTTTAAACACTTTAACAACAGCTGCTCTGGAACATTTCGCGAAAGCGGTGGTTTCGGTGATATTCGCTCCATGGCTCCGAGCTCCTACAATCATCCCACGTTGAAAGTCCGTCAAATCGCATTTTTTACCCAACTCGTCACCCAAAAATCACTTCCACTACTGCCGCAAGCACTAAGCTTTCCCTTTTTATACTAGCCTCGCCCTCTGGCGGCAACAGCGTGCAGCCATAGCTCATTTGGTGAAAACTGTCAGGTGGTCATAATAAAGTGGCCACTCAGTGTATACACCGAAGAGCCAAAACATTATGAGCACCGTGTCATTATACAAATCGAAGCAACTGCTGGTAAACGACAACGCGTGTGAAGGCCATAAAACGGCAAAAATAACACCTGAGACAGCTCTGTTATTCAGTGTTCTTGTTATACAGGGGGAAAGGCAACGAGTTTGACAAAGGCCAGACTATTGGGTCACATAGAGCATTTCCGAGAGGGCAAGGCATGTGGAGTGCTTACGATCAACAGTGGCTATGTGCCTCCAAAAAAGTGGTCTGGGGAGGAAAACCACGAACCGTCGGCAAGCAATATTCTCTCTAAGCAGCCATGGGCAACGCCGGGGCTTCCAGGAGGAGTCCCGGCGGTCCCGGCAATGCGCGCTTAACCCAATGAGCTGGATAGTCATCAGAACCGCTTAGGCAAAAATTTTTATTTTCTCAGCTTCTCTTACTAATGCAGTAGGTGTTGGAACTTGGATTGGAATACTAATCCATCCCCATTTTTATCACCTTTCTTTCCGCAATTGATTTTAAATTAAAAAAAAAATTATTAAAAACATTTCATTAATGAAACTTTTTATTTTATTAAAAGTGAGAAGGTCAAACTTCTACTTCAGGGATAAAAACACTGGAAATTAGGAAAAGCATGTTTAAGCATGATACACAGTTTCTTTGCATATGAAAATACTAAGGATAATAAGAAACAAAATAACGACTAAATGCAAAGTAATTAGTTCAAATAGAATAAGTGCAAAATCGTTCTCATCTGACAGTCCTTTCAAAGAATAAATCGCCTCTCAATTTTTCCCGCCAAACCGAAGACTCGACCGTGGGAATTTCCAAAAATTCCAGGTTTTTCCAACAGCAAAATCGCATGCAGACTTGGCTTCAGAACAGATCTTGCATGCTACGCCAGAGCTTTCAGTATAACTAAAAACGCTGCCTAACTCTACCCGTTTTGGCGTTTTCGAATCAACAGTTTCAGTCTTGTTTCGACCATCAAGAATTAAAAGCAACAGCAGATGTTTTTAGTGGTTCTAAATAACTCTGATTCTTTCGTTTAGACATTAAATTTAACAAAAAATACGACACAAAAACGAATTTGAACGCAAACACAAGGCTTCTTTCAGCTTCTTTGATGTTGGAAGAAATCTGCCTTATTATCTGACAAAGTTTTGAGCAAACCCCTTTTACCAGCGGCTTACAATTTAACTGACCGGAATGCCTTTCCCCGCCAACCAAGCATGAGTGCATTAGTTAGTACAATGAACTTGGTTACGGTTTGCTGTGCTTGGCTGGAACTGATGTGTTGTTTTGAGAAAAACTCTTCCTTTTTCTCGGCGTCGGAAAATCACTAATCCGCATTCTCGCGTTCACTCTCTGCTCACACGGTCTACTTTGTAAGAAGTATTTAAGAATGAAGAGGACAATGAGATGAACTTAGGAGGAGGCGAACGGCATTTAAGAAAAGTGCAATTTTGACTTTTGAGAGCCCGAATTTTATTTCATTATTATTTTTGCAGGTGACTGATTTCCGATTTATGAAAATTAATTAGGGATTTGGGAATTTTAATCTAAAATGCTTACATGCGCCGAGGAAGTTAAGTCGCTGAGCGGTTGCGCGCGCACCCATCTTCGAGGAAACATTGCCGGCTAGCACCAAGGGGTGGGCCGACAATGACTCATCGATGCTAGATCTACCACCTACCTAAACATAATTGCAAGCCAGGTTTATCCTTTCATGACAACGGTATTTTAGTGTCTTCGTTCTGCAGAATAATGCGCCATTCCACACAGCCTGGATTGTTCGAGGATGGTGTGCGAAACATAAGGAAGACTTCCAGGTATTGCACTGACCTCCAAGTTCCTCACACATCAATCTAATCCAGCATCTGTTGCAAGGCCGTAGCTACCAGGAGGGGTAGGGGGAGGGCAGAGAGGGCAGTTGCCCTCCCAGAATGACCATTCCATGGGCGTAAATTCATGCTCTCGGGGATGTACAAAATAGAAGTTGTAACTAAGAAAAAACTTACACGCTCCAGTATTTTCTTTTAAAGACTTTTGTTAGTTTCATGTATTGGGTTGTCGGAAAAGTCATGACGTATTTTAGCACCCGATGGCGGTTGGGCGGTTTTGGAAGTACTAGAGGCATGCTCTGTTATCGCTATAGCGTTCGACAAGTGCCAGTTCTAGCTGCAGTCTAAAAGGAATAGTGAGCGATTTGGTTGATTTGCGGATATTTGACATCAAATTGAAGATGGAAGACCAAACTGTGCATTTTCGCCATGCTTTACTTCCATGAAAGTAAGAACGCGCGTCAAGCTTGTGAAAATTTGCTTAAAGTGAACGGTGATAATGCTCTACAAGAACGTCAGTACCATCGGTGGTTTGCAAAATTCCGTGCTGGTGATTTTGACCTCAACGATGCTCCTCGGTCCGGGAGGCCAACCGAGGCTGATGACGACCAAATCAAGGCATTGATCGAGTCAAACCCACGTTACACGACACGAGAGATTGCAGACACATTGCACATCCATCATTCAAGCGTTCACGACCACCTGAAGAAGCTGGGATACGTAAGCAAGCTCGATGTGTGGGTTCCTCATGAACTCGAAGAAGCTCAATTGACGGCGTGTATAAACATCTGCGATATGCTCATTAAACGTGAAGAAAATGATCCTTTTTTCAAGCGACTGATAACCGGTGACGAAAAGTGGATCGTGTATAACAATGTGCTGCGCAAACGGTCTTGGTCCGGACGTGCTACTTCGCCTCAAACGACAACCAAAGCAGACATTCATCAGCGGAAGGTCCTGGTCTCAGTGTGGTGGGATTTTAAAGGCGTTGTGTTTTTCGAGCTCCTACCACGGAACCAAACAATCAATTCGAATGTGTACTGTCAGCAATTGGACAGTTTGAACGAATCCATCATCCAGAAACGTCCAGAGCTCGTTCATCGTAAAAGTGTTGTGTTCCATCACGACAACGCGAGACCACACACAAGTTTGATCACCCGCCAATATTATTGGAGCTTGGGTGCGATGTGTTGCCTCACCCAGCATACTCGCCTGACCTTGCGCCGTCAGACTTCCACTTGTTTCGCACTCTTCAACAGTCCTTGCGTGGTATAACGTTCAATTCAGATGAGGCTGTAAATCTGCATCTTGTACAGTTTTTCGCCACGAAAGACAGGTCCTTCTATGAACGAGACATTCTGCAGCTCAATAGCAAAAGGTTATCGAACAAAACGAACATTATATCATTGATTGATCTTTGTTCTTTCTATCAATAAATGACCTTTGCAAAACATGGCTAAAATACGTCATGACTTTTCCGACAACCCAATAATATTCCATGCAGTTAACCAGGGTACAGAATAACATACGCTATAAGGTATGCAGTGGCGTATCTTGGGTCCGAGATCTAGGCTATCTCCCCCCTCCCCCCAGTGTAGTTTTTTTACGCTTTCCAACCGTAGGTTGAAGAAGCGTATATGCTCCAGCTTTGTCCGTCAGTCCGTCCGTCCGCACGATAACTCGCGTAAAAATGGTTCGATTTCGATGAAATTTTAGTATATGGTAGGGGATCACCTGGGGACGAATCCTATTGAAAATGGATGAAATGGGGTCAAAGGTTACAACATAGGAGCGGGATCCATTCCATTGCCCTTCTGCGTCATAACTTTCGTAAATATCGTTCGATTTGAATGAAATTTTAGTATATCGTAGGGGAACACTGGAGACGAACCGTGTTGAAAATGGGCGAAGTTGGTCAAATGTCAGGACATAGGAGCGGAATGCATTCCATTGTCCTTATGCGTCACAACTTGTGTAAAAACGGTTCGATTTCGATTAAATTTTAGAATGTGGTAGGGGACCACATGGGCCTGAACCCTAATGAAAATAGGCGAAATGGGGTCAAAGGTCAGGACATAGGACCGGGATCCATTCCATCGCTCTTGTGCTTTATAACTTACGTAGAAATGCTTCGATTGAGACAAAACTTTATCATGCTGTTCCGGAAGTATACTTTACCGGTTCTGCTGAATATCATCGACATGGGGTCAAAGGTCAGGTCATAGGAGCGAGATTTATTGTACAGCCATTATCCTCATAACTTGAGTAATGATTTCTGTTATGTTGGAAAGCGTATCATAATCAATGCATTGCATGATTTTACTAACTTGTATATATACATACACTGCTGGCTACCCAAAATGCAACACCAAGAAGGACACGAGATAACTACGCCAAATTTACTGGACACATAACAACGGATATAAAGATGAAACGATTGAGCTTACAAGCCCCGTGCGACTTGCGGAACACGCAGACATCAATAGTTCGTGTGGCCCCCCATGGCTGGCAATAACGGCTGCTACACGACGCGGCATCGAACGAAAGAGGCTTTGAATGTGGGCTTGGGGTATGTCAGTCCAGGCTGCTTCCCCACGTTGCCACAGTTCATCAGGCGTAGCCGCGGGGGTGCTTGCCGGGCCACTAGGTTGCCGATTAGCGACCAGGCGTTTTCGATGGGCGACATATCGGGAGAACAGGCAGGCCACGACAGCAGTGACACCTGGTGTGCCGTGAAGAATTGTTGCACGATGCGTGCCACGTGCGGGCTTGCATTGTCCTGTTGAAACGTGGCCGCTGGCAGGTCCTGCAGGTAAGGGAGGACTACAGGCTCCAAAACGTCAGAGATGTAGCGGTGGCTGTTAAGTGTACCTGCGATGCGTACCAGAGGGGTGCGGGTGTCATATCCAATTGCGTTCCAAACCATAACCCCAGGCGATGGACGGACCGGTATGGCGATGCATATTGCAGGCGTCATACGGTCTCTCGCCGCGGTACCGCCACACGCGTATCCGACCATCGTAGTGTTGCAGGCAGAAGCGGATTCGTCGAAGAAGAAAATGTCGTGCCATTCCGTAGTCCAGGTGCGACGTTCAACGGCCCACTGCCGCCGCACTTGCCGGTGGTATAACGTCAATGGTAATCGGAGCAATGGGCGCCGTGCGACAAGTCCCCGCTGCTGCAGACGACGTCGAACGGTACGTGCTGACACAGGTTATTGCGCAACACACATCACGCGCTAACGTTCGTGATGTAGCGGTGCGAGCCATCAATGCCCACCGCACAACATGCCGGTCCTCTCGTTCGGTGGTGTGCCGCGGCTGCGGCAATCGCTTACGTCGGTTCGTCTGTCCCTCCTGCACCCACCGAATCCATATTCGCCTCACTGTGGCTGGATGCCGTCCCACACGGGCACCGATGTCTCGGTACGATAAACCGCTGTCGCGATAAGACATTATACGTCCTCTGTCGAACTCCGAAACGTGCTGGAATGACTGCCGTATTCTGCGACGAGGCATCAGGTAGCTTCATACACAGGTCCGGCAGCACAACACACTTCCACTACTTACACCCCGCCTTCTGTGCACCCTTCTTATAGTGCTTCTAGGTGGCGTGCCGGGCGCACATGATTTGCATATGCCCTGCAATGCTAGTCGTTTGCATGTCCTCTCGCGGGCGACGCATGCTGCGAATTTCAGGCCAATCGGATGTTTCCTTTTTGGTGCTACATTTTGGGTGGCCGGCAGTGTAGATTTGCTAATTCCTATCAGTGAAAAATAAAGAAACTACATCCCCGTTGTTTTAGTAATGCTAGACCCATGCGAAAGGAAACATCATATAAAGTAATATCAACTACAAATAAAATGGTACATTATTACAAATCCTACAAGAAATTTAGGAATGAAAATGAAAATAAACTAATCATTTATTTATTTAAATACCAAAATTCAAACATATGGAATTCAAAGTAAATATGTTCTACTGATTATTTTTGAAAAATTCAAATATTAAGGCGTATCTGAATTGTTTCAGTTGCAAACCAATAAGCAAATAAATGAAATGTTCTGTGTTTATTTTCTTTTTTAAATTTATTTTATATATACGAGTTTGTTTTTAATTGCGAAGTTTAATTTTTAATTGTTAAGTAATAGAAATAACTTTTTTCTAAATTTTAGGTACATGACATTGCTAACATGATACCAAATAATTATGATAATTAGGATTTGAACACTTATTTGTACATGAACTCCATTCTTCTTCTGAATACTTTATTTTTATATGAACTTCATTCTTCTTTCCTTTTGTGTGAACTTGAGTGTTACGTTTTCACAAAATGTTTCTTCCGAGTACTTTTTCATTTTTAAAAATAATGTTTTTCTCTATTGACAAAACAGCCAAGTTTTTCAAATGTGCATATCCTTGTGTGGCTCTAAGATACATCTTGATTCTTTTTAATGCTGAAAAACTTCTTTCGGCAGTTGCAGTTGTTGATGGAACGTTTAATATGAGGTCTGCTAATTTGTACACCTTACTAAACACTATGTCTAATTTATTCAACTTTATGTAACACGTAATATATCTTACTGATTTGTTTTCGTATTCATCAAAGGAATAAAACACCTTCAGTTCATTTTTTAGTCGAGCTGTATCAAAATTTGAAGCACAGATTTCTTTAAGTTCTGACAATAGATGTTCAGGGAAGCTTTCACAAAATTTATCAAAACAGTTCGAATTCAAAAGCCACGAATTTAAGTTATAATATTTCTGATTTTAATTCATTGACACTTCACAAAAACTGAAACAACTCTTGCGAAACACTTTCGGGCGGGAGTATGCGAGGGACTGAGATAGGCTAACTTTTCTTTTTCTGACCGAACCGTTTCCCAAAGCAATGGCTCATTCCATTCTACCAGCTGCTTCATGTTGTCATGGAAACGCTAGCAGGCGATTGTACGGAAGGTTTTCGCATCAGACCTGCGAAGACTCTGGAAGAGCTGCTTGCGTTATGCCGTTGGTTTTCGCTCGCCAGACTGAGTCAAAGAAGCGAATCCGCACGCGGTTTTTTCGCAGCGAAAGCATCGACCTATTTTAATACCGTTGATAATTGACTTTTATTTGAATATATTTAATTCAGTTTTATTTGTGCATTCTCTGGGCTTCGCAGCTAGTCTAGCTATCCTCAAATATACGCCACTGGAGTTGTGAACATCTCATATCCATGGAGGACATTTTCTAAAAATGTGAATGGTGGCATAGAAAACAATATGCTGATAAGCCTAACCTCCATGACCTTTCCGATCATGTCGTTCGCTTGAAGAACTAATTAATCATTTGTGCTTTGTCGCTGAAAGTTATCTGAGCGTTTACCGGTAGCTTTTTCAAGCCCTACATCTAAAGCCAGGGGCGTAACTAGCACAACATGCGCCCAGAGACGGATTTATAGGGGGGCAAAAGGGGAAATTGCCCCGCCCCTCCAGTCGAAGCCGCCATCTATATACGAAAAATGTAATAATTACAAGATCACTTTATTTTATGAAAATAAAAAAGAATAAATTGTGACAAACAATTTTTAACAATGACCTACTTTTTCATTCCAGTTACTAAGGCAGTTATCAACACGAAATTTATTATTTAGCTCAGCTTTTTTATGTATTCATGTATTCATTAGGCTTTGGAAAAAAATCAGGGAATCGAACGTGGGATCTCCCACCCCACTTTTTGATTTTGCTGTGCAGCTTCGCATCTCAGTTTATGTATGACAAAGTCCAGTGAAGGGCACTACAGTTTTTTGTTACGCTAATAGAATAGTGATCCATATGTTTCAGCTATTATACAATTTTAATACTTACGTGAGCTGCCGTACGAGGGCGAACCTGGGCTATGTGACAAATTGAAGGACCAGGTCCTCTGCTTCTGATAGGTGACCTCGAAATGGTTTCGGCTACCTGTCGCTAGAACTAGGAGAAATTGTTCGTGTATGTGTATATTAGTAGTGAGTCCAACGAATCAAATATTGTGTTTGTTTTCTGCGTAAATGTAAGTAAAAATTATTGTTTGTGAAGAGAGGAGCGCCTGTGTTTATCTCCAAGGGCATCACACCAATACTTTTAATTGGTGGCAACTGGCAACGTGGCAGCTGTGTAGTAGATCGTAAATTAGTTCCTACTATTTACATTTTTTCGAAGTAGTTGTTGTTTGGTCCTGCCATGTTGTTTTGGTGTTTGGTCCCGCCATGTTGTTTTGGTGTTTGGTCCCGCCATGTTGTTTTGGTGTTTGGTCCCGCCATGTTGTTTTGGTGTTTGGTCCCGCCATGTTGTTTTGGTGTTTGGTCCCGCCATGTTGTTCTGGTGTTTGGTCCCGCCATGTTGTTTTTTCTTTATACAACAGTTATACACCTTTTTTCTGCATGAAGACGCAGATGGGCAATTCTAATGAATTATTTGAAAGGAAACAAAACAGCCCTAACGGTTAAATCCCCGTCAGACACTCGTTGGTCAGCAAGATTGGATGCTACTGAAGCCCTAGTAGATGGATACAACTGCATTCAAAATGCCCTCAGAGATTCTGAAAATGACTTGGTGCAAACACCTGAAAGCAAGACATGAAGCTCAGACATTGTCAGACAAAATGGACTGCATTGAAACTGCTCTGATGGCCAAGGTCTGGAACTTAGTTTTTGTGCGGTTGGTTCAACATTACAAATAAAGCTGTTCAAGGAGTTGAAATTGACCTGAAGAAAGAGGTGGATCTAATTGATTCTATGGCAAAGTTTCTGGAATCACTTCGGAATAGGTATGAAGAGTTGGAACTAGATGCCAAGAACCTTTGTGGCACCACAGAGTACAAGGCAGCTACAGTCAGGTCAAGAAAGAGAAACCAATGTTATGATGCTAATCCAACCTCTTCAAGTAGTCTTTTCTTCGAGAGATAAATTCAGATGTGGAACTTTCAATATCATTTTAGATAAGTTGTCTGTTGCCTTAAAAGAACGCAGGGTAGCGTACCAATCAGTGTATAACAGGTTTAAAGTCATAGTAAACATATATAATCTACCTGATGCAGAGATAAGAACTGAAACTGAGAAACTTATAACTGCTTACCCTCGTGATTTCAGTAATGTGTTCATAGAGTAAATTGTCCAGTTTGCAGCCTTTGCCAAGCTCAGGTCGTGTTTCACTCTCAACATGCGGTTTTACTCCATGATGAAGGGCTTTGTGATACCTTCCCAAGTGTTAACGTAGCTCTTAGAATATATTTGAGCATGATGGAGAGATAAGAACTGAAACTGAGAAACTTATAACTGCTTACCCTGGTGATTTCATGCGCGGAGGGATGCATGAACATGAATATGCATTTTATCGCAAGAAACGAATTCGGTAAAAGGTATTTAAATGGTTAACGCTAATAAGTATATAAGACTTCATAACCAGCCATTTTACGTTCGCTTGTTTCTGAAGTGTTTGGTTTTTGTAAAATGTCTGCTTCTAAACTTTGAACAGTTGACAAGCCAAACAAATCATTTTTCTTTTAATCAGAAACGGCACTTGAACTTGACTCAGCGGCAAAAAGAACTCGTCGGGTTTGGGAAGTTTTTTCGAGCACTGTCCTGTTTTTCCTTCGCTGATACTGTGCTTCACTTGGACGCTTTAGTGACATTTTGACGAATTGTCGTTCACTTTTACATTTGTTTCTAAACAGTGAATTAAATAGACCTACTTACTCTAAAGAAGAGCTAAAAACAATAACAACATGTAATTGTTTTGTCCAAAACTAAAACAAATCACTTGAAGAAATCACCGACTTATACATGGCAGATCTGCTGCTGTTGTGAATAAATGGTGGAGAGCGATTATATTACAACCCATTGCAGAACTTTCGTATTACAACCCATTGCAGAGCGATCGTATTACGACCGGGAGCCAAAGAGCCGAATAGCTTCAATCTGTAGGGCATCTAGTGTTTTAAAGGTGAAACTTAACATTTATTTAGGCAAAAGCAATAACAAATTGGGTTTAATTATTTGTTTGTTTGTCTTTGTGGGTGTTCGGATTTTTCATAACTGGCACCTACCGTACGCCCATTTAGTTACCTGCGCCCCCGCAACGGCGGGGGCTGCGGGGTTATATTAAGAGAACACAACGTGATTTGTCACAAATATTTATTTTTGAAATATATATTTATTTATTTTATTTATTTTGAAATATTTATTTTAAAATATATTGGAATATTTACGTACCATTCGTCCTGATAAAGCTAGGTCAATACCCAGCGAAACCATGGTCGACTTGAAAAAATAAATATTTGTGACAAATCACGTTGTATTCTCTTAATATATATAATCGTCACAAGACGGTATAGTCTTGTAGATCAAGAATCTTCTGCCGATTGTTAGATTCACTATTCTGCGCTGGTTTGTTTTTCGTTCTGCATTTCTTGGAATGTTGTGTGGTCAGCGTTAACATAACGTTTGCGCTTTATTCGGTATTTTCAACCAGTGGTTCTTGTGTATTTACCTAGTTTTTACATTTTTAATAAAATTATGTCAAAAACCTGAAGTGCGATTTTTGAACGATCATAACATTTTCATATAACGGCGGTGTGTGATAAGTAAAAAACATATATTATTTGAGTGAAACTCGAAGAGGCATAATTTTGAACTCAAATGGGTCGTAATTTTGAACTGGAAAGGGGCGTAATTTTGAACTCGAAGGGGGGCGTAATTTCAAGTCTCTCTCTCTCCCAGACAAGAAAAGGTTGCTACGGTCCTGATATGTGTTATGCAGGGGCGGTTCGTCATTAGGGGCCAGAGGGGCCGTGCCCCACCTAAAAAGTTCTATTTCTAGATATTTTTTTTTGCCCTGATTCTTATTCTCTTTCTTAACTACATGGTGATAAACCTTTCCCTTCAAAAACCATTACCTAAGGGAAAAGTTTCCTTCAAAAACGAAAAACTATTCCCTGAGGAAAGAGATCACGTTCAGAGTGTGAGGTTATTGGCCCCAGTAACATCACTACGCAAGCAAAGAGGAGACGATTTCCTCCCCGTCTCATTCAGTATGAAGACCTACGTACAACACTGTCTTAACCGCGTGTGCAAAAATAGCTGTGGGGCCAGATCTATCTGGCCCCACAGCCGTGGGTTGACAGAGAAGCTTACAGCGAATAAGCTCAAGGGTGACGGGAGGGTTTTAAATGTCGTAGCAAAGTTCAGTTAGTTGTTTTTCTATGTGTGTCTCTCTCGGTGATGTGTTGTTCCTTTGTGTCGTGACTTTTTTGCTTATCGAGTACAATGAATGGATTGGCTATTTTGTTAAAATCTCCGTTCTTTGCTTTAAATCTGGAAGAAAAGCTTCACTTAAAAAAAACTCAGTGCTTATCACCCCAAGAATTTTTAGTTTGAGCATCACTTAAAAAAAACACAGTGCTCATCAGACCAAGAATTCGAGACGAAAAAGCTTCACTTAAAAAAACTCGGTGCTTATCAGCCCAAGAATTTGAGTTTCCAAGAGTATGAAGTTTACAAAGCGCTTTGTAGAATTAATTTCAGTTTTAACTAAGATGATTTTCTATGTTAAAAATAAATAAATAGATGAGAAAACCTGTAAGTATAATTTGCACATGAGTACATATATGTTTTTAGGTTTCAAAAGTTCTTTTAAAAAAAAGGTTAAACCTTTCAAATAATGCAAATGGTGTATGATACTCATTCTATATGGGACGAAATTCATGAAACATTCCCTCTGCATATATTTGGAGTTATTGTTTTTTCACTACATTTTTTTATCCTGTGAATCCTGTGATTATTCCTCAGTTGAGAAATCTGAAGAGACACAAAGCACAACTAACATAAATTAATGCTCACATGTTTTAAGGTAAAAATTTTATTTAAGGAGTTTTAACATTTTTCTGTTAATAGTTATGCATTGTATTCTGAGGAATTTGTTTTCGTGTGCAATACAATAGTTGACATATTCCTACCTGATTTGGGCATTATTGTGAGTCAAGGGGGTAAACAGAGGCAGAGTAAAGGAATCTTGGGGGTGAGGTGGAAGGGGGTCTGAATAGTTGGCCTAATAATGACTGTTTTTTATTTCATTGTTTGATTCGGCTACTGGCCCCACCTGTTACAGTTGCCACGAGCCGCCACTGGTGTTATGTGTTGGAATAGCAAATCCGATCTGCGACCGCTCAACTGCGTAAGTAACAAGGGGCTGTCTATAAAATACGTCAGAAATAACAGGGGGAGAGGGGTGTCCTGACAACCGGACCAAATGTGACATGTGGGAGGAGGGGGAGGTTTAGTAATTCGGACGTTCAGCGGCAAAAATATTGTGGATGGTATTTCTTCCTTTTGTTTTGTCTTTTTTTCTTCTTTTAATAGTTAAAAAAAGGTTTGAAATATTTCAGATTTCTGATGATATTTAGCTAAATCGGAATATTAATATTAAGTTCTCGTATTTGTACTACGAAATCTATCGTGTTTTGTAGATGGCATGATCGGGAGTGTTGCAACCTTGAATGCGTGCTTTCATTTGTAGATCTTTATTTCAGAATGATATTCCGGGTAGCATTTCGGAATAAATTAATGCCTAAATAATAAATATTTTCTGAAGAAAAAGTGTAAATATATCGAAGATTCCTTTAAATAATTACATCTTTTCTTTCTGTTTCTGAACGGACTTCTAAAAGCAGTCGTCAAAAAAAGGGGGGTGCCGGAATTAGGACGTACTTTTTAGGGGGAGAGGTGTCAACAATCAGACAATATGTGACATGGGGAAGAGGGGAGTCTAAAAATAGTAAAAACTCACGGACGAACTTTATGGACGGCCCCCAGGAGTTAAGAAATCCTTTCACCGTAGCATCTATCTCTCTTAAACATCAAATTTACTGATGTACTTGTCATATAAAATCACTGTAAAATCTCTTCACTCCGTATAGCAGATTCGCTGATGATTTAGGATATCCCGCTAATAGAACTCATACCATTACCTAAGCATTTATATTTAATCGTGAACTTCACCACGTTGATGTAAGTATAAGGTATAAGCGCTATGTCGATTTTATCAATAAATTACATGTTAATTTTATCTTTGAAATTATTTAAGGGCTAATAATATTTTTTCGCCGTTTCCACGTCGTACGCTACATTTTATTTTTTATATGTTAATAATGATTACATGCAGTCTCTGGAGTTCCCTTATCAGCTTCTGTTACTAACTTAACGGAAGCTTTATGACGAGCCATTTCTGTGGTCGGTTAATTTCTTCCGCAAAGAAAGAAATTATTTGTCGCGGAGGTTCTGATTGTTGCTTTCTGTTATATCATAATTGCCGCAATATTTTTTGTCTTGTTTTGATGCTTTCATACCGCTTTTTTCTTCTCGCATCAAGTGTTCCAACGATTTTGCACAGAATGCAGCCTAAGTATTCTGTTTTCTTTCTTAGCTAAGTAGTCATGCCTTTGACGGAAATCATTTATTTGTTCTAAATTCCAGAAGCTAAACCAATTGTTTTCATTCCGCTCTTCAGCTCCATTACAGGAATACGTAGGTCCCGAAGGAGCTTTATTTGATTCTTGAGTTTCAGTTTCTTTTTCAGATTTCTGTTTCTGTAGGTAGGCTTGGACGATGCAAAGTAATCCGTGACTTTGTTCACATTGGCACCTACCCCCCTTCCGAGATATAGGAATAAATCAAAACAGAAAACAAATCACATATAGAGGAGGCTGGTCTTCCCAGATCTGCACCTACTGCGTTTGGGTGTATTCTTCCGCACTCAAGACAACGTAGTGCCTCCCCTTTATGTGCAAAAGAAATATATAGGGCCTGCTTTAAAAGAAATATATAGGTTTTATGTACAAAAGAATTATATAGGGCCTGCTTTAAAAGTAAAGTAAAATTTACGGTAATGCTAAGGGTTTTTATGTGCAAAATAAATATATAGGGTTTTATGTGCAAAGAAATATATAGGTAATGCTAAGAGTTTTTTTATGTGCAAAAGAAATATATAGGGCCTGCTTTAAAAGAAATATATAGGTTTTATGTGCAAAAGAATTATATAGGGCCTGCTTTAAAAGAAATATATAGGTTTTATGTGCAAAAGAATTATATAGGGCCTGCTTTAAAAGAAATATATAGGTTTTATGTGCAAAAGAATTATATAGGGCCTGCTTTAAAAGTAAAGTAAAATTTACGGTAATGCTAAGGGCTTTTATGTGCAAAATAAATATATAGGGTTTTATGTGCAAAGAAATATATAGGTAATGCTAAGGGGTTTTTTTATGTGCAAAAGAAATATATAGGGCCTGCTTTAAAAGTAAAGTAAAATTTACGGTAATGCTAGGGGTTTTTATGTGCAAAAGAAATATATAAGGTTTTATGTGCAAAGAAATATATAGGTAATGCTAAGGGTTTTTTATGTGCAAAAGAAATATATAGGGCCTGCTTTAAAAGTAAAGTAAAATTTACGGTAATGCTAAGGGTTTTTATGTGCAAAAGAAATATATAGGGTTTTATGTGCAAAGAAATATATAGGTAATGAGGGTCTTTTATGTGCAAAAGAAATATATAGGGCCTGCTTTAAAAGTAAAGTAAAATTTACGGTAATGCTAAGGGTTTATCACGGTTACTGTCTTTCTTGCACGGGAGCCTTCTGACGGGCTTTATTCATTTCCATTTCTATCGTACGCCCGTTAATTTTTCTGTGTTATCCTTCCGCCGGAGTATGCTTGTTCTTTGCTTGTGCGTCGTAGTTCGCGTCTGTGGGTGTTGTGCATCAGTGATTCATTTTAGAGCACATACCTAAACCGCAGACGACCACCAAAGAGGACTCAAATAGAAATTAGCAAAGACCGGCATCAGAAGTGATCATTTAGCAAACAATTCTGGAATTTGTGTTCCTGCGTAATTGCCGTCTTAACAACACAGATCCATTTGACGAATTGCTGAACATACTAAAGCGCGCAGAATGGAAGGAATAAATGAACTTAATAATTTCAGGATGAAAACAGAGATGTTGATGCAAATGAGAAGGGAGATGAGAACAACTAAAGAAGATTCAACTTCCAAAGTGGAATATATAAAGCTATGCAAGACAGTACGGAAAAAGTGTCACTGAAAACATAAGGAAATTCAGTTGTGAACTATTGAGAAAAGCAATTGAAAACAACCAAAGCCTGATATCCCAGTAAGGGAAGAAAACTGATTATAACACTGAGAAAAGACGATGGAACTGTAACAAGAAATAGAAGCGAAATTTTGACAAGGGCGAAAGATTTCTACTCAAAACTGTATGAGAGGGATGATGATACATCTATTCCAGACATTACGACAGGTACCAGTACCGAAGTCCCTCCAGTCCTTCCTGCAGAAGTTACACATGCAATTAAGAACATGAAACGGGGAAAAGCTCCAGGAGAAGATGGAATTACCATGGACATTATACAAGAAGCCCCAAGTTTTCATCAGATGTCTCAATAAAGGGAAGATTCCTGAGGATTGAAACAATGCTACAATGATCCTGCTACATAAAAAAAGTGATGTTGAGGATCTCGGGAACTACAGGCCCATCCATCAGCCTCCAACAGACGTTTATAAAGTCTTCACTAAAGTTCTTTCACATCGCTTGAAGGTAACACTAGACATGGCTCAACCAAGAGAACAAGCTGGATTCAGGAGTGGCTGCAGCACTGTGGATCATATCCATGTACTGAGAGAACTAATTGAAAGAACAAGAGAATATAAACTCCCATTATGCATGGCTTTTATTGATTATGAAAAGGCCTTCGATTCCGTGAATCCATAAGTAGTTACAATGGCTTTGAAATCCTGCGGTATTGAAAATGCGTACATTAACATTATTAATTACATCTATGAAAATGCAAGTGCAAAGGTTCGGTTATTTAGGATTCAGCACTAATAAAAATTGGAAAGGGAGTGAGACAAGATGACGCCATATCTCATAAACTATTTAATGCTGCGTTGCAAAATGTCTTTCAATCATTGAACTGGGAAAACAAAGGGATAAAGATTAACGGAAATTATTTAACTCACCTTCGTTTTGCTGATGACGTAGTCATTTTTGCAACTATCCCTTCGGAGTGAAGAAGTGGGATGAAAATAAACAAGAGTAAAGAAGTGGAATTAAAATAAACAAGAGTAAAGAAGTGGGATTAAAATAAACAAGAGTAAAGAAGTGGGATTAAAAATGAACTTTCAGAAGACAAAAGTGATGTGCAATGCTTTTGCAAAAAAAGAAGTTATTGATTGATAGAGAAAAGCTTGAAACTACCGATACCTACATTTATCTTGGGCAGCAGATGTCAAGTGAGGGTCACATTGATGAAGAAATTAATCGCGGTATAAAACTTGGATGGACAGCTTTTGGAAGAAACGGTACAAGCTTTAAGAGCAGTATGCCATTATGTTTTAAAAGAAAAATGTTTAATCAATGCATCCTGCCAGTGCTTACGTATGGAGCAGAGACATGGACCTTAACTAAAAAAGATATACAAAGACTGCAGATAACTTAAAATAGCATAGAGAGATGCATGCTTAGTGTAACCGGGAAAGATAAGAAGAGGAACTTGTGGATAATCAACAAATATCAACAAATATTGAAGACTCGTGTGACATTAATCACTGAAGCGATGAAAGTTTTCCGTCTTTAGCACGATTTAATGATTAAAAGATGAGAAATATGTACAATTAAAAACCATGAGCACTTTCGAGGCAGCGGCTGCTTCTTCTTCAGATGTAATAAATAGAGACACATTTAATCTATATATAATATAGATCATTGCATTGTGGGAAGCATGGTAAGTTATTAGCCAATAGTAATCTTCATGCGCCAAAATGTTGCGTATACTGTTGACCCAATGGTCTGTGAAGAAATCATGGAAATATATAATAGAAATAAATGGTGTAGGGTGGGGTGAACATTCAATTTTAAGTTTATATTACAATTTATAACTTACTGTTTTAATAAGGGATTTCCAAACGTTATGTAACTCATACGGGGCATGCTCATTACAACACTGCTCACCGAAAGCCTCTATATATACACTTTCTGCAATTAAAAGGTCACCAGGCTTACTAGGAGTATTAATTATTCTTACATTACTCCAGTCGACAGGAGTATTAATTATTCTTACATTACTCCAAAATGACAGGAGTGGACGACATCATGACCAGAGTGAAATTACTGAAATGGCAATGGGCTCGACATGTTGCCAGAAGAACAGACCAAGAACTGAAATTGTAGACTGGATTGCAAGGAAAAGAGGAAGACCCCATGGGAGATGGATGGATGAAATTCGAAAGCACGCCGGAATGACATGGAGGAGGCAGGCTCAAGACAGACTATTATGGAAGAAACTTGGTGAGACCTTCATCCAGCAGTGGATTGATAATGGTTGACAATGATGATGATGATGTATATATATATATATATATACACTGAGTGGCCACTTTATTATGACCAACCCCTCAGTACTTCGTTGGGCCACCTTTTGCCTTTAATACTGCGTCAATTATTCGTGGCATGGACACCACGAGATGTTGATAGGTGTTTTGTGGAATCTGATACCATGCTTGATGAATAGCACTTTCCAGGAGTGTGAGATTGCAGGGTTGTGGATCCAGCTGTCTGATGGCTCGTTCAACTTCATCCCACAAATTCTCAATGGGTTCGAGATCTGGAGATTATGGGGCCCACCTAAGCAAAGAAAACTCACCGGCATGTTCCTGAAACCAATCCTGTACAATACGAACACTATAGCAGGACGAATTATCTTGTTCAAAGTAGCCATCGCCATTGGGATAAACCATCCACATGACAGAATGTACTTGGTCCGCAACGATGTTTAGATATGATGTGCCAGGCAGACGTTGATCAACACGAATTAAAGGGCCCAAAGCATGCCAGGAAATATTCCCCAAACCATAACTTTGCCTCCAGCAGCTTGAAGGGTTGTAGCAATGCATTTGGAGTACATGCTTTCGTGCTGTTTCCTCCAAATTCTCACCCGGCCATCGGCATGGTGCAACTGAAAACGCGATTGATCGGATCATATAATTTGTTTCCAAATATCGACTGTCCAATCCTTGTGCGAACTGGAGACGTTTTCTCTTGTTAACTGCAGACAGCAAGGGTGTTCGAACAGGCCTTCGGCTGCAATATCCCATCCGCTGCAGTGTACGGCGAACAGTGCGTGCAGAGATCATTTGAGGGGATCCTTGATTAAGATGGTCTGTAATTTGCTGCACTGTTGCCCTTCTGTTGTCTGTTAGCAGTCTGGACACTCTCCGTTTCGCCCGAGCAGTCACTAGTCGATGACGACCACACGTTGCACTTAGGGACCCAGTTTTTGGCTGACAGTCCAGTCTTTAAACACTTTAACAACAGCTGCTCTGGAACATTTCACGAATGCGGCGGTTTCGGTGATACTCGCTCCATGGCTTCGAGCTCCTACAATCATCCCACGTTGAAAGTCCGTCAAATCGCATTTTTTACATATCTCGTCACCCAAAAATCACCTCTACTACTGTCGCAAGCATTAAGCTTTCCCTTTTTATACTAGCCTCGCCCTCTGGCGACAACAGCGTGCAGCCATTAATCATTTGCTTAAAACTGTCAGGTGGTCATAATAAAGAGGCCACTCAGTGTATATATACCGATGAGCCATTACATTATGAACACCCCAGCCTTGAGAAATGAGCGCGCCTGGAGACCGAACGGTGGCTCAGGTGAAGTTCACAGAGTAGAACACTGGCATGCAAAAATTAAGGACGAGACGGTTTTTTGAATGTAACGTCTTGCAGAAGTGCTCCACATCGACTCAAATCATACCATAAGATCCCCAAGATGTAAGAATATGGGACAAGTGAGCAAAACCGTCCGAACAAGGAATGCAAAGGATACAAAGGCAATTTACTGAAAAGGTAGCTTCGAGTACAACTGGACAGAAGACAGAAATGTCCATGTGACAGGCGGCCGCCAAGAAAAATTCAGTCTTTAATAGGGGATATGTTCACCCCTGACTGCGTTGCAGGATTTACAATGTCTGTCCATGCTGAGGACGAGGTTGTCAAGGAGCTGTTGAGGTATCGCGGCCTATTCCTCTTGTAGCGCCAATCGCAGCTGCGGAATCATTGCTGGCGGCTGGTGACGTGCTGCCAAGCGTCTCCCGAGAAGGTCCCACACGTGTTCGATTGGATTTAGGTCCGGGGACCTTGCGGGCTAATCTATGCGTTGAATATCTTCACTCTCCAACAGCTCTGCGACAGCCACTGTACGATGAGGTGTAGCGTTGTCGTCCATGAACAGGAACTCAGGACCAACAGCACTTCGAAACAGACGCACGTGAGGCAGGAGAACCTCGGTACAATAGCGGACACCAGTGACTGAACCTCCTTGGAAGATGTGGAGGTCAGTACGGCTACCAAGCGTGATACCTCCCTAAACGAGAACTCCACCACCTCCAAACCGGTCCCTTTCGATGATGTTGGAGGTGTGATTGCGTGTTCCCTGCTCTCTCCAGATGTTATACGTCCAGAATCGCTCGTCAGACTAAATCAGCTCTCATCCGTAAAGAGAACTCGACCCCATTGCTGATGTGTCCAGTTCTAGTTCCTGGCACCACAGAAACCGCCGTCTCCGATGAGCAGGCGTTAATGGCACACACCGTACTGGTCGTCGTGCAAATAGACCACCTTTTGCAGCCTCTTGGCCACGGTAAAGCGCAATAACGGACGTCCAGTAGTCTGTTGCATGTGCCTTGCGATTTCTCTTGCTGTCTGCCGTCTGTCTCTTCTCGCCTGTAGGACAATATACTGGTCGTCCGCCGCCGTAGTTGCTCGTGGACGACCACTGCTAAACTCTCGGACAGCTGTTCCTGTCGTTTGAAATGCTCTCCAAGCTCGTGAAACGATGCTGTGAGCGATCCCAATCTCCTCGGCCACACTATAGTCACACTTCGACCTTGTTCCAACTTCCTAATGACGCGACCTCGGATAAAGTCATCCAGATGTCGTCTACTGGATTGCCTGTTGGCCATATCACACGATGGAAGCAACTCGACTTCGTTCAAACCGATGTACACCTTGCAATAACTTTCACCGAATTGATGAGCGTACATCGCCCGTGTGCTTTATACCCTTCCGACACTCCCCCCCCCACTACGTCATGCTTCATATATGCTCATGTCCTACCGTACCGGACCCTAGTCTATATCCGGAGTGGTCTTTCGGTCCCCGTTCTTCCTGCTCGTTCCGCTATTATGCTGATTTCTCCTGTTCGTCCTTAATTTTTGCACACCAGTGTATATATACAGCCCGAGGACCGGCTTTCGGTTAGTAGAGTGTTTGGAATGAGAATGAGAAAAGCTGCCGATTTATCGGAGTTTGATAAAGGACAAATTGTGATGGCACGGCGCTTTGGAACTACGATCTCGGAAATGCCACGGCTTGTGGATTGTTCACATGCCTCTGTAGTGAGTACGTATCAAAAGTGGTGCACATGTAGCGAAAGGATGAACCGTCGCGTCGTCCAGCGGTGTGTCGTCCGCAGCTCATTGATGCCAGAGGGGAACGGAGACTGTCGCGCATTGTTCACAGCGACCGCAGGGCCACTGTGTGACAAATCACCCGCGGCTACAACAGTGGTGATCAGGGCAATGTGTCATAGCACACAGTTAATCGCAGCCTTCTGCGCATGGGCCTGCGTATCGGAAGACCCAGCAGGGTCCCCATGCTAACTACACGTCACCGCCAACAATGTATGAAATGGGCCCAAAATAATCGAGATTGGATCGTGGATGATTGGAAGAAAGTGGCCAAGTCTGACGAGTCAAGATTCCTGATGCATCACGTAGACGGCCGAGCGCGGATACGCCGATTACCAGTGGATTCTATGGCACCTGGATGCACTGTTTGGCGAAAAGAGGCCGGCGGTGGTGGTGTTATGATATGGGCTGTGTTTTCTTGGGACACTTTAGGCGCTATTATCCCAATAGCACAATAATCCCTGATAGCTGTCAGGTATCTGAACATCGTTGCTGACCAAGTTCACACATTCATGGCAGCTGTGTTCCCTGCTGGTGATGGCCATTACCAACAGACAATGCGCCATGACACAGTGCCAGAATCGTCAAGGAGTGGTTCGAGGAATATGTTGGCGACTTTCTGTTAATACCTTGGCCTCCACATTCACCTGACATGAACCCGATCTAACATTTCTGGTTCGACTTGGAAAAGCGGGTTCGCGGTAAATCACCACCACCCGAAGTGTACGGGAGCTGGAGGACTTGCTGTCGACATTATGGTACTAGGATACCTATCGTCACCCCATCGAATCGATGTCGCGCCGAGTGGCCGCTGTTTTGCGGGCTAAATGGGGTCCTACAGCTTATTAGGTAGGTGGTCATAATGTAATTGCTGATCGGTGTATACACTGTACTGGCAGATAATTTCAGTTCATCAGGTCAAAGTCCATCCAGTGAGGAAAAGGAAAGACTTGTAGTTTAAAGGAGGAATGATCAGCGCGAAGCGGGAACCATCAACTCAGCAGCCACAGGCACTGCTGGGTGTTCGAAGGTCACCGTAGTGAAGTTGGCACGCACATGAAGTTGGCACGCACATGAAGAAAGGATTCCGATCACACAATTCAGTGGATGTTCTTGTGGAAGGGCATAAGGAGTCAGCAGCCCCAGTATTGTACCCATAGTGATCGATCGTCACCGACAGCTCCGCTTACAGTGAGCACTGTACCACCGTGAGTAGAAACTTAACGAATGGTAGTCATCTGATCCGATGAGTTCAAGTTTCCAATGGACTCATAATTCCCACGGACTGGTCCGTGTTTGATGCTAGGAGAGAGGACAGCTGCAAGCAGACTGGCCAGTTGGACGGAAACGGGTCGGCGGCGGCATAATGGTATGGACATTGTTCCCATTGACTTCACTGGATGCCGTTATCCCCGTTGAACGTTCCCTCCCTCCAAGTCCCACAAGCGTGTATCGGGATGGCACGGGACTCTTTCAGAAAGACAATACCTCGGGTCACAAGGCATGCATTTTTTATAAATGGTTCGAGAATGTTTCCAAGTACTTGGTGTGCTGATGTGGCCGTCAAATTCCCTATTTGAATCGAGTCGAGCATTTATAGATTGCAAAGAAAAATAGCCCTAGTTGATCTACGTCAGTTCCTCGATCTGTTGCTGAAATCCAAGATGTCCTTCTGGTGTAGAATACCTGAGGACACTTCCCGCTGTGTAGTGGAGTCGATGCACACTGCGTGCACCCAGATGTTGCGGTGAGATGAACCCTAGCACTGTGTTAGGTAGAGGTAATCATAATACATATTATACATCATCGGTGTATGCTGATTTCTTGAAAGCAATTGTACCTGGTAATTTCTCTAAAGCACATGCATGGTGATGCTAGACGGCAGAATGTGCTGCTTCACGCAAAATAAATGAATTCATGCACATACGATAAGAAATATTCTCTTTAGCAGCAACTGAAGTGTGAAATGAACACACAACTTGTTATTTGAAATGTATGAACATCAAAGGAACAAATGTAAGGCAGACAGAAATTAGTTGCGAAATTATTGGACAAGAAGTTAGTTTGATGTTCAATGCAGCATGCCTTCAAAGTGAGATCACACCAGTACACGGGAATCAAATTTGCTGTTGGGTGGTGCTTTACAACTAAAGCGTCTTCATACTACACTTTGTTGACTTTAAATTATGCTGAGATGAGAATGTAATGCAGTCTTTACTGTTGTAATCTCATATAAAAACGGAATGCTTAGTCTGACATAAAAAGGAATTTTTTAGTAAATGTAAACACTTTAGAAAGCGACACACACCGCTGCTAGAACGAAAATACTTTATTCATAATCAAGACATTACAAAACATGTCGTTCATCACATTTGTGTATTTTTATCATCATCATCATACAGATACACCGTCCTCGTTCTCAGCAGCCGAGCGAGCTGTCACTCGTATTTTCGCCCAGTCGTAACATCATTCCCTGCAGCTGATCACTCCTTCGCCGCCATCGTCTGCTGGACATATCATCGTTGCTCGCTGTTGTAGAGTGTTTTCTAACATCATAAAATGGAGTGCAGTGGAGGTTTCTCCATGGCAGGCTCCCAGTTCTTGAAGTGTTATCAATGGCGGCGCCAGGAGTGGGCTTATGTGGGCCATGGCCCACCCATGTGCCCACCCGGAAAAGTTTGATGCTAAAAAGCTGAACTTTGTACGGTAGTCTAAAATAGAGTCAATGTTTCACGACTAACGGAAACGCGGTCTTTTATGTGTTCTATGAACCAGAAAGCTAAGACACAGCGCACTCGGGCTGAGAATTTGACACCCGCGAATGTTCATCGTTCATCGGTGACAACACTGAGAATCGGCGTACGTCTTTGCGTTCATACAGAGAGCGAGCGGGACGTGGGAATGCTGTGAGCTAGAAAGGCGGAAGTTTATCAGGATCAGCGCCGGAGACGGTGGCTAAATTAAGTCACTGGCGCCATACACCGTACTTGATGTTTCAGCAGAAGTCAGAGCAGATCTTTCTGTTGAGTAAGTTACCCTGTGTCCGGTGAACAGTTTGTGTGCGGTGTTGTGTGTTGAGCTTATGTATAACGCATTTAATAATAACTGATTTGCCAAAGCGTATAGGTATAATTAGTGCGTATTTTTCGAATGGTGTGGTAAGAAACCAAAAGAAATTCAAAAAGGCGTACCAGTACAAGTGCGGAAAACTCTGATCATAATAAGGTAAAACTAATAAAAAGATTTTTAAACTTTAAGGAGTCTTATTTGAGTTGAAATTCGCAAACCGTGCTTTTAACACCCAAATGAATGTTTCCCTCATATGTGCTGTTTAATTAAATGTGAAGTATTATACCTAGTCTTAGTCTGTCTAATGAAATAAAATGCAGTGTGTATTAACTTGCCTTGGTTTTTGTTATATGAGGTTAGTAATTTTTCATGGCTACTTTATATAATGTAAAAAACGTGGCCCACCCAAATATCTGCTGGCCTACCCAGACAAAAGGTCTGGCGCCGCCACTAAGTGTTATTCCATTTCAAGATGATTTCGTCTCCTTTGTGCCTTTGTGGCAATCAGCCCGAAACTGTTGAGCAAGTGCATGTTCACTGTATCATTTAAAATCTGCTATTTGATGTTCTCTGGACAGTTTTACCGTACGTTTGTACTCATCAGAACACCCTTGCTGATTATTGTTGCTTTCATCCGTCACTGGCCTCTCACGGACTGTGCTCTTATTTTTCGTTATTGTGAAGCGCATTAGATTTCCTTTTCACAATTCCCATGGACTGGTTCAGTCATCAGTCACCAGATGAACGCTTTGCGCAGCAAGCGTTTTGTGCCCGGTTTGTCCTTGGACTGCGTTCTTACATTCGAGTAGACTGTCGATACGCTGTTTTGATTTGAACTGCGACACATGTTTTTCAGACTTGGGCCCCGACGGACTCCTGGTTTGATGTTAGTAATTCCGATATTGTTTTTAATATATGACTATGTATTAATTTTGAATATTTGCATCTGCTAAATACAGTATATGCATTTTATAATATATGATTAAAGGCTTTGCATATTTGTTTCGTTTATTGTATTTGTTGTATTGTGTCTAAATCCATACCCAGATCGTCTATAATTCCTTGTTCTCACTAGTTGCTTTGTACACAGCTTTGTTGTGACTAATTAAAAAAAAACTTATTCTCTTCTGCAGAACACTCTAACCGACATCATCCGTCAGCTGTATTATCATCATTCTTGGCTATGAAGCGCGCTGTATCCCGACAACCACATGACCTTTCCTAACAGTACAGGGCGCTGTCACAAAAGTGTTGCCCCTTGTCTAGACAACTCTTTGAGCTCCCGGTTGAGCCTTTTTTGTTCCTACTACGACAGTCCTTCAGGCAGCACAACGTTCTCTGTTGTTCTGATCGCTATCCCTTCCCTTAGATAATCTCCGCTTATGAGAAGAAAACGGCACGGAACCCAGAAAATTCTCGTAACCTTTACACCCACAGGGAACTTTTAGACGCAACTACCTTTTTCTCGTGGGGCTTTTGAGTTGCGTATAAAAAATGAAGTTCCTTTATATTTAATATAGTGACTCAGATACGACAAAGGCCATACACAGCTCAGAGAAGTAGGAGTACTGGATTGAAATACGAGTCGACATATTTTGGAGTGCCAGACTATGATGTCACAACGAGCACTTACAGGAAGAGAAAGATATATATATATATATATATATATAGAGAGAGAGAGAGAGAGAGAGAAGCTGAGGGATAGCTACAGATGATCTTATTTGCAACCGGGGTTCAGTATCCCGACACCAACGGCTTAACGTTTCCATCCTACGCACGGCGAGTATTCAGTGGTTCCGATCAAATCAATCTACCTGGGATCGATTCCGCGACCATTTGGTCAGAAGGCGGTTTTTCTAACAACTAGGCCACTTGCGCCACTCTCCGCTTATGCTGATAACATTAGTTTTTTTATCAGAAATATGGACGATATTTCCACCCTTGATCAAGCCTTTCACCTTGATGTCTCCAACTCCGGTGTTCGTGTGAATTAAGGATAATGTACAGGGCTCTGGTGTGAGATCTGGAGAGGTTGTCTCTATCAACCATGGACTACCATGTAGTGCTCTGCAAAACAACGAAGTCTGGTTAAGTAATTATGCTGCCAGTTATTTGCATAATTACTCTATCCTTTCAAATAAAGTCGCTACCTAGGTTCTTTTTTTTTTTTTTGATTGGAGGTTTAACGACCACCGTGAGCAACTCAATGGGCTATAGGCAGTCGCCCGTCCCTAATTTAGGGTCACTGGTTCCATTGAAGGGAGAGAGCCAGTGCCGTAAGACAAACACAACATCCATGCCTCACCGGGATTCGAACCCGGACCCCTTCGGACGAATGATCAGAGGCCAACGCCTTAGACCACTGCGCCACCGGGGCGGCCTACCTAGGTTCAGTCTTGAACAAACGGAGGAAGATAATGTGCTTTACGTATGTCCGCTGTTGGACTGTCATCGCCAATACACTAGTTTCGTCGCTTTTGTGTCATGTTGCTACAGCGATCCCTTCACCAGCCACCATGTTACGTCAACTTCAATGTTCCTTGATAAATATATCTAGAAAACCACCCATTGCTTAACAGTTCGAGACCTTGTGCTTCCTCAGGATTTTGGAGGTCAAGGACTTGTCTTCCTCGACGATCGAGTCGAGTCCTTTTCACTCCATGGATTCTTCCGTGTTGTTCAGAATCATCCGTCGATGCTAAACAGACATGTTGACCTCATGACTGTACCTCTAAACCTTTACTTTATCATCCATAGCTTTCTCAAGATGGATCATTATTATAGCTTGATTCCTCCAACGCTGAGTGATAATTACAAATCTTGCCTCTCCGTATGGCGCTCGTTAACTATTACTAGAGTAGCCCTATGGAGCTACTACTTGAACTTTTCTTCTTTAACTCAAAGGTTCACCCTACGAATCCCCAATACTTTGCCTACCATGTATCTCTGCAAGTGTGACGATAGTCTCTCAAATTTTCACTCTGTTCCTTTGATGGAAATCATTAAATGATACTACCTATACTCAACCAAAGTAGAGACTAATGTCGTCAAGCTACGTGAATTACAACTGGCTCTACCTATACTTTACCCTGATTGGGTAACTGACATGGTGACTCCATCATACCCAACGGTTTTACCAGATGTCCTCTTCCTTTGCTTTCAATGTTTCGTTGACTAAACACTATTTCTTCCCACGATCGGTATCAAGGCCTCTTGCTTGTTCGACCTTTCCCTCGTTCGATTGAAGGTATATCTTTGATTTCCATTCGTCCTGTCTAGAGGAATTCCTATGCTACATTTAACAGAAAACTTGAAAATGACGTGCTATGCAGGTTCTTACATGGTAAGCTACCTGTTGTTTAAGCATTTTGCCGTTTCAAGATGACGTCCTCTTCTCTGTGTCCCTATTGCAGTCAACCTGGTACTGTTCAGTACATGTAGGCTCAGTGCATCATATTATGTAGGTCTACTACTTGATTATCTTCGGAGAGTTTTAACATATGTTTGGATGCATCAGCACACTCATACTGAAAATTACTTCCAACGGTCCAAATCTGTGATCGGCTGTGCTCTTATTTTTTCGTTCTTTTAAAGCGTACTATCTGCACTTTTCAAACACACATTGACTTTCGGCTCAATCATCGGATGAATACTTTGCAAAACATGCACTTCACGCCTAATTTATCCTTAGATTACGTTCTCGCCTTCGAACGGACTACCGGTATCCTATCTTAAATTGTACTACCACACAATGTTAAAACATCATGCCGACCTGGGCTCCGACAGGATCCTTTTTTGATGTTAGCAAATCCAACATGTCACACCGGTGACGCAGTAGGTTTAGGGCTGGCTTCTGTGCAGTCGTTCGAAATGGGGCTGGGTTCGAATTCCCGTGAGGCATGGAGTTGGTGTTTGTCTTACGGTACTGGTCCTATCCCTTCCCTGGAACCAATGTCCCTAAATTAAGAAAGGGCGACTGCGTATAGCCCAGTAAATTGATCATAGTGGTCGATAAATCCCGAAACAAAAACCATATATGTTATGAACCGTTAATTTTATGCTCCTAGAATTTGACACTATTCAGATCTTCTGTAGTTCTTTGTTTCATTAGCTGATGTGTAAATAGCTTTATTTGACAAATAAAATATCATTCTGTGCATCAGAGTGTATTGTTGTTGGCGACACGACATCATCGAATGTAGCGATCTACATGAGCCATAATTCAGGAAACCTGGTCCAACCAGTTTCAAACGTACCAGTCCTACTATCCCGGCCTGTTAAGTCTTTAAATTTGCATCTCGGCCCGTTCGTTGATTTCAGGGCTAATTAACAAACGCGTTGAGCTCGTGATGGACGTCGACGTCTTCCGTTTCACTTGGTGGCCTTTGTCAGCCTTACACCTTCTTAAGGGTAATTAAAGAAAATAGAACAAAAAAAAATCACAAAACTGAGAGTAAGATTTAATCCTAACATTTCAAACTTCAGTTTTTCAGTTGAGTGGGAACAGTGGCATGTGTAGTGCTGATGGAGGAGAGAGAGAGACTGAAAGACTCTAACATTTCTATTGAAAAATCTAAATGCAATTTCTCTTCAAATATGTCTATTACGATAAAATAGATCTTCACGTGAAAATACAACTAATTTTTCTTTTACGAAATAAAATTTACGTTTCATTTTAGTTGCTAATCCCCAGCATTGTGCTGGACTCCGAAGAAGCAACCTGCCAGGTGGTTTGGCATTTTGTCGTATCTGAGTCTGGAGAATTTCGTGGCCGCTGTGGTGCAGTGGAAGCATGTCCGGCGCGTAACTGGAAGACCCTGAGTTCGATTCCCGGTGGCGGCCGATGAGAATTTTTCCGTGACTCACTTATAAACATGGAAAGAGCGATGACATGACTTCTATTTGTTATTGCTAATGTCAATCAGTAGCATGAGACAGTAATGTACGCTACAACTGATTGCGTCACAAATCAGTCCGTATTTTTTTAGATAGCCTGCTTTTACCTTGACCCAGAAGTGAAAAGTTAAACCTTTTAGCTCTGGCTCCACTCGGCGATACACGGAATCTTTTCTTTTCAATGACGAAAAAGAAAGCCCAGTCCCGTCTAGGGGACGGATTGGGGTCGGGATTTACGAACCGGATGAGCCCCTAGAAGCACTCTAGCGGAGCGCGCTGTCCCCGGCATCATCAAGAAGCCACAGCATTACCATTCTCCGCAGCCGAGCGCTTTGTCGCCGGCACCACCAGGCTGCCTAAACATCATCATTCTCCAGAGCACAGCGCGCTGTCACCGTCATCAGTGGGCTGCTACAACATCATTATTGTCAGCAGCCAAGCGCGCTGTCTCTGGTATTCTCAGGCTGCCATATCATCATTTTCCGCAGCCGAGAGTGCTCTCTCGCCGGCATCATCATCAGGCTGCCACGTCATCATCATAATCCTTTCTTCGCAGCCAAGGGCGCACTTGACGGCATCATTAGGCTGCAACATCACCATTCTCGACTGCCGAGCGCACTTCCGCCGTCATCTCCAGGATGCCACAACACCGTCACATTTAGTATTTTGCTGGTGGATCAAAGAAACAGCATGTTGGATGGCCAAATGTGGGACTATTTCCGACGCAATCAGTTGTCTCTTGTAATATCTCTCCAAACTAATGATTCTAATCAGCAAATGAAACAAACTAAAAGATAAAATCGAATTTAATTTACACTCGAAAGTTGATTTTCTCCAAATTCGTATATTTAAGGAGCTTTATCATTTAGATTTTTTTAACAGAAATATTATCGTCTTACAATCTTTCTCTTAAGAATCACCATCGTTCACACCACTGTTTCCATCCAGTTGAAAAACGGAACTTTGAAAGGCTGAAATGAATTTTTTTTTAATTTTACGATCTTTTTCTATTAGTTTTGTTGCTCATCTGGCCGAAAATGTAGTTAAAAAGCTTATCAAACAATTTTGAAGCAACGCCAAGGACAAGACCGAAAATGAGATCTCACCGCTAAAACAAGTGCAGTCAAGAATCTAGTAGCACACAGATGACTGTTCAGTCTCTTATCGCACAAACACCCTGTATTCACAACACGAGCGTGTCGATTTCCGTTTAATTGGCGTAAGAATACAAACTACGTAAAAAACTAGAACGCTGGCTTTTACCGCCGAAGACGGTGAAAGCCAGCGGCTCAAACTTAAAAGAAATCCAACGCTCCCCAAGGCTGTTTCCCGTCTCAAGATGGTCCAAGATCTAGTGTTTACCCTTACAGATAAGTCTGGACAATTCGACATTATGGACTATGAAAACAAACTCACGGACTTCATCGTCCAGTCAGAGTCAATATATCAAACGACGGGCCCTCTTAACAGAGGGATTGCCAGAGTTAAAGCAGCATCCAGGCTACCTGCTTTACCAGAAGCAATAAATAAAGAAGCTAGACTGCCCCCGGGACCTCGCAGTCCAGAGCTTTTTGGCAAACTTAAACATCACAAGCCAGGCTATCCCATCAGGCCGATAGTCTCGCGTAAGCGCTCCCCTTCCACCCACCTGGAGAAAGCATTAGCCTCATTCCTGTGTCCTTTCCTTTGACCTTCGGGCAAAGTGTTACTCTCCGCAACTTATTTTAATCTCGAAGCTACAGAGAGTCTCTGCCGCACCAGAAGATATAATCGGCAGTATCGACATAGTTTCGTTATTCCCCTTCAGTTTCAGTCTCGGAAGCCTCTTCAGATCTCAAGAATTCTATAGCAGCTTCCAACCTGTTCGCACCAGACGCACTTCGAGACATTTTCAAGGTGATGGACATTGTCACAGAATCAAACTTCTTCACTTTCCTCTCCCATGTCTATAAACAAACAAAAGGAGTGCCAATGGGTTCGTCGTTATCGCTAGTTCTTGCAGAATCAGTGCTACGACCCCTGGAGAACGTTTTGCTAAACTCGCTAAACTTAGCACCAAAAACTTGGTTCCGTTATGCAGGCGACATCTTTTTTATATGGCCACATGGAGATGAATCCTTAAACAATTTTATTGAAACGCTGAACGCATACCACCCAGATATTAAGTTCACACTAGAACGAGAGTCCGAAGGAACACTGCCATTCCTAGATGTTAAAGTACAAAGGACTCCCACAGGAGCACTCAAGACACAAGTCTACTATAAGCCAACTCATGTAGATATCCCTATTTTTAATTCATCTGCTGGCCCAAATACACACAAATACGCACTCTTCAGATACAGTGCCAACAGAGCTTTCGCTCTAAATTCGGGCACTACCGCACGTGACACAGAGTTGCATAACCTAAAAGAATTCACTTCATCCACAGGCCACGACTTGCGGGATATTGATGAGATTATCAGGAATGCCGAAAACAAGGCAAACAACCCATCTGTCCATGAAAGACATAATACTCGGCAATTCCTAGGCTAAATACCATACATTCCTGGCCTAGCCTTTTCCCTCAAGAACACCCTCAGAAAGTTCGGCTTCGATGTCGGTCTAAAGCCTCCGAGGTCTTTATCAGCTATTCTAAGACAGAACAGAGATCCAACCGTGCTACTCTCAAACTCAGGGGTCTACTCCATCCCTCTGCTCTATCAAGATCACTCCTTTAAACATTACATTGGCCTGACAAAAATATCTTTCAGATTGAGAATTAACAAGCACAAGCGAGACATTAAGCTGACAACAGCTCTAGCGAAGGAGGTTGTGAACCACGGCGGCATTCCTCAAAGGGACGACCTCAAGAAATTAGCCTCATATATAGACCCAAGAACCACCGCCTTCAGGGAATTCGTGGAAATACTAACACTCGAAAGCGCTTGCAATTCTGATCTTTCCACAGATCTACCAGCTGTTTGGCGTGCTCTCCTAGATGCACATCCACGAACGTGATCATCTGACTTGTCGTCTATTGTTTGACATCACGTGCTCATAACGTATTTATTACGTGTTTTTTTCTGTTTGGTTTAGTTTAAATTTCCTCAGTATGATTCTGTACTCAACCTTGTAAACATTATCCTGATGAAGCCGCCCGTCTTCGGGGGTGAAAGCTAACGTTCTAGTTTTTTTAGTTTGTACTCTTACGCCAATTTAACAGAAATCGACACGTTCGTGTTGTAAATATTCTTGGTGTATTTGCAACCCATTTTTCGAATCTTTGATACCCTGTATTCAATTCATTCCAAAGCTAATACACGTGATAAATAATTTGCGTGACACATTATTGTTAAGCTGTTTATAATAATTCAAAGTTATCAAATACAGATGTTCCACTTCAGGTGAACACAAAACCTTGCTGCCGGCGTTCAACAAAAGAAACCGAAATGCATGGAATCGACATCATGTGCTTTCACAATGCAGGTGTTCTCATTAAGTACCATCCGACCACAGCTAGTAATCTAAACAAAAACAACTTTGTGTTATTTTCCTCGTTCTCATACCGCAAAACAAATCGTCTCGCTGACAGCCCTAACAGTTTAATTACCTATAAAATGCAAGAGTTGCGTAGATCACAGAGTGAAAGGGAAGACATGAAAACGCAACACGAGTTAAACGCGTTCTTTCATTTTCACTGAAATCAATGGTCCGGCCTACATTTTGAAAGCCTTACTCTTAAAAAGACAAAACCATAAATTGAAAGACTTAAAACACGCCTGGCCGATCTATAAATTTGTAATTCTGAAACGTGCCTGGCAAGTGTCTGATGTAAAACGTCAATTTACGTGCCGCGCCGGGTTTTTCCAAGTAAAGGCCCACGCAGATCTCTTAACAGATAGACTTTTAGGAATGAATGACATCTATTAAAGCATGTCAAAGAGATCTTCTCTATCGATAAATCTTACTTTCTGTTCGCAAAGAGAACTTTTCCGAAATGCCCGATGTTAACGCCAAACGCGTTCGCAAATGTCATTGACTGTGATAATCTTTCGCGTCAGCACTTTAATTTGGCGTCATAATTTTATTTTATGTATTGTACCTGATTTTCGTGCATTCTTTGTCTGGCTATAAGGGTTCACCTGTACGTAATTTGCAGTCGCTGTCAGCAGAGAGGCGAGGGAGCTAACAGCCAAAGAACAAACACAGCACCAATGCCCTGCCTTGGTATTCGAACCCAAATTCAGAAGTATCCACAAAGTCTCTTTACAACTTTGCATATTTATTACGGACAACCTGTACTATATAAGTTCATGGTATTTGTTGTACACTGAAGAGCAATTGAATTAGAGACAGCTGGCGTTATGCAAATGTGGCGCTGTGGGCGGCCCTGTAAACGGAAACGACATGACGTATGTAGCGATCCGACAATATAAGGAGTGATGCGACGGGAATAAGTAAGAGTCAGCCGCAGTATGGGGAAGACGAAGGATCTAAGCGCATTTGATCGTGGGCAAATTGTCGGGCCCGACGAATGGGTCACTCCATCTCGGAAGTCGTGGAGACACTGGGATTTTCACGAGCCACTGTGTCACGGGTGCACCGTGAGTACATCGAATCCGGTAAAACCATCCCTACAAGGGCCAACTGCCGTGGACAACAGCGTGGGGATGAGAGGGGTCATCGTCGGCTAGCTCGCATTGTAACAGCGGATAGACGGGCCACAGTGCAAGAAATCACTCGGCAATTTAACGCTGGTGCACAAAAACGTGTAAACAGCCACACCATTCAGAACCATCTCCTCGCTCTAGGATACAGAAGCCATCGTCCCACGAGGGTACCGCTTCTGACCGCACATCACAGGGTGCAAAGATTAGCATGGGCGCGGGAACATCGCCACTGGACCCTAGACATGTGGGAAAATGTTGCCTGGACTGATGAGTCAAGATTCACGTTGGCACATGCGGATGGCAGGATACGAGTACGGCGCAAACCACATGAAGCGATGGATCCTTCTTTCCAGCAGGGTACTATTCAAGCTGGTGGGTGTGGCATTCTCGTCTGGGGACTGTTTACGTGGACTGAAATGGGACCCTTTGTACTCGTGATGTCGTCCCTCACAGGTCAACGTTACCGGGATATCCTGGGCGACCATTTGCTCTCGTTTGTGCGTCTTCAACATCCCACTGGGGACCACATCCTGCAACAAGACAATGCACTGTGCCATCGCTCCCGAATTGTATCTGAATGGTAGGATGAACATTCTACCGACGTGACCTCGCTTTATTGGCCAGCTAGGTCACCTGACCTCAATCCCATCGAGCACATCTGGAATATCATCGAGAGAGATGTTCGAGGCTCTGATCCCCTTCATCAAATCCTCGTGAACTGTGGGAGCTTGTTCAGGGGTCGTGGATCCGTATGGCTTCCCAACGCTTCCGGTGTCTTGTCGAGTCCATGCCGAGACGAATCGCCACCGTCATCAGGACGAAAGGTGGTGCTACACGTTACAAGACAGGTATCTCTAATTCAATTGCTCTTCAGTGTATAATATACCAGAAATATCAAAATTTTAATTGGCGTTATCGTTTCTTGTAATAGGTCCCTCACTGACGTAGCAGGTGCTGTTCTATGGAAATGTGTTCCCCGTAAGAGAGAGCACAGTGCGTCGCTTGGTTCATCGAAACAAAATTTGATACACAAACGCAACGACTTTCCGGACTAAGTATGGGAAGACCCCGCCATCTCGTCCTAGCATCCGCCAATGGCACCAGAAATTCATGGAGACTGTGTTCGTGTTTTTTTTTTTTTTTTTTGATTGGAGGTTTAACGACTACCGTGAGCAACTCAATGGGCTATAAGCAGTCGCCTGTCCCTAATTTAGGGTCACTGGTTCCAGGAAAGGGAGAGAGCCAGTGCCGTAAGACAAACACAACATCCATGCCTGACCGGGATTCGAACCCGGACCCCTTATGGACGAATGATCAGAGGCCAGCGTGTTCGTGTTGGATCATGATCGTAGTGGCCGCCCACGAACATCGAATGAAGATATCGAACGTGTTCGTGATTCATTTCCACGAAGCGCGAAGAAGTCCATTCGTTCCTCTGCCATGCAGAGAACCACAAAAGCCCCTGCCCACGGCACACAGGGTGCTACATAGACATCTACGCTTATATGCATACAAAGTGCAACTGCTACAAGGGCTTGAAGTGAACGATTGACCACGAGGAAAAGAATTTGCAGTAACGATGCTGGATATAGGCTGAGTGAAGATCCCGAGTTTCTCACACGTTTGTTTTACGGATGAGGCAACTTTTCATGTCTCTGGGCAGTTAAACAGACACAGTGTCAGGATTTAGGGGTCTGAAAATCCTCATGCGTTTATGGAACTTGCGAGAGACAGTCCTAAAGTGAACGTGTGGTGCGGTGTTATGTATGCCCGAGTCCTTGGACCATTTTTCTTCAGTGAGAAAACAGTGACCGCAGATGTAATAAAATATTATACACCCATATATATCAATAAAAGACTTCCGTAGTTAGGTGTAACTAATTATTTATTTATTTACTAGCCGAGCTTTCGCACCTCAACGGAGGGCTTTTTCAAGGCTTCATACAACTATTAAGAATAAGTTAAATGATTTGAGATATAAACAAAGGATAAAACATAACAAACATTGAGATAATGTTTGTTATGTTTATCCTTTATTTTTAAATTTTCGGATATTATCTGACTTACCATCCTTGTCACATTTACGCCAAAAAATCGGATTGTCATCTTCAAAATTTGTATTATATGGTGTAATCCCGTATTGCTTTCATGATTTATCTGCTACTCCGGGCAATCACGGGATAGGATTCTTAACCTCCAGATTCGTTAAACATGAATGCCGGTTGCTTCGACTAGCGAATCCTGTGATGGTTATATTCAAATTAATCGGAAACTTGAAACTTGGTCGTTCTGCGTGGTGTAGTGGTTAGCATACCCGGGCGCTATCTGGGGGACGCGGGTTCGAGTCCCGCTCCAGGACGATGAAAATTTTCAAGTTTTAGGATATTATCTGACTTACCATCCTTGTCACATTTACGCAAAAAATCGGATTGTCATCTTTAAAATTTGTATTGAGATAATAGTCATGAAACTACTCCCGCGTGCATCAAACGCTATTGCATATTAAGCATTTTTTTTGCGACGTCACATATTTGATTTAACCTGAATAATACAATCGAAAAGATGTTAGTAAATAACATTCTACACGCTAAAATTTTGTTTCCGTAAATATGGAATTTCGTAAGGTTACACTCTCATTATATATATTCGTCGTAGACAATATACAGTATGTAATGAAATATAACAAAACACATTATATATGTAATATGTTTGTTTATATTTCAAATCATTTAACTTATTCTTAACAGTTGTATGAAGCCTCGAAAAAGCCCTCCGTTGAGGTGCGAAAGCTCGGCTAGTAAATAAATAAATAATTAGTTACACCTAACTACGGAAGTTTTTAATTGATAGTGACGGCGGATGTTCACCGGGATGTTTTGCGTGAGTATGTTGTGCCACAGTTGGAGGACCTTCAACCAAGCGTAATATTTCAACAGGACGGTGCATGTTCACCGGGATGTTTTGCGTGAGTATGTTGTGCCACAGTTGGAGGACCTTCAACCAAGCGTAATATTTCAACAGGACGGTGCGCCACCACACTGAGGTTTGCACGTTCGGGACTTCTTAAACACAACATTCCATTGGATGTGGATTGGACGGGATTGTCCAATTGCATGGGCATCCCGTTCCCCCGACGTCACACCACTGGATTTTTGTATGGGGATATGTGAAGGATGTCGTGTATCGGCCAAAGGTGCAGGTCATCGATGAAGGATATCGGACAAAGGTGCAGGACATCGATGAAGGATGAAGGATGTCGTGTAGCGGACAAAGGTGCAGGACATCGATGACCTAAAATCGAGGATCAACAATGCCATTTCGACCATTACTGAGGACATGATGCAGCGCACATGGTTGGAACTGGAATTTTGGCTAGATGTTCTACGCGCAACAAATGGTGCGCATATTGAGCTTTTGTAATGAGGTAGAAAAAACTTTAGTCTTTGCTCTTGCTTATGTGCTCAACCACATTTGCCTATCTTATACAGTGTATCCGTAATAAATGTGCAAAGTTGTAAAGGACACCCTTTACAAGACGTCAGAATCACGATCGTCTGATTACTCGATAATTGGATGAACCGCACATCTATCGTAGGAGTCTTAAGATATCTCTTTGTTTCTTTTAAGTTGTTTTTACACTTACGGAAGCCATAATGCGGTTTAAGTGAATATGAGCTGACAATTCACAAGTGCACAACACTGCTGCATAACTGAATATGTGCATTTATCTTGAAAACAGGACATGGTAAATGAAATTACTTTATCATCTCACGCCTGTGTTCGAACAATATTTTCAGACTTGCCTTCTATTACTTTTTCTTACATTATTAAAATATTAATAGATACACATAGCATAAATAAATATATATATGAAACAGATCTTATATGAAATAAACTTTTCCCATGTCATTCTGTTTCCCTACAAGATTTCCTTCCTCTAACATATTGTCTCTCTTAGCACTTATGATTCATTTCTCAAGTTCAGTCCATCCTACACTAGGTCTAAAACAGAATTTAACACCTGCTCAGCCAACATTTTATTTCTCATTCCACGCACATGTCCAAATTTCCCCAATATGCTATCATTAACTTTCTCTTCTACAAAGTACCCAGCTCAGTTGTACCGTCTGTATTAGCAATTCTGCTTTGCCCCTGGTATGTCTAGTTTCCCTGATTTTTCATTCTTCTTATGTCGGCGGTTTCCGACATCCTGTAAAAAGCCCTTTACCCTTTGCCCAGCACTCCCTGAGATGACAAAGGATTTGTCTAAACGATGCATTTTATACAAGTTGTGTTTATTCACCGACCTCAATGAATGAAAGCACTTTTATAGAGATAATAAAATGCTTCCAGGCCTTTCCAATTTCAGTTGTCTAGCACCTTATCAATCCTCAGTTAGACAGCATGTCCCTGAGAGGTATTAGACATGCCACCCATGTTCCGAAGTGCCTCTCTTTTCCAGCTCCACTGTTTACAGAGTTTCCTTTCTTGGCCATCAAGCAACTCGCAAACAAGATCCTTTCACCACCGAACATCTGAACAGAGAACAGTACTGAGTGACTAGCACTTAGCTTTCTCTACCTCACTCCCATGTGTCTTTCCTATCGACAACCTAGATCATCTCTCCTGGTTTCCTTTTTCTAAAGGCTGTTCAAAACCTGCGATCAGACACTCCCTTTCTGAAATCCTCTTCAACATCATTAATTCAACCTCTGAGTGAAAACATTTTTACATAGCTGGTAAAAGACTTTCCCTCCTTTACTAATTCACTTGTCCAGTTTCTTACCAAGCTTTCTAGTTTCATGAGTATAATCACACCAGGAAAGATAATTAAAACCTGTCAGTGTAGATTCTTTTCCTGAATTACAAATTTAGCGATTCATGGGTTACAGTTAGAACCACTAATTCAGATTTTTCAATGATATTCGTCCAAAATCTTTCATGCGTCATAATTTGCATACTGACGTCACGCCGCAAATTTTCTGTACTGATAGACAAAAGCACTAAGTCATACAGCAAAACATACGGCAATGTCTGAAATAAATTAGTTGTTATTTAACGTTTAATTACTGTCGACCACAAATGATTAAATTTGGAGACGAGAACGAGCTACATTCCTCTCTTATTCCAGAGATAATTTCAAATCAGCCAAATAATGAACTTCGTTTCATCCTGTCTGTTGAAAACCTGTCGATGCACAAGCTTGTGATTGATTTCAGCAACCTGATTTTCACTCTATAACTGAACAGCGTGCTCAAAAGCTTTTCTACGACAAATAAACACAATGCATTTATTCATCCATTCACTTCATGAAATTTTTTAGAAAGTTGCCCGAAAATAAGTATGCTATCCTGGCATCCTGTACCCACTCCTAGGGCCGTACTATCTTCCAGACATTGCCCATCAGCTTGTTACTCAAAATATTTGAGTATATACCTTACAAAGAACGCTCTTTCAAGAAGTTTTGTGCCCATGAAACTGCGTGAAAAGTAAAATATTTTAGTGAGAGCACATAATTCGCCAAAAGAAGTTTTGTTTTTCAATATTGTTCCGTTCCCAAATGTGTGTTTCATTTAGATAAATTTTTTTTTTTTTTAATTTTGAACGACCCTTTCAATATCTCAACATACAATAACGAACTATGTTCAATGCAGTGATCAACTGCATAAACGAAAAGCTACGCTCCTTTTATCTGTTGAATTATGTGTTCTTTTAACATAGAGTATGTAGATTGGTGAGATGTAAGATGCACCTCAACACTAAACTTGAACGTGGCAAGCTCATAGGACAAACAAAATCTATTGACATAACCAACCTTAAAAAACACCATAATACCTTCAAGTTAGAACTGAAGAACAGGTTCTCTGCTTTAGAAGGCCTAACATCGGAAGAAGTGGACATCTCTGAAGTTACCAGAAAAGTAACCAAAGCTCTTATGGAAACAGCAACAAAATTAGCTGGGTCTAAGAACAAGTTGCATGTGAACAAATTATCAGGAAAAACCAAAATGTTGATGCAAAAAAGAAGAGAGATGAGGACAACTAAAGAAGATGTGACTTCCAAAGTGGAATATATAGAGCTATGCAAGACAGTAAGAAAAAGTATCACTGAAGACGTAAGGAAATTCAACTGTGAACTAGTGAGGAAAGCAATTGAAAACAACCAAAGCCTAAAGATAGCAAAGGGACATCTCAGTAAGGGAAGAAAACAGATTATGGCACTGAGAAAAGAAGATGGTTCTGTAACAAGAAATAGAGGCGAAATTTTGACAAGAGTGAAAGATTTCTACTCCAAATTATATGAAAGGGATGATATATGCACTCGAGACATCATGAAAGATACCAGTACCAGAGTTCCTCCAGTCCTTCCAGCGGAAGTTGCACATGCAATCAAGAACATGAAGCGAGGAAAAAGCTCCAGGAGAAGATGGAATTACTGTAGACATCATACAAGAAGCAAGTGGAGAAATCGAAACAGTACTCGCCCAAATTTTCACTCGATGCCTTAATGAAGGAAAGATTCCTGAGGATTGGAACACCGCTACAATGATCCTGCTACATAAGAAAGGTGACATTGAGGATCTCGGAAACTACAGACCTATCAGCCTCCTATCAGTAGTTTATAAAATCTTCACTAAAGTTCTTTCACACCGCTTGAAGGTAACACTGGACATGGCTCAACCGAGAGAACAAGCTGGATTCAGGAGTGGCTACAGCACAATAGATCATATCCACGTGCTGAGAGAACTAATTGAAAGAGCGAGGGAATATGAACTTCCATTGTGCATGGCTTTTATCGATTATGAAAAAGCCTTTGATTCGGTGAAACCATCAGCAGTTACAATGGCTCTGAAAACCTGCGGTATTGAAGATGCATACATTAATATTATTAATAACATCTATGAAAATGCAAGTGCAAAGATTAGGCTGTTTGAAAATACAACACACGTAAAAATTGGAAAGGGAGTGAGACAAGGTGACACCATATCTCCGAAGCTCTTTAATGCCACATTGGAGGGTGTTTTTCAGTCACTGAGCTGGGAAAACAAGGGGATAAAGATTAATGGAGATTATCTAACCCACCTTCGTTTTGCTGATGACGTAGTCATTTTTGCAACTACCCCATCAGAGCTGCAGAGTATGATCCAGGAACTTGCTGACAAGAGTAAAGAAGTGGGATTAAAAATGAACTTTCAGAAGACAAAAGTGATGTTCAATGCTTTTACAAGAAATGAAGATTTATCGATTGATGGAGAAAAGCTGGAGATAACAGACACGTACGTTTATCTTGGACAGCAGATATCAAGTGAGGGTCACATTGATGAAGAAATTAATCGGCGTACAAAACTTGCCTGGAGAGCTTTTGGAAGAAACAGCATAATTTTCAAGAGCAATATGCCATTATGTCTTAAAAGAAAAGTGTTTGATCAATGCATCCTTCCAGTGCTTACGTATGGTGCGGAGACGTGGACCTTAACTAAAAGAGACATACAAAGGCTGCAGACAACTCAAAGTAGCATGGAGAGGTGCATGCTTGGTGTAACCAGGAGAGATAAGAAGAGGAACTCGTGGATCCGAAAAATGACAAGAGTGGAAGACATCATGATCAGAGTTAAATCCCTGAAATGGCAATGGGCTGGACATACTGCCAGAAGGACAGATCATCGATGGACAGCTGAAATTTTAGATTGGATTCCAAGGGACAGGAAAAGACCCAGAAGAAGACCACATGGGAGATGGGTGGATGAAATTCGAAAGTATGCAGGGGTGACATGGAGGAGACTGGCACAAGACAGACCGTTGTGGAGGAAACTTGGGGAGACCTTCGTCCAGCAGTGGATTGATAATGGTTGACAATGATGATGATGATGATGTATGTGCATATTTTGCTACACATTCCATAAAGAGTCCTTACACCTCGTGAAAGATGTAATTTATTTATTTCAGTTTTCTGAACAATTCATTTTGTTAGCATACGCTTATGTTAATGGTTTTAAGTACACTGTTTAAAAAATGAGATTACACAAACGATATGTTTGTGTGTTTCTAAAGTTGCTTATAAATTCCAACGAAATCTTCATTTCGTTTCATTTTTCTTTCATACTGTTTTCTGAGAAGAGTACTAAAATTACTCTTATCATTAAGTACTCTGAGGTTCATTGACAGAAATTTCCTGTTCGGTTCTGCCATTCGAACCCCCCTCTTTTTTTTCCTTTTTGTTTTTTACCTTTTATATTTTTCAATTTTTCACATCCATTTACAATTAATTTATCTTTTATTCCTTTTAGTTGCATGTTATTCTTTTTTGTTTGCTTATAACTCTTTGCACTTAAAATGTTAATAAATAAATAAATAAATAAACAAAAGGGTTTACATTACCAACTTCACAAACCTTTTTTATTTCGTTTTTATTGTTTTTTATTTTTTATATTACTTTTAATTTTATCTATTTTTTGCAAGTTGTTTGCTTACTATTTCTCCAGCTATATTTTAATCGTTTCATTTTTATTACCTTCTTTAACTTGAAAAAAAGAAAAAAGAAATCGCTTTACACAGTCAACTTTGGAAATATAACGTGAAAAACACTCATGGATATAAATTATACCTTATGAAAATTCTGCAGTTCAGTTAAAAACATTAGGAAAAAAATTGAATTCCTGAATTGTCCAATTAAAATCGGAAAAAAAAAATAAAAAAATAAATAAATGGCACTTTTGACATGTTGTTACTCATTGGGAAATTTATCGAGAATTTTTCTACAGGCATTATTTATTGTTTTGTAATTTATTTCATTTTAACCATAGAATTCTAATTATGGGATTTTCCCAAGAAAGTTGACAAGGCAAGAAAGAAAGGAAACAAATACAAAGATGAAATCCAGAGGAGGTTTAGAGGAAGAAAGTCTCAGGAAAAGAGATGTATAAAGAAAGAAAGCAATAGGTCAAATGAAGAGGGGCAATGGAAGGTGAGAGAAATGGGAAGGAATGGAAGAAGCGAAACGAAGAGGAAGCGGAAATAAACAGAGAAAGGCTGAAATAAGTAAGAAGTAGAAATGAACAAAAAAAAAAAAAGTGGGAAGAAATGTGCAAATAATAAAAGACAGAAAGCAAAAGGAAAGAGATTCTGTTACTTGTGTGTAACACATGAGGCCAAACTGGTGAGATAATGAGAAGATACGGTCTGCCTGTTCTTGTCAAAATTCTGGTGCCAATCCCATCCAAGTTATGTTTCAGTCCTCACTGACCAAGTACATTTAAACAATGTACAAAAAATTTCCAGCAACATTCCGCAGAATGTTTTCAGATTACTATTCTTCAGAACAGTATGATCGCCAGTGATTATTTACTCCAAGAACTCGGATGCACTTGATACCAGCGTCTCAACAAGAAACAAGTGCCCGCAGCAACTCCGATTCCAATCGCCTTGACCTGCGTCAAATATGAATCAACCTACGATTTCCACAGATTTTTTTAAATAGGAACTTCGCTGCACGTTTTTTCAAGAATTATTAAAAATACTAGCTATTGAAAATTTTGGTAAATATTAGTTTGGACAAAGAATTTATGTGCATATTTCCTTTTTTTTTTCAAATTTGCATCTTTGGGAAACATATATGGAAAACGATGTAATTTCTTTCGATGTTATAAATATTTTAGAAAAAAAAAAAAAACAAGAAAAACTTATTTAAATAGAGTATTTTTTGCATGAAGCCTAGACAATTCGGAGTCGTAATATCAAAAATCTCATTATGAAGACAAAAACACATAAAAACTTAACTATAAGAAAGGCCTGTATATAACGCATAAATATAACAAAAGCATATGTAACTATAAATATCACAATGTAAATGAAACTTTACTTTTCATGCATGACTTCTTTCGTTGACGATACATTTCTTACCCAATAAGATCTGACACATTTACGCTGATGTTGCAGTTATCCAACTCCACTACTAACTCGGCGCCCAATCTACCTCGAACTCCATAAGCTCCTGTGCCCTCTCCCCTAACCGCCTCAACTTAACCCTCTTCGCGATCCGCCTCAACCTAAGCTTCCTGACCTCCTCCGCTATCCGCCTCAGCCTCTCCCTCCGCCTACGCTGCTCCATAACTTTCGTTGCCCACCCCTCGAGTCCTGCCATTACCATCTCAAAAATATCAAAAAGACTCATATTTACCTTAACTTTATCTTCACTTTTTCATGTAGTCTTGGATCACTTTTGTCGCAAACCTGCTCGCTCCGCAGACCAAAACAGACTGAATTTTTTTTTCGGAGATTTATAATCACCTGACTTTGTTGACAATGACGTATAAATTTTTAATTGTTACGTTTCGCTTCCTTGATGTTGCCACACACACACTCATTGCTTTAGTAATAATTTGCGCCCAGCCTAATAGCGATTGTGACGTCATTTCTGCATTACGTTTAAGCCAATGAGGTTAGACGAATACTTCTGGAGGTGCCCTGAGTCTGTTAACCGTGAACCCGCAAGGCGTGGAAATTTGACGTTTTTTACATGATACCTACGTAATTTCAACTGTGTGTATTTTGGAGTTGCATGGTCTTTAGTTGTAGAACTCGTGTTAATATCAAACCGGAATGAATTATACTTCTTACTCGAGTGAAGTTTAACGTTATGTTTTGTTTAGAATTCGCACTAACGTTCGTGTATTTAAATTTAAAATAAAAATGTGTAGGAGCCTCAAAATAATTAAGAATTTTATAAATTCAGCATTTTCTCACACATCGGCAACAAGTTACGATGCAAAATCAGAAACATTTGGGACGTAAGAAGGCGATTCGGCCAACACAAAAGGCATTGCAATAGCGTTGAAAACCATGAGCTTTCCCACACTTTGATGGCCGTCGCTCGCGGTTATAGGCTTCACGCAAAGTGGTACTGCTCCATTCGCAAGGGCATCTCCAGATATCTTGTCAGATCATATGTAGAGGATTTTAGGAAGGGAGTGTCTGACCCAAGGTCTTAAACAACTCGTAGAAATAGGAAGCTAGGAGATTTGGGCTAGAGTGCCCGATAGGAAAGTGACACGGAAGCGAAGTAGAAATGGATAGGAAGACGCCCTTATTTATTACCGGGGGCCAGTACCGGGGGTTCGACGGCTTAACGTGCCCATTCGATGCACGGCGGATATTTAGTGGATCGAGCGTACGTACCTGCCGGGCTGGGATCGAACCTCAGGTCCTTTCCGTGGCACTCACGAACGTTGCCCACTAGGCCACCCGCGGCCCGCAGATATCTTATTCTAACCTCCTTGGTATTTATATAAGCCAGCTACACACCTTCACAAGATTCTACGTTTTCTTCTTTTTCTTCTTTGATCACTTCATTGACTGACGTTAGTTTTGTTTCACGGACCAAATTGTTTTTTTCAATGTTAGGTTTCTATTCTAACGGTTTAAAAAAATAATCTGTTAAGTAGGCGTCGAGGTTATTTATTTCCTAGATGTGAGATAATTTTTAACTTGGGTAGATTCCGTTTTCATTAACGATTTCTTTTCGGAATAAATTCATCAAAAAGGTCAATTTCTCATGCAAAAACAACAACAACAACAACAACAACAAAGAATAAAAAATAGGTAGGCTGAGTTCCGATTGAGCCGTCAGTTTGTAACGTAGGACTACGATCGGTGTGGTAGATTTTTTATTCGGCGGCGGGCGTTTTCAGGCGTTCTCGATACTCTCTAGTTAGTTGGGCTGCAGTCTTCTTGGGCTTCTGACATTCCTCATCATTTGCTCTTGCATCTCGTTTTGATTTTCTCCACTTTTGCTTGCGTTCGTTCATTCGGCGAATTCCGCTGCATTGTTGAAAATGTTAACCCGTTCACACGAAAACAATTTTTTAAAATTTTGGTTTAAACCACTACGACACCATGCACAGTCGTTTTGCACTCACGGTTGTCTAGGTGAACCGCAATATTGTCAAAAGTGTTCGCCGGTTCACAAGAAAACAATTTTTTAAATGTTCAGTTCAAACCACTGCGAAATGTTCTTCGTATATTTGAATAGATCTCGCGGAGAACTTCAAAACGATACCACGCACAGTCGTGTTGCGCTCACGGTTGCCGAGATAGATTGAGCGAAACGCGGCGGCTTACCCAGAAATGTTGCAGCATTTCCCTCGCGCACAGCGAACGAGCGGAGCGTCGCGCGCACGATGTATTGCGCAGTACGCGAATTGGACTGCATGCTATTTATGAATATGCTAACATGATTAGTGTGCGGCACGTATTGTTAAATGTTTTAACAAAAAAAAAAAAATGAAACACTTTCGGGGGATGGGCAAGACCCCCTTGCCTCCTAAACACGCCCATGTCTTCAAGTATTTTATTTTTGCTTGATACCATGCTCGTTGCCTACGAATTTGCTCATAACCGTAAAACAAGATTTTTTTCGAAAGCTGAAGCAATAGAAAAAGCATGTTTGGTAAATAAAACGCATTCGAATTTTATGACAAATACGCAGCGTACTGATAAATTTAGAGAAATTCCATTTTGAGCGCTCTTCGCGTTGAATTTGCCAAGAAACTTGCAAATGAAAAGCCGCTAAAGTAATCAGTTTTGCCTAACGTGTTAAATTCAGAAAGAGCTTTTGCTGTAACTGAAACAGTCTCTACGTAGCGTAAAGCTAAAAGTTACTGAATTTCTACTTTGAGAACTCCTAGCGGGAAATTTATGAACTAGTAATGAAATTTTAAATAGGCAAAATTTAATGAATGTTAATGTCCTAACATTCGCAAAAATAATGTTTCAAAAATCTATGAAAACAAATTTCTTTAGACTTAACGATTCTAGTAGGAAATTAACGAACTGATTGGAAAATTTAAATATTTGAGAAGGAACAGTTAAGCCTAATCTGAGAGGCACAACATATTTTTTTCCCTCTAAGTTGAATTGTTTCTTCCCAACAGAACTTTAATTTTTTGAATTTTTGACTTTGACAGCCCTTAGCGGTAAATTCATGCAGTATATGGATATTTAAAGTGCCAAAGTTAATGTCCTTTGATTTCCTATTAGCCCCAAACATTTTTTTTAAATATCTCTAACAGCAAAAAGTTCGTTGTGCACGGACAGACAAAATGATTACACTAGCACTGTTTCTTACAGAACGTTCTACTAAAAAAAAGATTGATTGGCATTTCAAAAAGCTTAAAAACCTTTTCCTTGATTTCACTTTTTTCCCTTGTTAATTTGACGGATGAAAAATTCTGAGGCGATAAGAAGAGTGAAGGGCCCCCTCAAGCTTTTAGCGTCTAGGGCCCCAAAAAATTCAAAGTCGCCTCTGTATAGAGGTGATGGGCAATTTTTTTTTTTTTTTTTTTTTTTTTTTTTTGAGATTTAACGACCACCGTGAGCAACTTAATGGGCTATAAGCAGTCGCCCGTCCCTAATTTAGAGGCACTGGTTCCAGGGAAGGGAGAGAGCCAGTGCCGTAAGACAAACACAACATCCATGCCTCACCGGGATTCGAACCCGGACCCCTTCCGACGAATGATCAGAGGCCAACGCCTTAGACCACTGCGCCACCGGGGCGGCTTGGGGCAATTGACATGGGCATCAAACCGAACGCAGGCGATAAATAGTCGCACACCAGTGCTTCCCAACAGCAAAGAACTGAGAAGAAATTAAGGCTTGGCGAGACGTAATTAGAGCCGCCACATCCAGGGGTACAAGATGCAACATACAGGCAGATGCCGCAGCAGACTGCGCATACGTGTTTGTGTAGTTTTGCTGACTTCAATTCTGGCAAAGAACAGTCAGCCGAGCTACTCACAGCACGTGATTGTTACCTTTTCGATAGCATAATAACTTCGCAAATCCGATATGTTAGTTAAGGCTTTTGTTTGCTCTTCAGGTTTTCAGAAACATTTTCAGAAATGCCAAATACTACGGATTGTCTGCAAGTTGTACGGATTCTTAGGCCTAACTATAATATCTGCTAAAATTGAATTTAAATAGCAATATTAATTGTTATTGCATATTTGTCTCACCAAAATGAGGAACGGGCGGGATATCAGAGACCAACAACAACAACAAAAAAACTGCTCTAAGCAAATGGTCATCAGATCGAAGGAAACAATCGTGGATCAAAGAAAAGCTCCATAACGCCTTCTGCTCCTGAATGTTTGATTTCCACCAGAGCCAAAGCTACTAGCTCTACTGCCGTAGTCCCCTAACGCCTTTTTCTCCTGAATGTTTGCTTTCCGGCAGAGCACAGAAGTTCCCAGCTTGTGAGGGCGCTGCTCTCGCATGTTTTACGTTAATTCAACGAGAGTTGACATTATTCACACGAAGCTTTATGTTTTTTGCCAACAGTGAATCGCAATGGACAAACGTGAGTAAACGTGGTGGTCTGAGCGAATTGAATCGTGGACGCATTGGCAGATGGGTCATTCTATCGCCCAAGTTGTGCACTCGTATCAAGGGTGTACCGCGAGTATACCTTTGACAGACGTACCAGCGCTCAGAGAGCAAGCGGTGGTAGACCTCATGCCATTGATGCTTTTGGTCGACGTAGACTAGCCAAGTTCGTACAGATCGACCGCTTGGCTACGTTGGCGCAAATTACACCCGGGCAGCAATGGCATCATTTCAATTTTGCTTTCCTAAAAATGGGTTCAATACATGACTAAATAAGGTATTTATGCTTATAATGAAACATAAGAGTAATTTTTATAAACCACCGGAAATAAAAAGTCAGATAATTTATAACGTCCGCCTTCCAAGGAGGGGTCTTCCTTGCATTTCGGGGGAGCACCCTCCAGCCCCCTGTTGGCTACTACCCTGTGAGTAAGCAGTTTGGCAGTGGAAGGAAATGTGATTGCAATGGCGGTATCGGAGGAGATTATTCGTATGTGTTTGACGAATTTAAACTCGGTTTATCAGCTGCAGAAACAACTCGTCGCATTTGCTTAGCATTCGGGGAAGATGTTGTGAGGGAATTCACAACTAGGAATTGGTTCCGAAAGTTCAGAGATGGAGATGAATCCCTTCAAGAAAAGTCACGTCCTATCAGCCTTGACGCAGAAGCCCTGAAAGTTGCTGTTGAGAAGGACAGTAGCCAAACATGCCAGGAACTAGCCCAGTCATTTGGTATTAGGAATGAAATCGTTCAAGGACACCTTTTTTTTTTTTTTGGTGATTGGAGGTTTAGTGACCACCGCGAGAAGCTCAACGGGCTATAAGCAGTCGCCCGTCCGTAATTTAGAGGCACTGGATCCAGGGAAGAGAGAGAGAGACAGAGAGAGAGCCAGTGCCGTAAGAGAAACGCAACATCCATGCCTCACCGGGATTCGAACCCAGATCCCTTTCGAACGAATGATCAGAAGCCATCGCTTGGACCACTGCGCCACCGGGGTGGCCCAAAGACATCTGCATGCAATAGGTAAGGCATACAAATTGTCTAAATGGGCTCCCCACGCATTGTCTGCAGTGAACAAACAGCAACTTGTCTTAGCTTGCCTTGCATTGCTCTCTCGCTATGACAAGGAATCATTTTTGAATAGGCTACTCACATGCGATGAAAAGTGGGTCCAGTACAGCACCCCAAAACGTTCCAGACATTGGTTGTCCACCAGTGACTCAATTCCTCACACATCGAAGCCAGCACTGCATCCATGTAAAGTTATGCTGTGTATATGGAGGATATCACGTGGTGTTGTTCATTATGAATTCTTGCAACGCGGCCAAACAATCACCGCTCTAGTGTACTGTGAACAACTGAAAGGTGTGCATGGGTACCTGAAAAAGAAGGAATCAGCACTGGTCAACAGAAAGGGAGTTCTGCTCCTTCAAGATAACGCTCGTGCCCACTCCGCTTTATTGACCAGAAACACTATAAAAGAACTTGGGTGGGAGCTTTTATGTCATCCAGCTTACTCACCAGATATCTCTCCTTCAGACTATCATTTGTCTCTTTCACTGGACAATCATTTGCGTGGACATGACTTCCCCCAACTCTGATGAGTTACACGCTGCCCTCCAACACATTTTCTGTTTCTATGATCCGGCATTTTGTCGCAGGAGTATATATAAGTTGTTAATATGTTGGCAGAACGTTGTTGATGCCCATGGTAATTCTATTGATGAATAAATTACTTTTCTATTACGGATGTGTTATACTTGTTTCAGTCTCCGAAAATGGAAAAAACGTTTGTGGTTACCTGATAGCTAACACTATTTTAGATATTTTTGGGGTTCTGCATTGAAATAATACTAATTGCTTAACACAATACTTAGACGACCGCTAAGGGTATCAGGGATCAACATCGCAAGAAATAGAGATTACTGTTACCCAGAGGTTGGGAATTATTCGTTGCTGCCAGAATTAGGGAATTTTACGACGCTCATCAGCAGAGGCAGTAATCATTAGTAAGAATACAAACAGCGTTTGCTAGAACGGTCGAGCAATGTACAGAGGCCGTTCCATAAAAACTGAGAGCAATTTCTTTTGAGTTGGCAACAATGCGAAGGGAAAAGATCACCACTCAGACGACTAACTGAATTTTCTGAAGCCGTTTTACCAACTGATTCAGAGTAAAGAAGTGAAATGCGTTATGCGATAAAATTTTGCTATCGTTTGGGTAAAACGGCTCCAGAAACAGTTGATTTAATGAAAAAAATCTTACAAAGGTAAATGTTTGGGTGAGTCAACGATCTTTAGATGGCACCATGATTTTAAAACAGGGCGTTTGTCGGCAGAACTCGCTTCTAGACAGGGTCGACCTGAAAGTGTTGTTACGGAGCGAATTTTTCAACACTGTTTGGGCAATCCTGCAAGAAGATCGACGAATGATAGCGGCGTCAACTAATATTTCAAAAGTGTCGGCATTCCGCATTCTAGGCGACAAATTACTGCTGCATCGTGTGTGTTCCAGATGGATACCTCATGACTTGACAAGAGAACGATTGTTAGCCAGAGTTCAGGTGTGTCATGAGTGGAAACAAATGATTGCAAAGGATCCAAACGTTCTAAACACAGTAATAACTGCCGATGAAACACGAGTCCACTATTTCGACCCCCTCACGAAGCGCGCAACGAGTGTCTGGAAAACACACAGAGGCTCGCCTCCTCCAAAAAAAAAGTCCGCCAAACCAAATCAGCTGCGAAGGTGATGATGTTAATTTTCTTTGATCATAAAGGTGTAGTCTACCAGCATGCCGTCCCTCCACAAATTGCTGTCAATGCTGAGTGTTACATTTCAATCTTGAAGTGTCGGCGACGACACATATCGATGAAGCGACCGGAACGGGTGAGCAAGTGGACCCTGCAGCATGATAAAGCCCGTCTACATGTGGCTGCATGTGTTCAATTGTTTCTGATCAAATGCAGTATTGAAATCATGCCACACCCTACCTACAGTCCTGACCGCCCCCAGTACGGTTTCAGGTTGTTTTCAACAATGAAGGAGATGTTCCGTGGCGCAATATTCGACACAGATCCGGACATTATTCAAGCTGTACAGAGGTCACTAAAGAAGCTTCCACATAATGCCTTCGCCACAGGCTTTGAAAAGTGGACTGGGGACTGTTGAATATCATCCGAGGGAAGATACTTTGAGAAAGAATAACATATATTTTGCTGTATCTATATATCTTCATTTTGTGTGATTTTACTTTCAGTTTATATGTAACGGCGGTTGTACATTAGCTAAAAGATTTCATTGCTTTATTGCAGGCATTTTAACTTTGCGCTTTCAGGCCTTAGAGAACAGAACACAGTGAACGATAGTGATCATAGACTACGTAAAACTTTTACAGCTTGAGACGCCAAGTACACTTTTCTTCAAAGAAAAGAATGGCGAAGGGACAGACTGGGGAAGAACTCTGGTAGTCGGGGACATAATGGAATTTCGGAGGTAATGAGACGGAAAGGACACGTCTCTTGGAGTGTGAAAGAGAATGAAATAATGCAGAAATGCAAAAGACGATGACTAGAGATGTAAATAAGTAGTATGATAAGTGAAAGAGTAAGTAACTAAGATAATTCCTGGAGAACTTGCTAATTCGCATCATAATGAGCTTTAGCTGACAAGAAATTTGTTGGAATTGCAATTATTCCCATCTGTTTCTTCGTCATATATCTTTCATACACACCGATGAACCATTACATCATGACCACCTACCTAATACGCTGTACGACCTCTTTAGCCCGCAAAACAGCGGCCACTCGGTGAGGCGGCGACAGGTATTTGGGGTATCTGGTACCATAATGTCAACATTCAGGTCCTCCAGTTCCCGTACTTTTCGGGTGGTGGTGATTTTGCACGAACCCACTTTTCCAAGTTGAACCACAAATGTTCGATTGGGTTCATGTCAGATGAATTTGGAGGCCAAGGCATTAACAGAAAGTCACCAGCATGTTCCTCGAACCAGTCCTTAACGATTCTGGCAGTATGGCATGGCGCCTTATGCTGTTGGTAATGGCCACCACCAGCAGGGAACACATTTGCCATGAATGGGTGAACTTGGTCCTCAACGATGTTCAGACACCTAACAGCTGTCAGGGATTGTGCTATTGGGATAATGGGGCCTAAAGTATCCCAAGAATACATCGCCGACAGCATAACACATCCGCCGCCCGACTGTTTTCCGCCCAGCAGTGCATCCAGGTGCCATAGCCTCCGTTGGTAATCAGCGTATCCGCACTCGGCCGTCTACGTGATGCACCAGGAATCTTGATTCGTCAGACCAGGCCACTTTCTTCCCATTATCCATGGTTCAATCTCGATGATCTTGGGCCCATTTCATGCGTTGTTGGCGATGACGTGCAGTGAGCATGGGGACCCAGCTGGGTCTTCGGCTATGCAGGCCCATGCGCAGAAGGATGCGATTAGCTGTGTGCTGTGGCACATTGCCCTGATCACCACTGTTTTTGCTGCAGGTAATTTGTCGCACTGTGGCCCTGCGGTCTTTGTGAACACTGCCCGACAAACTCCGCTCCCCACTGGCATCAGTAAGCTGCGGACGACACACTGCTGAGCGACGGTTCGTCGTTTGGCCAGTTGTGCACCGCTTTTGATACGTACTCACTACAACGGCACGTGAACAACCCACAAGCCGCGCCGTTTCCGAGATCATAGTTCTGAGGCACCGTGCCATCTCAATTTGTCCTTTATCAAACTCCGATAAATCGGCACTCCGAACACTCTACCAACCAAAAGCCGGTCCTCGGGTTGTATATATAGTGTTCTGTGAACTTCACCTGTGCCACCGTTCGGTCTCCAGGCGCGCTCGTTTCTCTAGGCTGGGGGTGGTCATAATGTAAGGGCTCATAGGTGTATTAAAAGTTGCAATGGGATCGAACCCAGAGCAGGAAGGAGGAACTCCGTAGCATTAAAACGACTTGTTTATTCCCTCCCAGGACTTTGGTTTACAACTTGTAATCGCAATTCCTCCATGAGCTACCAACAGAGCTTCGTTGACTTAATCACAATATCGGTCTCGTAGATATATCATTCATAGTACAGATCATCAAGATAATATGCGCTCGAAATCTAATTATTAAAGCATCTTTCGTCCTACCAAAGCACCACATTTATACTTTGCGTAGCTTTTTATTTAAATTTGACTCACTGGCAGTTGTTGCCAAGAATCATAAGGAAATTGAGGGAAGATACGAGCAGTTCAGAAGGAAAATCTAACGGAGAAGTAATGTAACTTACATAAGGATACAAACTGAAAAAAGAAAGTTAAATTAGGGGTGTACGTCTCAAGGTGCTTAAATCATTCAATATAGGGTAAACAGTAGCAATTTCGTGATAATTTCAGAAATTTCCATTTTGATCACAAAAAGGTTATCGCACACGTTTATCAAACTCCAGTGTCCCATACGCAACACATTTGTACATAATACTAGTAACTTGGAAAACCGTAGGACTGTATGCTTGTGTTCCATGACTGATGTTTTCGCATAATGTTTACCAGTAGTTATTCTATGATAACCTTGGTAGCTTGGTGATAATACCTTGCTAAGTTCGTGATAGTGAACAAGGTGTCCGCTTGTACGCACAACATTGCGTGAATGTAAAGAAATATAGAAATAATAGCATACTTGTTATATTGCACAGTTTACTCTAGTCAAACCTGAAAGATATGCCCATTTTTATCAATAAAGTGCACTCTTTTTCCATAGAATGCCATTTTCGCATTTTAATTTCAAACATCATCGGCAGTTTTCACAGGCGTCGTACGTGAACACATCTTCATTTACATCGTAAAAGTTTTGGCACTTCATATGGTACCATACCATGCAAAAGCTACATTGAACCCACTGAGCTCGATTTTTTTTTTGACATTCCCGTTATACATGTGTGCCCACAAAATTGTCAATCCGAATTATCGTTTTCTTTTTGCATGGGCCTGTTGATAAAAACTGTGTATACGAGGTATATTTTGTTACATTTCATTTGCATCAAATATTACGTATCACGAAGTCATCACCTGTAGGTGGTATATTCGTGATACCTTGGTCTGCTAAAATTATTCAAAAACGGAACTGAAGTGTCTATTTCAATCCCAACTACCGTGATTATGATTCAGAAATCAGATATTGCAGTTTAAATTATGGGGAAAATATTATTGAAACCAACATTAATGTCTGAAAAAATTAACTCCCCAAAGCTAAGGATCACGCGCCCGAGACTACGCATCTACACGCTGTAGAATGCTGATAAGTGCATTTTTAAATGAGACAGGAATCTAATCAATAACAGGGTGAAATATTGTTTGCTTATCCCTATTTTCTTTCTTGAAATCAGCTCTTCTACCTTTTATACTAAGCACCACCACAGAAGACTATTCGATTCCCGCCACACGTTGAATAACTTTCCCTGTGATACGAACAAAACAACTTATTGATGATCGCCTTCCGATTTTAGAAACTCAACATCTGCTGCCATTTATGATAAAATGTTCAAACTAATTAAGACAGTGGTTACTTTACGAATAGCCGCTTACGCTCTATCACGAATTTACAAATGTCACGAAATTACCAATGTCTAACGTACATACTGCGGAGAGCTAAAACAACATGACCAGTGCGTCTTATCAAAGCAACTGCAGGTAAACAACGACGCGTGTGACGGTCAGGAAACGGTATAAGTAACACTTGATACTGAGCTCTGTTAATTAATGCTATTTTTGTTCTTCAGATGGCAAAGGCAGGGGGCTTAAGCGAGTTTGACAAAGGCCAAACTGTAATGTCCAGACAAATGGGTCACAGAATTTACGACAGACGGCAAGATTTGTGTGGGGCCCACGGTGATCTATGGTTTAGTACCTTCAAAAAATGTTCTGAGCAGGGAAAAACCACGAAGAGCAGGCAAAGGTTTTGACCGACCACTGCTCATCGATGCTAGAGGTGATCCAAGGATATCCCGTATGGTACGAGCCAACAGAAAGGATACTGTGGCCCAACTCACCGATATGACGGCAGTAATGTGTCATAACACACAGTATATCGAACCCTGCTGAAAAAGGGGCTGCGCAGTCGCAAGCAGCTCCGAGTGCCCATGATAACCGCGGTGCAGCGTCGAAAGCGTCAACAATGGGCACGTTAGCATCAAAATTGGACCTTGAATGATTGAAAAAATGTCGTGTAGTCCGGTGAATCTCTTTTCCTGTTGCACCCATGTATACGGCCCGGTACGTGTGCGTCTTTTATCTGGGGAAATGTTGGCACCAGAATGCACCGTGGGACGAAAACAAGCTGGTACAGGGAGTGTAGTGCTTTGGGCAGTGTTCAGCTGGGAAACCCTGGGTCCAGTAATTCATGTGAGGAAACAATGACGTCTACCATTTAGCTAAACAACATTGCAGACCAGGTACATCCTTTCACGACAACGGTATTCCCTTCTATTTGTGTCTTCTTTCAGCAGGAAAAAGCGCCATGCTATACCGCTCGGATTGTTCTAGAATGGTCCACGGAACATGAGGAAGAATTCCGGGTATTGCCCTGGCTTAAGTTAAGGGATCTGCTGGTAACGTGTTGGTACCATATACCACAAAACACCTTTAGAGATTTTGTAGCTCCTTTGCCTCGCCGGGTAAGAGTTGTTTTGACCGCAGGTGGAAGACCAACATCATATTAGGCAGGTGGAAGATCAACATCATATTAGGCAGGTGGAAGACCATCATCATATTAGGCAGGTGGAAGATCAACATCATATTAGGCAGGTGGAACACCAACATCATATTAGACAGGTGGAAGATCAACATCATATTAGGCAGGTAGAAGACCAACATCATATTAGGCTGGTGGAAGACCAACTTCATATAAGGCAGGTGGATCACCAACATCATATTAGGCAGGTGGAACACAAACATCATATTAGGCAGGTGGAAGATCAACATCATATTAGGCAGGTAGAAGACCAACATCATATTAGGCAGGTGGAAGACCAATAACATATTAGGAAGGTGGAAGACTAACATCATATTAGGCAGGTGGAAGACCAACATCATATTAGGCAGGTGGATCACCAAAATCATATTAGGAAGGTGGAACAACAACATCATATTAGGCAGGTGGAAGACCAATTTCGTATTAGGCAGGTGGAAGACCAAGATCATATTAGGCAGGTGGAAGAGCAAGATCATATTAGGCAGGTGGAAGAGCAACGTCATATTAGGCAGGTGGAACACCAACATCATATTAGGCAGGTGGAAGATCAACATCATATTAGGCAGATGGAAGACCAACATGTTATTAGGCAGATGGAAGATCAACATCATATTAGGCAGGTAGAAGACCAATTTTGTATTAGGCAGATGGAAAACCAAGATCATATTAGGCAGGTGGAAAACCAAGATCATATTAGGCATGTGGAAGACCAACATCATATTAGGCAAGTGGAAGACCAACATCATATTAGGCAAGTGGAAACACCAACAACATATTAGGCAGGTGGTCATAGTATTTTGGCTGTTTCGTGTATTTTGCTTTCATTTGAGCCTGGTGAGAATTCTGTAAAAATTTTGATTTGCAATATCTCCATATTTTCGATTTTTATCCAGCGGAAACTACTTTACATTACTATAAATTGTGAAAAAATTTATACACCAGTATTTAATGAAATTTAAATGCAAATCGTCTTTGAACAATATTTCATATATTTGTTATTTAGAAACACTGCGGTGAAAATTATATAAATTCTGGCTGAAACACAGATTTAAGTTATATATACGACGGAACTACTAAACATTTTGTTTTTTTTCTTCTTTTCGAGAGCCTACTGAAAGCAATATTACTACCACACCTTGTCATTGTTAAAAGGTTGTACTGATGGTATAGAAATTTGGGATAATTCACCTGGTGGTAATAACGTGAGTATAAATTTCTGGATGTGCTTTTCCGTTTCTGTTTTGTGCACGATCCTATTCAGATCTACTAGAGAGTTTTTTACTGTCATTCTCAGTTTTTCTTTTACTTTCCAGTTCTGGTTTTTGTTTCTTCCTGGGCTTTCTTTCCCTTAAAGGAATTTTTCATGTCTCTGGGCATTCCTTCCCTGACAAAACTTGTTTAACTTCACCGCTGCTTTGTCGACCAATTAATAAAAACGTTCCTCCATTCCTAAACGAGGATCTTTCATTTTCTGTTTTTTCACCTCCAGCACATTCTTCTTCTTTTTTTAGTTTTTCATCTTTTACTTGTGGAGTCCTCCTGTGCCTTGTCCAATTTAGAGAGAGAGAGAGAGAGAGAGAGAGAGAGAGAGAGAACTCAAAGGTTCTCCTTAATTTCCTGCGTCTCAATCTAAACTGTTTAGAGGAACAGCTGCGTCCTCAATTTATACGTTTTCGCTCCCTCGGGAGATGCCGTGCAGTCCTAATACCACCGCTTAAATACATCAAAAATATTTCCATATTATTACATTGCAAAATGATAACCGGGTTGTGATGAACAGAAAAAATAATTGTCGGGAGTCGAAATCTTGAAAACATGAAACGCGAAATTAGTAGACCTCAAACACAAGCTGGTGCTTTGATAAACTACAACAATAACGAAAGAGGAAAGTAAATTCGGAACGTCAGATCATCAGCAGTAAGGACTAAAAGCAAAGATAATGCCAGATCAAATGCTGAAGAACAACTAACAGATTGCAATGTTTGAGGCTGGCTATTGAGATATTTACTGTACGTCACTCTCTCTGTAACTGGATGATCATTATGACTTAATCAGGATCGTCGGAGCTGTTTTTTGACAACGGGGGCAAGGTATTAGGATATGAATTTTTTGGTCAGATCATAAAGCTTATTGTGCTTTTGAAAAGCAGAATGTGATGACCTCATCTGAACGTGCTACAGATTATTTCGATAAAATCTAAATTAACATATATATTTAATTTTATATCTATAGGGTTTTTCAATGTAAAGCGTTTCCCTCTGTAACGTTCTTAGGTTTTAAGGATATGGATATATGTGAACAGTCAGTTTAACTTGGAACACCCCCTTACGTGAAGCTTGAATCGTAGCTGGTTCGTATTAATAGGAATATGGGTTAGCTTAACTTCAATATCCTTGATAAAGCATTGAAATTGTGGGGCGTGGATTTTGCGGACAGTTGAAAGATCGTGGATTTTGCGGACAGTTGAAAGATCGTGGATTTTGCGGACAAAGAGAGGCGAGCAGTGGAATTTGTGGACACTGGTAAATCCCCCTTCCCCTTCCGATCAGGGACGCACCAACCGGGGACGCAATCCAGACACTTACTATAAAACCTCTCTCTGAAGGAAGATGGGAAAGTTGGGCCGCGGGTGGCCGAGTGGGCAACGTTCGTGACTGCCACGGGAAGGGCCTCAGGTTCGATCCCAGGCAGGTACGAACGCTCGATCCACTAAACACCCGCCGTGCTTCCGATGGGCACGTTAAGCCGTCGGACCCCGGGTACTGCCCCCGCCCCCGGTAATAAATAAGGGCGTCTTCCTCCCCCTTTCTACTTCGCTTCCGTGTCACTTTCCTATCGGGCGCTCTAGCCCAAATCTCCTAGTTTCCTATTTCTAAGGGTTGTTTAAGACCTAGGGTCAGACACTCCCTTCCTAAAATCCTATGATCATGATGGGAAAGTAGGATCGATGCTGTAAAGGTACTGTGGTATAATTCCCATTAGCGTATGTCTTCGTAACATTTCATTGACCTTTTCATTGAGAGCCTGCCATCCGGACTTTAATTTTGGACACCAGTGTAAAATACATATTAGTGAGATTCGTCAGTCCAGATGACATTTTCAAGTAATTAAGGTTCTTGTCGAAATGTTGTTTCGAGAAATAGCAGAAGCAAAGCCTCATCGCTATGCGTCAAACCTTGTTGCTCTGTGGTATGTGTAAGGGGTGTGCGCGCCTCATTGCAAGGCTTTGTGCGCCCGCAAGTGTTACTGCAGCTATTAAACAGAATGCTAAGAGTATACGTATTGTGCTGTCACATTTTACGTTCTTTCGATATGCAATAGAGACTCCGGCCACCTCATCTTTCTCATCTGGTATTCAAGGTGAGTCGCAAGAATTCATGCAACTCAAGTGCTAGACGGACGGAGCTGCTATACGTAGAATAAAGACAATAGTGTTTATTATTGAGTTGGAGCGAAAGAAATGTCCGACAAAGGATCAGCACACGTAGACAGCGAGAACGGAGAAGTAGGACAACTTACCCGGGCAAAATAATCCCCTTCGGCATCGACACATAGTTGCCATCTGTTCCGGCAAGGCCAAGATTCCGGAACGAAAAAAGTCTTGTTCCTGGGACCCGAAGAATTCATCAACTGCACGTTGAACCTCTTTGTCTGCCGTGAACTGTTTCCCGGAAAGGAAGTGATCTAGGCGACAAAACAGATGATAGTCCGACGGAGACAAGTCTGGGGAATTGGCAGGATGAGGCAGTGCTTCTTAGCCCAAGACACTTAGTGTCAGCATCGTTTGTAGTGCCACATGAGGGCAAGCGTTGTCCTGAAGCAGAAGAACACCATGTTTGTTTACCAAAGCAGGTTGTATCTGCAGCAATTTCCGGTGCATCTGGTGTAATTCAGCACAATAACGTTCTGCAGTGATGATTTGGCCTCTTTCGAAGAAAGTCCGATGAATTATCCCGGGTGTGGACCACCAGACAAGGAGTACCATCTTCTTGGTGTGTAGGGGTGGCTTAGGGTGCCATCCAGCAGGCTGTGCCTTGCTTAACCATTGTGCAGATCATTACCGGTTATCATAAAGGACCCAGTTCTCGTCGCATGTGATGATTCGCTGCAGTAGAGGTTCCTGTTTATTCCTGGCAAGCAGTGACGTGCAGACATCCAAACGCCTAGTCTTTTTGGCAGTTGTCAACTCTTTCAGCAGCCACATGTCCAGCTTTTCGACCTTACCCAGCGCAACCAGACGCCGAACAACTGTCGCGTGGTTCACTGCTACCTATGCCGCTATCTCACGACACGTTTTTCGGGGGTCCGCTTCGACCACACGTGACAGAACATCGTCAGAAACAGCAAAAGGTCGGAAACCACGTGGTTCGTTTTGCAGGTCCGGATCTCCGCTTCTAAATTTCAAAAACCATCGCCGAATGGTTCGTTCGTTAGCTTTGTTAACGTTTCGAGCGGCAATTCTTGCAGAATGGCCCAGTTTAAATTCATACAGGAAGATGACTCTCAAATCCGGCGTCTGCATGTTTCCTTTGCAAGCCACGTTACGTCAAAAAAAAAAAAAAAAAAAAAAAAAAACACACCCCTCTGAACCTTGTTTTTCACACATATGCTAGCTATTTATAGTAATTCTGTGACATAATACCCGCAACACCTGTGGGTGGTTCCATTCCGCTGTGGTGTGGGCTTGCCTCCACTGCTCGTTCGGTGCGAACACATAAAAGTCTGGAGCAGTTGACTTCTCGGGTGATTGTTTAATGCTCTAACAAACCGCCGCCCGGCTACATCCTGCGAAATTTCGCTTTCCCCGTCCAGGAAATTATCTCAGAACGTCTTCGAGAGAACGTTCAGAGATAATTCCGGCCAAAAAATAGCACTTCCCGACGAACTTGCAGCTGCTCGTCCTTACACGGACCTAAACGACAGTGGCCCAACACTGGGCCACTGTCGTTTAGGAATAGAAGATGGTGTCTTAGTGTTGGGCCTTCGTTCAATTGCAAGGTTTTGCTACCTGAGTACCGGTCAACTCAACCGCTAACTTCGGAGCCCTGGCTGCTCGATGCCGAAGTCTCGCGTCGAAGCATCGACTTCGTAAATTCTCCTCCAGAATCAGTGTTGCCAGATATTTTTACCTGAAATAATTAAACCAGAACAAAAACATTAGTAGAAATCAGTACATCAGGTTTTTTCTCTTGAAATATGCACCATCTGTCATAGACTCAGATGCATTCTTAATGTGAAGACACATTCAAAACTATTGATATGTCAAATGATACGAGTACTCCACACATTGCTATTCAACAATTTAATGCAAATTCAAACTAATATGACTCTGGGTCACTCTTTTCACACGATATTAGTAATGATAAGCTTTTTGAAACTAATGATCTAGGTAATAAAGACAGTGGCCCTAACACAACCACAGCTGTATTGGTCTCATTTGTTGTCTACCAGAAAAAAAAAATATATATATATATAAAGTGAAATTGATTTTATTATGTGTAACAAAAAATCGTCATAGAAGACTGCAGTGTGCTAAACAAGTTCAACACAGGCAGTGACCATAGATTGGTGAGATGTAAGTTGCACCTCAACACTAAACTTGAACGTGGCAAGCTCATAAGACAAACAAAATCTATTGACATAACCAAACTTAAAAAACACCATAATATCTTCAAGTTGGAACTGAAGAACAGGTTCTCTGCTTTAGAAGTCCTAACATCGGAAGAAGTGGACATCTCTGAAGTTAACAGAAAAGTAACCAAAGCTCTTATGGAAACAGCAACAAAATTAGCTGGGTCTAAGAACAAGTTGCATGTAAACAAATTATCAGGAAAAACCAAAATGTTGATGCAAAAAAGAAGAGAGATGAGGACAACTAAAGAAGATGTGACTTCCAAAGTGGAATATATAGAGCTATGCAAGACAGTAAGAAAAAGTATCACTGAAGACGTAAGAAAATCCATCTGTGAACTAGTGAGGAAAGCAATTGAAATCAACCAAAGCCTAAAGATAGCAAAGGGACATCTCAGTAAGGGAAGAAAACAGATTATGGCACTGAGAAAAGAAGATGGTTCTGTAACAAGAAATAGAGGCGAAATTTTGACAAGAGTGAAAGATTTCTACTCCAAATTATATGAAAGGGATGATACATGTACTCCAGACATCATGAAAGGTACCAGTACCAGAGTTCTTCCAGTCCTTCCAGCAGACGTTGCACATGCAACCAAGAACATGAAGCGGGGAAAAGCTCCAGGAGAAGATGGAATTACTGTAGACATCATACAAGAAGCAAGTGGAGAAATCGAAACAGTACTCGCCCAAATTTTCACTCGATGCCTTAATGAAGGAAAGATTCCTGAGGATTGGAACACCGCTACAATGATCCTGCTACATAAGAAAGGTGACATTGAGGATCTCGGAAACTACAGACCTATCAGCCTCCTATCAGTAGTTTATAAAATCTTCACTAAAGTTCTTTCACACAGCTTGAAGGTAACACTGGACATGGCTCAACCGAGAGAACAAGCTGGATTCAGGAGTGGTTACAGCACAATAGATCATATCCACGTACTGAGAGAACAAATTGAAAGAGCGAGGGAATATTAACTTCCATTGTGCATGGCTTTTATCGATTATGAAAAAGCCTTTGATTCCGTGAAACCATCAGCAGTTACAATGGCTCTGAAAACCTGCGGTATTGAAGATGCATACATTAATATTAATTAATAACATCTATGAAAATGCAAGTGCAAAGATTCGGCTGTTTGAAAATACAACACACATAAAAATTGGAAAGGGAGTGAGACAAGGTGACACCATATCTCCGAAGTTCTTTAATGCCACATTGGAGGGTGTTTTTCAGTCGCTGAGCTGGGAAAACAAAGGGATAAATATTAATGGAGATTATCAAACCCACCTTCGTTTTGCTGATGACGTAGTCATTTTTGCAACTACCCCATCAGAGCTACAGAGTATGATCCAGGAACTTGCTGACAAGAGTAAAGAAGTGGGATTAAAAATGAACTTTCAGAAGACAAAAGTGATGTTCAATGCTTTTACAAGAAATGAAGATTTATCGATTGATGGAGAAAAGCTGGTGATAACAGACACGTACGTTTATCTTGGACAGCAGATATCAAGTGAGGGTCACATTGATGAAGAAATTAATCGGCGTACAAAACTTGCCTGGAGAGCTTTTGGAAGAAATATCATAATTTTCAAGAGCAATATGCCATTATGTCTTAAAAGAAAAGTGTTTGATCAATGCATCCTTCCAGTGCTTACGTATGGTGCAGAGACGTGGACCTTAACTAAAAGAGACATACAAAGGCTGCAGACAACTCAAAGAAGCATGGAGAGGTACATACTTGGTGTAACCAGGAGAGATTTGGTGTAGCCAGGAGAGATAAGAAGAGGAACTCGTGGATCCGAAAAATGACAAGAGTAGAAGACATCATGATCAGAGTTAAATCCCTGAAATGGCAATGGGCTGGACATACTGCAAGAAGGACAGATCATCGATGGACAGCCGAAATTTTAGATTGGATTCCAAGGGACAGGAAAAGACCCAGAAGAAGACCACATGGGAGATGGTTGGATGAAATTTGAAAGTATGCAGGGGTGACATGGAGGAGACTGGCACAAGACAAACCGTTGTGGAGGAAACTTGGGGAGACCTTCGTCCAGCAGTGGATTGATAATGGTTGAAAATGATGATGATGATGATGATATATATATACATACGGTCAGGTGATGCGTAACATCACAGCCTCTCCTTGACAAATGTCAACCCCGCCTTCTCGTGGTGCATCCTGTTCCCACTAAAGGGGCTCTGACGACCGCCCATAGCGGTATAACTATACCATCGGGATAAGAGGAAATTCTATCCCACACTCACCAACCCGCTTGGCCAGCGTGGTGAGTTATGGCCAAAGCCCTCCAAAATGATTCCACAACTTAAATCTTGGCCCTCAGTCTCCGGCAGCTGGAATGTACCTGGCCAAGGCAGCGGCCAGTGCGACATGAAGGCAGAGGGTGCTAAGAATCCCCGGAGGACCGGACTAGGCTGCCATCTGATGCTGACCTTGGCTACTTACAATGGACGCTCCCTATCTTCTGATTCAAGGCTTCTTGAATTGGAAGAGGAACTACAAAGGATCAAGTGGGACATCGTGGGGCTAAGTGAGGTAAGGAGAAATGGAGAAGATCTCATCGAACTGAAAAGTGGACATCTCTTCTACTATCGTGGGACAGATACTGGCAGAACTAGTGGTGTTGGATTTATAATAAACAAGAAACTGAAGGATAAAGTTGTAGAAGTTGAAAGTTCCTCTGACAGAGCTGCACGACTTGTTATCCAACTCTCGAAAAGATACCAGGCTCAGATTATTCAAACTTATGCACCCACCACAAGTCATCCTGAAGAAGAAATTGAAGAATTTTATGAGGAAATTTGTCGTCTAAATAATAAAGGTAAGCAGCACTTGAAAATAATTATGGGAGATTTCAATGCAAAAATAGGGCAACGGCAACAGAATGAAACTTCAGTAGGTAAATTCGGTCATGGCAACAGAAACCAGCGTGGAAATACTCTCGTTGAGTTTGCAGAGGCAGAAGGGTTTTTCATCTTGAACTCCTTCTTCAAGAAAAAGCCACACAGGAAATGGACATGGAGACATCCAAATGGGACGACAAGTGAAATTGATTTTATTATGTGTAACAAAAAATTCATCATAGAAGACTGCAGTGTGCTAAACAAGTTCAACACAGGTAGTGACCATAGATTGGTGAGATGTAAGATGCACCTCAACACTAAACTTGAACGTGGCAAGCTCATAAGACAAACAAAATCTATTGACATAACCAACCTTAAAAAACACCATAATACCTTCAAGTTAGAACTGAAGAACAGGTTCTCCGCTTTAGAAATCCTAACATCGGAAGAAGTGGACATCTCTGAAGTTAACAGAAAAGTAACCAAAGCTCTTATGGAAACAGCAACAAAATTAGCTGGGTCTAAGAACAAGTTGCATGTGAACAAATTATCAGGAAAAACCAAAATGTTGATGCATAAAAGAAGAGAGATGAGGACAACTAAAGAAGATGTGACTTCCAAAGTGGAATATATAGAGCTATGCAAGACAGTAAGAAAAAGTATCACTGAAGACGTAAGGAAATTCAACTGTGAACTAGTGAGGAAAGCAATTGAAAACAACCAAAGCCTAAAGATAGCAAAGGGACTTCTCAGTAAGGGAAGAAAACAGATTATGGCACTGAGAAAAGAAGATGGTTCTGTAACAAGAAATAGAGGCGAAATTTTGACAAGAGTGAAAGATTTCTACTCCAAATTATATGAAAGGGATGATATATGCACTCCAGACATCATGAAAGATACCAGTACCAGAGTTCCTCCAGTTCTTCCAGCAGAAGTTGCACATGCAATCAAGAACATGAAGCGAGGAAAAGCTCCAGGAGAAGATGGAATTACTGTAGACATCATACAAGAAGCAAGTGGAGAAATCGAAACAGTACTCGCCCAAATTTTCACTCGATGCCTTAATGAAGGAAAGATTCCTGAGGATTGGAACACCGCTACAATGATCCTGCTACATAAGAAAGGTGACATTGAGGATCTCGGAAACTACAGACCTATCAGCCTCCTATCAGTAGTTTATAAAATCTTCACTAAAGTTCTTTCACACCGCTTGAAAGTAACACTGGACATGGCTCAACCGAGAGAACAAGCTGGATTCAGGAGTGGCTACAGCACAATAGATCATATCCACGTGCTGAGAGAACTAATTGAAAGAGCGAGGGAATATGAACTTCCATTGTGCATGGCTTTTATCGATTATGAAAAAGCCTTTGATTCGGTGAAACCATCAGCAGTTACAATGGCTCTGAAAACCTGCGGTATTGAAGATGCATACATTAATATTATTAATAACATCTATGAAAATGCAAGTGCAAAGATTAGGCTGTTTGAAAATACAACACACGTAAAAATTGGAAAGGGAGTGAGACAAGGTGACACCATATCTCCGAAGCTCTTTAATGCCACATTGGAGGGTGTCTTTCAGGCGCTGAGCTGGGAAAACAAGGGGATAAAGATTAATGGAGATTATCTAACCCACCTTCGTTTTGCTGATGACGTAGTCATATTTGCAACTACCCCATCAGAGCTGCAGAGTATGATCCAGGAACTTGCTGACAAGAGTAAAGAAGTGGGATTAAAAATGAACTTTCAGAAGACAAAAGTGATGTTCAATGCTTTTTCAAGAAATGAAGATTTATCGATTGATGGAGAAAAGCTGGAGATAACAGACACGTACGTTTATCTTGGACAGCAGATATCAAGTGAGGGTCACATTGATGAAGAAATTAATCGGCGTACAAAACTTGCCTGGAGAGCTTTTGGAAGAAACATCATAATTTTCAAGAGCAATATGCCATTATGTCTTAAAAGAAAAGTGTTTGATCAATGCATCCTTCCAGTGCTTACGTATGGTGCAGAGACGTGGACCTTAACTAAAAGAGACATACAAAGGCTGCAGACAACTCAAAGCAGCATGGAGAGGTGCATGCTTGGTGTAACCAGGAGAGATAAGAAGAGGAACTCGTGGATCCGAAAAATGACAAGAGTGGAAGACATCATGATCAGAGTTAAGTCCCTGAAATGGCAATGGGCTGGACATACTGCCAGAAGGACAGATCATCGATGGACAGCCGAAATTTTAGATTGGATTCCAAGGGACAGGAAAAGACCCAGAAGAAGACCACATGGGAGATGGGTGGATGAAATTCGAAAGTATGCAGGGGTGGCATGGAGGAGACTGGCACAAGACAGACCGTTGTGGAGGAAACTTGGGGAGACCTTCGTCCAGCAGTGGATTGATAATGGTTGACAATGATGATGATGATATACACTGCTAGCCACCCAAAATGCAACACCAAGAAGGAAGCATCCGATTGGCCTGAAATTCGCAGAATGCGTCGCCCGCGAGAGGACATGCAAACGATTAGCATTGCAGGGCATATGCAAATCATGTGCGCCCGCCACGCCACCGAGAAGCACTATAATAAGGGTGCACAGAAGGCGAGGTGTAAGTAGTAAAAGTGTGTTGTGCTGCCGGACCTGTGCGTGGAAAGCTTCCTGATGCCTCGTCGCAGAATACGGCAGTCATTCCAGCACGTTTCGGAGTTTGACACCGGACGAATAGTGGCTTATCGCGACAGCGGTTTATCGTACCGAGACATCGACGCCCGTGTGGGACGACATCCAGCCACAGTGAGGCGAGTATAGATTCGGTGGGTGCAGGAGGGACGGACGGACCGACGTGAGCGATTGCCGCTGGCCGCGGAACACCACCGAACGAGAGGACCGGCATGTTGTGGGGAGGGCATTGACGGCTCACACCGCCACATCACGAACGTTAGCGCAAGAATTAGAGTGTGTTGCGCAGCAACCTGTGTCAGCACGTACCGTTCGACGTCGTCTGCAGGAGCTGGGACTTGTCGCACGGCGCCCATTGCTCCGATTACCATTGACGTTACACCACCAGCAAGTGCGGCGGCAGTGGGCCGTTGAACGCCGAACCTGGATTACGGAATAGCACGACATTGTCTTCTCCGACGAATCCCGCTTCAGTCTGCAACACCACGATGGTGGAATTCACGTGTGGCGGCACCGTGGCGAGATATTGTATGACGCCTGCATTATGCATCGCCATACCGGTCCGTCGCCTGGCGTTATGGTTTGGAGCGCAATTGGATATGGCACCCGCACCCCTCTGGTACGCATCACCGGTACACTCAACAGCCACCGCACCATCTCCGACGTTTTGGAGCCTGTAGTCCTCCCTTACCTGCAGAATCTACCAGTGGCCACGTTTCAACAGGACAATGCGCACCCGCACATGGCACGCATCGTGCAACAATTCTTCACGGCCCACCAGGTGTCACTGCTGCCGTGCCCCGCCTGTTCTCCCAATATGTCGCTCATCAAACACATCTGGTCGTTGATCGGCAACCGAGTGGCACGGCAAGCACCACCCACGGCTACGCTTGATGAACTGTGGCAACGTGTAGAAGTAGCCTGGACCGACATACCCCAAGCCCACATCCAAAACCTCTTTCGTTCGATGCCGCGGCGTGTAGCAGCCGTTATTGCGAGCCATGGGGGGACACACGAACTATTGATGTCAGCGTGTTTCGCAAGTCGCACGGGCCTGTAAGCTCAATCGTTTCATCTTTGTATCTGTTGTTATGTGTCCAGTAAATCTGGCTTTGCTATCTCTTGTCCTTCTTGTTGTTGCATTTTGGGTGGCTAGCAGTGTGTATATACTACCTGACAGAGAAAATGTCACATCATGAAGACGTGAACGCAGCGCCATGCGAATTGCAGTGTGCATGTCAATCAGTTATGCAAAACCGCATGTCAATAAGTTATGCAAATGATTGCATTTGCAGGCCAATCGTATGAAAGGCGCGCGGGATGTAAACGGACATCCAGCCCGTGACGCCATTAGTCGAGACGTCTTCAAGGCAACGAGAAGTGAGCGGTTCTCCTGCAACCGTGTCTGCAGAACGAACAAGGGGTGATAATGCCGTTAAGACGCCGTCGTACGCGATTTCGTCAAACGGATGAGTTCACGGGAGGTGTAATCGTAGGCCTTCGTAGCACCGGATGGTCCTTGCGTCGTATTGTGGAAGAAACTCAATGTGATGCCACAACCTTCGGTCGCATTTGGAGACAGCGGTCCCAGGAAGGATATATGCAACGTTGTAGGGGGACCAGAGCTGGACGGAGGCGGACGTCCGAGCGCACCGATCGTGGCATCCGACGTCATGCCGTAGCGGACTCACAGGCCACAACGGGCGACATTTTGCGGAGTGTACAGGAAGGCTTGGATGCTCCGATATCAACGAGGACAAGGTCACGCCGATTGGCTGCGTCTGGTTTGCTGTCCAGCCGTCCGTTGCCATCGTCGTCACCGCTTGGCGTGGTGTCGCTCCAGTGCTGCGTGGGGTGCCGAATGGAACAGTGTGGTGTTCAGCGACGAATCACGGTTCTGTCTCACTACGGATGATCGCCGTGTGATAGTCTGGAGGCGACGTGGCCAACGGAAGGATCCTTCCGCCATTGTGGAACGCCACATGGCCCGGCGTCGAGGTATCATGGTATGGGGTGCTATCAGCGCCAACAGCCACTCACCGCTGGTAAGCATTACGGCCATATCGACGGCACGCCGCTATGTTGACGAGATGCTGCGGCCCGTGCCATTACCGTATCTGCAGGTCATCCCAAACTCCGTTTTTTAACAAGATAACGCCAGGCCGTATGCCATTCGGATCAGCCTGAATGCTTTACACGGTGTGCGGATGCTTCCGTGGCCAGCACGATCCTCCGACTTCTCGCTCATCGCGAATCTTTGGGACACGACTGGACCTCGGTTGAATACCCTCCCACCACCACAAAATGAAGATGAACTATGGACTCGGATCAACACCACACCGTTCTCGATACCCTAGGACTCTATTCGGACTCTCGTTGCCTCCATGATACGTCGGATTCAACGCTGTATCGCCCAAAATAGAATGCCACACTCTTTATTGATCATCCTGTATATTCGACCACTGGATCCTAGTCTGTACGTGGCAATTAAATCATTTGTTGAGTACCTACTTGGCTATCTGTGTGTGCAGTTCGGTCTGTTTTCGAGCATTCCTTCGTGGTGTGCAATTTTCTTAGTCAGGCAGTGTATATAAACTTATAGTTTTTACTGAGCAACACCCGGAGGTTCTGATAATAACAATTGAAACAGCTGCCGTACACAAGAACGTATTATTAATAATTAAAATGTCCAACTATAGACGTTTCTGTATTATTTAGGATTTTAGCAAAGTACTTTTTTTTTTTTTTTTTTTTGATTGGATGTTTAACGACCACCGTGAGCAACTCAAATGGGCTATAAGCAGTCGCCCGTCCCTAATTTAGGGTCACTGGTTCCAGGGAAGGGAGAGAGCCAGTGCCGTAAGACAAACACAACAACCATGCCTGACCGGGATTCGAACCCGGACCCCTTACGGACGAATGATCAGAGGCCAACGCCTTAGACCACTGCGCCACCGGGGCGGCGCAAAGTACTGGATACAACATTTGTATAAAAGACTGATTTTCCATTTGGATGAAAAAACAAGAAAAATGACACCGAATTTTCGGGTGTAATAAGCACGTCTTTTGAATCCGTTCTGACGCAAATTAAATTTATCAAAGTTATTCAAAGTCAATGGAACCGGTATGGAAAACAATAGTATCTGACAGAAGAAAAAAGTTTTTCAATCGGGTTTTTAATCAATCAGATATTGCTGTAAACGGAATCGTGAGCTTACGCCCTCTGGTTGCAGACTTATGCGTTAAGAAAAACATGAATTCATATGAGAAACATTTCGCACCGAAAACGCTCTCAACATCGAAATAAATTTTCAAATTGGACTCTTAGAAACAGAGATATCGACAAAAATAACATGTGACTTTACGTCCCCTGGTGGGAAAACCATACATTACTTTAGGAAGAAAGTATTCTCAAAAGGTTTTTCCATGTGACCACTATCGGTCCAAGAAAAAAATTAGTCGAGTTTTCAGGAGCCCAGAGTTTGCTACAAATACATCAGAAGAAGAAATTAACACTTATGCCCCCTGGTGGCCACACCATTCTTTACCAAACATTAGAAATTATGTGAAAAATATTTTCCATCAGGTCTTGTAGGCGATACAGGAAGCATTTTTGAAATTGGAGTTTTAGAAGCAGAAATAACGCAGAAAATGCAATTTACCTTTGTGCCCCCTAGCGAAAAGTCTATGAGTTACTTGAAAATTTTGAATTTATAGGAAAAACATTTCGCATCGGAAACACTATCCAACAAAGAAGGAATTTTTCAAATCGGACTCCTAGAAGTAGAGATATTGACAAAACTAAGATATAGATCTACTGTCCCTGATGTAGTAGCTCCCATCCGGAGCTGTATCCGGTGCAGAAAGAATTTTTCAAATCGGATATTTAGAAGCAGGGATATAGGAGGGAAAGCAATTTTCCTTTACGCCCCCTAGCGAAGCGTTTATGAATTGATTGAAAATTTTGAAATTATATAAAAAACATGTCACACTGGAAACACTATCCAACAAAGAAGGAATTTTTCAAATCAGACTCCTAGAAGTAGAGATATTGACAAAAATAAGATATATATCTACGCCCCCTGGCGTAGAAACCATGCATTATTTTAAGAAACAAATGTTTATAAAAGGTTTGTCGACAGGAGTACAATCGGTCTACATACAACGAATTTTTCAATCGAGAATTTAGAAGCTCATATTTTGCTGCAAATACGTCAGAAGCTGAAATTAAGATTTACGCCCCCTGGTGGCAAAACCATTTTTTACAAAAATTAGAAATTATGTGCAAACGATTTCCCAGCAGGAGCTGTATCCGGCGCAGAAAGAATTTTTCAAATCGTAGATTTAGATGCAGAGATATAGGGGGACACGCAATTTACGTTTACGCCCCCTAGCGGAAAGTCAATAAATTACCTGAAAATTTTAAAATTATATGAAAAACATGTCACACTGGAAACACTATCCAACAAAGAAGGAAATTTTCAAATCGGACTCCTAGAAGTAGAGATATTGACAAAAATAAGATATACATCTACGCCCCCTGACGGAGAAACTGTGGAATATTTTAAAAAGAAATTATTCCGAAAATGTTTATCGATGTAAGTGTCATCAGTCCAAGAAAAAACTTTTTCAATCGATGTCTTAGAAGCTCAGATTTTATGGCAAATACATCAGAAGCAAAAATTAAAACTTACGCCCCAAATGGCTAAAGTATTCTTTACCAAAAAAATTGACATAATATGCAAAAGATTTTGCATCAGGAGGTGTATCCGCTAAAAAGAAAAGTTTTCAAATCGGAGTTTTAGAAGAAGAGTTATCGGGAAAAATGTAATTTACTTTTACGCCCCCTAGCGGAAAATCTCTGCTTAATTTGAAAAAGTAACTATATCTAAAATATTCTTTGACATAAATGGAATCGAAAGATAAAATAATTTTTTCAATCGGATGTTTAGAAGCAAATATGTGGAATAAAACGCATTTTTGAATTCGACATCATGTGCATTTACGCCCCCTAGCGGCGAAATTGTACATCGTAAAAAAACGAAATAAACGATCATCATTCTCATATTTCAAGCTTCCCAATGCAAAAATAATTTTTCAAATCGGACTAATAGTTGGAGAGATATCGTGGGTACAGGCTGACGGACGAACCGGTAACATAAGCACGATCTTTTTTTACAAAAGACGTGCTAAAAATACTAGGGCTGCTCAGTTCTGATTGAGCCGTCAGTTTAGATCGTAAGACTACGACTTGCAGATGGGATAGTTGAAATGAGCTAGTCGAGTATGGTTTCAAAGCGTTTATTTATTTTGTTGTAACCAACACAGGTCTATGACATGAAAAGTAACTTACCTAATTTTTACAAATAATGCTGGATACAGTGCGAACACAAAGCAGATCGATACACGAATTACCCAACGTGCTGCTCCGTCTTCTTGGGCTTCTTACATTTCTCGTCACTTGCTCTTGTCTCTCGTTTTGGTTTTCTCCACTTTTGCCTGCGTTCACTCTGCGAATTCTGCGGCGTTGTGGAAAATGTCAACTCGCTCACGCGAAATTTTTTTAAACATTTTTGTTTAAACCACTGCGATATGTTCTTTATATATTTGAATAGATCTCGTCGAGAGCTTTAAAACGATACCACGCACAGTCGTGTTGCGCTCACGGTTGCCGAGATAGACTGAGCCAAACGCTGCGGCATAACCCAGAAATATTGCATCATCTCCTCCGCGCATAGGGAGCGAGGGGAGCGTCGCGCGCACAGTGTATTACGTAGCACGCGAATTGGACTCCATGCTGTTTATGAATATGCTAACAGGATTAGCGTTCGGTGCGTATTTTTAACTCTATAATGATATCAATTCGGACGTATTTTTGTCACAGCGGTCCGCCGTAAGTCACCCCATACTATCTGTGGAGTTAGACGTAGTCCTACGTCAAAAAAAAAAAAAAAAATCATGATAACCAGTTTGGATTTGGAAATAAACCAATTTAGTTTGAGGTAGTATTAAAATATCAAGCACCGTATGCTTCTTTATTTCAGACTAGATGAAAGCCCGTCAATAATGACGGAGAAAAATACAATGTATTATCATCATCATCATCACCAGGAACTTCCACTACTAAGCGGATTTCCTCGACCATATACACTGAAGAGCAATTGAATAAGAGACAGCTGGCGTTATGCAAATGTGGCGCTGTGGGCGGCCTTGTAAATGGAAACGACATGACGTATGCAGCGATCCGACAATATAAGGAGTCATGCGACGGGAATCAGTAAGAGTCGGACGCAGTATGGGTAAGAAGAAGGATCTAAGCGCATTTGGTCGTGGGCAAATTGTCGGGGCCCGACGAATGGGTCACTCCATCTCGGAAGCCATGCAGGCACTGGGATTTTCACGAGCCACTGTGTCACGGGTGCACCGTAAGTACATCGAATCCGGTAACACCATCCCTTCAAGGGCCAACTGCCGTGGACAACAGCGTGTGGATGAGCGGGGTCATCGTCGGCTAGCTCGCATTCTAACAGCGGTTAGACGGGCCACAGTGCAAGAAATCACTCGGCAATTTAACGCTGGTGCACAAAAACGTGTAAGCAGTCACACCATCCAGAACCATCTCCTCGCTGTGGGGAACAGAAGCCATCGTCCCACGTGGGTAACGCTGCTGACCGCACATCACAGGGTGCAAAGATTAGCATGTGCGCGGGAACATCGCCACTGGACCCTAGACATGTGGGAAATGCTGCTTGGACTGATGAGTCGAGATTCACGTTGGTACATGCGGATGGCAGGATAAGAGTACGGCGCAAAGCACATGAAGCGATGGATCCTTCTTGCCAGCAGGGTACTCTTCAAGCTGGTGGGGTGGCATTCTCGTCTGGGGACTGTTTACGTGGACTGAAATGGGACGCCTGGTACGTGTGACATCGTCCCACACAGGTCGACGTTACCGGGATATCCTGGATGACCATTTGCTCCCATTTGTGCGTCTTCAACATACCACTGGGGACCTCATCCTGCAACAAGACAATGCACCGTGCCATCGCTCCCGAATTGTATCCGAATGGTTGGATGAACACTCCACCGACGTGACCTCGCTTCCTTGGCCAGCTAGGTCACCTGACCTCAATCACATCGAGCACATCTGGAATGCCATCGAGAGATATGTTCGAAGCTCTGACATCCCTCCATCAAATCTTCGCGAACTGTGGGAGCTTGTTCAGGGATCGTGGAACCGTATGGCTTTCCAACGCTTCCGGTATATTGTCGAGTCCATGCCGAGACGAATCGCCGCCGTCATCAGGTTGAAAGGTGGTGCTGCACGTTACTAGACAGATATCTCTAATTCAATTGCTCTTCAGTGTAATTCAGCCAGAGCCTTCCTCCACTTCTCTGTATCCAAGGTCATCACTTCATCCAGTACATTATTTCTTAAACTGGACTTAATCTCCTCCATTCACTTTCTCCTTGGTTTTCCTCTTTCCTGGAGCCTCTCACTCCATCAGAATTTTAGGAAGTCTCCCTGATGACATTCTCCTTACATGGTCAAAACATTGTAATCTCCGCATTTCAATAGTTTGAAGAATGTCTACTTTAACACTCATAATATCTGGAATTTTTGTATTACGCACTTTTTCACATCTAGATTTTCTTGCAGAATGCCCCCAAAATTCAGTCTCTGTAGACAATAATCTTTGTTGATGTCTTTTATTCAGTGTCCACGTCTCCGCACCATATAAAACGATACTCTGTACAATCGCAGAAAAAAAATGTACCTTTTTCTCTTGGAAAGATATTGCTGCTCCAAAGGACAGGATTCAAAACAGAAATAGTTTTCCTGTCCTCCGCAATTCTCCGATCAATGTCATGATGGCATGTACCATCCTGATGTATTATGGATCATCACGTTGGTACATAATACATCATGAGCAGTCGGTTATGGAAGTTGATACGACGGGCTGTCTGTTTGTTTTTTATGTGTTTTGTAAAACCTTTAGTCCCTTTTTCGTATACACTTCTTTGCACACAACATTTTCCGTATACACTGACTGTGGTGCCTGTATCAATTCCCCCTGTTCTTTTCCGTGAACTATTTTTATGTTGACGTCGTCAGATCGTCGTACTCTTGACGTTGCCTTATACAGATGGCTAAACACCGGTTCAGGTAGTGAACCAAAATTCCTGAAGTAAAGTTTTTCGTAGTCGCTCCGGTGACGCAGTGGTCTAAGCGATGGCCCTCTGATCGTTCGTCCGAAAAGGGTCCGGATTCGAATCCCTGTAAGGCACGGACGCGGTGTTTGTCTTATGGCACTGGCTCTCTACCTTCCCTGGAACCAGTGACCCTAAATTAGAGACGGGCGACTACTTATAGCCCACTGAGTTGCTCACGGTGGTCGTTAAACCTCCACCAAAAAAATAAATAAATAAAAAGTTTTCGTATCTCCAGAGTAGACCGTGTGACGTAACGCATCTCTGACGTCTGACGTCATGTGAGAATGATTTGGATTAGATGACGTCACAGCAGCAGCTGTGTTCTTTGTTGCTATGACAACAAAACAAAGTCATATACGCGTAGACTGTGCGCGTGTAGGTGATGACGTCACCTACACGAAAACACGAAAAGCAAAGCGTGACGTCACATACGTTTGTTTCTAGGTTGTTGCTATGACGACTTAAAAAGTGGCAAGGAGGAAGAGGACTCTAGTAAATCATATATTAGGATAAACAAGTGCTGGTTTGAGTATTTATTATCAACTGAACCAGAAGAGTTTAAATTCCTCTCCAACAGCATTCACATCCATCACTCATTTTTAATCAATTTACACAACAAATAGTAATTCATTGAACTAACTCTGAATTTTTTTACTTCTCTAAGGCATTTGATAAGAGTAGACATAAAAAAACTCGAAATAGCTGCTGGCTGATAGTGATACCCAAAGTACCAAAGGACTGTAGGATTTCAAAACAAATGTTCTCTTATTGAAACACAACATGGAAAGTGAAAAAAATGCGTGTTGTTTTACAAAAAACATAAAGCGATGTTCAATCTCATTCTTGCCACCCAGGTGGCCGAGTTTTCAGAGTCGTAGGTTTCTGGCTATAGTCATCCAAGTTAGACCGTCTCGAAAACACAAGGCCATGACTTTAGAGAGATGAGTTCTTTCTTTTAGTGACGTCACGCAAAAACCCAACTGGTTTCCCATCCTGTCGTGTAGTCGTGTGTGACGTCGAACACGACACAGCCGGACCAGTCTGTGTTACATGAGAGAGACGTCACAAAAGGAGGGAAATCCAATCTTTAATATCATGGCTTTATGCTTTTTAGAAGGCCTTGTTTAGGCCGAGGTTTAAGTCTGGGCTGATGCATGGATGGTTGTTTGTCTTAAGGCAACCGCTCTCTCCACAAAATCCACTGGTCCTAAAATTAGGGACGAGCAACTGCTCATAACCCTTACAGTTTCTCATGGTAGCCATTAAACCCCTAAACGAACAAAAACAATCAAATCCCATTGTGCCGCCCAGGTGGAGTAGTGGTCTAAGAGATGGCTTCCGATCATTCGTCTGACATAGACCCATATTAGACATGGATATTGTGTTTGTCTTATGGCACTGTTTCTCTCCCTTTCCTGGAATCAGTGGCCCTAAATTAGGGACGGATGACAACTTATAGCCCACTGAGTTGCTCACGGTGGTCCATAAACCCCCAATCAAAAGAAAAAATATTCCATTGTTATACCACTCCGACTCTAGAATAAGCAACCTGTGCGAAATTCCGATAGCTCAAAGTTGGAGGAATGGTAGCCCCCCCCCAAAAAAAAAACCCGGCTTCGTTACGTAAATGCTTAAATATTTTGGTAACATTGATCTTAGTGATACAGCGACAGTGGAAGTAAGCGTTGTTTACTTTTTGGGAAAGCAGTTCATATCATACGCAGTTTCTGTGATAACCAAGTTACTCCTCGATACAAACTTTGTAGATTATTCTGTGGTGGACACGTATGCGCGAACGCAGTTAACGCTGATCAACTGGTCGGCATAAGATGTTGACGTCGAAACCAAATTGCGAGTCGAATTCCTGTTCAGTGCCAGTAGCGCAGCCAGGATTTAGCTTTGGGGGGGGGGGGACCACCAACCGGCCATATTGAATACAATATATATATATATATATATATATATATGAATAAATTGAATAGAACATATATATATTTAACACAAACAACTATATGTCCCCACATACATACATATGGAATCATAGAGTTGAAAAATTATAACAAATAATAAATTTATTTATAAATATTTCTTTGACTACCTAGAAAGAGATGAGCAGACAGTATGAATGCAATGTATAAATCTCATTACGAGTTTTGGATTAATTTCTAATAATTTTCATATTTCCATATATAAAGAAATTTAAGTTAACTTTCATGTGAAATTCAACTTTGTCAAATCCATGTTATTGCCTTCCTAGTAGTAGTGAGTTTTGTGACTTCAAATAGAATGCTTCACCTATGTACAATTTAAATTTAATTCAGCTTTCTTTTTCCAGCAAGAAAGAATGTGTTGCCTCTTATTCACAAAAATAAAACCTTTATTCTTACCATTTTCAGAAAATAGTCCCCTTGAATAAAAAAGTGCCTTTAATGACTTCGATCAATATTTTATCATTAGTTCTGTACAGTAATTATTCCGAAATATACTCAACTTATCATTAGAAACCTTAAAATCATGTACTAAAGTTAAATCGTCTACAAAAGTGAAAGAGACATTTGCATTGACAATACAAAAAATTAAAATATATATATACACACTATCTACCAACAAGTAATTGGACACCTGTGATAGCAAAGGAAAACGAAGTTTATTCACCTTCGATAGTTGGTGGAGCCTCCACGAGCGGCGATTAGAGCTGCGACCCACCGGGGCATACTCTCAACCAGGCGTTGTACAACGGCTAGCGGTATTTTCTTCCACTCGGCTTGGAGAAGACAGGTCAGTTCCTTCACCGATTTCGGACGGTGGGGGCACCCCTTAAGTCGACGCTCCAACTCGTCCCAGAGGTGCTCGATAGGGTTATGGTCCGGGCTCTGCGCATGCCAGTCCATTCGATTAACCCCATTGTCACCATACCAAGCCGTGTTGGACCTCGCAACATGACAGGTGGCATTGTCATCCTGAAAGTAACATGAGTCCACCCCGTAAAACTGCCACAACGTAGGAAGCGCATGGTCGTCCAAAATGGTGTAGTAGGTCTCGGCGTTGAGTCTACCAGGAACTGCGACCAAGGGTCCCGTGCCATACCAGGAGAAACACTCCCATAGCATAATTCCACCGCCGCCGAACTTCACAGTTGGCACAATACATTCCGGCAGGAGGCGTTCTCCAAGCAGACGCCAAACCCAAACCCTGCCATCTGAACGGTAGAGGATGAACCATGATTCGTTGCTCCAGAGAACCTGTTTCCACTGTTCAACGGTCCGCTGTCGACGTTCTTTGCAATACGTTAGCCGAGTAGCGCTATTGGACTTGGTGATCAAAGGCTTGTGGGCGGCAGCACGTCTATGATAACCGAGCAGATGGGCTTCCTTACGGATGGTATTCATTGAAAGAACACTGCCGGATGCCTGTTGAAACTCCTCGCGGATGTGGCCCATCGATTTGGTGCGGTGCTTTCGAATTTCTCTGGCCAGCACTCTGCGGTCTCTAACTCCCAGTTTTGTGGGTCTGCCGGCCTCTCATCTTCCACTTGCCAATCACGTAGGCCACTGTCGATTTTGGGTACTTCAACTCGCTGGATATGTCACGTATGGATCAGCCATTTCTGCGATACCCGACGATTACACCTTTCTTGAAATCAGAGAGCTCCGAACTGCGTGGCATCTTGCATGCGACTGGTTGCGTTGTTGTTTCCCACACGATATTTAACGGCGGCGGCCGTGACGTGTATCAGGACCGCAGATATCGTCGATTGAAGGGGTGTCCAATTACTTGTTGGTAGATAGTGTATATATCTATTACTAATTTAAATTATTTACAGTTTGAAATTTAGGCGCCTAGGTTTCTTAGCCAAGTCATCTAGTACTTCCTCAGGAGAGACAGAAATATCCTTATGAATGTACAATAAAGCTAAACCATTCAGTCTGGTTTCTCCTGTTGTACTGCGCAAATAATATTTTAAGTACCTCAGGGTGGAGAAGGAACGTTCTGCAGAACATGTTGTTACTGGCAATGTCGCCATTATTTGCAAAAGTTTTCGAATGGATGGATACATAAGTTCATCACATTCGGCTAATCCATCAAGGGCGTTTTTTGGCTTTTTTTCCATCCTGGCTATTTTTCTGTACCAGACTCTAAGTTCCCCGCATACTGCAGAAGGTGAAGCGTATGCAATGTCAGATGCGTACTGTTCGCATAGTGACTTTACAAATTCTTCATCTTTTGGAGAAGTAGTTTCCAGTCCTTGTTGAGGCAAAAGCACTTGGAACGATCTCAGAGTATCCTCATGTGCAATAAATCTTTCCTTCATCTCATTTAAAAACGCATCAAGGAAAGGAATAAAGGTCGTTCTTCTGTAATAACTTTCAGCCGAATCGTGTTCAATATTGCTGCGGTGTGTTTGGCGATTTAATACTCGAGGAACAGTAACTGGTATGCCTACTCTATCACAGATTTTTTCAGCTTCTAAGTACAGAATGTTAAATTCCTCTTCAGCATGGTCTCTGATTTCTTGAATAATATGAGCAGTATCTTCTGCATGTTCAACGGCAGTCATTAAGTCAATGTTTCCATGGGGGTTCGAGCAATTGAGGGGCGTATAAAAATTGCATTTCTGATTTCTTTGTGTCACTTCTATGTAGGAAGTTTAAGGGATCGTATAAAAATTTCTTTTCTGATTTCTTTGCGTCACTTCTGTGTAAGAAGCCTAGAGGGTCGTATAAAAATTGTCATTGGATTTTTTCCCTGGTTCTCTGTTTTTTCCCCGTGGATCTTTTTTCCTAGATTGACGCCACAGGGGCAGCAGAGTTTGATTAATTAATAACCTACGAATTAATAATAATAAATATTTATAATCTTACAATTGGTAAAGCAAAACTGATTGCGATTTTGAAGTTTGGTAGCAATTTAATAGAAGATTAACACAGGGTTTTGTGAATATTGAAACTGCTCCTTTTATGAATGCATTGCAGATTGGCCAATAAGAAAGGTGCAATAAAACCCAACATAAATTAATACCTTCACAGTAATAATAATAATGAAAATAATTTCAATAATGATGAGGTCATTTCTAAAAAAAAAAAAATCAAAAAAAGGAGGCACGGGCCCTGCGGTTGCCGGAAAACTGCCACACATTTTTCATTAAGGGGTCTGGCACAAATTGCTGTTCCTCCGAAGAACACTTTGAATGTGTGACAATTTTTCCAGTGGAGCAGTTACCGAATTATGTATGGCAATTTTCCAAAATGCCTAACGAGGGGAAGGAACTCTCTTGTTTGTCTAAATTTTCATGCCGGTTCATTTAAGTTTAGGGCAACTGGCCACAAAAGTTCGGGGGGGGGGGGCTATAAAGATTGCCGTTTCTGGGTCTATATTGAGAAGTGAATTGGGAACTCCAAACAAACGAATTTCGAGAAAACGTTCCATGTAAGCTAAGAGAGAATTGTACTTTAATTTGAAGAAATAAATTGACGAGGATCCGTGGTACACTTCGTTGGCGGGGGAGGGGGGGGCTCTACCTCCAACTTCCGTAATATTATATTCTGGGCCGCTGGAGTCTGTCAGTGATGTTCCCCTTGAAGCGTCCTCAAGGTTTGTGAGCTTTGGGGGGGGATTCCCCCAAAATGTTAAAATGGACGTAGAGCTGTAAACATTAGAACCATGCTTTATATAATGATTCTGTACACGACCACGAATTTTCAGGAGGGCGGGATGAATTCAACCTCCCCCAAGTTTCTAAGAGCGCAGACAAGTGCTCAAGTTAAGAGATTTGCTCACAATTTCTGTGCTTCATGTTGTGTTTAGTGACAGACTATGCATGCTCCTCCCCCGTCCCCCAGAAATTTGGTGAAGTCTGTAAAAGGGATACGAGGTGTTTGGTTTCAAGGGCTCTACCCCCAACTTCCGTAATTTTATATTCTGGAGTCCAGAATATCTAGACCTCTAGAGTCGGCCAGTGTAACCTATCGATGTTACCTCTGAAGAGCTCTTAGAAACATGGGTTGGGGGGCGAATTCACCCCACCCACCTGAAGATTCGTGGTTGTGTACAGAATCATTATATAAGGCATAGTACTAATGTTTACAGCTCTACGTCCATTTTAACATTTTGGGAGAAATCCCCTCCCAAGCTCACGGACTTCGCGGACGCTTCAAGGGGAACATCCTGGATACACTGACAGACTCCAGCGGCCCAGAATATAATATTACGGAAGTTGGAGGTAGAGCACCCCCTCCCTCCCCCGCCAACCAAGTGTACCTTGGATTCTCGTCAATTTATTTCTTCAAATTAAAGTACAATTCTCTCTTGGCTTACATGGAACGTTTTCTCGAAATTCGTTTGTTTGGAGTTCCCAATTCAGTTCTCTCAATATAGACCCAGAAACGGCAATCTTTATAGCCCTCCCCCACAATCCCTTGAACTTTTGTTGCCAGTTGCCCTAAACTCAAATTAACCGGCATGAAAATTCAGACAAACAAAAGAGTTCTTTCCCCTCGTTAGGCACCTTGGAAACTGCACTACTGGAAAAATTGTCACATTCAAAGTGTTCTTCGGAGGAACAGCAATTGGAGCCCGGCCCCTTAATGAAAACCATGTGGCTAGAACCCCCCACCCCCTTAATCCGGCCCTGTGTCGATTATGTAAATGGATGACTGTTTTGTTGGAGTTGGATTTTATTTCCCTGGCTTTTTTTCCCGTTGGCTTTTTTTTCCGTTGGCTTTTTTTTTCTGGTGGCTTTTTTTTCCTGGATTTTTTTTCCGTGGATCTTTTTTCCTTGGATTTTTTTTCCCTAGATTCCTCTCCCCTCCCTACAGAGACGTCAATCGAAAAGAATTACCGAGACAGAAACAGGGCTCAACGTGATTGTATTAACTAATAATGAATTTTCTATGAAAAAAAAACTTTTACAGAGATTCAGAAAAATAATTTTTTTCATGACACGTAAGTCGTTTAGTCAAGGGGAGTGCTGAAATATTATTTAAAAATCACGCACACGACACACGCACATATACATATACCCGATTTCCCACAGCATAAGTGTTACAAGGAATTTTTCTGGTACCTAACGCCTGTTCGGTTTAAAAAAAACATTTAAGGATAAAGATAAATTTATTATCGAACAATAATAAGTATTTTTCTCTTACAATTGTCGATGCCAAACATCTTAAACGCTTTGCCGTTCAGTTCTTTTTATTTCATTTATTAGTATGTGATGTAATAATAAATGAATTTACATCTTTCTATAATATATTTACTGGAATTTTCCTAAATTTCGTTAATTGTACACTTTCTGACTACATCTACATGACCTTCGTACCAGGACAATGCATTTTACGATGTAAATAAAATTTTGCAGAATTAACTTACCTTTAATTCTTCAAACTTGTGATTTTATTCATGAAACATTATTTGAAATGTATATATACTCCGTACTTGTATATGAGTTTCACAGCGTGACAAAGAGATTAGTAGTAGAAAAGGACCGATCCGAGCTTAAAGTGGAGCCCATAGACTTAACATTAGGCTCCTTCTGGAGCAGGTGGAGCCAGCTGGAGCAAGCTGCAGCCGAGCGAACGGAGGGGGCGTGGTCAGTAGCAGCCTCCAATTCCCCGCTGCAATTTTTCCCCCTCGACTGAATAGTGTGCTTATCTCCGAAGATAGTAGTATTTATTGGACTTTGTCGAATTTTGGGGGGAAATCAATGAAGGTTTATTCCTTTTTTTTTTAATTTAATGAAGGTTTATTCATTATTTATTTTCCCCTCTCTCGACCCCATCCCCTTAGATTATTGTTATGTAAAACGTTTTTTCCCTCGTAATTTGTTGATGTATTTTTTTTTCAATTAATTTTCATGAATTCCTCATGTGTCTTCCCTAATGAAAATTATGTAGGGTAAGTATTAATTAATCATTTCTCTTTTATTTTCTCGAATAATACGGTCATGTCCTCATCTCAAGAAATGTTATTATGATATCTTATTTTTGTTCATAAATGTTTGATTTTAAGGGATGGCAACGCCCGAGTGGGAAAGGGGTTGGATATAGGGGGATCGCAACTCGATGTGTTGCCCCCTAGCGGTGCTTCTTGGAACTTTCGATTGATCTTTGATTTTGGGGGATGGCAACGCCCGAGTGGAAAAGGGGTTGGATATAGGGGGATGGCAACTCGATGTGTTGCCCCCTAGCGGTGCTTCTTGGAACTTTCGATTGATCTTTAATTTTGGGGGATGGCAACGCCCGAGTGGAAAAGGGGTTGGATATAGGGGGATGGCAACTCGATGTGTTGCCCCCTAGCGGTGCTTCTTGGAACTTTCGATTGATCTTTGATTTTGAGGGATGGCAACGCCCGAGTGGGAAAGGGGTTGGATATAGGGGGATGTCAACTCGATGTGCTGCTCCCTAGCGGTGCTTCTTGGAACTTTCGATTGATCTTTGATTTTGAGGGATGGCAACGCCCGAGTGGGAAAGGGGTTGGATATAGGGGGATGTCAACTCGATGTGCTGCCCCCTAGCGGTGCTTCTTGGAACTTTCGATTGATCTTTGATTTTGAGGGATGGCAACGCTCGAGTGGGAAAGGGGTTGGATATAGGGGATGCCAACTCGATGTACTACCCCCTAGCGATGCTTCTTGGAACTTTCGATGGATCTTTGATTTTGGGGGATGGCAACGACCGAGTGGGGAAAGGGCACTGCGTAGGTGTTAGATATGATGATGCTTCTTGGAACTTTATTATTTCGATGGATCTTTGATTTTGAGGGATGGCAACGACTGAGTGGGGTCCGTTGGGAATTTTTGCATTTATTCCTGTGGTTTGCAAGCAAGATTTCCCCCTCTTCAATACTATTTTTCCCCCGGAGGAAATTTTTACGTAACGATGCTGGGGAATTTTCTTTCCAAGGGAATAAAAATGCTCCTAAGGTCTTAGCGAGGTTCTAACTCACGATGATTTGGTTTCCAAAAATAGTCAGGGGTCAAATGGTTTTCGTGTACTACGTATTCCCTATATATATATATTTTTTAAATTACTTTTACGTTATTTCTTCATGTGTTTTTATATATTTTTTGTATGTTTTGAGGGAGTTTTTTCGTGTAGATGTAATGAATTTTCTGGGGAACTTTTCTTTTTCCTCCATTCAATTTTATTTCAGACCATGAGACGAGGAAATGCTTCTTTAGAAGTGATTTCGTTCTTGTTCGCAGTAATTACTGGACATAGACTTCATGTTAATTCTGAGTCTTTCACCCCATGCAATAATATTTTCTCGTAATTTTTTCGTATGTTCAAGAACTCTACAGATCTTTCACAGTTAAAATTCTGCTCAAACAATATTTTCGGTCTTTATTTCCTTATAGCTTCCCAATTTCCGATATTTTTCTTCCTCTATCTTTGAAATTTCATGAAACTTCTGAATAGGTCAGGATTCTTTTTTTCTTGGACAAACTTATGAGTCCTTTTATTCACACTATCTTTTTTTTTTTTTTTCATTTCATTTCAGCAAACGATTATTTTAGATGCAACAAATCGTCAGATTTTGGTTTCCTTATATAGCATATTTTCCAACCTGCTTAAAAATATTCCTCAAAGCTTGCATGTATGTCAAATATACATTTTTTTTTATTCTTTCGTAGTTAGCCATACTTTTCGTGGACTGCCTCGACAGGAAAGCATTCAATGTCAAGACATACAATCTAAAACCTTTTTCTTTCGATGAAATTTGTATTCTTTGGGCTGAATAATTTTCTGTCTCGTCCGAAAAAACATTCATTCTAGAGGCAAAGCGACTAATTCCGTTCTTCCCATAAACATTATTTTTTTATTTATTTGATATTCAGAGTTGTATACATTTACTATCCAAAAAAGAGATATATTTAATGTAAAGGTATATTCTTCCAAGCTGGGGAAATATATGTATATATTAGTTCATTTCCAGTTAAAGGAAATGCATCTTTATATTTCAATATGAAAAAAGAAGCCCTATAAGTGAAAGCTCAACCTAAAGACGGATAGATTGTTCCCACTCTCTCTACTCTATGACATTTCTTTACTGAATGAACCATGGCCTTTTTTTCATGAACTGCTTTAAAATCTTCGTTCTCACTTTACTATTGTCAGATTCCATGTCCCTTCAGTTCTTTACTTATTCAATTTTAATTTATTAAGAGAGTAGAACTCTTTTAGGCTTTCGAACTCTTTTAGGCTTTCTATTGACAGATTCCATGTCCCTCCAGTTCTTTACTTATTCAATTTTAATTTATTAAGAGAGTAGAACTCTTTTAGGCTTTCGAAGTACTTTCAAGTCTTTCATTACGAAAATTTTCACTGTCATGAAAGAAGCCATAATCGAGATGATTTACTATCGTTTCAATGAAAGTGTTTACGCATTCATTGCTATGATGTCAGATTTCATTTTCTTGTACTTCGAACAGAAATGAGTTTGAATCATTCGTCGAGAAAACATTTTTCATATATATATATATTTTGCCTCCGAATCAAACGAACTCAAAAAATAAGAGACGCACTTTAATATTTTTTTCCTCTTATGAGAGGAATACGGGAATATGATACCAAAATTAAAGAATATAGAATATCGACTTTCCTCTCAACACCTTTCATCTACGTTTTTTTTTATTTTTTATTTTCAATAAGCTGTTTCTATATTTTTACAACTGAATAGAATTATTTATTGAAAAGTTCTAAGTAAGACGAAAAATGGTTTTGTTGATTTCCTAAGAGGATGATTTTGGAAATTTTCGTTTTCTGGTAATTGTAAAAATCTCATAGAATAACATGGGAAAACTAGCATGCATAAAAGACTGTTTTGGATCGAGTAAATTGAAAGAATTTTACAAAGTTCATTTCAGAAAAGTACATTCCTTCCTAGTGTCAAAACGAATCACTTCGTTTTTTCTAAGATAACTTTGGAATCTTATAAAAGTGTATAGGGTCAAAAACGATTTTGATGATTTTACTAAGATGACAGATTTCGGATTTCTTATGATAGAAAATACAGTGAATTTCCCATTGAATAACATGGGAAACTGCGAAATTTAAGAAGTACGTTTTCGTTCAAGTAAAATATTTTAAAAGTCTTTTCGAATCAGTTGAAAACAGACAGGGTGTGTTTCTGAACAGCTCATTATTTCCCAAGATCAAAACGAATCACTTCGTTTTCTTTTTTTCTTTTTTTTTTCCTAATGTGCGTTTCTGAAAGAAGTAAAAATAGTTTAGCTAGAAAATTGGAAAGATATTTTTATGAATCCTAGACTGGTTATTTTCGTATAGCTAGAAGGGTCTTCAGTGAGAGCACTTATTCTCTTTACAAACTAAGAGAATGAAGTGTAGTCAGTTTGAAAAAAAATTCAAACTCCCCTAAATTTAGCCTTTTGTCCTGGTTTCGACTCAATACTGTAAAGCATTGCTCTCAGACCAGTTGAATTCCTGGCCCTTAATGAAATACATTAAGCCTTTCCCTTAAAAATAAGCAATCTCTTCTTCAATACCAGATCCCCAATAAATTTCTTTAAGAGTTATTCATTCCCACTTTTACTTTTAAAAACTTAAAATTCATTATTATTTAACTCATTACAAAAAATGAAACTCATTCATACAGAAAAAATATAAATGAATAAAAATAAATAAAGTAGTCCTAAAAAGGACTGTTTTTCTGGGTCCCCTTCATACAGCTGCTCCATGATCGGTATAAGGAATTTTTTTTTTACCTGCTGATATCTCAGCACATTGACTTCACAGTCTCTAGCAAGTTCTTTACAATTATACTTTCCAAGAACGCTTTGGACGGGACATGGTCTCCAGTGACTGCAACAAAAGATTCTGCTAGAATCTTGGGGTTAAGCAATGCAACGGCATCATCGAAATACTTTTGCCACTTGGATTCGGGGGTGGCATATGCACAGCTGTGGGCCGTGATGTTTGCGAATATGCGATTTGGGGTTGGTGGCACTCCATACAATAATATAAGTTATTGACATGTTCCTGAAGGCGATCCCTTACCATGTCAGCAAGCATGATGAAAAACTCTTCATCTGAGATGGAAGCAACAGGGGAAGAAATCCTTGGATGGTGCAAAACAGCCTTTCTAAAGACAGGTCCAAATAGTAGTTGAGTAATGCTGTCCCATATTTTTCCACATTGATCAATAAGAGTTCCAAATTGTTGACAAGTCAGCTTTATCGGAACAGGATTCAATCGACGAAAACCATGAATTCTGGGGGAAAGCACTTCTAACGTGTAACTGCCAGAAGCATCTAAGAGGGAAGGACAGCAGGAAACGATAAGTTCACGATTAATCAAGATGTCACAATTCATGCCTTGAATCCAGTGTGATTTTCCCATGAATTTTCGGAACGTTGAAGCTGACATTGTTATTCCATTCTTAGAAGGGTAGAAAGATTCCCCATCTTTCCTATAACTTCGAATATGAACTCGGACCGTGTTGTTAAAATCGCATACTTTTGCAAACGTGTTTTCACCTAAATAAAAATGATGAGGTGCAAGATTTTTCATAGAAATTCTTGGGAGGATAACTTCTCCACACGATTTGGGCTTTAAAGGAACGGACTCACATACCTTCTTAGCGAGAGTAGCAGAAATTTCACCACTTTGCTTCATCGTGGAAATGGAATCGGTAGCGCTCAAAGCAACAGACAAAAAAGAAGTGACTCGTTTGAAGACTAAAGACAAACTGAAGGAACAGCTCTTATTCTAAGTCAAAACTGAGAAGAGGTTGGAGTTCGTCACTTGTTTACTGCTTGAGAGGGAAAGAGCAGAGTCATGGGAAAAGAACACTAGGTTATCTTCTTTCTAAAAGTCAAATTCAATCTAATGTTTGGAGCATTCTTTTGTCGAGGCAGACCATGACTCCAATACGAATTAGTTGGTGGCAGGATCTGTAGTAAAGTTCCAGATCTCAAAGATAAGGAAACTGGTTTAAACCCGTTTCGCTTGAAAACAAGAGTCTCTTTCCTGTCCGAGAGATACTGATGTAATACAAGACAAAGGATCTAATTCAGCTTCGTCATCATGGTGATCACCGATTTGGTTATCACCATTTCTTATAAAAGTGCATGGGGATCAAAAAATGATTTTGATGATTTTACTAAGATGACAGATTTCGGATTTCTTATGATAGAAAATACAGTGAATTTCCCATTGAATAACATGGGAAACTACGAAATTTAAGAAGCACGTTTTCGTTCAAGTAAAATATTTTAAAAGGTAATCAGTTGAAAACAGACAGGGTGTGTTTCTGAACAGATCATTATTTCCTAAAATCAAAACGAGTCACTTCGTTTTTTCCTAACGTACGTTTCTGAAAGAAGTAAAAATAGTTTAGCTAGAAAATTGGAAAGAATTTTTTATGAATCCTAGACTGTTTATTTTTTTATAACTAGAGGGGTCGTCAGTGAGAGCACTTATTCTCTTTACAAACTAAGAGAATGAAGTGTAGTCAGTTTGAAAAAAAATTCAAACTCCCCTAAATTTAGTCTTTTGTCTTGGTTTCGACTCAATACTGTAAAGCATTGCTCTCAGACCAGTTGAATTCCTGGCCCTTAATGAAATACATTAAGCCTTTCCCTTAAAAATAAGCAATCTCTTCTTCAATACCAGATCCCCAATAAATTTCTTTAAGAGTTATTCATTCATCCTTTTACTTTTAAAACTTGAAATTCGTTATTATTTAACTCCTTATAAAAATGAAACACATTCACACTTTTACTTTAAAAAACTTGAAATAACTTCATACAAAAATGAAACCCATTCCCTTTTTTACTTTTAAAATTATAGAAAAAATAGATGATACAGAACATAGGTTCACTTTCTCATTCACACTCATGCATACAGAAAACAAAATTAAATAGTGCTATTTGAGCTGCATGGAGGTGTCAAGATGGGTGGGAAAAACCTCCATCTATCATTCAATTGGACTAAAACTGTTGAAGGATGTGAGCTATTCTCACTAGCTCCTCCATGCAAGCTGTCTGTCTCGAGGTTGGCCATCCCAGTCGATGATTTTATTTCAATCATTTCCACTTCGGAATCTGAATCCCAAGTAAGATCAATAATTTCAACTTCGGAATCTGAATCCCAAGTAAGATCAATAATTTCCGGATCTTCAGAAGTTAAGTCAACAACCTCCGGTTCTTGGGTAGAGTCTTCCACAACCCAGAAGTTTTCCCACTGTGAGGGGGAGGAAGAGACCTAATCCACTGATTAACGTAGAAATCGTCTCTAGATTCCTGGAGGAGAGAAAAAAAATATATATATATAATAAGAAATAAAAAAATAAAACCCTACATCTTAGATAAAGCAAAGAGAAAAATTAAAAATATTCTTACCGAGTCGAAGTCCAGGGGAGGTGTAGGGGAATTATTTCCTTTCAACATCTGTGATTCTAATAGCATGCGTTACTTCAAAGAAAACTTCGAGAAGCTGTGAGAATCTGATATCTCTCTTGCTACTATTATACTAGCAGAAGGATTGATAAGGAGGGATCATGTGATAACATACACGGAATAGAATGGTCTTTGAGGTCAACTTAAATCGACAGATCGCTCTATTTTATAAACTTTCCATTGTACAGGAAATAACATCTTTCTCAATCACCATAGTTCATGGGACCTTCTAAGGAGGTAAAAATATTCTAACGCGTATCTAATCAATGTTCTGTATACTTAAGACCAAGCGTAAATGGAATCGATAGCACTCTTCCTCCCTGAAGGAAATGACGTCTGCATACATCTCAAAATCCTTTGTTCCCTAAGTCAAACGCATGGAGGGAAAATCAAGTAATCTTAACTGTATTCCTTCGTTGAAAGTGTATGCTGATTGTTTAAGAGAAAGATACAAAACATTTCCTTTCACAAGTTAAATTCGAATCAGCATTACACTTTCAACGAAGGAATACAGTTAAGATTACTTGATTTTCCCTCCATGCGTTTGACTTAGGGAACAAAGGATTTTGAGATGTATGCAGACGTCATTTCCTTCAGGGAGGAAGAGTGCTATCGATTCCATTTACGCTTGGTCTTAAGTATACAGAACATTGATTAGATACGCGTTAGAATATTTTTACCTCCTTAGAAGGTCCCATGAACTATGGTGATTGAGAAAGATGTTATTTCCTGTACAATGGAAAGTTTATAAAATAGAGCGATCTGTCGATTTAAGTTGACCTCAAAGACCATTCTATTCCGTGTATGTTATCACATGATCCCTCCTTATCAATCCTTCTGCTAGTATAATAGTAGCAAGAGAGATATCAGATTCTCACAGCTTCTCGAAGTTTTCTTTGAAGTAACGCATGCTATTAGAATCACAGATGTTGAAAGGAAATAATTCCCCTACACCTCCCTGGACTTCGACTCGGTAAGAATATTTTTAATTTTTCTCTTTGCTTTATCTAGGATGTAGGGTTTTATTTTTTTATTTCTTATTATATATATATATATATATTTTTTTCTCTCCTCCAGGAATCTAGAGACGATTTCTACGTTAATCAGTGGATTAGGTCTCTTCCTCCCCTCACAGTGGGAAAACTTCTGGGTTGTGGAAGACTCTACCCAAGAACCGGAGGTTGTTGACTTAACTTCTGAAGATCCGGAAATTATTGATCTTACTTGGGATTCAGATTCCGAAGTTGAAATTATTGATCTTACTTGGGATTCAGATTCCGAAGTGGAAATGATTGAAATAAAATCATCGACTGGGATGGCCAACCTCGAGACAGACAGCTTGCATGGAGGAGCTAGTGAGAATAGCTCACATCCTTCAACAGTTTTAGTCCAATTGAATGATAGATGGAGGTTTTTCCCACCCATCTTGACACCTCCATGCAGCTCAAATAGCACTATTTAATTTTGTTTTCTGTATGCATGAGTGTGAATGAGAAAGTGAACCTATGTTCTGTATCATCTATTTTTTCTATAATTTTAAAAGTAAAAAAGGGAATGGGTTTCATTTTTGTATGAAGTTATTTCAAGTTTTTTAAAGTAAAAGTGTGAATGTGTTTCATTTTTATAAGGAGTTAAATAATAACGAATTTCAAGTTTTAAAAGTAAAAGGATGAATGAATAACTCTTAAAGAAATTTATTGGGGATCTGGTATTGAAGAAGAGATTGCTTATTTTTAAGGGAAAGGCTTAATGTATTTCATTAAGGGCCAGGAATTCAACTGGTCTGAGAGCAATGCTTTACAGTATTGAGTCGAAACCAGGACAAAAGACTAAATTTAGGGGAGTTTGAATTTTTTTCAAACTGACTACACTTCATTCTCTTAGTTTGTAAAGAGAATAAGTGCTCTCACTGACGACCCCTCTAGTTATAAAAAAATAAACAGTCTAGGATTCATAAAAAATTCTTTCCAATTTTCTAGCTAAACTATTTTTACTTCTTTCAGAAACGTACGTTAGGAAAAACGAAGTGACTCGTTTTGATTTTAGGAAATAATGATCTGTTCAGAAACACACCCTGTCTGTTTTCAACTGATTACCTTTTAAAATATTTTACTTGAACGAAAACGTGCTTCTTAAATTTCGTAGTTTCCCATGTTATTCAATGGGAAATTCACTGTATTTTCTATCATAAGAAATCCGAAATCTGTCATCTTAGTAAAATCATCAAAATCGTTTTTTGATCCCCATGCACTTTTATAAGAAATGGTGATAACCAAATCGGTGATCACCATGATGACGAAGCTGAATTAGATCCTTTGTCTTGTATTACATCAGTATCTCTCGGACAGGAAAGAGACTCTTGTTTTCAAGCGAAACGGGTTTAAACCAGTTTCCTTATCTTTGAGATCTGGAACTTTACTACAGATCCTGCCACCAACTAATTCGTATTGGAGTCATGGTCTGCCTCGACAAAAGAATGCTCCAAACATTAGATTGAATTTGACTTTTAGAAAGAAGATAACCTAGTGTTCTTTACCCATGACTCTGCTCTTTCCCTCTCAAGCAGTAAACAAGTGACGAACTCCAACCTCTTCTCAGTTTTGACTTAGAATAAGAGCTGTTCCTTCAGTTTGTCTTTAGTCTTCAAACGAGTCACTTCTTTTTTGTCTGTTGCTTTGAGCGCTACCGATTCCATTTCCACGATGAAGCAAAGTGGTGAAATTTCTGCTACTCTCGCTAAGAAGGTATGTGAGTCCGTTCCTTTAAAGCCCAAATCGTGTGGAGAAGTTATCCTCCCAAGAATTTCTATGAAAAATCTTGCACCTCATCATTTTTATTTAGGTGAAAACACGTTTGCAAAAGTATGCGATTTTAACAACACGGTCCGAGTTCATATTCGAAGTTATAGGAAAGATGGGGAATCTTTCTACCCTTCTAAGAATGGAATAACAATGTCAGCTTCAACGTTCCGAAAATTCATGGGAAAATCACACTGGATTCAAGGCATGAATTGTGACATCTTGATTAATCGTGAACTTATCGTTTCCTGCTGTCCTTCCCTCTTAGATGCTTCTGGCAGTTACACGTTAGAAGTGCTTTCCCCCAGAATTCATGGTTTTCGTCGATTGAATCCTGTTCCGATAAAGCTGACTTGTCAACAATTTGGAACTCTTATTGATCAATGTGGAAAAATATGGGACAGCATTACTCAACTACTATTTGGACCTGTCTTTAGAAAGGCTGTTTTGCACCATCCAAGGATTTCTTCCCCTGTTGCTTCCATCTCAGATGAAGAGTTTTTCATCATGCTTGCTGACATGGTAAGGGATCGCCTTCAGGAACATGTCAATAACTTATATTATTGTATGGAGTGCCACCAACCCCCAAATCGCATATTCGCAAACATCACGGCCCACAGCTGTGCATATGCCACCCCCGAATCCAAGTGGCAAAAGTATTTCGATGATGCCGTTGCATTGCTTAACCCCAAGATTCTAGCAGAATCTTTTGTTGCAGTCACTGGAGACCATGTCCCGTCCAAAGCGTTCTTGGAAAGTATAATTGTAAAGAACTTGCTAGAGACTGTGAAGTCAATGTGCTGAGATATCAGCAGGTAAAAAAATTCCTTATACCGATCATGGAGCAGCTGTATGAAGGGGACCCAGAAAAACAGTCCTTTTTAGGACTACTTTATTTATTTTTATTCATTTATATTTTTTCTGTATGAATGAGTTTCATTTTTTGTAATGAGTTAAATAATAATGAATTTTAAGTTTTTAAAAGTAAAAGTGGGAATGAATAACTCTTAAAGAAATTTATTGGGGATCTGGTATTGAAGAAGAGATTGCTTATTTTTAAGGGAAAGGCTTAATGTATTTCATTAAGGGCCAGGAATTCAACTGGTCTGAGAGCAATGCTTTACAGTATTGAGTCGAAACCAGGACAAAAGGCTAAATTTAGGGGAGTTTGAATTTTTTTTTTCAAACTGACTACACTTCATTCTCTTAGTTTGTAAAGAGAATAAGTGCTCTCACTGAAGACCCTTCTAGCTATACGAAAATAACCAGTCTAGGATTCATAAAAATATCTTTCCAATTTTCTAGCTAAACTATTTTTACTTCTTTCAGAAACGCACATTAGGAAAAAAAAAAAAAAAAAGAAAACGAAGTGATTCGTTTTGATCTTGGGAAATAATGAGCTGTTCAGAAACACACCCTGTCTGTTTTCAACTGATTCGAAAAAAGACTTTTAAAATATTTTACTTGAACGAAAACGTACTTCTTAAATTTCGCAGTTTCCCATGTTATTCAATGGGAAATTCACTGTATTTTCTATCATAAGAAATCCGAAATCTGTCATCTTAGTAAAATCATCAAAATCGTTTTTGACCCTATGCACTTTTATAAGATTCCAAAGTTATCTTAGAAAAAACGAAGTGATTCGTTTTGACACTAGGAAGGAATGTACTTTTCTGAAATGAACTTTGTAAAATTCTTTCAATTTACTCGATCCAAAACAGTCTTTTATGCATGCTAGTTTTCCCATGTTATTCTATGAGATTTTTACAATTACCAGAAAACGAAAATTTCCAAAATCATCCTCTTAGGAAATCAACAAAACCATTTTTCGTCTTACTTAGAACTTTTCAATAAATAATTCTATTCAGTTGTAAAAATATAGAAACAGCTTATTGAAAATAAAAAAAATAAAAAAACGTAGATGAAAGGTGTTGAGAGGAAAGTCGATATTCTATATTCTTTAATTTTGGTATCATATTCCCGTATTCCTCTCATAAGAGGAAAAAAAATATTAAAGTGCGTCTCTTATTTTTGAGTTCGTTTGATTCGGAGGCAAAATATATATATATATGAAAAATGTTTTCTCGACGAATGATTCAAACTCATTTCTGTTCGAAGTACAAGAAAATGAAATCTGACATCATAGCAATGAATGCGTAAACACTTTCATTGAAACGATAGTAAATCATCTCGATTATGGCTTCTTTCATGACAGTGAAAATTTTCGTAATGAAAGACTTGAAAGTACTTCGAAAGCCTAAAAGAGTTCTACTCTCTTAATAAATTAAAATTGAATAAGTAAAGAACTGGAGGGACATGGAATCTGTCAATAGAAAGCCTAAAAGAGTTCGAAAGCCTAAAAGAGTTCTACTCTCTTAATAAATTAAAATTGAATAAGTAAAGAACTGAAGGGACATGGAATCTGACAATAGTAAAGTGAGAACGAAGATTTTAAAGCAGTTCATGAAAAAAAAAGGCCATGGTTCATTCAGTAAAGAAATGTCATAGAGTAGAGAGAGTGGGAACAATCTATCCGTCTTTAGGTTGAGCTTTCACTTATAGGGCTTCTTTTTTCATATTGAAATATAAAGATGCATTTCCTTTAACTGGAAATGAACTAATATATACATATATTTCCCAGCTTGGAAGAATATACCTTTACATTAAATATATCTCTTTTTTGGATAGTAAATGTATACAACTCTGAATATCAAATAAATAAAAAAATAATGTTTATGGGAAGAACGGAATTAGTCGCTTTGCCTCTAGAATGAATGTTTTTTCGGACGAGACGGAAAAATATTCAGCCCAAAGAATACAAATTTTATTGAAAGAAAAAGGTTTTAGATTGTATGTCTTGACATTGAATGCTTTCCTGTCGAGGCAGTCCACGAAAAGTATGGCTAACTACGAAAGAATAAAAAATGTATATTTGACATACATGCAAGTTTTGAGGAATATTTTTAAGCAAGTTGGAAAATATGCTATATAAGGAAACCAAAATCTGACGATTTGTTGCATCTAAAATAATCGTTTGCTGAAATGAAATGGAAAAAAAAGATAGTGTAAATAAAAGGACTCATAAGTTTGTCCAAGAAAAAAAAAAAAGAATCCTGACCTATTGAGAAGTTTAATGAAATTTCAAAGATAGAGGAAGAAAAATATCGGAAATTGGGAAGCTATAAGGAAATAAAGACCGAAAATATTGTTTGAGCAGAATTTTAACTGTGAAAGATCTGTAGAGTTCTTGAACATACGAAAAAATTACGAGAAAATATTATTGCAGGGGTGAAAGACTCAGAATTAACATGAAGTCTATGTCCAGTAATTACTGCGAACAAGAACGAAATAATTTCTAAAGAAGCATTTCCTCGTCTCATGGTCTGAAATAAAATTGAATGGAGGAAAAAGAAAAGTTCCCCAGAAAATTCATTACATCTACACGAAAAAACTCCCTCAAAACATATGAAAAATATATAAAAACACATGAAGAAATAACGTAAAAGTAATTTAAAAAAATATATATATAGGGAATACGTAGTACACGAAAACCATTTGACCCCCTGACTATTTTTGGAAACCAAATCATCGTGAGTTAGAACCTCGCTAAGACCTTAGGAGCATTTTTATTCCCTTGGAAAGAAAATTCCCCAGCATCGTTACGTAAAAATTTTCTCCGGGGAAAAATAGTATTGAAGAGGGGGAAATCTTGCTTGCAAACCACAGGAATAAATGCAAAAATTCCCAACGGACCCCACTCAGTCGTTGCCATCCCTCAAAATCAAAGATCCATCGAAATAATAAAGTTCCAAGAAGCATCATCATATCTAACACCTACGCAGTGCCCTTTCCCCACTCGGTCGTTGCCATCCCCCAAAATCAAAGATCCATCGAAAGTTCCAAGAAGCATCGCTAGGGGTAGTACATCGAGTTGGCATCCCCCTATATCCAACCCCTTTCCCACTCGAGCGTTGCCATCCCTCAAAATCAAAGATCAATCGAAAGTTCCAAGAAGCACCGCTAGGGGCAGCACATCGAGTTGACATCCCCCTATATCCAACCCCTTTCCCACTCGAGCGTTGCCATCCCTCAAAATCAAAGATCAATCGAAAGTTCCAAGAAGCACCGCTAGGGGGCAGCACATCGAGTTGACATCCCCCTATATCCAACCCCTTTCCCACTCGGGCGTTGCCATCCCTCAAAATCAAAGATCAATCGAAAGTTCCAAGAAGCACCGCTAGGGGGCAGCACATCGAGTTGACATCCCCCTATATCCAACCCCTTTCCCACTCGGGCGTTGCCATCCCTCAAAATCAAAGATCAATCGAAAGTTCCAAGAAGCACCGCTAGAGAGCAACACATCGAGTTGTCATCCCCCTATATCCAACCCTTTTCCACTCGGGCGTTGCCATCCCTCAAAATCAAAGATCAATCGAAAGTTCCAAGAAGCACCGCTAGGGGGCAACACATCGAGTTGCCATCCCCCTATATCCAACCCCTTTCCCACTCGGGTGTTGCCATCCCTCAAAATCAAACATTTATGAACAAAAATAAGATATCATAATAACATTTCTTGAGATGAGGACATGACCGTATTATTCGAGAAAAAAAAGAGAAATGATTAATTAATACTTACCCTACATAATTTTCATTAGGGAAGACACATGAGGAATTCATGAAAATTAATTGAAAAAAAAATACATCAACAAATTACGAGGGAAAAAAACGTTTTACATAACAATAATCTAAGGGGATGGGGTCGAGAGAGGGGAAAATAAATAATGAATAAACCTTCATTAAATTAATAAAAAAAAGGAATAAACCTTCATTGATTTCCCCCAAAATTCGACAAAGTCCAATAAATACTACTATCTTCGGAGATAAGCACACCCTTCAGTCGAGGGGGAAAAATTGCAGCGGGGAATTGGAGGCTGCTACTGACCACGCCCCCTCCGTTCGCTCGACTGCAGCTTGCTCCAGCTGGCTCCACCTGCTCCAGAAGGAGCCTAATGTTAAGTCTATGGGCTCCACTTTAAGCTCGGATCGGTCCTTTCCTACTACTGAGATTTCAGAAAGAATACCAAAAAATTATTTTGTTTAAAAAAAAAGATGAAGTGATAAAGGTAAAATTATTATTGAACATGAACAGTAGGAAGACGCTTTTTCCTCCAAAAAATTTAGCCGCACGACGCGGGTTTTATCTTAAAGAAGGCGAACCGACATCTTTAAGACAAAACCCCCGTCATACTGTTAAATTTCACCATTTTTTTTATTTATTTATGGAAATTTTGGTGAATTCTCTTAATCGTTCTCATTTAGACACATATATACTCTCATGTGATCCCCTTCCTGATGTGATGATACAAGTTTGCCAGTTTCTGCCTTTTTATAAACAAATAAATTTATCAAATTCAGATCAGATCATATGTAGAGGATTTTAGGAAGTGAGTGTCTGACCCCAGGTCTTAAACAACCCTTAGAAATTGGAAGCTAGGAGATTTGGGCTAGAGTGCCAGATAGGAAAGTGACACGGCAGCGAAGTAGAAAGGGGGAGGAAGACGCCCTTATTTATAGCCGGGGGGCAGTACTCGGGGTCCGACGGCTTAACGTGCACATCCGACGCACGGCGGATATTTAGTGGATCGAGTGTTCGTACCTGCTGGGATCGAACCTGAGGTCCTTTCCGTGGCAGTCATGAACGTTGCCCACTAGGCCACCCGTGGCCCCAATTTATCAAGTTCTCCTCACATTCGTTGTTATATATCCCCCCCCTTCCTCAATTACTCGGACCCTGGAGCAGTCGATAGTGCAATTCTTAGATAAGTTATTAAATTGCCTTCTCTTGGCCCTAATGTTGTAAAATACATAAACTGAATGTGAACATTCATACGGCTTAAGGTGAATATACAATACGTAATAAGTTTAAAAAACATATGAAAACGTGTGTAACTTACTTGTTTCTTGATGTACAATCCAATATCATTGGGATGCACAGGATAAGATACGGAAGAATCGGTTTCGCTCCTTGCGTTGTTAGTAGGCTCATCATTATGTTCATTATCAGTAGGTATTCTACATTGTTCTACTTCTCTCTCATCCTGTCTATTCTCACTCCTGTTGGTATCATCAATTTTTGCCTTTTTAAAAAATGACACTAATTTTTCCTGAATGAAGTTCCTTTTCATTTTGTGACTTTTATCACAGTAGCAATTTTGCGTCGAGCAGCCCTGAGAAAGTGAAATCACGCTTCTTCCTACAGTAATGGCAAACTGACAATGTCTCAATTTTCTGCCAACAAAACAAGTTTTGAAAGGACTATTCGACCGCTCCCGGTTCTCCCCAGAGCCAGACGATGAAGGGACAGTTGTTTTATTTAATTATAAACAAACGGTCACACTCAACCTCGGTAAAGTATGTGGACATTTGACCTTGGAATCAAGAGGTCAGGCAGTGCTGCCCCTCCTCTACGAGTTGCATAATGTAGAGTAAGGGTGGTGATCACCAGGGCTAGAGAATCACCACCCACATAGCCGTTCGTTTCTGTTTTTTTTTTTTTTTTTGAGAACAACCAGCTCCTGTCCTGTGCGGAGCTGATAAAAAGGAGCGGTAATCGCCCCCTCTCCTCTGTGTGTGTGTGTGAGAGAGAGAGAGAGAGAGAGATTTGCAAGAGGTGCCAGTCAGAAAGAACAAAAAAACAAATAAGAAAAATTCGTTCTGGATTCAGTACTCAATACTGAAAATGAAAAACACTAATTTACACTTTTCTGCTTTCTTATTTTATTAAAAATATCACACCAGAAATTGCTCTTTAATGCTGAAAAAAAAAAAAAAAAAAAAAGACCAATGGGCCTCTGGGAGGGGACCGGTCCCCTTGGTCCCCTCCCCGTGGCTGCGCCAATGTTCAGTGCTGACCAAGTTTTCCTGTTTGTGTTTAATTCAGGTCCTAGATTAATATGCGCTTAACGCTTATAACGTAAACCTTTTTCGTGAGCAAGATTGGTGTTACGCTATGTCTAAAACCATAACTAAGGAAACGAGAATACAATGCAATAGTTTACGGCCAGATGGAACATACACAGAAGTCAACTTACGATAAACTTTTATTGGTCCAGCAATATTTCAGTAGATCCACAATAGCCACATATAATACCATATGATCTAATTTTTACATAGAGCGAACGTCTCCACGCCCCCACATACACTAAGCAACTGCTGTATCGTCCATTTTATCTATCGTTCTTATCACATTCATACGTCACTCTCTATCTCTCTCTGACCTCAAAGTGTTGCCAACCTCATTCATGTGAGAGAGAAGATATCACGTTCAGTTTGGAAAGTGTAACAGAAAACAAACTCAAATTTATATAGGAAAAGGAACTAAAAATGAAAGTTAAATTAGAATATACGTCACACGCTACTATATCGTAGCGTTCCATTGAAGTTCAGATTACATTCTGACAGCTGCACGATGTTCAACAAGGAAAACAGGATGGTGAAAAACTTCAGTGGTATTTATTTGCTTAATTCAATAACCACGTGGTTGTACAAATTACTTCACACCTCAGTCATTCAGTAAGCAAGTTACTTTCAATGTTGACTACAAAGTAATAATGAAGGTTCTTTACAACTTAAGTGGTTGGGACCCAGAGTACGACTTCTGCAGAATGAAGCGAACACCGTACGTCGAAACCATCTGAACGTAATGCGATGATGTCGAACAGTACCAACGCCAGCTGAACGCCTAACAACTGATTCATTACGTCATCGTAAGTTGACGCCATGTTTGTTTCCTGTGCTCGTCAGTTAAAGAGAATACGAGGTTTCTGATGTAGTCCGATTAGGCAGAGCAGCAGATATTCAAATGTAGTCGTTATTTGTAGTACTTTGTATAGTAAAACCAACTGGAATTGCGATATAGCGCAACTATAGGGACGTTGAGATATGTCACTAGTCAAGACAGTAAGATTTTTATCGTTGATGGAGTTGGTTTTGGGACCCTAAATACTATGAACAACGACTGCATATAAAGACATACTGTTCCGTCTGTTTAGGCTTTTTACGCTTTCCAACCGTAGGTTGAAGAAGCGTATATGCTCCAGCTATGTCCGTCCGTCCGTCCGTCTGCTGTCCGCACGATAACTCGCATAAAAATGGTTCGATTTCGATGAAATTTTAGTATGTGGTAGGGGACCACCTGGGGACGAACCCTATTGAAAATGGGTGCAGTGGGGTCAAAGGTCACGGCATAGGAGCGGGTTCCATTCCATTGCCCTTATGCAACATAACTTGCGTAAATATGGTTCGATTTCGATGACATTGTAGTATGTGGCAGGGAACCACCTGGGGACAAAACCTTTTGAAAATGGTTGAAGTGGGCTGAAAGGTCAGGACATAAGAGCGGGATGCATTCCATTGCCCTTATGCCGCATAACTTGCGTAAATATGGTTCGATTTCGATGAAAGTTTAGTATGTCGTAGGGCACCACCTGGGGACGAACCCTATTGAAAAATGGACGAAATGGGGTCAAAGGTCAGGACATAGGATCGGGATCCATTCCATCGCCCTTATCCCATACCATTAAAGGAGCAATTCTTGTATGTACGTAAATTTTATTTTGAAAATGGCTCTAAGGATTTTAATAAAGGTCAATCTACCGTTTTCTGGCACTAGAAATTGACTTAGCTTGATTTCTACTTTAGGAAAATTCGTTTAGTGAGTTAAATAACCACCCCGAATTACCACGTTTTTAGTGCAGTGTCATGGCGTCGTCCCATTAGATGTTGGCGTGCGGTCACGCCATCTGTCTCATTACGTCACGCGTTGTGTGTGGATCCTATTAAAATTTGATGACGTCATACTCTTGCGAGAAAATGGTCGCGATTCTCATCTGCCTCATTACGTCACGCGTTGTGTGCGTATGACCGTCCGCAACATAACTCGCGTAAAAATCGCTCGATTTCTTTGACATTTTAGTATGTGGTAGGGGAACACCTGGGAAGGAACCCTATTGAAAGTGAACGAAGTGGGGTCAAAAGTCAGGACATAGGTGAGAGATCCATTCCACTGCTCTTATGTGTCGTAACTAACGCAAAAAGGTTCGATTTCGATGAAATTTTAGTATGTGGTAGGGGACCATCTGGGGGCAAACCCTATTGAAAATGGGCGAAATGGGGTCAAAGGTCAGGACATAGGAGCGGAATCACTTCCATCGCTATTATGCGTCATAACGTACGTAAAAATGCTTCGATTTGGATGAAATGTTAGTATGTTATAGGGGCCTGCCTGGGGACGAATCCTACTGAAAATGGGTGAAATGGGGTTAAATGTTAGGACACAGGAGCGGGATCTATTCTATAGGCCTTATGCATCACAACTTACGTAAAAATTCTTCGATTGCAACAAAACGTTATCATGTTATTTCGGAGGTATACTGAACCGGTTCTGTTGAATATAATCGAAATGGGATCAAAGGTGAGGGCACAGGACGGAGATTTATTCCACAGCTATTATCCTCGTAACTTGAGTGATAACTTGAGTAATGATTTCTGGTATGTTGGAAAGCGTATCATAATCAATGCATTGCATGATTTTACTAACTTGTTTTATTCTCGTCGATAGACGAACACAGGAAACGAAGATAATGACAACGTCATAAACAAGTTGTTAAGCTTTCAGTTACAAGGGGCGTTGACCGTACATGCATCTGCATGCCGTGATCACCTACATAAGCAACGCCTTATGCACATCTTCGGAATTTAAGCTTCTCTTTCTATTTTTATATCAAATTCAAATTACGTATGCCCACCCAAACAGTTTGTTACCTTCATTTTCAATTTGAATTTAATTCCCTTAGTAATATCACCTTTCAAATTCCCTCTGTCGCACAAATTCTGCGCACGTTCCTTCCTTGGAGCTCTTTTCAAAATACATTTCCATACTTCGTGTTTCTTGTGTATGCATACACGTACGTCTGTGCCTGCTTTCTGTTCGTTTGCTTCTTTCTATGAACAAAGCAATGGGCTCCCTCTCTCACCATGTTCAAGAAATGCTTTAAAAGTAACAAAAGTAATTTCATTGAATTTGTCAGCGCTTAGACCAGCGTTGGTCAAAGCGACCATTCGTCCAAGATGAGTCCGGGTTCGAATCTGTGAGGCATGGATGTTGTATTTGCCTTATGGCACTAGCTTTCTCCCTTCGATGGGACCAGTGGCACTAAATCAGGCACGGGCGATTGCTTACAGCCCATCGAGTTGCTCACGGTGGTCGTTAAACCTCCGATATAAAAAAAATGATCTATGAAAAGTTTTTCCATGGAATTAATCATTTTATAACGTGAAGCCTTTCTGCTGGTGGTGATCTTCGAAACCACGTCTTCCTACGCCGGGACGGCTATTCTTACAACTGAATTATGCCGGCAAGGCTTATCGCTGCAACTTTACTGATTTGACTGGTACGTCACCGCAATACGAAGGGATCATGATATGTTCTTGGCCTCACCAAGAAGGAAATGGGCTAGAGCCATGAAACTTACAGAATATTTTACATATTCACTCCGAAGTTCAACACAATTGGCACAATATTTCTGGAGTTCCTTTAAACCTTCCAAAAAAAAAAAAAAATTCTGAAATCTGATCACTCAAATACTGCTCTGCTGCTGATATCACTTCCAAATCATTCGAAAAATACTTCCCTTTGGTACTTTTGCTTAACGTTCGGGAACAGGAAACAGTCCAATGTCTGGTGAGTAGAGTTGATGGTCTAGGCACTTAAACCTCAGATCCCTCAATTCGTCCTTTGTCTTGCCAGCCTTGTGAGCCGGTGCATTGTCCTGAAAAAGAGAACACCTTTCCGCAGTATTCCTAGCCCTTTTTTCCTTCAACGCCTCCTTTAATCCGCACAACATGTCAGAATAGTATTCAGCATTTATTATTTGGCCCTTCTGGATATAGAAAGTCAATAAAACGCCTTCCGAATCTCAAAAAGCCGTTGCCATGACCCTTCCTGCAGACCTCTGAGTCTTGAATTTCTTTGGCCGTGGAGAACCCGAGTGCCGCCACTTCAGGTATTGTTGTTTCGTCTCTGAATCGTAGTGATGTAACCACGTTTCATCTACAGTGACAAGTCGCACCAAAAAAAAAAAAAAAGAATGATTACCAGATTGCTCAAAATGCTACAAAACCGATTTGGAAGTGCCCACTCGTTTTCGTTTCTCATCGGCGTTCAAACATTTGGGCACCCACCTCGCTGACATCTTCTACATCTCCAAGTGCTCATGAATTATGAATTCAACACGTTCCCTGGATATCTCCGGTGTCTCAGCTATTGTTTAAGACGAGAGTCGCCGATCTGACAAAATCAAGTCATGAACGCGATCAACAATTTCGGGTGTTGTCACTGTTGAAGGCCTCCCAGATCTTTCTGCATCTTCGGTCTCAAAGTCTCCACACTGAAAGTTGGCACACCATTTCTTCACAGTGGAATATGAAGCGCACTTGTCACTTTATGTTTGCGTCATACGCACTCATAGATTTCCTTTGCAGTTTTCTTCTGCAGGAACAGAAATTTCTCGACAGCCCGGAGTTCGACATTCGAAAATTCAACACTTTGCATTGACATGATTCAGTTCAGGATGTCAAACATCAGGAAAAAAAAGAAAAAAAAAAAGATAATAGTCTGATAATTGGCACTTTACATTACAAAAGAACACTCTTTCGATCTGCAGTGACAAAATATTGCTACAATTACAGGAAGTGGGTTAGGCCGAGAACTTTTCAGCATCACCTCGTAATACGTCATTTACGTCATGTTACGTAATACGTTACAATATCCCTAAGTTATCTGTTAAACAGGAGCAATAAATAATTAAACATAGCTTTTTGAAAATGGGAATCAAATTTTTAATATCTTAAAATTTAATTTGTTTTTCGGTTAAAAGTTCATGAGATGTTAGTATTGCAGAAAATGGATAAAATTCGATGAAAGCAAAATGTTTCTATTCTCTGCTTGCTTTAAACAAAAACAGTTTTCAGCAGCAGTTTTACTTCGATTCAGTTTTCTTCTAGCGATGTATACGTTACATTAAAAAAATGTACATATCGTCGACAAAACACGTACTATTTGCCCACGGACTGAAACAACTTTCAAGCCAGTACGACGGCGCTTCCTCTACGACCCCTAGGGTCGCACATATCTCTATTCCCGGAAAGTACACCCTTCCGCTGAGCCGACCAACGGAAACACACGAAGCCATATAAATTACTGGTTTTGTTTACCGATGAGAATTCGCCCTGCCCTCATTGCCATTCAGAAACCGTAACTGTGCCATCTATCATCGCAACTATTTAATATTAGTACAGCAGAATTCCACGGAGCAGACGACGAATACGTGGCATGGCAAGAACGCGGAAAATATGCCTTCTTGAATCCTGCGAGCGTGCATTATTCATGACGAGAGCGTTGCAGAAAAAGGTGAAGACTCGGCTACCGGAAAAAGCGGCTGTCCCGGATAAACTGTCGCCCGTCGTGAACTTATAACACCACTGGGAAACGTTCAGCTTATTGGAACGAAGCTTCGCAGCGTTCGTAATAATAACAGCATGAAAATGTCATAAACGCATAAAATGCTGGATGCACAAATGGCAGTTATTCGCAGCGGAAAAATAAAACATTCGTAAATCCCACTTAGCGATCGTATCGCTATGTTGCGGATAAACAAACACGCGTTGTGAAGTCGCTTCTTCGTAAGAATCTCTCTAGCCGCCACTGACTCACTGGACAATAGTCAAGAAGTGAGACACAATAGTTCTGAAATTTTCTTCTGTCGTTTGCTATAAATGGAACGGTGTCAATAATACTACTGGTGTTTTGACGAATACTTTTATTTAACATTCCTTTTGAGTTTCTGTTTTCCTTTGTAAATATCACACTGTAAAAAAAATTCTGAAATTCGCGAGCCACTTTCCGTGATTTCTTTCGTGAATTAACGAAGCATATTTCTGTCACAACTATTTTCCGTGAAATGACGAGAAAAACTCTGAATTTTGCGGATTTTTCGTACGCCAGGAAAATTCCGAATTTTTAGAAACCTTTCCGCAATCCCTTTCTTGTATTGACGGTAAATTACAGTTTTCGAGATGTATTCACAGAAAATTCTGAATTTTCAGAAACCTTTCTACAATTCCTTTCTTGTTTTAACGGTAAATTACCGTTTTCAAGGTGCATTAACGGAAAATTCTGAATTTTCAGAAACCTTTCCGCAATTCCTTTCTTGTATTGACGGTAAATTACCGTTTTCAAGGTGTATTAACGGAAAATTCTGAATTTTCAGAAACCTTTTCGCAATTCCTTTCTTATATTAACGGAAAAACTACGTTCTTACTTTTTCCGTATCCATATGGCAAATAATTCCCGGTAATAGAACAGATTCACGCGAACACTTGTAGGTTTGATTAACGTTAAATTCCAATAGTCTGTCGAAGTATTTGATTTTGAAGTTCTGTAGTGAGATCGGATATTGTGGATAGTATACCTCATCAATTTTGGTTATTGCGGCACAGGATATTTCTTCTCCTTTTCCCCATTTTGTGCACCAACTATTATTATACATTGTGTTACCCTAAGAAACCGGGTACTTAATTTATTGTGCAGGTGATCGCACGATATCTATGAGCCAATCTGGGATCCCTAAGACAAAAGCTATCAAGAGTAAATTTTATATTTAGAAGTTTTGTGAAATAATATTATAAAACAGTACATTGCACCTTCTCTTAAAAATAATTGAAACTTATTGTCAGTTGAAAAAAAAATCTCAAACTCCAAATCATTCTGTTGCTTCGAAAAATCACGATGAAAAGAAAAAGTAATTTGTGATAAGATCTCCCACAGAAAAAATAAATATTCAAAAAATAATAAGCTCCAATAGAAAATCCAATGACTAAATCACTCGCATCAATGGAAAAAAAAATCATGGGCAGCGGGTGGCCTAGTGGTCAACGTTCGTGACTGCCACGGAAAAGACCTCGGGTTCGATCCCAGCAGGTACGAACGCTCGAACCACTACATATCCGCCGTGCCTCAGATGGGCACGTTAAGCAGTCGGGCCCCGGGTGCTGGCCCCCGGTAACAAACAAGGGCATCTTTCTCCCCCTTTTTACTTCACTTCCGTGTGACTTTCCTATCGGGCACTCTAGCCCAAATCTCCCAGCTTCCTATTTCTAAGAGTTGTTTAAGACCTGGGGTCAGACACTCCCTTCCTAAAATCCTCTATACATGATCTGATCTGATCTGAAAAAAATTCCTCATTGCGCACTTATTTTAACGCTGACCGTGAGTCTGATTCCTGTGACTTCCTGGCTCAGTGGTTAAGACGCGCGACTTAACCACTGAGCCAGAAAGTCACATTAGGCTCGATTCCCACCACCGACGCAAAAGGATTCTCTCGAGTCAGGGCTGAAATATTCAACACGTTGTACTTTGCAAAATTTCTGCCTAAATACGGAGAAATTTGAAACGAACTTTTCTGAAATTAACGGAAATATATTCTGCGGAAAACCGCGTGAAACTACCAAAGTTAAAAAAAAAACAAAAAAAAAACGGGCGCTTTTAAGAACGGAAATTCCGTTAAAAGATAAGAGATGGACACTTACCGGCAACTTTGATGCACATTATTTTCAGAAATTTTCCGCGAATTCACGCCACTTTTTTTACAGTATAGTTACTGCTTGGTTAAACATTTCCTCACTGAATGGCATATTACTTCCGCGAACAGCTTTTACTACACCGGTGTTCAAAATTGACGTGACAAATACAAATTCCAGAATATATCCACAATGAGACGACCGATTGTGAATATTTTTCAGATACATCTGCAAGGGGAAAATACTAAATCGACGTACCCAAGCAACATTATGCCAGCTTCTACGGAAATATGCAAATGACGACCTTACGTCATCGAGCGGGTAGGCACACAACCTTGATAAGCGTTGTTCTGAGTGGGGCAAGGCAATTGAAGCTTGAGTTGGACTGTTAGTGGAAGAATGGTTTCACACTATTTCTTTGCGATGGAGAGCGATCGGTCGATTGGAAACAGGGAAATCGCAAGCTGAGGTAGCAAGATGGCTTAATGTGTCGAGGTAAGTGGTCTTCAATCTCTTGAAACAGTTCCAGGAAACCGGAACAATAATCAGAAGGCTGGGACATGGACGTCTACGAGCCACAACAAGTCAAGACGACCGATATTTGTCTCTAACAGCTCGCCGCCATAGGAGGTCGACAGCTAAGCAACTCACGCAGGAGCTCGGCTACGGGGACCACGATATCGAAGTAAACAGCTTAGAGAAAACTCCACGGGAGAGGTACGTATGCAAGAAGGGCGATGGTTTGCATGCTAGAAGAACAATGGTCTGTATCGAATTCGTCGCATAGCACAGAAGGGCCCGTCCGAGTTGAACCAACAACATCACCGCTGGATATCATTATTGGGCCTGTGTTTTCTTCAGTGATGAGTCGCGGTATACCCTAAACACGGATTCTCGACGTGTGTGCATTTAGAGAGAGCGAAGAAAAGCCGCAATATTCACTCCACATTATAAAAATTGACCGCCACGATGGTGGAGGACTCCTTGTTCGGTCTGGCATCATGTTGTACGGAGGCAAGCCGCTGCACGTGTTTCCAGGAGGCCCTCTGACTACTGCATTCTACAGAGATGACATCCTAGACCCTATGTATGGCTTTTCATAGGAGCTGTTGGATTCCAGTTCCTTTTTATGGACGACGACACCCATTCCCATAGGGCTCAGCTAGTAGTCGGATACATGGTGAGCAAGAATATTCACAGTATGGAGTGGCCAGCGAGCTCTCCAGACATGAAGCAGACAGAGCAGGTCTGGGATGCCATGGGTAAAGCAACTGAAAGTCGGCATCCCATCCCAGAACCCTGATGGGACTCCAATATGCCTTGGTGGAGAGGTGGCACTTATTGAGCTAAATTCAAATTCACAGCCTTGTAAACAGCACGCGGGCTCATTGTACGAGCTGTATCACTGTTCGGGGTAGTCACACTCCTTATTAGTCTCTCAAAATCCGCGCTACTTGTTGCATCACTTTTGAACTGTCTTGCTATCACCCGTATGTTTCCTCCTGATGTGATAATAGCATTCCGTTTTCGTTGTGTATTGCTGCGTTATCAATGCATGAATGTCCGTACCAACCGTTATTAAACTTGACTAATCCTGTTTTCTGAGAACAGACTGTTCATGAACTTAACAGGAGTGAATTATTTAATGGTTTTATGGCTTCAGCACCCGTGTAGGAAGAAATCCAAACATATGGCTTTCGTTCATTGTCTTCGGGTTTAATGAACGGATTCTAGGGATCTGGAAGTGTCTCGTGCGTAAGATGATGGCATGAATGAGATAAGAAAGGACATGAAAAGGAACAGCTCAGCAAGTGACATGACCATCCCACGCGACGAGATGCTGAAAGAAATCCTCTTAACAGCCCCGTAACAGTATTGCAGTGCTGTCTCTACATGACAGGCCTTACGAACATGCGAAAAACATAGTCGAATAACGAACTGTAGACAGGACTGCATGCTTTCCATTGACGTGTTTAATGAACAACGCCCGATCGCATTTACATTCTCTCTTCCGTAATCTTCAAGCAAAGAGCCATGAAATTCATGTAAACAAATGTAGCATTAGATTTTTTCCTGGATAAATACAGAGGGCATCCTGAAAGTAATGCCTTGTCCCTCATAAGATTTTTATTTGTAGCAGGAAAAATGTGAAACTTGGTGGCAAAATGCTTGAACATATTGTTAAAAATGATAGCCTATTCAAAGTACTGTCCATCAGTTTCTATACATTTCCGCCATATTTGAACCCATTGGCAAAATCCATTTTGGAAAAATTCCTGAGGCTGTCGTTTCACCCATGAGTTAGTTCACTGCCAGGTTAACGTCTGTCACAACGTCGAAACGTTCCCCACGAGGGGTATTTTTCAAAGAGCCAAACAGGAAAAAGTCTGAGGGAGACAAATCAGGATTGTAGGGGGTTGGGGAGCATCACCGTCCGCCCCATTTTGAAAATAGATTGTGGTCTCCGTTGAGATGTGGGGATGTGCGTTATCATGGTGTAAAACAACACTATGAAGTGGAATGTCCCTTCTGATAGATCCCTTTAGCTTCTTCAATATCTGCACATAGTGAACAATATTTATTGTTTCAACTCATGGATGATTACACGGCGATCAGGTGTGACAAGTTTTTTCACTCGTTGCCTGTTGGCATCTGTCACTACAGTTGGGGGTCTTCCACTTCGTTGTTTGTCCGATAGTGAACTTTCTCCCTCTCTAAACCTCTTCATCCATCTTCAGACATTATTGATATCAATTGTGGAAGCTCCATACACCGCCAGGAATCTTCTGTGGATTTCTGGAGACTCACACCAGTCTCTTTTCAGGATTTAAATTATGGCTCGCTGCTTTTCTGTGCCATTCATGACCTTTTTTCTGATTCTGAAATTTTTTCCCCTCATATTGATATGTCAGTGCAGTTCCATTAAAATCACTTCAAAATTTCAACAGTTACTAACGAGGAGGCATTACTTTCAGGATGCCCCTTGTAATAATCTTATTTACGTTCGTCCTTGTTACTTATCGAAGTAATTCATTTACAATTTGTACAACCACGCCACGGGGAATGCTGAATTTTTCCAGTATACTTTCTCCCTTGATTTTGCTTCCGTGCATTTTTGCAAAGTAGCGGATTTGCCGTAATATGATACAAAAGGCTAGAGAAACAGTAAGAGTGGTCTGATAATTATGAAACTTCTATTAAAGACCTTATCGAAGAAATCTGCAAATGAGTCCTTCGAGAAACTGAAAGAAGTCGTAAGGTAGCGGCAGAGTTTTCTTAAAGTGGCAAGCAGTTTTATTGGAAGGAGCTGAAACATATCTTCCAGAGGTAGGATGGTGAATGACAGTTGATATATAAGCCACTATCACCAAGAAGCCTGCTGTTGGTTCATAGGAAGTGGAACAGCATGCGAAGGAGCCCAACAGGGAGAACATTGACTGAGTAGAGCTTTCTGTTACAAGAGCCGAAGTACTGAATAAAAAGCCTTCATAGCGTGGGTTCACGCTGTCTTACTGGTAATAAAACATGAAAAATGGGCAGAGCACGCCGGCCGAAAGTCATTGCTACAACACCAGGGCTTAAACCCACGGCTCATAAATCAATACAACTTGCGAATTCGTTCGCAGCCTTCAGGCAGCGTGCAGACAAAATCTCTGTTCGCATACTTGGTTTCTTTGTCTCCCTGAATTATTTTTTCCGTTACACTGCGCATTATACCGCGCATATGATGCGACCTTTTTAACTAAAAAAAAAAAAAAAGCAGCCATTTTAATGTGATACATTAGCACAAAAATTACAGAGGTATTTGACTGCTTGAGCTTTGTCGGACAACTGTTAACTTCCTTGTGTATATGTCAGTTCTCAAGTGACTTGAATCAATTTAGTCACTTATGCTTTTTTACAATTGCAGTGACCCAATAGAATTATCAAAATAATTCATACGATTCTCAGTCAGTCACGCTTACAGTCAAGGAGCCAATTCAACCCGTATCTTTGCTATCCTAATGAATGCATCTTTTCGACCATTTTGGTCTCAGACACTCCTGCGGTTTTCAGATCGAAACAATCTTCTCCATGTTCTTCTGTTCTATGCACCCCCCCTTTCTTCGAATCCACGACGTGTACTATTTCATCAGTGCATCTTTTTCTTGGTCATCTAATCTTCTTAAACCTCAATTTATATTATATATAATCCAAGACTGCACACTTGTTATGTTCATTTAGAATAAATTATCAACGTTTATTCACAATTAAATGTTTTATTAACATCGATTATAGTTTCGCAGAGCGTTTGGCTCGGCATCATCAGGACGAATCATCAGAAACAATTCGTCCTGATGATGCCGAGCCAAACGCTCTGCGAAACTATAATCGATGTTAATAAAACATTTAATTGTGAATAAACGTTGATAATTTATTCTAAATGAACATAACAAGTGTGTAGTCTTGGATTATATATAAAATAAATTGAGGATAAATTATCAACGTTTATTCACAATTAAATGTTTTATTAACATCGACTATAGTTTCGCAGAGCGTTTGGCTCGGCATCATCAGGACGAATCATCAGGAAAAATTCGTCCTGATGATGCCGAGCCAAACGGTCTGCGAAACTATAATCGATGTTAATAAAACATTTAATTGTGAATAAACGTTGATAATTTATTCTAAATGAACATAACAAGTGTGTAGTCTTGGATTATATATAAAATAAATTGAGGATAAATTATCAACGTTTATTCACAATTAAATGTTTTATTAACATCGACTATAGTTTCGCAGAGCGTTTGGCTTGGCATCATCAGGACGAATCATCAGGAAAAATTCGTCCTGATGATGCCGAGCCAAACGCTCTGCGAAACTATAATCGATGTTAATAAAACATTTAATTGTGAATAAACGTTGATAATTTATTCTAAATGAACATAACAAGTGTGTAGTCTTGGATTATATATAAAATAAATTGAGGATAAATTATCAACGTTTATTCACAATTAAATGTTTTATTAACATCGACTATAGTTTCGCAGAGCGTTTGGCTTGGCATCATCAGGACGAATCATCAGGAAAAATTCGTCCTGATGATGCCGAGCCAAACGCTCTGCGAAACTATAGTCGATGTTAATAAAACATTTAATTGTGAATAAACGTTGATAATATGTCCTCTGTGACTGATTTAGACAATTCTTCCTCAAATTTTCACTAAGTTTTCTAATTCCAAGCAGCTTCATTATGTTCTCGTTTCCTTGATATTTCTTTCATCCATCTAAACATTCTAAATTATTTTATTTCCAGTTATTGTTCTTCTTTTTCCTTGGTAGCCCAAATCTTTGATTCACGTAAAAGAGGTCTTATTTTTGATTTTGCGTTTATTGGAGCTTCCTTTCCACAAATTATCCCTGACTCTTTTTGTACAGTTTACTTCATCACTGTATCACTCGTTCCCTTTCTTCCTTCTAGTAGCTGCCGTCGTTTCGTAAGGTTGACCTCAAGTATATCTTTGATTTCACTTTTAGTGGGGCTTTATTGTCACAGAATACATCTGACACCTCTTTCAATTTTTTCTTGGCTACAGAGATGCTGGGAATTACTTGTTACCGTGAAAATATGCTTGTACAATAGTGGATTGGTGGTGTGGTTATTTTTAAGTACTGAAGTGGACGCCATTTTATCAAAAGAATCGCCGTTTGCAGCTTCTTATGTCATTGGAACAGGGAACAAAATAAATAAATAGTTAAACAAATTGAAGCCGCCCCGCCCCGGTGGCGCAGTGGTCTAAGCGATGGCCTCTGATTATTCGTCCGAACGGGGTCCGGGTTCGAATCCCGGTGAGGCATGGATGTTGTGTTTGTCTTACGGCACTGGCTCTCTCCCTTCCCTGGAACCAGTGACCCTAAATTAGGGACGGGTGACTGCTTATAGCCTATTGAGTTGCTCACGGTGGTCGTTAAACCTTCAATAAAAAACAAAAAAAAAAAAAAAAAAACAAATTGAATGTAACGACAGGTGATTTCGCTCGAACGAATCTTTATTCTTCTGGTTGGGGAGAAAAGAGGGAAATATCGGTTAGTCAAAATAAATAGTATGCACTTCCAGCAGGAGATGGGTAACACTGATACCAACGATTACCGTCTTGGGCACTATTTAATGATAAAAGATGAAAAATATATGCAATTAAAACCATATGTACATGAGCACTTTCGAGGCAGCGGCTATCTCATCCTCAGATGTATTGAACAAAAAACACATTCAACCTATATATAGCATAGATTATGGCATTGTGGGAAGCAATGGGAGGCGTAAGAGCCAATAACATTTCGTGTGCGTCAATTAGTTGCGTACATAGTATGCTTAATGGTAAGTGAGGAAAACATATTACGATGACTGAATAATGAGGTTGGGGTGGGGTGAACATAGCATTTCAAACAAAAGTCACAATTTAAAGTTAACAGATTTAATTAGTGACTTCCATACATTGTGCAATTCATAGGGGCTATGTTCATTACAACATTGTACACTGGAAGCTTCTATATACACACTTTTGCTTATTAATAGGTCCCTGAGGTTGCCAGGAGTATGAATAATTCTTGCACTACACCAATCTGGATTAGGATTGTCTTGGAGTTCATATTTGGCTAGGGATGTGCTATACATGCCTGCTTTGATGTTGTATTTATGTTCTTTAATCCTTAATCCAAGATTACGTTTTGTGGAACCCAAATAAATTGAGGCAATTTGTCCTGTGGTTGCCTGAAGTAGCGGGATGTTGTAGATACCCCATTGATCCCTACTACAGCATTGTTTACGATCTTTACGAACAACTGAGAAACTTTCATTGCTAGATGGGTATTTTGGAAGGCTTATTTTGGAATTTTGGAATCTTTACGAACAACTGAGAAACTTTCATTGGGAGATGGGTATTTTGGAAGGCTTATTTTGGAATTTTGGAATCTTTACGAACAACTGAGATACTTTCATTGGGAGATGGGTATTTTGGAAGGCTTATTTTGGAATCTTTACGAACAACTGAGAAACTTTCATTGGGAGATGGGTATTTTGGAAGGCTTTCTCGCACAAAAAAATTTCCCCCGCCAAAATCTGTTCTCATTCCTTCCTGCCTAACATGCCTGTGCCAAAACGCCCTTCTTCTCTACAGTCCCAAGCAAGATTATCTTTTTATGACCGCTGCGTATTTTCTCCTTTCACTCTCTGCCGCTTGATGCTCGTGATGTAAGATGTTGATTGTTAATTGCTTTTGGTCGAATTGTCACTCACGAGGTTTCTCCGAGAAAGCGTTTGTCCTCCAGTGACGGGGGATAAAGGATTGGTGTGGTCCTTTTGTTCGTGGGTGGGCCACGGTCAACGAAGGAATGGCTTTCTCGAGGGATTTGTTACCTTAAGGCGAATTTCTAGCTGTTGTATTCGCACGTTGACTAACCGAAGTCACTATTAAATTATATTTTAAATATTTCTATGTAACAAAATCATTTTGTCACCATTCTGCAGCTTTCAAGAAGGAACTTCACGACACCGCCATCGAGGGCATATCAGTAACACCGGTAATCATTAGTAACCGTTCTAGAGCGTTCCCTAGAGCTAAGAGGTTTATTGCAGTCTTTCAGCTAAGAGTTTTACGTCAGTCACTTTAACTCTATCTTCTGAAAAAAACAATAAGGTGGATGAACGTGATCTCGTACAACGTAATTAGTTTACAGCTTTCGTGGCGTCATTAAAGATTTTCTTCACAGCAAGGAGAACGAGGGGGTGAACCAAAGAACAAATCTGGCATTGAGATGTTTTGGAAAATGATACTTTAATAACATAAAGATAAAAGATGATACAAATATGAAATGGCTATAGTAAGTATCGATATAAAAATAAATAAAAGAAAACCAACTTTTTTGGAAGGGAAATTCTGATTTTGAGAAAGAAGGCTTTTGGAAAAAAAAAGCATGTTTATATGTTCCAGACTTAAACAGAGTGTGGTTGTGTAGAAATTTAAATTTTTAATGAAAAATAATAGAGGCAAAACGGTTGTATAAACTAATACTGTGAATTTCATGTGAAGTTTATATTTTGTACTTACTTTATTTTTTTGAAGGTCGCCTGTCCGAAGTTCTTAATTGCCTCAATCTTAAATTTCATCAATTATACGTTCATCGAATTAGCTTTCTTCTTATTTGTGCCTTAAATTGTAGTGTTCTAGTATCGTGAATTAGAAATTACCAACCAATCTTCCCATCCTTTCCCTTCGACTCGAATTCCGTTTCCCATTTTCCAGTTTTCCACCTCCCTCTTTCTTTCGCTATCAATGTTACCTGCCATCCACCTGTTTTATGACTCACTCTATGGAATGCGTGCTCTTCCCTGAGATACTAATGGTTATTTCACGTGGCGCTTGCAGAAGACACCTGCTCTTCCTGGAATTTATCATACACTCCCGGACAATTGCTAAGGACGGATGACAATAGCAACGATAGCAACCATAAAATGGAAGGTAGGAAAATGTGGAAATTAGCATAAGTGCGGGATACAGTAAGACGTGTTGTGCGTATGCAAATTTTGGATTGCCGATCTTGTTCGTGACGTCATAGCGCTGATAAGAGATATAAAGGATTTGACGCGTATTGACCGATGTTGTTCAAACGCAAAGTTGAAAGGGAAAGAATCAATTGACGAACTTGCAATTTTCAGTATGTCTTTCCGACATCACCTAGATGATTTGACGCGTGGCCGTATTATTGGCGAGATTGAAGAAGGGCGAAAAATAACAGATGTTGCCAGGGAGTTCGACGTCAGCCACAGTGCTGTTTCAAGGCTTTGGAAATCATTTCAAACAAATGGAGAGTGTAGCAAACGTCACGGGGGAGGTCGTGTTCGCAGTACGACACCTGCAAAAGATCGGTACATAGTGCTATCAACAAAAAGACACCGGCGCAGCACAGCTAGTAATGTAGCAAATCAGTTTATGGCTGCTACTGGCAAGCGGATCTCCCGAAAAACTGTCGCCAGACGTTTGCATGAAGGAGGACTATACGCCCGCCGTCCTGTTGTGTGCATCCCATTGTCCAGACGTCACCGTACAGCCCGTTTGCAATGGTGCCATCAACATCGCAATTGGACTGATAACGACTGGTCTGGTGTCCTCTTCTCAGATGAGAGTAGATACAGTCTATCGTCTGATTGTCGACGACAACTGATCTGGCGTGATAGTGATACTGCATATTGTCCAGCAAACATACAGGAAAGGGACCGATATCCGACATGTAGTGTCATGGTATGGGCTGGCATCATGATCAATGGCCGTACGTCCCTCTATGTGCTTCCAACTGGGACTATGACTGGCCAACAATATATTAATGATGTTCTGCTACCTCATGTTCGCATGTTCCGTGGTGCTGTCGGTGATAGATTCATTTTCATGGAAGACAACGCAACATGTCATCGAACAGTCGCTGTCCAGGAGTGTCTTGAGAGCGAGGATATTCAACGCCTCGTATGGCCAGCACGTTCTCCTGATCTGAATCCCATTGAAAATGTGTGGGATGCTTTGGGGAGGAGTCTTGCTGGTCGCCAATGCCCTCCAATAAACAAGGACACCCTCATCCGTGCACTGACAGTATAATGGGATAAATTACCCCAACAGCTGCTTGATAATGTTGTGCAAAGCATGACATGACGTGTGGAATCTTGCATCACCTTCCATGGTGGCCATATCCCGTATTGACATCTTACGCCGGAACGCCTGCGGACGGTAATTTTATTTTTTCACGTTTACGTATTCTGCACAAAATGGCCTGTTTGTCTCTTGAACACGTTCCAAAGCCTTCTGGATTTCAGAGCACAATAAATTGTCTTTCTTGTAATGTCCTGGCATTTTGACATTATTTTATTTCACTTGGCATCCAACCACACTTACTTTTTTATGCGCTATATAGCCGTTTATGATCCGTCCTTAGCAATTGTCCAGCAGTGTACTTTTCCTTGAGATCTTCGATGTCATTCGTTTTCTTAATAAATCTACACCCCAGGAAAATAGCATTTCTCAATCTGGCTGGAATTCTATAATTGAAGAACAGGATGAGTTAAGATTCCAAGATCACGCCAGTTTCGGAACGGATTTGGGAACGTCATCACTTAAGACTCCAGATGAAATGATTGAAAACGAAAAGTGCAATGACAACGTCTCCGTTGGCGCAGTGGTCTAAGCGATGGCCTCTGATCATTCGTCCGAAAGGGGTCCGGGTTCGAATCCCGGTGAGGCATGGATGTTGTGCTTGTCTTACGGCACTGACTCTCTCCCTTCCCTGGAACCAGTGGCTCTAAATTTGGAACATGAGACTACTTATAGCCCACTGAGTTGCTCACGGTGGTCGTTAAACCCTCAATAAAAAAAAAAAGAGTGATGATGATTCCCAGATAAGTGCACCAGCACTCACATTTGACGATGCACTGAAATCCGATTAGCATTGTTAGGGCCTTCTTTTGTATACTGAATACAAAACGACAAAGGTTCTCAACAGCCTTGAAAATTCAATGTTTCAACTTAAAAGTAAGCAACAATGAATCGATTAAAGAATTTTTAAACAACGTTAATGTATATGTTTTTTTATAAAATATTACCCCATATCTCCTTGTGTAAAAATATCAATCATAAATTAATGAGCAGTAATTCGTTGTGTACCACCTAGGTATGTACATACAATATACTGTATGTGTACTACATACTGCGGTTACAACTGCAGTAACTCTTTGAAATGTAATTACAAACAATACCGTCTGAGCACGATTTATTAAGAGATGAAAAACATGTACAAATTAAAACCATAAGTACCTTCAAATTGACGTTCCCCTCATCTTCAGATGTATCAGACACGCCAATGTGGCATTAAAGAGTTTGGGAGATATAGTGTCACCTTGTCTCACTCCCTTTCCAATTTTTATGGGTGCTGTAGTCTCAAATAGCCGAATCTTTGAACTTGCATTTACATATACGTTATTAATAATATTAATGTATGCATCTTTAATACCGCAGGATTTCAAAGCCATATATAAAGAAACCCGATTAATCTAGAATCGGTTTTGGAAAAGTAATACTTATTACTTTTGCAAAACCGATTCTCCTCGGTGTTTATAAATACCTTAAAGTATTATAAATAAATACAATACTTTAAGGTATTATAAATATTTTAAAGTAATAAGTATTATAATTATTTATAAACACTGGTCACCAAAAGCAGTAATATAAATACTTTAAAGTATTTATAAGTAACTTATAATACTTTAAAGTATTATATTTATTTATAATACTTTAAAGTATTTATATTACAGTTTTTGGTGACCAGCGTTGCGACGATTACAGCCTTTATGAATTGTCTGGAACTTGGGAGCACCTCATTAATACTGTAGGTTTCGTAACAAACTGTTGTTTCAAGTGGCATAATGTGTTTAATTTGGAATAACTTGTTCTCACAGCTTACCTTCTTCATCATGATTTGCATAAATTGTTTACAAAAACTCCTGTTTTTGTCATGTGTCTCTTGAGTAACGTACCCATGGTGCACATGGATAGTGTATATAGGATGTTATGTCGGCGTGTCTGATACATCTGAAGATGAGGTGAACGTAAACTTGAAAGTACTTTACTTACAGTTCTAATTTGTACAAATTTTTCACCTTTTAATGAATCGAGCTAAAACGGTATTGTTTGTAATTAGTTTGATCCTTTGCGCGAAGTTTTTGGTCTCGCATCTTTGAAATGTGATTGAAATCAAGAAAAGTTAAAAACAAAAACAAAAAAATCTGAGAAACAAAAAGGATAACTGAAAATACTTGAACACTAGAACATAAAAAAAATGCTACGTACTATTGTAGCATCTAGAATAATAACACTAACGAATACGCCATCCGTTGGAACAGAACGATGTGCTGCCATCTAGGGACAGAAACGTGCCATATTTCGTTTATACGTTTTTTCAATTATACGTTCTGGAGCGCAGATGAGGGGGCCGGTGTTCTTTTTACAGACGAGTCAAGATTCAGTCCAAAAATCGATTCTTCTCGGTGTTCTATCTGTAGGGAACAGAGAACACATAAAAGAGAAACCGTAAAAGAAATCTCGTCCGTGAACGGGACTTCTTCGAAGGCGGTAGTCTGATCGTGTTGGGTGGCATTATATTCAACGGTCGCACACCACTCCATGTGTTCGCAGGAGGCAATGTGAGTGCTGCGCGCTATAGAGACGAGATCCTAGGACCTTATGGCCGACTTTTTCGGGGAGCTGTTGTCCCTCAGTTCCTTTTAATGGATGATAACGCTCTCCCGCACAGGGCTCTGCTTCTCGACGATTTCCTACAGAACGAGGATATTCGATCGACGTATGTACTGGCCAACCAGATCTCCGGAACTCGAAACCTATACAGCATGCCGGGGATGCTCTGTACCGACACGTAGCAGCTCCTCAGCCCCGCCCCCAACCCTTTCCGAGCTATGCACCGCCCTTATCGAGGAATGGAATTTTTTGGCTTCAGAATTTATCAAGAACCTAGCGATCAGTATACATGTACATCATCGTTGTGAGAGTTGCCTCTCCGTACTTGGTGATCATATTCCTTATTAAGAAATTTTAGGTTACATTTTTACATTTCAACTTGGTGACATTTGCGGATGTGATACACAAAATGTATACATACTACTCTGGCCATTCTTATTTTGTTAATATCAAGTGACTGTGTTGTTTGTTGAACAAGTAATTTGATAAAAATACTAGCCTTAAAATATCCAAAATACTCATCCTTAGTTTTTCAACAGCTATTGTTTTTTTAAATGTTAATAAATCATCGTAGTAATATTTCTATTGTGCTTTAAAGTTTGTATCCTGTGTTTTACTTAAAATATTACCACATTTATCTCTAATATGATTAATATTGCCAAAATCCTTAGGTTTTTTACTTAGCTATTCTGTAAAGTGACTTTTTCCCCCAGTATTTTCATATGTTTCCTTCCAGCTGTTTTTTCTTCGCAGTACTCACTTTCCTTTCGGCCCCCAATTCTTATCTTTGTACTATTTCCCAGGTGCATCTGTCTCTTGCTTGTCTCCAGGCTGTAAAAGCTTCCTTTCTTTTCTTTATGGCCTCCTGCACCTGTATCTCTCAGCCCCCAACTTTTCTTTTGCTTCTCCGCATATTTCTTTTGCACAATTTATTCACTTTTCCTTCATTTCAATCCAAGCTTCCAAGCATTTACATAGGTTCTTCTTCGATGGATTTCTTTCAGAACTTTTCCCATAAACTTCTGTTCCTCTTAGTTTGCAGGTTTTAAATCTTTTCACCACCTTAGGTGCATTCTTTTTGCTCGACTTCAGTATTTTTAAGTCATATACAATTATGTTATTATGTAGTTAAGTGCCTTAATGAACTTTTTTTTTATATTTCGGGGTTTAACGACAACTGTGAGCGACTCTAAAAGCAATAAGCAGTCTCTCGTCCTAATGTGGGGCGACTGGCTCCAGGTAAGGAAGAAAACCTGCGCCATAAGGTAAGCACACAATCCATGGCTCGAACAGGACTCGAATCCAGGTACCAGAAGGAGGCCTGCGCCCGTGACCACTCGGTCATCAACGCAGCAGGAATAAATTTACAGTTATACCTCAATACTGCTGACTCTTTTTAATAGCATGTAGTCAATTTGAGTTCGCTTCTCTCTACTCATTAATTATCATATTTACCTCCTAAACTCAGCATTTGCTACAAGAAATTCCGTACCTTGTGCATATGTAATATTTTTGGTCCATCTACATTTCTCTTTCAGTAACGGTGAAAATCTTCCAAATACGTAGAGACAATGTAAATAGACAACGTCATCGCCTTTTCCAAGTTTTTCTTTAACACACAACAACCGAAAAATTGTATTTCGACACCACTGGGATCGAACCACAGATCGCTCAATAACTAGCCCAGTGCGTTCGCCTTACGCTACGTTGCCAACAATCCACGGCGCTATGTGTGTTTATCTGTCAGCATCTGACTTCACAAATCCGTAGGATGGGCTCAGCAACTGAAACGTCTCCATCTGGTGGGGCTTAACGGCACAAACTATTCAATTATAATGAATAAATCCAGTAACTATGACCACCATGTATTACTTCCTTGAAGACCCCATTTAATGAATAATTCATTATGATCATTTAGAACAACTACAATAAGTACTGTTAATGATTTTGGATGCTTACCACCAAATTTTCTCCCAAAATTAATCTCTTTTTTAATTTGGATTTTTGCATCCTGCTTGTGGCACATATCATGAGCTAATATGAAGGATGTTTTTCTCTTCCAGAGCCATTTTTACTTGCATTGCGTGGGTGTTAATTCTCTGCACTTCTTGAACTTTGTCTTTAAGGTTTTCATCCAGCACAACTCCCATGCCGTACCTTTGAAAATATCCTAATGAAAAAATATATATAGTCGAATTTTTATGAATGAGTACTGAAGTGCCTTATTTAGCACTACAATCGAATACAAAGTTAACATGCGTGTTGGAGCCACTCCTTTCTCGTTTCGTCACAAACAGTAGAATGCAGCAGAGATCAATCCATCTCCATGCACACACACACACACACAAGTAGTGGAGATCATCATCATCATCAACCACTCTCAATCCACTTCTGGATGAAGGTATCTCTAAATCTCTTCCACAATTTTATGTCATCAGCAATCCTCTGTCAGTGGCGGATTTAAAGTTATCGGGGCCCAACGCACAGGGCCGGTTGTGGCCCCCCTCAGTTTGTCGGGCATTCTTAAAATATAACCCACGCATTTTACTCTCTTCCGATAATGTATAAAAAATGTAATCGCAAATGCGTTCCAGATTTCAACAGAAATGCCCATTTAGCCCTCCCCCTAACATGACTTGACTATTTTCATGGTAGTGTCTTCTATGTGTCTGTGTATTTGTGTAGTTTGTTGTCTCCATAACTCAAACATTATTATAGCTATCAAGACGAAATTTAATACTGAGGGCTTTTGTGATACCTTGATGGAGAAGAAATGGCTGAAGTTAAAAGTGGAAAGCCTTTTGTTAAGGAAGAAAAGTCGGAACTTTTGTAAAGCTGACCACTGAACCTTAGCACTTTTACGTAAGGTTAGTATACGGTACTGCAATAATTGACATTTATGTTAAATGCGGTGTGGGGTTTGCTATCGCATATCGTCAGATTCCACCCCACTGACAGTTAGTTAGTTCCCTTACAGACAGACCGAACATGGATGAAATCAATTCCCGTGCCTCGTAAAACACGTTTTCCAATGCCATTTTTTCTCGTACAATAACACCTCTTAAACTAAACTTAATGAGGGTGGGGGAGGAATTTAAAGGGAAAGATGGGGAGTCATATAAAACACCGATCTAAAGAGCTAAATGTTCATTGCATTCTGAGAAAACTGGCGAGAAATAGCTCCCCCCAATTTCTAAGCGCAGTTGTAATGTAGTAAGTATTAAGTAATATTACCTCAAAACGATATTTAGTGAGTCTGCATTTAAACTAGTAAATTCATAGTTGTAGATGTCGTACTTCGATTTTGGACGGAATTATGCCACCAAATCTTCCCAAACCCAGAAAGGCGAATTTATCACTCCCTCTATAACTTTTCTCTGTTTCTTGGAAGTAAAATTAAAGATAAAATTATAAATCATTATCTTTGAGGCTCGCGCCTGGGCTTCGTTGGCTTCCCTGTAAATCCACTATTAGGCTTTCTTTAGAGTTTCATCCACCGATCTTCGACACTATTCTTCTGGGCCTTTCCCTGTCCCTTGGCTTTCAGTCTAGCATTTCAGTTGTCCAACTGTTGTCACTTCTTCTAGCAATATGTCCAGCCCATTTCCACTTGATGATCTTTACTTTAATCATGATGTCATCAATTATTTTTATTTCTCTCAGCCAAGAGCTTCTTTTTTGTATCCTTCTTCTTTGCACCAAATATGCAAGATATTGTGTATTAAATATTCTGCATTATTTCCTTGAAATAGTTTGCTTTTAGTAACATTTCAAACACTTGCCAATGAAATTTTAACACAAATGAAAAATTGAAAATTGCAAAAATTATCATGGGATTATTTTCACGATTAAATATCGCATAGTTTTCTTCTATACAACTTTATGATGCAAAATTCGCGGGTAACATTAGTTGCTTTCAACTGTCATGTGACATCTAACAACACTAAACAAACATATCTTATCTTGAAAGATCATGAAAGAAATACGGGATTACGCCATATAATAAAATTTTTGAAGATGACAATCCGATTGTCATCGGATTGTCATCTTCAAAAATTTTATATCTTATCTTATTATCTATACGTCATCGAACCATCTATACGTCCTATATACGTCATCGAACCATCTATACCTCATATATACGTCATCGAACCCAATCGCCTGGAACTGTATGTAAGACTTTTGCTGCAACTAAACATCTATTCATTTTAATCTGTAGATGAGTATGGAGTATACTCGAAAGATCTTATTTCAACTTGTATATATTGCTTTTAACATACACTATACTGATAAAAGTCACCGGACACATAGAAGAGAAACACAACATAGCATTTATTGACATACATTAGTACCGTGTCGGTCCACCTTTGGCTTTAATGTATGAACTGACCCTTCGAGACATGCTTTCGACAAGGTTTTGGAACACAGCGATAGGTATGCGCTTCCATTCAGTACATAATGCTGCCGCTAACTATTGCTTAGTAGTAGGCCTCGGTTCCAAACTTCTTACGTGGCGCTCTAAATCCTCCATATGTGCTCTATGGGATTAAGACCAGGACTCTGCGCTAGCCAGTCCACACACGATACGGAATTAACGTCAAACCACGCCGTAATAGTCCTTGCTTTATGGCTCGGTGCATTATCCTGCTGGTACCAACAAGGCTCGGTTCCATAGTATTGCCACAGAGTTGGTAGGGCATAATTGTCCATAATATCGAGGAAGACGCGCTGGTTAACTGGTTTGTCCACGATAATCAATGGGCAGGGATCATACCACGGAAAACACCCCCACACGAGTACACTGCCTGCTCCAAACTTGACGGTAGGAAGAGTACACTGTGGTAAATAGCGTTCCCCCGGCTGCCGCCATACCCACACACGGCCCGCTGATGGATCATGGATCTTATACCGACTGATGGATCATGTATCTGGATTCACCAGTCCATAGGACCCGTTTCCATTGATCTACGGTCCACGATAAATGTTCTTTACACCATGCTAAACAACGAGTAGCATTCCGAGTGGAGATCAAAAGCTTATGAGCAGCTGCACGACCACAGTAACCCATGGAATAAAGTTCTCTGCGAATGGTACGTGTACGGACCAAGATTCCAACATTTTTACTCACCTGTACGTTGAGGTCTTGTGCAGTACTCCGCCGATTAGCTGTAACGAATCTCCTGAGGTTTCGACGTCCTCTATCACTGATTTTCTTTGGCCTGCCGGTACGTTTTGCTGCTTCAGCAAAACGTACGAAGATACGTGGCGTGCTTCAGGCACGCCACGTACTCTTATGGACAACCCACTAATATAACACCCAACAATCTTTCCTTTCTCTCAAAGTCAGTTTTCTTTCGCCGCGATATTTTCACTCAACCTCACAATGCGGTATGATCACGGTCAGCTGCAGGCTTGTTTTTATACCGTTTGCAGCTGTACCGCGCATCTTAGCAACGCAGCGTATCCATTTGTTTGCTTTTGAAGGGGTGTCCGGTGACGTTTGCCAATATAGTGTATAATGTATTTTGGTATTAAATCTTCAACAAGATATGAGTGCTTCAATACTTGATTGTGTGTTTTTAAATCGTGCCGAAGATGGGGTTTCTACATGTGGATGTTTTTCACTTAATTGCTCTTCATTATTATCTTATTATTTTAATATAGAAAAGTTTCTTGCATATGTTTCCAGTTCTGCGGTTTCATAAAATTTAGATGCATGTGTAGCACGAAAAAGTCATAAAACCAATGAATTAACTACACAAAAAATCTTTCGAATATGTAAAAATAACTGTAACATTTTTCATCAGATTTGGAAAAGTTTTAGTGCTGGTCTAGGAAAAATTAGCAACATAATATAGAAGCGTGGTTTAGCATGCCACTGAAGAAAGTAGTCTTTACTAGCTCCTTCCTTATATGTGTAACTTCCTAAAATATCGTAGAACTCCATTTCATAGCTTTTCCATTGGACATTCACATTCGTATTATTTGTGCAGCTGGTCAGGTGGCTCGGTGGTATAAGCGCTGGCTTATGAATATTCGTTCCAGATGGGTCCGGGTTTGAATCCCGGTGAAGCATGGATGTTGTGTTTGCCTTATGGCATTGACTCTCTCCTTCCTCTGGAGGCAATGTCCCTAAATTAGGGACGGGCGACTGCGTAAATCCCACCGATTTGCTCATGGTGTTCGTTAAATATCCTTAAACAAGCAAACAAATATAATGTGCGTGTCTTCTAGAGTTTGTTATCATTTTCCAACGCAGGTGCTTGGTAATAGAAACTGCTGCTTAAACAATTTCTGCATTTTTAGAATTTGCTATAATGAAAGAAGAAATAATAAGTTGTTATATAGTCTTTGAAATTGCGTGAGCTTTCGATATTACATTCGATTATGTTATCAATAAGAACACAGAGGAAGCGAAAAAAAAAAAAAAAAAAAAAAGAAGGATGAAGTGAAAAACGCACATGAAAGGAAAACCCAAGTGCCCGGAGCTTACGGTACCACATACCTGTTAAGTGAGAAACGCGAAGCAAAGCAATGGAAAAATTCAATATGCTGGGGAAAAAAATGGAAGAAAGAAAAAGCGAAGTAGGGAGGAGAAGGAGGACTTCCTCCCTGAGCTTCTCCTCAACTTCTGTTGATAATTCGAGAGGTGTTTTCGCCAAAGGGGACTGTTGAAATAATGTTCTTTGACGTTCACTAGCTAGATAGCTTTCTTTCTTCGTTATGGGCTGGGGAAAAGACGAAAATTCAATTTTTATTATAACTCAGCGTGGGCTTTCCATGTAGAGGAAGAATTTCTGGGAGTTCCACTTTGATAGCGAGAGCTGATAAGGAGCTAATGGATTCTTACTTTCTAGTGGGCTTCTCAACATTTTCCTTCTACTTTTAACACCCGCATTCCAAGACTTCTAGGTTATCGCTGTATAAAAAATTCAGACGGTTTGATAGAATGTAGAAACAGAATGACATTGTCTCACTTCTAGCGGGACTGGAAGAATGATCAGTTTATTAAAAAGGCAGAAAAAATTACACAGTTATTTCTAATAAAAAGTTATGAGATTAAGAATTTGGGCAGCCCAGATGGTCGAGTGGTCTGAGGCCCTGATCTCTGACCATTTGTCCCTGATGGACCTTGTCTCAAACCTCCGCTGAGGCATGTGTCTGACAGCACTGGCTCTATCTACTTCGTGGAAGCAGCGGCCCCAAATTAGGTACCGGCGATAACTTATTACCCTCTGAGTTGCTCACAGTGGTCATTCAACCCCGAAACAAACAAACAAACAAACAAAAAGATGAAACGTGTAGAAAAAACTGAACTTCAAAAACTGATATATAAATAAAAACCAAAATGAAATAGTCCAAAATGTCATTTGTTGAGAATTATATAAAATATTCTCCTAATACACTGCTCAAAAAATTACAGCAGCAGAATATATTGTAAGGAAAATCATGTGCGCCTGGCGTTGCTGAACGTAAAATATTATTTTTGGGTACGATACAGTGGGATGTTCAGTAATATGGGTACGAAAAAATATTCTTATGCAACATTATACATAATTTAGTGCACATGATGCGGTATGCTGTACAACAATATTTATATCCGTACAACAATAACGAATGAACTTTTGAAGGTGATAATTGACCTCTTGCAGAGTGTTTGGTCCTCTCGAACGGCTAAGATCGCTGCACACCTACGTGGCATGAAATTGATGAGGTTATCGAGGAGGTTTTGTGGGTATCTTCGCCACTTCTCATTGAGAGCAGTCTCCAGTTCACGAAAAGTCAACGGAGGTGCCGGTCGAGCGGAATGCGTCTCTTAAGTACGTCACAGGCATGCTCAATTGGATTTGAGTTTGGGGAGCATATGCTGGCTACCCCATATGCTCGATTCCTTTCACTTCAAGCATGTTGTCCATATGCCCAGCTTGTTAACAGGTCACACGCCATTGGTCTACCTGGTTAAGGGACACCCACCATTGGTCTAGGTGGTTAAGGGACACACACCATTGGTCTACGTGGTTAAGGGACACACGTCATTGGTCTACGCGCTTAAAGGGACACACGCCATTGGTCTACGCGGTTAAATGGATACACGCCATTGCTGTCTGCGGTTAAAAGGACACACGTCATTGCTACACGCGGTTAAAGGGACACACGCCATTGCTCTACTACATAATTAGTCTACGCTGTTAAAGGGACACACGTCATTGGTCTACGCGATTAAAGGAACACACGCCATTGGTCTACGCGGTTAAATGGACACACGCCATTGCTGTATGCGGTTAAAAGGACACACGCCATTGCTTTACGCGGTTAAAGGGACACACGCCATTAGTCTACGCGGTTAAAGGGACACACGCCATTGGTCTACGCGGTTAAATGGACAAACGTCATTGCTGTATGTGGTTAAAAGGACACACGTAATTGCTGTTCGCGGTTAAAGGGACACACGCCATTGCTATACTACATAATTAGTCTACGCTGTTAAAGGGGCACACGTCATTGGTCTACGCGGCTAAAGTGACACACGTCATTGGTCTACGCGGGTAAAGGGACCCACGCCATTGGTCTACGCGGTTAAATGGACACACGGCATTGCTGTATGCGGTTAAAAAGGGACACACGCCATTGCTCTACTACATAATTAGTCTACACTGTTAAAGGAACACACGTCATTGGTCTACGAGGTTAAATGGATACACGCCATTGCTGTATGCGGTTAAAAGGACGCACGTCATTGCTGTAAGCGGTTAAAGGGACACACGCCATTGCTCTACTGCAAAATTAGTCTACGCGGTTAAAGTGACACATGTCATTGGTCTACGTGCATAAACGCCCCCTTGCTGAAGGTGATTACTGGTACTTTGAGTTGGCAACCTGCATCCAGTTGACCCGAGAAGCTCTCGCTGGAGCTGAGTAGAATTTTGTTGCCTGTTCCAACTGGCTATTAACAATAGATAATGGTCGTCCCTTGCTGTAGTTGATCGTGAACGGCCTTGATCTTGCCTTCCCCGAACAGTTCCCTTATCCTAAAATCGTGTCTAGGTTCAGGAAATGACACTTCATGACACTCCAATTACTTCTACTACCACCCGCTGGATTAGACCTGCTTCCAGCACTTCCAATAGCTCTCTACGCTGTTGATTCCGTTAAATCATGCTGTTGAGTCATCGTTCGAACCGAAGACTTCAAGAATTGATATGTCACCATGAACGCAGTAGAATAAGAGAGCTCCCAGGAAACCTTCGCTTTTATCCCAATTTGTGATTTATGCATTCTGACTTCACAGACGCTAATTTGCATAAGTATATGCATGATACGGCGGTCAACGTCACACTCGCCTTTTCACGTTTCGGTAAGATATCACGCGATTAGCTTGCATAATGTCGCCAAAGTCACACGCTCCTCTAATTATTTTATTTTGAGCAGTGTACACGAATCTGCTTTAATAATAAATGCAGATCACCAATGAACTGTTACTGTCTAGGAAAACTGACTCCCCCTCCCCCCCCGTGTATGGAAAAATACTTGTTTGGTCAGTTTTGACATTATGACTAAAGAGAAAAAACAGCATGTCCACGTCAAGTCTGCATTCTTTGCCATAACAAAAAGTTAAAAAGTGATCAATGTTCTTATTTAATATACAGGGTCCAAAAGAAAGTCGATATCCACCCCTACCATGGCTGAAGGAACGGTCCCCGACTATAAACGTTAGGTCTGTGTCTGGTAAAGTTGACATGCCCGATCGATTAAAATCGATTGCAGCGCCCCAAGTGGCGAATTGTAGAAACTAGCAAATCTAACTCGGCAACTAAGCAAGATAGACGCATAAGGTCAATTACGAACTTGTAGAGCATCGTCGAATTACGAAGAATCGACACAAAGAAACGGAAGAACGCGCAAGAATAGCCAGTTAAACGTCAGCGAAAGCTAGAGGCCTAACCATGCCCCATCCAGTGGAACGACAGTGAACGACGCACGAGAGTATGCAAATACGATAGTGACGTACGATTGAGATAAAAGACAGCCTGTGCTGGAGGGAATAAGTGCTTCGTCGCAGAAATTCTGATGGCGTGCTACACGTCCGAGCAGTATTACGATTTGGTCATTATGTATGGCGAGTGTCATCGGAATGCATAGGGGCCACCGGACGTAACCCCTAGAGATTTCTTCCTCTGGGGATACTTAAAGAACCAGGTGTATATTACAGCGTCTACAAGTTGGGACGATTTGAAACAGCGTAGCATCAGTGCTTGTAACACTGTGACCCCAGCAATTCTCGTTACAGTACGCAGTAATTTACTGTCTCGCATTCAGCTGTGCATCGCCGCCGATGGCGGACACTTTGAACAATATATTCGATAGCTTCCGGAACTTCGACGTGTTGTTTTACGTCGTATGTATGTCAGCTACTCGCCTGTAACCATTTTTGTGCCGATTACATGCATCTGTAACCATTCATATCGTATGACATCTAACTGGTTATTCTTGTGCGTTCTTCAATTTCTTTGCATCGATTCTTCGTAATTCGACGATGCTCTACAAGTTCGCAATTGACCTTTTGCGTCTATCTTGCTTCGTTGCCGGGTTAGATTTGCTAAATTCCGCACTTCGCCACTAGGGTCGCTGCAATCGCTTTTAATCGATTGTGCATGCCCACTTTACCAGAGGCAGACCTAACGTTTACGGTCGGGGACCGTTCCTTCTGCCATGACAGGAGTGGATATCGACTTTCCTTTGGACCAAGTGTATATTACCTGTATATTTCAGGAAGCAACATTTACATCATAGATATGCAATGCATCAATATAGGAGAGCACTCAGTAAAAATATTCACTTCTCTGCTAATCCGCGTTCTTCTTTTAGACGATCTGCTGCAATTGCGGTCCGAGTGAATGATCACTAGAGATTCCAGCAGAATTCTGCAATATTATGCCTTACAGTCCCTGATGATTGCCGCCCCGGTGGCGCAGTGGTCTAAGGCACTGGCCTCTGATCGTTCGTCCGTAAGGGGTCCGGGTTCGAATCCCGGTGAGGCATGGACGTTGTGTTTGTCTTACGGCACTGGCTCTCTCCCTTCCCTGGAACCAGTGACCCTAAATTAGGGACGGGCGACTGCTTATAGCCCATTGAGTTGCTCACGGTGGTCGTTAAACCTCCAATCAAAAAAAAAAAAAAAAAAAAAAAAAAAAACAGTCCCTGATAACGTTTTTCGGCAATGTTTTAGCGAATCTCATTATTTAACAGACTCCACCCTAGACGGAAATGTCTAAACGTAAGTGCGGAGAAACGATAATTACAAACTCCCTCTACACCCTAAAGTATTGTACCTTTCTATCTTTTGCTGAATGTGCTTGATGTAATCCAAGTAATCCAATGATTCGTCTTTTTGTGGACAGTTTCCAACCTTTCTGCTCTCATTTCGATACAATACAGAAATTATTCATTAGCAAGACAGTTTTTCACGCATTCCAACCGTAGGTTGAAAAAGCGTATATGTCGTCTCTCCGTCCGCACGATAACTCGCGTAAAAATGCTTCGATTGAGGCAGAACTTTATCACGTTGTTCCAAAGGTACACTGAACCAATTCTGTTTAATATAATCGAAATGGGGTCAAAGTTCAGATCACAGGAGCGAGATTTATTCCACAGCCATTATCCTCATAACTTGAGTAATGGTTTGAGTAATGATTTCTGGTATGTTGGAAATCGTATCATAATCAATGCATTGCATGATTTCACTAACTTGTTAGTATGTCTTCTGAAAATAAAGGCCGGTGCCTATAGTATCACTCTGTCCGCTCTTCCGTTTCTGTGGACACCGTACTTTTGTACCTGTTAGTCCGATTTAAGAAATTCTTTTTGACTGTCCGAATCGTGAGAACGATGAACCTTGCTTTCTGTTTTTTCTACTGATGCATAATTTTGCCGCTAGAGGAAACTAAATTCAAAATATATATTATTGCTTCTAAATAACCGATTAAAATAATTCTATCTTACCTTCGATGCCATTTATGACGAAGACTATGTTGGGTGGAGTTCCTTTTTCAAGTAACTCACAGTTCTTCCGCAAGGGAGCGTAAATGTAAATTAAGATTTCCCTGGATCTACGCATCTAAGAGTCCGATTTGAAAAAAAAAATTTTTTTTTTTTTTTTTTTTTTTTTGCGTCGGATAGTTTCTGGTGGGAGATAAAGCTCCTGTCCTTTTCAGGTTTTGGTGGATTACGTATAATAAACCAGGAATTTCCCCATTCAGAGATATTGCGAAATATCTTCTTTACATAGCTTATACTTATATACACATACCGGCCACTGAATTAGAAACATTTATACAGAGGTACGCAAAAGTCACTGACGCAGCGTATATGCAAAATATGTGGTCACATGCATCACCACGTGATTTCGGCAACTATTTAAGGCTGTGCTCGTCAGTAGTGTTGATCACAATGAGAAAAACAAAGGATCTTTCGGAATTAGATAAAGGATTTACTGTGGGTGCGCTTGTGGCTTGAGGGACGGTTTTGAAAACATCAGAGCTGACTGGTTTCTTAAAAGGTGAGATTTCTCGGGTTTTTACTTACAAGGAAAACCCCCGGGATCGAGCAAACAAAACCGCACCAAACTTCCGTTATAAGTCATTTACTTACCTCCGAATTCAATGGTGATATTCGTTTTTCTGTAAAACTCCGCAGTTGCTCACTAGAGGGCTCCGTTGAGTCACCCGTCGCTCGCCGGCTGCTACGCCAGTCGAGAGTGGGCAGGTGCTTGTATCACATGCCTTGTTTGTCTATGTACGTAGTGAGACGACAAAATGGTTCGACGATTAGTAATCAATCCACCTAATGTATTGAGGTTGGCTGAGCTGAAAGTACGACGTAAGGTGCGCCATGATGATTGCAGTGGTCTGGAAAATAAGTTGTTCGCATGTTTTCTTGCGTCCGTGATTATGAACAACTATGAAAACCTGTGAGACAATGATAGTGTCGTAACGTTAGATCGCAGTTACGTTAATTGTGTTGAAGGTAATGATGAGCTATGCATTGAAAGCAGTGGTTGCGCTTCGAATCCGAAGAAAGAAGATAGAAGCAGCCACATTGAATATAAACTTTCACTTGTAAAAAGGTCCAAGTGTCGTCACAATGTTCGATGATAAAACATCAGATAATATTTGTGACGATGTTATGTCCGATGGTATAAAACATATGAGAAGCTGATGAAGAGATACCCCAAACTAAAGACGAAAAGTAATATTAAAGTCGTGTTGGACTATGTAGCGAAGAAAAGGGAAGATGAAACCGTTTTTAAAGGATATCGCACACCACAAGTAAATGCGGTTAAACAACATACAATAGCCAAGTATGACGAGGCAAGAGAACTGGGATATAGCGTTCATTACAGACATTTACAACATTGGGTAATTGAAGCAGCCAGAAAAACCCGGCTTGTGAACTTCAAAGCTTCCGTACATTTTATTGATAATTTGAAAACAGACTTCGGAATAAAAGTCTTGCCCCATAACTATACTCTAAGCAAAGAACGATACCCAGGACGATAGAGAAGTAATCAAACTAGCAGACGCATTCATTACTGAAGTTAATGAAGTTATTGAAGCGGAAAATATTCAAATGGAGAGTATCTGGAACTGTGATCAGATCCACTTTAACTACGAGATTTCATGCGAAAGAACATTGTCCAAAAAGTGAGAGGAAAATACCAAAGCGAAGATGCAATCACTTCATAGGGCACCGCGCAGCTACACGATAGACGTTGCAATGTCCATGAATGGCCGTTTAGCAGATAAACTTAATACACTATCTACCAACAAGTAATTGGACACCTGTGATAGCAAAGGAAAACGAAGTTTATTCACCTTCAATAGTTGGTGGAGCCTCCACGAGCGGCGATTACAGCTGCGACCCTCCGGGGCATACTCTCAACCAGGCGTTGTAAGACGGCTAGCGGTATTTTCTTCCACTCAGCTTGGAAAAGACAGGTCAGTTCCTTCACCGATTTCGGACGGTGGAGGCATCCTTTAAGTCGACGCTCCAACTCGTCCCAGAGGTGCTCGATAGGGTTAAGGTCCGGGCTCTGCGCAGGTCAGTCCATTCGATTAACCCCACTGTCACCATACCAAGCCATTGTGGACCTCGCAACATGTCAGGTGGCATTGTCATCCTGAAAGTAACATAGGTCCATCCCGTAAAACTGCCACAAGGGAGGAAGCGCATGTCATCCAAAATGGTGCAGTAGGTCTCGGCGTTGAGTCTACCAGGAATTGCGACTAAGAGTCCCGTGCCATACCAGGAGAAACACCCCCATCGCATAATTCCACCGCCGCCAAACTTCACAGTTGGCACAATACATTCCGGCAGGAGGCGTTCTCCAGGCAGACGCCAAACCCAGACTCTGCCATCCAAACGGTAGAGGGTGAACCTTGATTTGTCACTACAGAGAACCTGTTTGCACTGTTCAACGGTCCACTGTCGACGTTCTTTTCACCACGTTAGCCGAGCAGCGCTATTAGATTTGGTGATCAAAGGCTTGTGGGCGGCAGCACGTCCATGATAACAGAGCAGATGGGATTTCTTACGGATGGTATTCATCGAAAAAACACTCCCGGATGCCTGTTGAAACTTCTCGCGGATGTTCGCCATCGATTTGGTGTGATTCTTCTGAATTTCTCTGGCCAGCACCCGTCGGTCTCTAACTCTCAGTTTTGTGGGTCTGCCGGGTCGGGGCACATTCCGACAGTCACCTCTCATCTTCCACTTGCCAATCACGTAGGCCACTGTCGATTTTGGGTACTTCAACTCGCTGGATATGTCACGTATGGATCGGCCATTTCTGTGATACCCGACGATTACATTTTTCTCTAAATCAGAGAGCTCCGAATTGCGTGGCATCTTGCACGCGGCTGGTTGCGTTGTTGTTTCCCACACGATATTTAACGGCGGCGGCCGTGATGTGTATCAGGACCGCAGATATCGTCGATTGCAGGGGTGTCCAATTACTTGTTGGTAGATAGTGTATATGCTCCCAAGAACGAAGTGGGACATTTGGACCTCGTGTGGCAAGAGAAATCGAACAAAAGTGTCCATTAAACGTTTCCGTGGAAGCCAGTGACGAAAGGACATCTGCAGACCTTTCTTGCGTCAGTTTTGAATATACATCTGTCTGAAAAGCCACTCGTACTTTATGATTCCTGGTCTGGACACAAGGATGAACAAATATTTCACGAGGCCTCCGGGGGAAAACAAGTTCATTTAAAAATCATTCCAACAAAAACTACGAAATATGTTCAACTCCTCGATGCTAATTTTTTCAGCCAATATGAAATTCAAGCAAAGAGGATTACAGATTATATAAAACTACGATCCAACATACCGCTGCTAAAATTACATGACAGAATATTCCTTCTGAAGATGCATTCTGTGATCTACAATCAACTGTCTACTGAGAGCTATGGACCGATGCTTCGTTACGCATGGCGGAAAGCTGGCTGCCATGGTGGTGAACCTGTGCAAAATTTGAAAAGTGTCATCGACGTGGCTTTCAACATTAACATTCTTCGTGCGTGTGCGTTCTGTGGGTGCACCGATGTTGCATTTATTAATTGTGCATTTTGCGGCAATGGTTATTGCTTTGATCATTCTATAGGCATCCCTCATATGCATTAATCTTTTGACACTTGTTCAAAACCCTCACCCTTCGCTATGAAGTTACGGACGTGAATAATCCTTATGTACGTGAAAATTATTTTTGTTTAGATCCGCTCTTTACGCTTCGACGTGGCACCTGTCTTCAGAGACCTCCACTGGTCAACTGCCGAGTTTTACAGAAAAACGAATATCACCATTGAATTCAGAGGTACGTAAACGACTTATAACGAAAGTTTGGTGCAGTTTTGTTTGTTCGACCCCGGGGGTGTTCCTTGTTGTGGAAAAATAAACGACATTACTTGTCTAAGAGGAGGAATTGTGGCGCGACGACAATCTGTCAGGAACGAGATCGCCTGAGAAGGCATGTACGAAGAAAAAGGTCTTCCTATGTGCAGCAATTGACCGAAACATTCAATCAAGGCTACTCCTAACCTATATTTCAGCGAACTATGCGCAGGCAATTGAAGACCATTGGCATTGGCAGTCGCATTCCTATACAGATAACACTGATTTCTGCGAAGAAGCGGAAAGTTCGTCTACAGTGGTGTCAAGAACACCATGAATGGACGCCGGAAGACTGGAAAAAAGTTATATGTTCCGACAAGTCGCAGTATATCTTGTTCTGTACCCTGTAGAAAATAAGTAGTGTGAATTCACGGAAAAATTCTGAAAATAACGTGCAGCAAAGTTACCGGTCACTGTCCGTCGTTTAACGAAATTTCCGTTTTCGTTAAATGCGGACACTAACCGGCCGCGCGCCTTAACCACTGAGCTAGAATATCTTCGTTACCGTACTCACGTTCAAAGTAACCACTGAGCCAGAATGTCTTCCTTACGGTACTCACATTCAAATTAAAACTTATTGCGCGACGATGATTTTTAATGCGAGTGATTTAGCATTTTTTTCTTTTGGAGCTTATTTTTTTAATACGTTTGTAATAATTTTATTTTTTCTGTAGGGGTACTTGCCACAAATTAAGTTGTATTTTTCATCGTGATCTTTCAAAGCAACAGAATGATTTGGAACTTGAAATATGTTTCTTAATTGACAATAACTTTCAATTTTCTTTAAGAAAACGTTAAATGTACTGTTTTATAGCATTAATATTTTTTGATTGGAGGTTTAACGACCACCGTGAGCAACTCAGTGGGCTATAAGCAGTCACCCGTCCTTAATTTAGGGCCACTGGTTTCAGGGAAGGAAGAGAGCCAGGGCCGTAAGACAAACACAACATCCATGCCTCACCGGGATTCGAACCCGGACCCATCTCGGAATAATGATCAGAAGCCATTGCTTTGACCACTGCGCCACCGGGGCTGCAGTATTACTTCACGAAACTTCCAAATATGAAATTTACTCTTGATAGCAATAATAGCTTTTGTTTTAATGATTCCACAGATTGTACACAACATCCATGCCTCACCGAGATTCGAACCCGGACCCATCTCGGAATAATGATCAGAAGCCATAGCTTTGACCACTGCGCCACCGGGGCTGCAGTATTACTTCACGAAACTTCCAAATATGAAATTTACTCTTGATAGCAATAATAGCTTTTGTTTTAATGATTCCACAGATTGTTACATAGACATTGCACAATCACCTGTACAATAATTTATATACCCGGTTTCTTTTGGTAACAAAATATTTATACCTGGTGCTCAAAATGCGGGAAAGGAGAAGAAATATCCGATGCCACAATAATCAAAATTTAATGCTATATGCTATGCACATTATGAGATCTTGCTACAGAATTTCAAACTCGGTTTCTTTGGCACATGATTGAAATTTAACAGTTAATCAAACCTCAAGTACTCCCGGAAATCTCTCCTATTACCGGAAAGTTTTCGTCATATGGATATGGAAAAAGTGTGAACGGAGTTTTCCCGTTAACATACGAAAGAAATTGTGGAAATTGGTTCTGAAAATTCAGAATTTTCCGTTAAGATATTTTAGAAATGGCGGTTTGCGGTCAATATAAACAAGAAAGATGACACCGAATTTTCGGATGTAATAAGCACGCCTTTTGAATCCGTTCTGACGCAAATTAAATTTATCAATTTTATTCAAAGTCAATGGAACCGGCATGGAAAGCAATAGTATCTGACGGAAGAAAGAAGTTTTGTAATTGGGTTTTTAATCCCTCAGATATTGCTGTAAACGGAATCGTGAGCTTACGCCCTCTGGTTGCAGACTTGTGCGTTAGGAAAAACATGAATTTATATGAGAAACATTTCGCACCGGAAACGCTCGCCAACATAGAAATAATTTTTCAAATCGGACTCTTAGAAACAGAGATATCGACAAAAATAAGATGTGAAAAATAATTTCCATTAGGTCTTGTATGCGATACAGGAAGATTTTTTCAAATTTGAGTTTTAGAAGCAGAAATAACGCAGAAAACGCAATTTACTTTTGTGCCCCCTAGCGGAAAGTCTATTATTTTCTTGAAAATTTTGAATTTACCGGAAAAACATTTCGCATCGAAAACACTATCCAACAAAAAAGGAAATTTTCATATCGGACTCCTAGGAATAGAGATATTGACAAAAATAAGATATACATCTATGCTCCATGGCGTAGAAACCATGCATTATTTCAAGAATAAAATGTTCCTAAAAAGTTTGTCGACATTAGTAGCATCGGTCAACAAACCACTTTTGTTTCAATCGATATTTTAGAAGCTCCTATTTTGCTGCAAATACATCAGAAGCGGAAATTAGGACTTACGCCACCTGGTGGCCAAACCATTTTTTACAAAAATTAGAAATTATGTTCCAAGGATTTCCCCGTCAAGAGCTGTATAAGGTGCAGAAATTGTTTTTGAAATCGGAGATTTAGAAGCAGAGATATAGGGGGAAAGCAATTTACCTTTATGCCCCCTTAGCAGAAAGTCTACAAATTAATTGAAAATTTTGAAATTATATGAAAAACATGTCACACTGGAAACACTATCCAACAAAGAAGGAATTTTTCAAATCGGACTCCTAGAAGTAGAGATATTGACAAAGTAAGATATACATGTAAGCCCCCTGGCGTACAAACCATGCATTATTTAAAGAAGAAAATGTTTCTAAAAGCTTTGTCGACATGAGTACTATCGGTCTACAAAAGACGAATTTTTTCAATCGAGAATTTAGAAGCTCATATTTTGCTGCAAATACATCAGAAGCGGAAATTAAGATTTACGCCCCCTGGTGGCCAAACCATTTTTTTACAAAAATTATAAATTATGTGCAAACGATTTCCCATCAGGAACTGTATCCGGTGCAGAAAGGATTTTTCAAATCAGAGTTTTAGAAGAAGAGTTATTGGGGAAAATGTAATTTACTTTTAAGCCCTAGGGGGAAATCTATGCGTATTTTTAAAAGGTAAGTATATCTAAAATACTCTTCGACATAAATGGAATCGAAAGATAAAAGAAGTTCTTCAGACTGATGTTTAGAAGCAAATATGTGGAATAAAACGTATTTTTGAATTCGACATCATCTGCATTTACGCCCTCTAGCGGCGAAATTGTACATCGTAAAAAAAAAAAAAAAAAACGAAATGAAGGATCATCATTCGCATATTTCAAGCTTCTCAATGTAAAAAGAATTTTTCAAATCCGGCTAATAGTTGCAGAGATATCGTGGGTACAGACGGACGGACAAACCGGTAACATAAGCACGATATTTTTTACGCTTTTCAACCGTAGGTTGAAGAAGCGTACATGCTCCAGCTTTCTCCGTCCGTCCGTCCGCCTGTCAGCACGATAACTGGCGTAAAAATCGTTCGATTTCGATGAAATTTTAGTATGTGGTAGGGGATCACCTGGGGACGAACCCTATTGAAAATGGAATAAATGGGGTCAAAGGTCACGACGTAGGAGCGGGATCCATACCATTGTCCTTATGCGTCATAACTTTCATAAATATGGTTTGATTTCAATGAAATTTTACTATGTGGTAGGGGACCGCATGGGGACGAACTCTATTCAAAATGGGTGAAGTGGGGTCAAAGGTCAGGACATAAGAAGCGGGAGGAATTCCATTGCCCTTATGCGTCATAACGTGCGTAAAAATGGTTCGATTTCGATGAAATTTTAGTATGTGGTAGGGGACCACCTGGGGACGAACCCTATGGAAAATGAACGAAATGGGGCAAAAGATCATGGATTGGGATCCAGTTCATCGCCCTTATCCCATAATATTAAGGTGGACGTCAAGTAATTTTGCTTCCTATACTTCCAATGGAAAAACTTTTGTACACATTTCCTTCACAATTAATGTGTTTCCAAAGATGAAAGTTTGAACATCGATTAAAATAACTTCATATTATAACTTGGATTACTTAATATTTTCTAAAACATAACCATAATTATATTAAAAATCAATAAATTTTCCTTTGGTGGTGTTGAAACCAGAAGAAGGATGGCGCGACCTGTACTTTCATGACGCCAGTAAACAAACAAATGTTGGATTGCATAATTATGGTTATGTTTTAGAAAATATTAAGTATTCCAAGTTATAAAATGAAGATATTTTAATCGATGTTCAAATTTTCATCCTTGGTAACGCGCTAACTGGGAAGACAATGTGTACAGACATTTTTTCCATTCGAAGTACAGGAAGCAAAATTACTTGACGTTCCACTTAAAGGAGCAATTCTTGTATGTATGTAAATTTTATTTTGAAAACGGCTCTAAGGACTTTGATGAAAGTCGTTAACCTACCGTTTTCTGGTACTAGAAATCGATTAAGCATGATTTCGACTTTAGGAAAATTCGTTTAGTGGGTGAAATAACCACCCCGAATTACCAAGTTTTTAGTGTCATGGCGTCGCCCCGTTAATGTTATCCATGCTTAGAAATCTTATGACGTCATACTCTCGCAATTCAGATGCTTGCGCGCGGTCACGCCATCTGTCTCATTACGTCACGAGTTGTGTGTGGATCCTATTAAAGTTTTATGACGTCATACTCTTGGGAGCAGATGGTCACGATTCCCATCTGCTTCATTACGTCACGCGTTGTGTGCGTACGTTCGTCCGCACGATAACTCGCGTAAAAATCGTTCGATTTCGATGAAATTTTAGTATGTGGTAGGGGAACACCTGGGAAGGAATCCCTGTTGAAAGAAAACGCAATGGGGTCAAAGGTCAGGACACAGGAGCTGTATCCATTGCACTGCTCTTATGCGTCATAACTAACGTAAAAAGAAGGTTCGATTTCGATTAAATTTTAGTATGTGGTAGGGGACCACCTGGGGATAAACTCTATTGAAAATGGGCGAAATGGGGTCAAAGGTCGGGGCATAGGAGCAGAATCACTTCCATCGCCATTATGCGTTATAACGTACGTAAAAATGTTTCGATTTGGATGAAATGTTAGTATATTGTAGGGACTTACTGGGAACGAATCCTATTGAAAATGCGCGAAATGGGGTCAAAGGTTAGGACACAGGAGCGGGATCTATTCCATAGCCTTTGTGCATCATTACTTGCGTAAAATTGCTTCGATTGCGACAAAACTTTATCATGTTATTTCGGAGGTATACTGAACCAGTTCTGTTGAATATCATGGAAATGGGATCAAAGGTCAGGGCACAGGAGCGAGATTTATTCCACAGTCATTATCCTCATAACTTGAGTAATGATTTCTGGTATGTTGGAAAGCGTATCATAATCAATGCATTGCACGATTTTACTAACTTGTTTTTACAAAAGACGTATTAAAAACGACTCTGCCACCGATGAATGAGATGTAGCTACGAAAGTGTATCTGTGCATGGGCAAACTAAAATCTGACTTCAAGATACGAAGAAAAGCTGAATCGCAAGTGTGTTAGTTAGGGGGATTGGTAACCGTTTGGTCTCGGATATCTACAGATTACACTTCCATAGTGTTATGCATCATCTTAAAGCTATCATCAGTAGCAGGTAACTTTCCCTTTGGAAGGGGTAAGGGTAGGGGTTGTGGTTCGAGAGGACGCCAAATTTGGTTACGATGCACGCTCCGTTTTCGGGATATTTGAGAAAAACAACCTAGACGGTTCACTAACAACTTTCAAAAACCCAGTTTCTTTACATTGAATGTTTTTGCTTATCTAATGACCAAAAGAAAGTAAGAAGATCGAATATATGATTAACAAAATATGAACTTAATTAAAATGTAAAATAGAAAATACTCGATTTCATTTGTAGTGTTCTTGAGGAAGGCACGGTATTACTGTTTTGCAACATTTGAAAATCTATTTATCTACCTGTTAACCTAATATGAGTTCCAAGTTAATTTGTTGGCTAAAGCCTCAAATATAATTTTGACATTCCTAATAAGATTCGTAAATGATCACATGGAAATGCATAGACACTTGCATACTTTTCTGTGATGCTAAGCGAAATCATTTATTACATTCGAAAGATTTCCATGAAATTTACTGTTAGTGTTAGATTGACAATATGTAGAGGGAACATCCCATTATTTTAGAAAATAAAAGTGGAACCCCTGCTGAGAATGGGTTGGGAATTCCGTTTTATGTTCATCCAAAGGTAAAGATCCACCTCTCGAATTCAAAAACGAAGGCACGCAGTCTTTCTTACATGCCAGAAGAACGTACAACAGGGTTTTTTTAATACTATGTTCTTTGTTTTTCGCAATAATACTAAGTTGCCGAATTCGAGACTGCCCCTGAAAGAATTTGATAGCTGAATTTCAGTACTGATCGTCTTTGAGGATAAAAGCACAAAGAAGAAATAAAGAGAAAAAAACATTTTCCAACTTCTCGTAATAGAATGTAGCTTATTGCAAACATAAAACTGAGAGTATGACCTAACACTGGTAATGGAGACTTTTGTTTAAAGTTGAAACACGATATTAGGAACATTATTTATCTCCCCAAGACAGCTGAATTTTTATAGTTTGCATTTTGTTGCAATGTGCTTGTCCTCTTAATCATCCACAGAAACAAAGATTTCGAAGATAATGGAGATACTCTTCAATAGATGGATACCAAAGCTGAAATAACACTTCACATGACATTAACTGATTTCCGTTCTTTTTTGTTTCTTTGCTTTTCCTGCTAGAGGACAAGAAAAATAATCTTGCTCACGGGCTGACGATTCAGTTTTCATTTTAGGGAAATTAAAGTAGCTGAAGAAGAGACGGAGTCAAGGAAACAAACAAAGAAAAACATTGCTAAACAGCAAAAGCAAGATTACACATGGGGAGAAAATAAACTGCATAGACGACAAAATACATTCTAACTCAGAAAAAGAAAATCAAACAAATGTTATAAAACGTTTTAATCAAAAATTGCATTCAAAGGGAAACTCGCATTCGGTCACCCAGATGGCTGAGTGATCAGAGGCGCGGAGTTCTGGCAGTGGCACAGAGATACTGCCGGTATGGTATCGACCATAGATCCACATAGTATAAATAGGAGGTTTCGAAAGAAATACATACCATTCCACATAATTGTTTTTAGCACGTCTTTTGTGAAAAAAGATCGTACTTATTTTATCGGTTCGTCCGTCCGTCCGTCCGTCCGCCTGTACCCACGATATCTCTGCAACTATTAGTCCGATTTGAAAAATTCTTTTTGTATTCGGAAGCTCGAAATATGCAAATGATGATCCTTTATTTTGTTGTTTTTTACGATGAACAATTTCGCCGGTAGAGGGCGTAAATGCAGATGATGTCGAATTCAAAAATACGTTTTATTCCGCATATTTGCTTCTAAACATACGATTGAATAAAAAAATTTATCCTTCGATTCCATTTATGTCGAAAAGTATTTTAGATATAGTTACTTTTTCAAATTACTCATAGATTTTCCGCTATGGGGCGTAAGGGTAAATTACATTTTTCCCGATAACTCATTTTCTAAAGCTCTGATTTGGAAATTTTTTTCTTCGGCGGTTACATCTTCTGATGGAAAATCATTTGCATATAATTTAAAATGTTTGGTAAAGAATACTTTGGCCACCAGGGGGCGTAAGTGTTAATTTTTGCTTCTGATGTATTTGCCATAAAATCTGAGCTTCTAAAATATCAATTGAAAAAATCCTTTCGTGGACTGATGCCACTCACATCAATAAACCTTTTCGGAATATTTTCTTCTTAAAATATTGCACAGTTTCTCCGCCAGGGGGCGTAGATATAGATCTTATTTTTGTCAATATCTCTACTTCTAGGAGTCCGATTTGAAAAATTCCTTCTTTGTTGGATAGTGTTTTCCGTGTGACATGTTTTTTCATATAATTTCAAAAATTTCAAGTACTTTATAGACTTTCCGGTATGGGGCGTAGCGGTAAATTGCGTTTCCTCCTATATCTCTGCTTCTAAATCTCCGATTTGAAAAATTCTTTCTGCACCGGATACAGCTCCTGATGGGAAATCGTTTGCACATAATTTCTAATTTTTGTAAAAAAATAGTTTGGCCACCAGGGAGCGTAAATCTTAATTTCCGCTTCTGATGTATTTGCAACAAAATATGAGCTTCTAAATTCTCGATTGAAAAAAAAAACGTCTTTTGTTGACCGATACTAGTCATGTCGACAAACCTTTTAGGAAAATTTTCTTCTTGAAAAAATGCATGGTTTCTACGCCAGGGGGCGTAGATGTATATCTTATGTTTGTCAATATCTCTACTTCTAAGAGTCCGATTTGAAAAATTCCTTCTTTGTTGGATAGTGTTTCCGATGCGAAATGTTTTTCCAATAAATTCAAAATTTTCAAGTATGTCATAGATTTTCCGCTGGACGGCACGAAGGTAAATTGCGGTTTCTGCGTTATTTTTGCTCCTAAAGCTCGGATTTGAAAAATTCTTTTCGTATCGCATACAAGACCTGATGGAAATTATTTTTTACATAATTTCTAATGTTTGGTAAAGAATGGTTTAGCCACCAGGGGTCATAAGTTTTAATTTCTGCTTTTGAAGTATTTGTTGCAAAATCTGGGCTCCTGAAAACTCGAATAATTTTTTTGTTCTTGGACCGATACTGCTTATATGGATAAACCTTTTGAGAATACTTTCTTCCTAAAATAATGCATGGTTTTCCCACCAGCGGGACGTAAAGTCACATCTTATTTTTGTCGTTATCTCTGTTTCTAAGAGTTCGTAAGCTCATGATTTAATTTACAGCAATAACTGAGGGATGAAAAACCCGATTGAAAATCTTCTTTCTTCCGTCAGATACTGTTGTTTTCCATTCCGGTTCCATTGACTTTGAATAGCTTTGATAAATATAATTTGCGTCAGAACGGATTCAAAAGACGTGCTTATTACACCCGAAAATTCGGTGTCATCTTTCTTGTTTTTTTGTTTTTTTTGGTATTAAAAAATTAATGTATATAACATTAAAAAAATTAATGTAGTAATTAAAAAAATCCTTCATTGAAGGGTTTGTTGTCACTTTCGGTCCCAGCTGCTAATATTTATCAATTTTATCCCTTACAAATGTCATTTGCAGAGTTCCGAGTTAAAATTTTTGCTTTCATCCTAATTTCTTTACGTAGTTTGTGACGGGTTTATAATTTATTACATACCGGGATGGTAAATAATGCTCTTTTAATTGCCGGTATGCTCACTTCTATTTTTGTTAAATACCCGTATGCCATACCGGCTCATACCGGTCCACTTCGAACACTGAGTTCTGGGACACATACTACTCGAAGACCACCACGCTGGATTTGGCGCTTTCGTGGTGTCTTAAATTAGGTATGATTTAAATGTCATAATTAGAGACGATTAAACTGTTCTAATTAGGGTCATTCATCCTAAATTAAGGACGAGCAACTTGTGGTCTTAGATGGTTATGGGATCACGTACACCAGTACATGCTGATTGTCTTACCTGGAGTGGATGGGATCTTCCAGCACGTCAATGCGATGTGTCTCACAGCTAGGAATGTCGGAGAATGGTTGGAAGAGCACGATGAAGATTTTAACGTACTTCCCTGTCCCCCTAATTCCCCAGACTGAAACCCAATTGAGCATCTGTGGGTCCACCTCGATCGTGTTGTTCGCTCTATGGATCCTCCATCGCGCACCCTCCAGGAGCTGTCAGATGCACTGCAGTCAGCATGGCTCCACATAACTGCGAACACCTTCCAGCACCTTATTGAGTCACTCCCAGCCCGTCTAGCAGCTGTCCGTGCTGCACAAGGCGGTTACCCTGGATATTAGCTGGTGGTCACGATAATGTGACTCTATCGTGTAAAGTGGATTGAAAAAATTACCAATGATGAAGTAATGCAAAGAGCTGAAGAAGAAAGGAATTTACTAAAGACCATAAGAAAATATAAATAGATAGGACACATGTGTTAAGAGGAGACAGCCTATCGAAAAGAATGATAGAAGGGAAAATTGAAGGAAAGCGACCAAGAGGAAGGATACAACTAATGATGCTTGATGATATACTGTAATGGTCAGTGGTGACTATCAAGAAATGAAGGAAGAAGCAAGGGGCAGAGGAAACTGGAGGAAGAGAACTTGCTGAGATACAGTTGGTCCTGTCAAGAGACAGAACACTAATGACGTTTATGATAGTTTACTAAAATATATTGTTGAGTAACAATGAAATTAACTGTTGTTGCGTCACTTCATGGGACTACATTGAAAAACCAGATTTCAGCAATGGCTTTTTAATTACTTCCGTTACCCATTTACGCTTCACCGGAATTTGACGCATGGGATTTACTTTATTATGTCGGAAAAAATGCTTTTCATCAGAAACCAAAGTTATGGTTTTTGAGCGAGCAACTATTAGTGCGTAATACAAGATCATTTTAAATAGCATAGAGATAGACCAGGTGAATGCATTTGCATATTAAGAAAACATGTTTGACAGAGAAAATAAGTTAGATGTTGAAATTTGAAGGCGAGTGAATTCATCTTCGAAACTGCTTTAGGAGGATTTCACAGGAATGATGGGTTTTCAAAACAGTCCCAAATGGCTCCGAATGGCTCCGAATGAAAGTGTTATTGTTCGTACCCCTAATGTGCGGTAGTGAAACATGGGTACCACCGAAGAGACATACGAGTCCTTTATGTGCTGGAGAGATGCCTTACTTACGAGGTTGGGGGTGGTTTGCGGCAAGAAACGTTCTGATCATGTGAGGAATAAAGATGTGTTGCAGATGGGTAATATGAAGCAAAATATTATTAGTAAGGTGGAGACAAATATTCTGAGGTGTTCCACCATGTTGAAAGGATGAGTGGTGAGACTCTTTCTAAGAGACTTTATTCATCACAAGTAGCACGAAAGAAAGAGGAAGGCTAAGGAAATCATAGAAGAACTAGACTCAGGAAACTCTGCATGAGAAAAAGATAATGAGTATGAAGTAAACAAGTTAGTAAAATCATGCAATTCATTGATTATGATACGCTTTCCAACATACCAGAAATCATTACTTAAGTTATGAGGATAATGGCTGTGGAATAAATATCGCTCCTGTGTCCTGACCTTGGACCCCATTTCGATGATATTAAACAGAACTGATTCAGTATACCTCTGGAACAACATGATAAAGTTTTGTCGCAATCGAAGCATTTTTAGTCAAGTTATTAGGAAAATGGCTGTGAAATAAATCTCGATCTTGTGTCCTGACCTTTGACTCTGTTTCGATGATATTCAATACAGCCGGTTCAGTGTACCTCTGGAAGAAAATGATAAAGGTTTGTCGCAATCGAAGAATTTTTACGTACGTTATGACGCATAAGTGCAATGGAATGGATCCCGCTCCTATGTCCTGACCTTTGACCCCATTTCTCTCATTTTCATTAGAATTCGTCCCCAAGTGGTCCCTTACCCCATACTAAAAATTCATCGAAATCGAAACATTTTTACGCAAGTTATGACGCATAAGGGCAGTAGAATGGATCCCACTCCTATGTCCTGACCTTTGACCCCATTTCGCCCATTTTTAATAGAATTCATTACAAGGTGGTCCTCTACTACATACTTAAATGTCATCGAAATCGAACCATTTTTGCGCACGTTATGACGCATAAGGGCAATGGAATGGATCCCACTCCTATGTCGTGACCTTTGACCCCATTTCGCCCAATTTCAACAGGGTGTGGCCCCAAGTGGTCCCCTACCACATACTAACATTTCATTGAAATCGAACGATTTTTTCGCAAGTTATGACGCATAAGGGCGATGGAATGGATCCCGATCCTATGTCGTGACCTTTGACCCTATTTTGTCCATTTTGAATAGGGTTTGTCCCCAGATGATCCCCTACCACATACTAAAATTTTATTCAAATCGAACAGTTTTTACGCAAGTTATGACGCATAAGGGCAATGGAATGGATCTTGCTGCTATGTCGTGACCTTTGACCCCATTTCGTCCATTTTGAACAGGGTTCGTCCCGAAGTGGTTCCCTACTACATACTAAAATTTCATAGACATCGAACAATTTTTACGCAAATTATGACGCATAAGGGCAATGGAATGAATCCCGCTCGTATGTCGTGACCTTTGACCCCATTTCGCCCATTTTCTATACGGTTCGTCACCAGATAGTTCCCTACCCAATGCTAAAATTTCATTGAAATCGAACAATTTTTACGCGAGTTATCGTGCTGACAGACAGACGGACAAAGCTGGAGCATATACTCTTCTTCAACCTACGGTTGGAAAGCGTAAAAAAGGTGAAACGTGTGATGGATGCCAGTGAAGCTCTAGCTGTGTGCCGAGATCACTGTAAATGAAGACCTTTGATACATAAACAGTATGTAAAATCTGGTCTCATTAGTTTTAAACTCTAAGCTAACTGATGAGCTTTCTTTGAAGAACTAATATCTGAATCCCAGAAGACAACATAGTGATACCGTAGACTCCGGTTAATTGGGGCACATCGGGGCTAGAGTACTTTGCCCAATTGAGTGTTTGGAATGTTCCTCAATAATTGTTCCAAATAAACGGCTGCTGGGATTACCCGATGGCCCAGTTAACCGGAATGTACTTATGTATGTATAAAAATTGAGGAATTTTACAGCAACGTGAAGAAAAACACTACGCATTCTGAGAATCTTTCTCGAAAGCGATTCCAGGTAGATGATGTGGTGATTAAATGAATGGAATTTTCGAGAATATTTTTCTTTCACTAGCTGTTACGAATGCATTTAGAAAAGTCGTAGATTACGTTTTCATTGTCCATTGTACCGAAAAAGAGTTCAGAGCGTCTTGTTTCCAAGGCAAAAAAAAAAAAAAAAAAAAGAGAGACAGAGCTCAACCCTAGGACCCAGTGGTCAGAAACATTGGTTTCTGGTGGTTTTCCGGCCTGGGCCAGGGTTTGGCCTCGAACTTGACCTCAGGTCCCAAATGAGACAACATAGCAGTGGACAAAAATTAGAGATGAGTGATTGTTAATTGCTCTTCAACTTGGTGGTCGTTAAACCCCAAAACAACAGCAACAACAAAAAGACATAGAACTTCTTCCTGTTGTTCTGCATATTGAGCGAAAAGGTACGAGTGTATCAGGGAAAGCGCAGAGTTTACACCTGTTGTTCAATGCATTAAGAGAAAACACACTGCCTCTTGCACTGGAATGTGACATGGAAATGAAAGAGTGAGTCGACACAGTGTAACCTTAATCCAAGTGACACTCTCTCGAGATAGGTCAAAGCAGCAGCAAAAAAAAAAAAAAAAAAAAAAAAAAAAAACAAAAAAACAGTGAACCACACAGCCGAGATCCAGATTTTTTACTTCATATATACGCATTCTATCGTGAATCCACGGTATATGTTCTGGTAAGCCGCCAAGTAGTATAAACCGCTGGTATCTGACCGTTCATTCGAGCGATCTTGGATTCCATACCCGGATGAGGCATGGGTGGTTTGTTTGTCTTATGGTACTGACTCTCTCACTCCTCTAGAAGTAATGGTCCTAAATTAGGGAGGAGGCACTGCTTATAGCTCTTAGATTCGTTCACGCAGCAGTCGTTAAACCTCTAAGCAACTACAACAGTAATACACATATCGATATAAAAAAATATCCCACTAGGAAGTATTTGTCAGACGCCCATGCCAATTGGTGGGTATGTGTTGACTGTTGGGTCGCATAAATGATCGCAGTTGCGAACCAATCATGTGATAGTAAGGGATATAAAAGAGCAAAACGGCTCGGAGTAGCTAAGTTTGAACGCCTTCACATGGGAATGTGGACCATTGCATCGGAGTGATCTCGGTGGCGGAAGCACGTGCAAAGAGTGAGAATGCGTGGAAATTCTGTTAACAGAGTGAGAAGTAATCGGTAATTCTATTTTCACACAGATACTTTTACCACAGCATTCATCATCGGGCTATGTACGGCTGGTTGGTCCCTGCGTCGCAGCGGGGCGGAAACGCACCCGGATGCAACAAGTGGGTCGAATGTGGCGACAGTGGTTGCAAAAAGGTAACATGCTCCTCCATAGAGGGACTGGTACGCGTAGGTGGATCCCCAAAAGCCTCGATTGTCGCATTCGACGGCAAGCCACAACTCACTGTAGAAGACATTCGACGAGGTGTACAAGCAGCTGCAGATATCGCCGTATCAATACGGGATGTGAATCGCAGATTGCCGTCCCGGTGGCGTAGTGATCTAAGCGCTGGCATATGATTATTCGTTCGAGTTGAGTCCGGGTTCGAACCCCGGTAAGGCTCGGACGTTGTGTTTGTCTTACGGCACTGCTCACTCCCTTCGCTGGAAACATGTGGCCCTAAATTAGAAACGAGCGACTGCTTGTAGCTCATTGAGTTGCTCACGGTGGTTGTTAAACCCTCAATAAAAAAAATCGCAGATTCGCTGAGTCAGGTTTTCTCTGTCTCCAGCCAGTGTGACGATTCACTCATTGTAGCACTACGTCGCGAAGGGTTGCAGTGGTGCCGTACGAAATATGTGTGGTGGGGCGAATGTAACAATGTCATATTCAACGATTTGTCTCGCTTCGGCCTCAGCTCCGGCGGTCGCCGATTGTGATTTTGAGACAAAGTAGTCACCTGGAAGCCACTGCAGACATCTGTGAGCATCATGTGGCTTCTCAGTATGGTTTCATGGTTTGAGGCAATATCAATTTCAACAACCGTTCACAGCTCGAACGAATCGTGGGTACAATGGAAGCACTATGATGCGCCGATGAGGTGCAGCAGCCAGGTTTTGTTTCCGCATCTTCTTATTATCCCTGATGCCGAGTTTCAACAAGATAACGCCCTCCCGCACACTGCCAACGTCCGCAGACAGTACCTACGAGGAATCAAGATGCTTCCCTGGCTAGTTCGATCAACAGAGTTGTCCCGAATTAGAGAACGTGGAAGACGAATTAACACCACTGCATGGCCCTCTTGGGATGTCGAAGAATTATGGACATAGATCAGCAAAATCTTAGTGTATCATCCGGGGTTTTTCCCACTCGATGACACTCCGTGTTGCCAAATGTATGAACCAGCATGGCGGTCATAGGAACTAGTTACTCATGACACATTGTTCTGCTATCTTGCCATCGCATTCATGTAATCCCTCAGAAATGAAATCGCATCTTTACCACCTACTTCTCTACATGAGAGGAAAGTTTCGTCTCATTTTGTGCGTTTCTTCATTGTGTGGAATTTTCTGTGTCGAGCAATGTATGTTATGAATTCGATAGCATATGCATTACTCACCTAATGGCGAAGTTAAGAGTTGGAAAAAGGCCTAAAGGCAAGAATCGTCGTTTTGACAGTTCAGGCTTCCAGATGCAAAAGAATTTTCTAAATCGAACTAATAGGTGAAGAAATAGTTTGTGATTCTGTTCTTTTTTCCTTCAAAAGACGTGATAAACAAAGTTCATTCCTAATATTCCGATATGTTCAAAATAAACTAAGTGCTTGTTTACGCTTTCGAACCGTAGGTTGAAGACGCCCATATGCTGCAGCTTTGTCAGTCTGTCTGTCTGTCCGCACGTCAGCACGATAACTCACGGAAAAATGGTTCGATTTCGATGAAATTTTAGTATGTGGTAGGAGACCACTGGAAACGAACCCTACTGAAAATGAAAGAAATGGGGTCAAGGTTCAGGACATAGGAAGGGGATCCATTCCATCGCACTTATGTGTCATAACGTATGCAAAAATGCTGCGATTGCGACAAAACTTTAACAACTTGTTCCGGATGTATACTGGACTAGTTATGTTTAATATAATCAGAATGGGGTCAAAGATCAGGACGCAGGAGTGGGATTTATTCCACAGCTATTATCCTCATAACTTACTTAAAAATGCTGCGATTGCGACAAAACTTTAACATGTTGTTCCGGAGGTATACTGGACTGGTTCTCTTGAATATAATCGCATTGGGGTCAAAGGTCAGGACACAGGAGCGATATTTATTCCACAGCCATTATCCTCATAACTTGACTAAAAATGCTTCACTTGCGACAAAACTTTAGTATGTTGTTCCGGAGGTATACTGAACCTGTTTTGTTGAATATCATCGAAATGGGGCCAAAGGTCAGGGCACAGGAGCGAGATTTATTCCACAGCCATTATCTTCATAATTTGAGTAACAACTTGAGTAATGATTTCTGGTATGTTGGAAAGCGTATCATAAGCAATGCATTGCATGATTTTAAAAACTTGTTTTCTTCTAAAGACGTGGTAAACAGAGTTCATCCCTAAATATTCCGATATATTCAAAATGAACTAAGTGCTTGTGTAATAATTGTCGCAGTTTGACTTATACGCGCTCTAAATTTATCCACGTTTTTCTTTTTGATTGGGTATCTGATACCATATGCACCCATTAGCGCGTCATAGAAGATTTATTGAACTCGCCTTCGTACTTTCGAAATTTGTAAACACAAACTTTGGTTGCGTTTGTGGGAACTCATTGTAAAGTGACCATACCACATATTTCTTTATGAGACTGACACAAATTGTCCTCAGTAGTATTGTGGGAGAAGAGGTCGAGACCGTCCACAAACCTTGTCACTGAAAGTTTTATATATGTTGAGATGATCAGTAAATGCCAATTACGTCATTGTTCGTCGTGAATTGTTTTCTGGTACCATGAGGGAAAATGGAATCCATTAACTGACTACTTGTTTTATTAATGCATGAAAGATACGATCGAAAGGACTCACACACACGCACACAAAGAAAAAAACCTTCTTCCATATTTTATTTATTTTCGCAAGAAAAGCAGTCGGGCTTCTTAATCACATTTATTATTTATGACGAAGTTTTGCAATAAATGCTTGCTTCTTTCTTCTTCATGCGCGGTCTCTGAAAGAGAAGTTGGTATCCAACAAACACCGCACATCTCTTAATCTTATGTGCTAAATTATTTCTTTGTTTAAGGGTTATGAAGAATTTTTATAAATTTTTTATGACATATCATAACTTTACAAGTTTAGTCCCCTCAACATTTTACATAATAAATTCTGTGTCAGTGAGTCATGAATAAAATATACGTAGCGTGAAATTAGATAAGTCGAAGTGCTTGAGGGTTTATTTCTGCGTATAAAGACTGCTGGGTATTTTTGTGCAGAACTTTTTAATACCTCTGATTCTTGTAAACATATCGCGTCCTTAGTATCCTTAATAAATCTCGAGCTACGTCTCCGTCATGTTCACAGACTTAAAACCAGTGAATGATATTTAAGTTTTTCTTTTTTTACGCTTTCCAACCGTAGGTTGAAGAAGCGTATGTTCTACAGCTTTGCCCGCCTCTCTGTCTGTCTGTCTATCCACACGGTAACTCAAGCAAAAATGGTTCGATTTCGATGAAATTCTAGTATGTGGTAGGAGACAACCTGGGGACGAACCCTATTAAAAATGGACGAAATGGGGTCAAAGGTCAGGACATAGGAGCAGGATTCATTCCATCGCCTTTATGCGCCATAACTTACGTAAAAATGTTTCGATTGCGACGAAATACAATGCGTTGTTCTGTAACGACTTTGGAAGCAGTTCCGGCAAAAATGTTTTTTCTCAGCAATTGCGGGCAGTGCGCATCCGTGAGATTCGTTAGCCATTATTTTCGCACAATAACTTCTGTGAAAATTGCCCGATTAAGATGTGATTCTTAATTATAAAACTGCTTATGTGTGGTAGCTCTTGATAATAGAAATGGGTTACACGGGCACAAAGAGATTTAATTTTGTTATATGTGAACCTTAAACGTTATATCATAGTTTAGTCCCCTCAAAACCAAGGCATTTTCCTATGATTTCTGGTATGCTGGAAAGCGTATCATAATCAATGCATTGCATGATTTTACTAACTTGTTTGTCACTTAACACAGCCACTGCTCATTAAAAGTTTACCATTAAAGAGTTTATAATTATACAGTGTAACTAAACAGAATCAACTCAGTGTTATGCAGCCTAATGGTCTCAGACGCTTGCTTTTGACCATTCGTCCGAAATGGACCCTGGTTCGAGTTCCAGATGAGTCGTAGGTGGTGTGTTCGTTTTTTTTTGGCGCTGGCTCTGCCGCTTTCCTGGAATCAGTGGCCCTAAATTAGGAACTGGATCTGCTCTTCTCTTGGGGGAGGGGGGGGTTAAGGATCATTGTGAGCAAGTCGAGGGGCTATACAAAGACGCGTGACCCAAATTTAGGATTATTTGTTCTAGGGAAGAGAGACAGAGCCAGTGCCGAAGACATGGGATTTGATTCCTGACCTATCTCGGAAGAATGTTCAAAACCCAGCGCTCGGACCACTACGCCACAGTGGCTGCGACAGGAACTGCTTATGGCCATTAGAGTTCCTCATAGAGGTCGTTAATCCCCGAAATACAAAAACAAAACAAAAACAACAAAGAAACAACAAAAAAACTCAAGAACTCAGTAGATTTAACAGTAGTACGACTCAGTGGAAGTCAGCTGGGCCACCCCGGTGGCGCAGCGGTCTAAGCGCTGTCTTCGTTTGTGAAGGGCCCAGGTTTGAATCCCGGTGTGGCATGGATGTTGTGTTTGTCTTACGGCACTAGTTCTCACACTTCTGTGGAGCCAGTGATCCTGAATTAGGGACGAGCGACTGTTTATAGCCCACTGAGTTGTTCACGGTGGTCTTTAAACCTCCAATCAAAAAAAAAAAAGTCAGCTGGGAGGAATAAAGAGCCGTGAAATACATTTAGCCTCATATAACTGCTTTAACAGTAGTACGACTAGGTGGATGTCAGCTGGGAGGATTAGCAAGTCGTGATATACACAACTCAACTGATGTAACACTGGTACGACTCAGTAAAAGTCAGCTGGGAAGATTAACGAGTCGTGGAACACATAACTGCTTTAACAGTAGTACGACTCAGTGGAAATCAGCTGGGAGGATGAACAAGTCCTGAAACACATAGCTCAACTGATCTAACACTGGTACGACTCGGTGGAAGTCATATGGGAAGATTAACGAGTCGTGAAAATACATAACTCAACTGATCTAACAGTAGTATGATTCTGTGGAAGTCAGCTGGAAGGCTTAATCGTGAAACACATAACTAAACTGACTTTAGAGTAGTACGACTCAGTGGAAGCCAGCCGGGAAGATCAACGAGTTGCAAAACACATAACTACTTTAACAGCAACACGACTCAGTAGAAGTCAGCTGAGAGAATTAACGAGCCGTGAAACACGTAACTCAATTTATGTAACAGTAGTATGTCTCAGTGAAAGTCAGCTTGGTGGATTAGCGAATCGTGAAGCACACAACTGCACTGATCTAACAGTAGTACGACTCTGTGGAAGTCAGCTGGAAGGCTTAATCGTGAAACACATAACTAAACTGACTTTAGAGTAGCACGACTCAGTGGAAGCCAGCTGGAAAGATTAACGAGTTGCGAAACACATAACTGTTTTAACAGCAACACGACTCAGTAGAAGTCAGCTGGACAGATTAACGAGCTGCGAAACACATAACTACTTTAACAGCAACACGACTCAGTAGAAGTCAGCTGAGAGAATTAAAGAGTCGTGAAACAGGTAACTCAACTTATATAACAGTAGTATGTCTCAGTGAAAGTCAGCTAGGTGGATTAGCGAATTGTGAAGCACACAGCTGCACTGATCTAACAGTAGTACGACTGTGTGAAAGTCAGCTGCGAAGATTAACGAGTTGTGAAAAAACACAACTCAACCGATTTAACAGGGAAGCAAGCTGGACCTGCTTGTCGCATCATGAAATAACAACACATAACTCACATAACAGTGGTGCAACTCGCTGAAAGTCAGCTCCGACTGCGAGGCAAACCAACTAATTTTACGACAGTAGGTCTTAATTGGTGCCAGCTTGGCTCCTTGGCGAGTTGTGATACAAGCGTTGCCTTGGGAGAGACAAAACTAGCGAATGAATCTTCAGCATGCTTATTGAATCGGTTCCTTTTTAACTAGCTCTATTTGTTGGAACCGACGAAAATTTATATGGATATCGTAAACTGGTACAAAATGTTTAATAGCATTTTGGATATATTATATCTAAGGCATGTCTGACTCGTTTTGCATTGAAAGAAAATATCATACATACTTACATTTCTTTCTTAATGTTTTTTTAGAAAACATTGCCGTGTAAACTAAAGCATCTTTACACCGAGGAGTCACTTTTGTTGCAGACTTTTGGGTGATTTAACTAATTAGACCAGCAAGGGGCAAGGACAGCTTCAATTTTGTAAAAAATGAAGTGGCTCGTTGCGTCCTCAAACAAAGTGAAATAAACCCGAAAGGAGAAATTGTTGCAAAAGTCCTAGCGGTTCAGTGTGATAGGTGCTTTGGGCTGCCTATCGGCAAAGTGGTAGAATCGCACTTTTCCAGATGCGGGAAGTTATCAGCGGCCCTTCAAGCACGTGCCATAACTGATGGCTAGCCTAATGTGGTCCGCTAGTTTCCCGGCAGTTGCAGCCGGCAATCACGTGACGTAACTGATGGCTTGCCGAGATTTTTCCACCAATTTCCCAGTAGTAGCCATACAAAAAAAATTAAATAAAGGATAACCGCAGTTTCTCAAAGATACAACTACTTTTTTTCTTCGTTTTTCGAAACTTCTGCATTACAGTACTGCGCTGAGGAAATTTTCTCAACAGGTCCTGAAAAACGCCCGTTTGGATCAGGGTGGAAATGAACCAAGGACGGTCTGCGTGGGAAGCGGGCGCTCTACCAATGGGACTGATTTGCCACGCACAAGCACCTGCCTGAAGCTGAGCATCTTTCCTGCGGAACGTGTAACCAATGGTTCTCTTCTTCATTTTACAATACTGCGAGGTATTTTTCATAAATGTCAGTTTCATATAATTCATAAATTTGTTTTTTCACCGTAACGATTGTTTTTTTTTTTTTTACCTTAAGAGAACTTCACTCATTTTTAACGAGTGTACCAAATTAAGGGCGCTTTCCAAAGTTTCGTGCTGCTTGTCGTCTTTTTTTTTTTTTTTTTGATTAGAGGTTTAACGACCACCGTGAGCAACTCAATGGGCTATAAGCAGTCGCCCGTCCCTAATTTAGGGTCACTGGTTCCAGGGAAGGGAGAGAGCCAGTGCCGTAAGACAAACACAATATCCATGCCTGACCGGGATTCGAACCGGGACCCCTTACGGACGAAATGATCAGAGGCCAGCGCCTTAGACCACTGCGCCACCGGGGCGGCCTTGTCGTCTTGAAAGGCGATTGTTGAATTAATATATTTACCCGCTCATGTCACATTCTGTTACATTTCTAACGTTGTATCTTTCCTTTCCGCTGTCCGAAGCTACATTTGTTTTAAATGGGAAAGATATTTTATTTTACTTCTCGTTATTTTTAGAAGTGAATTACTCCAGTCTTGTGTATTCAATCCATGGATGAGCACATTATATTCACATAACGTTGCTTCCCTCTCCCCCCAAATAACTAATAAATTTTGTACGCGTATAATTCTATTTTCCCAACATGGCGTTTTTTTAATGTTTTTCCAGGACTTTTGTTTCAAGCGGTTTAGTATATATTAAAACGAAGAATTACACAGAATTTTTTTCTTGTTATTCATGGGAATGGAGTGGGTGCATTTCATAGCTGCAATCTAGTATTTCATGGATTAATCTGATATCTTCGTCGACGTGGCATTTTATTATAGGAAACTAATTTGCCATTCTACATGTTTTTTTTTTGTTTTTTCTTAACATCCATTGAAATAACTCAGTGGCGATAGCGTCGTCTTCAACTAACTGGTACCACGTGATACACAGCACCTGGTGTTGGGGTTGCATCGGTTGCCATGTATGGACCACTAGCAACACTTGCTTGCAGGCGCGCAATTCACGGCGATGCTGCAGAGCCATCAATGGCTGCCAACTATAATGGCGCTGCTACCAACGGACCGCTCCCGGGCCGTGAGCGGCAGATTTCAGCCAGCAGTGACCCATCACTGCCAGCTGGTGGCCAGCAGTTTCCCAGCACTTCTGTTTTTGCTGGGTGCCTGTACGTGCAATACAGAAACCAAAGTGCGCTTTAATTATACACGGATTCAAGCAGCTTGCCATAAATTTCGTGTTGAAAAGAACAATTCCAACAGTGTTTTTTTTTATTTTTTTATTGGAGGTTTAACGACCACCGTGAGCTACTCAATGGCTAAAAGCAGTCGCCCGTCCCTAATTTAGGGTCACTGATTCCAGGGAAGGGAGAGAGAGAGCCAGTGCTGTAACACAAACGCAACAGCCATGCCTCACCGGGATTCGAAACCGGAACCGGAACCCTTTCCGACGAATGATATGAAGCCATCGCTTAGACCACTGCGCCACCGGGCTGCCCAACCAAGTGTGTGTGTGTGTGTGTGTGTGTGTCTGTGTTTTTTTTTTATTGGAGGTTTAACGACCACCGTGAGCAACTCAATGGGCTATAAGCAGTCGCTCGTCCCTAATTTAGGGTCACTGGTTCCAGGGAAGGGAGAGAGCCAGTGCCGTAAGACAAACACAACATCCATGCCTCACCGGGATTCGAACCCGGACCCCATTTGGACGAATGATCAGAGGCCATCGCCTTAGACCACTGCGCCACCGGGGCGGCTATGTGTGTGTGTTTGTGTGTGTTTGTACATGTGAATAAAAGAAAACCTACTGAATGTAGGCCTCGTGTCCTCGATGCGCAAGGGCTATCGCATTCAAGGCGGAGATTGGCGAACCATCTCATTTTTAGCGGCTAGGAGAGTGGCTATGAAACTTAAAATTTTTTTTTTTTTATTGGAGGTTTAACGACCACCGTGAGCAACTCAATGGGCTATAAGCAGTCGCCCGTCCCTAATTTAGGGTCACTGGTTCCAGGGAAGGGAGAGAGCCAGTGCCGTAAAACAAACACAACATCCATGTCTGAACTGGATTCAAACCCGGACCCCTTAGTGACGAATGATCAGAGGCCAGCGCCTTAGACCACTGCGCCACCGGGGCGGCAACAAAATTACTTGACGTCCACCTTAATAATATTGGATAAGTGCGATGAAATGGATCCCAATCCTATGTCCTGGCCTTTAACCCCATTTCATCCATTTTCAATAAGGTTCGTCCCCAGGCGGTCCCCTACCACATAGTAAAATTTCATTGAAATCGAACCACATTTACGCAAGTCAAGACGCATAAGGGCAATAGAATGGATCCCGCTCTTACGTCGTGACCTTTGACTCCATTTGTCCCATTTCCGATAGGGTTCGTTCCCAGGTGGTCCCCTACCACATACTAAAATTTCATCGAAATCGAACCATTTTTACGTTAGTTATCGTGCGAACAGACGGACGGACGGACAGACGGAAAAAGCTGGAGCATATACGCTTCTTCAACCTACGGTTGGAAAGCGTATACAACACCAGTAAAAACCCTGGGTCACAGCTTCATAGTGCGGCTTATATACATCTCACGAAACTTCCCTCCATAGCAAAAGTTAAGTTAGTTTTCCTTCTCTGAATCAATTGAGGTTGATTTTCTGTTTCTACAATTGCTGGCTCCCTCAGTTTTCAAGCTATGTTTTCTTTATTCACTATGTAACATTGATGTGAAGAGGAACTCTTATAAGATACGTTTTTTTCAGTGATAGACAGCATGCTTCATCTAACTAGGTTGTTCAAGAATCGCATGAATTTCCTCATAGAACCTTTGACTGTTCCTATCGATTACACGAGCACAGTTAGTGGTAACACATGCTGGTAACGATTTCTTTAAGTTTTCTGCTGGAAGTGGCTTGCTGTGAAAGAGTGAAACGACAGTAGAGAATTTCCTCAGTGCCTGAAAGTAGTGCACAACGTTTATATGGAGTGATGTACTTCACTTATCTTTGTACACGCATGAGGTACTTTGTGTTGTGCAGTGATGGGGTAAGTATAACTACGCCAAATGGACTAAATGATGTGTTGCACTCGTATACCGTAACAGTGTAATTGCAGCAACCAAATGTCCTGTTTTAAATTCCACAATTATCATCGTTCCGCGCAGATGAAAGCTTAATGGACCGACTTTAGCAGTATGGCTGTGTTTTTTTTTTTTTTTTTTTTTTTTTTAAAGCAGAAAACCGCTGTGTACTCTTGTGCGGAAGATCATTGCTTAATTGCTGGCGATTCACTTTCTGAGTTGGAACTTGCATTTCAGTAAAGTTGCAACATTTGTTTAAAGCTACGCACACACAAACAAAGAATCAGAAACATCTCGCCAGTTTGTAACAACACATACAATTTGAGTTAGTCTGTAGTCTCTACGGAATAGCCGACAGACGAATGAATGAAATAAAAGCATTTCGATTCGCACTATTAAGTGGTTTTGACGATGCTTGTTATATAGATAACTATCAAAATAAAACCCTTATGTATTTCAAAGGGAGCTTTTAACGTCAGCATCATCGGCAAAGTAAAATCGTGCAAGGCACTTAAAGAGAAGGCTTTTCTCCCTTTCTCAAACAATTTTGTGAAATTAGCAACTCTCGTCCTATTCAGAACCCCAATGGATGATGTGCGGGAAAACTTTTGAACGGCATTTCTGAAGTTTCTCACAGATATTTTCATCTGGCACCGGTTTTCATATTTGTGTGCGAACTGTTTACAACCTATAATTATATATTTAAACTCATTTTTTTACTTTAACAGAGAATTCTGCTATGAATACGCTTGCAAGTTACCAAACATCTCATTTTCGGACGTGAAATGCGCAGTAAAATACTTCTAAGTTTACCATTGCCATTAAATGTATTTAACTAAAGCTGAAAGTTGGCGCAATTTAAAATTTAATTTCACATCGACTTTAATCTTAATTGGACATAACTCACCGTTTCGTCCTTTAAAAAATGTTTAATTACGTACAAATAAGAGATAAGGAATGACTCAAGATAGTTGCTGAATATGTCATGCTTACCGTCAATGTTCTTTACAAAGAATTTTTTTACCGATTGGCAAATTAAAATAAACTAAGCAGCAGTTATGCAACAGATTCATAAAACAGCAGTTATGCAACAGATTCATAAAACAGCCGTTTCCCTTTCTTAATTTGTGGTAACTGGTACCAGGGAAGGAAAGATAGCCAACACTGTAGACACGCGCCCAATCTTTGTCTCACCCGGATTTAGCCTCTGGGGTTACTGCTTCAAAACTCGGCCTGGGTGACAACTTCGTTTTGCAAAAGAAAGAATATTTTTCTAAGGAATATCTTTTCTTTTTCTTGGGGGGGGGGGTTAACGACCTTATGTTAGGGCTATAAGCTTCACCCTAGTTTAAGACCACTGGTTCCTGGAAGTCGAGACAACCAGTGACGTAGTAAACATGCACTCCATGCGACATCATCCAGACTCAAATCCAGAGCCATCTCGGACGATCAGTCAGAAACCTTAGTCTCTGAGCATTCGAAACATTTCCCTTAATGTTTTCCTTTCACGGACTACCTTGAAAGGAAACATTTTTGGTCTGTTATACACATACCAGCCATTGAATTAGAAACTTTTCTTCAATACGTACAGAGGTGAATCACGTGTCAAGACTACAAATCTGCAGCGGTATATTTCGTCCGTGTAGCTTAGTTGGGAGAGCAACTTACTCCGGAGTGAGGGGCTTCGATCTCCATCACAGACAAATTTGTGTTTTCGCATTGGCGCCCGAACTTAAAGATGGATGAACTGGTCGTTGGGTTCTTCAAAAAATGTGTGATGTTTGTTCCACACATCGTCTAGAATTAATGAAAATTCGTTCTTCGCTTCAAAAAAAAAAATAAATAAATAAAAATAAGAGGGAGATAATGTGACGTTCTATAGAGGCGAATCAGGTGTTAAGACGACAAATATGCAGCGGTACATTCCGTCCGTGTAGTTCAGTTGGGAGAGCAACCTACTCCGGAGTGAGGGGGCGCTGGTTAGAGATTCGTCACGGACAAACTTGTGATATCACACAGGTTGGCCTCCTTCTTTAACCAGAATTGTAGCTCGCACGCAGTTTGGCATAGATTTAACAAGATGTTGGAGTGCATTTACTTCTACAGCATACCAGGCGTTTACTAGACTGTCCTTTAACTGGCTGAGATTTAATGGAAAAGGACTATGATCCCAGATTTATTTCCTTGACATGCAGCATACACTCACAATGGGGTTCATACACTGAAGAGCAATTGAATTAGAGATACCTGTCTAGTAACGTGTAGCACCACCTTTAGCCCTGGTGAGGGCGGCGATTCGTGTCGGCATGGACTCGACAAGACACCGGAAGCGTTGAGAAACCGTACGGATCCACGACCCCTGAACAAGCTCCCGCAGTTCACGAAGATTTGATGGAAGGGGTCAGAGCCTCGAACACCTCTTTCGATGGCATCCCAGATGTGCTCCATGGGATTGAGGTCAGGTGACCTAGCTGGCCATGGAAGCGAGGTCGCATCGGTGGAGTGTTCATCCAACCATTCGGATACAATTCAGGAGCGATGGCACAGTGCATTGTCTTGTTGCAAGATGAGGTCCCCAGTGGGATGTTGAAGACGCACAAACGGGAGCAAACGGTCGTCCAGGATATCCCGGTAACGTTGACCTGTGAGGGACGATGTTACACGTACCAGGGGTCCCATTTCAGTCCACGTAAACAGCCCCCAGACAAGAATGCCACCTCCAGCGGCTTGAAGAGTGCCCTGCTGGCAAGAAGGATCCATCGCTTCATGTGGTTTGCGCCGTACTCGTATCCTGCCATCCGCATGTACCAACATGAATCTCGACTCATCAGCCCAGGCAACATTTTCCCACATATCTAGGGTCCAGTGGCGATGTTCCCGCGCCCATGCTAATCTTTGCACCCTGGGATGTGCGGTCAGCAGAGGTACCCTCGTGGGACGATGGCTTCTGTATCCCATAGCGAGGAGATGGTTCTGGATGGTGTGGCTGCTTACACGTTTTTGTGCACCAGCGTTAAATTGCCGAGTGATTTCTTGCACTGTGGCCCGTCTAATCGTTGTTACAATGCGAGCTAGCCGACGATGACCCCGCTCATCCACACGCTGTTGTCCACGGCAGTTGGTCTTTGGAGGGATGGTTTTACCGGATTCGATGTACTCACGGTGCACCCGTGACACAGTGGCTCGTGAAAATTCCATTGCCTGCACGACTTCCGAGATGGAGTAACCCATTCGTCGGGCCCCGACAATTCGCCCACGATCAAATGCGCTTAGATCCTTCGTCTTACCCATACTGCGTCCGACTCTTACTGATTCCCGTCGCATCACTTCTTATATTGTCGGATCGCTGCATACGTCATGTCGTTTTCGTTTACAGGGCCACCCACAGCGCCACATTTGCATTACGCCAGCTGTCTCTAATTCAATTGCTCTTCAGTGTATATGGGCTTTGTGGTGGCCACGGAATATAGTGGAAGCCGCTGTCATGTTCGCTGAACCTCTGCTTAACACATCTTGCGCGATGAGAGTAGCATTGTCGTCAATGAAACGTCCGTGACCTGCTGGATGAAAAGTCAACATTGAAGGATGTTCTTGATCGGCAACAATGTTCAGATAATCGTAACGGTAAAAGAATGACTTCGCACAATACGTCAAATGAAATGAAAACCTCACCACCGTCTATGTATTTAATAAAATATGAAAAATATTTACAGTTAAAATACCCCACTAGCACTTTCGGGGTAACATTTAGCCCATCATCAGGTGGAACAGAGGCAATGTAGTACTCCTTTGTATGGTAGTGCAACGATGCATTATGGGTATAAATCATCAAACGTCGCATGGGTCGTCATTTTTATATAGTGTTGGAATTGTAAATATATATTACTATAATTTAAAGTTCAGGTTGGTAATACGCTCTTTCCAAATTCTTGATATGTCCACAGGCAAGTAGTCATTACAGCATTTGTCCCCTAAAGCTTCGATGTACATACTTTCAACAAAATGCAGCGAATGTATATATGCTGGAGTGTCCAAGAGTCTAATGTTTTTCGGATACCCCAGGACGATGGATAATAGATTATACATTAGAATATCAAGTGAACGAACTATTAATCTAAAGCCAGATACAAGGCCTAATAAACGCTTCGTGGGAGCATTGGACCATGCAGCACCCCCATATCACTAACACACTATCTCGTATCTGTTCAAAACATAACATACAAATCGGCACCCGCTCGAAGAACCTCCTATCATCAGTTAAAAAGGATCGAGCAACAACAGATATATGAACAAATGGGGTGTGTATAATATTCCACTGCTGGACCCCTCAACAGGAGAACATGTTAACAACTACGTAGGCTCGACACGAAGAAGTTTGGGTATCCGTGTCCAGGAACACAAATACGATATCCGAAGTAACAGCAATAACACAGCTTTATCAAGGAATGTGGTAAACGGGATTCTACAACCAAACTGGGAAAACATTAGACTATTGCACACTCCAGCATATTCGCTGCATTTGTTGAAAGTATGTACATCGAAGCTTTAGGGGACAAATGCTGTAATGACTACTGGCCTGTGGACATATCAAAAATTTGGAAAGATCGTATTACCAACCTGAACTTTAAACTATAGTAATGTATATTTACAATTCCAACAATATATAAAATTGATCATAACTTTGTATTTGTAACGAATCCTTGTATTGATATGTTAAACTAATAAGTTGTGAAATTATACCCTTTACATTGTTATAATGGCAACGGCCAAGACCCATGCGACGTTTGATGACTTATACCCATAATGCATCGTTGCACTGCCATATAAAGGAGTACTACATTGCCTCTGTTCTACCTGATGATGGGGTCAATGTTACCCTGAAAGTGCTAGTGGGGTATTTTAACTGTAAATATCTTTCATATACGGTGAGGTTTTCATTTCATTAGTTCAGATAATCCTTGGAGGATCCCCGACCTTCCAGAAATATCAAGGGACCCGTTTCGTACCAACAGAACGCGCCCCACACCATGACACCACCTCCACAACATTGAGTTGTGTTTTCAAACCAAGCCGGGTCTTTTCTTCATGGGGTTCCAACCAAATTATCTGAATACCGATGGTACAGAACAATGTGTACCCAGGACCGGATTAAGGCCTTAGTGGGCCCCTAGTCTAAGAAATCTGAGTTGGCCCTAAAAGAACTTATGACGTGGAATCATTCTGAAGTACGTTAAAACACGAAACTGTAGCTACATGCTTGTGATAATACGCAGTGCATTCTTAAAACTAATAAATAATCTCCAGAATTTCCATAATAAGTCACCGTACTTTGTGTTGTTCTAATAACAACATGAGTAAAAAGTTTAAGATTCCTAGATTTCGTCTTGACTTTTCTAATGATTTATCATTCTATACCTTTCTTAGTGCTTCTTTTTTGCTATGCAATGTAAAGCCACAGGGGACTTCGACCCTTAACGGATGCAAACGCAAAAATGGAGGTGTTGGTGGATGGCAGTGGAAAAGCTGAAACTGTCTCGCCGACCCCGTTGTAGACAAAGACATGAAACCATCCTTGGTGAGTTACTGCCTTGAAATCTGTTCGTCTTCCAGCATCTGTTTCTGATGAAGTGGGAATCATGCGAGACAAAACTAAAATTATTTCATAACCCACTCTCTCTACCTATCTATCTATTATTTGCCCAGGCATGCTTCCTGTGCCCTTGGCAATGGTGGGCCTCTAAGCTATAGCCCCTATAGATCCCCCCCCACCCCTTAATCCGGCCCTGGGTGTGTACCGCGACTTGTCGGACCCCATATGACTTTTTTTCCAGTCAGCCAGTTCCTGACACCACTGCAGACGGACTTTCCGCTTCTTCTGTGAAATTAAAATATGTAACGGTGTTTCACATTCAAAACCATTACCCGATCGTGCCTCGTGCTGCATGCTGTCCCATGAAGTGATTCAACAATAATTAATTTAATTTGTAGTCAACAATAAATTTTACTAAACTATCGCCGAACATTATTTCATCACGTTTTACATAAACGTAACCATATCTCATTGTAATCTGTGCGTAAATTACGAGAACCTCATGGTAAACGTGACAAAAGGCATTACAAAAATGCAATTTGAAGCTATGCATCTTTCCCGACAGTAGTAAGGAAATTTGGCTTCTTCTCTATCACCGTTCAAAGACAGTGTACCTGTAATTGACGAGAGCCTTAAAATGATGTATAACGCAATGGGATGTAACCTATAGATATCCTAGACCAAAAGTTACCAATCCCCCTCACTAACACCCTTGCGATTCAGCTATTCTTTTTATTTTGAGGTCAGATTCCAGTTTGCGCATGCGCTGATGGACTTTCGCAGTTACATCACATTTCATCGGTCGTTTCTTAAGTTCTTCTAAATCTCAATAACGTACATGAATAATAATAATAATAAATATTATTTTTGAAAAACTAAACAGTCGAGATACTTACTATAGCCATCGCCATAGTTTAGTAAATATTTACTTTTATGACTCACATATCTTCTTTCATTGGTTTTACGACAATAACATGCATTAACCCACTTACCTAAGTACCTCTCAATGACAGGAATTACACTGGTGTGCAAAAATTAAGGATGAAGAGAAGAAATTAGCATAGCAGCGGAACGAGCAAGCAGAACGGACCGAAAGACCACTCAGGTGATAGACTAGAGTCCGGTACGGTAGGGCATGCGGATATATGCGGCATGACGTAGTGGGGGAGGGGGAGTGTCGGAAGGGTATAAAGCACACGGGCGGTGTACGCTCAGCAATTCGGTGAAAGCTATTGCACGGTGTACATCGATTTGAACGACGTCGAGTTGCTGCGGCCGTGTGATATGCCCAACAGGTAATCCAGTAGACGACATCTGGATGACTTTACCCGAGGTTGCGTCATTGGGAAGTTGGAAGAAGATCGAAGTGTGACTAGTGTGGCCGAGGAGTTCGGGATCGCTCACAGCATCGTTTCACGAGCTTGCAGAGCATTTCAAACGACAGGAACAGCTGTCCAAGAGTTTAGAAGTGATCGTCCACGAGCAACCACGGCGGCGGACAACTGGGGTATTGTCCTACAGGCGAGAAGAGACAGCGGCAGACAGCGGGAGAAATCGCAAGGCACATGCAACAGACAACTGGACGTCCGTTATCGCGTTTTACCGTGGCCAGGAGGCTGCACAAAGATGGTCTATTTGCACGACGACCAGTAAGGTGTGTGCCATTAACGTCTACTCATCGGAGATGGCGGTTTCTGTGGTGCCAGGAACACCAGAACTGGACACATCAGCAATAGGGTCGAGTTCTCTTTACGAATGAGAGCCGATTTAGTCTGACGAGCGATTCTGGACGTATACACATCTGGGGAGAGCAGGGAACACGCAATCACACCTCCAACATCATCGAAAGGGACCGGTTTGGAGGTGGCGGAGTTCTCGTTTTGGGCGGTATTATGCTTGGTAGCCGTACTGACCTCCACAACTTCCAAGGAGGTTCCGTCACTGGTGTCCACTATTGTACCAAGGTTCTCCCGCTTCACGTGCGTCTGTTTAGAAGTGCTGTGGGGTATGAGTTCCTCTTCATGGACGACAACGCTACACCTCATCGTACAGTGGCTGTCGCAGAGCTGTTGGAGAGTGAAGATATTCAACGCATGGGTAGGCCCGCAAGGTCCCCGGACCTAAATCCAATCGAACACGTGTGGGACCTTCCCGGGAGACGCTTGGCAGCACGTCACCAGCGCCAGCAACGATTCCGCAGCTGGGATTGGCGCTACAAGAGGAATGGACCGCGATGCCTCAACAGCTCCTTGACAACCTCGTCCTCAGCATGGACAGACATTGTAAATCCTGCAGCGCAGTCAGGGGTGATCATATCCCCTACTAAAGACTGGATTTTTCTTGGCAGCCGCCTATCACATGGACGTTTCTGTCTTCTGTCCAGTTGTGCTCGAAGCTACCTTTTCAATAAAGTGCCTTTGTATCCTTTGGATTCCTTGTTTGGACGGTTTTGCTCACTTGTCCCATATTCTTACATCTTGGGGATCTTATGGTATGATTTGAGTCGATGTGGAGCACTTCTGCACGACGTTACATTCGAAAAACCGTTTCGTCCTTAATTTTTGCACGCCAGTGCAGTAAACCTTATTGTTTATTTTTATGATTTAATTTCACTTAGTATGTACCAGACTGTGGCTCGGTGAGGTCTTGAGCGACACAAATAAATGCAATGTGTTGTACGTAAGTAAATGTACACTCTACGTCAAAAAATAGTTGTACCCAGAAGGAAGCAACCGACAGAAATGAAACTTGGTGGGGAGGTTTGACTTCGTGAGACAGGCAAATGATTCAGGTATCACGCTCGACCGTGCATGTGACGCAAGTAAGGAGGGGTCGCAGTGCTGTGCCTGATCGGCTATATAAGGTCGTCCTGTTGCGCGTGCTTGTCATTCAGACTCATGATTTTGTGTTGGATGCTAGTGAAATATGCCTCGGAGAGAAGTTCCAAAGCAATACGAGCAATTCGAGGAATTTGAGAGGGGTCGCATCGTCAATCTCCTGGAAACGGGATGTTTTTATCGCCGTATTACGTGGATATGCCATAGCACGCTGTTGGCGGCAGTGGATGGAACGAGACACGCTGAAGGGACAGGAAGGGTCTGGGAGACCTAGACGAACCACGGAGAGAGAGGACCAACGGGTTGTTCGACATGCGCAGAGTGACCCAGCAGCAACGATTGCGGATATTCAGCGAGCAGTGGTACCCTCCATGCATCGTCCGATTAGTGCCAGCACCATTGGCAGACGGCTGCACGACGTAGGACTACATGCACGCAGACCGTTACGACGACTGCCCCATAACACCATTGCATGCGACTGTAACGGTGTCGCGCCAGACTGTCAAGGAGTCACTCAGAATGGCAGCGGGTGATGTTCAGTGACGATTCACACTTTTGTCTTGCAGGAGACGACCAACTAATCGGTGTGTGGAGGCACCGTGGTCATCTCCAAGATGAACGGTTTGTTGTCGAGCGTCACATGTCCAGAAGACCTGGTGTCATGGTGTGGGAGTGTAATTGCCTACGATGCCAGATCTTTTTTGGCGTTCATTACAGGCACTTTGACAGCCCAACGTTGCATTAATGAGGTTCTGCAACCAGTGGTCCTACCTTTACTGAACGCCCACGTCGAAAAGGACAACGCTCGTTCGCATGGTGCTGCTTTCTCGAGAGCTTGACTTCAAGGCGCTGGCACTGTGCCCTGGCCAGCCGCATCGCCAGACCTATCGCCGATTGAAAGTGTGTGGGATACTATTGGACGCCCTATCCACACTGCAACCCTACCGTACAATCTTCAGGAACTGCGTGAGAAGATTCCAGCTGCATGGGATGGCTTAAGGCAGGACACCATTAGGAACCTGTACAACTCCATGCCGAGACGTCTGCATGCCGTATGAGCAAACATGGCGACCCGATGCCATACTGAGAGACACTACGTATTGGCATGCAGCTCAATAAGTATTGCTCATATCAGCCTCAATGTTTAATCATTTATTGTTCCTGGTAAACTTTACCTTCTTCCCAAATAGCATTGCAATCGGACACGTCCTTCTGGACGCAACTATGTTTTTGACGTAAAGTGTATATTCTGGAATCGCTTGTTTTATTCCACATGCACAAAGATCTTTGCATGCGAGAGATGCGTAGCATAAGTTATCTAGAAAGAGTATCAGGGTTTGCCCTCGATATTTTTTAAGTCGTTGGGCTACGTTTAAAGATTTTCGGTGTTGGTTCATTCTGAAAAAATCCAAACTCGCTTAATAGGGAAAAGGAAAACGAACTTCCATATGATGGAATACATTGGAACCTCACACACACACACAAAAAAAATTCCTATTCTACCGCTTACAATTATTGTGGAGTATCTGAAAACACTTTAAATTTCGGAAAACTGTCAAAGTTTGCTCTGCTAATGTGTCATAGGAAATTTAACGTGCTTTGTGATAAATGATTCACAGCATCTAAAATGCACTAAACCATTTATCTTGCTTCAGGTTTAGTGCGTTTAGATGATCAGTTACGCTTGTTAAGAACATTTGTTCACACTATCATTTCTCATCATCTCGTTCAGGATAAGTCTGGTCTCTTTCTGTCGAAAAAACATTCCATTTTACTACGGCAGTCCATGAATCTTAATTAAATTTTGCCACGACTGAACGAACGAATGCTACCACGAAGCGACATGTCGCAGCAGCGGTTGTTCGCGTCCGCAAGAACAGCTAGAAGTTGTCTCTGCGGGTTAAAGATGAAAATACAATGAAATTCACAAAGTAATTGCTGCACACGGCTTGATGTTCAACTCAAAATTAAATATACTGAGTGGCCAAGTTATTATGTCCTATGCGTCAGCCGCTCTCCTGCAGATGCTGCTGACGCGAGATGGCTGAATCGGAATAAAAAGGAACTCTGAAGACATTCAGAGACTAACGAAGTACATGGCTCCAGAAGTAGTGGGTAAAAGACCCGATCTGACGGACTTTGAAAGTAGGATAACCATCGGTGTTTGAAGCATTGGTGCGAGGGTTAGCAAAACAGCTGCCCCTGCGAGATGTTCGAAGGCAGCAGTTAAAGTTTATAGAGAGTAGACCACTAATCAAAAAACCGGTTCGTGAAAAAAACCTTGTCGTTAACGACTACTGGATGCTCGTCGAGCTGAGCGGAGAATAGGCAGACTTGTTCAGTCCAACAGACGGGCAACACTTCGTCAAATTACAGATAATCTGAACCAGGGACCAAGTACGATGGCCAGACAGTTCGCAGCACATTACATCGTGTGGGCTACAGAAGCATAGCCATTGCTACCTGCAGCGAACAAGAAGAAATGCCACCAGTTTGCTCAGGAACACACGAATTGGACACAAATGAGTGGAAATAGGTAATGTCCGATGAATCATGTTTTCAATTACACCACGCAGATGGAAGCGTGAGGGTATGGAGACAGCAGCAGCACGAAAGAATGGACCCATCTTGCATCGTCACTACTCTTCAAGCTGACAGATGCAACGCGATCGTCTGGGCGTAGCCAACGGGATCGTTAAAGAAGCCTGTTATTTTGTGCCAGATTTCCTTATTCTCCGCTCAGCTCGACGAGCATCCAGTAAAAAAAAACGGAAGCACTTTTGATTCTCTTCAACGCCACCAGAGGCCGCTTTTACCGAGGACAACATTGCCTTACCGTAAGTGCTTTTAGTATACTGCCGTAGGTTACGAAAGTGCATACTTCTCGTCTTTTTCAATTATTTTTATGTAAAAGAAATGAGGTATTGCTGTGTGCCTTTTGTATTTTCTTACAAGCAAGTTTAGAGCAAGTAACTGTGGAAATTTTGATTTGTTTGCATGATACTCATGCAGTTTCAGCTGTGTACATTTTCGAGTTGCTTGGTTTTTGATAGCAGTAATCATGTTGATATCAAACTGGAATGACTTATGCTTCATAAAAGAGTGAAGTTTTTAATTTTAACGTTATATTTGTTTTGAACTTGCACAGACGTTTCATCAATTCGGTGTTTGGAATAGAAATGGGTAGGTGCCTCAAAATACACTGGCGGAAAGTGAAACAAGAAAGATGACACCGAATTTTTGGGTGCAGTAAGCACGTCTTTTGAATCCGTTCTGACGCAAATTAAATTTATCAAAGCTATTCAAATCCAATGGAACCGGTATGGAAAACAATAGTATCTGACGGAAGAAAGAAGTTTTTCAATCGGGTTTTTAATACCTCAGATATTGCAGTAAACGGAATCACGAGCTTACGAACTCTTAGAAACAGAGTTTTAGACAAAAATAAGATGTGACTTTACGTCCCTTGGGGGTAAAACCATGCATTATTTTAGGAAGAAAGTATTCACAAAAGGTTTATCCATATAAGCGGTATCGGTCCAAGAAAAAAAAATTTCGTCTAGTTTTCAGGAGCTCAGATTTTGCTACAAATACATCAGAAGTAGAAATTAACACTTATGACCCCTGGTGGCCAAACCATTTTTTACCAAACATTAGAAATTACGTAAAAAATATTTTCCGTCAAGTCTTGTATGCAATACAGGAAGAATTTTTCAAATCGGAGTTTTAGGAGCAGAAAACGCAATTTACCATTGTGCGCCCTAGCGGAAAGTCTATGATTTACTCGAAAATTTTGAATTTAAAGGAAAAACATTTCGCATCGGAAACATTATCCAACAAAGAAGGAATTTTTCAAAACGGACTCTTAGAACTATAGATACTGACAAAACTGAGATATACATCAACGCCCCTGGCGTAGAAACCATGCATTATTTCAAGAAGAAAATGTTCCTAAAATGTTTGTCGATATAAGTGGTATCGGTCCACCAAAGACTTTTTTTCAATCGAGATTTTAGAAGCTCATATTTTGGTGCAAATACATCAGAAGCGGAAATTAAGACTGACACCACCTGGTGGCCAAACAATTTTTTACAAAAATTTGAAATTACGTGCAAACGATTTCCCATCAGGAGCTGTATCCGGTGCAGAAAGAATTTTTCAGATCGCAGATTTAGAAGCAGAAATATAGGGGAAACGCAATTTATCTTTACGTCCCCTAGCGGAAAGTCTATGAATTACGTGAAAAATTTTGAAATTATATGAAAGACATGCGACACGGAAAACACTATCCAACAAAGAAAGAATTTTTCAAATCGGACACCTAGAAGTAGAGATATTGACAAAAATAAGATATACATCTACGCCCCTGGCGTAGAAACCGTACACTATTATAAGAAGAAAATATTTCTAAAAAGTTTGTCGACATGAGTAGTATCGGTCTACAAACGACGTTATTTTCAATCGAGAATTTAGAAGCTCATATTTTGCTGCAAATACATCAGAAGCGGAAATTAAGGTTTATGCTTCCTGGTGGCCAAACCATTTTTTTACAAAAATTTGAAATTATGTGCAAACGATTTCCCATCAGGAGCTGTATCCGGTGCAGAAAGATTTTTTCAGATCGGAGATATAGAAACAGAGATATAGGGGAAAACGCAATTTACCTTTACGCCCCCTAGCGGAAAGTCTATGAATTACGGGGAAATTTTGAAATTGTATGAAAAACATGTCGCACGGAAACACTATCCAACAAAGAAGGAATTTTTCAAATCGGAGTCCTAGAAGTCGAGATATTGACAAAAATAAGATATACATCTACGCCCCCTGGCGGAGAAACTGTGGAATATTTTAGAAGGAAATATTTCGAAAAGGTTTATCGATGTGAGTGGCATCAGTCCACGAAAGAAGTTTTTCAATCGATATTGTAGAAGCTCAGATTTTATGGCAAATACATCAGAAGCGAAAATTTACGCTTACGCCCCATAGTGGCCAAAGTGTTCTTTACCAAAAATTCGAAATTATATGCAAAAGATTGAGAATGAGGAGTTGTATCCGCTGAAATTTTTTTTTTCAAATCGGAGTTTTAGGAGAAGAGTTATCGGAAAAAATGCAATTTACGTTTACGCCTCCTAGCGGGAGATCTATGCGTAATTTGAAAAAGAAACTATATCCAAACTACTCTTCGACATAAATGGAATCGAAAGATAAAGGATTTTTTCAATCGGATGTTTAGAAGCAAATATATGGAATAAAACGTATTTTTGAATTCAACATCATCTGCATTTACGCCTTCTAGTGGCGAAATTGTACATCGTAAAAAAAAACGAAATGAAGGATCATCATTTGCATGTTTCAAGCTTTCGAATGCAAGAAGAATGTTTCAAATCGGACTAATAGTTGCAGAGATACCGTGGGTTCAGACGGACGGACGGACAAACCAATAACATAAGCGCGATCTTTTTTTACAAAAGACGTGCTAAAAAGAACACCAAGAAGGAATTGGCGGACGATCATGAAATTTACATATGTTAATGGGGTCCAGTTTACGTAGGTGTGATATTAATTTCGGGACCAACCGGTGAGCGCTTACGCCACAGCACGGCATAATATGCAAATTATCGTCGGTGGTATTTAAAGAGTACGGCGAAGTGAATGTAATCAGTCGTCGGCGTACGGACACGTGCGAAGACCTTTAAAAAGCTGGAATGCCTGGACATGGAAGACGTGTACGATTTCAGCAGTTATCGGACTTTGAGCGAGGTCGTCTAGTCGGACTCCGCGAGGCCGGGTGGTCGTATCGGTGGTGGTACGATGGTGGTGTAGATGGTCCGAGGAACATTCCCACACGAGAAGACGTGGAACCGGGAGTCACAGACGGGCTGATGTGCGGACCGATCAACGCATAAGAAGAGCGGCGTTGTCAAGAAGAAAATCCACTGCGACGCAAATCCGAGCTGCCGTTGCACCTGAGGTGACTATGCAAACAATCCGCAACCGTCTACTGGATGCAGGACTACGTGCACGTGTGCCTCTGGCATGTGTACCTCTGACTACAGCCCACCGTCCGGAACGGCTGCAGTGGTGTCGCCAACGTCTGCACTGGAGAACGCAATGGCAATCTGTCGTGTTCAGCGATGAAAGCAGATTCTGCTTGGGAGCCTCCGATGGCTGTATGCGTGTTCGCACAGACGCACAGAGGAGCGTCTCCACCCTTCTTGCATCCGCCAGCGACACACAGGGCCTACACCTGGTCTCCTGGTGTGGGTAGCGATCAGCTATCACTCCCGTACAGAACTAATGTTTGTACTGGGTACGTTAAACAGCACCTCCTATATCAACAACATCATTCAGCCCGTTGTTGTGCCATTTGTAAGGTCGGTCCGTCGTGGTGTTTTCCAGCAAGATAACGCACGCCCACGCACGCCACGTGCAGCGCAACATGCACTTCAGGGTGTGAGACAACTTCCATGGCCTGCACGTTCACCGGATTCGTCCCCCATTGAGCACGTGTGGGATTTTATGGGACAACGACTTATCCGGTCTCCACGGCCAGCCACGACCATCCCCGATTTACGCGTCGAGGTTGAGGATGCTTGGAACTCAATACCCCAAACTTACATCCAACATCTGTACGACAGACTCCCTGCCAGAATTGCACAGTGTGACGCAGTTCATTGCGGTTCAACCTCGTACTAACCATGTTACATGGAAATGTTATTTTTCAGTTTACCAGCAAATACAGCTGTACTTTGCCATAATGTTTTGATCACGTTATCCTCTGTATTCCGTTATTACGCTGTATAAATTTCGTTGGTATCAGACGTCTCCTTCTTGGTGTTCTTTTTTCACTTTCCGCCAGTGTAATTACGAATGTTTTTTTAATTCAGCAGCGTTTTCTCACACATCGGCGGCAAATTGCGATGAACAATTAAAAATATTTGTTACGAAAAAATGCGATTCAGCGAAAACAACATGCGTTGCAATAGCCTTGGAAACCATCAGCATTCCCACACTTTAATGGCTGACGCTCGCGTTAGTAGGCTACAAGCAAAGCAGTACTGCCCGATGAACTCTATATTTGTTTTGAACTTTCACGAACGTTTCATGGCTGCAACCTCCAGATATCTCATTCTAACGTCCTTGGGTATAACTGACTGATACATACAGTCATATTCATGTGTGTACAACATGCATTCTACAATGATATGAAAGCCGCCCCGGTGGCGCAGTGGTCTAAGCGATGGCTTTGTAAAGGTTGTGTTGACCTGTGCTCCGTGTTTGACCTGCGTTTGTTGGTGTTCTTTTGTGTGTGTGCCGTCATTTTGTGTATCTCCTGTGTTGTGAACGTCTCCTGTGTCGATTGAGTCCAATTTTGACGTCCTGTAAGTAAAACTTTACTTGTACTAACTCTTTTTCCGTCCTGGCTTTGCCCAGGGTCGGGTTTAGCAAGCCAGCCATTGCAAATGGCGGCGACCGCATCTGATAGGCCAGGTCTGAAGCTTGATAGCGAAGCTCCGCCCCCACCTGGCCACGTTCGGTCATCGTCACTACCACACGCAGCTGGTTTCCAAGCCGCGTTATCTGATGTTACCACTTCTTCTTCCATCTTTATGGATGTTGATTTCCCGACATTTTCCACCACCGTGACGTCATTAACTTCTTCAGTATCCGTTGCCTTTGGTACTTCATCTGCTCCTGCGAGCACTGCGTCTCGACCTTCCCCATCTCCGCCCATTCCTACGGCAACTCTACTTTATGCTTCCGTTGTGAAGGGTACCAGTTCATCTTCCTCTACAGCGAAGAATCCATGTACAACGCCTCTTGATATGATTGTCACTAGAGACAACAAGAAATTACGCATCGAAATTCCGGAAACTTCAGCTGCTGGGCAGGAGGTTTTACGCACACAGAAACTTGGCATATGTTTTGATGCCCTCCCGGACACCAGCCTTAAGAAATACTCCTTAGCCGTCCGCCAAATCCTCCCTAAGGGAGCGATCACCCATATGGCGAGGAAGCCTAGGACTGTTCTCATCTATTTTGCGAAGCCAGAGTTTGTGGAGCGCGTCTTATCTGACGGACTGCATGTTGGGGATCATACCTTACTGGGAGTCCCGCTCACGCAGCGCCCCGTACTTGTTACGTGCTACCCCGTACCACCAGAAATCAAGGACCATTACTTAATGGCGGCCCTTTCCCGTTGTGGAAAAGTAGTTGGATCCATTTCCACTCTGTCTTCCGCACCAACAGACCCAGATGACAGGAACATCTTAGGTCTGCGTCGCCAAGCAAGGATCCTGTTTCCTACTGAAGATGCCATTGCTGATTGCCCTACTGACCTCACTGTGGTTGTAGGGAAGCAGATTTTCCGGATCGATATCGTTACTGCCTTGCATTGTTTTAAATGCAAGGCATATGGCCACATCCAATCACGTTGTCCACATGTATCTGCCAAGCCCCCTATTTCCATACCACCCAAAGTCAACACCCCAGCCTCAACACCAGTTTCTCTGGCCACACCAAGTTCGGCTCCACAAACGTCCTTGATCCCTTCTACTGTTGTTCCAGATGATTCTCCCCCAGCAAGTGATGATTCATCATCAGTCTCCAAGTCTTCGATATCTACTACAGGTACTTTGGCCACCTCTCCATCGTTGGACCCACTTGCTGCTGTGGTACCTCTACCTTCTTCGGAGGGTATTATCTCAGAAAAGGAATGGCAACCCCTCCGTCGTGTTGCTTCATCTTCTTCCCTTGGATCCCCTAATGTGAAGTCAGATCTAACTGTCCTACACCCACCAGCTTCTCCCGGCGTTCCCACGTTGAAACGTACCAGACAGAGTTCCATCTCGCCAGTGACGTCTTCTCCACGCTGCTCTCGTTCCCGTTCGCCAATTCGACAGTCTTTCTCTCCAACAGCAGTTCCTACATCTCTTAAGTCCCCAGCTGTTCCAAAATTGTTGGATCAAAAAGCTTTCGCTGAATATCTGGAAACTTTCCCTGCATTAGACGGGCAGCTGGCGCCCTCTGATCTTGCTCTCATTATACTCAATCAACCGTCACGTCCTCTCAAGCAGCTAGACTGCGTTCAATCACGTAATGCTCAGCTTCCCACTATTATCACCCAACTTCAGAATCTACTTGCTCTTTTGCCAAAAATTAACACAGTCACTAATGCGCAGACATCTAACTTAAAGAAACGTGTAACCAGTCTTCACAAAAGTGCTGATAGTAATATTCAACCACTACAACCTCTTTCAAGTTAAAATTACTTTCTTTCAACTGTAAGGGATGCTCCGTCCCTCCTACCAATGCGTTAGTGTTTGAAGACATTACACCGCATGATGCGGATATATTATTGCTACAGGAGACTAACTGCCATCCTAACACCCCATACCACCGATGGCGAACCTGGCCATTTCAATTCTACCATGCCCATCGACTTAGTCTTCACGCAGGACTTGCGGTGGCCATCAATTTTCGTCTTCGTTCTTTCATTACTGATATCACGGTCAAACCGATTTATCGTGACCTCCTGCAGCTTCTGTCTTTCCGACTTCACAACTTACGATACCATATCTTCAACATCTATGTTTCCGGCAATCAACAGTATGCAGACTGTCTTTTTGAGCATTTTGTTTCCTGTGTTCAAGGTCTTCCGGCCTCTGATATTGTCATCTTAGGTGGTGATTTTAACTGCACCCTTGACCCAATCCCTCGACAGATCGGACGGTTCCACGGATACCAGGTATTTTCTTACCAGAGCACTTTCTACAGCCATCAACCAGCTACAACTCCAAGATGCTTTCCGACACCTGCACCCATTTCTTCGTTCGTACACCTGGCGCTCCTACTCCACTTCCTCCCCTACAACTGCCCGACTTGACCGGTTTTATGTTTCTTCAATTCTTCTTCCTTCAGTTATCTCCCTTTCTCACACACCGACAGTTTCTTCCGACCACAGCTGTGTCGTAATGTGTCTTCACATCGGTCCATCTCCTCGGCAATACTACCGTACTTGGACCCTTGATGATGATGTTTTACTTGATTCAACTTACGTAAATTCCATCCAATCGCAGCTCCAACAAGCCTTATATACGCTCCCGTTTGCTTCTTGTCCCTTGCAACATTGGTTAAATGTCAAATCCCAAATTCTTCTTTATACCAAGCAATATTCCCACGAAAAACGTACCACCGCCTCTATGAAGATTGATGCTGCACGCTCGATTTTTTCCACCCTAGATCTTGATTCTCCGCTGTTTTCTCATTACCAAGCTGAACTTCGTGCCTTGCTACTTCCTGTCTCCCAACAAGCTCTTCACCGCCTCAAGCTCCTCTATCTCCAGCCAAATGACTATCTATGTGAACAGGTTCAACAACTGGAATTCCACAAACGTTCTGCTCATCACCTCCGTAATCTGAAGTTACCCGATGGAACTGTTACTAATGACCCCACTCTCATTTGCTCCGGTGTTAGAACATATTTCCAGTCCCGTTTTGCTCAGTTCCAGTCAAGTTCTCCGCATGCTGATTCGATTCTTCGTGCCTTACCACATATTCCATCGCATCTTGTTACATCTCTTTCTATGCCTATCACCCCAGCAGAAGTAGTACAGTCACTTGCCTTACTTAACTGTCACTCGTCACCTGGTCCTGACGGTTTGACAGCTAATTTCTTTCGTACGTTTTCCTCTTTCTTACACCCTCTCCTATTGCCTTGCTTTACAGCTGCTTTTTCCTTATCTGTTCTTCCCCGCTTTTACTCTAGCTCACATCATTCTTCTTCCAAAGAAGGGGTGTCTGCTGGAGTTGGATAACTGGCGTCCTATATCCATCCTTAATGTTGACTACAAGATTTATACTAAAATACTCTCTCTTCGATTGAACCCTGTCCTTCCCACCGTCATACATCCCGACCAAACGTACACCATCCCTGGCCGAAGCATTCATACTAATATTAATCTCCTCCGTGACTCATATTGCCTTGCCCACCTTTCCTCCGAACCTTTAGCCTTCCTCAATCTTGATCAGAGGCAGGCCTTTGATAACGTGAGTCATCAGTGGCTTGCTTCTGTGCTCTCTGCCTTCGGTTTCCCATCTGTCTTCATCACAGCCCTCCTTGCCCTGTACCAGGACTCAGTTGTCCATATCCGGACGGCCTCCTTCCTTACAGCCCCCATTCCGTTTCGTAAGGGCATCCGTCAAGGATGTCCTCTTTCCGGACAACTTTTCTCTCTAGTCTTTGAGCCTTTTCTTTGCTCTATCCGTTCTCTTCGACAACCTCCCCCCTCCACCATTCAGCATAGCACCAGGCACCATTCTATCGTTCTTACTGCCTACGCCGATGATATCACAGTTCTCATCCGAGAAGAATGGCAATTCACAATTGTTCTTGCATGGTATCAAGTGTATGCTGCGGCTTCCGGCGCTTCGTTAAACCTTTCAAAGTGTACAGGCTTATGGTGTGGCTCCTGGAGACATCGCCCAGATACACCGTGGGGCGCTCATTGGACTTCCACCAGTCAAAAGATACTTGGGGTGCACATTGGCAGCCGGGTCTCAGCAGCGGCTGCCACCTGGAGACCCCTCGTCAGGAAACTACGTCACACCGCTGCTTACTGGTCCAAGCTCAAGTGCTGTTTGACCTACCACAGTCGTGCACGGCTTTCTGGCACCCACATCCTCTCGCTAGTTTATCATTCCTGGATTGCACAACCGCCACCAGCCTACGTTCAAACTGCAACAACATCAGCAATGCTCAGCATTGTTTGGTCATCTACTCATTGGTTATCTTCCTCAGTATTGTCTCTACCTTCGACTTGTGGTGGCCTCAATATTCCAGAGATTACCGTACGTTATAAAGCTGTAAGAATTTTCAATTTCCTCCGTTTGACAGTTCAACCAGACTCTTCCGCTTCCATTCTTCTGCTTAATGTTCTGACTTCCCCCTTAATCCCTGCCTCACCGTCCATCTTCTTCTCAAGATGGATATTCACACTGTCATTCCCCTCCGTTTTCCTCTAGTCTACCATGAAGCTGTTCAGTTCCTTCGTTCTTTACCGCTCATTCGTTTACCCCCTCTTCCACTCTTGATCTTCTTTCCGAGCCTCTTTTTTCTCCTCCGTCCTCCACCCCCCTACTGCCAACTTTTTCTTTTTCCCCGCATGGCTACACGCTGGTATAGTCTCCGTTTCCCAACTGGTCCTCCCCGATTTTTCATGGAAACCCGTTTCCGAACTTTTCCCCACCCTACCACCCTCGCCCGAACTCTCTGATAACTTCCTCCAAATTAAACATGCTCTTCAATCACTTTTTCCTTCCCTAGTCGATTCCTCTGGCCTCCTTTCCGTTTCCTCTGCCTCTCTCCCTTTTCCGTTCTTCCTTTCCTTTTCCGGTGATCTCCTCCCTCTCCACAGTCTTTCCACCCGCACCCTGTACCGTTTTCTCCGTTCTTCTTCTGCGGTACCTTGCCCTATTCCCTCTGTTCCTTCTTTTGCACTAACCTCAGTCTGGTCTACTGCCCAACATTCACCGGCCCTCTCCTCAGAACTTAATGTGCATTGGAGGTTTTTGCACAATCGACTGCCTGTCCCTTCGACTTTGTTCCGGAGAAATATAGTATCATCAGATCTCTGTCCTTTTTGTAACGTCGTTGGAGACGTCTTACACATGTTTGTTTACTGTCCGACGCTGCTCCCACTATTTCACAGTATGTTCCAACTTGCACATCCTTCTTGTACCAGTGATCTTACCCTAGAAGATTATCGTTTCCTCGGCCACAGTTCTACAAGTTTCTGCTCTATTTTACCAGTTTGTTCGTATTTATTTATTCTAGCTAAATATATTATTTTCTCTCACCTGCTACAGTTACAAGATCCAGATCCTATTACATTCTCTAACTCCTTGGTTGCACACTACCGCAACAGGGTTAAAGCCAGACTCACCCTGGAATATTCCTTGGCGAAAGATACGGCACGGTTACCTGCCTTCTTCGCAACATGGTCGCCGTGTCGTCCCTGGTTTCAGTTTTCTAGTGCCCAGACTGTTCATCTGCTGTTTTAATAAACCTACGTCGGAACTTTCAATTTTTACTGTTCCCTCACCATGTTTTCTCCTGGAACTGGATTGTGTTTGCTTCCTGCTGATGTCACCTTTTGTACACAGTTCTCTTCATCTGCACAGTGACTCTCTACCACCAGTGATTCCCATGTCACTAGAACTGCACAGATTTTTTTCTGTAAATTTTTTCACTCCAGTGATGTTCCAAGACTTCGATGAACATTTATCCCAGAGCTACTGCTGTTTACAGCAAATAATGCAATGCCTGTCATTGCTCATCTGTACAATTATCATTTCATTGTAAATATCTACATTTTGTTTTATTTCTCCCCTTCTCTCACACTGCGTGTGAGGTTGGGGATGTTCTGTTGTAATTCTTTTACGTGAATAAAAGCGAATATTGAAACTAAGCGATGGCCTCTGTTCGTTCGTCCGAACGGGGTCCGGGTTCGAATCCCGGTGAGGCATGGATGTTGTGTTTGTCTTACGGCACTGGCTCTCTCCCTTCCCTGGAACCAGTGACCCTAAATTAGGGACTGGCGACTGCTTATAGCCCATTGAGTTGCTCACGGTGGTCGTTAAACCTCCAATAAAAAAAAAATAATAATAATGTGAAGAATTACTACCCCTCTGTCTCATTTTATAATGTAAAATTTGTAACCAAATTGTCGAAAATTCCCTTGATTTAATTGAATTAAAAATTGGACAATTAAGCCAGAGCATTACGCTCCTCCTAAATAAATATTTTTAAATATTTTCACACGAGAAATTGCGCAAACAGCAAAACATTACCATAACGAACCTTTTAAGTGTGGAAAGCGTTCTAATAAAGAAGAAAGTAGGTAGTTATGTAATCTTACCTTTCAAAATGATTTGGGAACAGCGAATCACTAAAAAATATACATATATTTTTTAGTGATTCACTGTTCGATATATTATATATAGCAAAATTATATATAGCAGGTCATGGATGTATTTAATGTGTCCCGAAATGTGTAACTTCATTGATCATATCGGAATACTAGGTTACGGTAGAGGACTGATAAATTATACCATCAATGTTATTTATTAGTCATATGACATTATTCATTGCTTTCGCAAGAAAAAATAAAATAATTCTGGCGATTATGGGGAAAATATATGTGATTTAACTGTAAGACAGCAGACCGACCTGCCACCTGCAGCGGCTAATCGTTATCGTTATCCCCGGTAAAAGCGCCATCTGGTGAGCTTTCCGGCGAAAATGATTCCTATTTTTGAAGGCCGAAACATCAGGCTTCTCTCACGAGCGTGATCCCCGTAGGCGACGGCCTGGGTCATGTTTTCGTGGGAGTATTTGAGCTCTTTGATTCGTCCGAAGCAACGTCTGATCGCAGATGTGTTTGAAAACATGTGTAAAACAGTTAGGTTATCTTTTGGAAATAAATGCATTTAAATACTGTTGCCTACAAAGTCTACCCAGTTACATTGCACCCAGTCCACAAAGTCCACCCAGTTATGTATTTAAATACAGTTGCCTACAAAGTCCATCCAGTTATGTTGATGGTTTATCCCAAGGGAGAGGGATACATCCAGCATAACAATGCTCCATGTCATAGTGCTCTCATTGTACGCCAACGGTTTGAGAGCATCACGGAGATTTCCCCTCTACATTAGACTCCTCAATTGCCGGATGTACACTCATTCTCATAAAAATCCGCGCACCAAGAAAAAAACCAAAAAAAAAAAAAAAAACCGTTCGATTAACGCGAACTCGGCGAATATCTATGGGGAGGGCAGACATGCAAATGATTAAAGTTTCGTGCGATTCCGCATGCCCGCGCGTCCAAGATCGACGCCGCAATCGCAATCCTTGGGCCCTCATAAGGTGCCGCGCAGGGGTCTCCACATTCATGCCGAAGTGCACGGTAAGAGTCAGGTGAGATTCCTGAGCGATAGATATGCCGAGTAGCCGCCGTAGATGTGCGTGACGGAGTTTGAACAAAGCTGTATCGTCGGGATGAGAGAAGCAGGGTGCCGGGCTTACCGAATCGGCCGCCATTTGGGCAGGTCGGACAGTACGGTGCGATCATGTTGGGAGCAATGGACACGGAAAGGCACCCAGACATGGCGGACTGGCTCTGGACCACCCAGACACACCACCAGCAGAGAGGACCGCGGGATCGTGAGAGCGGTACGCACAGATACGACGACGTCTTGTACAATATCCAGAGACATATGGCGGGTGTCCAAGGAACTCAGGTGTCCGCCAGAACCATTTCCAGACGCCTGACAGAGGCGAATATACACTCTCGACAGTCGTTACGTTTTCTGCTACTAACACATGACCATCTTCGGCGTCGATTGCAGTGGTTTTAGCAGCGAACAACGTGGAATGCTACGGACTAGCGATGTATAGTGTTTAGCGACGAATCCCGCTTCTGTATGGGAACGGACGACCACCGTGTCAGAGTGTGGAGAATCGCAGGTGATTTCTACAATCCCTACCTCACTGTACAGCAAAACACGTCCCGAACTGCAGGCGTGATGGCTTGGGGAGCCATCTCGCATTACAGCCAGACTTCCCTCGAAGTGATACGAGGGACGTTGACAGCCCAGAGCTACGTACAGGACACCCTGCGGCCTCATGTTCTGCCTTTCCTGGCGGGGCGACCCGGAACCATTTTCCAACAAGATAACGCCCGTCCGCACACGGCTTGGGTTTCCCAGGACTGTCTACGTCATACTTCGACGCTTTCGTGGCCTGCGAGATCGCCTGATCTCGCCCATCGAGCACGCGTGAGACCAGATGGGACCCCAGTTTTCTCCATGTCCCAGTGGCCGTGATTTAGAGAGTCAGTTGCAAGAAGTGCGGGCCAGTCTGTCCTAGGATAACACACGGTGTCTCATTGACTCCATGCTGGGCCTTATCACCACATGCATCCGAGCACGAGGCGGTCCAACGCGGTACTAACACTGACCGGAATATCTACCGTATGCCCTCGGCAAATTGTCCTGCTGCTGTGATATTGTAATCACTTGTGTCCTTGGTATGTTCCATCTCACTACTAAAATCTCATTTCAATTCGACGCATCCTTCTTGGTGCGTGGATTTTGATGACAGTGAGTGTACATCCAATGAAGCATTTGTGAGATGAAGTCAAAAGAGGTATCAGATAGCTGAAACCGTTACCGTGAAATCTTCAAGAGTTGGAGGGTGAAATTAATCGCATTTGGGCTAATATACCGCAAGCCATTTATCGACATTTAATAGTATAGTGTCCATATCAAGACGAATTTAAGCAATATTAAGGGTAAAAGGTGGCCCAACAACCTACTAACCAGGTGGTCATAATAACTGGCCACTCAGTGTATACCCGGTGCAAGATTTTCTTGATTAATACTACAAAGAAATTTCATTTTGTCTGACGGCAAATTAGATCTTGCATCAATTTTACAAAAACTTCTTGCTCTATGGTACGATCTATATAATCATAGAAAATTACGCTAATACCAACAATTTGTATAAATTTCTACCTGATTTGTGTTTTTACAAAAAGCCGTTACTATGTTTATTCATTTTTCGGGTACGAAGAAGTTATTGAAAGCAAAGTTCTTCGTGAATTATTTAAGTTATACAATATTTTGGAAACTCTGCTAGCCGAACCGGTGACCGAGTGGACTGAGAATGTCCCCGAACTCTGGATGAGGCTTGAGTCTGTCTGATCTGATCACTCTGACTCTGTGACTGCCCCGGAACCAGGGGCCCCAAATTACAGACGGAAGATTGCTTATAGCCCATCCGAGTTGTTCATGGTGGCCATGAACTCCCGCCCCTGAACATCAACAACAACTGCAATTTTGCTAATGTCAGTTCTTTATTTGAAAAGCCAATTACTGAAGCTACTTTGAGATTCGCCACCCGTCTCCTATTAAAGTCTCCAGCGGTTTCAGTAACTCGTTATTCAACAGATTGAGAGACGACTGGAATATCTAATTGTTCCTGAAATAATTGTGTTTCTCTTTGATGAATCACTAAACAAAATGAAACAATTTTCAAAATACTTTTTATTTTCCCAACAAACTTCCCACCTGTACACGAAAAATCTGTTTTCCAAAAATAGATGCGATTATACGAAGGGCATCCTGAAAGTAATGCCTTGTCCCTCATAAAATTTTTATTTGTAGCAGTAGAAATATGAAACTTGGTGGCAAAATACTTGGACATATTTTTAATAATCCTAGCCTACTCAAAGTATTGTATTATTTCTTTTTTTGATTGGAGGTTTAACGACTACCGTGAGCAACTCAGTGGGCTATAAACAGTCGCCAGTCCCTAATTTAGGGCCACTGGTTCCAGTGAAGGGAGGAAGCCAGTGCCATAACACAAACAGAACATCCATGCCTGAGCGGGATTCGAACCCGAATCCCTTTCTGACGAATGATCAGAAGCCATCGCTTAGACCACTGCGCCATCGGGGCGGCAAAGTATTATCCATCACTTTTTATACATTTCATCCATCTTTGAACCCATTGGTAAAATCCATTTTGGAAATAAATCCTGAGGCTGTCGTTTCATCCATGAGTTCACAGCCAGTTTAACGTCTGTCACATCGTCGAACTGTTTCCCACGAAGGGTGTTTTTCAAAGGAGCAGACAGGAAAAAGTCTAGGGGAGCCGAATGAGGATTTTAGGGGGTTGAGGCATCACCGTCCACCCCATTTTCGCAAGAGCCTGTAAAGTCTCCATTGAGGAGTGGGAACGTGCATTGTCATGGTGTAAAACAACACTATGAAGTAGAATGTCACGTCTTTTCCTTCTGAGAGCTTCCTTTAGGTTCTTCAATATCTGCACATAGTGAGCACTGTTTATTGTTGCAATTCCTGGATGGTGACACGATGGTCAGCTGTGATGAGGTCTTTCACTCATTGTCTGTTGGCATCTGTCACTGCACTTGCGGGTCTTACACTCCGTTGTTTGTCTGACACTTAACTTTCTCCCTCTCGAAACCTCTTCATCCATCTTCAGACAGTATTGATATCGATTGTGGCGTCTCCATACACCGTCAGGAGTCTTGTGTGGATTTATGGAGCTTCACTTTTTCCAGGAATTCAATTATGGTTCGCTTCTTTTCTCTGTCACTCATGATCTTTACCTCCGATTCTGAAAAATTTATTTTTCCCACATTGATAACATATTATAGTACATCTCAGCGCAATTTCATTAAAATCACTTGAAAATTTTAAAAGTTATTAAGGAAGAAGCATTACTTTCAGGATGCCCCCTTGCAGTAACATCCGTCTCTGGATTAACTCTTATCAGGAAAGAAATGTTGTGAACATGACTTTGCCTTGTGTTGCTTTCCTGATAGTCTTAAACGTATCAGCTTGCTCACAGCAAAGATTTCTATTCCGTATGGAATCATCTTTAAACACTAGAAGCCAGATAAGCAACACTGTTGCAAACGAAAAAAAAAAAAAAAAAAAAAAAAGGAAAATGGAGAAAAAAAGAGAAACATTGGAATATTTTAGTTTTTATTAGTCCGTAATAGTTCGTTTAAGAAACTTGAATTGAAACATCCACTTTCGTTTTCGTACCAGTCACAATTTTCTTTATAAAAAATATCACTTTAAGCATTGCGCTGTACTTAAAAAATGGACGGGTGTTTGATTCTCTGTGACGCATATCTCTACCTAACCTTCCTTTTGAGTTTTTGTTTTCTTGCGAAAATTTCGCAACTTTTTGGTTAAGATTTTCCCACTGAACGGCAAATTATTTCTGTGAAAACACAAATTTTTCCGTGACGAATATCGACTCCGCGCCTCCTTACTTCGGAGTAAGTTGCTCACGCAACTAAGCTACACTCACGGAATGTATCGCTGCAGATTTATCGTCTTGACACGTGCTTTACCTCTGTAGTACGTCACTCTTCCTCGAAGAGCTGTAAATTTTGGCAACGCTGACAGTGAGTCAGAGTAAAATGAAATTCTACTTTGAATATGAATATATGTGTATATGTGGAAAGAGAGAGAAGGAGAGAGAGAGAAGAGAGAGAGACACACACACACACACACAGAGCGAGAGAGCGGGGAGGGAGGGAGGGAGGGAAGAGAGGGAGGGGAAAGAGAGAGAGAAATTGTGGAAGGAGTTTTTTAGAAAGAGATTGAAGACTGTTACACACCTAAACCCACATCCACACACATGTGTGAATCAATGAATACGATTTGTTGCTATAGATATGTATGATACAATGTGAGAATAATATGGATGATTTGTATTGTCCGTGAGTGGAACAATAAAGGAAAAAGTTTTCATTAAATGTAAGTTCTGATTCTTTTACCTTTGCTCTTTCTCATTAATTCTGTCCAGTCACTGTGTGACTGGACAGAATTAATCAGAAACCTTTATCAGTGATTTTCTCTGGTCAGCCGGTGCATTTTGCTGCTTCAGGCACGCCATGTGTCTTCCACTCATTCAGTAAATCCAAACCAGTTGACTTGGGTATGTTTAAACGCCTCTCGGTTTCTCCAATGCACAGCCCACTAATATAACACCCAACAATCTTTCCTTTCTCAAAGTCAGTTCTCTCCCGCAGCGACATTTTCCCTCAACCTCACAGTGCGATATGATCGCGGTCAGCCGAAGGCTTGTTTTTATACCATTTGCAGTTGTACCGTGCATCTTAACAAGCAACGGATCCGTTCATTTGCTTTTGAAGAGTTATCTGGTGACATTTGTCAATATAGTGTATATATGCACTCACAGACAATGAAATTTGAGCACCAAGAAGGAAGCATCGGATTGAACTGAAAATTTATGGACATAATGATACAGATGAATGATACGCATGATGGCAAAAACAGAGCTGCAGGACAGTTACAGAGGGATCTGTGGCAGCAGTCCATCTCTCAAAGTCCGTGCGGCGATACATGCTGCAAAACGGCCCGACACGGAGGCGAACAGACGCCTGATGTACTGCGGCAGACCGGACCACACGTGTTGAACTGTGCGCTCCAAATTCCAGATAGTGAGTCATGGTGTCAGCCGGCGTTTCAACTGGTTCCACACATGCTTGACAGGTGACTGCTTATAGCCCATTGAGTTGCTCACGGTGGTCGTTAAACCTCCAATCAAACAAACAAAAAACAAACATGCTTGATAGGGGACATGTCCGGAGAGCGGGCAGGCCATGAAAGTGTCTGGACATGACGTTTTCCAATAAACCATTTTCTGTTTTCCATGAACCATTTCCCGATGCCTTGTTTCAGCGAGACGTCGGGAGAGGGTTCATGGGCACACCGGAGCCGATACATCTGCCTGTATATTGGACCGGGTCTTTGTGGGATCCGTTCGTACCTTGAGCACGATCCGTCGAACCTCTCTACCGATGGTCCTCGTGGTCCGTTCGGAGCCGCTCTGCCGTGTGGCAGTGCTGTCACGTGTCCATTGCTCCCAACACAGTCGGACGGTATGGTCAGAACGAACCACATGGAGGGCTATACGGCGCGTCGACCACCCTGCGGTTTTCAGCCCGATGATCAGGCATCTCTCAAAGTCCGTAAGTAGCTAGCGTTCATCGACGTCTCTGGCGTCTACCCAGTATTCGTTTCACTCTGTACTCTTGCTTGCGTCGGTCTGTGCTTTTCGCTTTTATAGGGCATCGACTTTACACCGGTTTATAAGGCTTCCGGTTCGTGTTTGCAGCGTCCCCACAGGATGTGTGGTCATGCCTACTCGCACCAAACGTGGATCGTTTGCGTACCAGCACGCAGTCTAGCAATTTGTAAAATTTGGCGGTTTTTCTTCTAGGTAGGTGTTCAAATTTCATTATCCGTGAGTGTAAATATACACTGCTGGCCACCCAAAATGCAACACCAAGAAAGACACGAGATAGCAAAGACAGATTTACTGGACACACAATAACAGATAAAAAGATGAAACAATTGAGCTTACAGGCCCGTGCGACTTGCGGAACCTGCAGACATCAATAGTTCGTGGGGCAACCATGGCTGGCAATAACGGCGGCTACACACCGTGGCATCGAACGAAAGAGGCTTTGGATGTGGGCTTGAGGTATGTCGGTCCAGGCTGATTCCACACGTTTCCACAGTTCATCAGGCGTAGCCGCGGTTGGTACTTGCCGGGCCACTCGGTTGCCGATCAGCGACCAGACGTGTTCGATGGGCGATATTTTGGGGGCACAGGCGTGCCACGGCAGCAGTGACACCTGGTGAGCCGTGAAGAATTGTTGCACGATGCGTACTACTTGCGGGCGCGCATTGTCCTATTGAAACGTGGTCGCTCGCTGGCAGGTTCTGCAGGTAAGGGAGAACTACAGGCTCCAAAACGTCGGAGATGCAGCGGTGGCTGCTAAGTGAACGGGCGATGCGAACCAGAGGGGTGTGGGTGTCATATCCAATTGCTTCCAAACTATAACGCCAGGCGACGGACCGGTAGGGCGATGCATAATGCAGGTGTCATACAGTCTCTCGCCGCGGTGCCGCCACACGAGGATTCGACCATCGTGGTGTTGCAGGCAGAAGCGGGATTCGTTGGAGAAGAAAATGTCTTGCCATTCCGTAGTCCATGTGCGGCGTTCAACGGCCCACTGCCACCGCACTCGCCAGTGGTGTAACGTCAATGGTAATCGGAGCAATGGGCACCGTTCGACAAGTCCCCGCTCCTGCAGACGACGTCGAACGGTACGTGCTGACACAGGTTGTTGCGCAACACACCCTAAGTCCTGCGCTAACGTTCGTGATTTGGTGGTGCGAGCCGTCAATGCCCGCCGCACAACATGCCGGTCCTCTCGTTTGGTGGTGTACCGCGGCTTCGGCAATCGCTCACGTCGGTCTGTCCGTCCGTCCCTCCTGCACCCACCGAATCCATACTCGCCTCACTGTGGCTGGATGTCGTCCCACACGGGCTCCGATGTCTCGGTATGATAAATCGCTGTCGCGATAAGTCACTATTCGTCATCTGTCGAACTCCGAAACGTGCTGGGATGACTGCAGTATTCTGCGACGAGACATCAGGTAGCTTCCCACGCACAGGTACGGCAGCACAACACACTTCCACTACTTACACCCCGCCTTCTGTGAACCCTTCTTATGGTGCTTCTCGGTGGCGTGCCGGGCGCACACGATTTGCATATGCCCTGCAATGCTAATCGTTTGCATATCCTCTCGCGGGCGACGCATGCTGCGAATTTCAGGCCAATCGGATGCTTCCTTCTTGGTGTTGCATTTTGGGTGGCCAGCAGTGTACATATATAAATATATATATAAACATATATAGTTATACTGTATATATATATGAGACTATTAAAAAAGTAGTAAGTTACATTTCTTGCCTTTCTTGCTTGCTGATCCTTGGATCAATATTGATTATATAAATGATGTGTCAGATTATACACTGACGGAAAAAAAAAAAAATCCCAACACCAAGAAGGGTTTGTGTTAGATAAATGACAGTTGGTAGGCGGTGAGAATATATCTGTAAGATGACGTCTATGCAAATTTCGCGCTCGGCGCATACGTGTGGCGCTAGTAGCGCCCCTCGGTACATGCAAAGCTGGTTTGCTGTAAATAGGCGCTGTAACGTTCGTGAGCGTTGGTTATCGTTGAGATTCGACGTAGTGTGTTGATGTTAGTCAAGAATGCCTTTAAGAAGACGAAGAAGCCATTATCAACAGCTCACGGAGTTTGAACGAGGTCGTGTAATAGGGCTACGAGAAGGGGGATTTTCTTTCCGCAATATTGCAGAACGACTTGGCCGGAATGTAACCACTGTGCATGATTGTTGGCAGCGGTGGTCAAGGGAAGGTACTGCCTCAAGAAGACCGGGTTCCGGCCGGCTACGTGGCACTACTGAGAGGAAGACCGCCGTGTACGGCGTATGGCCGTGGCGCATCGTACCGCGTGTGCGGCAGCGATTCGAGCTGCAGTTGCCACCACAGTGACACAACGAACTGTTACAGCAAATCGGTTACTTGAAGGACAGCTCCGAGCCAGTCGCCCTGTACCGTGCATTCCACTTACTCCAAACCACTGCCGTTTGCGACGTCAGTGGTGTCAAGCTAGAGCTCATTGGAGGACGGAGTGGAGATCTGTTCTGTTTTCTGATGAAAGCCGGTTCTGCCTGGGTGCCAGTGATAGCCGTGTGTTGGTTAGAAGGAGGCCAGGTGAGCGCCTGCAACCAACCTGTCTGTGGCCGAGACACACTGGACCTACACCTGGAGTTATGGTCTGGGGAGCAATTTCCTATGACAGCAGGAGCACTCTCGTGGTTATCCCACTCACCCTGACGGCACAGTTGTACGTCGGTCTGGTGATTCAACCTGTTGTGCTGCCATTCATGAACAGCATTCCAGGGGGTGTTTTCCAACAGGATAACGCTCACCCGCACCCCGCTGTTGTAACCCAACATGCTCTACAGAGTGTCGACATGTTGCCGTGGCCTGCTAGATCACCAGATCTTTCACCAATCGAGCACGTATGGGACATCATTGGACAACAACTCCAGCGTCACCCCCAACCAGCATTAACCGTCCCTGTATTGACCGACCAAGTGCAACAGGCATGGAACTCCATCCCACAAACTGACATCCAGCACCTGTACGACACAATGCACGAACGTTTGCGTGCTTGCATTCAACATTCTGGCGGTTATACCGGTTATTAAGGTATCAGCATTTCACATTTAAAATAAATGGCTCTTCTCGCGATTACAATAAGCTGTGATCTTGAAACCTTAATCGATTAAATATGCTACCTATACAAATGTATTGCCGCCATTTCATTCCTCTACAACTATTTTTTCGTGGTGTTGGGATTTTTTTTCCGTCAGTGTATAAATGATACTGATTATATAAATGATGTTAAAGCTGGGAATGTACCTGAAACAAATGGTGCCCACTATTTTCTGCGCTTCCCGAACAGAAATGTTTACATAGCCATCAGGTTTTACGAAACGTACGGCAAAAGCATTTCCTTTGTTCCTCTCATCTCAGCAGTACCGACCATAAACCTGTCAAGGGCGATAAGAGCGCCCACCTAGTTCTTTGTTCCCTCCTCCATGACTTAAGGCATGATGGGGAAGTACTAGTTCCTCTAATAGGGACATCATGATACTGGATAGAAAGAATCTCCCCTTTTTTTGGTCGTTACTATTATTATAGCTCTTTAGAGCAGTCAATCAGTGAGAAAGGATTAACAACATTCATCCTCCTAAATGGCAATTTTAATAACTACTTCTGGGAAGTAACGCTTTCTATTGCGCAGGTTCACTCCTTACAGCCGCGTTCTGCCGTCTTCTTAGGCAGAGAACATATTCGCTAGAGCTGATTTCAGCCCATTTTGCTAACCCTGAGTTAATTCGTTCTAACCAGATGCAACTGCAAGAATCTAAAACTTCCCAAATCAGATAAAAACACCACATATGCGAGAGTGAAGGATTTCTCTTGAGATTCAGATCGTTCTTCTTATGAAATGAAAATTAACAAGCATGAATGGTAAAGGCAGTGATAGCTCTTTGAGCATCTTTTTTTTCTTTCTGCGCCAATAAAGGATTTGTAATATAACTCTTGAATAATGCAATGTCTATAAAACATTAACTTAACTGTTTAAATGCAATTTTGTTTAATGCTTCGCTGTAGATTCAAACTGTTAAATTAACTAACAGGTTGCTTTCCCTGATAAGACTCAGTCGTAGCAGCTGAGAACTTTATAAAAAATGACACAATACTTCTGGGATAAACTCTTAGGGATCGTAAATGATTCAGCATAATTTACAGTTCAATCTTGTTTATTCACAGTCTTGCAACACGTCAGAAAATCACCCTCAATAATTGGTAGTAACTCAAGCATTGCATTATGCATTGATGATAATCTTTCGCTTGTAGCTCGTTCTTTCAAGAAACCACTTTATCACACAGAATATTCAACAAACAGCTCTCTGATCTACTCAATAACATAACGCAGTAAAAAAACTGCCATAGGGCACAACATGATGCAGTCGAAAGGCTGTCGTAGGGAATAACATAACACAGTCTAAAAGCTGTCAGAGGAATAAAAACGCAAAAGCTGTCAGTAACGCCGTCACAGCATTCTCCACATTGAACACCCGAGCTCTTACCTGTCGATACTCATTAGATAATAGTACTTGGACCGGCTGTCAGGTGTTGCCAACGCCCAATCATCGAGAAGGAATCTGTGGCGTTCAGATAAAAAAAAAAACGTTTAACAAGAAGAAATAAGAATACAGAAACTCAGAGGAAAGGATAAATTAGAATTACGTCACGGCTTTTATAATCTATCTATGCGCAACGTGATTTTCCTGCTTACTTCTTTAAGGGAATGTTTCATGTTTAGTGATAAACTTCTACCTCTGCACTTCTTTTTTAATGAAAAGACAAAGGTTACTGATTATACATACATTTGAATCTTTCATGTCTTAAGTCTATTTTTTTTTACTTTTGTTTCTTTATTCTCCAAGGAAACTTGTAACGATGATGTAGATCCCTTCAATTCCTCTGGAAGACGGCAGTTTACTAGTTTCAGACATTTCGGTCTTAGCTTTTTCTTTAGTTTTTAGGCTACGCTGGTGAAAGGTTTCTATGGAGCTTTTATTATCTCAAACAATGGGAGTGCTATCCTGGCACGTTTCTCCTACAATTTGCTCCCCAGACGGAGGGTTTAGTGCCAGTTTTTGATGCGCAAGTTTGTTGCAGTGTAAATAAGTAACGAGGTAGACGAGGCCACGCAAGGCATTGGAACGCTTAGGTAGCGCCAGTTACCGTGGAAGAAAATGGTGAATAAGAGCTGTTCTTTCCGTGCCATCAAAGCATGCTGCTTTTCGAAAGATGAGAACTTTCGATGAAACTTGGATCTAAGATAATCGTAAATTACCCTCTTACTAGCCTTTACTCAAGAAATTAAGGCTCTCCTCGAAGGTTTCTTTTATCGAAATCTTTCTGCCGTAAAAGTCTTCCCAGAATGAACATGTCGCATTCCTATATCAATTTATATGACACAGTTCGTAGTTTGTGACCTGTACATTGAAGGTTTACCGCTCTCAGCCTGTTTTAGATGCTGACGTTTTCCAGTCAAGAAAATGTAGTAAAATTTAAATTGGAGAATACTTTCAGTCTGCGAGGTTTCAAGATTCATGAAAGTGACTTTTCTGTTTTCAGCTTCCTCAAATAACACACGTACGCACTTCAGCTAGAAATCTCATTCTTAAAATTTTCAGTCAAAGTTGCTTTTTATAGGTTAAACGAACATATTCTTCTTTGGAGTAGATATGAATTGGAAAAACGTGAGATAAAGAAGATTTCGTACGGAGGTCAGAAAAACCTACACACAGATATGGTGTGTTTTTATATACCTGCATTTAAATTGTGCTCATGACACGTGCTTTTCTTTTGGGATATTTCTAAATTTTATAAATGATGATACGAACGGAGAAATATTTTAAGAGCAACTTATCCATATTTTAACATTCCTTCTTGAGTTACTTTTTGTTATGTCAATTTTGTTGAAGCTGTGGAAACACAAATTTGTTGGTGACAGAGTTGGAAGCGAGCCTCCTCGCTCCGGAGCCAGTTGTTCTAACCAATTAAACTACACCGACGGAATGTATCGCTGCAGATTTGTCGTCTTGACAAGTGCTTCACCTCTGTAGTACGGTAAAATTCACACTTCCAGATCTGACTTTCACTTTTAGTTTTCTTTCCTGTAATAGTTGTGTTATTTCTTGGTTGCCATCTTCATTTCTGAACGTCACGTTCTGAACCTCCAGGCTAGTTAGCCAACGGAAATGTCACGGTACTGAAGTGATAAAAGTGACTGTAACAAGAGTTCAGGGGAGTTTGATGGATTGTTGAAAAATGCTGTACATTAACCTTTTAACCGCATGGAACGAATTAACTCGTGGGTTATCAAAATGTGCTGAAATCAACTGGAACGAATATATTCGCTGCTTAAGAAGTAGGCCGAACGCGGCTCGAACGAGTAAACCTGCGCATCAGAAATCGAGTGAACCTGCGCACCACTTAGCTCTGTTATTCAGAGTATTCATTTCGAGGGATGATTGACACCTATCCTTTCTTACTGATTAAGTATTAAAAGAACTATAACAGTGTCCACGAACCTACGACAGGAGAGAGTAGATTTTTGAGTTAGTTGTTTCTTCCCAGTGGTATGGTGTCCATCACATGGGGACTAGCGCTTATTCCTCATGCCTTGGGTCATGGAGCGGAGAATCGAGGATTACAAGCGAACTCTTAGCACCAGTGACAGTCTTATGGTTGGTACTGCAGATTTCAGAGGCGGAAAGAAATAATTTTACCATAGCTTTCATAAAATCTGGCCGCTATGTGAGTATTTATCTTTGCCCGTAGAAAATTTTGGGCACCATCTGGTTCAGGTACATAGGCCTTTTAAAGGGTTAATCAACATTGCGAGGTATAGTTTACGAGCTCTGCTACCATTTATCATTGTTGTTTGTAATTAACGCCTGATATATTATTGTGGAAGTTATATTCGACTTCCCAGCTTATTAGTTTAACAGTTGTGCCTTCAATGGGAATTTATTTGGAGAGCTGCATGTTACAAAGAATAAAAATATGAGTCTTGTTCATTATTGTTTCATTCATGGACTCTACAATTAAATTTTCTTGTGCTTTAGACGCTAAGTGAGGTTACACAGATGTTCACGAAACCTTACACACCTGTTATGCATATTTTATTTCCGAACGACACATCACAACTTTCTCCGTACACTTTGGCAACAGCTGGCAGCTGCTAGTCAAATGATCAATTAAAGGTGATATCCTCGGTGTCGACAACGATATCGTCTGTAAATACACATGGCCTATGGTCTTTTTCTTTTTTTTTTTTTTTGATTGAAGGTTTAAGGACCACCGTGAGCAACTCAATGGGCTATAAGCAGTTGCCCGTCCCTAATTTAGGGTCTCAGGCTCCAGGGAAGGGAGACAGCTAGTGCCGTAAGACAACCACCACAGACATGCCTCACCGGGATTCGACCCCGGACCCTTCTCGGACAAATGGTCATAAGCCAGCGCTTAGCCTATGAGTTTCTTGTAATCGAAATCTACAAGGATATTTTCTGTGGTTCATTGAGAAACTTGTTTCACAAACATTGGATAAAAATCGGGCACAAACTTGATTTCTCTATACATCGAAGAATGTAACACGGATATCTAGGACCTATTTCAGTTTTGTTTAAGACGTTAATCAAACTAGCATAAACCCCTGTGACGTACCAACTTCAGAGGTGACGTACGTGTCAATTAGGAAAAGTTGCAGCGACAAACTTCATTGGTGTAGCTTTATTGGGAAAGCATTGGGATCCGGAGCAGAAGGACGCAATTCGATTTACGCCACCGGCAAACGGATGTTGCGTTAAAATGGCTCCCGAACGTAAAACGAATCTTCTGGCAGTTGGGTTTTTCGAAAATTGTGTCACGTTTGTTTCGCACATCATCTGGAATTAATGAGCATCGCTTCTTCCGTAGTGACCTCTTTCACGCCTGGTTTGCCGGATGACCCGAAAACCTACGATTCCTTCCCAGCCCTTTCTTAAAGGAAGGATATATGTAACGTATTGACCTCAGAGGTGAAGCAGATGTCAAGACGGGAAAGTTACAGCGACAAACTTCGTCGGGTGTAGCTTAATTTGGAAAGCATTTGGCTCTGGAGCAAAAGGATGCGGAGTCGATTCTCGCTGCCAGCGAATGAGTTTTACGCTATAACTCACAGAATAAAAGAAACACATATTTCTGTTTGGTGCCGCCCCGGTGGCGCAGCGGTCTAAGCGATGGCCTCTGATCATTCGTCCGAACGGAGTCCGGGTTTGAATCCCAGTGAGGCATGGATGTTGTGTTTGTCTTACGGCACTGGCTCTCTCCCTTCCCTGGAACCAGTGACCCTAAATTAGGGACGGGCGACTGCTTATAGCCCATTGAGTTGCTCATGGTGGTCGTTAAACCTCCAATCAAAAAAATAATAATAATCTGTTTGGTCTTTCATTAATATGATGGATGGATATGATTATAACCGGGGTGAAATGATAGTCAACTGTGGAATTGCGTTTTCTTTTCGTCACACAAATAACCCTCAAATGATTTTGAAATTCAGGTAAGGGACTCATACGTGGTGTTTCACTTCTTGTTCTTTCCTCCAGTAACAACAGATTATTTCCCAGACGCTTCTACACGGCCTTCTCGTACAAATTAATTTTCCAGCTCTTCGTCCTGTTTGTACAGACGTATCTCCTAGATACAAATTTTGAAGATGACAATCCGTTTTTTGGTGTAAAATTGACAAGGACAGTAAGTCAGATAACATCTGAAAATTTGAAAATTTCGTCGTCCTGGAGCGGAAATCGAACCCGCGTCCCACAGAGAGTGCCCGGGTGGTTATATTCAAATTAATCGGAAACTTGAAACTTGGTTGTTCTGGGTGGTGTAGTGGCTAGCGTACCCGGGCGCTATCTGGGATACGCGGATTCGATTTCCTCTCCAGGACGACGAAACTTTCAAGTTTTCGGATGTTATCTGACTTACCATCCTTGTCATATTTACACCAAAAAAAACAAAAACAAAACGGATTGTCATCTTCAAAATTTGTATTATATGGTGTAATCCCGTATTCCATTCATGATTTTTCTAATAGATGTTTCGTCTTTTCGTATAGATTAATGTTCGTATTTTATCTATTCACCTAAATTGATCGCTGTTGTTATTTTGGTGAGGTAACAAAAGCTGCTGGATCAGTGTGGTCGCTTATTAGATAGGGTTGCACAATTAATAAGAAAAAAAAATCACCTTATCTTGTGTATGCTTTCTTTTACGAACGCAAATCGCTCACATTCTCGTGTGAGCCAGCGCATGCACAGGAACTCACTCATGCAAACAGCTTAGAAACTTTTTAAAAAAGAATAAGGAAGCCGAATTTATAGCGCTTAATTTTCGCAGCTTAATGCTTAGAGCTCTGTCCATAACAAACCTCCGAGACAAATGGCCAGAGATCTCCATTTCAATAGAAAGAAAGAAAGTGGCATCATATGGTGTGCTTTATTAACCGCGGCGAGCTTTGGGCATTAGGAAATCTCCTTCATAAGATATAAGTCTAAAGCATCTCGGCGTCCTCCGAGGCACCAAATTACAATAAAGCAGCGTTCAAGGGCCCAAGACTGACGGTTAACGGAGTTCCCAATGTTCTGTGGATATGAGCTCCCATTATCCGACGTGAAACCTTTATGCCCCTCGTTCCAAGCCTCAATCCGGCATGTATTAGATTGTGTGCCCAATAGGAGCTCGGGAGAACGTGACGGGCGATAGCTACGACCCACCAAGGGGCCATTGCTGTCCACCGAATTAAGAACTGCTTCATTGCATCTAACACATGCGCTGCGGTGACCATCTCAGAATAAAGTCAGACGGACAGGGAAAAAAAGGGGAAAAAAAAAAAAAAAAAAAACTGAGGAAAAAGAAATCTCATCGTCATCTGACTTGGATGTTCGTGGTCGTCCTGAGTGCCATAATCCGAGGAGAAGCCGCCATTTTTGTCTCTTCGAAGCAACAACTGAACATTGCAGTGGAATTATGGTGGAATTATGAGTTCCGGAAGAAAAAGAAAGAAGAAGTAACACAATCAAAAGCGAAAGAAAGAAGTTATATGATTAAACCTTGACATTATTGATTTACTCCGTTAAACGAATGGGGCGTTCGAAGTGTTGTAAAAAATACGGATTGCTCTGGTAGTAAAAAAATGGGATAAAATTTTATCTGCTCATGCTGTTTTGTAAATCTGGAAAATATGTGGGTAAAAAAAAAAGATTGAAAACAATTCTCAAGTCGCTTTGGAATTGCTTAGTTTGTCTTTGTGAATTTGTCGCGGGAATGCGTTTCCTTTTAATGTCACAAAAATGTATTTAGTAGGACGTTGGTAACACAGTTCAGCCATTACATAATTTAAATAAATCATCGTGGTGGATGAATATTTTTTCATCACGAAATCATGCTTTTTTTTCTTGTGTTACCTACATGAATTTTTTTTTCTTGTGAAATTTTTTTCTTGTGTTACCTGCCCGAAGAACCTATGATTGTTTTCAATGATTTCTTCAAGAAAAAAAAAGAAAGAAAGAAAAACATCATGCTTTGTTACCAGGCATGCACAATGCTTTCTATGAGTCAACTTCTCACATGTAGGACACATTACACTTATAAGGAACTTCACGTGTGGGTCCCATCTTCCACTTTCTAAAATAGCTTCTTGGTATGTCTTATTTCATGCTTATGGAATGACATAGCCAGTCAGGTGGCGCAGTGGTCTAAGCGCTGGCTTCTGACCATTCGCCCGGATCGGTCCGGGTTCGAATCCCGGTAAGGCATGGATGTTGTGTTTGTCTCATGACACTGGATCTCTCCTCTCCCTGGAGCAAATGGCCCTAAATTAAAGACGGCCGACTGCTTGTAACACATAGTGTTGCTCACGGTGGTGGTTAAACACCCAAACCAAACCAATACGATGACATTTCATCACTTTCGAAGCGTAATATTTTTACCAAAAGATTGCATATAGTGAACATTAATTACACAGCTTAAAAATTTCTTTGAAATGTTTTCATATGTTTCTTTTAATATTCTTTGTTTTATATCAAGTCGGTAGACGTAGGAGCTCTGGAGGTACTTTTGCTAGCCAGTGATGTTTACTAAGTTATGAGATTTTCTGTTTTTACTAAATTTAAATACACTTAAACAATATTATTTCCTTTGCCTGAACGTCTGGAAATTTGAACATTTGTGCTATTTTAGTGGCTTAATGCCGTTTCGCCTTTGGAAGACCGATCGACGACGTAGCTCACGTCCGGCCGCCTATCCGAGTGCGTGTGTCGGCGAGGAGTGCGATGTTCGCCGGCCTCGGCGGGGCGCACGTGCCAGCCCTACGGAACGTTCGAGGACATCCGGCGTTGCGCCATTTTGAGATTTTCTTCCAAGTTATTCTTCCATCCAAGATGGCGACCGTTTACATTTTGGAAATGCACCTGAAGAACTATTTTCTGGATTTCTTTGGAGTTTTTTTTTGGCATCTATCTATATAATTAAAAAAAAAACAAGATAATTACCTTTGTCTGAACGTTTGAACGTTTGTACCATGCTGGTGCAGTGGCAAAAGCGCTTGCAGGTTTTAGCTGTTGAATATCTGCCTCGCCCAATATGCTTTTTTATTGTTGTAATGTTCATGAAATATACTTTCACATTTGGAACACATTTGTTTCACTTTAACGAAAAACTGTTTCGTGTATATTTGTGACCCTCCATATATAGGTAAGATTCTCGATGACGAACGAACGTTCCAAAAATGCTGTGATCAAAGAAATACTCAGTAAATAAATGATTTGAAAACTAACTCTACATATATTATCCCATCATTATTGACGGGATTTCACCTAGCATCTATCATGAATTTCTTCCACATGGGCTTCTTATTTTCGGAATGACACAGATCAAAAAACAATGATGGACGTAGATGCCTTTGCGAAGATCATAATGCGTTTTATTTTTTTAACGGTGAAATCCAAATGTTATGTCACATAGTAGGAGAAAATTATATTGATTCTGTGAAATAAAAGCTGCATATCTCTGAAGGAGTGTCTTGAATCAGATGAACATCACCAAACAGACTGAAAGATGTGTAAAACATGACTGCAGTCACATAAAAAAGGCGTGAATTTATTTCATACACGGGCGGAATGAATAGCGGTAGTCAAATACACTATCTACCAACAAGTAATTGGACACCTGTGATAGCAAAGGAAAACGAAATTGATTCACCTTCAATAGTTGGTGGAGCCTCCACGAGCGGCGATTACAGCTGCAACCCTCCGGGACATACTCTCAACTAGGCGCTTTACGACGGCTAGCGGTATTTTCTTCCACTCGGCTTGGAGAAGACAGGTCAGTTCCTTCACCGATTTCGGACGGTGGGGCACCCCTTAAGTCGACGCTACAACTCGTCCCAGAGGTGCTCGATAGGGTCAAGGTCCGTGCTCTGCGCAGGCCAGTCCATTCGACTAACCCCTTTGTCAACATACCAAGCCATGGTGAACCTCGCAACATGACAGGTGGCGTTGTCATCCTGAAAGAAACATGGGTCCACCCTGTAAAACTGCCACAACGTAGGAAGTGCATGGTCATCCAAAATGGTGCAGTAGGTCTCGGCGTTGAGTCTACCAGGAACTGCGACCAAGGGTCCCGTGCCATACCAGGAGAAACACCCCCATAGCATAATTCCACCGCCGCCGAACTTCACAGTTGGCACAATACATTCAGGCAGGAGGCGTTCACCTGGCAGACGCCAAATCCAGACCCTGCTATCAGAACGGCAGAGGGTGAACCTTGATTCGTCGCTCCAGAGAAGCTATTTCCACTGTTCAACGGTCCACTATCGACGTTCTTTGTACCACGTTAGCCGAGCAGCGCTATTGGACTTGGTGATCAAAGGCTTGTGAGCGGCAGCACGTCCATGATAACCGAGCAGATGGGCTTCCTTACGGATGGTATTCATCGAAAGAACACTCTCGGATGCCTGTTGAAACTCCTCGCGGATGTGGCCCATCGATTAGTAGCGGTTCTTCCGAATTTCTCTGGCCAACACCCGTCGGTCTCTAACTCCCAGTTTTGTGGGTCTGCCGTGTCGGGGCACATTCCGACAGTCACCACTCATCTTCCACTTGCCAATCACGTAGGCCACTGTCGATTTTGGGTACTTCAACTCACTGGATATGTCACGTATGGATCGGCCATTTCTGTGATACCCGACGATTACACCTTTCTCGAAATCACAGAGCTCCGAACTGCGTGGCATCTTGCATGCGACTGGTTGCGTTGTAGTTTCCCACATGATATTTAACGGCGGCGGCCGTGACGTGTACCAGGACCGCAGATATCGTCGATTGCAGGGGTGTCCAATTACTTGTTGGTAGATAGTGTATATATCCAAGGCTGCTGTTTTTGTGACTGTTGGTAGTGAGTCTCAGGCTGATACCCTTATAAAAGCACTTGACATGTCCAATGGAAACTAAATTAGAGCGGTTTAGCTGACTACGGAAGAATGTCGATGATTCATAGAGATTTCTGATCAAAGTTAAAGGAATGCGTCCTTGCGTTATCTTTTTGAAACACGGCCAGAGGTACCCTGAGGCTAGGAATAATCCCGCTCATTTCTGATTTTTCTCCTGCAATATGAGCGACGATGATTATTTTCTATTAAATATTGATGTAGTACAGTGTGATCAAAGTTCGTCGGATACACACCAGGAAAGACCGGCTATCATAACTCATTGAACCACAAGCCATGGCTTCTGCTACTGGAGTGATCGGTAGAAGCTAAATCTAACATTGCTCACGTTGTCTCAACACGTGTGCGCAGAGATCGTCGATATTTAGACAAAACCAGATCTGATCGCTTAAGACGAGACGGTCAAATTCAACATCCCAGGTCGTTCGACTTTTTCATTACAACTGAAGGAATCAACACTTCTCAATCAGTGGAAGCGATGTAACGACGGCACGACTTCAACGCATGTCTACTTCTGCAAGTCATCTGCGAATTTACTGGCGTCCAAAATTGAAGTCAGAAAGGTATTTTTAAGAAAAATATGAATTTTACAGAATGAAATATTGTAACAGTTATCCAACCTGTTAGACGGAGCACGAAAAGTTCATTTCAGCGCCTAAATTTGATTTTTGCATAACATAAAGCTCTTCAATATGCAAACGAAGTGGCTTATTTAAATCCTTCTAAAGAACGAAATAGGGAGTTCTCGTCGACAGCGCATGTTAGAAGCGTCTCTTTGGACGAAAAAACATTCCCACCGTCTCATAATTTGTCTCAGTATAGTGAAGAGCCATCGAAAGACTGTAAGCAAACCAGTCGCTGGCCCATGTGGCAAAACTATGGGCCGCCCAGGTGGCGCAGTGGTCTAAGTGATGGCTTCTGATCATTCGTCCGAGATAGATTCGAGTTAGGATAGGATCTCGGTGAGGCATCGATGTTGTGTTTCTCTTACGGCACTGGCTCTCTTCCTTCCCTGGAACCAGTGGCCCTAAATCAGAGACGGCCGGCTGCTTATAGCCCATTGAATTACTCACGGTGGTCGTTAAACCCTCAATCAAAAAAAAAAATCCCAGAAATTTGTCTGGAGGGTATAATTTCATTATTGATGACCAATTGAATGATCTCTGGGGTTTCGTGGTGCATGTGAACAAAAGGTTCAAAAGAACGACCTCATTAACCTGACATACCGCCTAATTTCATTTATTCATCTATTTTATGCAGTTCTTCTAGTTTTTAATTAGATTTGTCTTGACAGTGTGGAAAAAAGGTTAGATAACAAGAAGTCATACGTGGTAACAAGTCAGTAAAATCATGCAGTACATTGATTATGATACACTTTTTAACATACCAAAAATCATTACTCAAGTTATGAAGATAATGGCTGTGGAATAAATCTCGCTCCCGGGCCCTGACCTTTGACACCATTTCGATGATATTTAACGGAATCGGTTCAGTATAATTCCGGAACAACATACTAAAGTTTTGTAGCAATGGAATTTTGTTTATCAAGTTATGAGGATAATGGATGTGGGATAAATATCGCTCCTGTATCCTGACCTCTGACCCCTTTTCGATGATGTTCAACAGGACCGGTTTTGTATACCTTACCTCCGGAATAACATACTAAAGTTTTGTCGCAATCGAAACATTTTTACGTAAATTATGACGCATAAGGGCAATGGAATGGATCTCACTCCTATGTCCTGACCTTTGACGCCATTTCGCCCATTTTAAATAGAGTTCTTTCCCAGGTGGTCCCCTGCCACATATTAAAATTTCATCGAAGTCGAACCATTTTTACGCGAGTTATCGTGCGGACGGACGGACGGAAAAAGCTGGAGCACATACGCTTCTTCAACCTACGGTTGGAAAACGTAAAAAACGGTTAGAAAACAAAATTCGTAGTTACAAATTCTGTTTGCCCTCTACTGAAAACTAAGCTATGAGCGGCCATGGTCAGCGGTCAGCGCTGGGGGCAAGAGTTTTGCGAGTTGGTCGTTGGGGACAAAGGCTGGGAGGGTGTTTGGAGGAGGAAGATAATTTTTTTGAGAAGGGAGTTGCTGTCTCAAAGTGAGAGAAAGAGATTGATGGGAGATTTGAGGAAGGAGTTTTTAGGGAGAATGAGCTGAACTTCGGAAGGGGTGCGTGGTATTTACGCATTAGAAAATAATGAAGATAGAGGGAAATTATCGTACCCCTGGGCTTGAGACCAGCAGGGAACTCACTTCGATAATCGCCGCTGGTCCGCTATCAGTTTAAGTAGAATGCTTGAATAAATACTTTTATATCAGCCTCAAAAACGTTTTCATTTAAAGATGACTCACCTCTTGCTTTTCTAACCCTGCAGCTTCTGATTTACTCATATAACGGTACAAGAAATAGAGCACTGTGACAGAAAGAAAAAGGAAGTTGCACATAGCATTAATTTCGTTCCCTCGTGTTAAAATAACATTCTGCGTGTTCTCAGCGGCTACAGCAGAAAGGGTTCATATCCTTTTCCACGTTCGTGCTCAACAAGATCTCTGCTACTGGTTTCTGCTGTTACGTGCTGTCGACATAAGTTTTTTCCTCCACAGAGAGAGAGACACTGTATTAAGAGATAGTGCTTTGTTGCTGACATATGCCCAAAAAGGCGGCCGCTCGCACATTTGATAAGGAGAAGTCTTACGCCGCTGTGATTCCCGATGTCTTGTGGATCTGGAAATTTTTTTGCATAACTTTGGGTTTTGCATCTGATATTATGGCTGCCTCTCAAAAACAGTGACCCATAAGACGGCTGCTTCCTGAAAGGAAATCAATGAAATATCATACACATGCTGTCAGTTTCCCCACTTTCTATCTGAAAGTAACAGGTTTGCATAAATGCCTAAGCTGTTCCTGTGACATTCCACAATACTTTATTTTAGGTTTCTCATTTCGAAATATGTCCAAATAAAGCATTATTGATGCTCTGCTTTGCTCATTTTTCATAAATGCTCTCTAGGAATTTTGTTCCCTCTAAACAGCGAGAAGTCTCTGTCCTCTAGAGGGAGTAATTAAAAGTTTATTTCCTAAGAATTTCACCATACAGCTTCAATTAATTATAAGAAGCTCATTGATAATCATCTTGTTGCGATGCTTTGACGAAATGATTGCAACATATAAATGAAGTTTTCGAGGAACCAAAAGTTATGTGTCTGTTGCTTAAGTCTTTTATTTTCTTATTTCTAAGGTAAAAGGCATCCAGAATCAAGGCACTCCCCCTAAAAAGAACAAAATTAGAAACGCACTGCACTTGAACAAGGCTCAGTTTGATTTACGTTCTTTTTTTAAGAAGTTCCACCAGCTCTTCATATCTATGCACAGTGGATTCCGATTAATGAGGCCATCAGTTGATCGGAGCAGCCGTTTATTTGGGACAATTCTTGAAGGTCATCTCAAATTAGATCTACTGAAGTGCTGTTTTAACTCTTTCATTAATTACTGAAATATGCTATAATCAGAAGATTGCAAGGTTCCTTGAGCACTGTAAACATCAATAGAGTAGTAATAGATCATTCAACAGAAGCGATTTGACGTTTGATGAAATCGTTTATTTTCGTGATTTGCTTAATTTATGATTTAATCCGGGTCATTAAAATTCAACAATTAAAAGATATTTACATGACATTACATTCATAAAATAAACATTCCCGTTTCATTACGTTATTATTAGAAAATTATTTACAATACCACTATTGCATCTCTTTGGGATAAAGCCTCGCACAACTGACGCAGCGCTTAATTGGGCGAAAGTGTTCCAAGCCCGATGTGTCCCAATTAACCAGAATCTACTGAATTGTTTCCTCCATTTAATTTCTTGATTATTTTGCTTATTGATTTGTTTCTTTCAATTATTTTCTTTGGCCTTTTGCTTCGTTTTTTTGCCCTACAAGATGAACTATTCAATTATGACTTTATTGGCTTATTTCTTTAATTTAGTTTCTAATTGTCTTTCCTAGAAGTAAAAAAAGTGCGTCTGAAAGTTCCAAATTGCACGAGAATTGCGGTAGAACCACACTCGGATAGGCTGCATCAATAGATAGAGGCCGCTTTCCCACTACCTACGCTTCAATCAAAAGGAGGTTTTCCGACATTTGACGGTATAAAAAGATAGTTAGTAGAGAAACAATGTGATAACTTTATTAAGAAGTTCCGACATTCAGTTAATCCTACAAAAGGTATGACAGTTAACTCCACAATATATTTACCACCGTTAAATTTACGAAATCATACTTTCACGGTACCTAATTTCCGGTGTATTTATTATTCTTGATATAGCATTGTTTCACTCATTGTTACTAAATTAATGTGAAATAAAACTTTAGGAAATAAGTTTTGGTAGCTGGTCGTTAATTTGCTGACGACCCACTGGTTACCATTGGAATTTCGCTGTAATCGGGGCGTTTCTTTAACCAATGAAATCTCGGTTATTGGTTAAAATAGCTTACCCTAAACATTTGATCAACGGAAAAAATTGCACTGACGCTGGTAAAAGACAACAGGCGTTTAATTAACATAAACACGCTGGTGAAGCTATCACTTTAGGGTACACGATACACAAAAGAGACAGGCACTGAATACTCTAATTTTTATACGACCTTAGGGACTTTAGACATCGGAGCTTACTCCTTTGAGCCGTTCATTCACGAAATGTCCATATGGGACAATTCTTATTAGGCATAGTGTGGTCGATATATCATACGGGCTTGAGACCTATTGAGGTCTGTGCTGTTTACCCCAACAGGCGAAAAATAGGCATTGCAGAAAAGAAAAGGTTCCTATTTACAGCTTCATTCCTCTGGTTAAACAAATTTCGCAGGTGCTGGTAATAGAACAGCAACTGTTTGAATGCCTGCTTATTTAAAGCGCATGTTGGTTCAATGCGAAACACGACTTGCTGAAGACACACGCACACGCTGGCAGATTTAACCATTTCACAGGTCAGCTTTTAGTGTGCATGTGCACATCCGAAAGTACACCTAAGAGCCCAAACATTATGACCAGTCCCTCTCTAGGTAAATCGAAGTAACTTCATGTAAACGACGGCGCATGTAAAGGCCATCAAACAATATAAATAGCACCTAATACAGAGCTATATTAATCAGACATATTCTTACAAATTTTGAAGATGACAATCCGGTTTTTTTTTGGTCTAAAAATGACAAGGGTGGTAAGTCAGATAATATCCGAAAACTTGAAAATTTCGTCGTCCTGGAGCGGGAATCGAATCAGCGTCTCCCAGATAGCGCCCGGGTATGCCAACCACTACACCACCCAGAGAAACCAAGTCTCAAGTTTCCGATTAATTTGAATATAACCATCACAGGATTCGCTAGTCGAAGCAGCCGGCATTCATGTTTAGCGAATCTGGAGGTTAAGAATCCTATCCCGTGATTTCCCGTATTCGTGTGTAATCCCGTATTCCATTCATGACAATCATATTCTTGTTCTTCAGATGGGAAAGGCAGCAGACCTAAGCGAGTTTGACAAGGGCCAAATTGTAATGGCGCAACGACGGCGTCAGAGCATTTCCGAGGTGGCAACGTTTATGGAGTGCTCACGCTCAGCCGTAGTTAGTACCTTCAAAAAGGGGTCCGAGGAGGAGAATACCACTAACCACCGGCAAGACGTGGGTCGACCACGGCTCCTTGATGCTAGAGGTGAGCGAAAGCTATCTCGTAAGGTACCAGCCAGCAAAATAGATACTACGGCGTAACCCACCGATAATTTTAATGTTGGTGTCAGGAGTAATGTGTCACAACATGCGCAGGCCGCTCCAAGGGCCCATGATAACATCGATTCACCGTCGAAAGTGCATACAGTGGACACGCGAGCATCAATACTGTACCTTGGATGATTGGAAGAAGGTTGTCTGGTTCGGTAAATCTCGTTTCCTGTTGCACCATTTGGATGGCAGGAACCTTGTGCGTCCTTTATCTGGGAAAGGGTTTGTTTTCATCCTACGGTCCCTGCCATCAACATCATGGATGGCAGGGACCGTGGGACGAAGACAAGTGAGTGAAGTAGTGTAATGCACTGGGTAATATTCCCCTGAGAAAACCTGGGTCCAATAATTCATGTGCAAGAAACTATGCCGTCTACAATGTACCTAAACACTATTGCCGACCAGGTACATCCATTCATGGCATTGCAACAGTATTCCCCTCTAGTAGTGTCTTTCTTTACAAGATAATGTGCCATGCCACACTACCAGGGTTGTTCGAGAATTGTTTGCCGAACAAGAGGAGGCCTTCCATTTATTGCCCTGGCCATCAAATTCTCCAGACATCGATCCAATCGGAATTTTGTCGACTATAACGTAGAAACCTTGTCGTACTGCCACGTTATTTTAAAAAAAATATAACCATACGATGAAATAGTTCCTAAATTAAACCTTAACGGCCAGACAAAACATTTATAAAGCAGAAGTCAAACTTACGGAAAAGATGCTTTATTTCTCGATGAAGCACTTCACATAATAAATCGGTATCAACATTAAACACACCACATACCAACAACGCTACGTTCCACATTAATCGCTCTCCAACACAACGCTCCACAAGCAACAGTTTACTCGTAGTTTATATCTCTCGTTCTTATCAAACCAGGCATACGTCACGTTCATTCAACATCAATTATGTTGCCAACAGTATTCGTTTGAGAGAAAAGATATCACGTTAAGTGTGAAGCGTACCTGAGAATAAACTCAAGATGTACATAGGGAAAGAAACTAAAAAGGAAAGTTAATTTAGGATATACGTCACACGACATAAATCCAATTGTTGTTCACATTGGAATAGCAAATCTGATTTGCGGCCGTTCAACCAAGTAACTGATAAGAGTTAAAGGATCTGCAGGTAACGTGTTGGTACCAGATACCAAAAGACATCTTTAGAAATTAAAGGATCTGCTGGTAACGTGTTGGTACCAGATACCAAAAGACATCTTTAGAAATTAAAGGATTTGCTGGTAACGTGTTGGTACCAGATATCACAAGACATCATTAGAAATTAAAGGATCTGCTGGTAACGTGTTGGTACCAGATACCAAAAGACATCTTTAGAAATTAAAGGATCTACTGGTAACGTGTTGGTACCAGATACCAAAAGACATCTTTAGAAATTAAAGGATTTGCTGGTAACGTGTTGGTACCAGATACCAAAAGACATCTTTAGTAATTAAAGGATCTGCTGGTAACGTGTTGGTACCAGATACCAAAAGACATCTTTAGAAATTAAAGGATTTGCTGGTAACGTGTTGGTACCAGATATCACAAGACATCTTTGGAAATTAAAGGATTTGCTGGTAACGTGTTGGTACCAGATACCACAAGGCACCTTTAGAAATCTTGTAGCGTCCATGCCTCTCATGGTAAAAACTGCTTTGGCGGCACGTGGAGGATCAGCATCGTATTAGATAGGTGGCCATAATGTTTTGGCTTTAGGTGTAGTTGTTTCGTGAGGATAGCAGACTATATGTAGTTGTTTCGTGAGGATGGGAGACTATATGTAGTTGTTTCGTGAGGATGGGAGACTATGTGTAGTTGTTTCGTGAAGATGGGAGACTATGTGTAGTTGTTTCGTGAAGATGGGAGACTATATGTAGTTGTTTCGTGAGGATGGGAGACTATATGTAGTTGTTTCGTGAGGATGGGAGACTATATGTTGTTGTTTCGTGAGGATGGGAGACTATATGTAGTTGTTTCGTGAGGATGGGAGACTATATGTAGCTGTTTCGTGAGGATGGGAGACTATTTCGCACGTGTTACTATATACTGAAAGGACGGGCCTACCTCTCCCGTGGTTCGGATTCTACCAGATATTGAAATAATTATTATCCGCAGCCACCTAGGAGCTTGCGGATCCACCTTTGCTCCTAACAACAGCGGCAACACGTTGTTTGTGGCATGGACTGTACTAGGTGTTGCAAATATTATTATCCATAGCAATCTAATAACGTCTGGATCCATCTTTTGCCCTCACAACAGTGGCAACACGTTGTGGCATGGACTCTACCAGATGCTGGGAACACTATTACACACTACCACCTGCAAACGTGTGGATACATCTTTCACTCTCATGACATTAGCAGCACGTCGCAGCATGCACTCTACTGTGTGCTGGAAACATTATTATCCACAGCCACCTAGTAACGTGTGGATCCACCTTTCACTTTCAGAATAGCGGTTACATATTGTGATATGGACTCTACTGGGTGTTGGAAACACTATCCACGTCCACCTAGCAATGTGTAGATCCACCGTTCTCTCTTAGAACTGAGGTAACACGTAGCATAGACTCTACTAGATGTTGGAAACATAACAAACAGCCAACTAAAAACGCGATGATCCACGTTTCGCCTTCATATGAGCAACAACACGTAGTTGCACGGAATCTACCGCAAGTTGGAAACTTTCAAGTGGTATTGCAGCCCACGATTCCAACAGCAGCCGTCCGTAAATTCCCAAGAGTTGTAGGTGGTGAGTTCCCAGCTCAAGTGCATAGCTCTACTTCTTCCCGCATATGCTCAATTGGGTTCACATCCGGAGAGAGAAAGGGCATTCGAGGAATATAAACTCTCTGTAATGCTCCTCCAACCAATCCTTCGCCTAAATGGGAGCGATGGGACAAGACGTTGTGTAGTTGTAAGAAGGCATCAAGCTGTGGGAAATGGATAGACATCAACAGGAGTAGGTTGTCGGCCAGAACATCAACGGTCTTATGCTGTGATAGTAGTCACAGTGAATACAAGGGGCCCCAAGGTGGCCCACGTTCACACATGGTAAAATATCATACCGCCTCCACAGGCTTATAACACCCAATTTGACAGTTAGAGTACACCTACGCTACTCACGCACCCTCTCGTCGGCGTGCTGTAATTTAATATGCCTAAAATTGCTTCTTTATTTTTTTGCCATTATACACATGTTTACGGGTTAGCAATATTTAATTTAAAATGCAGGTCCTTTATGAAATAGCCGTTACATTAAACCACACGCTACTTTATCGACTAAACGCCAAATTAGATGACTGATAGTGTTTAAAATTTAGCATTCGAACCTATTCTAACAGCTTCCAAGTGTGATCTCTACTTTGGTCTGCCGATGTAAGTATGGCTGCTTAGAAAATTGCTGCGCGTTATGTGCAAATGGGAGAAGATTTTCTAAGCTACTTTTCACAGTAACTGCGTTTAGCTGGCTTTCATTCTTCGTCAGCTAAATTCGAGCTAGACGCTGATCCTGCTACAGTTTGTCTAGACGCTGTATGGCATCGTATCTTTGAAATTTTATTTTCAGTGCGGCTCCGCGGAATTAATAGGTGCATTACGTTTAAGTATCGAGATGACGATGTTGATATAAAATGAGGACTTCTGCGGTGAATGATGGCCGAAACATAACATCCTCAATGAATCAAGAGAAATGTCATTTTCCCGGAGAAATTCGCGTTCTTTGCTCTTCGTCTCTATCTGTGCTAAGCATGCACGCGCACGCACATTTCTGCTTTATTGAAACTCGCAACTTCGCATCAATGTATACACTGATGATTAGGAAGGTAATCGAAGTATAAACTGCATCTGCTATTTAGAAGATATGTCATGCCTTTCGCTTACAAAGATATGTTAATGCCCAGACGGTTTATGGTCTTCAGTATCTAAAGCACAATTCTCCCGCGCGACATTTCGGTAAATGGGACCCATCGCATAAACTCTTTCAAGTATATCACTCTAGAGCCCTGATAGGGCTTTATGGCCCGCAGTAAATTCTAAAAACCCAGCTTATTGCATTTCTCAGTCGAAAAATAGTCGCTGAGAGAGGCAAGAAAACGACCGCTTCAATCCTGGATGCTACCGAAAAAAAAGCAGCAATAATAAAAAAAGAAAGGAAAAAGCCTATACTACGCATGAATATGGAAGAAACATCCGAGCAGATACTGTGATAAAAACGCTTTATCAATTTTTCCAAATATTCCTTCTTATGTGCAAACATGATAGAAAGTAAGTATGTTTCGGGAAAAACACCACGACAACTCATCATTGGTTTAAATGTCTAAGCAAGGAAACATCTTTTCTTGCTCTCATAGTTAAATAAAATTTTTTTATCGCTAGAAGGGTCTTCATATAAGACATTGTCACGGCTGCCGGAATCCCTTTTTCCCTATGTTCAGCCGTTTCTTACAAGAAATTTGAAAAGCTAACACAATGGCAGTGGATCTTTGAACACCGTATTCCCAAATGTTTTTATTCTTTGAATAAATTCCTAAGATTTTTCTCTATCTTTCCTTCCAAGCCTAGAAATGCTTTCCGCGTTGAATTTCTGCTGTGAAAACGAAAGTAAGCTTAAAATGCGACGTCTAGGAGCACCTGCAATGATTGCTTACTGAAGATGACAAAATTTTGCATCTTTGCATTGAAATAATTCGAAACGCGTTGAAAAGGATACATGAAAGAACAAATTTAACGAACATATTATATTTGTTGGGGAAATTACACGCCGCCTCGGTGGCGCAGTGGTCTAAGCGATGGCCTCTGATCATTCGTCCGAACGGGGTCCGGGTTCTAATCCCGGTGAGGCATGGATGTTGTGTTTGTCTTACGGCACTGGCTCTCTCCCTTCCCTGGAACCAGTGACCCTAAAATAGGGACGCGCGACTGCTTATAGCCCATTGAGTTGCTCACGGTGGTCGTTAAACCTCCAATCAAAAAAAAAAAAAAAATACACAGCATGAGTTATATACAAAGACCATTCCATAAAAACTGAGAGTCATTTTTTTGAGTTGGCAGCAGTGCGAATAAGAAAAATAACCACTCAGACGACTAACTGAATTAAGAAAGTATCTATGGCAACAGTTATTAGCCGTGGCAGACGATTTTGATTATGTTATTGCGCATTTGTTTAAGGTACGTCTGCATTTCGCCGTACAGCTATGGAGGTGAGTGTTTAAGAAGTGAAATGCGTTGTGCGGTAAAATTTTACTATAGTTTGGGTAAAACGGCTCTAGGAACAGTTGACTTAATGAAAAAAAACTTACAAAGATAAATATTTGGGTGATTCAACGATTTTTAGATAGTACCATGATTTCGTAAAAGGGCGTTTGCCGGCAGAACTCGCTCCTAGGCCTGGTCGACCTGAAAGTGTTGTTATGGAGCGTATTGTTAACACTGTTTGTGCAATCCTGCTAGAAGATCGACGAATGACATGTGAAGACATAGCGGAGTCAACTAATATTCCAAAAACGTCGGCATTCCTCATTCTACGCGCCAAATTACTGCTGCATCATGTATGTTCCAGATGGGTACTTCATCACCTAACGAGAAAACAATTGCTGGCCAGAGCTCAGGTGTGTCATCCATGGAAACACATGATTACAAAAGATCCAAACTTTCTAAACACAGTAATACCTGACGATGAAACGTGGGTTCACTCTTTCGACACCCTCACGAAGCGCGCAACGAGTGTCTGGAAACACACAGGCTCGCCTCCTCCGACAAAAGTCAGCCAAACCAAATCAGCTGGGAAGGTGACGATGATAATGTTCTTTGATCATAAGGGTGTAGGCATACCGTTCCTCCGCAAATTACTGTCAATGCTGAGCATTGCGTTTCAGTCTTGAAGAACTTACGACGACGCGTATCGATTAAGCGACCAGAAGTGGTAGGCAAGTGGACCCTACACCATGATAACGCCCACCCACATGGGGCTGCTTGTGATCAACAGTTTCTTACGAAATGCAGTATTGAAATCATGCCACAGCCTGTCTACAGTCCTGACCTCGCCCCGTGCGATTTCTGGTTGTTTCCAACAATGAAACAGAAGTTCCGTGGCGCAACATTCAACCCAGATGCTGACGTTATTCAAGCTGTACTGGAGTCGGTAAAGCAGCTTCCACAAAGTGCCTTCGCCACATGCTTTGAAAAGTGTACTGAACGATGGGACCGTTTGAATCTGAGAGAAGATACTTTGAGAAAGAATAGAGCATACATTGCTGCACCTATATTTCTTCATTTTGTGCGATTTTACACTCAGCTTTTATGGAACGGCCGTTGTATTGCAGGGAAAATGGAACAAACTCAGCTGTGTGTTGTTTGGTATACGCACATTTATTAGTGCGAAAAATTTTCATATTGTGTATTAGAACTGAAATTTATTAATAAAATATTTCTATGTATAAACAGTTGTCTGAGATAGCGACAACTTTTGTTTTAATTATGCTTTTGCGTGTTTTGGGGCACCTGAAAATCTCATAGCACTACATAGGCCTTTAAATAACAGTAGATTTATGCTCACAGCATGATATCTATATCTACTTTATGTTCCATTTTGTAAGGTTTCATTGTATTTGGAGGATGACAGTTTAAGAATTCTTCGGGATTGCGAGTTGGTTAGCTGTGTTATCAGTATCTACGATGGTGAAGTCCACTCAGCTTCATTAATAGAACAGGTGACTGTCATTACGCTACTGTTTATGAAAATTGCAACACCATGAAGGATTGCTGGTATTATCTTGAAACTCAAAAGAAATGTAAAACAGTTTGGAATATGCAAATGATTACAATGTCAGGGAAAAGCTCATTCTGTTTCGGAGCAACTCCCTCTGAACTGTCCAGTTTTAGGTATAAAGTGGTGGCTGAAGCAACGACCTCTGAATTGTCCAGTTTTAGGTATAAAGAGCTGGCTGAAGTAACGCCCTCTGAACTGTCCAGTTTTAGGTATAAAGAGCTGGCTGAAGGAACGCCCTCTTAACTGTCCAGTTGTAGCTATGAAGAGCTGGCTGAAGCAACGCCCTCTGAACTGTCCAGTTTTAGGTATAAAGAGCTGGATAAAGAAACGCCCTCTGAACTGTCCAGTTATAGGTATAAAGAGTTGGCTGAATGAACGCCCTTTTAACTGTCCAGTTTTAGGTATAAAGAGCTGGTTAAAGCAACGCCCTCCGAACTGTCCAGTTTTAGGTATAATGAGTTGGCTGAAGGAACGCCCTTTTAACTGTCCAGTTTTAGGTATAAAGAGCTGGCTGAAGGAACGCCCTTTTAACTGTCCAGTTGTAGGTATAAATAGCTGGCTAAAACGAAATTTACTTTTTACAACATTCATGGATGAAAATGTTTGTTCAGAAATGTATGTGGATTCGAATCTACAAATAAACCTCAGAGTAAGGTCATGAAGGTCGGAAAACTGTTCTTTAGGGACGTATTTCCAGAACTCAATCGAATTAGGAGCAGTGGGTGATTCACATTGTTCTTTAAACTTAACACCAAGTCCTGTGTGGCTTTGGATTTCTAATATTTCGATTTGCATTGATGGAGAGTATTTATGTACATCAGACTCTGAAATACAAAATAGATTTATGAATAAGTCTATATTACTCCTTACACATTCAAAAGCAGAAAATCGAGTTAAGAATGACTCGTAGGAAGATGCAACAGCTGATTTGTATTTTAAATTGTCCACGGTAAAATTACCGAACTTACTGAAGATTTGCTGAATGGTTAGGAAATGATTGAAATCGCGACCAATATTACAATAGCATAATTTATAAAATCCGAATAAATACTGTCAAGAATAAAATAAAATAAAATAAAAAGAACAAAATGAAATGTATCCTGAATAAAATAAAATAAAAATAATTATTATTATCAGTAAGAGTTAAATTATAAAAACAAAGTTAGTGCTCAGGCAACTACGGGCCATTCAGAAAGCCCTGGCGGGCCGATGTTTGGCCCGCGGGCCTAAGTTTGGCCATCCCTGGACGAGACCATTAAGCGCCTCCGCCAGTCATCACAAATGAACTCTTAGCTCGCATAGAAGCAGCCCAGTAGGCTATTGTTCCCCAGGTCGATATCAAAAAACCTCTTCCATTCAATGCCACGCCGCGTGTAGAGGTTGTTATTGTTGCTCGAAGTGGCATCACACGATAAAGAGTTTTGAAGCGAAAATTTCTTGTATAGCTCTACAAATATAATAAGTTATTTCCTGTAACATTTAGAAATCTGTGCTATAAATTTCATTTGAATAGCGCGATTCTTTCTTGCAGTTTTCGCAAAGAGTAGTATATTTTTGGACGAAATGGTAGTTCTTTTTTAACCATCAATCTTTCATTCTTCTACGAACTGAGTATCCGTAGAGAATAGCAAACAACATCGAAGATTTGTAAAACTACATTTTGCTTTTCTGCAGAGCATTGTAAGGATAATAAAATACTGCTATTTCGCCTGCTCTACCATCGCGAACGTCTAGGATCTATTCTGTAAAACATTTTTTTCACTTTCCAGAGATCTCATGTTTTGCTTCTGTTTCAATTCCCAGAGGCTTTCGTATTTTATGCAGTTTATGGTATTGACAGATCGTGAAGATTGTTATGGAAATTGTCTGAATTCTCCTAAAAATGTTATTTTTCCTTCGAATGGCTTACACGGTTCTCTGAGATCGATAACTAGCCTGTTAACAGCGTGAAATGTGCACGTTCGTATTTTCTTGGAACACTATTTACACCTCTCAGATGCTGTTTCAATTTTCTATCATATTTGTGAGAATTTCATTGTATGTTCACTGCTCGGCACAGATAATGTCACACCATAAAGGAATGCACGAAATAGCACACGTGGACGAATCGGTGTGAAAGAAATGCTTTAATTTCGGGGAGATTACATGAGTGCAATGGGCGAGGAAACAGTACAGTATGGCCTGAGTTAGTAGGTCGTATTACCGATATGCTAGGCTATACATTCAGCAGCACGTATGACATCCAGTGGAAAATTCCCGGTATGGTGTCCTGATGTATTGTTGAGCATGAATCGTTGATCTGTGTCACAATTCACTGACACTGCGAGGGATTTGTGCTGTCACTGCCCACACATGCGTACGAGCGGTGAACGGCTGTTGAAACTAATTGCGCCCCCAATAACGACACTAGACTGAGAAGCCGTTTGACGCTAACAGATGGCAGCGAGATCAGCTCGGTGACCATGTCGTCTTCAGACTCTCAGTAGGTGATCGTCTGCTCTGAGACCGAAGCGAGACTCGTCGCTGAATACAACATGGTTCCATTCACCATGCCACGCACGTCTGACACGGCGCCACTGCAACCTTGCACGACGAAGTGCTGCGGTAAAGGCAGTCGTCACCATGGCTGACGAGATCGCAAACTTCCCTCAGATAATTTGCGATTTACAGTTCGTGTCGATACGGCGATGCCCATAGTTGACTGTACACATCGTCAAATGTGAGGCTGTTACGGTTTCTCGTCGAACGCTGCGATCGATGCGTTCGAAAGTTCACCGACTGTCACCATATTCGGGCGAGAGTTGTTGCATCCCGGTGCGTTTCCGCCGCGATGAAACGCAGGGACAAACGAGCCTGACGCAGGGTAAGGGGAAGCCTTACCCTGCGTAGTTGGGTAAGGTTCTGCCCGTAGTTGACTGTACACATCGTCAAATGTGAGGCTGTTACGGTTTCTCGTCGAACGCTGCGATCGATGCGTTCGAAAGTTCACCGACTGACACCATATTCGGGCGAGAGTTGTTGCATCCCGGTGTGTTTCCGCCGCGGTGAAACGCAGTGACAAACGAGCCTGACGCAGGGTAAGGTGAATCCTCTGGCAAAGATGTCCGTGTAATGGTAGGATTCCCGATGACGTCGCCCAGACATTCCTACACATGATTTTTCTACTCACGTGCAAGGAGTAAGAATTTTTGAATAGACTAAGATCCCTTCAGATGCAGTGGTCCGCATGCCTAGGTGAGGACTACCAACTTAGCTAAGCTGAGTGCTTTGGTCGTTCTATCTCCCTCACCTACCACATGATCGATTTCTAAATCATTAACACAACCTATGAAAAATGCTTCCTGGTATGGCATTTTCTACGTCCAGAGGTGCACAGTTCGTTACAATTGCAAATAACTTGTTTTTTTTTGTTTTTTTTGATTGGGGGTTTAACGACCACAGTGAGCAACTCGATGGGCTATAAGTAGTCGCCCGTTCCTAATTTAGGGTCACGGGTTCCAGGGAAAGGAGAGAGAGCTAGTGCCGTAAGACAAATACAACATCCATGCCTCACCGGAATTCGAACCCGGACCCATCGCCGACAAATGATCAGAAGCCATCGCTTAGACCACTGAGACTCTGTGGCGACTAACCTGGGTTTACTTCCTTGCAAGAAACTTCAGAAGTAGCGTAATTGTTATTATCACTGAATTCTAACATTTGAATTTGTATTAAATGTTAGCCGCATATGTGCATCAGGCAGCCCACGTTTCTTAAATTCTGTAACATGCTCGTGGACGATTCCAAAACATAATAATACACTATGTAACGTACTAAGTGTCATGACGTATAGATGACGTATACTACTGAGGTGACGCATGTGTCAAATAGACAATGAAGAAACGATAAGCCAGCCGGCGTAGTTCAATTGGAAGAACAGCCCGCTTCAGAGTAGGAAAATGTGAGTTCATACTCCACCACCGAAAACTAAGGTTACATTAGCGCCCTTACAAAAATGAATCTCCTGGCTGTAAGGTTTGTAAAATGTGTGTGTGAATATTCTTCCGCATATTGCACGCATTTAATAAAAATTAGTTCTTCTACAATGAGATGGTTTCTCGAGCACGGCTGTCGGCTGACCTGAAACTTGACATGACGTTGATGACGTACTACTGAGGTGATGTGTGAGGTAAATCGTTAGTGGAGCAGCGATAAGCCTGCAGGCGTAGTTCTGTTGGGAGAACAGCCGCCCCGGAGCAGGGAACGTGGCTTCAAATCCACCATCAACAAAAGTTTGTATATTATATTGACGCCCAAGTGGAGGTGGATCTGGCCGTTAGGCTGGATACAAGATTGTCACACGGAATAACTTAGCTTCTACAATTCAGCACAGTCGAAACAAGGTTGCACGCCGTCGTAAACAATAATGCTCATCGAGGCAAGGATACACTTTAAGAATAGAATGCCAGCTACAGTAAAGAAGACTACTCTGTTGCAAAGTTGGATAAACCAGAATGCCTCCCAAAACTTAACATAGCCTTTGAAAGGGTAGCCTCTCATAGATTTATAATAACTTTCCCAGGTAACACAGCCTTGCAATTTTACGTAGGCCCAACGCTGAGCCACAGTCTTATATTCCTAAAAGACGACGGCTCAGTGTTGGGCCTACGTTAAATTGCAAGGCCATGCTACCTGGGTTGCCTTTCAAAGGCTGAACACATTCATTCTTATCTCTAGCTTTTGATCACGTAATTGCACTTTGATATATCGAGATGGCCAAGTACAAATTCATCGAGAGAGAAAAATGTGGTGTTCAGACTGCAAAACGTTTAACGAGAATAAACCAAATTTACATGAGAAGGCAGGAATTTAAAAAAGGAAGGTTAAATTAGAGCACACGTTACAAGTTTCGTTATATAATTGTCAGTCCTTGTATTATAACACATTCATTGTCGAACTTTCCAGTTAATAGTCAAATGCTTTCGCGATATTCCTTTAGAAAAAAAAAGCAATATTTTAAACAGATGCAGTATCACGGACATCGCAATTTCATTATGATTTTGTATATGAACATTTTCTAGGCCATTCTAAATCCATTGAGTTTAGGAAGTATTCGCCTGTTACCTATTCTTCAGATTAATTAAAAACTTCGAACCTTTTAATTGCAACCACTATAACAGCATACGCTGCACATTTGCGTTCGTGAGCAACATTCCTCTAAATAGGAATAAATGTTTTAAAATAATCTCGAAAGTGGCATTACCACAGCAGAAAGATAATCATTACTAATCCTGAACCAAAGAAATCATGCAGCCCCCGTGGCGCAGTGTCCTAAGCAATGGATTCTGATCATTGGTGCGAGATGGGTCCGGGTTTGAATCCCGGTGATGCATGGAGGTTGTGTTTGTTTTACGGTGCTGGCTCTCTCCCCTCCCTGGAACCAGTGGCCCTAAATTAGGGACGGGCGACTGCTTATAGCCCATTAAGTTGCTTACGGTGGTCGTTAAACCTCCAACCTAAAAAAAAAAAAAAAAGGAATCATCGGCACTCTATCTTTGATGACGCATGTCTATTGCTTCAATTTTTTCATACGTTTGCGATATATAACGAATATTGGACAGACGTTCCGGGCAACCGAAACGTATCAAACTTTCATGATAAACATTAGCATCTACGTATACCACGCGTCTGAGGTATAACTACATCCCGTCTCTTCTCAAGAGTGCACGATAAGAAGAGGCGCCAGAACGCATATTTTTTTGTACCTGCAGGAAAACCAGCGCGTACAGGGTAGGAGTGAAGTTGAAAAACGAGGGCAGGACGAGAAGAAATGTATATAGCTGCTCGCATCTTTAACGGCAAAGAAGAACAACGCGAAGACTGGAGAAGCGGCCATCACCTGGCTATCATGATCCCCCGGAGGCGCAGTGACTCAAGAAGTACGCTCTCAAAGGGCAGCCTTAGTTTAGCGGTGAATGAGAGCATTTCTTGAAAGAAGAATCGTGGTTGGCACTTCAGCTTTTCCCGTTGTTTCCATCTTCCCAGTAGAACACTCAGAAGATCCCCACGAACAAGCGCTACGTATCCGTTAAGGTGGAATGCTTCGAAAATTGCCTTCTAGCTTTCCGAGAAAAAGGGCTTCGAAAGAAGAAAGAAAATGTTTGGCGAATGAACACAGTGTGGGGCCTCACAAGTAGGAATTTTTACTGCACTGTAGGAAAGAACAGTATCGAAAGCCCTGCATAAATAGTTCTTACGCCTTATGTTCTTTAAATTGATTGTTAATTTGTAATTTTACGTTAACTTTACTTCACGGCGAAACGCTAAAAGCTTAACTCTAGTAAGGCATAACTTAGTAAAGTGGCTTCATTGTGGAATCCGGATAACTTCACAGCAAATTTAGCTGAAAGACACTTTCAGGCATAAGATCCCGAAAAGAATCAACTTAACTCACATATACTCCACTTTATTTTCAGCACGTCTTTTGTAAGAAAAGATCGCGCTTATGTTATCGGTTTGTCCGTCTGTAGCCACAATATCTTTGTAACTATTAGTCCGATTTGAAAAAATTCTGTTTGGATTGGGAAGCATGAAATACGCGAATGACGATCCTTCATTTCGTTTTCCTCACGATGTACAATTTGGCCGCTAGAAGGCGTAAATGAAGATGATGTCAAATTCAAAATATATTTTTATCCCGTATCTTTGCTTCTAAACATCCGATTGAAAAAAATTATTTTATCTTTCGATTCCATTTATGCCGAAAAGTATTTTAGGTATAGTCACCTTTTCAAGTTATGCACAGATTTTACGCTAGCGGGCGTAAAAGTAAATTACGTTTCCCTCTATATCTCTTCTTCTAAATCCCCGATTTGAAAATTTTTTCTTCAGCGGATACAGCTCCTGATGGAAAATCTTTTGCATATAATTTCAAATTTTTGGTAAAGACTACTTTGGCCACCAGGGGGCGTAAATATTAAGTTTTGCTTCTGATGTATTTGCCATAAAATCTGAGCTTCTAAAATTTCGATTTAAAAAAATTCTTTCCTGGACCGATGCCACTCACGTCGATAAACCTTTTCGGAATATTTTCTTTTTTAAAATATTGCATGCATGCTTCCTCCACCAGAGGGCGTAGATGTATATCTTATTTTTGTCAATATCGCTGCTTCTAATGGTCCGATTTGAAAAATTCTTTCTTTATTGGATAGTGTTTCAGGTGTGACAATGGTTTTCATATAATTTCAAAATTTTCAAGTAATTCATAGACTTTCCGCTAGGGGGCGTAAAAATAAATTGCGTTTCCCCCAATGTCTTTCCTTCTAAAACTCCGATTTGAATAATTCTTTCTGTACCGAACACAGCTCCTGATGGGAAATCCTTTGCATATAATTTCTAATTATGGTGAAAAACGGTTTGGTCACTAAGGGGCGTAAGTCATAATTTCCGCTTCTGATGTATTTGCAGCAAAATCTGAGCTTTTAAAATCTCGAATGAAAATAATTCGTTTGTGGACCGATACCACCCACATCAACAAACCTTTTAGGAATATTTTTTTCTAAAAATACTGCATGGTTTCTACGCCAGGAGCGTAGATGTATATCTTATTTTTGCTAATATCACTACTTCTAGGAGTCCGATTTGAAAACGTCCTTCTTTGTTGGATAGTGTTTGCGATGCGAAATGTTTTTCACATAAATTCAAAATTTTCAAGTGAATCGTAAACTTTCCGATAGGGGCGTGAAAGTAAATTGCGTTTTCTGTTTCTAAAACTCCGATTTGAAAAATTCTTTCCGCGGATACTCCAAATTATCGGAAATACACAGTGTGGCAAAGGATTTTTAAGACTGGGTCTGTAAAATGAAATAGAAACAAGAAATTATAATTTGTTTTAACAAGAAATTATAATTTGTTTTGGTTTGTTATTCAAAATAAGTCCCTCCGGCTTCAATACACTTGTTACAGCGATTTAATAATGATTCGAATGCCTGTTCCAGTTCGCTTTGCGGGATTGCCTCCAAAGCACGCGTCGAAGCTGTTTGCATGGTTGAAATATCATCAAAATAACACCCTTTTAACGTCATTTTAAGTTTTGGGAATAAAGAGTCGCAGGGTGCTAAATCAGGCGAATACGGTGGATGATTCAACACACAGACGTTATTTTTCGCAAAAATCTACGAACAAGAAGTGAGGTGTGACTGGGTGCATCATCGTGCAACAAACACCAACTGTTTTCATCCCGATATTCTGGACGAATGCGACGAATTCTGCCCGTCAAACGCCTCAAAACATTTAAATAAAATTCATTAGTAATTGTTTGTTCACTTCAAATTCTTTGTGGATAATACCCTTACTATCGAAGAATGTAATGAGCATTGTTTTGATTTTCGATGGAACTTTTCTTGTTTGTTTGGCTTGTGGTGAGTTTTTTGACTTCCATTCCGCACTTTGTCGCTTTGTTTTAGGATCATATTGAAAACACCATGTTTCATCACCTGTAATAATCGATTTTACGAAGTTTGAATCATTTTCAGCGGCTGAAATGATGTCTCTGCAATGTGCACTTCTCCTTGATTTTTGTTCATTGGTTAACGTGTGTGGAACAAATTTAGTACATACTTTTGTATTGCCCAAATCTTCATGCAGGATGGTTCGAATCGTTTCTTTGTTGATGTTTAAAAACTCTTCCATCATTCTTACTGACGCACATCGATTGTTTTCCACGAAATCACGCACTGTTTTAATAATCTCAGGTGTCCTAGACGAACTTGGTCTTCCGGTATGCTTATCATCTTCTAGCGTCTCTCTTCCGTCCAAAAACGTTTGTGCCACAGGAAAACATTTGATCTACTTAAACAAAACTCACCGTAAACTTGTTTCATCATTTGGTACGTTTCCGAAGCACTTTTACCAAGTTTTGCGTTAAATTTAATAAGAGCCCTTTGTTCCATCTTAATAATTCGACATGAAAAAAATTTTACTTCTCTAATGAAAGGCCGTTTTGTTTGAGTTACTTTAACAACTGCGCAGTACTTTTGGCAGAAAGCAAGCAGATAGTCACGGTTTATAATGCATTAGCGATTACACTGGTAACGCCACCGTAGGCTGAAATCTAGCGCCAGTCTTAAAAATTCTTTGACGCACTGTGTATTTTGCATATAATTTGTAATTTTTGGCTAAAAATGGTTTGGCCACCAGGTGGCGTAACTGTTAATTTCTGCTCCTGATGTATATGCAGCAAAATCTGAGCTGCTGAAAACTGGACTGAATTCTTTTTTTCTTGGACCGATACCACTCACATCCAAAAACCTTTTGAGAATACTTTCTTCCTAAAATAATGCATGGTTTTCCCTCCACGGGGCGTAGATGCATATCCTATATTTGTCCATACCTCTGCTTCGAGGAGTCCGATTTGAAAAATTCTTTCTTTGTTGGAGAGCGTTTCCGCTGCGAGATGTTTCTCATATAAATTCAAAATTTTTTAACGTACAAGTCTGCAACCAGAGGGCGTAAGCTCACGATTCCGTTTACGGCAATATCTACGGGATTAAAAACCCGATTGAAGAACTTTTTTCTTCCGTCAGATACTATTGTTTTCCATACCGGTTCCATTGACTTTGAATAGCTTTGATACATTTGAATTTGCTTCAGAACGGATTCAAAAGACGTGCTCATTACACCCGAGAATTCGGTATCATCTTTCTTGTTTGTTATGGCTTGCTTGTCATCCAAGTTGAACAAACGCAGCCAGAAAAACAATAGTTGGCTCCGAATTAAATCACAACATGACACTCATTCCAATATCCAATTATAATTATATCTCTGCGCTTAACAATCGTGAGCTTATGAACTTTAACTCGCTACATAGACATGAATAATTCGTGAATCATTTAGCACACATTACTCAAGAATTGTCTAAGAAGCATTGCTCTCCCCGCATTTCACACTGGGCTCCTATCTCCGCAGTCTTACTACGTAGCTTGTCCTTTGAGCTGCTGGCAGGTGATGCGAACTTCAAGTTTATCGGATGGAAGTCTGTGGCGTTTAATCAGAAAATATTCAATTAGAAGAAACCAAATTTACGCAAGAACACAGAAATTCAAACGGAAGGTTACATTAGAGATATATGTCACAACTGGTGTCACTATAAGATAGAAACTAGCACTGCAACAACTACCTAAGGGGCACAAGGTACAAAAGGCTAAGAAATGTCACTTATTTCGTATTCGTAGACGGCACTTTACTTAAAACTTTCTTCTCGAGACAAGTGAAGCTGAAGTAGATTTAATGAAAAATTAACGCTCTTTACACTGATTAATACTAGGACAGCCATTTAAGACTCGGAAGATCGTGTATCAAAAGGTTGACCTAATCACTTGTCACACAAATCAACATTAAAATAGACTTTTAAAGCACTGCAGGCTTGAACAACATCAGTATAGTAAGTTACACTCATAAACCAAGTAACATGGTGATAACGCATGCGGCTTAACCAGAAGCAAATCTCGTCTACTCGCACACCCCTTTTCACACAGTGAGGCTTTTTATTTACACTGACTTGTCAGTCTTTGCAAAATGTATTAAAAAACTTGAAGATTCTGATGTAGCGTTCATAATTAAATTATACGTGAGAGTAACAGAATTTAAACAAAAAAGAAAGGTTTCCATAAAGATATACACCTACGTGTTCTTTGAAATCTCAAAAGCACATCATGTCTGCCCATAAGTTCCTCTTGGTTCACAAAACGAATGTTAAAGAAATACTTTGAGTATGACGCGTGAGCGATTGAAAATACCCTTGAACAAAAGTCGAGAGGACTAAATTTAAGATAAGAAGTTTCCTCTCGTCTTTTAAAATGCAAATACTAAATGAATAAAGAAATCTGCAATATCCAAGACGTATTCAGAGATTTTCGTCATATAGCATATTCGATGGCTTTCCTTTAAATTGAAGGACAATGTATCGAACAAGTTAAATCATTTCGCTATTTGGGTCAAATTATTACTGAAGATGCGAGATGTGAAAAGGATATTAGAATGAGACTGGGGATGGCAAAAACTGCTTTTAGAGAGAATCAAAGACTACTGATAACCAAAAATATAGATCTAAAACTGAGGAAAAGAATTTAAAAGTCATATGTTTGGCCAGTAGCTCTCTACGGTTCTGAGACATGGGTATTGACCAAGAGAGAAGTGAAATGGCTGGAGACATTTGAGATGTGGAGCTATAGAAGAATGGAGAGAATAAGCTGGCTCGATAGAAAGACTAATGAGGAGGTCCTGGAGAGAGTGGGAGAACCCAGGAATCTGATCAACATGTTAAAGAGAAGAAGAATGTTATGGATGGGACACACATTGCGCCATGGGGGGCCCGATTCTGAAAGTTTTGGAAGGGAAAATTCAAGACAAGAGAGGAAGAGGACGGCCAAGGAATAGTTTTCTGGCACAATTACTCCAAGACACCAATACCAGAGCATACTATGACTTGAAGAGAATGGCGGAGAATAGAGAGGAATGGAGAGGCAGAGTACATCTACTGAGCAACCAGTCCTTGGACTGAGTAGCCAAGAAGTAGATATTCGATGTATTGCCATTGGCTGACTTAACCTAATTATATTTACTTCTCCAACGGGTATTGCACTACTTTTTGTTCTCTCACACTTCCAAAATTGGCATTCCTCCCCTTTTTATGCGTGTGAGTTGTGACGTACTACAGAGGTAAAGCACGTGTCAAGACGACAAATCTGTAGCGATACATACCGTCGGTGTAGTTTAGTCGGTTAAAATAACTGGCTCAGGAGCAAGGAAGAGCAGTTTCGATACTTCGCCACCGACAAATTTGTGTTTTCACATTGGCGCCCAGTTGTGGAAAATGTATGTAATGGCCGTTGGGTTCTTCGAAAAATGTATGATGTTTGTTCCACACATTGTCTGGAAGTCTGGAATTAATTAAGAGGGAGATGATGTGACGTACTACAGAGGTGAAGCACTTGTCAAGGAAACAAATATGCAGCGATACATTCCGTCTGTGTAGTTTAAGTGGTTAGAACAACTGGCTCCGGAGCGAGGAGGCGTGCCTTTCATCTTTGCCACCGACAAATTTGTGTTTTCACAGTGTACACTGAGTAATTATAGGATGGCTTGTATATACGCGCATCTGTGTTGAACGCAAGAGAGTTAAGTTCAAGATCAAATACAAATCGCAGAGAGTAAACTTTCAAATCGGTAATGCTTGAGTTGAATGCTATAGATGTTTTTATCTGTAACATTTAAGTTAAGCATTACCTTTTGAGCATATTTTATGGAGATTCTGCTTCAAGATTCGATTTCAATGGTGAGAGCTGATACTGAATAAACAAAGACATCGCTTTTTCCACGTTTTAGCAACACACAGCAACCAAAAAATTGTTATTCGCTGAACACCTATTTGAAAAATTTATTCGTTGACTCCACGTATTTGGAAGATTTTTCACTTTGGATCTCGCTTTTTGGATTTAACTGCTATAATTAATATATAACCAGTGCCGTCAATGCCCACCAGATGGAGACGTCTCACTAGTTGAGCCCATCTTACGGATTTATGATGTCAAAAGCTGACAGAAAAAACACACATAGCGCCGTGGAGTGTTGGCCACCGTGGTGTACGGCTAACGCGCTCGGCTAGATATCGAGATATCTGGGATTCGATTCCCTAGCAGTGGCCGAATAACAATTTTTCTGTTGCTGTGTGTTGCTAAAACGTGGAAAGAGTAATGTCTTTGTTTATTCATGACCCCACGTATTTGGAGCATTTTCAGAGGTAATACTGTTGCAGAAATCTAGCAAACAGATACACTATCTACCAACAAGTAATTGGACACCCTTGCAATCGACGATATCTGCGGTCCTAATACACGTCACAGCCGCCGCCGTTAAATATCGTGTGGGAAAAAACAACGCAACCAGTTGCATGTAAGATGCCACGCAGTTCGGAACTCTCTGATTTCGAGAAAGGTGTAATCGTCGGGTATCACAGAAATGGCCGATCCATACGTGACATATCCAGCGAGTGGAAGTACCCAAAATTGACAGTGGCCTACGTGATTGGCAAGTGTAAGATAAGAGGTGACTGTCGAAATGTGCCCCGACGTGGCAGACCCACAAAACTGGGAGTTAGAAACCGACGGGTGCTGGCCAGAGAAATTCGGAAGAACCGCACGAAATCGATGGGCCACACCCGCGAGGAGTTTCAACACGCATCCGGGAGTGTTTTTTCGATGAATACCATCCGTAAGGAAGCCCATCTGCTCGGGTATCATGGACGTGTTGCCACCCACAAGCCTTTGATCACCAAGTCCAATAGCGCTGCTCGGCTAACGTGGTCCAAAGAACGTCGACAGTGGACCGTTGAACAGTGGAAACAGGTTCTCTGGAGCGACGAATCAAGGTTCAACCTCTACCGTTCGGATGGCAGGGTCTGAGTTTGGCGTCTGCCTGGAGAACGTCTCCTACCGGAATGTATTGTACCAACGGTGAAGTTCGGCGGCGGTGGAATTATGCTATGGGGGTGTTTCTCCTGGAATGGCACGGGACCCTTGGTCGCAATTCCTGTTAGACTCAACGCCGAGACCTACTGCACCATTTTGGATGACCATGCGCTTCCTACGTTGTGGCAGTTTTACGGGGTGGACCCATGTTACTTTCAGGATGACAATGCCACCTGTCATGTTGCGAGGTCCACCATGGCTTGGTATAGTGACAATGTGGTCAATCGAATGGACTGGACTGCGCAGAGCCTGGACCTTAACCCTATCGGGTACCTCTGGGACGAGTTGGAGCGGCGACTTAAGGGGTGCCCCCACCGTCCGAAATCGGTGAAGGAACTGACCTGCCTTCTCCAAGCCGAGTGGAAGAAAATACCGCTTGCCGTCGTACCACGCCTGGTTGAGAGTATGCGCCGGAGGGTTGCAGATGTAATCGCCTCTCGTGGAGGCTCCACCAACTATTGAAGGTGAATAAACTTCGTTTTTCTTTGCTATCACAGGTGTCCAATTGCTTGTTAGTAGAGAGTGTATAACCGGCGCCGTTAACGCCCACCAGATGGAGACGTCTCACTAGCTGAGCCCATCTTACGGATTTATGATGTCAAAAGCTGACAGAAAAGCACACATAGCGCCGTGGATTGTTGGCCACCGTGGTGTACGGCTAACGCGCTCGACTAGATATCGATATATCTGGGGTTCGATTCCCCAGCATTGGCCGAATAACAATTTTCTGTTTCTGTGTGTTGCTAAAACGTGGAAAGAGCAATGTCTTTGTTTATTCTATGACGCCACGTATTTCGAGGATTTTCAGAGGTAATACTGTTTCAGAAGTCCAGCAAACAGATAGTATCAGTTTAGTTCAGATGCTTTATTCTAGTTTTTTTTCCTTTCGGTTTGGGAGTTGGGGCGCACTTGTGTCTTTATAACGTTTAGGGCTCCTCTGGCAGCCGTGGGTACAAACTTAATTATGCAAAGTATTAGCTTCGATTGTCTTAGGTCGCAGTTCGACTTAACTCAGTGTAAGATGCTCTTTAGAGAAATCCATATGACGACCTTTATTTCTGTAATTCCCTAATCAGAGATGAACTTGAAAAGTGAAATTCGAAATACTCAACTACTGAAAAGACAATGAAGTCTCAGAAATCCGCAGTTGATGTATTAACAAAGATACATATCTTGTTTCACTAATCTTTAGCCTGCTTTAAACTCCAAACAAATCCTATATGCGTCTAATGTAACCTGTCTTTATAAAGCCTCCCGTTGGCAGTCGAAAAGCGTCTATGAGACTTCTTTGTCCTTTCGGGTATTAGGGTGCATTATTATCTTTCGGACGTACCCTCAAGATTTAATCCTCTACTCAACAATGATTTCTTAAAGCTCCTGAACAATCCGCATTTCCCGAATGCAAAGCTTTATGTAGTCTACTGCTAATATGCATGAACATGTTATTCACCAGCAGGTCGGATTCGTAAAACAGAGAAATACGGCGAGAATGAAGGCACGCCATGGTTCATGGCTGATGTCTGTATTGATCAATAAGGAGATATTGCAAACTCCATGCAATTATAGGGTTAATATCGTTTTGTATGTTGTACTAGCTAGATGGAAAGTACTTTTACCTTTGACTACTCAAACGATGATGTTTTAATAACAGCAGAGGTAGATGAAACCTTTCTGGTTTACAACATCACTAGAATATAGACTGTTGAAGCATAAAAACTAAACTATTAGGTGCACCCAAAGGTGCCTTATAGGACGGATCAAACAGCCGCCACTATAACCGATTAAAGGACAACACGTTTTAAGACGCTGCCAACTAGTCTGACATATAATAAGTTGGGTATAAAGTGTTCATTGTAGAATATACTCTTATATCCTCGATGGGATTGAACAAATACAACATCCATGTCTCACTGGGATTTGAACCAGGACCCATTTCGGGCGAATGGTCAGAAAGAAAGGGAAATATTGGGTGTATGCATAAGTTCTACCCGTTTTTGTAGACTACAAAGAAAAGAGGAGAACGCAAAAAATAACGTACCTAGGATTTCACATAATTGCCATCATTCTGTAAGACCTCTTGCCATCTGTCTATGAGTGGGTGAATCACACGCAGGAAAAAATCTTGTTTTAGAATAAAAAAAGTAATGTAATGCCGTTTTCACATCGTCTACATCATCGAAGGTTTGGTGAGTGAAGGAGTTCTGTGACGTTCGGAAAAAGGTGGTAGCCCGTAGGTGCCAGGTCAGGGGAATACGCCGGGTGAGGAGACTCTTTCCAGCCAAAGTCCAATAATTTTTGTCGAGTGATTAAAGCAGCATGAGGTCTGGCGTTATTATGATGAAGGATCACGCCTTTGCGATTAACGAGTGCTGGCCGCTTCAATGCCAGTTGCTCTCGCAATATGTCCAACTGTTGGCAGTATAGGTCAGGATTTATCGTTCGGTTAGGAGCCAACACCTCCCAGTGGATTATTTCCTGGACATCCCCCCCAAAACACTCAACAAAACCTTTTCGGAGTGCTCTCCCCTTTTGAGGTCGATGAAGCAGGCTCCGCACTTTGGCATACAATACATCGACGCTTTATATTACGGTACAGTACCCATTTCTCATCACCCGTTACAATTCGTCCCCAAAACGGTACATATCTGTGACGAGAAAGCAAAGAAACACAGGTACGGATTCTGTCCTCTCGTTGCTTCGCAGGAAGCTGGTGTGGAACCCAGTTATCGGACTTGGTGATGAACCAAAACGCATGCATCCGTCTTTCGACTGTCGTTCTGTGTACCGACAAAGCTTCCGCTAGTTCGTGAACAGTTGGGTGTGGTCATTTGTTATGGCTTAGTCCACATCCTCGTCAGAAACCACGTCCAGGACGTGGTTTATCTTTACAGCTTCTGTCTCCGTCCAGGAATTTCCGAAACCAACGGCGACATGTGCTATTATCAACTGCGTCCCCCATACACTTGACAGATATAGCGGCAAGCTGTGGCTACAGTCCTGCCTTTATCGAACTCGCACAGTAAACAATGTCCAATGTGCCCCTTATCGCTTGCCATCTCACACCGTCCGTGATTTTCGTTAAGAATGACTTACTCGGACAATCCTACTACTCCGATCGCAATTTGCATCTATTACAAAAACGGGTAGAAATTTTTCACACATCCAACAGGATTGACTTTTTAAGCGTGGTTTCATCGTGATAGATCAGTTGACTCGACGACCTATAGCCTTCTCGAAGCCATGAAGCTCTGCGTGAAATTAAATGCAACTTTTGGCGTTTTAAGTATGTCAACAAACAATCACGTAAAGAATAATGAAATCAAAACATGAACAGAAAAGTGAAGCTTATGTGGAAAGAAGCAATAATTTCAGGAGAGCGATAGCCACGTAGCCGTCAAGTAGGAAATCATGAACTTTTATAGGCGCCAAAGTGTCCAAGAATAAAGTGTTCTGTGTGATACAAAGTAACCATCATTAGAGAGTTTTGGTATATGCAATGTATTTACGTGTATGTATACGAAAAGAAATGACTGCAATTCCAGAGCAGTTGGGCCATTTATGCGGACTAAACAGCTACACGCGGGGAACAAGTCAGTACGTTGTACCGCCACTTCTGGTACGGATGCAAGCGGTTACCTGGAGTGGCATAGACGCATACAGTTCACGGATACTGTCCTGGGGTATAGAATGCCAGATGGTGTCCAAATTGCCAGCCAGTTCCACATTCCGGGATGGGCGTAAGCGGTGACCCATTATATCCCAAACATGTTCGATCGGTGAGAGATCGGGCAATCAGGCTGGCCATGGAAGGGTGTCAACATTATGCAGGCAGGGCAGAGAGATAGTCGTGCCATGTGCGACGGGACATTATCTTGTTGAAAAATCGCTCCGTAATGTGCGACAGGAATGGCAACAAAATAGGTCGTAGAATGTCGTCGACGCGCCATTAGTACGAAGGTTGGTACGAAGGACTACTTAGGGTGTTCGGCTATTAGCCCAGTAAATAAAGGCCAAAATGGGGTCAAACCTGGAACAAATTAGGTAAAAGCTGAATTTTTGCAAGCTGGTAGAACTCATTACGCTTAGCATTTTCACAAAAGTCCCCACCCCTCCCCCGCTTGCTTCCCCCAACCCCATAAAGGGGGAAATTAGGTCTAATACTAATCCACTCAAAATAATTGGCGTGCAGCGATAATTTTTCTTAGGATTTATTCCTCTTGATATGATTTATAAATTTTGTTGTATTAATTTGTACTATATCTCCTATAGTTTTGCTGCAATTTTAGAAAACCCGCAAAATAGTACCTTTTTTTCTCGACATTTTACCGATTAATTGCAATTACCGCTTCACAGAGTCAAAATTTCCGAAAAAGTCTGAGGCTTCACAGAGTCAAAGTGTGAAGCATAGAGGCAAGAGTCGGTGCCTTTTTTGCAGGTGCGAAGCTAACTGAGTTTTCCTTTTTTTTTTTTTTTTTTTTTAATCTGTCGTTGAAAATTATATTCCCCGCAAAATTATTGCATGTTTTACTCGATTTTGTGCCATTTTAAGGCTGCAATGCATTCGCAGTTTCGGTACAATAGAAAGCAAACTATAAAGTGTAATAAGACAAATTGGCTCTGCAAAGCGGTAATTGCAATTAATCAGTAAAATGTCAAGAAAAAAAGGTTCTATTTTGTAGGTTTTCGAAAATTGCGGCAAAACTATAGGAGATATAGTAAAAATAAATAGTTGAAACTTATAGATTGTATCAAGAGAAATAAATTAAAAAAATATTGCTGTACGCTAATCTTTTCGGGAGTTAAGAGTGGATTAGTATTAGACCTTATTTCCCGAAGGGGGGACAAGCAGGGTGGTGGTGGTGACTTTTGTGAAAATGCTAAGCCCAATGAGTTCTACTAGCATGCAAAAATTCAGCTCTTAAATAATTTGTTCCGGGTCAAGTCCTTTATTTAGTGGGCTTTTTCGTAGGAAATATCTCCCCGGAAGTTACTTCCGGTGTGTGAGCCGTGTGGCGTTTCACGGTAAAGGCAGGATCCGTGCGCTGACCGACTCGTCTCCAGACGCGTATGGGCTTGTCATCGGCGCCAAGTGTAAACTGTCTGTGACTCATCACTGAAGACAACACGACGTCACTGCACACTATCTCCATTGAACTGGCCCGACATCACTGGACACTACCCCCATTCATTGGGCCCGACGCCACTACAACTCGCTGGTCAATGGTAGGGAGCGGAGTGGCTTCCTCGAATGTAATCTCCACTCCGCAAATTGTCTGACATCGGTCCGGATGTCCACTTCTTTACCTGTAGGCGTCGCAGCATGGACACGGATGGCTGAGAGCGACGAATTCGGTTCTATTCCTGCGGCTTTCGCAATTGTTCGATCCTCGCGTTCTGTTGTTGTCCTCGGCCATCCACTGCCAGCGTACAGCTGGGTTGTGCCTTCTTCGACTCATTAGCGACAGCATCGTTCGGTTACCGGCCGTGTCGTTCCAATTTCAAATGCCTGTCCATATGGCGATTTGACCAACCGGCCTTTCTCATCAGCCCAATTATGCGTTCTCTCTTAAACTCGCTCAACCGCTTGTATTGTGTACGAATCCGACTTTGAGGCATCCTCCCAGTTCGTGGAGGTTAATGCAATTGCAATCCACTATCCCAATTTTCATTGCGAGCGAGTTTGCTCTTGATATACCCTCCTTGATGCGCGATTCCCATGCTCTGCGTCGGGCCAGCATTGAGATATTTTTAAGGATTTACGTATTCGGCCCTCATCAGGATCGAACCACTTTCTCGGTGTGTTTCGTTTCCTTTGGCAAACAGGGTATACACTTATATGCATACTGTCATGTATGCACGTTATTCGTCGATCTCTATCTCGTCATAATTGGTGGTTTCTACTGTATTTGGTTCGGCATTCATAATAAAAATAGCCAAAAAGTATATAGCAAGGTATAATATGGAAATGCAGCCGCTTCGTACTAGAAATATATGGATCACTCAGAAATTATTGGAAAGACAGTCACTAACGGTAACGATGGCAGTGGATGACAGCTCAGTGTGTGGGTGACAGAATGATACATGTTGGAGGTTTTTGACGATGACTGAACGTTTGTGAGCCGTTTAAGTATCTTCTGGAGAGGTTGTTTAGCGGCTGTTTTTCATTACCTCCTGATAATCATATTAGTCTAAGAATGGTTCATAAAATTGAAGTTTACGGATGTAAACATATAATACAGTGTGATAGAGGATTGTGGGAAGCAAGTGGATGAGAGGCGTTGCTCTATCGTACTGTTGCTGAGTGGATTCGTGAGTTTCAGGACGCAAGGGAAAGTTGTGAATATAAATGTGTTGCTCACCGACGAGTAATTGTGAGTGATGACGTGCATGTTGCTGCTGTGGAAGCTTTATTAGAAGACAACCGTCAGTGGATATATGCCAAACTGACAAAAACAAACTGGTGTCGCTCCGTCAACCATCTTGTTCGTCTTAAAGCAAACACTGCAGAAAATCTACCCTCTTTGGGTCACAAAAATGGCATCATTTGGAAACGGGCTGAACTTCTCTTGGAATTTTATGAGTGTGATGATGAAGCCATCCTTCGCCGCATCGTAACGACGGATGAAACAAGGCTTCGTGAATATCAATTCGCCGTCCCGGTGGTACGGTGGTCAAAGCGATGTCTTCTGATCATTGGTCTGAAAGGGTTCCGGGTTCGAATCCCGGTGAGGCATGGATGTTTTGTTTGTTTTACGGCACTGGCTCTCTTCCTTCCTTGGAACCAGTGGCCCCAAATTAGGAACCGGCGACTGCTTATAACTCATTGAGTTGCTCACGGTGGTCGTTAAATCTCCAATAAAAAAAATCAATTCTAGCTTAATCGACAGTTAAGTGAGTGCTTATACCATGCCTCACCGCTACCATTAAAATGTAAAGAGAAGGACCCATTAACTTCCATATTCATTGTGGCTCATAATTATGAAGACGTTCTATTCATTCATGCTGTTCTTCCTAAGAACCGAATAGATTATGCGTACTGCTCTAACTACCGAGAACGTCATTTACATACCGCAGTCCTTCTTAAGCGTCCTCATCTCCTAAGGTGTAGTCGCATCATGCTGTATGGCAGCGCTCACTGGCACGTATCCAACACCGTGAACATTTTACTGTGTAGATGGAATTAGGAACTTCTGTAACACCATTCTAACTTGCCGGACATGAGTCCCTGCGGTTACGATCTCTTCTGTAAAATGAAGGAAGAGCTGTTAGGATTACACGTTCGAACGAGAGAAGACATCATGCGAATCATAGAGAGATCTTCGAAAGACCTATCACAAAACAACACTTCAGGCACGTGTCAAGACGATAAATCTGCAGCGATACATTCCGTCCGTATAGGCTAGTTGGGAGAGCAACTTACTCCGGAGTGAGGAGCCAGGATTCGATTCCCTCACGTGTAAACTTGTGTTTTCACATTCGCACCCGAACGTATAAATGAATGTACTAGTCGTTGGATTATTCAAAAAATGTATGATGTTTGTTCCACTCATCGTCTAGAATTAATGAAAATTCGATGTTCGCTTCAAAAAGAAAGAAAAAAAAAAGATTAATAGGGAGAGTACTACAGAGGAAAAGTACGTGTCAAGAAGACAAATCTGCAGCGATACATTTCGTCCGTGTAGCTTAGCTTAGTTGGGGGAGCAACTTACTCCGGAGTGAGGGGCGAGAATTCGATCCCGTCACGTACAAACTTGTATTTTCACAGTGGTGTAAGACGTTTTTCACATGTGCGCAAAAGTGTCCGTTATTCGGAAGAAGATTACGTTTAGCCGTTGTAGTGCCACTAACGTAGGTAATAAATGCACAATGCCTAAATTATGGCCGTGTCACTACTTTTGGAATGACGGAGTCACTTGAGGCTAATTTTCGAATGATCGTAGGCACTTTCCCGAGCAAACAGTGCGCTCATACTTAAGAAGTTGCTTTGTTTCATCCTTTCCTGCTCATCCTATGCGTTGCACTTCACAGCGGATTTCAGTCTTTCTTTATAAAAAGAAAGCTTGATGAGATGACTTCTCCCTAAATAAATGTTGAGGTGAGCAAAATCTGAGTTCGTTCCTTTACTTCCTAACCAAACGAATTTAGTCGCTTTCAAAAAATGCTATTTTTTCTGTTGTTGCGACATTACTTCCCGCATTGAGAGCTTGCGTAAATTTGAAAAAGATATCTGGAAGTTTTGTCAATAACGCTCATTTTTTTGGAGATTCCCTCCCCTCCCTCCCCCCTTTCTCAGCTGCATAACGTACCGTACCTTACGATGCTTTCACGCGGTGTTTATGACCCAGCATGTACTGAAAAGAAGCTACGCAAATTTCATCTGACCTTTGTCGAAACTTTTAGCTTGGAGAAAAGCGTAGTTGGCTTTGAATCACAGTCAGATGCGCAGAGAGAAAAGATTCTCCATAAAAGTTCTATTTCCGATATATTCATTCTCTTTCCAAGGATTATGTAAAGGTCAGGTTCAGAACGGAGCTTGCAACAGAATTGGATTGGACGGTGGCATGACCTCATTCCTCTAACAAGATTGTGTGGTTACCCAAGACGTTCTCTGGTCAATGGCTCGTTTTAGCCACCGAAGAGAAACAGCCGTGTATTACATCTTCCATACATGTACGTCTGTATGGACGAAATTTCTCGATATTAGTTTTTTCGAATATATCCATGTTTACAATGGCTACTTCTGCAGTCTCAAAACTATTTCAATGACAATAGGTGGATGAAGAATATTTTCGTTGGTGCTTTGAGAAAGCGAGACACGACTGCGCACTACGCAGTCAATTAAGCGTGTTTTTGCCCTCCTATCCACGGAATCAGTGTGTAAAGAGAATAAATATGTGCTCACTCTACCATGACTACTGACTTGTTTTCACTCTCACACTGTCATTTCCGTCACCGTTTCACTTACTAATAGAACGTTACAAAACCAGTAAGATGTCAAGATAATTAGAGCTAATCTACCTTCAACTGAAAAACTTATGAAATGGTATTTCTATTAGACTTTTGCCAAAGTATTTCCTACACTGACATTTTCCCTATGATTGTTTTTCATTTCTCGATACGTCCTACATCATTACGAGACACGAGATCACGGCATAATTACCCAAAATTTATCTATGATGTCCACTCATCAATCAGAAAAAAATATGCTGATCATGACAAAGTTCATAACGCCTTCAAAAAGTTTTTGACAAGCATTTAAAGAACGAAAGCAATTGAACTTTCCTCACACTGTCTTTTACTGTCCTTCAAAATACCCCTCCCCTCCACCATCTAAGTAAAGTTTTTGATATACAACTACAGCACCAAAACAATTGCACTTACCTTAAAAAACTTTTACCGTCTTTCAGATTACCACCCCTCAGCATCTATGCAAAGTTCTTTACATGCATCTTTAGAACAAATACATTGCATTTATCTCTTTTACTTCACTTCTAGGTACTTTCCTCCAGCTCCTATGTAAAGTTCATGACCTGCATCTTCAGAAAAAAGAAACGTTGCTCTTACCTCAGCAAAACGTTTAATGTATTTCAAAGTGCTGCCATCGAGCATCTATGCAAAGTTCTTTATATCCATCTACAAAACAGAAACCATTGCATTTACCTGAACGGCACTCCTACTTTCCTTCAAAGTACTCCCTTCCAGCATCTATTCAAATTTCTTGACATGCATCTGCAGAACAAAAAACCGTTGCACTTACCTCAAAATACTTTTACCATCTTTCAGAGTACTACCCCTCAGCATCTATGCAAAGTTCTTTACATGCATCTGTAGAACAAATACTTTGCATTTATCTCAACGAAACTTTTACTTCACTTCAAGGTACTTTCCTCCAGCACCTATGTAAAGCTCTTGACCTGCATATTCAGAATAAAAAACCATCGCTCTTACCTCAGAAAAACGTTTAGTGTATTTCAAAGTACTGCCATAGAGCATTTATGCAAAATTCTTTATATCCATCTGCAGAATAGAAACCACTGCATTTACCTAAACGGCATTCTTACTTTCCTTCAAAGTACTCCCTTCCAGCATCTATTCAAAGTTCTTGACATGCATCTTCAGAATAAAAAACCACTGCTTTACCTCAGCAAAACGTTTACTGTATTTCAAAGTACTGCCATCGAGCATCTATGCAAAGTTCTTTATATACATCTTCAGAATAGAAACCATCGCACTTACTTAAACGGCACTCTTACTTTCCTACATAGTACTCCCTTCCAGCATCTATTCAAAGTTCTTGACATGCATCTTTAGAATAAAAAACCACTGCTTTACCTCAGCAAAACGTTTACTGTATTTCAAAGTACTGCCGTCGAGCATCTATGCAAAGTTCTTTATATGCATCTTCAGAATAGAAACCATCGCACTTACCTGAACGACACTCCTACTTTCCTTCAAAGTACTCCCCTCCAGCATCTATTCAAAGTTCTTGACATGCATCTACAGAACAAAAACCGTTGCACTTACCTCAAGAAAACTATTAATGTTCCTCAAAAAACTCCCCTTCAGAATTCATGCAGGGTTCTTTACATGCATATGTAGAATCAAAACCATTGCACGCACCTAAAACAAACTTTTACTGTCCTTCAAAATACTCCTTACAAGAATTTATGTAAAGTTGTATGCATGCATCTGGAGAAAAAAAAATCCGTGCACTTACTTCTACGAAGCCATTACTGTCCTTCAGAGTACTCTCAAGCAGTATCCATGCAAAGTAGCAGACATCTACGCCAATTCTGGAACTTTTGGTGACAGTCCTGTTAGGTGAATAAGTGACAGTCCTGTTAGGTGATAAGTGACAGTCCTGTTACTCTGAATAAGCCAACGTTCCAAGTTCTCGCACCCTTGAAAATGGCTGTCTAGCTAGTTTCTTCATAATTTTCGGAAGCATCCAGAAACCACATGGTGCAATATTAGATAAATATACAACACTGATAAGCTGTTGCATATTTTCCTGCTCTAGATACGCAGGATTTGCGAACACTGGTATTGTCATGAAGAAGAAGAAATTGTGACACACCTGTCGGTTGAACGCCCCTCTTTCATCTCTTTCATCATTTTGGGCAACACAATCTTGGAGTGGTAAACTCATTTACCTTTATCTTTTTTCAGGAAAGGCGTTCACGACTACCACTCCTAATAGTATTTCACAAACGCCTAAATGGCGTTCAATGGCATGCCGTGTAGAAATTGTCATTGTTGTCCAAGGTAGCTTCACACGATACTGAGTCTTAAATCGAAAAATCTTGTATAGCTCTATAAATCATCATCATCATCATTGTCAACCATTATCAATCCACTGCTGGACGAAGGTCTCCCAAGTTTCCTCCACAACGGTCTGTCTTGTGCCAGTCTCCTCCATGTCACTCCCGCATATTTACGAATTTCATCCACCCATCTCCCATGTGGTCTTTTTCTGGGTCTTTTCCTGTCCCTTGGAATCCAATCTAAAATTTCGGCTGTCCATCTATGGTCTGTCTTTCTGGCAGTATGTCCAGCCCATTGCCATTTCAGGGATTTAACTCTGATCATGATGTCTTCCACTCTCGTCATTTTTCGGATCCACGAGTTTCTCTTCTTATCTCTCCTGGTTATACCAAGCATGCACCTCTCCATGCTTCTTTGAAATGTTTGCAGCCTTTGTATGTCTCTTTTAGTTAAGGTCCACGTCTCTGCACCATACGTAAGCACTGGAAGGATGCATTGATCAAACACTTTTCTTTTAAGACATAATGGCATATTGCTCTTGAAAATTATGCTGTTTCTTCCAAAAGCTCTCCAGGCAAGTTTTGTACGCCTATTAATTTCTTCATCAATGTGACCCTCACTTGATATCTGCTGTCCAAGATAAACATACGTATCTGTTATCTCCAGTTTTTCTCCATCAATCGATAAATCTTCATTTCTTGTAAAAGCATTGAACATCACTTTTGTCTTCTGAAAGTTCATTTTTAATCCCACTTCTTTACTCTTGTCAGCAAGTTCCTGGATCATACTCTGCAGCTCTGATGGGGTAGTTGCAAAAATGACTACGTCATCAGCAAAACGAAGGTGGGTTAGATAATCTATAAATATAATCAGTTATTTCCTGTAACATGAGGAAGCTGTGATATAAATTTCATTTGAATAGCGGGATTCTTTCTTAGTGTTGCGAATTTCACAAACAGTAGTGTAGGTTTTATATTTAGGGGTCTATAGACATCATACGATTGCAAGTACCCGGTTTCGTATGGTAACCGAATAAACAATAGCACGCGTATCAACCGGGATGGGTAGAAAATCCGTTGCCACAATAATTTTAAACTACACGGTCGAATCACATTATTGTGACCACCAGCTTATATCCAGAGTAATCGCCGTGTGCAGCGCGGACATCAGCTAGACGGGATGGGATTGATTCAATAAGGTGCTGGAAGATGTTCACAGGAATGTGGAGCCATGCTGACTGCAGTGCATCTGACAGTTGCTGGAGGGTGCGTGGTGGAGGATCCATAGAGCGAACAACACAATCGAGGTGATCCCTCAGATGCTCAATTGGGTTAAAATCTGGGCAATTAGGGGGTCGGGGAAGTACGTTTAAGTCTTCATCGTGTTCTTCCAACCACTCTCAGACAGTTCTAGCTGTATGACACGTCGCATTTTCGTGCTGGGAAATTCCATCCTCCCCAGGGAAGACAATCAGCATGTACGGGTGTACGTAGTCTGCAAGGATGGATTTATAACGAATTCAGTCCAGAGTGCCTTCGACAGGTATGAGTGGACACAGAGAATGCAACGAAACATTCCCCAGACCATAACGCTGCACCCACTAGCTTGTGTTCTTCCAGCAATGGTTGAAGTGTGTTTGTTCTCCGATATTTCTCGCCTTAAATGCCAATGTTCATCCGTTCGATAAAGCAGAAAACGTGACTCATCTGAGAAGGGAATCCTTTGCCAATCAGCCGGAGGTCCAATTCCGATACTGCCGTGCAAATGTAAGCCTTTTCTGCCGATGCACCTTCGTCAGCATAGGTGCAGTGACCACCCGTCTGCATCGGAGCCCCAAACGCAGCAGAGTTCGCTGAACTGTCGTTTTAGACACACTTCCGGTAGACCCCTTGTTCATTCGGCCAGTGAGTTGCTCCACTGTAGCGTGTTGATTGGCCCTCACCAGTGAGTTGCTCCACTTCGCAGCCGACGTTCACCTCTCAAATCAATGGCACGTGATGCTCCACAGTTTTCACGTCGCTTATTCGCAATGGTGCCATTTCTCCAATCACGATACACTTTAACCATAGCAGCACACGAACAGTTCACAAACTGCGCTGTTTCAAAAATACTACCACACTTGGCCCGAAAGCCAATAATAATCCCTTTTTGAAAATCTGATAAATCGCTCCTTTTATCCATGACATTAACGAGTGATATGTTTTCAGAATTAGATCAGATCAGATCATATGTAGAGGATTTTAGGAAGGGAGTGTCTGACCCCAGGTTTTAAACAACCCTTAGAAACAAGAAGCTAGGAGATTTGGGCTAGAGTGACCGATAGGAAATTGACACGGAAGCGAGAAGACGCCCTTATTTATTATCGGGGGCCAGTACCCGGGGTGCGACGGCTTAACGTGCCCATCCGACGCACGGCGGGTATTTAGTGTTTCGAACGTTCGGTGCCCAAGATCGAACCTGAGGTTAAATCCATGGCAGTCACGAAGCGCTAACCACATAGGCCACCCGCGGCCCATGTTTTCAGAATTATTTTGTTATGTAGAGGATTTTAGGAAGAGAGTGTCTGACACCAGGTCTTAAACAACCCATAGAAATAGGAAGCTAGGAGATTTGGGCTGGAGTGCCCAATAGGAAAGTGACACGGAAGCGAAGTAGAAAGGGGGAGGAAGACGCCCTTATTTATTACCGGGAGGCCAGTACCCAGGGTCCGACGGCGTAACGTGCCTAAGCGACGCACGGCGGATCTTTAGTGGATCGAGCGTTCCTACCTGCCTGAGATCGAACTTTAGGTCCTTTCCGTGGCAGTCATGAACGTTGCCTACTAGGTCACCCGCGGCCCATGTTTTCAGAATGCCTTACAACACATCTTATACACTGAGTGGCCACTTTATTATGACCACCTGACAGTTTTAAGCGAATGAGCTATGGCTGCACTCTGTTGCCGCCAGAGGGTGAGGCTAGTATAAAAAGGGAAAGATTAATGCTTGCGACAGAAGTAGAAGTGACTTTTTGGTGACGAGATGGGTAAAAAATGCGATTTGACGGACTTTCAACGTGGGATGATTGCAGGAGCTCGGAGCCATGGAGCGAGTATCACCGACACCGCCGCATTCGTGAAATGTTCCAGAGCAGCTGTTGTTAAAGTGTTTAAAGACTGGACTGTCAGCCAAAAAACTGGGTCTCTACGTGCAACGCGTAGTCGTAATCGACTAGTGATTGCTCGGGCGGAATGGAGAGTGTCCAGACTGGTAACAGTGCAGCAAATTACAGACCATCTTAATCAAGGATCCTCTCAAATGATCTCTGCACACACTGTTCGCCGTACACTGCATCTGATGGGATATGGCAGCCGAAGGCCTGTTCGCACACCTTTGCTGTCTGCAGTTAACAAGAGAAAATGTCTCCAGTTCGCACAGGAGCACAAGGATTGGACAATCGATAATTGGAAACAAATTATGTGGTCCGATGAATCACGTTTTCAGTTGCACCATGCCGATGGCCGAGTAAGAATTTGGCGGAAACAGCACAAAAGCATGGACCCCAAAAGCATTGCTACAACCCTTCAAGCTGGTGGAGGCAACGTTATGGTTTGGAAATGTTTTCCTGTCATGCTTTGGGGCCTTTAATTCGTGTTGATAAACGTCTGATTGGCACATCATATCTAAACATCATTGCAAAACAAGTGCATCCTGTCATGTGGATGGTTTATCGCAATGGCGATGGCTACTTTCAACAAGATAATGCGTCGTGCCATAGTGCTCGTATTGTACAGGATTGGTTTCAGGAATATGCCGGTGAGTTTACTTTGCTTAGGTGGCTCCCACAATCTCCAGATCTCAAACCCATTGAGAATTTGTGGGATGAAGTTGAACGAGCCATCAGACAGCTGGATTCACAACCCTGCAATCTCACACTCCTGGAAAGTGGTATTCATCAAGCATGGTCTCAGATTCCACAAACCACCTATCAACATCTCGTGGAGTCCATGCCACGAAGAATCGACGCAGTATTAAAGGCAAAAGGTGGCCCAAGGAAGTACTGAGTGGCTGGTCATAATGAAGTGGCCACTCAGTGTATACTCTCCAAGCCAGCTCAAGACACGTGCCTTCTTTCATTGGCTACGCGCTGTTGACGTCAAAAGTAGGAGGTAGTCATAATAATGTGACTCGACTGTGAATAATGCGATGTGGTATTCAGAATGTCTAGTCTCGCAACAGAACCTCAAAATGAGGTCCTCCAACAGACGACTGAAATTTAATAATTAATCAAACTTCAAGTTTTTTAGATATTCCCGAGAGCCACTCTGATTACCGGAAAGTTACCGTCATATGGATACGCAAAAAGCAAGAACATAAATTTTCCGTTTATACGCGAAAGGAATCACAGACAGGTTAAATAATTACTCAAGATTTTCTGGTAACACGTCTTAAAATCTGCAACATTTCCGTTTATAACAGGGGAAAGATGAACAGTAGTATTTCTGTCAATTCCCGTATTGAAAAGCCGTGAAATTCGGGTTTTTCCGGTCACTACACGGAAAAGGCTGGATCAGAAATATGTTTCGTTCATTCACGAAAAGAATCACGGAAAATGATTTATGAATTTCAGATTTTGTTTACAGTGTACTGATCGAACGCACTCAACAGCAGGCAGAGAGGAAAATTCAGTTTCATACCATTTCACAATCTGCCTACATGAAAAATTTTGAGGGAATGACTTCCCGAGTTTGCAAGTTTGGTACAAAATGCAATTGAGAACACAAGTTTGAAGCACAATAGTGAGAAAAGAGGCTACCACAGAGGAAAAGGATGATGTTTAAAGCATAAAAAATAATTTCGAAAAGGTCACTACACATCTTACATTTTTCCTGGAACATTTCAGCAAACTATTGTGATTTTACACAACATTTTTGACGAATGTATTGGTGCATGAATCGTTTTTGATCTTAAATGTTCTCAGTTCTCTGGGTGATTATATACTGAAGTTCTCCTCAATATTTTGTTCATGTCTCAAAGCATAACATTCTTATTGGGATGAGTCATTCTGGTGCCTTATTTGTTTTTCGAAGTAAAAGAAGTAGAAAAAACAAAAGCAAAATGTAGGTTTACGTTTCCAAAATCATGAATGATAAAGCTGCATGGCAATAAATGTATAAACTTTTTTTACGTCGCATGAAATGCTGCATTTTATTTTAAATTAAAAAAAAGTATACCATCTCTTTAAATAAATAGTTCATGCATATCTTCTGTACAAAGATATGAGCGCAACATTGTCATAAAAAGAAAAGAAAGGAATTTCGCGTTGGAAGAGAAAAATAATACTTTACATTTCATGAATATCACTGTAGAATATCCTTCGCCATAAAATCCTCAGGAGAGTCTTTACTTCCCGCCAAGCGAGAAGAGACAGGGTATCTCCTCTTGAGTTCATAACTGGGATCTCACATTTTGTTTTTGTTATTAGATGTCAGGTTATCGACAAATTTGTCTCCGTGCAACATTTGCACACTGCATCTCATTCTTCTGTTAAGTGAAAAAGAAAATAAAAGACAGGAAAACAGCAGAAAAGGAAAAGAAAGGAAACGAGGAAAGGAAAACAAAAGAAAGAAAAGGAAAAGAATGTTCTTTCGAGTACGTAACGGGTGTTAATGTTACTAGGGTAGCCACACGAAAGTGCTTTCCGGGTGGCAGAGTGGTCTGAGGCGCGGGCTTCCAACCACTTGCCCGAAATATTCCTGGGTTCGAGTCCCGGATGTTTCATCGGTGGTGCGTATGGTTCTGGTTCTGTCCCAACTCTTGCATCAGTCACCCCAAATCAGGGACAGATGCCTGCTTCTAGCCTAAAGAGTTGTTGATGGTGGTCCAAAGTAAACAAACAGAAACAAGGTAGTTACAATTCTATATCTCTCTTGTACATGAAGTGAAGACAGATGATTTTAAGTAAATAGATAACATCATTTCACTCATCGGCTGGCCATGTACAGTATTTGATATCGAGATGGCAAATAATATAACCTTTTTAGCGCGTCTTTTGCAGAAAAGATCCTGCTTGTGTTATCACTTTGTCCGTCCGTCCGTCTGTGGATACCATATCTCTGCAACTATTGGTCCGATTTGAAAAATTCTTATTAATAAGGAAGCTTGAAATGTGAGAATGATGATCCTTGCATTCCGGGTTTTCTCTAATGCACAATTTCGTCGCTACAGGGCGTAAATGCAGATAATATCGAATTAAAAATAATTTTATTCCATACATTTGCTTCTAAATATCCTCTTGAAAAACATTATTTTCCCTTCCGATGCCATTTATATCGCAGATCGAAAAATATTTTAGGTACAGTAGAAATCCGGTTTATTTTTTTCTTACCGGTTCCACTGACTTTGAATAACTTTGATAAATTGTTTTACGGTCGGAAATGATTTAAAAGACGTGTTCATTACAACTGAAAATTTGGTGTCATCTTTCTTGTTAGAATTGTTAATCTATGGGATCATTTTTCTTCCATGATGGGGAAGCCATCGGCCAAACATGTGCCAGTGTTTTGGCTGTGATGTGTACTGCTAATTCACCCTTCCTTTTGAATTTCTTGTTTCCATTTAAATTTGTTTTGTTTTCGCTAAATATTTTCTGCTTTAACGCTATATAATTTCTTAGACAAGCTTTTCAAAGTCTGCATCCTGACAGTGGGGCAAAATGCAGTCAAAAACGTAAATAAATCGAAGTACGGTAAGAGTTAAATGAGAGTTATGTTCGGAGACTGAAAGAGCTATGTTAAGAGAGAGTTAGAGCTATGTTTTGAAACGACAGGAGTGCTGATGTTCTGAGTGATACACTGTAAATGGTTTTTTGAAATTCATCAGTCATTTTCAGCGATTCCTTTCGTGAATTAACGAAGTATATTCCTGATACAACCTTTCCCGTGAAATAACGAAAAAAACCCCTGAATTACACGGATTTTTCGTATGTCAAGAAAGTTCTGAATTTTCAGAAATCTTTCCGCTATTACTTTCGTTTGTTAACGGAAAAATTTTGTTCTCACCTTTTCCGTATCCATATGACGAAAAAGTTCAGGTAATACGAAAGAATTCACGGGAACACTTGAGGTTTGATTAACTATTGAATTTCAATCATCTGTCGAAGAATCGGATTTTGAAGTTCTGCAGCGAAATCGGACATTGTGGATAGCAGTATAACGCATCAAATTTTTGGTTATTGTGGCACTGGGTATTTATTCCTTCTTCTCTCCCCCATTTTGTGCACCAGCTATTGTATATATTATATTATTGTAAGAAACCAGGAACTCAAATTATCGTACAGGTGATTGTATGATTTCAGTGTACCCCTTAAGACAAAAGCTATTATAGCTATCAAGAGTAAATTTATATTTAGCAGTTTTGTGAAATAATAATGCAAAGCAGTACATTGCACCTTTCTTAAAAATAAATTGAAAGTCATAACGTGGAAGAAATATTCATATCATAATACGCGGAAAGGCCGCCCCTGTGGCGCAGTGGTCTGAGCCAGTGTTACGCAACCGGTGTGCCCCCGACAAGGTGAAAGGTGTGACGCGAACTTTGACCTATTATCCTATTGTAAGAAATTAATTGTCGAGTTTTATTTTTTAATTTTATCCCAGTTACTGTGTTTCATATGCTTGTATTTCATTCTCAGCCGCTGCACTGATTAAATAAGATGATGCTTGTTTATTCCTTATTACATGCCGCGAATTTTTATGTATTCTAAGAAAGTAAATGTATATTATTTACTCACAGTTGTTGTTATGTCGTAGTTTTGCTTATTGATATACTTGTATTTCGCGCCTCTACCGCTGCGCTATGCGGCTTCTTTGTTACACTTGCCGCATGTTCTGTGCACTTTCTCGCCTCTACCGCCGCGCTATGCGGCATCTTTGTTACACCTGCCGCATGTTCTGCGCACGCTTTCCCCTAAAAGTGCTGGGATTAGCAAAACTTTCCCTGCCTTATTATTTTACTAGCCTGTTGTACCCGTCGTTGACGGGCTAGTGATAGTATAAAGTTAAAGCTATAACGGCAATTAAATTGTGAACAAAGAACTATAACCCCTTAAAATTGTGGACAAAGTTCAGTATCTTGGTGTTTGGTTTGATGAATTCTTTTAACTTGAATACGCATGTTCAGTTTGTTTTAAAAAAGTTTCCTTACAGGTTGGCCTGCTTGGTAAAATTAAGAATCTCTTCCCTATCAATGTCCTAAAAACAATTTACTATGCTTTTATTTATACCCACCTTCTCCTATTGTCTGGTATCTTGGTATTCAAATATAAGTGCAAACAATACGTTATGCTTGCTCAAATTACAGAAGAAATCTGTTCGCTATATGCTGAACACAGATTACATGTCTCATTCAAAACCATTATTTCTAAAACTAAATATTCTAAAAATTCATGAAATTTTTACCTTGAAACTAGGAATCATGTTTTTTAAAATAATGCATCTTAAACTGCCTATTTTTCAATCTGACATCAAATATCTGGATTATTCTATCGTCACCAGATCTGTTGCTAAAAACAATTTATGTCAGCCGTGTGTTAGACGTAATTATGGTTTAAATAGCATACTGTATAAAGCCATTATATTATGGAATAATCTCCCAGAAAGCATCAAATCCCTGGAAAATATCAAAAGTTTTCCTTGTCTCTGTGAAATTACATTGTAAATCACCCTGATCTCCATAACGAATCTCAACCCTATCATTAAATTGTAGTTCCAAGCATGCTGCTAACAGTGGTGCTTCTGTTATAATGATCTTACTTGCTTTCATATATGCCATATGCTTTATTCTTTTTCTTACATCTGATAGGGGAATCGCCTTACAACCAATGTGTTCAGATTCCTCCTGGTGTATTGCATTTTCATATAACTGTAAGTTTTAAATGTGTGCAATAAATAATTGTATATTGTATTGTAAATTAAGACTGGTAAATCAAGGTTTATACATCTTTGTAGTACAACTTCCCGGAATAGAATATTAGGATAAAAAAATGTATTTGAATTATTTAGTAGTTGTCACGTCCGATATAAATAACTCAAAAAGTTTGAAAGCAGAGGCTTAAGCAATGAAATTGATTGATATGAAAAGTGCCTTATTCTTGTAGATCCTTGGATAAACAATATTCACTTGAGTTCACGATAAATTTGAGCCATTTCTTTTTTAGAATTACGTTAAAACAACGTTCTATTTTCTAGCTCACAACGTCGTCACAGTATGATGACCTTCTGACGTATGACACTTTTGAATTAATGACGCAGATTGAAAAACAACGTTTTATTTTATTTTTTTCTTCTCCGCCCTTAAGGTCATAATACAATCGGCAAACAACGCTTACAAAAAAGGGCGCAATAAATGTATTTACGAATGAAAATAGTCGTAACGGAATTCTAAAAAAGAAACGCCTAAAATTTATGGTGAACTACTTTTCTGCAAGCCTTAACGTTCGGTGTGATCAGGTTGATGTCAACAAATCGGAAAGAGACACTCAGATCGGGTAGAAACGCGTAACATTAAATAACTAAAAATCAAAATCAAATTTAAAAAAAATCGCTTCGAGGTGCAGCAGAAGATGTTGTACCTTCACAACAAATTTCGTCGCTCTAGGTCGTCTAATTCTATGTGGAATTCGAACGATAAGCGCACACACAGTCTGTTTTATATATACATATTTAAAACACGAGACCGTTTCTTTCTTAAATCCGCCAGCGCGACCCACTGGAGCGATTTTCATGATATTTTTAAATGAAAGCTACTGACCCACAGATTTGTCATCGCTAATTTTTATTGTCATAAGTAATTTATTTTTATGTGACCATAGCATTTTCTTTGCATAATCTGCCGTTCGTTATTTTGGAGTTTGTTCTCGCTTCAGTACTAACCGCGCCATCTACTTTTCTGCGGTATTCGGACTTAGAACTAAGCTCTCCGCTATCAACTACGTAGTTGTAATCGAAGTTCAGAATCAAACGGAACAGAGGCTCCTTGGACTTTGAGTTCTAAGTGAATGCCTTTAAGCTTACCGTTAGTAAAGAGTTGTTTTGGTTTGTCATGGAACGCTACGTTATCCCTGTTGTCGGTGATGGCAACTGTTTATTCCGTGCTGTTTCTCAGTGTTTATATAATAATGAGGAACGCCATCGTGAAATACGTATACGAGTCGTTGAAAAAAAAAATGAATGGCAATATTACGAAACTTTTGTTGTTGGTGACGCATCATATAGACTTCCCATTAATAATTCAGCCCGATATAAAAATTTACTATCTGTAGATGGTGAATATACTGGTCATGTTGAATTGCATTGCATTAGTCAATTATTCACTGATTATTTATTTAAGGCGTACACGATATCATTTCGGGTCACTGAAAGGATACCTCAATGCTCCAATGTAAGCCCGTCAACGACGGGTAAGCACATTTTTATACAATAATGAGGAACGTCATTGTTAAATTCGTAAACGAGTAGTTGGAAACAATTAAAAATTAACCCTTTAAGCGGCCGATATCCCTCTTAACTAACCGGTGCTCAAAATTTTCAGCGCTCCCTAAACAGAAATGTTCACATGGCGGCTGAGTTTTTCTTTCTGAACGGCACGTCAAAAGTTTTGTTTTGCCAAAAGCTACAGCTAAGCAATTCATATCTCTCTCTCATCTGAGCAGTATCGATAATAAATCTGTCACAAGTGATAAGCCATCATTTCTAGTTCTTCATTCTCTGCTCCATTACCCAGGTTATAAAGGGGAATGACAAGTCCCCCTGACATGGACATCATGCCACTGGGTAGAAATGTGTGACTCAAACATATTCTCTCTCTCCTTTCTTAGATTCGTCGCCATTGTTATAGTCCAGTTTGAAGGTAATCAGTCAGTAAGGATTAGTATTAATCATCTCCCTAAACGACCAGTTTAAATAATAAAGCTGAGGGGGAAGTAACGCCTTCTGACGGGAGGCTCACTCGTTCTACCCGCGTCCGGCCAGATTTTTAGACAGCGCATATATTCGTTCGACCTGATTTTAGCTCATCTTGCTAACCCCGAGTTAATTCGTTCCAGCCGGTTAAAGGGTTAATGGGAGTTTTACGAAAATTTTGTTTTTGCTGACCCATCTTGTACACTGCCCATTAATAATTCAATCGTTTATTATAGTTATGCTTTTATTATGATTCGTGTTATATGACAAGAAAATAATTCAGTCACAGCTTTTTCAACCGTGCATGGCACAGGTTACGGACTAGTGAACAATAAATGTTAGTTATGTAAAGTTTTGTTCCTGTTCTCAATGACCTACTTCTTATGTCATTTCCCATGAAATACGCAAATTTCATGAAATTTGTTCGTTTACTTTATTATTTGACCTTCACTCTTCTTGATGCTATTGGTACTTGTGCTTATCTGATTAGAGGCATTGATTCCAAACATGTAAGAACGCAATATCACCGACCGATTTTTCGGGCACAAGATGGCTTTTTGTCGCTTTCACCTATTTTTTCTCCCCCCCCGTTATTATCATTTTAGTAATTTTTCAAAAGCGATGCTTAACGATTTATTTTCTTTTGCCTTTAAATTATATCTCTTGAACTGCCGATAAAAAGGAAATGAATTGTATATTTTTTGTGAACAACTTAGCATTATTTCTTTAAAGCAAGAGAAGAATTCGTCTTGCCTTCGCAGCTTTAAATGAGAGAAGCAAAGAAGAATCAATTGGCCTTGATTTGGATTGAGAATTAACATCTTTAAAATTTGAATCTAAAATTAGGGTAAGAGGAACTTTCTCTGTGACATGAATGACTATGTTAAAGCTCCCATACAAAAGAAAAATGCATTAATGTAACAAGTACTTTAACATCTTGTTTTCATTTAAACTGCAAACCATCTGCGAGTTCCTGTCTTTTTAAATACCTTACATGATTTGCATATGTTGCTACGCACGCCACCTGGTTGCTGGTTACGGTCCCTTTTCATATTAGAGGTGATCATAATTTTTTGACTGGACTGTATATTTTTGTCTCGGATTGGAGCAGATAAACCTTCGCACTCGCACTCTTGTTGCAACATGGATCACAGGCACAATCTAGTTTTAAGTTCAGCTGCTGATTTCAGTTCACTTTACATAAGCGAGTGATGTCTTCTTAGAAGTCTATAATAAACTGGAATTTTGATGTAACTTTGGGCGCTGAAGATAGATAACAATTGCGACTACCATACATTTCCTATCACCAAACACTATCATAGATAACCTTGCTCCTTTCCAATAACATCATTTCTTTTGAATGAACGGAAGAAGTTCTTTGCACTTATCTCTATGTGAAAACTAATGATGTTTCAAAATTATCTAATAACGATCAAGAAATAAAAAATAAAAATAAAAAATAAAAGCGGAACCTTAGATATTAATCACAATCCATGCTTCCCTTAACTCTCAAAAGAATTCCCGTCAAGCGTCTCAATTGACCAAAAATGCGTAAAGCACCGTTTCTACTTTTCCGGAGAATCAAAAGAAAAAAACCATTCAAAAAATTGATCGATCAATCGATCGACGCATTGAAAGATAGATATATAGGTAGCGAAAGAAGGAGATAAATATGAGGGAAAAAAGCAGAAACTACTATTGAAGATTCCGGAAATAAATACCATTCACTCGTGCCAAAGATGAAATATTATACAAACCTGGTAATTTATAAAGTTAAATTTAATCCCTCCAAAGTAGTCGTCGAGGAAAAAAAAATTAACGAAGTCAAATTAATAGTCTCTTACGGAAATGAAGAAAAAAATATGGTTACATCAACAAAACGAGGGAAACTGCATACCATTGTGAAATAAACTGCGTAAAAATTCCTCAGGCAAATTTCCTACGAAGTCTAAAATACCTCTGAAGATTTAAGGTAATTAATTAAATATCTCATGACATAACTTCGACTTTAGGGAGGTAAAATAAAACGTTGGTTGAAAGAATGCTGCAAAAACCATCTAAAGAACCCGCGGGGAAAAAGAGGGTGACAAACGACAAAAGAAAAAAAGAAAAGAAGGACGGAAATTAGAAGAGAATCAATTAGGAATACCAGTAATTGCGAACAGTAGAACTTTTAACGTGTTTTAAGAAACAAATTCCCATCCCTCCGATTCTAGAGGGAGCTAATAACATACGGTGTCTGTTGTAAAAGTTTAACACTCATTCTTGTAAAAGAAAAACAAACGCTTTTGAACATTTTCAATACTCTACATGTATAAATTTAATTAATTATAAGTTTGTTGTAACGCATGAAACGAAAGTTTGTGAAATGTGCGGTAACGAGCACGACGCAATCAAGTACAATAGCGAACAGTCCGTGACCGTCAGGAAGTCGTGAGAAAGGGTACGTCACAGAGACCGTGTCGTGGTAGCTGATGTTGGTGCATGTTGTTAGCGGGCGAAACTAGAGCAACGAACCAATATCAAATTTTGCAATTCCGATCGAGCCATTGCTAGGTTGAATCACCCACCTTATTCTTCTGAGCTGGCACCAGCTGACTACATTTTGTCTTTCTCGACTGAAATCCCCGTAAATGGAAGATATTTACTGACATTTGGGATATTCAAGGGAAGAATGAGGATTCAGCTTCAGACGGCAATAAAGGACTTTTCCCATAACTTCCAGCAACTGAACGAACGATGCCAGAAGTGTATTATATGCGTGCAGATTACTTTGAAGGCTAGTAGCTTTTCCTAAACACATTTTTTTTAATTTTACCGAGCATTCACCGTATTTTGTTGATATGTCTTGTATGTTCTGGACATGTCGTTTATTTCGCTTGTATCTATGGTCTTTCCGAATCTCTTTAATTCTATGGAATTCCGTAGAATATTTTTTACTATGCTTAAGAGTTACACAAGTCCCTTGAAACTCAAATATTACTCTACTTTAGATTAATCTTTAAACGACAATTTAAAGTCGAGCTATACGTCATTTTCCTAGCATTATCTGTTAGATGTACGTAAACACCAGCAACGCATGAAAAATACGTGGTCGTGGTCACGTGCGTTTCCACGTGATTTAGGCAACTATATAACCCTTTAACCGGCTGGAACGAATTAACTCGGGGTTAGGAAAATGGGCTGAAATCAGCTCGCACAGTCTAAAAAGTCAAACAAAAATGGTTGGAGCGAGTCAGCTTGCTCGTGAGAAAAATTGGTTACCCCTTTAGCTATGTCATTCAAAGTGGTCATTTAGGGAGATGGTTGTTACTAAATATTTCTGACTGATTACCCATTAAAAGGGCTGTAATAATGACGAATAACCTAGAAAAGGAGAGAGAAGATGTTTGAGTCACTTGTCCCTACTCAGTGGTATCATGTCTTTGGTTATGGAGCAAAGAATAATAAAGAACTTTAAACGCCTGCCAACAAGAAAGAACTAGTGGGTACCCATCACCAAGAATTATCACCAAGTAGTAGTGGGATGAATATCACTGTAGACTAGAAGAATGCCTACCAACAGTGACAGGTTCATGGTCAGTATTGATCAGGTGAGAGAGAAAAATAAATTGGTGCGGCAGCTTTTTTAAAACCCGGACGCTATATGAATATTTCTGTTTGGTAAGCGTGGAGAGTTTTGGGCAACCTTTAGTTCAGATTCATCGGCCGCTTAAAGGGTTTTAAGACTTCTTCTCGTCATGGGGAAACATGACGAGAAGAAGTCTTAAAACATGACGATGAGAAGAAGTCTTTACGATGGGAAGTACGAAAAATCTTTCGTAGTTCGATAAAGGGCTTGTTTTGGGTGCCCGTCTCGTTAAAGGTGAAGTATCCCGGGTCTTTAATCGTTGGAAAAATAACCCACATTTCTTGTCTAAGATACGTAAGAGTGGCGTGACGACAATCTGTAAGGAATGAGAGCACCATCGTCTGAGGAAAGCTTGTACAGAGAAACAAGACTTCCTGTGCGCAGCAACTGACCGAAGCATTCAATTAAAGCTGTTCCCGGCTGACATTTGAATGAACTATGAGCAGGGATTTGAAGAGAATCGGTATTGGGAGTTGCATGCCTATACGGATACCACTGATTTTCGCGAAGAAGCGGAAAGTTCGTCTACAGTGGTGTCAAAACATCGTTACTGGACACTGGAAGACTGAAAAAAGTCATGTGTTCCGATGAGTCTCGGTACACTTTGTCCTGTACAGATGGTAGACAGAGAGTTTGGCGGGAGCCCCACGAAACAATGAATCCAGTTTGTCTTGTAAACACAACTCAAGCTTCTGAAGGTAGTGTCATGATGCGCGGCATTATCTGTTCGTATGGAACGGGTCCCCTGATATTGGTGGAAGGTCGGGTGCCCTCCACGATTTATCTGAACACTGTTGCCGACCAAGTCCATCCTGCAATGTTGACTTTTTTCCCCAGCAGCTGAAGACTATTTCATGGACGACGATGCTACTGTCCCTCGCGCAAGATGTGTTTCGGCAGTGGTTCAGCGAGCATGACAGTGATTTACACCATCTTCCCTAGCCACCATAACCCCGGATCTTAATCCCATTGAGAAGGTATGAGAGACAAGTTAGTAAAATCATGCAATACATTGATTATAATACGCTTTCCAACATATCAGAAATCATTACTCAAGTTATGAGGATAATGGCTGTGGAATAAATCTCGGTCCTGTGCCCTGACCTTTGATCCCATTTCGATGATATTCAACAGAACCGGTTCAGTATACCTCCGAAATAACATGATAAAGTTTTGTCGCAATCGCAGCATTTTTACGTAAGTTATGATGCATAAGGGTTATGGAAGAGATCCTGCTCCTGTGTACTAACCTTTGACCCCATTTCGCCCATTCGCAATAGGATTCGTCCTCAAGGCTCCTACAACATACTAACACTTCATCAAATTCGAAGCATTTCTATGTACGTTATGACGCATAATGGCGATGGAAGTGATTCCGCTCCTATGTCCTGACCTTTGACCCCATTTCGGTTATTTTCAATTGGGTTTGTTCCCAGGTAGTCCCCTACCACATACTGAAATGTCATCGAAATGAAACCTTTTTTACGTTAGTTATGACGCATAAACGCAGTGGAATGGATCCCGCTCCTATGTCCTGACCTTTGACCCCACTTCGTTCACTTTCATTAGGGTTCCTTCCCAGGTGTTCCCCTACCACATACTAAAAGTTCATCGAAATCGAGCGATTGTTACGTGAGTTATCGTGCGGACAGACATACGCACCCAACGCATGACGTAATGAGGCAGATGGGAATCGCGACCATCTGCTCGCAAGAGTGTGACGTCATAAAACTTTAATAGGATTCACACACAACGCGTGACGTAATGAAACAGATAGCGTGACCGCGCGCCAACATTCTGAAACGCGAGATTGTGACGTCATAAGATTTCTAAGCATGGGTAACATTAATGAAACAACGCCATGACACTGAAAACGCTTTAATTCGGGGTGGTTATTTAACCCACTAAACGAATTTTCCTAAAGTCGAGATCAAGTTAAATCGATTTCTAGTACCAGAAAACGGTAGGTTAACGACTTTCATCAAAATCCTAAGAGCCGTTTTAAAAATAAAATTTACATACATACAAGAAGTGCTCCTTTAATAGCATGGGATAAGGGCGATGGAATTGATCCCGATCCTATGTATTGACCTTTGACCCCATTTCGTCCATTTTCAATAGGGTTCGTCCCCAGGTGGTCCCCTAAGACATAATACAATTTCATCGAAATCGAACCATATTTACGCAAGTTATGACGCATAGGAGCAATGGAATGCATCCCACTCCTATGTCCTGACCTTTAACCCCACTTCACCCATTTTGAATAGGATTCCTTCCTAGGTGGTCCCCTACCACATATAAAAAATTTCATCGACATCGAACCATATTCACGCAAGTTATGACGCATAAGAGCAATGGAATGCATCCCACTCCTATGTCCTGACCTTTAACCCCATTTCGACCATATTCAATAGGGTTCGTCTCCAGGTGGTCCCTTACCACATACTAAAATTTCATCGAAATCGAACTATTTTTACGCGAGTTATCTTGCCGACAGACAGACGGACGGACAAACGGACGGACAGACGTACAGACAAAGCTCGAGCATATATGCTTCTTTAACCTACGGTTGGAAAGCGTTAAAGAACAGAACGGGAAGCTACAATCGTGGCCAAATGTCCTGCGCCAGTAGACCGATATTCAAATTTTTGATGTTTGAAGCCAACTTATATAGCGTAATGGGAAAGTCAGGAATACATATTACACATCATTTTAATGGAACTTTTATGCTGAATTCAAATATTTTTACACAATTTTATTACCATTAATAGGAGTGAAGTAACAAGCAAAAGTACAGCGTCTAGTCATAAAATGCAACAAATAGCAGAATTTGTGAAATTAGTGTACAATGCATTTAACCTAAAATTACTGTACAGTACATTATTGACACTTGCAGGACACTTGAAATAACTGACCAACAAGCAAAATACGCTTTGATATTTAATTGGATAACCGCGGTTACTTAATAACAAAGTGCACCTTCTTGGCATGAAACTAAGGAGCTTCTCTAGTCGTCCGTTGGTGATAACACGGTGCCATACGGCCCTTACGAACTCAATTAAAAACCTTAATTGTTTTAATTTTTCTTTAGTTAAAGACAAACTCAATAAATTGAGTCTCGGTTTCAATGTTAATGAAAAAAGTAATCGATGGCACCGTGTTATTACCAACGGACAACCAGAGAAGCTCATTAGTTCCATGCCAAGAAGGTGCACTTTATTACTAAGTAACCGTAGTTATCCAATTAAATATTAAAGCGTATTTCGCTTGTTGGTCAGTTATTTCAAGTGTCCTGCAAGTGTCAATAATGTACTCTACAGTAATTTTAGGTTAAATGCATTGTATACTTATTTCACAAATTCCACTGTTTGTAGCATTTTATGACTAGGCGCTGTACTTTTGCTTGTAACTTTCACTCCTATTACTGGTAATAACCTTCGGTAAAAATATTTGAATTTAGCATAAAATTTCCATTAAAATGATGCATAATATGTATTCCTGACTTTCCCATTACGCTGTATAAGTTGACTTTCGGTCTACTGGTGCAAGACGTTTGGCCACGATTGTAAGTCCTCTTCCTTCGAATCTGTGCCAGCTAAAGGACTGCCTATATTGAACGCCTGGTAAGTTATAGACGTAGATGCCCTGCAACATCTAGTGGGATCTATGCCAAACCGCATAAAGACTGTAATTTAGGCTAAAGGAGGTTTGTATTAAATAAAAGTTTCTAATTCAGTGTCGGTGTGTGTATATGGCACTTTCATAATATACATTGTAGTCTTTTTCGAACAACTTTAGAAACACGGAATATTTCAAACAATCGCCGATTTTTAAGTCCAAGTTCCTCTTTGATTCTCATGCCTTTTGTTTAAAGATATCAAATATGCAGCTTTTAAGGGTTTTTTATTTCGAATTTCAATATTTTTATACTGGGTTCTCGTTCTTTTATACCGACGAGTTTCAACAATGACAAATTTCTAAAAGTTGTAGTATCGTAAAAACAAGTTAGTAAAATCATGCAATGCATTGCTTAAGATACGCTTTCCAACATACGAGAAATCATTACTCAAGTTATGAGGATAATGGCTGTAGAATAAATCTCGCTCCTATGACCTGACCTTTGACCCCAATTCGATGACATTCAACAGAATCGGTAAAGTATACTTCCGGAACAACATGATAGAGTTTTGTCTCAATCGAAGCATTTTTACGCAAGTTATAATGCAATATCAGATACACCGAGCATCGCTCGGTTAAAGAGGGGATAAGGGCACAATTTTTTTTTATTTTGATATGTTATTTCCAAGTATTGTAATGCTAAGCCATTCAGTTGCACGTTGTGCCAAGTGTTCCAGTCGCTGAACAGGTTCATCCGCGGTTTCGGTTGCGCTTCACTGTGATGAACGGCTTCGTAGTTCTTCAAAGCGCTGGTTACGTTCTTCTGATGATTTAGCTGCGATTCGCTGTCTATTTATTCGCCTCATTTGTTCAAGGTTTTCTTCCGATATAGATTTATTGAGGGCTATAATAACGTCGGACATTATATCCATGCTCCTCGCCTAAGCTGCTCGGAATGGTCTTTTTGTAGGCTGATCTTCCAATGGAAGGTAATATGTTTCGAGTCTGGAATGTGATGGTAAACCATCGGCTCTTGAATGTCCAAGCTGTTCCATATTTACTTCTTCCGCTTGTTCTTGTTCCAACAGTGCCGTATTCTACTTATTCTTCTTATTAAAGTTGAAACGTCCACGTTTCGTAGGGGTCGACCAGCAATATTTTTTTATATTCTTTTACCATCCACGTGACACTCTGTTAATAGTAATTAATAAAAATGAACTAATAATACTTTATCACAGCGGATACGCTCCTCAAGTGACTATTCAAAAACGCAAAAAAAAAAAAAAAAAAAATAAAATTCTGTATTAACAGTTTACCTTTTGAAGGAAAAATACATAAGCGTTCCGCTGCTTATACTGTGCTACGCATCAACTCAAAGCAGATGGCAAAACTAACTTTTTATTCCAGAAGAGAATAGAAGTAATGCGTAATACACACAGAACGCGCGACGTAATGAGAAAGATGGCGTGACCGTGCTAACATCTCAATCGCGACAGTGTGACGTCATATGATTTCTAAGCATGGGTAACATTAATGGGACGACGCCATGACACTAAAAACGTGGTAATTCGGGGTGGTTATTTAACCTACTAAATAAATTTTTCCAAATTCGAGATCAAGCTAAATTTATTTCGAGTATCAAAAAACGGTAGGTTAACGACTTTCATCAAAATCCTTAGATCCGTTTTCAACATAAAATCTACATACATACAAGAATTGCTCCTTTAGTAGTATAGGATAAGGGCGATGGAATGGATCCCGATCCTATGTCCTGACATTTGACCCCACTTCACCCATTTTCAATAGGGTTCGTCCCCAGGTGGTCCCCTACCATATACTAAAATTTCATCGAAATCGAACCATATTTACGCAAATTATGACGCATAAGGGCAATGGAATGAATCCCTCTCCTATGTCGTGACCTTTGACCCCATTTGTCCCATTTTCAATGGGGTTCGTCCCCAGGTGGTCCCCCACCACATACTAAAATTTCATCGAAATCGAATCATTTTCACGCGAGTTATCGTGCGGATAGACGGACGGACGGACAAAGCTGGAGCATATACGCTACTTCAACCCACGGTTGGAAAGCGTAAAAAAAGAGCTTCTTCAAAATGGCTGTCATTGCCAGACATTTCAAAGAGGCTGTATTTCTTTATAAACACTATAATATATATAGCAACATTTTCTTTTAACATAATGTGCATGGGATTGCATTTAAATTTGAAGTTTCTTATATGTTCACTAACACAAGTTATCTTCTGTAAGATGTATTTATTAAGATTTACTTGGTTAAATGTTAACGTTGCTTAAGCTGTGAATTTGTGAACATAATATCAATCACTAGTAACTATAGAACAAGTTAGTAAAATCATGCAATGCATTGATTATGTATGATACGCTCTCCAACATACTAGAAATCATTACTCAAGTTATTACTCAAGTTATGAGGAAAATGGCTGTGGAATAAATCTCACTCCTGTGCCCTGACCTTTTGATCCCATTTCGATGATATTCAACAGAACTGGTTCAGTATACCTCCGAAATAATATGATAAAGTTTCGTCGCAATCGAAGCAATTTTACATAAGTTATGATGCATAAGGGCTATGGAATAGATCCCGCTTCTGTGTCCTAACTTTTGACCCCATTTCGCCCATTTTCAATAGGATTTATCCCTAGGCAGGTCCCTACAACATACTAACATTTCATTCAAATCTAAACATTTTTACGTAATTTATGACGCATAATGACGATGGAAGGGATTCCGCTCCTATGTCCTGACCTTTGAAACCCCATTTCGCCAATTTTCAATAGGGTTTGTCCCCAGGTGATCCCCTACCACATACTAAAATTTAATCGAAATCGAACCTTTTTTACGTTAGTTATGACGCATAAGAACAGTGGAATGGATCCCGCTGCTATGTCCTGACCTTTGACCCCACTTCGTTCACTTTCATTAGGTTTCCTTCCCAGGTGTTCCCTTACCACATACTAAAATTTCATCGAAATCCAACGATTTTTACGCGAGTTATCGTGCGGACGAACATACGCACACAACGCGTAACGTAATGAGGCAGATGGGAATCGCGACCATCTGCTCGCAAGAGTGTTACGTCATTAAACTTTAATAGGATCCACACACAACCCGTGACGTAATGAAACAGATGGCGTGACCACGCGCCAAAATCTAATGGGACGACGCCATGACACTACACTAAAAACGTGGTAATTCGGGGTGGTTATTTAACCCACTAAAACGAATTTTCCTAAAGTCGAGATCAAGCTAAATCGATTTCTAGTACCAGAAAACGGTAGGTTAACGACTTTCATCAAAATCCTTAGAGCCGTTTTCAAAATAAAATTTGCATACATACAAGAAATGCTCCTTTAAGGTGAACGTCAAGTAATTTTGCTTCCTGTACTTCGAAGGGAAAAATTTCTGTACACATTTTCTTTCCAATTAATGCGTTCCCAAGGATGAAAATTTGAACATCGATTAAAATATCTTCATCTTATAACTTGCAATACTTAATAATTTCTAAAACATAACCATAATTACGCGATCCAACATTTGTTTGTCTACTGACGTCATCAAAGTACAGGTCGCGCCATCCTTTTTCTGGTTTCTTTTTTTTTTTTTCTTTTTTTTTGATTGGAGGTTCAACGACCACCGTGAGCAACTCAATGGGCTATAAGCAGTCGCCAGTCCCTAATTTAGGGTCACTGGTTCCAGGGAAGGGAAAGAGCCAGTGCCCTAAGACAAACACAACATCCATGCCTGACCGGGATTCGAACCCGGACCCCTTACGGACGAATGATCAGAGGCCAACGCCTTAGACCACTGCGCCACCGGGGCGGCTTTTCTGGTTTCAACACCACCAAAGCAAAAGTTATTGATTTTTAATATAATTATGGTTACATTTTAGAAAATATTAAGTATTCCAAGTTATAACATCAAGTTATTTTAATCGATGTTCAAATTTTCAACCTTGGGGACACATTAATTGTGAAGGATATGTGTACAAAAGTTTTTCCATTGGAAGTATAGGAAGCAAAATTACTTGACGTTCACCTTAATAATATGGGATAAGGGCGATGGAATGCATCGGAATCCTATGTCCTGACCTTTGATCCCATTTCGTCCATTTTCAATAGGGTTCGTCCCCAGGTGGTCCCCTAACACATACTGAAATTTCATTGAAATCGAACCAATTTTACGCACGTTGTGACGCATAAGGGCAAAGGAATGCATCCCGCTTTCATGTGCTGACCTATGACCCCAGTTCACCCATTTTCAATAGGGTTCATCCCAGGGTGGTCTCCTACCATATACTAAAATTTCATCGAAATCGAACAATTTTTACGCCAGTTATCGTGCGGACAGACGGACAAAGCTGGAGCATATACGCTTCTTCAACCTACGGCTGGAAAGCGTAAAAAAGACAAAGGCCAAAGTAAGGAATGAATCAACATTAAATTACGATTGATCCAGTTTCTCTCAGATATGACATTTCAGCACGATAGATTGCAATAGCCAGAATACCAGCTCGTTGACTTCAAATCATCTATTAGTCGCAATCTTTCGTAACATGCATTTATAACACGTCGCTGTCACAAAAAATGAACCTCTTATTTCATCGCTATCACAAAATGCAGATCTCACTAATCGTTATCACAAACTTCCGACTTACAACTTTCTGTGCTTGCGCTTTATTGATCCCTGACCCACTGTCAGCGATGCCAAGTTTTGAAAGCTCATCGGGGAAAATAATGTGTCGCGAAGTCAGTAAAGTTTTGACGAAAAGAAACTAATTTACATAAAAACACGAAAACGCAAAAGAAAGGCGAACCTTTTCAGCTGCCTACGTACCAAAAGCAAATGGCACCCAAAAGTTTCTGAACGGTTCCCTAACAGAAATGTTAAACATAGCTGCCAGGGTTTACGAAAGCTACGCCAAATCAATATTTTCCCTTTCTGATCTGAGCAGTACCAATCATAAACCTGTCGCTGGTGATGACAGCTCGCTTCTAATCATCTATTCTCCACTCCATGACCCAAGGCTCGGTGGAGAAGGGCTAGTTCCCTGGACACGAACACCGTGTCACTGGGCAGAAGCAAGTGACTCAAATGTCTTCTCTCTCTTTTCTTAAGTTCATCAACACTGTTGTAACTTTTTCAGCAGGTAATCAGTCAGAAAGAGATGGTGTCAATCATGCCCCTAATTGACCACTTTAAAAACAAAGCCTCGTTTTAGCCGCGTTTGGCCTGCTTTTTAGACATCGAATATATTCTTTCGAGCTGATACCAGTCCATTTTGCAAACTTCGAGTTAATTGGTTTGAGACGGGTAAAGGTTTAAATTAGAGTTAGACGTCAGACTGTACACATTTATGTTTTGGCTCTCCGTTTTATGCAACGAAGAACCAAAACATTATGACCACCTTCATAATACACCCCTGGCTACCCAAAATGCAACACCAAGAAGGAAGCATCCGATTGGCCTGAAATTCGCAGCATGCGTCGCCTGCAAGAGGACATGCAAACGATTAGCATTGTAGGGCATATGGAAATCATGTGCGCCCGGCACGCCACCGAGAAACACTATAAAATAGGTGCACAGAAGGCGGAGTGTAAGTAGTGGAAGTGTGTTGTGCTGCCGGACCTGTACGTGGGAAGCTTCCTGATGCCTCGTCGCAGAATACGGCAGTCATTCCAGCATGTTTCGGAGTTCGACAGAGGACGAATAGTGGCTTATCGCGATAGCGGTTAATCGTACTGAGACATCAGCGCCCGTGTGGGACAACACCCAGCCACAGTGAGGCGAGTATGGATTCTCTGAGTGCAGGAGGGACGGACGGACTGACGTGAGCGATTGCCGCAGCCACGGCACACCACCGAACGGGAGGATCGGCATGTTGTGCGGCGGGCATTCACGGCTCGCACCGCCGCATCACGAACGTTAGCGCAGGAATTAGGGTGTGTTGCGCAACAACCTGTATCAGCACGTACCGTTCGACGTCGTCTGCAGGAGCGGGGACTTATCGCACGGCTCCCATTACCTTGATTACTATTGACGTTACACCACCGGCGAGTGCGGCGGCAGTGGGCCGTTGAACGCCGCACCTGGACTACGGAATGACAACACATTGTCTTCTCCGACGAATCTCGCTTCTGCCTGCAACACCACGATGGTCGGATTCGCGTGTGGCGGCACCACGGCGAGAGACTGTATGACACCTGCATTATGCATCGTCATACCGGTCCGTTGCCTGGCGTTATGGTTTGGGGCGGAATTGGATATGACACCCGCACCCCTCTAGTACGCATCGCCGGTACACTCAACAGCCACCGCTACATCTCCGACCTTTTGGAGCCTGTAGTCCTCCCTTACCTGTATGACCTGCTAGCGGCCACGTTTCAACAGGACAACGCGCACCCGCACGGGGCACGCATCGTGCAATACTTCTTTACGGCCCACTAGGGGTCTCTACTGCCGTGGCCCGCCTGTTCTCCCGATATATCGTCCATCGAACATGTCTGGTCGCTGATCGGCCACCGAGTGGCCCGGCAAGCACTACCCGCGGCTACGCCTGATGAACTGTGGCAGAGTGTGGAATCAGCCTGGACCGACATACCCCAAGCCCACATCCGAAGCCTCTTTCGTTCGATGCCGCGGCGTGTAGCGGCCGTTATTGCCAGCCATGGGGGCCACACGAACTATTGATGTCTGCGTGTTCCGCAAGTCGCACGGGCCTGTAAGCTCAATCGTTTCATCTTTGTATATGTTGTTATGTGTCCAGTAAATCTGGTTTTGCTATCTCGTGTCCTCCTTGGTGTTGCATTTTGGGTGGCCAGCAGTGTAGAATGTTGGTCCTCCATGTGTCACCAAAATAGCTCTTACCCACTATAGGATTTTAAGGGTGTCTTGTGGTATCTGTTACCAGCAGATCCTTTAACTCTTATTACGTACGCAGTTGAGCTGTCGCAGATCGGATTTGCTGTTCTAACACAATCTGCAGATGGTTGATTGAAGTGCTGTCAGGGAATATGAACGCCAGGCAATACGTGGAAGTCTTCCTCATGTTCCGCGAATCATTCTTGAATCCGGGCAGTGTGGCATGGCGAATTATCTCTCTCAAATTAGTCTCACCAGGGGTAACACCGTTGCCATGAAAGAATGTACCTGGTCAGCAATGATGTTTAGATAGGTGGTAGACATCATACTTTCCTGTACATGAATGAGCGCACGCAGGGTTTTTCAGAAGAACATTGCCCAAAGCATTGCACTTCCTCCACCTGCTCGTGTCCGTCCTACGGTGAATCCTGGTGACAACACTTCCACAGGTAAAGGACGTGTGCGTCCTTTACCCGACCGGCCACAAGGCACAACAGGAAACGAGATTGACCGGTCCACACTATTAATTTAAAATCCAGTTTTGATGCTTGCGTGCCCATTGTACGAGCTTTCGAATGTGAACTGAGATTAGCATGAGCACCCGAAGCGGCCTGCTGTTATGCAGCTAAATTTACAGCACGGTTCGATGTACTGAGTGTTGTGACACATTACCCTCACGTCACCAGCATTACCGACGAGTTACGCCGCAGGATGGCTTGACACATACGGGTTAGCCTTTGCTCGTCTCTTGCACCGATGAGCAGGGGTCGGCCCATACCTTACAGGTGGTTCGTGGGTTTTTTACGCTTTCCAACCGTAGGTTGAAGAAGCGTATATGCTCCAGCCTTGTCTCTCAGACTGTAAGCACGATAACTCACGCAAAAATTGCTCGATTTCGATGAAAATTTAGTATGTGGTACGGGACAACCTGGGGCCGAACCCTATTGAAAACGGACGAAATGGGGTTAAAGGTCAGGACATAGGAGCGGGATTCATTCCACCGCCCTTATGCGTCATAGCGTAAGTAACAATGCTTCGATTGCCACAAAATTTTATCATCTTGTTCCGGAGTTACTTTGAACCGGTTATTTTAAATATAATCGAAATGGGGTCAAAGGTCAGGGCCCAGGAGCGATATTTATTGCATAGCCTTTATCCTCAAAACTTTTTTTTTATTGGAAGTTTAACGACCACCGTGAGCAATTCAATGGGGTATAAGCAGTCGCCCGATCCTAATTTAGGGCCACTGGCTCCAGGGAAGCGAGAGAGCCAGTGCCGTAAGACAAACACAACATCCATGCCTCACGGGATTAGAACCCGGACTCCTTACGGACGAATGATCAGAGGCCATCGCTTAGACCACTACCCCACCGAGGGGGCTCCTCATAACTTGACTAAAACTGCTTCTATTGCGACAAAACTTTAGTATGTTGTTTCGGAGGTATACTGAACCAATTCTGTTTAATATAATTGAAATGGGGTCAAAGGGCAGGACATAGGAGAGGGATCCATTCCATCGCCCTTATGTGTCATAACTTACGTAAAAATGATGCTTCGATTGCGGCAAAACTCTATCATGTTGTTCTGGAGGTATACTGAAACGGTTCTGTTGAATATAATCAAAATGGGGTCAAAGGTCAGGGCACAGGAGCGAGATTTATTTCACAGCCATTATTTTCGTAACTTAAGAAATAACTTGAGTAATGAGTTCTGGTATGTTGGAAAGCCTATCATAACACAGGTCTGCAAACAAATATTTTTTTTTCAGCTGCATGGGATGTTTTTGGTTAATATTATGTTTCCAAACATGACCTCCATTTCCCTCCATCAAGTACAGTTTTTTTGCAAAATACAAGGTGTTTGCATAAAAAAAAGCATAACAATAATGAGAAAACCACCATTTCATTACAATGAACTAAAAAGGATTTCTTATAATAAACAAACAATTTCTTCATGAAATGTACTTAACATTCCGTGTTCATTCTTTTTGCCTATGAAACCTTTTCTTCTTCTCTTTGATACTTTTCCGAACACGCTTCCGCTTTCCACTTTCTGTTTCCCGCTTGAGCATCCAACAGTAGTCAGCTAGCATATTGACGTCCCATCGTCCTTGGTAGCGTCTCTCGATATCACGGACATCTTGGTGAAAATTTTCACCCTGCTCTTCACTGAGGGCTCCCACATTTTCGGGAAAGTAGTCGACATGGGAGTGTAAGAAATGAACTTTTAAGCTCATCTTGCATCCTTGAGCTTTTTACACAGCCAACATGCGTTGTACAATGGTTTTGTAGTGAGGGTCTTTAGTAATACCCAAAAACTTGTGCACTACGTCTTTGAAATAGTCCCACGCTTCTTTTTCTTTTTCTCCCATTGTTTCTGAAAAGAGGGGATCGGATAGCAGTTTTCGTATGTCGGGGCCAGTAAAAACTCCCTCTTTCAACTTGGCTTCAGACAGTTTTGGGAACTTGGAACACAGATATCTGAAACATTTCCCATCTTTTGGCAGTGATTTCACAAACTGTTTCATAAGCCCCAATTTAATATAAAGAGGTGGTAATAAAACCTTTTCAGGAGTAACCAAGGTTGTATTAATGACGTTATTTTCGCCGGGGATTAAGGCGTCTCGAAGTGGCCAGTCAGTGTTTGTCCAATGAAGATCTCTGGCTCGACTGTCCTACAAGCAAAGGAAGCAGGGATATTTCGTATAACCTGCCTGCTGGCCCAACAACACGGTTAGTATTTTGAAGTCTCCACAAAGCATCCAGCGATTTTCTTGATATTTTACTTTCTTAAGAATCATTGCCACATCGTTATAGTTTTCCTCCAAATGCACCAAGTGTCCTACAGGAAGTGATGAAAATTTATTCCCATTATGCAGCAAGACTGCTTTGAGGCTTGTTTTTGAGGAATCAATGAGTAGGCGCCACTGAGATGAATCATATTCTATTTCAAAACACTTCATTAGCCCTTGAACATCACTACAAAAAACGAGATTTCCTTCTTTGGAGAAAACTGTAGTGAATTCTCTCTCTCGGTGCCTGTGCCACGAAAATGAGGTTCCGGGTGACAGCAGGTTTTTATTTTTTAATCTTGAACCCAGAAATTCGGCAGCATCTTTTGAAAGGCCTAAATCTCTAACCAGGTCATTGAGCTCACTCTGATAAAAAGTTGGGGCCCCCTCATCAACAGAAAAATCTGAAATAGATTCGTCCTGGGGAGGTAATGTGTTTCCGTCCTCAGAATCACTCAGGTATCATCCAAACTGGAAGGTGGGTGTGGAACTGGTATTGCAGAGCTATGAGGCACTGGACGAATAGCTGAATTTAGGTTTGGGTAAGATATTTTCTTTTTATTTTTTGTATTGAAACCTTTCACATCTACCGAACAGAAATAGCAGTCGGTAGTGTGGTTTTGCTGTTCACGCCACATCATAGGAATGCCAAAACGAAATGAGTATTTTTTACGCTTAAACCACAAACGGAGATCTTCCTCGCACCTTCTGCTCACCTTATGAGGAGCCCATGCTTTGTCTTGATCCCCAAGTTTCAACTTGAAGTAAGCAAAATACACTTTCTTCACGAAATCCCTTATGTTTCTTTGTTGACTTTTAACAGTGTATTCACCGCAAATAAAACAAAAGTTGTCAGGAGAAATAACACACCCTCTTGGAGATATAATATATAACTAAAAACACGAGCACAGTCACGTTTGAATGCCAAATGTAAACTGAGTGTGGCTCCTCGCTGTTTGTATACACCGCATTGAGTACACACACTGACTCTCCGTACATCTAGAAGCAAATGCTTTTCCTGTGGTGAAGCAGATGGAAACTAGCCTCGCTCCCTTCAAAAAGACCAGTGAAATAACACATAAAACATAGGTGAACACGAGAGCGAACGAGGTTATGTTGACACCTGCACGTCTGCCGATCGTCTCTCTCTGTAGCTGGGCAGGTTAATCGGCAACACCTGCTTCTTCCTCTGGCTCGATAAAAAGAAATTCCAAAATGGCGCTGCATATAAATAAAAGAAAACAGCAAAAAAAAATTTTTCCCGTTCTTAAAGATAAAAATTAATGCTTTCGAGGGATTCTCTAGGCACTTTTAGCCTCGAATATCCAGTAGTCATCTATATAAGCTATGCAACATAACCAAAGCAACCTAGATCCTGAACTTATTTAGCATGTTAAACATGATCAAATCTGACAATACGCTTGTTTATACTCATTCCTAATACCCTAGAGAACGTGTATAAACATGCTCAACCCAGCCAGTAAGATTCCTCACTTTTCGCTATAAACAAATTAAACCGGTTGGGACATGGTCAACCTGAGCTTCGGCCGCCCCGGTGGCGCAGTGGTCAAAGGCGCTGGCATCTGATCATTCGTCCGTAAGGGGTCCGGATTCGAATCCCGGTGAGGCATGGATGTTGTGTTTGTCTTACGGCACTGGCTCTCTCCCTTCCCTGGAACCAGTGACCCTAAATTAGGGACGGGCGACTGCTTATAGCCCATTGAGTTGCTCACGGTGGTCGTTAAACCTCCAATAAAAAAACAACAACAACAACAAAAAAAAAAAACCTGAGCTTCCTCACACCGCCAACACTAGCCTTGCCCTGCCAGCCTTCCACTGCCCCCCCCCAATTCCGCTCATTTTCTCTTTGTATTTATTCTTGAGTCTCACTCTAATACATATTAAATGAAAGTAAGAAATCACTTTTGCATAGGATTTTTAGAATCAAGAATAGGATACCAGATTTCGAGTTAAACGGGAGTTTCACTCTAAATGAAACTACAAGCACGAGTTTTGCAAGAAAACCTGACGTGACGGAATTTTTTGAGTATTTTCCCCGGTTTCAGTGTGTAAAAATCTATAAGAAACAGTATAAATATCCTGTGCAGTTTTTTCGTTGCAGACCTGTGTAATCAATGCATTGCGTGATTTTATTAACTTGTTCCCTCTTCTAACCACGGCTGGCCATAAGCACTTTACAAGCCTAGCCCTCTCGGAAATGCTTTGATCCAGTCGTCTGACCATTACAATTTAGCTTTTGTTAAACTCACTTAAGTACGCTGCCTTCCCTGTCTGAATAACACGAATAACACAGATTAACAGAGCTCAGTATCAGGTGTTATTTATACCGTTTCATAACTTTCACACAAGAAGATTCGTACTTACATGAATCGAGGGCAAAACAAATTTTAGCAGTGAGTCTTTTAGAAGTGCAGGTACTTTTGAAACATAAAAGTGCATTTACCCCTCCTAGAAAAACAAAACAAAACTGCATCATCGAAATTCAAAAACGCTTGAATTATCATCCGTGTGATTATTGCTGTGAGGTGCAAAAATAATTTTTTCGGATTCCAGTTGTGGACAAAGAGGCAGAGAACAAACAAAGGCGACACTGTAAGGGCTTACCGTTTCCCCAAAAGATGTACAAAGATAGGAAAATAAAATTATTGAGGGATTTTGTTTCTCACAGATGACAGATATTCAGTCGAGAAACCCTACAAAGTATTCAAACACTTTTCAGTTTCGTACTTTCGCAATTGGCAGATATACGGTAGACTTCCGGGTACCGGCAATTAAAGTACATGGAACATGGCAAGTCTTAAAAACCGCCACTTCATTTAAAGCAAATAAACAACCAAACAGAAAAGAAAACTTTTTGGTTTGGTATATTCCACATTTCCAATAAGTCTGTCACACTCTACCCAAGTAAAATTGAAATTCTTAGAAAGGCATCAATTTTTTGTTGATTTCACGAAACACCTGCTAGGAGTGCGAATTGCTAAAGCCTGGGGCAGCATTTTGTTTTATAAATAAAACGAAGTTTATTCTCAATCGTTACCTCTATGTTTCTTTTTGAAGTTGGTTCCTTTGCACTCAGATTGATTTTACCATTCGTCAAACACAAAGGGGATTGCAGTTTCTTACTGTTGGCTCCTTTACACTCAGCACACCTACCACACTGATTTTCCTATTCATTAAACACAAAGAAGATTCTATTTATTTTCAATTGGATCTTTTGTTCTCAGCACAACAACCACATTGATTTTGCCATTCATCAAATGCAAAGGAGATTCCAGTTTCTTGCAGTTGGCTCTTTTGCACTCAGCAAACCTACAACATTGATTTTACCATTCGTTAAATGGAAACGAGAAGAATGCGGTTTCTTACTGTTGGCTGCTTTGCACTCAGCACATCCACCACAATGAGTTTGCTATTCATCAAAAACAAAGAGGATTCTATTTCTTTTCAATTGGCTCTTTTGTCCTCAGCACAACAACTACATTGATTTTGCCATTCACCAATTGCAAAGAAGATTTCAGTTTCTTGCTGTTGGTTCCTTTGGACTCGGCACACCCACCCTATTGATTTTACTATTCATCAAACACAAAGGGGACACTAGTTTTGTCCATCTTCTGTCCAATCATCTCTGCATCGTCAAAGTATTGTCTCTGGTAAAGTGGATCATAATCTTCGAAGGTTTCTTTTCAACACAGCCAGCAAACAGAAGGACCAGATGATAGATTTAAGATGAAGGCAGTGCGAGTAATTTGCTTTATTGTTTCGGAATTTAACACCGCCGTCAGCAAAATCACAGGGCAATAAATAGTCTCCCGTACTTAAATTATGGCAACTGGTTCCAGGGAAAAGAGAGAGCCAGCGTCTTAAGACAAGTACACCGTCCATACTTTACTTGGGATTCGAATCCGGATCCCTCTAGGGCAAACTATAAAAGATTAGAAAGCAAGTTTCGTTCCACTCGGACACCGAAGTTGTAGAATGAGGGATGCACTGCTTGTCTTGTCACACAACTGAGTGATATTGTCGCAACGCTTGGTCTACCGCCACGATGGATGAATGGTCTTAAGCATAGGTCTCAAGCTGGTCGATCGAAATGGGTCCCAGATGTTCCGGATAAGCAATAGATGGTGCACTTGTCTTACGTCTCTGGCTGTCTTCCTTTCCTGGAGCCAATCTCCTTTTCTTCGAGCAAGTTGTCCTAAATAAGGGATGGGCGACTCCTTATAGCCGTAGAGTTTCTCATAGTGTTCGTTACACACCGAAACTAAAAAACTAAAAAGAAAGAAAAACACAAGCACGCGTGCGTGCGCAAAGTTGCATAGCCTTGCCAAAAATGAAGTGCCCAATCACCAATAATGTTGTCTTCCTTTATTTTGATGTGGTGTCTCATGGTTTTGAGAGCTCTCTCCCAGCAATGGCGGTTGTATTCGTAGGTACTAGTAGTGTGTGTGTATGTGTGTGTGTGTATGTGTGTGTGTGTAAGCCCATTCATGAGAAACACACACGCCGTTACTTTGACTACTCATCAAGAAAGAGAGGACAGCTTTTTATCTATCTATGGTTCAGCGAGCTTGGAAAGACACGCAAAAATTTGTCATTTGGTATTATAATTGTACAACCAAATGCAGAATTCATCTAGTGTAATAATTCTTTGCGAATTCTGGCTGGTTGTCCTGCTTTACAATGACACATTTTTACAGCCTCTAGAATTCAATCGCTTATTGCTCGGAAGTCAGAAATCTAGGAATCCATCGCGCATATACACTGACACTGCCGGAAAGTGAAAAAAGAACACCAAGAAAGAATTGGCGGACGATCATGAAATTTACATATGTTAATGGAGTCGAATTTACGTAGGTGTGATGTTAATTTCGGGACCAACCTGTTTGCGCTTACGCCACAGTACGGCATAATATGCAAATTATCGTCGGTGGTATTTAAGGAGTACGGCGAAGTGAATGTAATTAGTCGTCGGCGTACGGACACGTGCGAAGACCCTGAAGAAGCTGCAATGCCTGGACATGGAAGACGTGTACGATTTCAGCAGTTATCGGACTTTGAGCGAGGTCGTCTCGTCGGACTCCGCGAGGCCGGGTGGTCGTATGGTCGTATTCCGGAGCGAATTGGACAGGAAGTATCGGTGGTGATACGATGGTGGCGTAGATGGTCCGAGGAACATTCCCACACGAGAAGACGTGGAACCGGGAATCACAGACGGACTGATGAGCGGACATATCGACGCATAAGAAGAGCGGTGTTGTCACGCAGAACATCCACTGCGACGCAAATCCGAGCTGCCGTTGCACCTGAGGTGACTGTGCGAACAATCCGCAACCGTCTACTGGATGCAGGACTACGTGCACGTGTGTCTCTGGCATGTGTACCTCTGACTCCAGCCCACCGCCAGGAACGGCTGCAGTGGTGTCTCCAACGTCTGCACTGGAGAACGCAATGACGATCTGTCGTGTTCAGCGATGAAAGCAGATTCTGCTTGGGAGCCTCCGATGGCCGTATGCGTGTTCGCAGACGTACAGGAGGCGTCTCCACCCTTCTTGCATCCACCAGCAACACACAGGTCCTACACCTGGTCTGCTGGTGTGGGGAGCGATCAGCTATCACTCCCGTACACAAGTAGTGTTTGTACCGGGAACGTTAAACAGCACCTCCTAAATCAACAACATCATTCAGCCAGTTGTTGTGCCATTTGTAAGGTCGGTACATCGTGGTGTTTTCCAGCAAGATAACGCACACGCACACACGGTACGTGCAGCGCAACATGCACTTCAGTGTGTGAGACAACTTCCATGGCGTGCACGTTCACCGGATTAGTCCCCCATCGAGCACGTGTGGGATTTTATGGGACAACGACTTATCCGGTCTCCACGGCCAGCCACGACAATCCCCGATTTATGCGTCCAGGTTGAGGATGCTTGGAACTCAATACCCCAAACTTACATCCAACATCTGTACGACAGACTCCATGCCAGAATTGCACAGTGTGACGCAGTTCATGGAAGTTCAACCTCGTACTAACCGTGTTACATGGAAATGTTATTTTCAGTTTACCAGCAAATACAGCTGTATTTTGCCATAATGTTTTGATCACGTTGTCCTCTGTATTCCGTTATTATGCTGTATAAATTTCGTTGGTATCATACGTCTCCTTCTTTGTGTTCTTTTTTCACTTTCCGCAAGTGGATTTAAATGATGGTTTGTAACAGCGTGCATGCCGACAGCTATTACTTTTGAGAATGTCAGACAGCTCCTCATTTGCAATGTTTAAATCTTCACGTACTATAACAGAAGCTTCATTTGTAGTCACATAGGGCAGTCGAAGCATCCCGATGGCGGTTGGGCGGTTTTGGAAGTACTAGAGGCATGGCAGCTCTGTTTTCGCTATGGCATTCGACAGGTGCCAGTTCTAGCTGCAGTATAAAAGGAATAGTGAGCAATTTGGTTGATTTCGGAGATTTGACATCAAGTTGAAGATGCAAGACCAAACTGTGCATTTTCACCATATTTTACTGTTTTACTTTCGTAAAGGGAAGAACGCGCGTCAAGTTTGTGAAAAGTTGCGTAAAGTGTACGGTGATAATGCTCTACAAGAACGTCAGTGCCAGCGGTGGTTCGCAAATTTCCGTGCTGGTGATTTTGACCTCAACGATGCTCCTCGGTCCGGGAGGCCAACCGAGGTTGATAACGACCAAAGCAAGGCATTGATCGAATCAAACCCACGTTACACGACACGAGAGATTGCAGACACATTGCACAACCATCATTCAAGTGTTCACGACCACCTGAAGAAGCTGGGATACTTAAGCAAGCTCGATGTGTGGGTTCCTCATGAACTCAAAGAAGCTCAATTGACGGCGCGTATAAACATCTGCGATATGCTCACTAAACGCTAGGAAAACGATCCTTTTTGGAAGCGACTGATAACTGGTGACGAAAAGTGCATCGTGTACAACAATGTGCTGCGCAAACGGTCTTGGTCCCGACGTGCTGCTTCGCCTCAAACGACATCCAAAGCAGACATTCATCAGCGGAAGGTTCTGGTCTCAGTGTGGTGGGTTTTTAAAGGTGTCGTATTTTTCGAGCTCCTACAGCGGAACCAAACAATCAATTCGAATGTGTACTATAGGCAATTGGACAGTTTGAACAAATCCATCATCCAGAAACGTCCAGAGTTCGTTCATCGTAAAGATGTTGTGTTCCATCACGACAACGCGAGACCACACACAAGTTTGATCACCCGCCAAAAAATACTGGAGCTTAAATGGGATGTGTTGCCACACCCAGCATACTTGCCTGACCTTGCGACGTCAGACTTTCACTTGTTTCGCTCTTTTCAACAGTCCTTTCGTGTTATAACGTTCAATTCAGATGAGGCTGTAAATCAGCACCTTGTACAGTTTTTCGCCACGAAAGACAGGTGCTTCTATGAACGAGGCATTCTTCAGCTCACTGAAAGATGGTAAAAGGTTATCGAACAAAACGAGCATTATATCATTGATTGATCTTTGTTCTTTCTATCAGTAAATGACCTTTGCAAAACATGGCTAAAGTACGTCATGACTTTTCCGACAACCCAATATGTGTCAAACGACTTCGTCCTTTCACTGAAATCTTTGGATCAATGCTGTGGTTTCCTGACGCAAAACCATTTTTTCATTAGCTTGTTTCAACATAGGTCAATCTTTCCCTGCAGTCTTGTTCAAGAAGTACCAACGTTTAAGCAGTTTCTTTTCAGACGACATGGAGACCAAACGACTTTCATGCCGAGGGTCATACATGGAGAGTAATAATAAGATAATCAGCCATGGTAATCAGCAGAGTTCGGCAGGAATGCATTACAAAGCGATGGAAGTACAGATTACAATTAACGTGTAATGCATTACAAGGTAATCCCAAATATAGTTTGCACAAGGTAATGGAATTAATCTGTAATGCATTACAATGAAGAGGATATAATTCAATTATTTAATAATTCCATTCCAACGCAATGGAATTATTTGGTAATGAAAATTACACAATTTGCAAATAATAATTACATACTAATAGTTTATAGAAATGTACGTGTGCCAAAAGCTATGTCTAGAACAGTTGGCCATGTAACATAACAGACAGAGGAGACCTAAGTGTCATGCAGAATGTTCTAGAATCGCCAAGAATGTTTTAGACGTTATGTTGTTGTTCTTTGTTGAAGACTAAAATGAACTTTTCTTTGTTGAAGACTAAGATGAACTTTTCTTTGTTGAAGAAAAAGATGAACTTTTCTTTGTTGAAGACTAAGATGAACTTTTCTTTGTTGAAGACTAAGATCACATGCAACGGCATTGATCATTCTTTCATTTTTTTACTATTCTCTAACCGAAATAAACATCTTATTCGTACTTACTTCATATGTACACTGACGGAAAGAAATATCCCAACACCAAGAAGGGGTTGTGTTAGATAAACGACAGTTGGTAGGCGGTGAGAGTATATCGTTAGTTGTCGTTGAGATTCGACGTAGGGTGTTGATGTTAGTCAAGAATGCCTTTAAGAAACTTCATATGTACACTGACGGAAAGAAATATCCCAACACCAAGAAGGGGTTGTGTTAGATAAACGACAGTTGGTAGGCGGTGAGAGTATATCGTTAGTTGTCGTTGAGATTCGACGTAGGGTGTTGATGTTAGTCAAGAATGCCTTTAAGAAGACGAAGAAACCATTATCAACAGCTCACGGAGTTTGAACGAGGTCGTGTAATAGGTCTACGAGAAGGTGGATTTTCTTTCCGCAATATTGCAGAACGACTTGGCAGGAATGTAGCCACTGTGCATGATTGTTGGCAGCGGTGGTCAAGGGAAGGTACTGCCTGAAGAAGACCGGGTTGCGACCGGCCACGTGGCACTACTGAGAGGGAAGACCGCCGTGTACGGCGTATGGCCGTGGCGCATCGTACCGCGTCTGTGGCAGCAATTCGAGCTGCAGTTGCCACCACAGTGACACAACGAAATGTTACAAATCGGTTACTTGAAGGACAGCTCCGAGCCAGACGCCCTGTAGCGTGCATTTCACTTACTCCAAACCACTGCCGTTTGCGACGTCAGTGGTGTCAAGCTAGAGCTCATTGGAGGACGGAGTGGAGATTTGTTGTGTTTTCTGATGAAAGCCGGTTCTGCCTGGGTGCCATTGATGGCCGTGTGTTGGTTAGAAGGAGGCCAGGTGAGCGCCTGCAACCAACCTGTCTGCGGCCATATACACACTGGACCTACACCTGGAGTTATGGTCTGGGGAGCAATTTCCTATGACAGCAGGAGCACTCTCGTGGTTATCCCACGCACCCTGACGGCCCAGTTGTACGTCGGTCTGGTGATTCAACCTGTTGTGCTGCCATTCATGAACAGCATTCCAGGGGGTGTTTTCCAACAGGATAACGCTCGCCCGCATACCGCTGTTGTATACCAACATGCTCTACAGAGTGTCGACATGTTGCCGTGGCCTGCTAGATCACCAGATCTTTCACCAATCGAACACGTATGGGACATCAATTGACGACAACTCCACCGTCACCCCCAACCATCATTAACCGTCCCTGTATTGACCGACCAAGTGCAACAGGCATGGAACTCCATCCCACAAACTGACATCCAGTACCTGTACGACACAATGCATGGACGTTTGCGTGCTTGCATTCAACATTCTGGCGGTTACATCGGTTATTACTGTACCAGCATTTCACATTTAAATGGCTTTTCTCGCGCTTACAATAAGCTGTGATCTTGAAACCTTAATCGATTAAATATGTTACCTATACCAATGTATTGCCGCCATTTCATTCCTCTACAACTATTTTTTCGTGGTGTTGGGATTTTTTTTTCCGTCAGTGTATTATTTCGTTCAAATCACTTTACTTGCGGCGAAGACGGGGCAACTACTCATATCATACACGTACAATCTCCAATACCTACATACACTCATTTGAGGGGCGAGGAGTGGAACAATTGTCAAATAACCTACACAACGTGTACGGGTGTACTGGTTGCTAGTTTATTCACGTTGTATTGTTACCCATAAGTTATTGGTTAATTACCAACATATAGTTAATCATTAACCATTACGATTATAATGGGTAATTGCTACATGTCATTACAATTACCATGTAATTCTAATGACAAGTTCATTATTACCATGTGATGGTAACGCTAAGGTCTTGTTTCCATTACGATTACTCTGTAATGCATTACCGATTAATTCAATTATTCTGGTAATTAGTCATCAGGTTGGCATGGGCTCAACATCGCATCTAAATAACTGAAAAAGTGGATGTCGTTGTGATACAAATCCTTCCTACAGCATACCCTGAGAACTAACTATGCCACATAATTCCCATTTAGACATTTTTGGAAATGAAAACATTACGCATTACGCATAATATGTACTGCATTCTTAACGTGCTCGCAAGAATAAAGCAGTTGGATTGAAGACGAACTCGTAGAAAACAAATATTTGTAGGTTTGATAGGGCATATTTAGAAGTAACTGATGCTCCCGTCTATCTTGGACAACAGATATCAAGCGAGAAGCACATCGCAGAAGACATTAGCAAGCTTATTAAAGTTGGATTGGGAGTATTTGGAAGCAACGGTATAATTTTCAAGAGAAATTTACCATTATGTTTTAAAAGTGTTTAATCAGTGCATCTTTTCAGTTCTTACTTATAGGTCAGAGATATGGACCTTAACTAAAGGTGACATTCAGAGGCTGCAAACTACTGAAAGAAATATGGATAAGTGCATATTTGGCTTAACCAGGAAAGATCAAAAGAGGAACTCATGGATCCGGAAAATGACTTGAATAGGTGACGTCAAGATTAAAGGAAGCAATAAGTCCAGCCCATTCCCAAGAAATGGTAATTGGCTGGACTTATTGCTAAAGGAGCTTACCACACACACACACACACACACACAGAGATTTGGACAACTGAAACAATAAACTGGATTCCAAGGGGGAAAGAAAAGACATGGGAAAAAGGCCACGTGGGAGATGGGTCGATAGAATACAAAAGCATACCACAGTGACATAGGAGAAAACAGTGTGTTGTGAAATAAACTCAGGGAGATTTTCATCCAGCAGTGGATTGAGAATAGTTTTTATTGTTATTGTTGATGATAACCATTAGAATCTTGATTCATTTCACACTCTAATTGAAACCATCATGGGATGCAAACAATGTCTTGAAATTTGGGGTCATGGCCTACTATGGCGGTTCAATAACTCAACAATGAAGGTACATGGCGTTGGGCCGCTACGATGGCGTACTGTTCTAAGCGCTGGCTTCGGACTATTCGTCCGTGATGGACCGGGTTCGATTCCCAGTGAGGCATGGATATTGCGCTTGTCTTAAGGCGCTGGCTCTCTCTCCCTTCCCTGGAAGCAGTGACCCTAAATGAGGGACGGGCGACTGCTTATAGCCCATTGAGTTGCTCACGGTGGTCATTAAACTTCCGAAAAAAAAATACGTGCCGTTGGCACTTTTGGTAACCATGCCCGCTTACGCTTGAGAAACACTCAATATATCCTTTGGAAACATATTTAAAGCACTCACACGTCTCATGCATCAAATTATATGTTTCGTTCGCAACCAAAAACCATAGTTTTTTAATATATTCCTTTTGACCAATCGATGAAGATTCAGCTTTCATGTAACACCTATAAAATTAACAGAAATTGGAAATTAAATCCCAATTATGCCGCTGCAAAAATCTGAAACGCAGCTGCGTCAACATGAGCGAAATGTTTTCTTTGACGTTCCACTAGTTTCTAGCCTCTCTATTTTCTTCTTTTACACGCCCCCAACCGTTTCTTCCCTCCCTCCCTTCGTTCCTATGTCACGCCTTCTCTCTCTTTATCCCCCTATTGCGCCAAGAATTTATGACGTCATCGACAACTGCGCTGTATTCAGCTTTCCAAACACTAGAAAAGTGAAGAAGGGTGGAAGAAGGGAATCTGTCAGCATTCTGAAATAAACTCGTTGGGGAAATATTTGCTTAACCTCTCGGTACGCAAATGAGGGAGACTTTCTCTGACGGAGAGGATCGTCTGAGACAAGAGCGGTTAAAAACATTAAAATTCTAAATTCATCAGCGTGAAGAAATTAGAAAGAGTAAAATATTTCGCTTTCGAAAGAGCCAACTGTTTCACATCGGAAAAGGTCAAATATTTCTGACGTTTCTCCGAGGTAAAAAAAAGATCCGCCGCTTATTCTTAAGTGTTGGTTATTTTCCCCTTTCGAAAATGAGTTTGCGAGACCGAGGATGAATAATTTGGTAAACGTCAACGCGACAAATTTCCGTGTGAATCGGAGCTAATGCTTGCGTATTTAACAACCTTTTACTGGCTCAAGCTCAAACTAATTAATTATCGAGTACTCTCTGAGAAAAACGACATAGGTCTCATGCTGTGCGTAAGTTATCAGGAAAACAATAAAGTCAGGCATTTATTTTTCTTGTTTCTTATAGAGAATTTATCACGCAAAGCTAGGTCAGAAATGCATATAATGTATTTTTTACTTTTAAAAAAAAATGCTTATAATTATAAGACGATTCAAAAAACCTCGATGTTTTTGAGCATTTAAAAGTGCTTAAGGTCGATGCTTTTAAGCATCGATCTTTTGCCACCGATAGTCGATGTTTAAAACTCGATGTTGCAGAAGCCGTTGCATCGAAAAAAATGTCGGTTTCTTGACCTGTGTTTGAAACTGGTAAATAATATTTTCTACGTAAAGTAAATGAATTTCTTTTTGTTGCATTCTTATATAGAGGAAGGAAATATCTTTCTTTTGGCTGCTTCGGTCGATGATTCGTTGGTGAAAACCGAGTTCTTTTCCTCGATGGTACGGGAGCCGATGCATCGAAAAACATCGATATTTCCACCGGTACTTCAAGCGTTTTAACAGACACTATAAGTTACTCGATGTTGAATTGGTGAATAATCCAGTTATACTGAACAGATGTTTTACGAATCGATTGCCCATTCACTGCTGCAGATGGAAAAGTGAAAATTCTTCAGTTTATTAGCGAAACATCGAAGTTTCCACAGTTACATCGATCATTTTAACAAATATTATTAGATAATTATTCGATGTTGAATTGGTGAGTAATTACTGTTATATTCAACAGAGATTTTACCCTATATTGTCCATGTATTGCTGCAGGTTGAAAAGTACGAATTCTTCGGATTATTTTAAAAAACATCGAAACATCGAGGTTTTCACCGATACATCGAGAATTTCAACCGATATTATCGATGTTTCGGGAATGAGTAACCACCGATGTTCAACATCGATGTTTTTCTTCTATGTACCCCTCCCTAGTTCTTCTCGAAATAAATAAATAAGAAAACAAATGTGTGAAAACTTTAATAAAGCGAAAGAATTGTTAACACATATGAACCAAATCATTATGATCACTCCTATCTCGACCGATGTTTCGTGCAGCACGTAGCTATTACATCACCCACAGGCTCAGAATGTATAAAAGAAATGAGCAGGGCGTATCGATTCGCCAATACAATGCCCGTGAAATGGGGAAATGGAAGGATTTGTCGAAATTTAACCGGGGAATGATCAGTGCTAGGAATCCGGTGACGACCACCAACTCAATAGTCACAAATAGACGTTCCTTACGAGTTCAAATCGCTCTCAACAGTTTGTAGACATCTCGTAATATCAAAGAATATGGTAGCGAACTTTTCAGTCTATGCGTATCAACCCTTTTCCTCCTACGAGTTCTGTCGAACCAACCTGCTTCTGTTTCTCGTTGCAGAACTGTTAAGCGAAAATTTAGTTACGTATCCTGCAACGTTAGGGTACCCAGAGGCGACTTTAGATCTTTTGGGGTCCTAGGCGCTAAAAGATTCAGGGCCCTCCTTCGCCTTCTTATCCCCTCAGTAATTTTCATTCGTCAGATTAAAAAAAAAGTAAAGTCAAGAATAAAGTTTTTACGCTTTTTAAAATAGCATTCTATCTTTCTATTATTAGAAAGTTTTGTAACAAACAGAGCTAATGTGCTCACTATGTCTGTCTGTGCACACCAAATTTTTGTTTTTAGTGGTATTTCAGGAATTATTTTTGAGGCTAGTAGGAAATCAAAGTATATTAAGCTTGTCACTTTAAATATCCTATATAATTTCATGAATTTGCAGCTAATAGCTGTCAGAGTCGAAAATTAAGAACAATTAAAGTTCTGCTGTGAAGAAACTATTCAACTTAAAGGTAAAATTATTTTTGTGACTCTCAGAATAGGCTTAATTGTTCCTACTGAAATATTTAAATTTTCCAATTATTTCGTTAATTTCTTGCTAGAGGTGCTGAATGCCAAAAAATTGGGTTCACGTAGATTTTTCAAAAATTATTTTTAGCGAATGATAGGACATAAAAATAAATATTAAATCAGGGGAGGAGAAAGTAATAAGAAACTGTTGCAATACGATAGAAATTTCTTTTTAACACTATCAAAATAAGAAAAAGATAAATAGTGTGACATTCTCAAATTTCTTTATTTTTGCAACCTAAATATTGGCTCTTTTGTTTAGGCTGCCTTAAGGGGGATCAGAGCTGAGGAAGAACTTGCTTACTCTACACCAAAGGGAAAAGGTAATAAACACCAAACATCCCCCAATGATCAAGACAGTTCCTCCTCATCGCAACTCAGTGGGGAAGGAGTTCCAACACAGATATTTTCCTTTGGCTGGAAGCCGCATGAAAGTAATTTATATAACAACAGACCAGTTAAGTATTCGCCTTACACAATGAAAAGTGTAGGAAGCGTGAATTTTTCCTTCAATTTCCACTAAACGGAAGACTAAATTATTTTAACTGTTCCTTTCAAAACCAAGACATCGATGAGAACTCGAAATTTTGGAATATCAACAACAGCAGGAGAAAATATGTTACTAATATGAGAAAGTAAAATATCAATTGACAATACAAATAAAATAGTCGCTTTAAGGATTTATTTGTTTAGGTCTTTGGAACCCAAAACAATATTGCCAATCTAATTATACGTTTACGGGGGACCCAAAAGTTCTGGGGCCCCCGTAAACGTATAATTAGATTGGCAATATTCTTCCTAGGTGCGCGTCTAGTGCTCCTAGTCGGAAATCCGCCACTTAGTGTACCCTATGAATAGGCCAAGTCTCACGTATTTCCTATGACTAGGCCAAGTCTTAAGTATTTTCTATGACCAGGTCAAAATTCACATTAAATTGTCTTCGGTTTCAAAACATACTATGGATCATTCATAGTAACTATTTTTAACGAATAATTTGCCTTTTTCCTGTTTGCGGATTGATGCTGTTATTAGAGAAAAGAAAGACAATTGTTAATTTGCTAGTGATAAGAGACGCAAAAATTAGCTGGAAACGAGCAAATAATATTAATATCCGCTGCTGAAAACTGAAAATCTCTTTATTATTGAGCTGTCTTTGATGTAAGAAAAAAGGAAAAACGAAATAAATTTGGAGAACAAGCGTTTTGTGTAACCAATACCAAAGTCTTCATTAACTCGTTTCCGGCAACAAAGAAATGTGGAGCTTATTTTTCACACACGCATTAAGAAAAATATTTGCTTCGAAAAAAATACAGTTATGAAAACTTGAAACTAATTACTCTATTCCGAACTCTGACATACGTATTTATTATACATGAACTTTATTGGTAGGTGACAAAAAAACTGAGTTTATAGAAGTTTAGATGTGCCAGATATTATAACTGGATTGACCATTTACTGTAGTGGCCAAAATTGTGGAAACCTTTTGAAAATAGTGTATTTTTGAGGTTCGATGGCTGATAACACCACTTTTTTTGGTGTAATACCATAAAATTATATTTCAATGGAAAGATAATTTCATCAAGAATGTAATGCAATAACTTTTATGAAGGATTTTGTGTTAGAACAGCAATTATAAAGAAGAAAAGTGAAACACAGAAAAAATGAGGTATACAAAAATTCTTACCATGTCAGTAAATACTTAGTTGGGTAACCTTTAGCGTAAATTACGGCCTTACAACGCCTTCCCATGGAGTGAACCTAGTTTTTTAGTTCTGCAGCTGTTATAATGTGAAACCAAGATTAAATTATTTCTTCTAATAATTGGGTTTTATTGCTGGGTTGCTTCTGACTAACAAGTTTCTTTAATCGGCTTCACAGATTTTCGATGGGGTTAAGGTCTGGGCTATTCCCAGGCCATCCCAGTAGTGGAATATGATTATCTTGAAACCACGTTTTGCCCACAGCAGCAACATGACATGGAGCCGAATCCTGTTGAAATATAAATACTTCATTTTCTTGGAAAAGATCACGTGCGGAAGGTTTCAGTTTGGGCTCAAGTATTTCATTAATGCATTTTTGGCCATTTATATTCCCATTAATCATGCAAATTCTGCCCACACGTTTTGATGTCATACAACCCCAGATTATAACACTAACTGGGTGTTTCACGGTACATGCAATTCAATCAGGATGCAAATCTTCTCCGATTCTTTTCCTTACGTATTTTATGCCATCACTACCAAACAGGGAGATTTTGGTCTCATCACTCTAAATAACACTGTCCTACTGTTCCGCTGTCCAGTTAACATGGATTTTAGCCCCAATTTAATCTTTTCAACCTTTGTTTGAGAGATAAATAGGGCTGTTTTCGTGGAATTCTAGCTTTTAGACCAAATTCCTGCAGTCTGCGCCGAACAGTCCTTGCACTAAACTTCACATTGCATTGCACCATTTCATCTTCTATATGTCCAGAAGATTTTCTTCTGTCACTTAGGCACAGTCTCTTAATTCTTATATCATCACTTGCTGTTGTGCACCCTTTCCTACCTTTACCAGTCTGGTTTTGTAGTGACTGAGTCTCCTTATAATTCTTCAAAAATTTAGAAATGCCACCTTTGGTTAAGTTTCCACCAATTTTTCTTCTAATTTCTTCATAACTAAAGCCTTGTTCACATAATAGTACTATTTTACATGGCTTTCTGGGTGACCAGTCAACTCTTTGCTACATTTTTTAAATTTTATTACGTTTTGCAAGCTAACTAAATGAAAGAAAACACACACACACACACACAAACAACAACTTGATAGCAATCACATAACACACTGGCAAATGCCCTCCTCTTAGCTCCAATACATGACATCAATAGCTGAATCCTACTGTGACCTGATTGGCTCATTGCCAAAACAAGATGACACTTGATTGGCTCTCTAAACACTCATGCTCATTGGCCACATTCAAATGAAGGAAAGCTACTTCATATCAACCTAAGCAATTTGTGCTTTCATTTTCTGGTTATTTGGCTATAACTTTTCATAGAACACAGATAATTGAACAAACTTTGTAGCATTACATTCTTGATGCAATTATCTTTCCATTGTTATATAATTTTATGGTATTGCTCCAAAAAGAAACTTGGTGTTATGAGCCATCAAACCTCAAAAATACACTTTTTCCAGAAGGTTTCCCCAATTTTGGCTACTACTGGAAGTACGAGACAGGAAACTAATAAATGAAATGATAAAAATGACAATAAGAAATACTAAAAGAAACGAAATGTTGCGTAAGCACACACACACACACACACACACACACACACGAAAAGAAATATGTTTGACGTTTGCACAAATCTGATCTTCCCCAGAAAAGTTTTCTTGTAGACATCTTCCCGTATTTACATTGTAATGGTTAAGAATTTCTTACATTTGCGAAGCTTAAAGGACTTTTTATCTATGAATCATCAGCAAAACCCAAAAAGTAAGATGTGTTCCGAGATCAGAATGACGCATCTATGTAACGGGTGTGTGTATTTCTTTATCGTATCAACCTTATTTATATAAATCACCCTGGGGATCGAGAAATTGATCCATTCCTTTGGGTACTCTTATAAACCGATGACAGAACATGTTTCATTTCAAAACTTCATATGCATTTTGCCGAGTTATAAAACTTCTCAATTTCTTTCCAGAAAACGCGTTTTCAGTGTGTACTCTCGTGGAAGAAATACTGAACTTGAGATATAAAGATTTTCCGGATGCATCAATAAATCATGTCCCAGTGCTGGTTTGAGTAAGTACGCTATCTGATATCCTTATTCCCGAGTTCGATTGATCTTTATTTCCAATAAAGCGATGGATTATTAGAACTTCAGAAATGTCATTTCCCAGCAAGCTCTTCAGAATTCCATTTTTTAAATAATATCGTTATTAAAATGTGCAGTGAACGTCTCATTCACGATTTTAATAACGGGTAATCGTATCTCGGAGTACACTGACTTGAAAGGCAGTCAAAAGAATTTCAATTTTTATGTTGTCAGGTCTCCTCCGCAATTCGTATTTTTAGTCGCCTGCGTTTCGAAATGAAATTAGGAGATGCGCTTCTGAATTTCCATAAAGCGTGTGATTCAGAAACGCGGCATGCTGATGTATATGCAAGTCATGGTTTCAAAACTAATACGTAAGTGATAAAGTAAAGCGGTGTTGAATTTTTGGATAAACGCCCCGTAATTGTGTTACCATGAAGATGCCACTATGGACAAGAAAAGGTACGCTTGTTATGAAAATGAGAATGGTATTTCCATGAACACTGTGCGGTGTAATAGAAGTAATGACCATTAAGATCCAGAAGGGAGAAGAGCATGATGAGCCCCATAAACAGTTCATGCGCGTAAGATTCACCTCAGGCTGTGAGACACTGAAATTTATGCGGTAACTGTGGCTTGGAATAAATTAAAACTAGAGCGTTATGTAATTAATTGCATGGTGAATTTCAAAACTATCGTGCTTATTTAACATTTTTCTTCTCCAACTTTTCAGGACAAAAAAAATATGGTTGTCATCGAAATTTATTCTTTGTGCTTTTAACTCTTACTATGACAAAACTTATGTTTTCGTCAATTTTTTTGTTTGGTTCTTCACTTGTGGCTTTCACTTGCGTGATTTCTGTTCCCATTTCCGGGAAAGATCAGATTTGTTAACTATTTGTTCACTGGAGATCAGATTTCGAATTCAGATGAACTTTTCCGGTGAAGGAGATCAGATTTCTGCATAAAGCATTTTTCCCTGGCTCCATGCCATTCACTGTGGTGATTCATGGCGCCATAAACAATTTATGTGTTTACAATATTAACTGTACATGTTTCGTTTGTTGAACAGTTTATGAAATATCTAAAATGGTACTCATGTATATTGAATATTTTTGACTAATTACTTAATTTTCATATAATTTTATTGTGGTTGAGTATATTGTATAAGTACTGTTATGTATTGAATTAAAAGCTGTACGGCAAAATATTTCAGTAAACAAACAAACAAACAAACAAATTCACTTGAGGTTATGCGATATTATGAAGACTTCTGTAGGTGTCTTAAATGAAAAATGTTTCTTCCAATAATATGTGAAACAAAAATAATAATACAAAGAACTTTACGCCAACTATACTTACGATAGTATAACTATACCACTAATCTGATTTTATTGGAGTATCATAGAAATCAAAGTTTCCAAGCTTTCGCAGATCAACCAGATGGCTTTTTTAAAGGAAGGTAGATAGTGCTGTTTACCATCGGTGAAAGAAGCCATCTGGTTGATGTAAGAAAGCTTGGAAACTTTGATTTCTATTACACGCCAAGAAATTCGGATTACTAGTATAGTTATAATACGAATATCTTAAACACGTAAAGCAACTTCAGCTTGCCGCTCCAATGGTGCAGTGGTCTAAGCGCTGGCTTCTAACCATTCGTCAGAGATGGGTCCGGGTTCAAACCCCGAACTGGTATGGATGTCGTGTTTGCCTCACGGTACTGGCTCTCTCCCTTTCCTGGAACCAGTGGCCCTAAATTGGGAAGGGCAGCTATTTACAGCCCATGAAGTTTCACATAATGGTTATAACACCATTTCCCCCAAAATTAACTGCTAACTTTCTGTCCAAAATTTGGCAGTCTGCCTGGTGCCAAAGAAATTTAAGGCTATGACCTTCGTCTGAAATAGACGTGGATTGAAGTCTAGGATGATTTGTGGGTAGTGCGTTTTTCCGAAATCGCTGGCTCTGTCTCCTGCCTGAGACCAATGTACCCAAATTAAGAATGGCGATTGTTTTTTTAGCTATTAGGGCTGCTCACAGTGGTCGTTAAACACCGAAACGAAAAATAAATTTGGCATATCAGCATACTTACACACGATATAAATGTCTGTTGGTCGCATACAGCGACCCTAAAATCTAGGGGCCCAATTCCTCTGTTACATTCAGGAGCAAAAATAAAAGTTCAATGCTTTAATGTTATTTTTCGAGATATGTGACACGTTGCACGTGTGATGTTTTAACCTCGTATGCCTATGTTTCAAGCTTGTAAAGAAATCCGAATGTCACGTAGTGGAGCGTCTTGTGAAAAACAGGGCACCACATTTTAACCCTGGATGAGTTACATAACAGAGATTTCATCTAGAAGCACATCATTGGTAGTCATGTTGCTTTCGCTTATGAAAGCGTGAACGTACCATTAGCACTGGCCGAAAATTTTCGGCAGTACAAACCAATATACTTTGCTTTAAGCCATTGAAACAAAGTTCTTTTATTAATCAATGCGTCTAAACAAGAGAAAGAAGGGACTGCTCGGCACATTATCATATTTTTCTACATTCAAAATATTGTACAACAAAAGCGTAACAGTCTTTTGCTTTTCTACCTGAAATAAGTCGCTTGAAAACAAGGATGAGTGTGCCGAGTGGTCAGAAGCGCGGGCTTCTGGCTAAGTGTCCGAGTTGGTCTCCGACAGGGCATGGACGGAATTTTTTTTGCACGGTGATATTATTGTCTTGGAAGGAATCATCTTCAGGTGGAGGTACAACACTCTACATGGTCGCAAGCAGTCAATGGTAGTAGCCAGCGTCATACTTTGGAAAACACGCAAAAGGAGTCCCAGTTCATGCATTCTGAATATTCCTCATGTCGTACAAGAACCACTACTGTCTTGGCTAAGTGTTTAAGTGCCTATTCTTCTTCTGGTTAAGTGTCCGAGTTGGTCTCCGAAAGGGCATGGACGGAGATTTTGTTGCACGGAGGCATTATTGTCTTGGAAGGAATCATCTTCAGGTGGAGGTACAACACTCTACATGGTCGCAATCAGTCAATGATAGTAGCCAACGTCATACTTTGGAAAACACGCAAAAGGAGCCCCAATTCATGCATTCTGAATATTCCTCATAATTTTCGAATTCAGACCCCCTCCCCAAGAAAATGTCGTACAAGAGCCACTATTGTCCTGGATAGTCAATGTCATGCATAAGGAATTCGCATACCTTGCAATTTATTGTAGGCCCAACACTGAGCCACCGTTCTTTAGGAACAGAAGATGGTGGCAGAATCTTCGGTCGAAGTTAAATTGAAAGGCTCTGCTGCCTGGGGCATAATCTCATGCTGCTAACGCCAAATAAGGACTTGACTGCAGGCTGAATGGAATAAATATCGTGACTCATCGGACCAGCCAGGGCCGTTGCCAGGGAGGGATTTTGAGGGTTTAAAAGAGGCAGATATACTTCGAAATGTACATTATTTTGTAAAAATCTTACTGTGTACTAATTAAATTCAAAAAATGAAAAAAAATGTTATTTCTAAAGGTAACTAACATTTTAATGACTTTGTTGTGACAACTCTCTTTTTGGAAAGCATTTGAATATTTGGTTGCAACATGAAGGTCCGCAATTTTAGATGATCCTCTAGATGGGTATCCATCATTTGTGGCCTTAAGGGCGTATTGATTTAGGTTAGATAAGAGGATGTAGATTCGCAGCAACAAGTGGTTGAAAAGGAAGAAAGCATTTTTCGTGCATGTTCAGATCAGATCATATGTAGGAAGGGGAGTGTCTGACCTCAGGTCTTAAACAACCCTTAGAAATAGGAAGCTAAGAGATTTGGGCTAGAGTGCCAGATAGGAAAATGACACGGAAGCGAGGTAGAAAGGGTGAGGAAGACGCCCTTATTTATTACCGGGCGGCTAGTACCTCGGGCCCGACGGGTTAACGTGCCCATCCGACGCACGAGGAATATTTAGTGGTTCGAGCGTTCGTACCTGCCTGTGATCGAAACCGAGGTCTTCTCCGTGGCAGTCACGAACGTTGACCACTAGGCCACCGGCGGCCCTTTTTCGTGCATGTTGCCGAAGGCGTGGGTTTTCTATTGCATGTTTTTATATTTAAGCTGGATCTTTCTTAGCGTCAAATAAGGACGTTAAACTGTCATCTCCCGAGAGCTCAATCAATTCCATCTGTAGTTCTTCAGGAGCCAGACGACGAAATTATGAGCTTAGCAGGTGTCAAAATAGCCCTAATTACTTACTAATGTTTTAATTGTGGCCGTCAGTGGGGGAGCATTATTTTGTTTTATCTTTTTGTACTCTTTGGTATTTTAAATACGGTCATTTTATGAAAATAAAAACAATAAAAAACGAACAAAAACATATTAATAAAAACAAAAGGATTTGTTCTGCGAATTTCGGATTCGCTCTAAAGGCTGCAGGTAACCTACCACTGGTCTAATCCCCCCCATCCGAAATGTATAAAATGTCTCAAAAATAAAGTAATTGTTTTAAAAATTTTTGTTAAGTAATATAGTATTTAAGTTAGTATTTCAAAAATGGGGAGAATTAAAGACAAGAATTTCGCGACCAAATAAAATGTGACAGAGAAAAACACTTCAACGCATATGTATAAAAGTACGGTGAAAATTAATTTTCGAATTCAGACCCCCTCCTCGAGAAAATGCTTTCGGGCTACGACCCAGGGACCAGCACACGTATCATGTAACATCCGCATGCTTTTGGCACCAGGAGAGTCGTTTACATAGATTTACATAGATGGTCTGTTGTTAGCGTTTAGCGTGTTTGCTTTTGTAGATCTCCGTGCTAGAGTGCGAAGCATTGTTATGCGGGATATTATTTTCCGTTGACCCATAATGTACTGGGCCATAAACTGCGAAACTGAGCTGCGCGCGTTGCCCTGTGTATGGCGACACTCCCGTCGTCCACTCGTGGAACCCACCTTCCGTCGCCCTTTATAGTTGTTTCGCTGGTGGAACGCTTTAACTACGGAGGCCCGCGAACGACTCGCAACTGTAACTGTTTTCGAAATGGACGTTCCAACCCTTTGTATGCCCACAATTTGGCTATTCGTAAACTCTGACGAATTCCTGTTTTTTTTTACGAGAGGTTTAACGACCACCGTGAGCAACTCAATGGGCTATAAGCAGTAGAACGTCCCTAATTTAGGGTCACTGGTTCCAGGAAAGGAGAGATCCAGTGTCGTAAGACAAACCCGCATCCATGACTCACCGGGATTTGAACCCGGACCCCTTTCGGACGAATGATCAGAGGCCATCGCTTAGCCCACTGCGCCACAGGGGAAGTTTCCATGTTTCACCCATCACGTCCGTAACTTCGCTCTCAACTGAAACATCAACCTCTGATATACACTATTTTTTATTACAGACCACGCCCTCCTCTGCGTTACGACAGAATGGTGGAGGGGGGGGCGTAATTCAGTGAGCATTCAGTGTAGATGTGTATGCAAAGTATATGATGTATTCTCGATCACTGATTTGTTTATTGAAGAAAAAATCAAGAGTGACGCAGAATGCAAGTGTCTATAATCATTGTAATAAGTATCAGCCAGCCCTTCATATTTTATTCAAAAGGTTGGGAGGCTAATAGGAATCTTCATGCTGAAATGCTTTTTATATGTTTTTAGTTTCAGGTGTGAAAGTGTGGAATCAATAAATGGAACGCGCAAAGCCGTAATACACAGAAAGAGCTTACCGAATTAAATTTATAGTAAGTCATTCTCATATACACAGTCGACTTACCTTATTGCGACCACCTCCTACTTTTGACGTCAACAGCGCGTAGCCAATGAAAGAAGGCACGTGTGGTGACCTGGCTCGGAGAGTATATACGGTGTACTGTAGGCATTCCGAAAACCCATCACTCGTTGCTGTCAGGGATAAAAAAGAGGGATTTATCATATTTGCAAAAAGGGATGATTATCGGCTTTCGGGCCAACGGTGGTAGTATTTCTGAAACAGCGCAGTATGTAAACTGTTCTCGTGCTGCTGTGGTTAAAGTGTATCGTGATTGGAGAAATGTCACCATTACGAATAAGTAACGTGTTAACGTGTTTTGATGTGAGAGGTGAACGTCGTTTTCAAAGGTGCGTGAAGGCCGATCGACATGCTAGAGTGGAGCAACTCACTGGTCGAATAAACCAGGGGGCTACCGGAAGTGTGTCTAAAACGACACTTCAGTGAACCCTGCTGCGCATGGGGTTCCGATGCAGACGGATGGTCACTGCACCTATGCTAACGAAGATGCATCGGCAGAAAAAAGCTTACATTTGCACGGCAGTATCAGAATCGGACCTCCGCCGATTGGCAAAGGATTGCCTTCTCCAATGAGTCACGTTTTCTACTGCATCGAAAGGATGGACGTTGGCGTATAAGGTGAGCAACATCGGAGAACAATCACTCTTCAACCATTGCTGGAAGAACACAAGCTGGTGAGGTCAGCGTTATGGTCTAGGGAATGTTTTCGTGGAATCCTCTGGGTCCACTCACACCTGTGGAAGGCACTATGGACGAATTCGTTATGAATCCATCCTTGCAGACCACGTACACCCATACATGCTCATTATCTTCCCTGGGGAGGATGGGATCTTCCAGCACGACAATGCGAAGTGTCACACAGCTAGACATATCCGAGAGTGGTTGGAAGAGCACGATGAAGACCTCAAAGTACTTCCATGGCCCGCTCATTTCTCAGACGTAAACGAAATTTAGCATCTGTGGAACCCACAGGATCATTTTGTTCGCGCTATGGATCCTCCACCACTCACACTCCAGCAGCTGTCAGATGAACGACAGTTAGCATGGCTGCACATACTTGAGAGCACCTTCCATCACCTTATTGAGTCACTCCCATCCCGTCTAGCTGCTGTCCGCGCTGCACACGCTGGTTACTCTGGATATTAGCTGGTGGTCACAATAATGTGACTCGATCGTGTATAATGTTAAGCAGTGACACTAACACTTGATACTCGGTGTTTTCTTCGATTGTTTGAGTACCGGGATAATTTTGTTCGAGAACACCGGATTATCACAGACAAATCTGAAACTGCTGGTTCACAATTGTTTTCGACCTCAATGATGAAAATTGAAGAGATAGATTCGGATCGCATTCACGGCCAGCAAAAATGCAGTTGGGAAAAACAACCGTCCCAAATTCCCAAACTTAAAGTAGCTCTGTGATGATATTATTTGCATGAATGGAATTATTGGAAGAAACGCTTCTGTATCAAAACGTGAGGATAGAATATCACTTTAAAATATTGGGTGAAATGTTCTAGTATCTACTGTTACTACTGGAAACAGTATTAAATAAATAATTATGATTTACTCAAACAGAGAACGGTGAGACACAATGCAAGCTAAGTAATGGCATTGCTGAATTAATGTTGGCTGTGGAAAAATATTGCGTGCTGACCTGGCCCGTGAAGAAGCACTAGTGGTTTCATTAACAAGGACACGTATTACCACTTCTCGTACTGGTGACAAAACCCTGCGAGATCTGTGAGCTACGCCTGCGCACAAAGCAGAAACAAAAAACTGGGAACAGGAAAAGCTGTTACCCACACTGCATACTTTTGATGTCCCCAGTTGAGAGTTTGGAGCACGGCATTTTTTTAGATTGTAAAGCACTATTTTTCTTCTTCGTTTTGGTGTTCTACTTGCGTTTGTTTTACGATATACCTAACACCTGAGGGCAAATGTTTTATTCAGCGGATGATCTTTATTTATTTCTGTTTTCAAGCTGTGTTTCACACAATCAGAATGAACAGCAGTGCTACATCTACATCGAATCCTTCGAATATTACTCTCGTGATTGACTGTGCACGTGGAAAGTTACGACTTCGGTGAATTTACAGTTTTCTGGTAGATTGTATGGTGAATAAAAGTAAATAATTAAAAAAAAAAAAAAAAAAAAAGGCCGACCTACTTCTCTGATAAAAGCATGAAAAGAATCTCAAAAATGTAGTTTGCCATTTTTTGCGATTTCTTTGAATTCTCATTACTCATGGCTGTGTGGCTGAGAGCAAGGACGCGACGGACTAAAGTTTAGGCCGTATGTTCTGTTTGCTTCAGAAACAACTGTTGAACTATACATTGTGTACATAATCTATGTAGCTTCAGAATATTACAAGCTAGTTTCAGATTGAAAAAAAAAATGAATTTTTTGTTTTCTTTTTGGAGATCCGATTTTATGAAAATATTGAATATGAAGGTTTGTGGTTTAAAAAGGAAAGAAAAAAAAAACAAAGAAAAAAAGGTTAGTAAAATCATGCAATGCAATGAATATTATACGCTTTCCAACATACCAAAAATCATTACTCAAGTTATTACTCCAGTTATGAGGAAAATGGCTGTGGAATAAATCTCGTTCCTGTGTCCTGACATTTGACCCCATTCCGATGATATTCAACAGAACCGGTTCAGTGTACCTCCGGAACAACATGATAAAGTTTTATCGCAATCGAAAATTTTTTACGCAAGTTAACACGTTTAAGGGAAATGGAATGGATCCAGCTCCTATGTCCTGACCTTTGACCGTATTTCTTCCTTTTTCAATATGATTCATCCCCAGTGGTCCCCTACCACATACTAAAATTTCATCGAAATCGAACCATTTTTACGCAAGTTATGACGCATAAGGGCAATGGAATGGATCCAGCTGCTATGTCCTGACCTCTGTCCCCATGTTGCGCATTTTCAACAAGATTCGTTCACAGGTGATCCCTGCCACATACCAAAATGACATCGAAATCGAACCATTTTTACGCAGGGTATGACGCATAAGGGCAATGGAATGGATCTCGCTCCTATGTCCTGACCTTTGGCTCCATTTCGCTTATTTTCAATAGGGTTTGTCCCTAGGTGGTCCCCTACAACATACTAAACTTTCATCGAAATCGAACAGTTTTTACGCGAGTTATCGTGAGGACGGGAGGACGGAACAACGGACGGACGGACAGACAGACGTACAAGCTGGAGCATATACGCTTCTTCAACCTACAGTTGGAAAGCGTAAATGAGAAAAAATCAGCAAGAGATGAAATAGAAATGAAAAGAAAACGTAAAAAAAAGGAAAAGTAAGCATAAAACTAGTAAGAAGAGATGCAACATAAAGCAAAGCAAGCAAAAAAAAAAAAAAAAAAAAAAGCAAAAAAGCAATGAAGGATGTTACAAAAAGAAAAAAAATAATATCCTAGAGAGGTGATTCTCAGCTTTAGTGATTTATTGAACAAACGAAAGTAGCACGATTACAGAATATTATTTCAATTGAAGTTCATAATTCTGCGCTACTTCGTATACTTCCCACTGTAGAAATTTAGTAACGCTGTCGAGATCGCCACTATATGAAGTGGAAACATTTCCTAGTGACGACAATACTGTCAGCCTTAACTAAATTAGAAGCCGTCTCTGCACGATGTACGTTAAAACACTAAACTTTTAACCACATGGTTGTTAAAAAACTTTAATACACAAAAAGTTCATCTACCCTAGATCTTTCGAAGCGCCTAGCGCTTCATCTTCAGGTAAAAGTGATCGTCGAGCAGTACGGAAGCCCAGCTTTTATACATTAACCAATCCAGAGTTCATTACATTGACAGTGTTGCGCAACTGAGCGAGTATTCAGTATACAATATATTGACAAAAGTCACCGGATACACTTTCAAAAACAAGTGAACGGATCCGCAGCGTTGTTAAGATGCGCGTTACAGCTACCAACGGTATAAAAACAAGCCTGCAGCTGGCCGCGATCATATCGTACTGTGAGGTTGAGTGAAAATGTCGAGGCGGGAGAGAACTGACTTTGAGAAAGGAAAGATTGTTGATTGTTATATTAGTGGGTTGTCCATAAGAGAAACCGAGAGGCTTTCAAACATACCCATTTCAACTGTTCTGGATGTCCTGAATAAGTGAAAGACACATGAAGTGCCTGAAACAGCAAAACGTACCGGCAGACCAAAGAAAATCATTGTTAGAAGACATCGAAGCCTCAGGAGAGTCGTTACAGCTAATCGACAGAGTACAGCACAAGACCTCAGAGTACAGGCGTGTAAAAATGCTGGAACCTCAGTACGAACACGTGCCAATCTCAGAGAACTTCATTCCATGGGTTACCGTGTTCGTGTGGTTGCTCATAAGAGTTTAATCTCCACTCGGATTGCTACTCGTCGTATAGCATGGTGTAAAGAACATTTATCGTGGGCCGTAGATCAATGGAAACGGGCATCATATCTGATGAATCCAGATACACGATTCATCAGTCTAATTGCTGTGGGTGGTTATGGAGGCAGCCTAGGGAACGCTATTTACGAGAGTGTATTGTTCTTACGGTCAAGTTTGAAGCTGGAAGTGTACTCGTGTGGAGGTGTTTTTCGTGGTATGATGCTGGCCCTTTGGTTATCGTGGACAAACCTGTTAACCAGCACGTCTACCTCGATATTCGGGACAATTGAGTTGGTAGGAAAATGCCCTACCAACTCTGCGGCAATACTATGGAACCGCCTTGTTGGTACCAGCTGGATAATGCACCGAGCCATAAAAAGCAAGGGCTGTTACGGCATGGTTTGACAATAATTCCGTCTCGTGTGTGGACTGGCCAGCACATAGCCCTGATCTTAATGCCATAGAACACCTATGGGATGAATTAGAACGCCGCATAAGAAGTTTGGAACCAAGGCCTACTACTAAGCAACAGTTAGCTTCAGCATTACATACTGAATGGAAGTGCATACCTATCGCAAAAAGTATGTATCGAAGGGTCAGTGCACGCATTAAAGCCAAATGTGGACCGACAGCGTACTAATGTATGTCAATAAATTCTATGTTGTGTTTCTGTTCCAGGTGTCCGGTGACTTTCTCGACTATAGTGTGTATTGGCTCCACGTTAAGAACTTTACGCACAAGAATTTGAGAGCACAAATATACAATTAAGAATCGAATAGAGTCAACTGTGCTCACCAGAACTGTGAATACCGGAACATCCTATCCCGTAGGAAGACCTCAGGATCCTGGCCACTTCTAAATCTAGAAGGTCTTTATTATTCACTGAAAGTCTTTCCATCCATTCATACGGTGCAAAATTTTGTAATGAAGAAGCCCTCCCCCCTTAATATTCCAATGACATGGATTAACTTATTCCAACATTTCTGGAAGTCTGAAAAGGACTAATTCATGTATCAGCTATTTTGTATTATTAAACTGTTTAACATGTCATTCATTATACAATCTAGATGTTATATTGCATACCAATATCGGCACTGACTTATGCGAATGCGCAATACTGTTAACTTACGTCATGAACTCTGGATTGGTTAATGTATAAAAGCTGGGCTTCAGTACCGCTCGACGATCATTCGTGACTGCCATGGAGGTAACCTCATGTTCGATTCTGGGCAGGTACGAACGTTCGAACCACTAAATATCTGCCTTGGCTCGGATGGGCACGGTAAGTTGTCGGACCCCGGGTACTTCCCCACCCCCTTCGGTAATAAATAAGGGCGTCTTCCTCCCCATTTCTACCTCGCTTCTGTGTCACTTTCCTATCGGGCACTCTAGCCCAAATCTCCTAGCTTCCTATTTCTAAGGGTTGTTTAAGACCTGGGATCAGACACTCCCTTCCTAAAATCTTCTACTTACACTGGCGTGCAAAAATTAAGGACGAGACGGTTTTTCGAATGTAACGTCGTGCAGAAGTGTTCCACATAGACTCAAATGATACCATAAGATCCCCAAGATGTAAGAATATGGGACAAGTGAGCAAAACCGTCCAAACAAGGAATCAAAAGGATACAAAGGCACTTTATTGAAAGGTAGCTTCAAGCACAACTGGACAGAAGACAGAAACGTCCATGTTACAGACGGCTGCCAAGAAAAATCCAGTCTTTAGTAGGAGATATGATCACCCCTGACTGCTTTGCAGGATTTACAACGTCTGTCCAGGCTGAGGACGAGGTTGTCAAGGAGCTGTTGAGGCATCGCGGCCCATTCCTCTTGTAGCGCCAATCCCAGCTGCGGAATCGTTGCTGGCGCTGGTGACGTGCTGCCAAGCGTCTCCCGAGAAGGTACCACACGTGTTCGATTGGATTTAGATCCGGGGACCTTGCGGGCCAATCCATGCGTTGAATATCTTCACTCTCCAACAGCTCTGCGACAGCCACTGTACGATGAGGTGTAGCGATGTTGTCCATGAAGAGGAACTCAGGACCCACAGCACCTCTAAACAGACGCACGTGAGGCAGGAAAACCTCGGTACGATAGCGGACACCAGTGACTGAACCTTCTAGGAAAATGTGGAGGTCAGTACGGCTACCAAGCATGATACCGCCCTAAACGAAAACTCCGCCACCTCCAAACCGGTCCCTTTCGATGATGTTGGAGGTGTGATTGCGTGTTCCCTGCTCTCTCCAGAAGTGTATACGTCCAGAATAGGTCGTCAGACTAAATCGGCTCTCATTCGTAAAGAGAACTTGACCCCATTGCTGATGTGTCCAGTTCTTGTGTTCCTGTCACCACAGAAACCACCGTCTCCGATGAGCAGGCGTTAATGGCACACACCGTACTGGTCGTCTTGCAAATAGACCACCTTTGTGCAGCCTCCTGGCTACGGTAAAACGCGATAACGGACGTCCAGTTGTCTGTTGCATGTGCCTTGCCATTTCTCTCACTGTCTGCTGCCTGTATTTTCTCGCCTGTAGGACTATATACCGGTCGTCCGCCGCCGTGGTTGCTCGTGGACGACCACTGCTAAACTCTCGGACAGCTGTTCCTGTCGTTTGAAATGCTCTCCAAGCTCGTGAAACGATGCTGTGAGCGATTCCGAACTCCTTGGCCACACTAGTCACACTTCGACCTTCTTCCAACTTCCCAAAGACGCGACCTCGGTTAAGGTCATCCAGATGTCATCTACTGAATTGCCTGTTGGCCATATCACACGGTGGCAGCAACTCGACGTCGTTCAAATCGATGTACACCGTGCAATAGCTTTCACCGAATTGCTGAGCGTACACCGTTCGTGTGCTTTATACCCTTCCGACACTCCACCCTCTCTACGTCATGATGCATATATGCGCATGCTCTACCGTACCGGACCCTAGTCTATCTCCTAAGTGGTCTTTCGGTCCGTTCTGCCTGCTCGTTCCGCTGTTATGCTGATTTCTCCTCTTCGTCCTTAATTTTTGCACACCAGTGTATGATCTGATTTAATCTGCTCGACGATCAGTCTTACCTGGAGATGAAGCGCTAGGCGCTTCGAAAGATCTAGTGTAGATGAATTTTAAATGTATTAAAGTTTTTAAAAACCACGTGGTTAATATTTTAGTGTTTTAACGTACATCGTGCAGAGACGGCTTTTAATTTTGTTAATGCTATATAGCAGGAATATAAAAAATTCCTCTTGGGTAATCGCAGCTGCAAAATACCAGGCAGTCGATCTTCGCTTCAAAAATAGTGTTATTCAGCTACTGGGAAAGAAGCTGAAACTAAAGAGGAATTAGAAAGCAAGGATAAATAAGAAGAAAAATTCGCTTTGGCATTTGATGAATGGACCGACATTGCGAAGAGAAAACATTTAAACGAAACGCTGAGGTCAGCCCCAAAACAATTTGCTCTTGGCTTAAGAGTAGTGGAAAAAAGATGCACAAGGGGCACAGAACTGAAGTATTTTCTTTCCGAACGTGACGGAATTTGACCATCTTGGGCTCTGGGCATGCTTATGTAGAGAGGCAATTTTTGTGCAAAATTGTGAAAAAATAAAATGTCCTAATGCATCAAACAAAACATAAAAAAACATTTTCCTGAATATATAGTCTAATTATGTTTCACGAAAATGGCATTTGGTAGTGTATTTGAAGCAGGAGGGGAATTCTTTAATAAGAAAGAAAAAGGCATTTTTTGCGAACGTCAGATTGTACGCCTGCTGAACTTGATGTACTTCTGTTTTCGTGTTTTTAACGTGACAAAATTTTGAGAAAATTTACCTTCTTTATAAAGTAAACATGGTACTGTTAAACAAATCATGAGAGCAACAACAATATTTGATAAATATTTTCTGGGAATGTTTCCAATATATTGTATTTCACCATTGCGAAACATGCTTTATGAGTTACATCCTACAATATTTAATTTTACTCATCGTCTTGTTACACTCCGAGGGAGCCAAACAATAGCTAGATCAGATAAGATGTAGAGGATATTTGGAAGGGAGTGTCTGAACCTAAGTCTTTAACAACCCTTAGAAATAGGAAGCTAGGAGATTTGGGCTAGAGTGCCCGATTGGAAAGTGACACGGAAGCGAAGCAGAAAGGGGAGGAAGACGCACTTATGTATTACCGGGGAGCCAGTACCCGAGGTCAGACGGATTAACGTGCTCATCCGACGCACGGCGGATATTTAGTTTAGATAAAAGCACAATTCATACAATATGTCATGCAAAACAAATACCACCGTCTATGTACGATATTTAATTAAAAGATGAAATCTATTTACAAATTAAAACCTCTACTGGCACTTTCGGGGTAACACTTACCCCATCTTCAGGTGGAACGGAGAGGTTAATGCAGTACTCACGTAGACTTCTATAAGAGCGCAGCAATGCACCATTGTATAATTCTCAAGCGTCACAAGGTTAAGGTGTTGCCATCGCAGCCGAGCAATATATACAATTTCCGACTTTAGCTACACAAAAATACAAATTTTGTTGCACTGTTAAAATTGTCAAATTCACCTGTTATTGTTTTATTAAATTTATTTAATAATTATAATTAAAAGTTCAAATCAGCGACGTGGTTTTTCCATACCTTTGGTATGTACACTGGCGTGTTATCATTACAGCACATGTCCCCCAAGGCTTCAAGGTACAGGATTTCAGCAAGGTGCAGTGAGTGTACGTACGCAGGGGTGTTCACCAGTCTAATGTTCGCCCAGTCTGGTTGCAAAGTTCCGTTTACGACATTTCTAGATAATGCCGTATTATTGTGGAAAGTTCGAATATCATACTTACGTTCCTGACCACGAATACCCAAACTTCTCCGTGTCGAGCCTATATACACTTCTGGCCACCCAAAATGCAACACCAAGGAGGACACGAGATAGCAAAGCCAGATTTACTGGACACATAACAACAGATACAAAGATCACACGATTGAGCTTACAAGCCTGTGCGACTTGCGGAACACGCAGACATCAATAGTTCGTGTGGGCCCCATGGCTGGCAATAACGGCCGCTACACGCCGCGGCATCGAACGAAAGAGGCTTTGGATGTGGGCTTCGGGTATGTCGGTCTAGGCTGCTTCCACAGGTCCCCACGGTTCATCAGGCGTAGCCGCGGGTGGTGTTTGCCGGGCCACTCGGTTGCCGATCAGCGACCAGACGTGTTCTATGGGCGACAAATCGAGAGAACAGGCAGGTCACGGCAGCAGTGACGCCTGGTGGGCCGTGAAGAATTGTTTCACGATGCGTGCCACGTGCAGGCGCATTGTCCTGTTGAAACGTGGCCGCTGGCACATCCTACAGGTAAGGGAGGACTATAGGCTTCAAATCGTCGGAGATGTAGCGGTGGCTGTTGAGTGTACCGGCGATGCGTACCAGAGGGGTGCGGGTGTCATATCCAATTGCGCCCCAAACCATAACGACAGGCGACGGACCGGTATGGAGATGCATAATGCAGGCGTCATACGGTCTCTCGCCGCGGTGCCGCCACACGAGGATCCGACCATCGTGGTGTTGCAGGCAAAAGCGGAATTCGTCGGAAAAGACAATGTCATGCCATTCCGTAGTCCAGGTGCGGCGTTCAACGGCCCACCGCCGCCACACTCGCCGGTGGTGTAACGTCAATGCTAATCGGAGCAATTGGCGCCGTACGACAAGTCCCCGCTCCTCCAGACGACGTCGAACGGTACGTGCTGACACGGGTTGTTGCGCAATACACCCTAATTCCTGCGCTAACGTTCGTGATGGGGCGGTGTGAGCCGTCCATTATCACAGCACAACATGCCGGTCCTCTCGATTGGTTGTGTGCCGCGGCTGCGGCAATCGCTCATGTCGGTCTGTCCGTTCTTCCTGCCCCCACCGAATAAATATTCGCCTCACTGTGGCTGGATGTCGTCCCACACGGGCGCCAATGTCTCGGTACGATAAACCGCTGTCGCGATAAGCCACTATTCGTCCTCTGTCGAACTCCGAAACGTGCTGGAATGACTGCCGTATTCTGCGACGAGGCATCAGGAAACTGCCCATGCACAGGTCTGGCAGCAGAACACACTTCCACTACTTACACCCCGCCTTCTGTGCACCCTTCTTATAGTGCTTCTCGGTGGAGTGCCGGGCGCACATGATTTGCATATGCCCTGCAATGCTAATCGTTTACATGTCCTCTCGCGGGCAACGCATGCTGCGAATTTCAGGCCAATCGGATGCTTCCTTCTTGGTGTTGCATTTTGGGGGGCCAGCAGTGTAGTTACTAACGTGTTCTCCTGTTGAGGTGTCTAACAGTGGTATGTTGTACACTCCCCATTTGCTCAAAATATCGGTTGCTGCCCGATCTTTTCTAACAGATGATATGAGATTCTTTGATCGGGTACCGAATTACATGTTATGCTTTGAGCATATGCGTGACAATGCGTTAGTGATGTGTGGGTGCTAGTCCGATGCTCCCACAAACCGTTTGCTAGGCTTTGGGTCTTGTTCTAGACTTACGGCTCTTTCGTTGCTAATTCTGCAGAATAATCTATTAGCCAATGTCCTTGGATATCCGTGTTTATCAGCCAATTTAAAAATAAACTTTATTTCAGATGTAGAATACTCGCTTGAAGAATGCGTGTTGGCTCCTCTTATAAGAAAGTTAATAGCACATAGTTTTTGTGGAGTGGAATAAGGCTATTGCAATCAGTTGGCTTACGATAAACTGAAAAAGACAGTATATTAGTATCTGGGTCACGAAATATGCGAAAATCCAAAAAAGGGAGTAAAAAATCAGATTCAAGTTCTGTCGTGAGCCTAATATTAGGGAATACTGACGAAAGTGCGTCGGCGAATTGAATTAAATCACTCGAAAAAGCCCTTGCATTATCTTTGGCTAAGTTAGCAGAGAGCTCAACTTTTTCTATCAAAAGCTCCAATAATGCAATAGAAAGGATCAGAATGATTCAGCCACATCCTGGCCCTTTCATATTATCTTCTCTGGATGTGGTTTTGCTGTGCCCTAATGTACCTGTGGACGCCACTAATCGTATTATTGAGGCTAAACTTGCTGAAATTCAGGTCCCCACGCTCGAAATCACCGCTATAATGAACGCACTTCGTTTAGTTAAACGGCGTTCATATCTAAAATTTCTTGACAAAATTTTTTTGCAAAGTGAGGGTTCGCCCATGGGCTCCCCACTATCTGCTGTGTTAGCGGAAATTCTTCTACAATACATTGAAAACAATGTTCTCAATGAATCCCTTTTGCTCCCCAGTTTATATCTTAGGTACGTAGACGACATCCTCGTGCTTTGACCTCACTCCAGGGATGATTTAATTCAATTCACTTTCGTCAGTATTCCCTACTATCGGGCTCACGACAGAACTTGAATCTGGTTTCTCACTCCCGTTTTTGGATTTTCGCATATTTTGTGACCCAGATACTAATTCACTGTCTTTTTCAGTTTATCGTAAGCCAACTGATTGCAATAGCCTTATTCCATTCAATTCCTCACATCCAACTCCACAAAAACTATCTGCTATTAACTTTCTTATAAGAAGAGCCTACACGCATTCTTCAAGCGAGAGTCTTCTCTCTCGCTTGAAAAATAAAGTTTATTTTTAAAATTGGCGGAAAAACACAGATATCCAAGGACATTGGTTAATAGATTATTCTGCAGAATTAGCAACGAAAGAACCGTAAGTCTAGCACAAGACCCAAAGCCTAGCAAACGGTTTGTGGGAGCATTGGACCAGCACCCACACATCACTAACACACTATCACGCATATGCTCAAAGCGTAACATGTAATTCGGTAACCGATCAAAGAATCTCATATCATCTGTTAGAAAAGATCGGGCAGCAACCGATTTTTGAGCAAATGGGGAGTGTACAACATACCACTGTTAGACACCTCAACAGGATAACACGTTAGTATCTATACAGGCTCGACACGGAGAAGTTTGGGTATTCGTGTTCAGAAACATAAATATGATATTCGAACTTTCCTCAATAATACGCCATTATCTAGAAACGTCGTAAATGGAACTTTGCAACCAGACTGGGCGAACATTAGACTGCTGAACACCTCTGCGTACGAACGCTCACTGCACCTTGCTGAAAGCCTGTACATTGAAGCCTTGGGGGACAGGTGCTGTAATGATAACACGCCAGTGGACATACCAAAAGTTTGAAAAAACCACGTCGCCGATTTGAACTTTAAATTATAATTTTTAAATACATTTAATAAAACAATAACATGTGAATTTGACAATTTTAACAATGCAACGCAATTTGTATTTTTTCGTAACTAAAGTCGGAAATTGTATATATTGCTCGGCTGCGATGGCAACACCTTTACCTTGTGACGTTTGAGAACTATACCATGGTTCATTGCTGCGCTCCTATAAAGGTCTACGCGAGTACTGCATTAACCTCTCCGTTCCACCTGATGATGGGTTATAAGTGTTACCCCGAAAGTGCCAGTAGAGGTTTTAATTTGTAAATAGATTTCATGTTTTAATTAAATATCGTACATAGACGGTGATATTTATTTTGTATAGGATATTTAGTTTTTCGAGAGTTCGTACCTGCTTGGTATTGAGCCCAAGGTTTTCTCCGTGCAGTCACGACTGTTGACCAATAGGACACCCGCGGCCCCAAACATTTAATGATTTAAATCGGTTGCTCGTCGTTCATTCACTGTTGACCAGTATGTAAGATTTAGAATGTATAAAAATTATTCGTTGTAATTTTACCCGTCGAAATCTCTTCGATTGGACGAGAGACATAACTCTAAAAATTAAGTCAATGAAAATAAATTCCTTTGACACTCAAAGAAAATTTCTAATTCTATGCAGGATTGTCACGCGGCAACAGAAATTTAATTAATAAATATAAAAATAGAAAAATAACGAAGACGCTGCTGATTTAAGATGGAGGGAAAGAAGGAGGGGCGTCAAGTGACCTCGAGCTTTTAAGTTAGCGCCTATAGGCTGAAAATACCGTTAGAGTTCAATAAGCTTTCACAGGAGTTTACCTAATAAGACAACGTTGGTATGCATAAAAATGCAATAGGTTTCTTTCAGTGAGCCTGTTCCGCCTGTTTTGGCGGTAGTTTGCACCTATGCGTACAAGAACTAACTGTACTTACATGGGTTGGACAGAATAATGTGAACACCAAGCTCAGAGACGTGACTTTTAATGCAGCTGCGAATGTCGCAATACGCAAAAGTATCCACCACTTTCTGGTTGAAATATCTTTGTTTAGAACCTCAAGGCCCTGTTTAAGTGCATTTAAAATGTCTTGTTGCAAAATTTCTTTCAGGGTGACGACGAAATGAGCGACCTAACGGACTTCGACAAAGGGCTAATTGTTGGTGGCCGGCTAGTTGGTGCCTCCGTGAAAACAGTCGCTAGGGTAGTGGGGGTGTCGAGAGCTACTCTGTCTAGCGTCATGACAGTATACCCTGTTTGTGGCAAAACCTCGTCTGCGAAACACAAGAGCGGCTGGAAAACGGCTTTGACTGATAGAGACAGGAGAACATTACAGAGGATTGTTACCCGTAATAAGAAACCACGGCGCTGAAAATGAGTGCGGAGCTCAATCTTCATTTCCAGACCCCAGCATCAACGAAAACAGTGCGCAGGGAACTGCATAAACAAGATATTCATGGCAGAGCTGCTACTGCACAACCTCTGGTGACCCGGATGAATGCACAACGACGATGGCAGTGGTGCCAGGAGCATACAACGTGGACTGTCGATGCATGGAAGCATGTCACGTGGTCGGATGAATTCACATTCACACTATTCCCCACATCAGGACGTGTTTACGTGTGAAGAACACCGTCAGAAGCGCACAACCGAAACTGTCTGCTCCCAACAGTGCAGCATGGTGTTGGTTCTGTCATGCTCTGGGTGGCCATATCGTGGTTTTCAGCAGGTCCCCTGATCACCTTGAAATGATGGATGACTGGCAGGGCGTATGAAACCATTTTGGCCGTCCAAGTCTATCCAATATCTTAATGATTGTCTCCTGCAAGGGATGGCATTTATGAAGACGATAACGCCGCAATTCATGAGCTCGGAATGTTCAATCATGGTTTGAGAAACATGAGGACGAACATTCACACCTTCTTTGGCCTCCCCAATCACCAGACTTAAACATCATCTAGCCACTGTAGTCTGTGTTGGAAAACAGAGTAGGATCCCGTTATCCTACTCCTACATCTCTCAAGGACCTCGAGCAGTTTCTGCATGAAGAATGGGTAACATCCCACTAACCACCTTCTAAAATTGCATGCGTCAAAAGATTCAGGTGGTTTTGAATGCTAAAGGGGGTTTCACACCCTACTAGGTACCTAAGACCTTCCTTTCCTAGGTGCTTACATTATTATGTCCAATCCCTATAGTTATGATGCTCTTCAGCTCACCTGTATGATATCAAGTCTGTTTAGAGCGCTGCGTGTGCGAATGTTATAGGCAGAGTGTGTCGAACCCCACCATGTCTTTGGAATACGCCCGCACGCACACACGCACTCATGAGATGAACCGTTGTAGCTGACTTGACGCATGTAATGTTTCGTCCTCTCTCGCTTCCGTAGGTATCGGTGTTCGTCGAAGATTCTCAACCCTTATTGCTTCATCACAAGTCGGCCGAATACCGCCACTCGGCGGCTGCGTTAATTTCGAAAACTGGTGATATTTGTAGTGTGACATGCGGAAGCGCTGCTTTTCAATTTCGATTTCTCGACAAGTAACAAGACCAACTCCCTGTATTACCCAGGTGAGCTGATTTCCTAATTTCCGAGTTACAACCCGTGGTTCTCTGCTTTCTTTAAACGCAAGTGGTCTAACAGGAGCGGCTTCGGAAAGGATTATTGCCCCATCGCTCTCCAGTTGCTTAAATGCAATCATGCATTACAGAAGAACATCTTCAACCTCCATTTTTCGCTGTCAAAATAGCCACCTCGTTCAGCCATCACAACTTTTCACGCACTCTTAGCTCGCGTTCATAGAACTTTCCCAAGTTAAGTGCTTCTCAGAACTGCCATTCTTCTCTGTTCTTCACTTTTAGTCTTTCCTCTTGTTGATAGTGCTCCGTTTCCTATCTGTTACCATTTTAAAAGCTCTAACGAAGTAAATTTCTCCGTCATTTTTGGTCCACGCCGGGAATCGAACCCGAGTCCACTTATTCCGGAAGAAGTCGCTCTACCAACTGAGCTACGCAGACGTTCGTTCTTGCTGTTATCTGCCTTTATGTCGTGAACATCCTGCGGGACAGGCACGTCACATCTGCCCCCCCCGAAAGAGGGCCGGAGGCATGGCCAACGGGTCATGCGTGACCATGAATCGTTGGAGGCAGCCATCCGCTGTAGAACGTGCACTTGAGAACTCCCAGTCAATCTGGTGTGTGGAATGCAACGTCACACACATTTATTTTTCGATGCGCTGAAGAAGGGATTCTCTTATTTTTCTTGACTCGCGGTGTGGAAAGAACATCAGACCATTGCGAGATCTTTGACGGCCGGGTCATCCGGGAAGTTCGGGCGCCACTGTAATGAAGTAAGTTTCTCCGTCATATTTGGTCCACGCCGGGAATCGAACCCGAGTCCATTTATTCCAGAACAAGTCGCTCTACCAACTGAGCTACGCAGACGTTCGTCTAGCTGCTATCTGCCTTTATGTCGTGTGCGTCTTGCGGGGCAGGCACGTCACAGCAAAAAGCTTTAAAAGTGCAAAATGATAATGAAACGCACTCTGCGTTTGAAATTCAGCCGTGACCATTAGTTAATTTTTGTCCTTATTTATTTGTGATGTCACTTTTCGTCTCCAACAACGGCCGTGAACCTCTCTCACGTAAAAATTATAACGATCTCATACAACTGCGGAAGAAGCGATTCCTAATTCCTTACTAGTGGGCAACTCAACGCGCTTGCCGCGAAAATGCTGGATGGAAAACAGGTCACGTAATTCTGTGTTGAGGTGGAGTGTGAGTCGAACGCACAAACTTGACGCCTTTTCTTCGATAGCTACAGGAGTATGGCTACTCAATATTTATCACACACAAAACAGGAGATGAGCGCAGTTATTCGGTTTTAAAGTCACACATTTAATCTCCACTGTAGATTTGTGGTGTGTAAGATCCAGAAGTTCTTTCGAGATAAAAACTGTCTCGGTGATGTTAGTAATTCAATTCCAGTCAGAAAAGCGTGGCTGTTGAAAGCCAAGCCTGAAAGCCCACTACTTTTCTCACAGCACATATCGTTTCAGCTGTTGGAAATTTGGTTGTCTCAAGTAAAAGTGCTACAGGAATGCTCATTGGGTTACTTTCAGTGCCCTGTCACGTGGGTTCGTCAGCAAGGCCGTAGCTACCGCAGGATGGCGGTCGCCCTCCCAGAATGGTCATTCCAAGGAAGTAAATTCATGCTCTGGAGGATATAAAAATAGAAATTTTAACTAAAAACGAAAGTTACGCCTTTCAGTATTTCCTTTTTAAAGACTTTGGTTAATCACATACAGTATTCCATGCAGTTAACCAGGGTACAGAGTAACATACACTAATGTGGTGTGAACATCTAACCATGAAGGGAATTTTCCAAAACAGTAAATGGAGACATAGAAAACAATATGCCGATATGCCTGAACTCCATGACCTTTCCGAACATGTCGTTGGAATGAACAGCTAATTAATCATCTGTGTTCTTTCGCAGAAAGTTCTCTGGGGGTTTAGCCTTGAACAGAATTTTCCCAATCCCTACCCCTAAAGCTCCTTCCTATTGTTACGTTCGCTATCCGATACTCATTCGTCCTGCACTGGCTTGTTTTTCGTTCTGCATTACTGTGGAGTGTTGTGTTGTCACGTTCATGTAAATTTTGCGCTTTATTTGGTATTTACCACCTGTGGTTCTCGGGTACTTACCTCATTTTTACATTTTTAATAAAATTCTATCAAAAACCTGAAGTGCTATTTTTGAACGATTATAATAAGGTGCGTCCAAGTCTAATATTTAGTGATATTCAGATACATCCATATAACAATATGTATAGATGTCAAGGGCAGAATGTGTCAGTTCGCCAGTACGAAGCCTGCGCGTAATGAGAAAGAAAGAGCATATAGTTTGAACGGAGAAGGTTTATCGACGAGAGGAATGCTGTGGCCAGTGTTTCAGCAATTTCTGGCATTGTTGGTTGTTCAAGGATATTCGTAGTTAAAGCCCGGCTGAAATAATCCGCAATGGGATCCACCCAACATGCTGGAAAGGAGATATGGCCCATTACTGACACTCAAGGTGAATACTGATTGGCTCGTGCTTTCCGGAAAATAAATTAACAGCAGACTACAATCAAGGCACTCAGACAAACGTTTCGAGCACAAAATCCAATGGATGCTCTGGCAGATGGGTGTCAGCAAGTAAGATACCAGTTCATGCGCCCAAGTTGACTGACCGTTATGGGCGTCGTCGTGGCGTATCTAGCGTAAACAGCGAGTAGAGAAAGCGCGGAATTTGCGCCCCCCCCCGTTCGTATTTGGAATTTGCGCTTACCCACCTCATTGTGCTTCACACAAGCTTCTAAATTCAAAATAGAATCCTATATAATTTAATAAACTTTACTTCACTTCACTTTCAAAAACTTCGCAACGTTTCCTTAACGCTAAACGATACCTAAATACAAAACAATAGCAACAGCAGACCTCCTTCTTTTTCTGTTTGAAATCGCTAATTGACGAGACCGAACTTGGTAAAAGTCTTTTCATATTACCATGGAAGCTACCAGAAATGGGAAACTCAGAGTCATTCATGTTCGTGAATGACGCTGGTCTAACGACAAACCTATGGTGACGCTGAAAAAAACCTCTTGAATTTTGGACTTTATTCAATTCAAAGTAACACAAAAACCCTTAATAATGGCTTTTTTTTCTCTTATAAGGTCGTTTGTTTCCGTAATTTCCAAGTCGTTTGTTTCCGCGACTTGGAAATTACGATTTGGAATCAAAAAAGGAGGTGCGGATTACATGGCAATTTTTTTTTTTTTGAATTTCACAATCTTCGGATTATATGCAGGTGGAGATTACAGGAAGAAAAATATTGTTTGCCCTCGCTGATGATCACGTGCTATGGGAAGCTGAGCTTCACTCATGCTCATGGGTGCCGTAGGTATACGACCATACAGCGTAGACCTATATCACCACAGGTCCACGAAAAAAAATAATGTATGAAAAATATCATTATTTTGTTCTTGCTGACTTGTGGTGATGGAAAAACAACAACATAATTTTTGTTGTTCTTTATTAACTTTAACAAAAAAAAAAGCACTCAAAAATGCCGGGTTTTTCTTAACATGATCGTTTGTTTCTTATTTCTTTGGACTTCTGGGTCCTTCCGTGAATATTGACTTTACGGTTGGAAGTTACGGTTTGGAATCAACAATAAAGGTGCGGATTATCCTGCAATTTTTTTCGGAATTTCACGATCGGATTATACGAAGAAAAATATTGTACTAATACAAATTTTTAAGATGACAATCCGATTTTTGGTGTAAATGTGACAAGGTTGGTAAGTCAGATAATATCCGAAAACTTGAACATTTTCATCGTCCTGGAGGGGGACTCGAAAACGCGTCTCCCAGATAGCGCGCGGGTATGCTAACCACCACACCACTCAGAATGACCAAGTCTCAAGTTTCCGATTAATTTGAATATAACCATCACAGGATTCGCTAGTCGAAGCAACCGGCATTCATGTTTAGCGAATCAAAATCTGTATCATATGGTGTAATCCCGTATTACTTTCATGATTGTACTAATAATTATTCTTTTTTGATTGACGGTTTAAGGACCACCGTGAGCAACTCAATGGGCTATAAGCAGTCGCCCGTCCCTAATTTAGGGCTACTGATTCCAGGGAAGGAGAGAACCAGCGCCGTAAGACAAACACAACATCCATGCCTCACCGCGATTTGAACCCGGACCCTTCTCGGACGAATGGTCATAAGCCAGCGCTTAGACCACTTCGCAATCGGGCAGCATACTAACAATTGCCCTCAAATATTGTGATATTTGCTTTGCTATTACTGAAAAATTTCACCTACTTCTGAACCATTTAATATCACAATTGAAATCACGAAGTGCTGAAACAAAAGGTGTATTTTATTTTGTTGTGTTTAGAACACTGAAACACGCTCGTATTTGTTACTTAGGAAATCCTCGTAAAACAGCCACTCATGATTAACTAATTTCTCATCACGAACAGGTACTAACTAACTGCTACAATTTCAGACAAGCTGTAAAGACCTCAGGAGACGTGTAAAAGCTTCACAATTACAGATCTCCCATTGTCCACTCCCTTTCTTTCGGCATTAGATGAGAAATGATCCGAGATGCCAAGCATCTTTAGGAAAGTATCACCAGGTCAAAACTTATGATTAATCCAGAAGCATTACATACAGTCTCGCCATCAGATGCCCTTTTTTTTTATATTCTTTTCTGCAATATTTTCTTTCAGGAACAATGGATCGCGGGGTGGCCAGACATACATCATCGATGACAGGCGTCCGCTTCCGCTACGTAATCGATAGTTGACGCCGCAGGAGTGCGCTCTATAACATTCAGGTCAGCATGAGACCAACACTATGTTATTTAAGATGCCATAACTAATTCCTCCTTAAGCCGCAGGGGAGACCGCACTGGCTCGAATTCGGATTTGCCCTATTTGCCCTGAATGTCATTTGTCTTCGATAGGAGGAAAAGTGAGAGCACGAGGCTTCGTCTGCCTAAACAAAGAGTCTGCAGTGTCACGTGCGGCCATAGTGCTTCCCCCGCCGGTCTTCCTTCATAATCCCTAAAGATTTCATCTTTTTATTTATCCTTTTTTTACCCCTCTTCACTAATCCTTGTTTTTCTGCGTTCTGTATTACCCAAGATAAGTATTTGAAAAGAAATTACTTCATCTTACTTCGGCAATTTTCGAAAGCAGTGTAACCCCCATTTTGCGTCCAGCTGAGTAAGTGTCTTACTAATCGCTTTGCCAACTCATTCGCTGTTGATACGTACAGGGTTTGGACAATATAATGCGAACACCATGGTTATAGAGGGTTATCGTTTTTTTTTGTTTTTTTTATTGCAGGTTTAACGACCACCGTGAGCAACTCAATGGGCTATAAGAAGTCGCCCGTCCCTAATTTAGGGTCACTGGTTCCAGGGAAGGGAGAGAGCCAGGTCCGTAAGACAAACACAACATCCATGCCTCACCGGGATTCGAAACCGGACCCCTTACGGACGAATGATCAGAGGCCATCGCTTCGTGTAGACTACGCTGTAAAAAAACAAACAAACACTGTTGTGATTATCTTTTCTTTGTATGCATATTCTAGATTATACAAGGTGATTCAAGCGGGACTGAACACCTGTTATGTAGAATATATAAGGTGGGGAATATACGATGAGCGTAAAATCCGAACGGAGCGGCTCTTTGTTCCCTGACGAAGCAGTCGACATGCATTAGCTGTGAATAAAATGCCTTCCCGGAAGCTGGGTGGTGCCGCACTGACTCGCCATCTGTCTAGTAGTTGTGGGGGAATAGCGTATCTCCGCAGACAGTTTAAGCGAGGAGCTCTGGTGTACTGAATTCAAGAGCGTGTGTTCGTTGTGCATCAGTACTGGGTAAGCAGTTCCTTCGAACAATGTCAGAAGGATGTTCCTGAAGAAATTTGGTGGGCATAAACCACTCTCCAGAGCCACCATTTTGAAATTGGCGAAAAAGCTGGAGAGAGCGGGAAGCTTGGTGGATCCGCATACGGGCGGGCGACCCTAGATGGCGGAGGACACAATAGAGGATGTGAAGCAGCGGTTATTGGCACCCCTACGAAAATCTATTCGGTGGCTATCCCAAGAGACTAGACGATCGCATTCGACATGTCAAAGAGAAGCCAAACAGGTGAAGATTAAGCAGTACCGTAGTACAGCTGTGAGCGAGTTACAGCCATCGGATTTTGCAAAGCGATTGCATATTGTCAATGGTTTGTCAAATTTTTCGCCGAAAATTCCGCCGTGTTCGACGTAACATGGTTTACTGACGAAGCATGGTTCCATTTATCCGGCTATGTAAACTCGCAAAATACACGCAAAATACAAGGGTGTGGGCCAGAGATAATCCTCATGACATCCATGAAGAGCCATTGCATCCAGTGAAAATCGTAGTTCGGTATCCTGACGCCGTATCATTGGGCCAATTTTTTTAAAGACAAGGTGAATACCGACTGATACTTGGAAATTTTTAATGAGTTTGTGAAAGAGCTGGACGATCAGGAACTTGCAGATGTTTACTTTTAACAGGACGGTGCAACGTGTCCCACCTGCAATAAGAGCATTACAGAAATTCGCAGCTTCTTGCAAGACAGGGTTATCTCCAAAGACCTGTACCCACCTAGGTCTCCCGACCTGACACCCCCAGATTTCTTTGTCTGAGGACTTTTAAAAAGCAGAGTTTATGCCAACAAGCAAAGGTTCATTGAGGAACTGAAAGACAACATCACGCGTAAAATTGGTGTCATCAACGTCGCAACGCTACATTCGCCAATATGGAGCGTCGGGTGAATATGAGCCTGGACGCTGGCGGTGGGCACTTCCAGCGTCTTCTATGAGACATTCCTTTTTGTCATGGATCAAAGTATGTTTTACATTAAATTCAGTCAAGTGTGCCTTTGCAATCCTGAGTTAATTAAAAACATAAGTGTTCAGACCCGAGTGAATTACCCTGTCTGTCAGTGTACAAGTTGTGTTGTACACTGACAGACAGGGTAATTCAAGTTGTGTTCAGTAACGATTCGTACAAGTTGTGTTCAGCAACGATTCGTACGAGCAGTAGGTGAAACGAGTGGCCTGCGAGACTTCTAAAGAGGACAAATCGTAGGAGTCCGTTTAGCAAAAGCGTCTCTAACCATAACATTCAAATTGTTTGGTGTTTCAAGAGCAACAGTCTCCACGGTTATAACTGCATACACAAAGCGTGGCAAGACTTCATTGGAGAAGAAGAATAGTGAGCGAAAACTGAGACTGAATGAGAGGGACAGTAGAACATTAACACTGACTGTGTCCAAAGAACACAGAACTACTGTAGCAAAAGTGACGCCAGAGCTTAGGATCCACCTGGAAGACCCTGTTTCCACAAAAACAGTCTGTAGAGAACTTCGCTAAGCCAACATCCATGAAAGAGCTGCACTTGCTAGACCTTTAATCACAGAAACCAACGCTACAATGCGAAAAGGTGTCGTAAGCATAAAACATGGACAGTTGATGATTGGAAACGTATGATGCAGTCCAATGGGCCCTCAGCTACATTATTCCCAACAACAGGTTGGGTTTATGTATGAAGAATGCTCAACGAAGCGTGAAATTCAGAATGTTCGGTTGCGACTGCCAAACATGAGGGTGAATCTGTGATGATTTAGGATGCCATATCTTGGTATTCGGCTGGCCTCATCAGTACCCTTCATGATCGAGTTACTGCCAGCGTGTACTTGGACATTCTAGGTCAGGGATCGCGAACCTATGGAACGCACACTGAGTGGCATACGAACACGATTTGGGTGGCACACGAACACGATTTGGGTGACACGCCGGTATGAAAACATTAACTTAAATTAAATAAAAATTTAGTTTTTTGAAAACAATAATTTTTCGGCAGCATATCTGTAACGTATTCTTACAAATAATCGAGCTCTGATAAGAAAATTAATCTACCCAAGAAGTGCCCTCCAAAGGGGTAGTAAATCAACCTAACCGTATTTAATCGCTTTATGCACTCATTCCCAAAAGACAAGCGTCACGCGCACACAATTATTATTTTTTCTTTTTACATTCCGCTCCGACGAACTTCTACCACGAGACGTTCATACCTGCTTCAGCTCAAGCATCCCTCTCTCCGGCTTCTTTTTCCCCCTTGTAGAAGAGAGAGAAAACCAATCAGACAAGAATACGCGCATGAGACTGCGAGTTCTCGTGAGAACTGAAAGTAACCTTGAACAATGAAAGCACAGATTTCAAATTTATAACTTGGCAACACTGCAACGCAAGTCCAGAGCTTCAGTTTGTCAGTGAAGGTTTGTTTGTTTGTAGCTGCTGCTTATTCCTCTTGGGTATTGGAATCGTTTCGTTGCTGGTGTTTTTTGTATCCGGACCATGCAAATACGTCTTCTGTGCCGAAAAAACAGAAACATAACAAAGACAAAAAAGATAGTGGTCTAATATTTCAAGGACAGTGAACATCAGAGTTCAGAGTGATTGCAAATAATAATAATAATAATAATAATAAAGCTTTCTTTTGCCAGTGTACTGAAACAGTAGTGCCCCGCACATTCAATGTAAAGCGTCGTTTTGTTCATGTCAAATGAAGACAGAAAGAAAAACATTTCAAAAAAGCGAAACAATATGAAAAACAGTCAAATTGTTTCTCATCTTCTTTCAGGCGAAGGAATTATATCACCGCAAGTAGTTTTCATCTCTCTCGCTGTATAGCATAGGAAACCGCTTGTGACGGTGTTTTTTTGAAGTAGGCTTTCTTAGCCACGTCCGATTCATTATTTGAAGATTTTCCCAACAAGCAATACATTCGGAATAGAATTAAGGAAATGAAAACCAGCAGGAACACTCTCAAAGATAGAATAACAAGAATGAGTGAAGATGCTTCGGACCAAACTAAATCTGATTTGGACAACACCGATATGTTTTCAATATGTCTTGATTACCAATGTGACGTTACAAGCAAGGCTAGCTGTTTTGTTAGATTTTCTTGTAAAAATGTAAGAGGGAGGAAGTAATTAAATTTCTGAGTTTGCCAACTACCATCCCAGGAAAAGTTATAATGTGTGAAGTGAGGCAAACATTTATGGCAAAACTGGGGACTGACTTAAATAAAATAGTGTCTGTGACTACTGATGGTGTCCTAAATATGGACGGCAAACATAACGGGTTTATGAAATTACTTTGCGAAGAAGTTCAGAACCTATTGTGTAGTCCCACTGCACTTTGCATCAGGAAGGAGTGTGTGCGAAAGTAAGCCTGAAGTCCTTTGAAAGTGTACTCTCGGTGGTAACTAAATTTGTGAACTTTTTCTTGATTGGAGTCTTAACGACCACAGTGAGCAAGTCAATGGGATATAAGTAGTCGCCCGTCCCTAATTTAGGGTCATTAGTTCCAGGAAAAGAGAGAGCCAGTGCCTTAAGACAAACACAACATCCATGCCTCACGGGATTCGAACCCGGACCCTTCACTGACGAATGATCATAAGCCAGCGCGCCACCGGGGCGGCGAATTGCAAACTTCGCATGTGCACGTTTTCTGAATAATCTCCAGTTCTCTAAGATGTTAGATGAGGTGGAATCACAATATGACAGACTTCTTATGTGCAATAATATTCGCTGTCTGAGTAGTGGACAAGTACTGCACAGGGTTGTCGAGTTTTTGCATGAAATTCGCTTCTTCTTAACAGAAAAGCAGCAAGAAATCCTAGAACTTACGGATCCAATTTGTCGGTCCGATGTAATGT